>JADMNL010000035.1:48657500-49907500 GCA_016271365.2 Neoceratodus forsteri
TCAAAAATGTTGTTTAGGTATCCTTTAATGTAGTTATGGACCCCTCTTTAGACAGGTCTCACTTTCAACTTTCTATCACCCTGTATTCAGCTCAGAAAAGTCTGCACAAAACATTAGATGAACTGGGACTGTTAGATACATGGAGGCTGCTATACCCTACTGGTAGAGATTACTCTTTCCTTTCAGCCAGCATGGTACTTTCAGCAGGATTGACTGTTTATTTATGAATCTAAGATGGTGTAACAACATAAGGTAAATGTTAAATTAGCTATGAGAACACGTTCATATCTGACCATTGTCTTCTGAAGAGCTCGTAGCTGTTTGAAAATAACTCTGACAAATCTGCAAGTTGGAGGCTCAACTCCTCGCTCATGCAGGATACACACTTTTTGAAATGTTTGAAAGAGGAGACAATTTCTTATTTTATTTTGAATGATAATGGGCAAGTGTCAGCAAGAGTGGTATGGGATGCATAATGCATGTATCAGAGCGGGTATAATTAGTTATGCGTCTGGGGGAAAGATAGACAGAATTATTTAAATCTTAAAGGTTATAGAAACCAGTTTTTACACCTCTAGATGCCCTCCAGTTGTTCTTTTATTGGCTACCCAGTATTCTGATATGTTTTTGACCTTTTTGTTAAATTCATAATCCAATTTTGTTGCCTTTTTTACTACTCTGAATCCATCTCTCCCCAACAGTTGCTGCGCTCTATTTTCATACTACCTGAAGATTCTAAGACATCACAAACTCTCATTCCAGGCCATTCAGATGAATAGCATGGAATGGGAGTTACTGATGTCATAGAATGTCTTAGAAATATGAAAATCAAGTGCAGTAGCTGGTGAGGAGCGTAGAACTCTATGTAGAACTGATGGCACCCCAAAACTAGTTTATTTATTTATTAAAAAATCATCAAAGCATATCAGAATACATAACTGGCATGGAAAGGAAGGTGGAAGTGCAGTTAACTATGTCAAATAACTTCCATATCTCCTTTAAGGAAGAGAGTTTAGGTGTTATACTAACACAATTAAAAAATAATCCCCCAAACAAAAAAGAGCTTCTTTTAAAGGCACTCAGTCTCAAATATGAAATGAACAAGTTACATTCAGAAACAAAAAATTGAATATTCCCTCTTTAGAATAACACAGAGTTATTGGGAGTCAGGGGAAAAAGCTAGCAAATTATTATCACACCAGCTTCGGAAAATGCAGAATCAAAACAATATTAAGGGAATAAGAACTAAAGGTGGGGAAGAAATAAACAAATGTTTTAAGATATTTTATGAAGATCTATATAAATCTATAGGGATCCTCTAGGGTGGACATTATTGAGGGCTTCCTCTGTAGAAGTTTCAGATAAAAAATAACTTGATAGACTTATCTTCTTGCAAGAGATCTCTGGAGTTATTGCCAAAATACCCAAAGGGAATTTCTCAGGTCCGGATAGTTTGCCTGCAGAATTTCATAAATCTTTTAATCCATAGATACATAGACAGTGTCGGCAGATCAGGGCCTATGGCCCACCTAGTCTGCCCATTTGAGTTTGTAACTTCAGTTTATGTTTTCCTAGAACTCTGTTGCCCCTTACCCCTGACCTCCAGAATTTCTTTATGTCTATCCATGCATTCTTAAATCCGTGATTGTTTCAGCCCCACCACTTCCTCAGACAGGGTGTTCCACTTGTCCACCACCCGTTCTGTAAAGAAATTCTTCCTCACATTTCATCTGAATCGTCTCCCTCAACTTCATCCCATGCCCTCTAGTCCTGGAACATCTTTTCACTTAAAAATAGTGTATTCTTGCACCCATGTTCCTCCCTGTAAGATACTTGTATGTCTCTATCATGTCCCTCTCTCCTCCTCTCCTCCAGGGAGTACATATTCAATTCCTTCAACCTGTCCTCATAGGACTTGTGATGCAAGCCATGTACCATCTTTGTTGCCCTCCTCTGAACCTTCTCTACCCTGTCTATGCCCTTATGTAGGTAAGGTCTCCAAAACTGTACACTGTACTCCAGGTGGGGCCTCACTAGTGTCTTGTATAGTGGAATCATGACCTCCCTTTTCCTGCTGGTGATGCCCCTGCCTATGCATCCCAGCATCCTATTTGCTTTACCTGCTGTCTTGTCACACTGTTTCCCTACCTTGAGGTCATCAGAGATGATAACCCCAAGACCCCTTTCCTGCTTGGTGCATGCTATATCCTCACCCCCCAACTGATATATTGTGCCAGGGTTTTTGTGCCCCATATGCATTATCTTGCACTTCTTTGCATTGAATTTCAACTGCCAAACCCTGACCATTCTTCAAGTTTCTGCAGGTCCCTTCTCATTCTGTCTATATCCTCTGGTGTGTCTACTCTGTTACAGAGCTTTGTGTCATCAGCGAACAGTGAAATTCTGCCTTCTAGGTCCTCACGCAATGTCACTGATGAAGATGTTGAATAGGACCGGTCCCAGCACTGATCCCGTGGTACTCCACTGGTCATTCTTCCCTCTGTGGAGTGACAGCCATTTACCACCACCCACTGTGTCCTGCCACCCAACCAGTTACCTACCCTCCACACTACTGTCCTGCCCACACCATATTCCTAGTTTGTGTAATAGTCTTCTATGTGGCACAGTGTCAAAGGCCTTGCTGAAGTCCAGATAGGCCATGTCCACTGCCTCCCTGATCCACCTCCCTAGTCACCCAGTCAAAAATTCAATGAGGTTTATCTGACATACCTCCCCTGGTGAAACCATGCTGCCTTGGATCCTGCAGTTGATTGATAACCAGATGTTCCACCAATCTCTCCTTCAGTAGTGCTTCCATGATCTTTCCCACTACTGAGGTGAGGCTGACTGGTCTGTAGTTCCCCACTTCCTCTTTGTTACCTTATTTGTATAAGGGACTACATCTGCTGTCCTCCAGTCTCTGGGTACCTCCTGTTTCCAGTGATCAGCTAAACAGGATAGCCAGAGGTTCAACCACCACCTCTGAGTTCTTTAAGGACCCTGGGTGCCCTCATCTGGCTCCACTGCTTTATCAACTCTTATTACTTCCAGTTCCTTCAGGATCTTTTTCGTGTAAAGGGACTTGTGTCCATTTCTGCACCATTCTCACCCCTTGTACTCCCTTCAGACCCATTACCCTCCTATTCCTCTGTAAAGACTGAGCAGAAATACCTGTTCAGTATGTCAGCTTTACTGTTGTCATCCTCCACACGGCCCCCATCCTCCCCATTCAGTCTCACTATCCCTCCCTTTGCCTTTCTTTTTTCACTTATGTACCTGTAAAATGTTTTGTCCCCTCTACCCACTGATTTTGCAATGTGCTCTTCTGTTTGAACTTTGGCTTACCTTACTGACCTGCCTGCCTCCCTTTGCTTCTCCTGGTACTTCTCCCTATCCCCTTCTGCCTGTGTCTTTTTGTGTTGCCTGAATGCAATCTTTTTGGCTTTCACTTTCTTTGCTACCTCTTTGGAAAACCATAATGGCCTCCTCTTCCTTTTCCTCTTGCTAACCTGCTTAATGCATAATTCTGTTGCTTTTGTAATAATACCATCTCTCCTCACCTTGTGAAAGCTTTTCAAAATTCTTTTGATGAAGGGACCTTACCAGATTCCATGAATGAAGCTTTGATATGCTTATTACATAAAAAGAACCTGTTGGAATGTGGTAATTATAGGCTTATTTTGTTACTGAATTTTGATTACAAAATTATTGCAAAAGCTCTGGCTGACAGAATTCCTAATTTCCTGAATAAACTTGTGGGCAAAGAACAAGTGGGATTCCTACAGGGTAGGCAAGCAGCTGATAACTTTTGCAGACTATTCTCCATTATTTGGCCTACCAGTTCTGCGAAACAATAAAAATATGCCTGAAGCAGCTATCTCCCTAGAAATAGGGAAAGCATTTGACTCTTTAGAGTGGGAATATTTGTACAACATATTGTCCACTAACAACCTTGGCACTGGTATACTGAGATGGGTACAGAATCTTTATGTCTGCCCCAGGGCCAATGTAATAACAAATGGGTTTAGGTCATCCCCGTTTAAGTTAAATAGAGGCCCCAGGCAAGGTTGCCCACTCCCCCCTTACTCTTTATGTTAGCCATAGAATCTGTAATTAGAAGAATTTTACACCCAAACAGGACCCACAGGGTTCTAACTGGTAAATATAATAATAAAGTATTAGCTTTTGCTGATGCTATTCTTTTGACCATTTCCCAACCAGTATTTTCTTTACAACATGTTAAATCTGTGTTACAGGAATTTGGTGAAATATCAGGCCTCTGTGTTAAGTGTTCTAAAACAGAGTGTCTGATGCTTGGCCATTCAGAATCTGAAGTTAGGAGACTGAAAAAGCATCCTGACATTACAAGGCCGAAAGAGGGGCTAACTTATTTGGGACTCAAAATATTTGATTCTACTGAGAAAATCCTGAATCATAATGTAACTAAATTTCTAAATGACTTCAAGTCTGACCTGGATAGATGGTCTAACTTGCATCTTTCACTATGGGGAAAGATCAACTGTATAAAAATGGTTTTAGCTCCTAAATTATTTTATTTCATGAATAACTTTGCTGCTAATATCCCAGGCCCTTGGTTTATCAAAATTGAAAGAATGATCTCCTCTTTCCCATGGGAAGGGAAGCCTCCCAGATTATCCAAATCCAAATTATGAGCCCATATCAAGTCAGGTGGGTTGGCTCTTTTGTGGTGGCAGGGTTATTTCTGGGCATACAAATTAAAGCAGGTTGCCAACTGGTTCCTACCTCAGGATACCTCTACCATGCCTCTATGGTTAAAACTTGAAAGAGGCTTGTAGCCCTCAGAACTTGACAGATTTCTTTTGTGTACATGTTCCTTCTCAGATAGAAATGACCACACCTCCAGATTTCTGTTATGGCCTGTAAAAAATGCAATCAGCTCAAGAAATCTGAATTTCTGCCTCTGAAATGTATGCCTATCTGTGGTAATCCCATGCTTACTTGAGGTAACAAAGGTCTCTCTGATATTAGCTGGAAACAAAAAGGTATAAATACTATTGGGGTTGTATTAGATGTAGGAAACAGACCAATGTCATTTGAGGAACTTCATTTAAGATACAAACTTAACACCTGGGATTTTTGGCTTTACTGACAGGAACTTAACAAGAACATTATGTCCAATACTGTTTTAGATGGTTGCCTCACTATCTTTCCCTCAAATGCATGGTCATCAGTCTTTAAATTTGCTCACCTTCCAAAAGGATTCAGCTTTATTTATAAGATTTTTACATAACCCTGAGGAGGGTCTAACAGATTATGTCAGGGATAAATGGCAAAAGGATGTGGGTACACATATTTCTATAGACCCATGGGACAAACTTTGGGATAATGCTATTAAAACATGTAGAGCATCCCAGAGCAGGCTGATTCAATTTAAAAGCTTACATTATTTTTACTATTCCCCATGGAATCTTTTTAGTTGGGGTGTAATTGCAAGTGATTGCTGCTGGAGATGTGGTGGATCTAATGCAGGGTTAGCACATCTACTGTGATCTTGTTAAGATGTCATGGAGAGATGGAAACAAATACATGGCATCTGTTAATCCATCTTAAGAACAGGTCTTCCCTGCTCCTCCTCTTTATACATCCTTGGGGACATCGATGACATTCCAAACATTCCAAAGGAGAAGAAATTATGGGTTAGTGCAGTGACCCTTGCCTTTGAAAGACAGATCCTTCAATGCTGGAAGGATCCCAAGGTTCCTTTGGTTCAACAGTGGATAGGGTCCCTTAGTGGCAATGAAAGAATCAGTTACATAATTCTGGGGAAAAAGGACATTTTTGAGAGTGTATGGGTTCTCTTTCTAGAATTTTGTTCTTAATTAATGTATTACACAGGCATTAATTATATCATTATGTTTGTTTTATTTCTATGTGTAAGTCTTACCAGTATTTTTTACTTATTTGGTGCACAAGTCTTCCATCATGGAGAACTATAGATGATTATGATGATAGTTTTAATGTTTACTCATTTTCATCATGAATTGTGTTCAACCTGTTGTCATTTCAGTTGTTATTATTGTAATGTTCAATAAGATTTTAATTGAAAACACCAATAATATTTGCTAAAATAGCTAGTTATTATGTGAATTGTCTGGAAAACAAAACATGAAATGACACACCTCAGTGTGGAAGCAGCCAGATTCTGTATCATTTTTTTGGTATCTCGTAAGGCCCACTAGGTGCAACTGCCTGTTTTCAGAGGTAACCAGAGTCGCACAGTATGCAAAGTGAAGGTTGTGGGAATCATACTCAGGTCTGCTGGCTGTACCAAACTCATTCACAGCTTGTTACTCTAACCTCTAGGCTATACTGCCAGCCTATTATGGCTTTCTGCTATTCTGTTTTGGCTTTACGGAATGAGCTGAGCAGATTTTAGGCACTACTTTCAGATTTCATGTCAGCACTGAGGAGTAGTTCCCAGGCACCATTTTAATCACCATGCCCCCCCTCCTCCTCCCCCCACACACACCACAAAGCCATTGAAAGCTGTACTATACCGAAAAACAAAAATAATTTCTGTGGAAAACCACATTATCTCCTCAGCAGTAAACCAGAGTAAAATGTATTCAGTCAAGTGTTTTCCATCACCTGCTGTTCCTCAGGTCCTGCCTGAAAAGAAGCATCTGTTTGTCTACTGCACTATCCTGGAGCACAAAAATAAAATAGATAAGTGTTGGGGGGGGCACGGGGTTCTATGGGATTAACTTTTAAGGACCATCCATCACAGAGGCTATAGAAGGAAATTGCATCCTGACTCTTCCCACTGGAATAATAATCATTATAAAGCTTCTCATGACAATATACTTCTGAGGGACATGTGTGGTCTGCTGCAACCTTTTTGGTTTTCTTTCAAAAAAAGCAGCCTTGGAGTCTTGACATTACCCCAGAAATCAGTTGAACTAATGAAAGTAAACACTGATATATGTATACTGCAGGACAGAAATGAGGTGATTCTCTGTTATGTCAACAACATTTTATTTCTGTATGTCATAGAGGTAACCATTGGCAGCTCACCTTTCGTATTTGCCAAGTCTGATTGCAGTAAATGTGTAACCTAACCTGGCTGAAATTTTGGTATGCTGTAAACAGTCCAGTTTTGATTACCTATAGCAAGAAATTGACTTGAGCAGGACATTAGTAAAGGATGTAATATAAACAGCAGGCTTATCTGACCATTATGACTGTCATGCTGTTTGCACAAACTGCTGGGTTTAAAATCCCATCATGTGTAGTTCATTTTGTAAGCAATAAACCAATGCCACACATTCAGCCTCAATATATTTTACTTACTTTATGTCCTTAGCAGTTAGTGGAGCTATTTTTGTTTTGTTTGTCTTGTTTTACATTCAGCGAAAGGTTTTCTACAACACTATCGAAATTACACTTAGTGTAATGGTGCTATCTGGCCCTGACTTCAGTAATAGCTGGGGATATATCCATCTGGCAAAAACAATGAAGTTTACAATGTGCCCCACTTTTGAATTTTGTTTGAAATTAATTGACCCATCCGACCTCCAATTTACCCTGAAAAAGCCACTCCACCTCTATTGACACTCACTCACTTTGAAAATGCAGAGTCAGTGAACATTGGGGAGGCTGCAGGCAGTGCATTTATCATTATCAGCAGCCCCCCATGTTCACTGACTGCCTGCATTTTCAAAGTGAATGCATTTTAAATAGAGTGGAGTGTGCTTTTTAGGATGTTGGTTGGAGGCTGGATGGGCTAGTAAGTAATCAAACAAAATTTAAAAGTGGGGGCCCATTGTAAACTTTATTGTTTTTGCCAGATGGACTAGTCTTTCGGCCTTGTGGCTAGCAGTTCTTTGTTCTTACTACACTGGTGGCAGGCTCATCCCTTGACCAATGACCTCACCTGCCAGCTTTGGTTCTGCACCCCACGAAATGAATGATTATGATGACAGTAGCTCAGTCTGCCTGGATAGTTCTTTCCTTACCTTGCAGCTGAAGAATTTGATCTGATGAAAGAAGAGGGCAGGGAGGCAACAACAGGTCTATTGCCATAGAGTCGGGACAGAGGAAAGGCAAACATGAGAGCAGGTCAGGTTTACACAGACTGGACAGGGGTGAGCAAGTCAGGAAATAACCACCAACCAACCAATGCAAAAGCCAGGGTAGCAAAGAGGAAGAGGCTATGCATTGCCATACTTTTATATCTCCTTGCTAGCCAGGCTTCTTGTTTTCCCCTTTGTTTGTTTTTCAGGGCTTTCAGGTTTCAATTGCAGCAGACCTGGGAGCATCAGCACACGGTTCATTTGCCACACCACGGCTTTTGTTTTTTTTATAATTAAAATGTTATTAAATATTTCAAAATACATGAATTTACACATATTGGAACAAATATAAGTTATATATAATAGCACTGTATTCAACAGTATAGTATCTATATCTAATGAAGTGCAATAAATAGATTAATCTAACTGAAAAACTGATTAGGTATCTAAAACCTTAAAAATTGTACAATACATTTCTGACTGTATATGTACTAATTTGACTCATGGTGTTCCCTTTATTTTTTCAAAGACCATTCATATAGATAAAGGACAACTGAAACATTAAATAGTAATGTTATTTAAAGAGCATTTCATATAAGGTTGCCAAATATCTAGGGATTTGTCTATTCAATTCATGTTTACATAAGCGACCCTTTCTTAACTAGCTCTTGTAGATAGGTCTAGCAACAATTCTTTTTATTGTAGGGATTGTTTGACCATCCCAATGTCTAAGAATAACATTCGCTGCTGTAATAAAAGCTGCAATCAGCCATAATAGCTGATATTCAGTTAAATTAATAAATTCAGAACAAATGCCAAGGATTGCAAACTTAGCTGGACACTTGATTGTGTGACCAAGAACTTCTCTACATACTGATAATATAGCTGAACACTTGATTGTGTGACCAAGAACTTTACTACATACTGATAATGCCCGTCTTTTGGATGAGATGTTAAACCGAGGTCCCATCTGTCTGGATTGGTGGTACTTCAGGCGGATGTTTAAGATCCCATGGCACTTATCGAAAAGAGTCGGGGAATTTCCCCGGTGTCCTGGCCAAATTTCCCTCATTCTCTAAAAATACCACCAACAGCTTAATCTGGTTCAATTTCAGTTGCTTACCATCTGTATCCCCCCCTCCCAGTCGCCCCGGAAAAAGGGACTTCTAGGCCCAGTGGGTTTACCGGGTCAACAGAATTCAACAATACAAACAAACAAAACAAAATACCTCGACCCAAAATGAGATAATATCTGGACAGGACCATTAGATATGGTAGAGCATGCCCTTTCCTTTTGCACATCTCCAGCAGTTCTCTGCAGTAGCTAGGCCTAGCTTAACCATTTTACTTGGCGTATAGTACCATTGATGTGTTATTTTGTATTGTGTAAGCCTGCTCTTTGCTTCCCTGCAAGCATTCAGATTCAATTTCCACATGTTTTGCCATTCCTCAGATGAAATGTATGATTGTAATTCCTTTTGCCAACAATCTAAAAGTGGCTGATTTGGGTCAGGGAGCAATTCAAGCATCAAGGAATATATTCTTTTATGGCCTTTATTCGTAGAACATATTTTATCTAGAAAATGGGGTCGGGGGCCTGGTGAAGCCACTGAGTTTAATATTTCTCTCATTTGCAAATATTTATAGAATTCAGTTCTGGGGAGTTTAAATCTTGATGAAGTTTGTGTGAAGGACATTAATGCGGTTGTATTTTGATCCCTTATGTCCTCTAAAAATAAGATGTCTGCATTTTCCCAGTTTTTCCATGTTATGCATTTTCCTTCTATTTTAATCAAAGGGTTTCCCCATAGTGGGCAATTCAGAGACCAGTCCAGTGAAGAGGTTGTTGATTTCCATGAACTAAATACCTGTTTCAGGACGGGGGTTGGACGCACATATTTTTGGTGTGTCAGAGAAAAGGACAATCCTTGGGCGATTGACTTTCAACAGTTTCTTCTCCACGGATACCCATCCTGGAATATCCTGATTCTTATTAAGCCAAAGTGATTTTATACATTGTGCAGCAGTGAAGGCATCATGTCTCAATTTGAAGTTAGGTAGGCCGAAGCCTTTTGATTTTTGTTGCTGTAGTTTGTGTAAAGAGATTCTTGGTGGTTTGTTTTCCCATAAAAATTTCCTAATCAGAGTATACATTTTGTTAAAATATAGTCTGTGAATTCTAATGGGTAAGTTTTGTAGGAAGTAGTATATAACTAGTGCTAACATCTTATTAAAAGCTTGTATTTTCCCCCATAATGGCAGATATATTTTACTCCATCTGATAAAGTCTGATGCAATTGTTTCAAGAATAGAATTAAAGTTGATTGAGATGATTTGGGATATAGTTGGGGGAAATAAGTAGACCTAGAAATTTTAAGTGTTGAGTTACAGTCTTGATGTTATATGAGTCAAATATAGATTTATTAAGACTTTTTTTAGTAGAAGGGCTTATGATTTTTCAAAATTTATTTTGAAACCAGAGAAGGTGGCAAATATCTGTACAATTGATAAGATCTGGGTGATAGTAGATTGCGGATTAGTTATTGAGAGCAGTATGTCATCTGCATAAGCAGATATTTTTTGCTTTTTCCCTATTTTAATACCAGATATCAAAGTGTACGAACTGAATTTAATGAGGACAGGTTCTATGGCTAGTAGAAATAGAAGAGGTGATAGAGGACAGCCTTGACATGTGCCCCTATAACTTTGAAATTTATTAGAGGATATGCCATCAATTTTAACCCTTGCATATACTTTTGAATAAAGAATCTGCACCCAATTGCAAAAATGGGATACTAAGTTAAATCACCCCAATATTTCCATTAAATTGCTCCGCTCTATCCTATCAAATGTCTTGTCAGCATCTAAAGACAGGAGAGTAGGAGAGTATGTGGTGAGCCTTGCTTCATGTATAATATGTAATATTTTATGAAAGAGACCTGAACTGCAACACCCACCTACAAAACCAACTTGATCAAGATGAATATGTTTTTGAATAATAGAATTTAATCTGTCGGTCATAATTTTTGCAAGCAGTTTACACTCTACATTAATAAGGGATGTTGGTCTATAGTTGACACAAATTGTGGGATCTCTGTCTTTCTTGGGAAGTACCACAATAGTCACCTCTCTCATAGATGGGGGGTAAAGCCTCCATTTCTAATGCATTGCTGAATACTTTGTGTAGGAGTTGTGCCACCAATTGTGTAGTGGCTTTGTAAAACTCATTTGAGAGGCCAGGAGCTTTAGCATCAGGAAAGGATTGAATCGTTTTATGGATTTCCCCTAAAGTAATGGGTTTATCCAACCTGTCTTTGTCATGTTCAGTAATTGCTGGCAGTTTAATGTCTTTTAAAAATTGGTCTAGAGTAGGTTGATTAGCAACACCTTTGTTTTGTACAGATTAGAATAAAAATCTCTAAAAACTTCCAGAATATACTCAGTATTGTGTACTTGTAGGCCACTTTTATTTTTAATTGCTGCCACTTTGTTAGCTTCTGATAATTTTTTAAGCTTATGAGCCAGTAATTTACCTTGTACCTCACCTGCCTCCCAGGAGGCTTGTTTGAGTCTAAATAAGGCATATTCTGCTTTATGGTTGTATATTGTATTAATCTTATATTTGGTATCTATAATTTCTTTGTATAAAGTAAGGTTTTTAGATCCTGAAGAAATAAATGCCATTTCTTTATTTTTTTAATTTCTTTCAATTTTGATTAGATTTTCTTCCCTCAATTTCTTTTTACAGGATGAGTAGGAAATTATGCAACCTCTAATGTAGGCCTTGAAGGAATCCCAAACAATAGGGATAGATACCTCCCCATTGTCATTTAGGTGAATAAATATTTTGATTTCTTCTTGCAGCCAATTAGGGAAATCAGGCGAATTAAGTAAACTACAGTTAAACTTCAGATTTCTTTCAGATGGTTTATGTTGCCCAAGTAAAAGATTAATAGCAAGAGGAGCATGGTCAGATATGACAACATTACCAATATAGCTTATACAAAGTCCCTGCAACAATGTCTTGCTAATGAAAATATAATTTAATCTACTATATCAGCCATGTCGATTAGATGCAAATGTAGTCTCTCTCTTTAGGATTCATAATTCTCCAAGAATCAACCACTCCAAATTCTTCACAAAATCCATTTAGAACTTTAGAGGAAACATAGTGGTTAGCTTGGTTTTCATACGTACTGTCAGTAAATACATCCATGACTGTGTTCATATCCCCTGCAAGTATTACATCTCTATTAGTGTTCTTAGAAAGCTGTTCTGCTAAACTGGCAAAAAACATAGCTTGTTTGACATTGGGGGCATAGTCATTTACTAAGGTCAAGTCTATCTTCCATTTTGACATTTGCAATAGCATATCTACCATCAGTGTCTAGAATTGTGGACTGTACCACAACACTTTGGGCCAGATATTCAAAACTTTGCACCGGGCAAAAACTGTTTGCACAGGTTTAGCGTGGGATTAGCCGGGTCTGCTATATTCAAAGGCCAAATAGCACAGGCAAACTGCATCTAGCGCTAGGCAAAATCATAATGTATGCAAGGGCAAACTGACATGAATACAGGCACAATGCTATATTCAGTGACTAGCGCCGTGCAAAGTGGTTTCTTGTGACTTAGCGGACACTAGCGTGAGTGGCACATTACTGCCCAGGAAAAGCTTGTCTTAACCCTGGGCAATCAGCTTTGCAACAATATGTCTTTGTGCGGTGTTTGCATGGGTTTGCTGTTCAACCCTAACAAATAAATATGACACATAGACAAAGCTAAACATAGAGGAAGCATGCTGCTAACTGATGGCATCACAATGATGCCATCATCTGCCACCAGTCCCAGCCATGCCAGGCAGTAAGTGGTGACCCTGCTGCCAGTGAACAGCATGGCAGTGTGGCCATAAAACACACACCTGTGGACCACACTTCTTTGGACACCAAAAGATGCCAGCACACACATGCAGCACTGTGGGCATGGAGGATGTTGAGGGGAGAGTGTATGGGCGGCCAGGCTGTGCCACAGACCAGGTGTGGCCACAAGGCTGGGACACATCATACAGTGCACTTGGGCCAGGATTGGGAAAATCTCAACACCAGTGTGCCTTTCGGATAATATATGCCCCCCCCAGCCACATACCACACAGCTGTACAACTGCCACAGCACACAAAGCTGGACATGTATATGTCACTGTAAGCATCCCATGCCAGAGGGGTGCAGCATCTGTGAGTCACACAACAGCACAACAGTAATGTCCACTGTCAGTAAACACCTGCAGGTTGGGCCTCTCACTGTGTATAGTGCAGTCATCATCACTGCCCTACACACCATAGGCATTGCTGTGTCCACACACTACTGGCTCCCTTGCTACTGTAGTGTCTGCTGTGCACTGTAGCATGACCTACAGTGTGACAGTTGCATGCAGCACCACCACCATCTGTGCCTATTCTGTGTTGTCCCAGTACAGCTGCAGGCAGCAGTGCATGTGGAAGTAGTGTTCAAAACTGTATAATATTCCCCAAGCTGTTTGCGCAGCGCTAACACGTTTGTGCTGGTTTAGCGCAGGGCTAAACAGTTAGCCTGGCACAAACTGCATGCAAATCAGGGCATAATGAGATGCTAATCTGGATGTTTGCCCACAGACTACCTAAGTAGGCTCATTTGCATATCACTTTTGAATATGGCAAAGTTTAGCGCAAGGCAAACATGTTTGCACTGGGCTAACGGTTTAGCCCTGCGCTAAACCCACGTAAACGTGTTAGTGCTGCGCAAACAGTACGGAGAATATTTTACAGTTTTGCACACTGTACTTTCACATACGTGGTGCCTGCAGCTGTACTGGGTCCAGCATTTGCTGGCACACATTGGCCACATAGTTCACCTCTACCAGCCTTCACATCCTGTGCACTGTGTTGCTGTTGTGGTTTGCACTTCCTGGTTGCCATATTCAGAGCTGTCTTATTCCAGGGCAAAGTTTGCCCTGCACTCCCAGCCCAGTTTGCCCGCCTCATTCCCATGCTATATTCAGAAGCTGTTTGCCCTGGCTATTCCTTTTGAATATGGCTTGTTTTGTGCTCCAGGCTAAGTTTGCCTGCCGGCAGTGCTAATTTAGCCCCGGGGCAAAGTTTTGAATATCTGGCCCTGTCACTCAAAATGTCACATAAAGTTAGCATTGGCTACATAAAGTTAGCACTGGGAACTATAATTGTAATAATATGTAACAGTCACAAATAGAGAACATGTTCCTAACTAAACACTTTTATTTCCCTTTCCATAGATCTACCTCCCCAGTACCACCACATGGTTGCTGCTGAGACAGGTAAATCATCTCTCTCTTATTAAAGGAAAGTATGTCCCAATAGAATGTTACATACATCACAATAAGTAGTACATAAACATTTTAACAGTAGTACTGACATGTACAAATATGAATTTGTTTTCTGAGTAAAATAACTCTACATCATGTAGTAAAGAATAAAGCTGCACTCTGATTGGCTACTGCCCTGTGCTAGATGGCACTACTAGCAACGAGCACTAACAACCAGCAGGATAGGATCCCAGTGATTAAAATACCAGATCTGTACACCCACATTCCAAAGCAGTTACAGAAATGTTGTTTCTTCATGATAGCAAGCTTCTCTGCCATTGGTAACAAATGAAATGTGTCACATAATAATACTTGGTTTTGCTCCCCAGTTTTGAAACTAGTTTCTTCAGTGTAACACTACATACAAAAAAATACTAATTTAACTTTAAAAATTCATACTTTTGTCTGAAAAGTAATCTTTATCACAAAATGGCATATAATAAGTACAATAATAAACTGCAGCCTCTGAGTAGTATTGCATTCACTGCACTTCAAGGGACAATAAAGCACTTGGCATGCAGCCAAATACCTCATTACATGCTTAGTGTGTGACCACTTCACCAATTCCAACACCCTATCATGTGTCATTGCTTACAACATATATACATATTACAAGACATATGCAGTATACAACCTGTATTTCATTTCTTGTGTGTAACTAAGGTGTGGGTTAGGGTTTGTTGTTTTTATTTAACACCCAGTGCCTCCATTTTTGTAACCCATTACCTGGTTATCCTGGGTCCGGGGAGAAAACATTCGCTCTGCATCAGGGCTAGGTTTGCACTTCTGGACAGGAGCACCCAAGTAATTCTGGACACAGGAAGCAATAACTGTGAATGTCCAAACCAGGAGTGGGATTCTAAAGTGGGGCTTTTATTCACTTACACACAGGAATGCAAAGCAAGATGGACACCCACAGGGCTATACTCACTGGTTATGCAGTTCTATAAAGGTCAGAACACATCTTCATCATCCCAACAACCCTCAGGTTTAGAACACACTGGGCTCTCAGCCTGAACTGGTACTCTTACTCTATCAGATTCCCTGGCATGGACTCTCAGCCAGCACTGGCACACTTTCCATATGGCATGGACATTTCTGTTGGTGGCTCCCTCAACCACCCATAAGCACTTCCTAGCTCTAAAGGGAAAACACATCCTAATCCCCGTCTGGGTACTTTCTGACAGACACAAGTGCCTGGGAAAAGTGCTAGGTGCCCAACGTGAATCCGTGGAGGTAAATCTGGTTACTCCAGATTGGGGGTCTCCCATCTCTTGTCCCCAAATGCATACCCGGCCATTCATTTGGAGTCAACACCTTTCCTTAGAGACTCTCTGTTTGTAGAATGCTATCTCAAAATGTATATCACATTTAACAATCGACTGTCTTTGGTAACTGGTGTCCTGACTTGCAGCATTCTCTAAGTGGCTATGTCCATCCCTGTAGACCCCCACTGGTTAGATGCATTTCAAGTCATACAAATAACTTAAAGTATTGTACTTGGCTGTCCTTTCCTGACCCACAGTAGCAGATACTTAACCCAACTATCTCGGTGAAAACATAGGCTCTCTGGCAGAGCAGACTCACCCTGGTTCACAGGTGCCCCAGGGCTTCTCTCACAGGAAAAACATACTTCTGGTGCCTCAGCACAAATTCTTCAGGCAGCTTTTCTTCTTCCAGCAGGGCCAGGGGGTTGTCCCTGAAAAGCTGGTCTTGTTTATCCCCATCCCTCTCGGGGATGGTGCACTGGAACAAACTGGGAAATGGTCTTAACCAGTTCTGTTTGTACTTCTTCTGTGTCCTTCTATAGAGCGAGAACATACACCCTCTTCTTGTGGTAGCTCTCTACAGAGCTGGGGCTATGAGGGGCTGCCAACTGCTG
Organism: Neoceratodus forsteri; assembly: GCA_016271365.2. NCBI lineage: Eukaryota > Metazoa > Chordata > Ceratodontiformes > Ceratodontidae > Neoceratodus > Neoceratodus forsteri. The sequence continues at coordinate 48,673,810 of JADMNL010000035.1, forward strand.
TGCACCTCCTCCCTCCACTGAGTCTCCCACTAGACTGCTACTGACTGCTTTTGAAAACCCCAACATTCTAACCTAACTCCCAGCTGCAGCATTCCACTGTGGCTTATGCTGCTGCAAGAATTCTATATGACATCATCCCTCCAGCTCAGCTGAGACTGAGGACAGAGTGAGACAGTGTGAAACCCATTTAACTGGTGTCTCACAAGCTGCCTTTCCCTGCCTGCCACTAGATCTAAGTGGGATTCTAGTAACCCCGGGTGACAAGGGGGTTACATGTGTATCAGTTTTTTCTTTGTATTTCATTATTTCTTATGAAAAACAAGTATTCTATTTGAAAACTGGAGATTTTTTCGATGTTGAAGTCCCAACAACACAGTATTTGTCTTCTTCTGTGTGTCACATACATCATTGTAGCAGTGCTTCTGATGCTATACTACAACACCTTTCATCATCCCTCCCCCAGCAAAACAGCTTGCATGTTAATGTTTGTAGCATATCTCTGTCTCCAGAGGCTGTACCTACTACCACTATCTTGTGCTGCTACAAGCTCCATTCTGCATGGCCTGTACCTGAGCAACATTATACACTGGATGAAAAAGCAGTGGTGATGGTGTCATTCACATAAAGTAGAAATATTTAGAAATGTCAACATTCATAGCTATTAACACTCCACCCCACAGTAAGTGTAGTCCTTTCTAGCATTCTGTCAATAGAGTGACTGTCCATAGAAAAATGTATAACTGTATTGAACTGTAGTTACCTAGACAAACTGGATCTGAAATATATAACATAGGTAAACTGTAATTCTTATTTGAAGAAAACAATAGAGATGTCTTAAAAATCTGCTTACCAGTTCTCATTGTACAATTGTATAGCTTGACTTTACAATACTACTTCTCTTCAGAGGACAATACAATTACCATAGTTTTATTTTTATTTATTTATTTATTACAATTATCGGAAATACACCTTTGAGACATAGGCCCAGATATTCAGAGCAGTTGCGCATGGTGCAATTGAGATGTGCCTCTGCAAGTGCAGAATCGTGTCATGGAGCAATATTCAATGGGAGCCAGTGCGCAGCACAAAATTCATTGTGCCAATGCACAACCATAATGTATGCAGGCGCATGTACAGGGAGTGTTCCCATGAATTTCCAGTGCAGTGACATATTCAACCGTGACACCATGGTGCAAGTGTGGAGCAAATTGAAGATGTTCTGAGCAGACTTGTTCCTAGTAAAACAGGGTGCAAACACACAGACAGCAGTTACGCCAAGAGTGGGGGTGAGAGGGAGAGGTACAGAGAGACAGACAGACAGACAGACAGACAAACAGGCAGGCACATGACCAGACACAGAGGGAGAGGGACAAAAAGGTGGCATGGAAGAGGGAGAAAGGGGCAGTCAGAGAGAGCACACACACACACACACACACACACACACACACACACACAGATGCAAAGCCTGTGTACCAGGGTGGCACACAGCCAGCAGCCAACTGCCCAGGGGTACAGTGAACAGCAGGAGACATGGACAGCATGCCAGTCATGATGGGGGTGGTAATGAGGGGTGTGAGGTGGCAGGAGGAACAGCTACGTGGCGAAAAAGGGCCTCGTGGCTGCATGCCCAACACAGGCAGTACCATGCCCGCAGCACCGTTGGAAACCAGAGTGACACTGAGATTGTGGGCCAGCACTACCTGAACAGGGCCATGCTTAGGCAGCTCTGCAAGTAGGGCAGTGTGGAGCTACAGGCACCCACCAGACAGTGCCATGCCATGTCTGTGGAGATGACGATGACCACTGGCATGTGCCTGCTCACCACAGGCACCAGCCAAGGACCAACAAGGGACACCACAGGCATCACCCAGATGGCCATGGCCCACTGCCCAACACAGGTCCCCACGGCTGTGCTGCCATGTGCTGTGGAATGCAGTCATCACCCCAGCACACAGGTGGAGCATACAGCACTGATGCAGGACAGCCTCAAGGTGGCATGCATGCCCGATATGAGTGTGGCCTGTGCCTGCACCCACCTGGCCCTGTGGGACTGGCACATAGCAACAAGAAGGGGTGCCCAGGCATCACCTGCCAGGTGGTGTGTGATGCCATGGGGCACACACCAATGCCTGAGCCACACAACCAGCACAGCCCTGCCCTGTGCCAAGGGTATGAATGTGGTGTGACCCCACATGTTGTCCCAATTGGTGTGTGTGGCACAGGCAGGGTGTGATGGGCAGAGCAGTCCTGGGGAGGGGGTGGACAGGGTGCACATGGTGGTGTCTGTGTTAGGGACAGGCAAGGGGTGCAGCACAGCATAGCAGAGGGCTAACCATGGCATGCTCCACACAGGTGTCAGCGCATACCCACTGAGGCCCTGGCAGCAGCACCCTGGTCCATTCCACCCTGCAGTGCTGTCAGCGCCCGGTGTGCTGCTGTGGCATCCACCACACCTATAAAGGTTGCAATACCGGTACATGGCCTGTGCTGTTCGGTGGTGCTTCTGTGGCACAATGCATGCAAATGAGGGTATGCGCAATGGTAATGATATGCTAATGAACCCAACTGCACCATGCATTGGCTGATGAGCTCATTTGCATGCAGTGTCTGAATATCGAGATACTGCAATGTGCCCAATGGTATTGTGCTGGCCTGCAGTGCGCATGTGCACGGCACTGCCATGGTGTCAATTATACAGCCCGCGCGATCAGCGGCTGTATCGGAACAGTGCAAGCTGCGCAGGACCAGCAATGTACACTTTGCACATGATGGCATGTTCCCTATCGCTCACATGTGCACCATGGGTGAGCATGATTCTGTGGGCCATTGCACTGGACACATGTTCTGACCTTTGCAACAGGTGTCTGGTGTCCAGTGTGGACACCGCCGCACTAGATGCTGAGCTGGCTCTTGCAGCAGACCTTGCTCATGATCTTGGGCATTCTTGGGGTAGTGGCGGACATGCAGGGCATGCTGACGGCAGAGAGGTGTGAGGGATGGCATGCCAGGGCAGCTGTCCAGAGCCTTCACTAGGGCTACTCCTGTGTCCCCTGTTACCCCTGTTGGGCCATTCCCCTACAGTCCCCCATCCCACTGAACGGTCCCTGTTCCCTCTCCCCTTCCCTCACTGTTCCCACCCTTCCCCAGACCCTGCTGTTTCTGTCCATAGTTGTTCCATACATATATGTTGTCTGGCATACCCGCCTGTGTCCATGTCTGCTTTGCAGGTGGTGTGAGGTGCCATGCTGCAGTGGCCCAGTGTCTGTCCTTGTTGTGTGCATGTGAGGGGGCATGTACTGTGCTTCTGTGGTTCCCTGCTGTGTGCCATGGTCTGTCCCACTGTGGTGGTGTCCATTCCCCTGGGTCAGTGGCTGTGCTTTTGGGTGCCCATGGGGTGGTGGTCAGGGGTGTGTGGTGGGTGTGTGCATGGTGGTGACACATGACCATGGTCGTTGGTTGGCTACTGTTCACACACTGTGTTGGGGTCCTCTGCCTGCCATTGTGTGGCCTGTCCCATCTGACCTGCCACCCAGCCTGTACAGTGCCCACTGTGTGGGCTCCCTGTGAGCCTGTGTGGTGTGTGTGTGCTTGGCTGCATGGTCCTGGGTGTGGTTTGCTATGGTCTCAGGTGGGTAGGGCACAGCCAGCAGCCTGCTGGGGGGGCTCCCTTGGTGGACTTCCATTGGCCATTGGCACCACCTGTCACCTGCTATCCATGCCACTGTTGTGTTGTGGGGTCCAGTGACGGGGTGCCTCTGTGTGCGCCCTGCTGTGCTCTGCTGGTGGAGGCCTCCTGTGGCCTGTCACTGTGCTGCCATGGCCCTGTCCCTGGGTCTGTTCTCTGTGCCCTGCCCCCCTCTGTCACCCTGCTGATCTGCTGCCATGGGTGCGATGGAGCATCTCTGTGTGCACCATGGTACACCTCTGTGCCATGGGGCAACCCTGTTTGCACCATGGTGCAACTCTGCCATATTCAGCCACGTTGCGCTGGTGTAGTTCAGCCTGTGCAGCCTCTGAATATGGCTCCAGTTGCGCCATGGCGCATCGGATTTGTGCTACCCCGGACTTGTGCCGGGCTTTGGTACATTTCTGAATATCTGGGTCATAGACTCCTTTGCAAAGGTTCCACATCATAGATACATCAGGAATGACATAGGAGGAACATAACAAAAATAAATAGGCATTTAGTTTTAAAATGCATAGGAATTTGTCATGCAGTAAGTAGTAAGCAATATCTTAGGGCAGTACAGGCCCATTGTCAAATGTTAGACACGCAGAGAGATTCTGAAACTTTTACCAGACACAGCGTTGGATAAGTTGCAAGTAATTGACATCATACTGATACAGCACCAGTAAATGAAAGAGAAGGCTTTTGTTCACAACTAATACATTCTCTTCACAGAAATCTGTATCCTTACAGGTAAAGAAACTTGAAGAAAGAAAGATGCCTTTTTCCTCATAACTAATAAACTAATACATTGTCTTCACATATATTTTTATTCTCACAGGGAAACAAACTCAACATCTGACACAAATCTTTATCCTCACAGGCGAACAAAATCAACATACTGTTTCTTCACTTGACCTCATACTGATACATCACCAGAAAAGAAAAGATCCTTGTCATTATTTGCTAATATATTCTTCTAAGTTACAGTTATATGACATACTACATTCACTTCACAGAAATCTTTATTGTCCCTGGTAAAGAAAATCACCAGATAGTGTCTTCAGATATGACAACTATAGCAGCAAAAGATAATAACTTCTTCACTTGGTTTACAAGCTTCATTGCAACCTTATTACTACTCATTCTCTTCACAGTGCAGTGCACGCAGGGACAAGAAATCCTAACAGTTGCTACAGTATGCACAGCACAACATACGAAGTATACTCATTTATTTTGTTCTATTTTCTATTGTAGCATCTCCCACAACAATCGAGGCACTGAGGGAGGACCACCATCAGTTCATGGGCACCATGTCAGGGAGCATCAAAAGTCTGGCAGAGTCTGTCATGATGGTACTACAAACACAAAAATGAAATGCTAAACAGAATATACCATCACAACAGAAGCTCCAGATTTATGAGGTACTCTGTGGTCTCCAGAGCACTGTCCTTGCTCACAATCCTGGAGAACTCATACAAAAGTTCTAAAGCTCACCAACAATGCTGATCGGCACCTAAATCATACATCTGATGTATGTGTTTGGTGCAATTAGCAACTGTTGGTGAGCATCTAGAATACAATACTGAGCTGAAATGGGCCAGTGCATAGGGCTTCTATTAGTGCATAGTACCAGTCTTGCTCCAATGACATCATCATGTTTCATCGTCAGCATCATTTTATGGCTAGATCATGGCACTGACTTTGAAACTCAGGGATTTTTGCTTAGAAGTTTAAAACATGACAACAGTGGGATAAATCGCTAAAACAGAGGTAAAGAGCATTGTCTTGTAAAATTACACCCTCAGCTCTAGCTCCCCACAAGTTTGTTTTTTTAACTTAACGGCGACAAAAAAAAGTTGTTTATTTGTCCTTGAAGTGCAAATATTGAGAAACATATGGCTTGTTGAACTTCTAACCTTATCCTATGGGAATTTGCATTTTTTTATATTGCCCCTAAACTTTTTTTTGGGGGAAGTAGTATCTCTTTTGTAGTACTCATTAAGATCTTTGTTTCAATATATAGAATGACTCTTATCTAAGTGGAAAACTGAGGGAGTTATGGCGTGTTAAAGTTCCAATGTTATCCTATGGAAATTTGAATTTTTTAATTTTTCTATTTTGCTCCTAAATTTTTTTTTGTTGGGGGGATGTGTTATTCTTGTAGTACTCATTAAGACAATTTGTACTGATATATTTAAAGTCCATTAAGTCCAAATATTGAGGAGTTATCCCTTGCCTGAACCACGTAGAAAAACTGAAATGCATATCCAGTTTAAAACACCTTTATAATGCCCATGTATTATGCACCTATGTTACATACATTTGTTGTACCTGTTATTGGGTATTATGATGTATCAATCATTGTACTTTCTTTCTGCAAGTTTATTAAGTCAGCTGAACTGCAACTTTATCCTGTCGGGTCATGTTTGACAATAGGTAGAGTTGGTCAGTCTAGAGCATGTATCTGGTTAATAAAAAGTTAAATAAAGCAAATGCATAGATACATAGACAGTGTCGGCAGATAAGGGCCTATGGACCACCCAGTCTGCCCATTTGGGCTTATAAGTTCACTTTATGTTTTCCTAGAAGTCTGTTGGCCCTTAGCCCTGACCTCCAAAATTCCTTTATGTCTATCCCATGCATTCCTAAATCCTGTGATTGTTTCAGTCCCCACCACTTCCTCTGGCAGGGTGTTCCACTTGTCCACCACCCATTCTGTGAAGAAATTCTTCCTCATGTTTCCTCTGAATCGTTCTCCCTCCAACTTCATCCCATGCCCTCTAGTCCTGGAACATATTTTTCACTTAAAAATAGTGTATTCCTGCACCCTATTCCTCCCGGTAAGATACTTGTATGTCTCTATCATATCCCCTCTCTCCCTCCTCTCCTCCAGGGAGTACATATTCAAGTCCTTCAACCTGCCCTAATAGGACTTGTGATGAAATCCATGTACCATCTTTGTTGCCCTCCTCTGAACCTTCTCTACCCTGTCTATGTCCTTACGTAGGTAAGGTCTCCAGAACTGTACACTGTACCCAGGTGGGGCCTCACTAGTGTCTTGAAGCAGTGAATTATGTCCTCCCATTTCCTGCTGGTGATGCCCGCCATGCATCCCAGCATCCTATTTGTTTTACCTGCTGCCTTGTCAGCACTGTTTCCCTACCTTGAGGTCATCAGAGATGATAACCCCAAGACCCTCTTTCCTGCTTGGTGCATGCAATATCCTCACACCACACTGATATATTGTGCCAAGGTTTTTGTGCCCCATATGCATTATCTTGCATTTCTTTGCATTGAATTTCAGCTGCCAAACCCCTGACCATTCTTCAAGTTTCTGCAGGTCCCTTCTCATTGTGTCTACACCCTCTGGTGTGTCTACTCTGTTACAGAGCTTTGTGTCATCAGCGAACAGGGAAATTCTGCCTTCTAGGTCCTTCGCTATGTCACTGATGAAGATAAATAAACATTCTCACCTGGTTTGGGCACTGATTGCTTAACATCACTTTTTTTGTGACTAATGTGAACAAACTCTATTTCATTGACTTTAAGGGACAATAAGTATTTAAAAACACAGACGATACTTACAAAGCCTCAGTAATTACCATACTAAATCAAGTTCTGCTTTTACAATTATATGTAAACCAAAAATGCTAAAGTACACTCATTATCAGGGATATTTTACAAAACAGAATATAAGGGGCAATCTGAAATAGATTAACTAAAACACACATTAAAACTGCACCATTGCATGCATTGCTGCTTATATATGTGTGTGTGTGTGTGTGTGTGTGTGTGTGTATATATATATATATATATATATATAGTATATTATATATATGTTTAAAAAAACAAGAAAATCATATCACTCACTTGCAAAGGTCAATGATGCTGCCTAGTTTCTCAGAGAGGTAGAAATGCACAAATGGAAAAAACAAATGTCACTCTTCCAGTTCATATATCCTCAGCTTGCTAGAAATTACTTTTCTGGCACCTCCTCCTATTAACCCCTCACACCTGGATTAAATAGAACTCAATGCAAAAGAGCTATGCAAAATGCAGCATCCGTGTGAGGGTTAAGCATGATGAGTCCACAGTTTGACTGTGCAACAGGTAGTATAGTGACCAACAGAGAGAGCACAGTGATGATGTTCTAAGGTCAGTTAGCAACAAGTCTTGGACAATGCTTTGCATTTGCTTGCAAGCTGTAATACTGAAGTAATTTTGCATAGTGTCAGTGGTTAAAATAATGCACAGGAGGAGACACCTGGGGCCAGACAGTCAAACCCTTGCCTGGTGGGCAAAGTGATTGCATCCCATTTGTCCAAGGTTTGCATCTGAGGGCAATATTCAAAGATTGCAGTTGTCTGTGCTAAAAGGGTCAGTGTGCACTCTAAAAAAATAATGTATGCAGTGGGCAAAGGGAGGGATGGGGATATGAATTTATCTTTGTATGACTGTGGGTTACTGTTACATGACAGTGCATGGGTGAAAGGCCATGGTATAACTCTGTGTATGTGTGCAGGACACTAATGTCTGGGGATTTGTTGAAGAGAATTGATATGTTCTACATAAAGGTTTTTGGTAATGGTGTTTTATTATGCATGGGTGAGAGGAAATATAGAAACACAGAACCTGACTAAAGGGAGACTGAATATCTATCTACTCTGCCCTTGTTATACTAATTCACTCCACTGGCCCACTGCACTGTTGTACTGTACCCCTTCCCCAACTACCACACCTCGAACCCTTGCTGTCCTCTTGGGGACTAGGAGTTCTCTTGCTCTGTCCCAGTCCCGTTTAAACCCTTGAAGGGAATTTGCATCCTACCAACCTGCACTCATGCTACTAGTGACTGCATCCCTATTTTGTACAAATAGGACATAACAGTTTACCTTCTTTATATCACAAAGAAAATTGTATGTTTCAATTGTGTACCCATACTCCCTTCTAGATTTCAGTGAATAGATGTTTAGAGTCATAATCTGTCTAGGTCTTTCCTCAGGTGAGGTCTCCAGAACAGGTCATAGCACTCCAGGTGAAGCCTCACTAAAGATCTGTGCAGTGACAGAATCATCTTGCTTTGCGTACAGTGAAAACCATTCCATTTAATATCCATCAACTTCAATGCCTTTTTGTGTGCTTTATTGCATTGACTTGTTTGCTGTAGGGAGCCACGTACTATGGCCCACATATCTCTGTCCTCTGTGGAAGTGGGCAATCTAATTCCTACCATCAAGTATTCTGTATGTGGATTATGCCTACCAAAGTGCATTTGTGCTTACAAATGGGGAGCATGTACAGGAAATAACAGTCAGGGAGCCATTGGGTGGGAGTGACCCGTGCACAGTGTGATTCCAATTAGATATCTGCAGGGAAAGCATCCTGATTAAGACCAACACCTTGGATTTTAGAAGGGCGGATTGCAGGAAAATGGCTGAAGTACTAAAGAGGCACCTGTCAGACATCATACCACATATAGGGGGCAGACCAAAGATGGTTCATCATTAAGGAAGGAATACTGGTTGCCACAGAGCAGTGTGTTAGGCTCAGGGATAAGAACAAAAGGGCCAAACTGCCCTGCTGGTTCAGTTCTGGGGTTGCCCAAGTAGTAAGGGAAAAGAGACTGGCCTATAGAAAAATCAGGAAGACCAAGAGAGAGGTGGATAGGGAAAATTACCTAAGGTTGGCTAGTGAGACAAGTAAGAAAGTCTGGTGAGCTAAAGCACAGAAGGAGCTGTAGATAGCTGAAGGAATTAAGAAGGGGAGAAGTCTTTCTTTCACTATATAGGTTAAAAAAGAGACACAAAGGAAGGGATTGTTAGACTTAAAAAGGGGGAGGAGTGAGTGGAGGATAATGGGTGGACATAGTGCCAGTAACCGAGACTTGGGCATCACTACACCATGACTGGAACCTTGAGATCCCTGGATATAAACTGAAAGGGACAGGATGAAGTTGTGAATGGGGGAGGGGTGGCAGTTTATATCAGGGAGGGGATTACTTGTATGAGGGAGGAGTTGGAGGAAGTGGCGGTGGAGGCATTATGGGTTCAATTAAGGTTGAATAGAGGGATAAAAGTGAGGTTGGTGCAGGTGTACAGACCACCTACCCAACCAGGATGAGGAGAGGGACAGAGAACTGGGCTCACAAATATTGGAAGCTGTGGGGAAGGAGAGGTGGTAAGTGCAGGGACTTCAATCTGCACAAGGTGAACTGGAGAATACCATCAACAACATTTGCTAGGAGTTAGGTGGTCCAGAAAGGACTATAGAGTGGGTTCCTGATTCAGGGCATCAAAGGAACCAACAAGAGCAGACGTAATGCTTGTGCTTGTGCATACAAATGGGAAGCATGTACAGGAAATAAAGGTCAGGGAACAAATGGGTGGGAGTGACAATTGCACAGTGTGTGGTTCCAGTTAGATATGGAAAGGGAGAACATCCTAAGAGCATAATCTTGGATTTTAGAAGGTCGGACTTCAGGAATATGGGTGAAGTACTATGGCATCTCCTGGCGGGCATCAGAGCAGATATAGGGGTGGACCAAAGGTGGTTCTTCATTAAGGAAGGAATACTAAATGCCACAGAGGAGTATGTTAGGCTCAGGAGGTAAGAACACAAGTGCCAAAGCATATAGCTGGTTCAGTTCTGGGGTTACCCAGGCAGTAAGGGAAAAGAGGGTGTCATGGCGGTCAATGGTGGAAAAGCAGAGATACTAAATTAATAGTTCTGTTCCTTCTTTACCAGAGAGAAGGTCAGACCAGCACCTTCAGGAGGGGAAAAGAGGAACAGGGGGAGAGGGGAACATTGATGTACTGATTGAGGTGGCTAGAGTGAGGGATGGGCTGCTAACATTAATGGTGAACAAATCACCAGACTCAGACAGAGTACATCCAAGGGTACTATGGGAACTGGCCAATGAGCTGGCAGGGCAGCTAACAGACCTATTTATTAGTTTACTAGAGTCAGGTAGGGTACCACAGGACTGGAGAAAAGAAGATGTGGTGCACCTTCACATAAGCAGTCCCAAGAATGACCCAAGGAATTACAGACCAGTCAGTCTGACCCCAATTGTGGACAAGCTCATGGAGATCATGCTAAAGGAAAGGTTGGTGGAATATCTAAATGAGAATGGTCTCCCGGATTTGAGGCAGCATGGGTTCATGGAGGGCAGATTGTGTAAAACAAGTCTGATTGACTTCTTTGACTGCATCACTAAGACAGAAGACAGGGGCCAAGTGGTAGACATCCTCTGTCTGGATTTCAGCAAGCCCTTTGACTCTTGCCCCACAAAAGGTTGATCAGAACGTTGGTGGATCTTGGGATTGGGGATAAGATTGCCAGATAGGTGGAAAACTGGCTGAGGGACAGAACCCAGAGGGTGGTTGTGGGAGGAGAGTTATCTGGCACCAGAGAGTTCACCAGTGGGGTACCACAGGGCTCAGTGCTGGGACCGGAGTTGTTCCATGTCTTCATCAGTGAAATTGGGGATGGTATGAATGGCAAAATATGCCTATTCACTTATGACACCAAACTCTGTGGGAGAGTGGACACGACTGAAGGGATACATGGCTTATATGATGACTTGGAAAAGCTGGGGAGGTGGTCCAGGATCTGGCAGCTTGGCTTCAATGCCAAGAAATGCAAAGTTATGCATATTGGAACCAAGAATCCCAAGACAGAGTACTACCTGGGTGAAGCCTTGGTATCTGCACCAGAGAAAGAGAGTGACCTGGGAGTATGATCACTAGTGACCTGAAGCACTCCACACAGTGCAAAAAAGCAGCAGCAAGGGCAAACAATATGATGGGATGCATAGCTAGAGGATCAGTAGTAGGAGAGGAGGTTATACTCTCCTTTTACATGTCCTAAGTAAGGCCACATCTAGAGTGTGGAGTTCAGTACTGGTCCCCACACCTCAAAAAGGATATTTATTTGTATTTTATTTATTTATTTCAGTTTTGGAACTACAACCTTTGAGCCAAACTGGCCCTTTTACAAAGGCTCCAAGTCAGTAGAAGGACAGAAAAAACAATACAATTTACATCATATGATGAGAACATTCAATAGCCAAGTGACATGACTAATTTATAAGCAAGATAAATGTGGAGTATAACCTCAAATACAAATACTTTTATTACAAAAATATCTCTAGTGTATAGGTCTAGTTGCTAAGAGCAGGTTGCTTGTAGTTGGCAGCCAAAACCGGCTTTGTCAGAGAAAAGAGGAGGAAGGAGGAGGAGGAGGTTTGGAGAGTATTGGCATGGGTACAGAGGAGGCATATTGTATAATGTTATTAGGGGATAGGAGAAGGGGGTATGGTGATGAGGGAGAACAAGCTGATAAGTGCTATATGCACGGGGCAGCCTAGGGGAAGTGTAAATCAAGAGGAGGGGAGTGGGTTAGGACTCGTGGGGCAAGAGGGATCAGAAGGTGGGGTGGTAAGGGTTGGAAGTCTAGGCAGGGGATATCATTATGCACTGCAGTTGCACTTTTGGGATTCTACAAGGAGGTGATGCAGTTATTTTTTGAATTCACCAAGTTTCTTAAGGTGAAAAGGGGAGGGGGTTGGTTGTTCATCCAGAGAGGGCATCAATGGGAGAATGACCTCTGTGCAAAGGAGGTTCATTTGTAAGGTACATGCAGTACCCCTGTTGTAAAGCTTTGTGTTGTTTTAGTGTTGGGGTTATGCTGGAAAAGCTTTGAAGATAAGTCTGGGACAAGTCCTGGGGGGGGCTCTTTTTTCGTATGATACATGCCTAGTACTAGGACCTTAGAAGTAATGGGAGCCAGCCAGTTGTGGAGTAGAGACTACAAGAGTGGGAATACCGATTAGCTCCTAGAACAAGTCAGCAGGCTTTGTTGAGCAGGAGTTTAACCCTTTTGAAAGCAGTTTCAGTAGCCACACTATAGACTGTCAATCCATAGTCAACAATGGACAGTATTGAGTTTTTGGTGACAAGGCTGAGGGCCTCAGTGGTGATAGCATTTCTGTGTCAGTAAATGAGTCTGAGTCTGATGTTGGCAGTTTTCATGAGATGGTCAATATGGGTGTTGAAAGAAAGGGTGTTGTCTAGGAATAATCCCAGGTATTTAGAGGTAGTAAACTATTCGATTACATCACTTTTGTTACTTAGTATGGTAAGAGGGCCACCATACTTTTTTAAGCTTTGTAGGGTAAAGTGCATTGCTTTTGTTTTTCTGTAGTTCAAGAGGAGTTTGTTGTGAGCAAACCATGATTCCAGTTTGGTAAAGCTACTTTGAAGAGTAGCTGTTATTTCGTGGAGGTGTGTTCCTGGTATGGAGATCACTGGATCTTCGGTGTAAAGCAGCATCTTAGCAGGGCAATCACATGGCAGGGAATTGATAAAAAGGCTGAACAGTAAGGCCCTAAAATTGATCCTTGTGGGACACCCAAAGTAACATTCTGTGGTTCAGAAGTTATTCCTTTTATTCTAACACTCTGGGACCTGTGCGAGAGGTAGCTTGAGAACCAGGACAATCTATTGGTGGAGAAGTCAAGGGCTGCGAGGCTGTTGAGCAGGATGTGATGATTGATGGTGTCAAATGCTTTGGTTAGGTCAATAAAAATCAACCCAACCATTTTTCCACTATTCAGGGAGTCATATTGGTGTGAAGTAAAGTCAGTGAGTGCAGTAATAATGCTGTGGGATTTACGGAACCCATGCTGCTGAGGGTAGAATAGGTTATATTTGTTGAGGTAATCCATGAGCTGATCTGACAAAATCCCCTCTAGAGCTTTTGAGGGGGTGGTAAAATAGATATGGAACATTAATTGCTTATGCTGGTCCTGTATCCACTTTTAAAGACTGGGGTGGTGAGGGCGGTTTAATACTTGTCATGGAATATGTTAAACTTAAGAGGAATGTTAAATAATTGAATTAGTGGGTGGGCAAGAAGCTTCATGTCAAGCATATCACTACCCATTCTAGTTTTGCCAAGGATCTTCTTCAGATATTTAATAGAGTCTGCCTTCGTGATAACTTTGAAGTAGAATGGGGGGAGTTGAGTGGTGTTTGTGGTGGTGGTGGGGTTTGGGGGCTGGCTGTTAGGGTGAGTAACAAGGAACTCTGGAGTGAGGACAGAGCTGAGGTCTGTAAAGGCCAGATTTAAGGATTAGCTAACTCTTTGGGTTGCTGGAGAAGGCCCACAGTGATGACAATTAGATCCAGTGAAGTGTTGGATTCTTTCCCACTCAGTGTCTTTACATTCTCTCAGAATGCTCTCTCATTCCCCCAGCCCTTCTGAAGTTCCTCTCTATGATAGAAGGCCTTAGCATTCCTTATCATGCAGGTACATTTATTCCTTGCAGTCTTGTAGGCCATAAAATCTGCCTGTCTTCCGGTAGCTCTCGCTACATGCCAGAGGTTGTCTCTGTTCTTCATTAGTTCTATGAGGGGGGCCATTAAGCCAAGGATTGATGCCACTTTTATTTTGGATGTTCTGAATGGTGGAAATAATTCACAGGCTTTATTGAAGTTGGAAATAAAGAATTCCAGAGCCTGGTTAGGGTCAGGGCAAGTGACAAGGGGAGACCAGTCTGCATCTCTCAGGTAGCTCTTGAAGAGGTCAAGTTGCTCTTTCCTCAGGGAGCAGTTAAACTGCTGTAGAAGATACAGAGGAGGGCTACAAAGATGACAGTGGGTCAATAGGGTTAGGTATATGAGGAGAGGTTGAGGGCACTGAACATGTACTCCACGGAGGACAGGAAAGAGGGGGGACATTAATGGGACTTGATGTACTTTAAAGGTATAAATAAGGTGGATAAGGAGGGCATCTTTAATTTGAGTGGTAACTATAACACAAGGGGGTTCAATCTTAAGATAGAAGGTGGGAGGTTTAACAAAGTGATCAGTAAGCAATTCTTCACAGAGAATAGTGGACACTTGGAATTCACTGACAGAAGAGGTGATCTCGTTGAACACATAGGGCAGCTTCAAGAGAGGCTGGGATAGGCACAGGGGAATATAAGGATCATGAGTGAGGAGGATGGTAGGAGTGGGGAGGGGGCAAGGACAAGCTCTTGACCCTGCAATACGAGCAGACTAGATCGACCAAATGGCCTTCTTCTGCTGGCTTCTTAGTATGTTAGTATGACTCCTACTGCTCTTCCAAACAGGTTCATTTGTTTTTCTGTGAGCGAACACATTAGGTGAAATGTAAAACAAATGTAAATATCTTGGAAAGTATACAAGTTCCACATATACCACTAGCTTATATGTTGTTCAGGACAAAATGATCTTTCAAATAAGGGTAGTCACTAAACTGAATTCATTATATTTTTAAAATATAGCCATCCAAAAGGTGAAAATAGTGAAGAAAAATTAAAATACAGGTAAATAAACTATAATTAGTACAGCTTAGTGAATATGCTCATTTCAAGCGTCTTTTTGCCCTGAACAACTTTTGTGCTAGTTGAGTTGTGTATGTGCAATTTAAATACTTTAGGAGAAAGTTACATTAGTTCTGCATGACTCCTGTGTTTGCTCAGAGAGAAAAACATGTGGCTGTTTGGTAAGAAATTGGTTAGGGCAAAGCTGACAGAGGCTGGTATTAAATGGAGTTTACTCCTAGGAAAGGAGGGTGATTGGGGTGGATACCTCAGGGATCAGTGCTGGAGTCAGTCCTCTTTAATGTCTTTGTAAGTGAAACTGAAAAGAAGCAGGAAGGGAAGGTTTGACTCTGCATGATGATACCAAGATCTGCAGCAGAGTGGAAAAGTATGAGCAGAGACCGTAGAAGACTTGAACAGTGATCAAGGATATGGCAGCTACTGTAGGTTTCAACACAAAAATGTAATATAATGCACTTGGGGCACAGGAATTCAGAGGCTGAGTACAAAACATGTGGAGTGGTAGTGACAAGATTAAGAAAGCACACATTCAAAAAAACATGCTTTTACATACAGTCGATTACTGTTTAAGAATATTATGCATCTATGACTGCCACTCTACATCTGATGCAAACCCATAATCACATCCCTCACTTGAAGCAAAAGGGGAGGGGTGGAAGCCATAACTGACTCCTTGCTTTTGTATTAAAGAAATCAAATTTTTTTACAGAAATAACAAGGAAAGGGGCCATTTCTAAAATGTACATACTGTACAAGCATGGGTACCACTTTTATTCAGACAATGGGACCACCACCAGCAGCTACCACTACAAGACTACTACTGCAATCAGGAGAAAACCAGAAGTAGTCTAGCAGCACTGAGGTCAATATGGTTAGGGCACATTTACCAGAAATTACTGCTTAGAAAAGAATGAGAAAGTGACTGTGATGACGAGCAAGCCCCAGACAAGATCTCTAGTTTGTTAATAGTCTCCTCCTGAGTCTGCTTTTTAAGGCTGCATGGGCCAAGCTCCACAGATGTTATGTTATCATTAGATTTGTATATGAACATTTTGGAATCACATGACCAGACCGCTGTTTGATGTGCTGCCACAGTGCTCTGGCATATTTTCCAATGATTCTGTTTAGGCAGCCCTTCCCCTCCGCTGGCCACTTAAACACACCCCTTTCCCAGTGCACTGCTTCTCTTTTCCGCAATTGAGGAAGTGACACCAGCCATGGACAACATGGTGGCACTAACTTAAACTGTGCATGCACTAGTATCATGCATAAATAGTCATGTCAGCACTGCCATGTTCCACATGGCTGACTCTTGGGCAAACTGTGCATGTGTGAGTATCGTGCATGCTCAGTACTGTAATCTCTGCAGTACTAGTTACGTCTGACTCCAGTTCAGCGAAAGCATCACGTATTCTTTTCAATACTCTTGCCACTCCTAAAAGCTCTCCACATCCATATCGGCTCTGACGAGACATGTTTGCCTCTGGGACAGTTAGTCAGATGTGGCACTGATAGCTTCCAAGTTGCATCATTAATGGGAGTGCCAGGGTCCTTCACACATCTTTGGTGAATTTGCTCTCCCAATAAATTATAGTATTCTGTGACGGGTTTCTGAAGGGGCTGTAGAAAATATAGCCCTTTTCTACTGGAGACATGAGGGCAGGTGGACCAGTCCAATCCTTCCAGCTCACATGCAACCTTTCTCTGAGGTTATGTCTACCCTTATGTAGGAGAAATGTCCACCTCTTGGGAGGTACCAACCCCTCTGTAGCCCTGCAAAGTCTCTCAGGTGCTCCCCCTTGTAAAACTGTATGGCTAACATTAAAGATGTGAAGGATAACATAGTGGGCCTGTTGTATCGCTCAGGGTCACAGATGATTGTAGTATTGCACATAGCTGCTAATGAAATCTGATGTAGGCTAGATGAAGACTATAAAATCTGACTTTGAGAACATGGGGAAACAATATGCAGGAAAAACTGTAACATTTTAATATCAGCAATCGTACTGTGCCGAGGGCAGGAGTTGAAAGGACCAGAGCAATTTAAACAAACTCTGGCCAGAGCTGTTAGGGCTGCAGCCAAGGTCATGGAAGAAGGGCTTGAGAAGCAGAGACACAGAACTGCTTGCAGCCGCATATAAGCAGATACTACGTGCACTGTTCTTCCTGAATAAACGATTACTGTATGAAAGAAATTATTGCATATTACATTTTATATAACTCATTTTGAAAATAAATTACATATTTTGATTATTCCATCCATAAATGAGGTAGACTCTTAGTCAAAAGAAATTCATACTCTGGGATATTCTTCAGTGAATAGCCTTCCTAAAGAAATATTAACATAAGCATGCAAGGCAAGAATAATCCTGCTTAGAAATATACTTCAAAGAAAACGATCCCCTGGTAGAATGTGGTCATCTCTTATTCCATTTTTAAGAGTTTCAGATCATTACAATACTGGAAATACCAGATTTAATTACCCAAGCCTTTAAAAGTTAATCTATATCCCCTGCAACATTTTAGAAGCCCTCCTCTGCACCACTTCCACCCTGTCTATATCCTTTCTAAGATGCAGCCTCCAGAACGGGACACAATACTTCAGGTGAGGTCTCACCTGTGAGTGTTACAGTGGCATTACCACCTCCCTCCTCCTGCTGGAGATACCTCTCCCTATTCATCTGGTCTTGTCACAGTGGCCCTCCCCAATGCATTATCACACTGTCCTGCCACTTTGAGGTAATCAAATATGATAACCCCAAGGTCCCTTTCCTCCTTATTGACTGACAGTCCCCTCCCCCCACCACCATTCTATACTCACCTCCAGGGTTCCTATACTCTATGTCAATTGTTTTGCATGTTTATGACATTGACCCCCCTTCCCCGAACTATTATGCTCTATTATGTCTTCTACTACAAAACTAAGCACCTAATTGAATATTGCTTGGTTCCTTGTTTCTTTTGTAAGATATTGCTAAAGTTACAATTATAAATTATTTCTAAAGAATAAAATAGATCACCTTACCATCACCTGTCCCTGTGAATCAATTAATATCCCCATGACTGAACTCCTCCTTCAATATTAAATTCACTTTCATTGATATTTGTTCTCTGTTTCTTGCTAACTTCGTATCACTCTTGCTGTTACTGTACAGAGGCAAATAGCATACTTTTACGATTATGTCCCTTGTGCTTTTACCATCTGTCCTTACTCACGATATCTGTTTTACTATCTGCTATTCAGATTCCCATCTAGGGCTGGCTGAAATTAGTAAACTACACTTACATGGAATGTTTGTGCAGTTTTCTGAAAATGTTGCATATTTTCAGAATTATGTAAAATTTCATTTTTCAGTCATAACACAGCTAGAAACTGGAAAATGAATGCTTACTTGTTGGAAGTCATTGAAACAGAATCCTTATTTGTATGCAATTCAAAAGAGTAACTTTGAATTCATATGGGGCTCACAATCTGGAAATTTTTATTTTTTTTTGTGTGAAATGTTCTGAAAAAGTATGTCTGTTTAAAACATGGCCACTTTTGGAGCTAAATACTTTAAGGTTTGCATTCCTAATCTTGAAAATTAAAAATGCTGTGCAGTTTTCTTCAGTAATTTTTAATTCCTATGTTATGCCTTCTTTCTCTGGTGCCAGCTCCCCACGGAACCATCTGGTGCCCTCTCCATCCCCAACATATCAGCATTCAGAAGTTCCAAGAATCCTCAGCTTACCCCCACTTGGGATCCAGAGGGAATATACCCCAGAATGTGCACTGCATCCATCAGTAGAGGAGGTGGTGCTGTCCAGTCGCGATATACTGTACAAAGGGCCCCAGTAGGACAGCAACAGGGCTGTTTTGTTTTTCCTTTTCTTTCGCCCTTGTTCCTTTGGAAGAAGCTGCTGCTCAAGGAGGATGAATACACAGGCAAACACATTGTGTGCACAGAGTAGGTCCCTAGCCAGTGCATTCTCCTCCCATTCAGCCCTTTTGCCACTACTAACCACCATTACTTATGAGTAAGAGTAGAGAAATATGACATGATGAGTAAGCAGAGGTTAATTCCACTGGGATCACATGTAATGCCTGACTACACAAATGCACATAATGAACCATAAAAAAACTTCACATTGTTTTTTCCAAAAGCATCAAGGCATATGGCATTACTATGGAGTAGCACAATGTGACAGTATGAAATTGTCAGACGTTATTTCGGCTGCAGGGCTGTGACAAAATTTAATCTGACGGAAGCTTGTTTTTTTATTCTCATTTTTTTAATTGACAATTATGTGTCTGAAATAAATGATAGGACTAGTTAAGAAGACAATTTTCAAACATGATCACAGCCCTTTAATGGTATGATTGTCTGCCAATGTTACCCCTTAAGCTGTCACTTGTTGGAAGTCTCTGTTTGACACTTTTTGTTGCCAAACTGATCATGACTGTACTGGCATGGATGCTAGTGTGTTGGGGTTAGACATTTTATACATGCCACACAACTGGAACTGGTGAACAGCTGCCAGGAACACATGGTGTGTAGGTTCTGTAGGTAACCACCAGGATCAGGCAGCTGGTAGTTACAGTCAGTGCTGCAACTCGCATGAAAACTCCACAAAAGAGGCTTTGTAAGTCATGCAAACTGGTTGTGCTATGACAAAGGCAGAACTTATCTTCATGCCTCTGAAAGCCTAGTTTTGTTAATAATTTAAATATCTCTGTTTAGTTTACAAAAAGAAGAATAAACTTTGCACCCTACTCTGTTTACCAGACAATTTTCATACACGACTCCTAACTCAAAGTGCAAATAGTAAAAGTGCACTCCGCAGAACCTGTCAATTGCAACCTGCAAACACAGAATAATGATCACTGATCCTTCCAGGCTCAGATGAAAGCTATAACTTACATTCCACAAATAAATGCAATTGTCTGCCTTCACTGATTATTTCAAAGAAGACTTCAAAAGTGAGCCGAACAATTTTCAATTTTTTGGCGCACAATGTTTTGTGACTGCTTAGAATTAAAATAATAAGAAGTTGTTATGTTATGAATATGCAGTTTGATTCAAAAAAGCAACCTGAATCAGTTTTGTAAAAGTCCATTTATCACTAGAACATTAGAATAAGCATTTGTCAATGACAGATGTTCGCCACTGGTATTGTTGTTGTACTGGGCCATGCTTTGGCTCCTATAACAACAGTGACTCTGTGTTTTGGAAACTTCTTTGTTACTGAGCCAGAATACTACTCTGGGCAGTAGTCTTCAATTCTTTGCTTCTCTTGGATGACATAATTGCATGGCCTACATGATAGCTTATCCCAGTAAAGGCTATGTGGCAGAATGTCTTGAAGACAAGTATGCCTGAGGTTCCCTGCTCTCCTTGGGTGACTGTAAACTGCCCTGTAGGGCCAAGGATGAAATTACATAAAATTGAATAGACATCATATTTCAGTGATGACATCCTATCTGTGCACACATATTAAATGCAACTAAGCCTTGTATGTATCCATCGATTCAAGTGCTTTTTGTTCTTACAGGCAGTGCAAGTATCCCATATACAAACAATTCCAATTTTCAGAAGAAAAAATGTCCACAAACAGACAAAAACAGTTTTTAGATCAGTTTACCACATTATGGTGTAGTGCTTCTTCATGATTCAGTTACCTGACTTCATGCTCAGTTACCTAATTTACATCAAATCCCATGGCATGTATTGTCATGTAGCAAAGGGCTTTATCAAGCAGTCAGAAAAAAAAGTTTTTCTCTCCACTTTACCATTTTGCTATGCTCCGCTTTTTGGGGGCTCAGTTGCCCTATCCATATATACAGTTTTTGTGATTGCTGTTCTCGAGAATTGCCAGAGGTATCACCTCTAGAATGGTGGAGATCATCCTGCCCGTGTACTGATCACTGGTGAGGCCACACTTGGAGTACTGTGTACAGTTCTGGTGTCCATACCTCAAGAAGAATTTGAGATTACTGGAGGGGGTGAAGCATAAGGCTTCAAACATGATCATGGGACTGGGGAGTTGCCTTATGAAGAAAGATTGAGGGTGCTCAACATGTACATGTTGGAGGAGAGAAGGGAAAGGGGACATGATAGAGACCTCTAAGTACTTGAAAAGCATAAACAAAGTTAGATAGAGAGGAGTGTTCTGCTTAATGGGGGGTTGGGTCACTAGGGGGCACAGTCTGAAGTTGGAAGGGGAAGGTTCAGGAGGGAAATGAGGAGGCACTGCTTCACAGAGAGAGTGATGTTGGGATGTAAAGCACTGCCGGAGAGAGTTAATCAAACTGAGGACAGAGGATAGCTTAAGGGGGTCTTATAGAGTCAAGGGCAGGTTAGTACAGGCAAGAACATAATGGGAAAGGACCAGAGACAGAATGGATCAAGGGATTGGGGGCAGCTGTAGTGGTATTAAACTGAAAGCTACACAATCAGGCAGATTTGATAGACCTGTGAACCTTTTTCTGCTGGCAATTTTGTATATTCGCGTAGTCCATGCACACCACATTCAGCTTTCTATCGAGGGGCAACCATTTTCGCTTTTATTACCTCTTATTTGTGCAGTTGCAAGAGCACGTAAACTCACTGGCGGCTGTCACCAGAGCCCTCTGGTACTCACAGTATTGCTGCTTACTGCTAGTTCC
Source organism: Neoceratodus forsteri (assembly GCA_016271365.2). Classification (NCBI taxonomy): domain Eukaryota; kingdom Metazoa; phylum Chordata; order Ceratodontiformes; family Ceratodontidae; genus Neoceratodus; species Neoceratodus forsteri. The sequence continues at coordinate 48,695,497 of JADMNL010000035.1, forward strand.
TTACTCTGTCAGTCTCATCTAAACTATACAGATCTTCTTGTCACCAGTACTGTTTTTCAAGTAGTGATACTACACACAGTGTTTGTGGCACTGCAGGTTCCCACTGTGACAATCTGAATTCAGGGGGTTCTTATCCCAAAATGACAATATTTATTTTAACTGTTCCACACAATCATGTCCTGTAACAGCTAAGTTCATACAGCAACTTATGTCAGTGCAAAAGTTTTTGATAAAATCCTGAGTAGATGAAAAATAAAGAACAACATTGAAATAATAAATTACAGTTACAAACATAAGTATACACAAATGTTGCCAGGACAAACTTTGTCAGATTGGTAAAGATCCCAGTAAGAAACAAATCTAATTAAGCTGAATGTCAGCTCTTTTATATCATTCAGGAAAAGACTGCAGTGTCACCATTAATTCATGAGTGGAAAAAATACTTTTTCTCCACAGGATTCAAACCTTGTACCACCTACAAAAGTCATAACTACATACTGTATTCACTGTCAGCCACAGCATTTCATGAATGCAAATGTTTATTTTGGATATGAAAAGAGTATAAATGTTGTCAGCAAGCAGTTTGTGAGCTGTGCATCTGCTCTGAAGTGCTTGAATGACAGTGTTTGGACAACAGTGCTGGCGGCAAGTAGCTCTATAACGGAGGTGCTACTGACAGAAATAGCTTGTTTATTTTATTTTACATTTCACCCTGACATGAATGAATAATTTGTGGAGTGTCTGTCACCTGCAGATACTGAGATCAGCACAGTATGAACTTGACAGAGGACTCTGTCACAGGGGCTTGAACTTCTGAGGGAGATTTGAAATCTGTTTTCCCTGTAGTGATTCTACACACAGTGTTTGTGGCCCAGCAGGTTACATGCTTCCCTGTGTGACTATCTGAATTCAGGGGGTTCTTATCCCGAAATGGCAGCATAGGATCTTTTACAAAGGTTCTACATCAAATACCATTTAACAGACACAATACAGTACAGATATATAGTGATACATAAGAGAGTTGGTTTACATATAATAAACATAGCTTCAGCAGTTGAACTCCTACAGATGATGGAGGGTTAAAACATTACAAAGTTCAGAAGGAGTCCCTCCTCTAGGAGTGGCAAAATACAGAGAACAGTTCAGGAAGAGCCTCCCACTCTGGAGGGGGCTAGGTGGTAGGGAGCAGCCTCAAGCAAAGGGCCTTGTCGATAGCATGAGGGCCTAGGAGGACATGTATAGGAAGTGGCAAGGTAGGCCACAAGTGAGGGGGATGGGTGTGAAAGGTGAGGGGGCAGGGATGGAGGGGTGGGATGACGGGGAGAGATAGGAGAAGTTAAGGGAGAGCTTAAGCAGCTCAGGGCAGGTGGGGCAAATTGTGGAAGCTAGCCAGGGGGCATCCATATTTAGTTATTTATTTTTACTGTTCCACACAATCGTGTCCTGTAACAGCTAAATTCATACAGCAACTTGTTATGATGGTGCAAAAGTTTTTGTTAAAATCCTGAGTAGATGAAGAATAAACAATAACATCAAAATAATAAATTACAGTTACAAAACTAAGTATACACACATAGATTGACAGCACAAACTTTATTTGTCAGGTTGATAAAGATCCCTGTAGGAAAAAATCAAACATTTGATCTTCACTATCTCCCTCAGGAAGAGACTGCAGTGTCATAGATAATCCAGGAAGAAAAAAAGCACATTCTTACCACGGGTTTCAAACCCCACACCTTCTACGTAGCTCATAGAAGCATTGCCACTATGAGTCACTACAACTAACTAGCAGACTTCTTGTTTAGGATATAAGAAGGGCAATAAAGTGGCAAGTGTACATTTCATATACATGTACAATGGAAGCCATATAGTGGACAGGATATATTACTGCATCAAACATTTCGGGAGATATTTTTCATGCAATTTATACCATTCAGTTTGGGAAATAACTGACTGTATCTAAAGCTACCACTGTAACTTACCTACGAATAATGTTAGGATGTCAGGCCTATAACTGCCCACCTACCTCTTCCTTGTTACTACTTTTGTGAAGTGGGACTACATCAGCCCTTCTTCACTCCTCTGGGACCACTCCGTCTCCAGAGATATGTTAAATAAGTCCTTCAAAGGTGCATCCAGTACCTCCATAAGCTCCCAGCACTCTTGGATGCACCCCATCTGGTCCCATAGCTTTATCCACCTTTAGGTTAGCAAGTGCTTTCCAAACTCTCTCCTCAGAGAAAGAACTAGTGCCCACTTCCCTCCCATCAAAGCTCCTGATGCTTTTTCGTGGTCCCTCCCATCCCCTTCTACTGTGAATACTGAGCAGAAGTATCTGTTGAAGATGTTTGCCTTTTTTTGACCCCCCTCTGTACAGTCACCCCTCCCTTTTAATCTTACAATCCCTCCTTTTGTCTTCATTTTCTCACTATCATACCTAAAAACTGTCTTTCCCCCTTTTGAAACTCCCTGAGCAATTCTCTACTCAGTGAGTGCCTTTGTGCTCCTTACTGCTTTGCCTGTCTCCATTTGTTTTGCATAGAAACAGACTGTGACAGCAAATCAGGACTGCTTGGCCCACCTAGTCTGCCCACTTCCCTAGTTGAATAAGCTGCAGAGTCTAGTTAACCAGCAGCCTACTTCCTCCTACCCCAGACTAGAATTGCCTTATGACTGTCCATGCATTCTTGAATTCCCCAACTGTTTTTGAACCCATTACCTCCTCTGGAAGGCCATTCCAAGCATCCACCACCCTCTCTGAGAAAAAATACTTCCTCACATTGCCCTGAGCTGTCCCCAATCAATCTTCAAATTGTACCCCCTTCTTCTTGTACATCTCTTTTTCTGAAAGATGCTACCCTCTTGGACTTTGTTCATTCCCTTGACGTATTTGAATGTTTCTAACATGTCCCTCCTCTCCCTCCTTTTTCTCTAGGGTATACATATTAAGCTCCTTTAGTCTCTCTTCATATGGCTTCTGGGGCAGACCATGCACCATTTTAGTTACCCTCCTTTGGATTGCATCGATCCTGTCTAGGTCTTTGTGGAGATGAGGTCTCCAGAACTGCAAGCAGTATCCAAGATGGGGTCTCACCAACTGTCTCTACAGAGAGATAACATCTTATTGTTTTCTACTGGTGATGCCTCTCCCTATGCATCCCAATATTCCCCAGCCTTTCTTACTGCCTTCTCACATTGGTTGCCTACCTTTAGGTCATCTGATATGACTACCACCAGGTCCCGGTCCATTTTTGTTGTTGTTAGTACCTCTGCAATTGTATACTCTTCCCCGGGGTTTTAGTTTCCCAGGTGCATTACTTTGCACTTCTTTGCATTGAATCTAAGCTGCCATGCTTTTGACCATTCCTCCAACCTTGCCAAGTCCCTTCTTATCCTTTACATCCCCCTTTTATATCAACCCTGTTGCAGATCTTTGTGTCATCTACAAAGAGGCACACTTTTTCTTGCAGCCCCTCTGCAATGTCACCTATAAAGACATTAAAGAGGACCGGTCCCAGTACTGAACCTTGCTGTACCCTGCTAGCCACCCCCCTTTCCTCAGAGCAGACTCCGTTTACTATTACCCTCTGTGTCCTGTTGTCCAGCCAATTTTTTACCCAGGTTACCACCCTGGGACCAACTCTCAAGCTGGCTAACTTGTTTATTAATCTTTTGTGTCAGACTGTGTCAAATGCCTTGCTAAAGCCTATGTTGGCCACATCCACAGCCCCTCCCTGGTCTACTACTTTGGTGACCCAGTCAAAGAAATCTATTAGATTCACCAAATTTACTGATTTACAGATTTACCAGATACACTTCTCTTTTCTCCTTTTTCTGGGTCTCCTGAACCTTCAGAATGCTACCTTTTTAGCCTTTATCTCTCTTGCTACCTCTTTAGAGAACCATAGCAGTTTTCTCTACCTTTTCCTTTTGCTTACCTGAGTGACACAGGTTGTCTTCACTATGCCCTCTTTTAGTCTGGCCCACTTTACCTCAACCTCTTAGGTCCTCTCCCTCTGCGAAGTAATTTCTGAGGCATTCATCCATCAAAGCAAAATTAGTCTCATGGTCTTGTGGTCTCGAAGGATTCCTTAATAGACAACTTGTGCTGCAGCTTTAAGGAGCAATCCTGGCAGTACAACTGGTACTTAAAAACACATGTCATAGTCATTAAACTGTCACTGAATACTGACGTGGCTACCAACGTAACATGTCTACCAGGGATAGATCATGTATAATCATTGGGAAGATTACTTTAACATTTTTTTATGAGAACCGAGCAAAGAATATCTGAAAAACAAGTGAAGAAATACCTGCATTAATCACACTGAGAAACACCTCAGTAATCTAAAAGTAACACTTCATCAGAATGGCCAAGCACCTGTTCTGACTTGAATGTCACCCCAATGTTACAAGTTCTGGAGCATTTGGAGAGTGGTAAAAGGTGATTGATGTTACTCACTCGGAAGGTTGTGTTAGAAATATCACCATTTGTGCTGTTTCTTTTTGAAAACATTTTATTTTGCAAGCTAACCAAATTCAGCATTACAAGCAACAGTTTCTTGTCTTGGTGTCTCAATCACACCTACAAGGTTACTGCTTTGAGTACAATATTATATGTGATGGAACAGCAAATAACAGACATAGTATACCTGGAATACAGTGAACTAAGTAACATCATGTACTGGGTAGAGTAAGCAGTCCTAGGAAGGCTTAGTACATGTAAACCCTACATGGGGCCAATCCTCACATTGGCCAATTACCATCCTCTTTTGTAGTCAATCTATTTTCCTCCTCCACAACCAGTGCAGGTATTTTCCTCATACCTCCCACCCCCCAGCCCTATCACCTGCATCTCAGGGACTTACCTTCAATCCTGGTGCTTCCCCCATGCCCCCTGGTTTGCAGTTCTCACTCACTGTCAGACAGATCCAGTTCCAGGAGAGGGTGCTGTAGGCTTGGTACAGAGCCTGCAAGGTGTCTGTACAACATCCCACACTGTGCCTGGACATTTTCAGACAGTTTTGTCTCCTCAGAGGGATGGGCTTGCAATGCTGTCCATACATACCTATACACACTCCCATACACAGGACACTGCCAGCTACCATACCTCCATTCCCCCAAGTTACAGTCTCTGGCAGTCTTTTCCACAAGCCACCGCTAGAGCTCAAACATGTGCCAGGTCTGCATCCCTCCCTCCGCAGTGGAGGAGAGCAGTTCATCAGATGCTTGAGCCTCCTCTCCCTGGCCAGCCTCCAATGACTTGAGTCCGTTCCTGATCCTGGGTCAATGATGTGATGGCATGTGAGGCACAAATGCCTCAGCCCTCCATGCCATCAGGCTAGCCCAGTTATCATCTTTGATTGCCCACAACATGGGTCCCTTATCTTATGAAACTGTTTTCCCTAACCATTTGCTGTAAGTTATTCACATAAAGGTGGCTACCGATGAAAAGAACTGGAGCCAAACAAACAATGAGGCATGAAGCAAAACACAGTACGGCTACCCAGTAATCAACAAAAAAGACCTGCAAGCTTAGGTCATATAAAAGCTTTTAATTACAAAATTTAAAAGCAAAGAAACAAACAGCACTCCAAAACCACAGATGCATGTTTCATGTCTAAATGATGCTTTTTCAATGTGATACTAACTCGAGTTAGAAAATGGACTTTTTATTTGGAGGCATCTGATTGGCTGGTACCCATTCCACAGAGGTACATTAACTTTCAATAGATGCCCACCAAATAAAAAGTGCCAGCCCAAACCTGCCTTATGCCCAGCCAAGCATCCTTGTGCCTAGTCTGCTTCATGATTGACTGCAGCACTGGGCACAACATTTCAAACTCCTGCCATTTTTTTCCACCATTTAGCGAGAGCCCCATCACCACCACCACCACACATACAGTCACTACTTGGATGAGGACGACACAGCAGCCAGTAACTGAGAAAACAAAGTATACCAGTTTTGTGAGCTTTAAACCAATCCCTCTGCTTTTTCCCCTCATTAGAAAAATGACTGCTGCCTCCGCTCATTCAGTTTCACCTGATGGCCACCACGATATCAGCCCAATAAACTGAAAACATTTGCTGGAAAACTAACAAGATCTTTTTTGCCCCTATCTTTCAGTTCCTCTCCTCACCAGTGTCACTGCCGATTCCCCGTCTTCCCGAGCATCAAAACAGACTTTAAAAAAAAAAGTCACGCCTGCAGAGCAACCAACATAGTTTCTTTTAACCCTGTGGTCCAGTCAGACAGCTGTCATATAGGAGGTCCCACCCGCCCCCAGCCTGCTCCGCTCCAGTACTCCAAAGACAAGTCTGCTGGCCAACACAGTAACGTTTCTTGTGTCAGTGAGTAAGCCATCCCTACCAACAAAGGAATATCCCTTCAAGTGGGAAAGAAAACAACCTTCCTTTTCAGCAACTGCCACTGCCGTCCATTTCCATTCACCTCGGTCTCGCTACATGCTCCAGAAATATTCCGACTGGAAGCCGGTCAAGCTGCACCACATTCGGGACACCCAGCGAAAAAAAACCAAAAAAAAACAATAATTTATCCTGGTCATTGCACCTCATACCCTCGCTTTGCACGTCCTGCCTTTGCGTGGCAGGGGTGATCAACGTCGCAACTTCTGAGTGGGGGGGAAAAAGAAAATGTCAGGACAGACAGAAAACTGCATTTTTTTTAAATAACAATGGGAATAGCTGTATTAGCTCTGTGGTAGTGGGGGGGCAACAAGATATTGGAACAGCAAGAAAAGGAGGGATTACTTTACAACATGAACATTTTAATTTCATTTCACTCTGTTTTTTCAATTTCTATTTACATTTTATTAAATCTCAAATAAAAATGCCACAGGTAGCCCAATTTCTAAGTGCAATAATACCCTCCAGGGTGGGCAGTATGGATAATACCGAACCTTCCAGGGGCTATAAGGCCCTCTGCCTGTGGCGTTGGGCCTCATTACTCCCCTGGGCGGTCTGGTATTCCAATGCTGCCCACCCTGTTAGATGTATTACGTACTACAACACACCTTAAATAGGGTAATGAACTTGTTGGCATAGAAACCAAGCACAATTAATACAATGAGACCAAGACACACTTGATTCCAATTTAAAGAATGAAAAAAAAGAAGGGAGTTTTTATCTGTAACTAGATGTAATTTAACAGTTTATATGCATCAGCTAGACATCCCTACTATGTTTAGAGCAAACAGATAAATATATATTTAACAAAACAATTTATACCATATAAAATAAATGAAACATGTAAGGGGGGACTTGAACAGTAGGATGCTGAAAGCAGAAAGTAACTGGCAGTGCATGTTGGGGGCACATAGAAATAAAGGTTTAAATGCCATGTTTAGCAATATCCCTTACCTTAAATGAGGCTTTAGGCATTTCATGTCATCAATTTAATATCTGTATGATAACATTTTCCTTTTCTTATTTTTCATTTTCTTTCTTTGTTCTACAACTTTAATTATTTAATTGATCACGTTATAGGTTTTTTTTTACATACATGTTTCATTTATTTTATATGGTATACTTAATTGTTTTGTTAAATATATATTTATCTGTTTGCTCTAAACATAGTAAGGATGTCTAGCTGATGTATATAAACTGTTAGATTACATCTAGTTAGAGATAAAAACTCCCTTCGTTTTATTCATTCTTTAAATTGGAATCAAGTGTGTTTTGGTCTCATTGTATTAATTGTGCTTGGTTTCTATGCCAACAAGTTCATTACCTATTTAAGGTGGGTGTGTTGTATCTCGAGTTAGTATCACATTGAAAAAGCGTCATTTAGACGTGAAACGTGAGTCTGTGGTTTTGGAGTGCTGTTTGTTTCCTTGCTTTTAAATTTTGTAATTAAAAGCTTTTATATGACCTAAGCTTGCAGGTCTTTTTTGTTGATTATTGGGTAGTCGTACTGTTTTTTGCTTCATTTGCTGTAAGTTATAATCTTTTCACATTTAGGCGTTGCCCAATATTGTTGACCTATTGAGATGTAGAAGATGGGTTGGAGTGCCCTATCAGAAGCTTAACTAGCAGTACTCACTATATGATGGGCCTTCAGTATAGCCTAGAGGTTAGAGTAATGAGCTGTGAATGAGTTTGGTACATCAAGCAAACCTGAGTTTGATTCCCACAACCTCCACTTGCTTACTGTGTGACTGAACAAGTCGCTTAACCTCCCAGGTTACCCCTGAGAACAGACACTTGTGCCTAGTGGGCCTTACCCGGTTACCAAAGATTAAAATAAAAAGAAACAAATTTAAAAAAAATTATGTTGAGCATGACATGCCAAAATGGGCTGAAGTAAAAAAATTAAATCAGAGTTTGACTGGTTAGTTCTGTTGTCCTCTTGGATCCTATCAGCTATGTTGTCAGGTACTGACTCTTCAACAGTATAGTAATTATGTCTTACTCTGTGTATTTATTACATTAGGTAAGTTCCTACATCTGTACTAAATAAATATTCTCATACATCTGTGTGTGTGTGGAGGGGGGTAGTTTGACAGGTCTGGACCAGCCCTTGCACTTCCCTACATTTCAGTCCGCATTATCACAGACGCATCAGCTTTTATACTTGGCTATAAACAGCTTTGCTTGCTATTTCATTTCTGCATAGCTTTTGATTTTTTTGTAGCGTTTCTGTAATCAGCTTTGTTTATTGTATTTTTCGCTTTTTCTGACAGTCTATCATTGCGGAGTTTGTCTGTAATCTGAGTACTGGAGTGGCCTGTGGCAGTGTTGGACCTACTTTCTAAATGTATTGTGTTCCCTGACAGTTTAAGTAGTACTGCTGACAGTGGCTTTGCATAGTGTGAGTTCTACTGTCCTATTTATCAGTATTTAATTGATCACGTTATAGGTTTTTTTTACATACATGTTTCATTTATTTTATATGGTATATTTAATTGTTTTGTTAAATATATATTTATCTGTTTGCTCTAAACATAGTAAGGATGTCTAGTTGATGTATATAAACTGTTAGATTACATCTAGTTAGAGATAAAAACTCCCTTCGTTTTTTTCATTCTTTAAATTGGAATCAAGTGTGTTTTGGTCTCATTGTTTTATTTCCCTGCATTTATAATTCTATCAACCTGTTAATAAAGTTTGTTACTGTATATTTTATTTTTGAACTGACTTTAATGTATGTCTGTGTGGTTACTTTTTTGTTCAATTTTGTTGTTTTCTGTTTTAATTTTTTACTGATAAGAAACACCGCTGTGCCATTGGTTTTAATAATTTATTTTTATTTTTCTTTATTTATTAGATTCTTGTAAAATACCTTTTAGCTGAAAACTGCTTTACAAAGGTTCCACATCAGCATGAATAACACAGAAAAGTTACAGTGAATGACAGTCAAAATAGAACAACAGCACAAGTAGCACTTCGAACAGAGAAATACAGACAGTCTTTGGGTAACATATCAATCAGGGTAATACAGACAGATTTTAGGTATATGTGACAAAGTGTAAGCAATGACTCAAACAACTGGATACATTGGGTTAAGAAGCTGCAGAGTTTGCATTAACAGTAGAACCCATTGGACAAGGAGGGTGTAAGTGCACACTTTAGGAGAGGTGGGGGGGAGGGGCTGAGCCAGCTGACTGAGGCCTTGTCACAGGAAAGGTTTGAGGTTCATTGTGAGTGGTGAGAGGGCTAAAAAGGGAGAAGAGTGAGTAGGCAAAGAGGTGGTGATGGCCACAAGCTGTGACGGGGGAAGAGTGTATTTGCAAAAAGGGTGGGTAGTAGACTCGAGGGAGGGGTCAGAGTTTAGTAGGGGGAAAGAAGAGGAAAAAGGGAGAGGGACAGTGTGTTATTAAAGGATGCAGGTGCAGCTACTAGCTGACTCTAAGTGATCTTGTAGTTTAGACTTAAATGTTCCTTGTTTTGTTTCAGAGACCAGGTCATCCTTGAGGGAGCTAAGTCAGAAGGGGGCTCGATATCGAAATGGTAAAGGGTATGCACACAGTTACTTTTACTTTCCTAAAGATAACCATCGGTGCAAGCAGTGGGCACTTGGTGTTAAATGTGCCTGATAAGAACCAACTGATCATAATGTTTCATGTGCTGGCCAGTTTACAGGAGCTCAGTTTACAATTTCACGAACTCTTTTAGATACCAATGATTTTACTCAAAGTCAGTGTTGCTTGAAACCAGATGCATGTCCCACCATTTTTTTTCATTTAAACAGGAAAAAGCAACATGCCAGAGTAATGTCATTCAGAATAACAAAAAGATTGAAGCAAGTGATAAATATAATAAGCCATATTACAACTGACATATCTGAATTGCTGCTGAACGCTAACAGTGTGTCTGTAAAAGTGTCTGAAAGAGACAGGTATTTATTTTACTGTTATTGGCAATGTAGTGTCTGTGTTTATGGGTTCATGATAGTGTTACCAATGTGTTCATTGCTGTCTGCTTTTGCTGGTTAATATTACATAGGTGTGTATGTTTGCAGTACATTATTATGTGCATGGATTTCTATGACTGGTACTCTTACATGTCTCTGTGTTGTTGCAGGATACTTTTAGGTCACTTGTCAAAGTCAGTAGCTCACTACTCTTACGTCGGTGTGTATGGGTGAATGACATGTCGATATGGGTGCCTGACAGTTATCTTTGATTTATAGTTCACTGCTCAGTAATATATTTTTTATTTATTTATTGAGTAATCGAAACTAAAACCTTTGAGCTAAAAGCTCTTTTACAAAGGATCCTCGTCATGAAGGGAGGGAGAATACATGAGTTTGGGGAGTCAATAGCAGTTAAATAGGCTTTGTCAAAAACATTATAATGTGATCAGTAGCAATCAATAACATCGGTAATAGCAACACAACATAGGTAACAAATTCAAAAGCAACACATAACCAGAGCATGGGTACAGGGTACATGGGGATACTGTACACACAGCAGGGCAGACAATAAAGTGTATAAATCAAGTTAGGTACTAATTGGAGAAAATCAGAGGTTGAAGCTATACAGGAGCTTGTAGGGAGGAACAGGAGATGTGGCGGAACATCATTAGTGATACCTAAATTGGTTACTAGGCTACATCCAGGGAGTAAGCATAGCCGTGGTAAACAGTCAGGGTAGTGGGAACTACTCAGCCACAGGTAGCAGAAGAGGAATCAGAAGAGGGGAAAAGAGGTTAGGCTCATGGGTAGGGAGGGTATGGAACAGGGAGGTGAGGGCTAACAGGGAGTAGGTGAGGGGAGTAGGGGGGTGCATGGTAGGTAGGCCGGTAGGGCAGGTGTAGAGCAAGGACATTCAGGCCAATTTGTAGAATGCAGGATGAAGCTTGGAAGGCCTTAGGTTCAGGGGGTCAGGTAACAGTCAGTTTAAGAGTGGCAGTAGCAGCAAACAGGTGGTGAGATAGTCTTTATTGCTCATGCTTGCAAGGACAGTGGCATGTAGGGCTTGTGGGTTAAGAGTGGCAGTAGCAGTGTATGAGGGGGAGATAGACTTTCTTAGCTCGGACTTGAAAGGACCAAGGCATGTAAGGCTTGTGGCAGTGAATGGTAGCTCATTTAACCAGGTGGGAGTCCTAACTGTGAAGGCCCGCTTCCCAATACAGTCCTTCTGAACAGAACAGCTAATGCTTGCTTAGTAACACTTCTAGTGGCACGTTTGATTGGAGCAGGATGGAATAAGACCTGCAGGGAGGGAGGTGTAAGTCCGAAATATATCTTTGTATGGATGAAGTATTCTATTATGGAGAAGTGTATGGGTGAAGGGCAATAATACAAATGTGTGTAGAGTTGCAGGATGCTGTTATCTGCACTGTTTTTATGTGCCTAGAATTCTTGTGAATTTCTGCATGGGTGCACAGTACTATTATAGGGTATGTATAGGTGCAGGGCAGTGGCACAAAAGTGCATATGTGTGCAGGGCACTTGTGTACTGTTATTTTAGTTCAGGTCATGGTTGCATATCTTTTTACTGATGCAGGGTACTGTTATGTGTGTCTATGGGTGGAAGAGAATGGTACTAATGTGTGTATGGGTGCAGCACACTTATGCCTGGTTATTGTAGTGCAGAACACAGTTACATATAAAGATGCTGCAAAATTAAATTTCTCCAGCCAAATTGCCACTAAATAGGCAATTTAGCCATGTGAAACATTTTGCGAAATTCCACCATTCTGCAAAATTTTTCACTGGACATGAAATAGTGCAATAGTACCTGCAAAATGTGAAAATGTTCAGTGAAATGCACAATTTCATCAAATTTCACCCACATTTCATCATTTCGAAGGCAAAATTTCACATTTCAAGGGTGAAATTTCACATTTTGCCTGTGGAATTTTGCATTTTGCACCTGCAAAATATTTCACAAAATGTGCAAATTTCACGAAATATTTAATGGAACAAAATTTTCTAATTTCTCACATCTCTAGTTACATGTTTTTGTATGACTGTGGGTTACTGTTACATGACAATGCATGGGTGAAAGGCCATGGTATAACACTGTGTATGTGTGCAGGACACAGCAATGTCTAGGGATTCATTGAAAGGCACTGAAATGTATCTATATAACGGTTTTTGGTAAAGGTGTGTTATTATGCATGGGTGAGATAAAATATACAAACACAGAAATTGACTAAAGGGAGACTGAATATCTATCTACTCTGCCCTTGTTATACTAACTCACTCCACTGGCCTACTGCGCTGGTGTACTGTACCCCTTCTCCCACTACCACGCCTCGAACCCTTACTGTCCCTCTTGGGGACTATGAGTCCTCTTGCTCTGTCCCAGTCCCATTTAAACCCTTGAAGGGAATTTACATCCTACCAACCTCCACTCATGTTACTAGTGACTGTATCCCTATTTTGTACAAATAGGACATAACAGTTTACCTTCTTTATATCACAAAGAAAATTGTATGTTTCAATTATGTACCCATACTCCCTTCTAGATTTCAGTGAACAGATGTTTAGAGTCATAGTCTGTCTAGGTCTTTCCTCAGGTGAGGTCTCCAGGACAGGTCATAGCACTTCAGGTGATACCTCACTAAGGATTTGTGCAGTGGCAGAATCACCTTGCTTTGTGTACAGTGAAAACCATTTCATTTAATATCCATCAGCTTCAATGCCTTTTTGTGTGCTTTATTGCATTGACTTGTTTGCTGCAGGGAGCCACTTACTATGGCCCACATATCTCTATGGAGGTGGGCAGTCTAATTCCTACCATCATGTATTCTGTGTGTGGATTATGCCTACCAAAGTGCACTCGTGCTTACAAATGGGGAGCATGTACAGGAAATAACAGTCAGGGAGCCATTGGGTGGGAGTGATCACTGCACAGTGTGGTTCCAATTAGATATGCGCAGGGAAAGCATCCTGGCTAAGACCAAAATCTTGGATTTTAGAAGGACAGATTGCAGGAAAAAAGGGAAAGTACTAAAGAGGCACCTGGCAGACATCAGACCACATATAAGGGGTGGACCAAAGATGGTTCATCATTTAGCAAGGAATACTGGTTGCCATAGAGCAGTGTGCTAGGTTCAGGGATAAGAACACAAGAGCCAAAGTGGCCTGCTGGTTCAGTTCTGGGGCTGCCCAGGTAGTAAGGGAAAAGAGGCTGGCCTATAGAAAATTCAGGAAGATCAAGAGAGAGGTGGATAAGGGAAATTACCTAAGGTTGGCTAGTGAGGCAAGTAAGAAAGTCTGGTGAGCTAAAGCACAGAATGAGCTGTAGATAGCTGAAGGAATTAAGAAGGGAGAAGTCTTTTCACTATAGGAAAGATAAGAAGGAAGGGATTTTAGGCTTAAAAGGGGAGGAGGGTGGAGGATAATGGGTGGGCATAGTGCCCGTAACAGAGACTTGAGCATCACTACACCATGACTGGAACCTTGTGATCCTGGATATAAACTAAAGAAAAGGGACAGGGTAGTCAGGAATGGGGGCAGGTGGCAGTTTATTTCAGGAGGGATTACTTACATGAGGGAGGAGTTTGAGGAAGGGAGGTGGAGGCATTATGGGTTCAATTAAGGTCCAATAGAGGCAGAAAAGTGAGGTTGGTGCTGGTGGACAGACCACCCAACCAGGATGAGGAGAAGGATAGAGAACTGAGCTCACAAATATTGGAAACTGTGGGGAAGGAGAGGTGTTAATTGTGGGGACTTCAACCTGCACAAGGTGAACTGCAGAATACCATCAACAACATGTACTAGGAGTCAGGTGGTCCTGAAAGGACTGTAGAGTGGGTTCCTGACTCAGGGCATCACAGAACCAACAAGAGCAGAGGCAATGCTTGTGCATACAAATGGGAAGCAAGTACAAGAAATAATGTCAGGGAGCAATTGGGTGGGAGTGACAATTGCTCAGTGTAGTTCCAGTTAGACATGGAAAGAGAAAACATCCTAAGACCATAATCTTGGATTTTAGAAGGTCGGACTTCAGGAATATGGGTGAAGTACTAGGAGTCCCTGGTAGGCATCTGAGTAGATACAGGGTGACCAAAGGTGGTTCATCAATAAGAAAGAAGTGCTAGATGCCACAAGGATATGTTAGGCTGAGGGGTAAAAACACAAGGGCCAAAGCATATAGCTCTTTCAGTTCTGGGGTTGCCCAGGCAGTAAGGGAAAAGATGCTGTCATGGAGGATAATGGTGGAAAAACAGAGATACTAAATGAATAGTTCTGTTCCTTCTTCACCAGGGAGAAGGAAGGACCAGGGAAAAGAGGAACGGGGAGAAGGGAGCATAGATGTACTGACAGAGGTGGATAGAGTGAGGGATGGGCTGCTAACATTAAAGGTGGGAAAATCATCAGACTCAGACAGAGTATATCCAAGGGTACTACGGGAACTGGCCAATGAGCTGGCAGGGCCACTGACAGACCTATTTAATAGTTCACTAGAGTCAGGCGGGGTACCACAGAACTAGAGAATAGAACACGTGGTGCCCCTTCACACAAGCAGTCCCAAGAATGACCCAGAGAATTACAGACCAGTCAATCTGACCCAATTGTGGGCAAGCTCATGGAGACCATACTAAAAGAAAAGTTGTTGGAATATGTAGAGGAGCATGGTCTCCAGGATTCGAGGCATCATGGGTTCATGGAGGGAAGTCTGTGTAAAACAAATCTGATTGATGTCTTTGACTGTGTCACTAAGACAGAAGACAGGGGCCAAGTGGTAGACATCCTCTATCTGGATTTAAGCAAGCCCTTTGACTCTTGCCCCTCAAAAGGTTGATCAGGAAGTTGGTGGATCTTGGGGTTGGGGATAAGATGGCCAGATGGTGGAAAACTGGCTGAGGACAGAACTCAGAGGGTGGTTGTCGGGGAGAGTTGTCTGGCACTCAGAGAGGGTACCAGTGGGGTACCACAGGGCTCAGTGCTGGGGCCGGAGTTTTTCAATGCCTTCATCAGTGACATTGGGGATGGTATAAAGGGCAAAATATGACTATTCACTGATGACACCAAACTCTGTGGGAGAGTGGACATGGCTGAAGGTATACAGGACTTATATGATGACTTGGAAAAGCAGGGGAGGTGGTCTAGGATCTCACAGCTTGGCTTCATTGCCAAGAAATGCAAAGTTATGCAAATTGGAACCAAGAATCCCAAAACAGAGTACTGCTTGGGGGAGCCTGGGTATCTGCACCAGAGGAGAGGAGAGTAACTGGAGTGATGGTCACTAGTGACCTGAAGCACTCCACACAGTGCAAAAAGCAGCAGCAAGGGCAAACAAGATGATGGGATGCATAGCTAGGGGATGAGTAGTAGGAGAGAGGTTATATTGTCCATTTACAGGTCTCTGGTAAGGCCACATCTAGAATATGCAGTTCAGTACTGTGCTCACACCTCAAAAGGACATTTATTTTTATTTTATTTATTTATTTCAGTTTCTGAATTACAACCTTTGAGCCAAACTGGCTCTTTACAAAGGCTCCAAGTCAGTAGAAGGACAGACAAAACAGTATAATTTATCTCATATGATGAGAACAAACAATAGCCAAGTGACATGACTTATTTATAAGCAAGATAAATGTGGAGTATAACCTCAAATACAAATACTTTTATTACAGAAATATCTCTAGTGTATAGGTCTAGTTACTAAGTGCAGGATGCTTGTAGTTGGCAGCTAAAACTGCTTTGTCAAAGTAAAGGGAGGAAGGAGGAGGTATGGAGAGTATTGGCATGGGTACAGAGGAGGCATATTGTATAATGTTATTAGAGGGTAGGAGAAGGGAATGGTGATGAGGAAGAACAAGCTGATAAGTGCTGTATGCATGGGGCAGCATAGGGAAGTGTAAACCAAGTGGAGGGGAGGGGTGAGGACTCATGGGCCAAGAGTGGTTAGAAGGTGGAGGGTAAGAGTTGGAAGCTAAGCAGGATGGAACTCCCTATCATTATGCACAAGCAGTTGCACTCTTGGGATTCTACAAGGAGGTGATGGAGTTCTTTTTGAATTGGCCAAGTTTATTAAGGTGAAAAGGGAGGGGGGTAGGTTGTTCATCCAGAGAGTGCCTCGATAGGAAGTGACCTCTGGGCAAGGAGGTTCTTTGTAAGGTACATGTAGAACCCCTCTTGCAGAGCTTTGGGTTGTTTTAATGTTGGGGTTATGTTGGAAAAGCTTTGAAACTGATTCTGGGACAAGTCCTAAGAGGACTTTTTTTTCGTATGATACATGCCTGGTACTAGGACCTTAGAAGTAATGGGAGACAGCCAGTTGCAGAGTAGAGACTGCAAGAGTAGGAATACCGATTAGCTCCTATAACAAGTCAGCAGACTTTGTTGAGCAGGAGTTTAACCCTTCTGAGAGCAGCTTCAGTGGCCACACTATAAACAGTCAGTCCATAGTCATCAGTGGACAGTATTGAGCTTTTGGTGACAGTGCTGAGGGCCTCAGTGGTCATAACATTTCTGTGTCAGTAAAGGAGTCTGAGTCTGATGTTGGCTGTTTTCATGACATGGTTAATATGGGTATCGAAAGAAAGGGTGTTGTCTAGGAATAATCCCAGGTATTTACAGGTAGTAACTTGTTCGATTACATCATTTTTGTTACTTAGTATGGTAAGTGGGCCACCCTGCTTTTTGAGTTTGTAGGTAAAGTGCATTGCTTTTGTTTTTCTGTAGTTCAAGAGGAGTTTGTTGTGAGTAAACCATGACTCCAGTTTGGTAAAGCTACTTTGAAGAGTAGCTGTTTTTCATGGAGGTGTGTTCTCGCATACGGAGATCACTGCATCGTCGGTGTAAAGCAGCATCTTAGCAGGGCACGCACTTGGCAGGACTTGATAAAAGGTTGAATAGTAAGGGACCTAAAATTGATCCTTGTGCGACACCCAAAGTAACACTCCAGGGTTCAGAGTATACACCTTTTATTCTAACACACTGGGACCGGTGCGAGAGGTAGTTTGAGAACAAGGACAGTGTATTGGTGGAGAGGCCAAGGGCTGTGAGGCTGTTGAGCAGGATGTGATGATTGATGGTGTCAAACGCTTTGGTTCGGTCAATAAAGATCGGCCCAACCATTTTTCCACTATTCAGGGAGTCATATAGGTGTGAAGTAAAGTCGGTGAGTGCAGTAATAATGCTGTGGGATTTACGGAACCCATGCTGCTGAGGGTAGAATAGGTTATATTTGTTGAGGTAATCCATGAGCTGATCTGACACAATTCTCTCTAGGGCTTTCGGGAGGCTGGTAAAATATATATGAGGCAGTAATTGCTTATGCTGGTCCTGTCTCCACTTTTAAAGACTGGGGTGATGAGGGCAGTTTTCTACTTTTCAGGGAATATGTTCGACTTAAGGGATATGTTAAATAGTTGCGTTAGTGGGTGGGCAAGCTCTGATAGGATGATGGTGAGAAGCATCATGTTGAGCATATCACTACCCATTCTTGTTTTGCCAAGAATCTTCTTCACATATTTAATAGTGTCTGCCTTCGTGATCATTTTGAAGTAGAATGGGGGTTGAGTGGTGTCTGCGATGGTGGTGGTAGTGAGGTTTGGGGGTTGGCTGTTAGGGTCAGTGATAAGGAACTCTGGAAGGAGGACAGAACTGAGGTCTGTATAGGCCAGATTAAAGGCATTAGCTAACACTTTGGGTTGCTGGAGAGGGCACGCAGGGGTGACAATCAGATCTGTGAGCTTGGATCTTTCCCAGTCAGTGTCTTTACATCTCCCAGAAAGCTCTCCCATTCCCCAAGCTCCTTCTGAAGTTCTCTATGATAGAAGGCCTTAGCATTCCTTATCATGTAGGTACATTTATTCCTTGCAGTCTTGTGGGCCATAAAATCTGCCTGTCTCTCTTCTGGTAACCTCGCTACATTCCACAGGTTGTCTCTCTGTTCTTCATTAGTTCTAAGAGGGAGTTATTGCCAAGGATTAGATTCTTTTGTTTTGGATGTTCTGAATGGTGCAAATAAGTCACAGGCTTTATTGAAGATGGAAATAAAGTATTCCAGGGCCTGGTTAGGTCAGGCAAGTGAAAGGGACACCTGTCTACATCTCTCAAGTAGCTCTTGAAGAGGTCAAGTTGCCCTTTCCTCAGGGAGCAGTTAAACTGCTGGAGAAGAGACAGAGGAGGGCTACAAAGATGACAGTGGGTCAACAGGGTAAAGTATATGAGAGGAGGTTGACGGCACTGAACATGTACTCCACGGTGGACAGGAGAGAGAGAGAGAAAAAGAGGGGGACATGATTGGGACTTGATGTACTTTAAAGGTATAAATAAGGTGGCTAAGGAGGGTCTCTTTAAATTGAGTGGCAACCATAACATAAGGAGGTACAATCTTAAGATGGAGGGTGGGAGGTTTAACAGGGTGGTCTATAAGCAATTCTTCACAGACAGAGTGGTGGACACTTGGAATTTACTGAAAAAAAGAGGTGATCTCATTGAACACAGTTGGCTGCTTCAAGAGAGGCAAGGATAGGCACAGGGAAAGGTAAGGATCACAGGTAGGGAGGATGGGAGGAGTGGGGATGGGGGCATGGACAAGCTCTCGACCCTGCAATATGAGCAGACTAGAGAGACCAAATGGCCTTCTTCTGCTGGCTTCTTAGTATGTTAGTATGATTCCTACTGCTTTTCCAAACAGCTTCAATTTTTTTCAGAGCAAACACATTTAGAGTAATGTTAAACAAATGTAAATATTTTACAGTATACAAAGTTCCAGATACACCATTAGTTATATGTTGTTCAGACAAAATGATCTTCAAATGAGGGTAGTTATTAACTGAATTCATTATATTTTTTAAATATAGCCTCCAAAAGGTGAATATAGTGAAGAAAAATGAAAATTCAGGTAATCAGATGGTCATTTTTTAAAAACTGTTATTAGTGCAGCTTAGTGAATAGGCTCATTTGAAAGGTATTTTGCCCTGAACAACTTTCATGTTAGTTATGTATGTATACTTAAATACTTTGAGAAAGTTATACTGTTCTGCATGACTCCTACTGTATTTATGCAGAGAGAAAACATGTGGCTGTTTGTAAGAAATTGGTCAGGCATAGTTGACAGAGGCTGGTATCAAATGGAGTTCACCTAAGGAAGTGAGGTGATGGGTGGGTACTCTAGGTTCAGTGCTGAGCCAGTCCTTTAATGCCTTGTTTATGAAACTGAAAAGAAGCAGGAAGGTAAGGTTTACTCTGCATGATGATACCAAGATCTGCAGCAGGGTGGAAAAGTATGAGCAGAGACTGTAGAAGACTTGAACAGTGATCAAAGATATGGCAGCTAGGTTTCAACACAAAAATGTAAAATAATGCACTTGGGGCGCAGAAATCCAGGGACAGAGTACAAAATTGGTGGAGTGGTACTGACAACATTAAGAAAGCACATATTCAAAAAACTGTTTTATATACAGTTGATTACTGTTTAATAATATTAGTGCATCTATGACTGCCATTGTACATCCAGATGCAAACCCAATTCACGCCCTTCACTTGAAACAAAAAGGAGGGGTTGTGAAACTATAACTGACTCCTTGTTTTTGTATTAAATGAGTCAGATTATTTTACAGAAAAACAAGGAAAGGGCTCATTTCTAAAATGTGCATACAAGAATGGGTAGTACTTTTATTAGACAATGCCGCCACCACCAGCAGCTACCACTTCAAGATTACTACTACAGTCAGGGGAAACCAGAAGTAGTCTAGCAGCACTGAGAGCAATATTGTTAGGCACATTTACCAGAAATTACTGCTTAGAAAAGAATGAGAAAGTGACTTTGATGACAAGCAAGTCCCAGACCAGATCTCCAGTTTGTTAATAGTCTCTTCCTGAGTGTCATTTTTAAGGCTGCATGGGCCAAGCTCCACAGATGTTATGCCATCATTAGATTTGTATATAAGCATTTTGAAATCACATGACCAGACCGCTGTCTGATGTGCTGCCACAGTGCTCTGGCATATTTTCCAATTATTCTGTTTAGGCAGCCCTTCCCCTCCGCTGGCCACTTAAACACACCCTTCCCCAGTGCACTGCTTCTCTTTTCCACAATTGAGGAAGTGACACCAGCCATGGACAACATGGTGGTACTCACTTAAATTGAGCATACATTAGTATCGTGCATGAATAGTCATGTCAGCACTGCCATGTTGCACATGGCTGACTCTTGGGCAAACTGTGCATGTGTGAGTATTGTGCATGCTCAGTACTGTAATCTCTGCAGTACTAGTTACGGCTGAGTCCAGTGCAGTGAAAGCATCACGTATTCTATTCAACACTCTTGCCACTCCTAAAAGATCTCCACATCCATATGGGCTCTGACCAGAACTTGTTTGCTTCTGGAACAGTTAGTCAGATGTGTCACTGTTAGCTTCCAAGTTGCACTATTCATGGGAGTGCTAGGGTCATTCACATATATTTGGAGAATTTGTTCTCCAATATATTATAAGTTTGAGAGTTTTCTGAAGAGGCTGTGGATAATATAGTCCTTTTCTATTGGAGACATGAGAGCAGGTGGACCAGTCCAATCATCCCAGCTCACATGCAGCCTTTCTCTGAGCTTATGCCTACCCTTATGTAGGATAAAAGTCCACCTCTTGGGAGGTACCTATCCTCTGTAGCCCTGCAAATCTTCTCATGTGCTCCCCTTGTAAAACTGTACGTAACATTAAAGATGTGAAGGATCAATATAACGGGCCTATTGTATGGTTCAGGGTCACAGATGATTGTAGTATTGCACATAGCTACAATGATATCTGATATAGGCTAGATGAAGACTATAAAATCTGACCTTGAGGACATGGGAAACAATAATGCAGGAAAACTGTAATATTTAATATCAGCAATCCTACTGTGTTGAGGGTAGGAGTTGAAAGGACCAGAGGAATTAAAACATATTCTGGCCAGAGCCGATAGGGCTGCAGCCAATGTCGTGGAAGAAGGGCTGGAGAAACAGAGATGCAGAACTGCTTGCAGCTGTATATAAGCAGATATTATGTGCACTGTTCTTCCTGAATAAACAATTACTGTATGAAAGAAATGATTGCGTATAACATTTTATATAACTCAATTTGAAATTAAATTACATATTTTGATTTTTCCATCCATAAATGAGGTAGAATCCTAGTCAGAAGAAATTCATACTCTGGGATATTCTTCAGTGAATAGCCTTCCTAAAGAAATATTAACATAAGCATGCATGGGCAAGAATAATCCTTCTTAAAAATATGCTTCAAAGAAAAAGATTCCCTAGTAGAATGTACATCTCTTATTCCATTTGTAAGAGTTTCAGATCATTTCAGTACTGGAAATACCAGATTTAATTACCCAAGCCTTTAAAAGTTAATATATATCACCTGCAACATTTTAGTAGCCCACCCTGCACCACTTCCACCCTGTCTATCCTTTCTAAGATGCAGCCTCCAGAACGGGACAATACTTCCGTGGTGAGGTCTCACCTGTGAGTGTTACAGTGGCATTACCAATTCCTCCTCCCGCTGGAGATACCTTTCCTATGCATCTGTCTTGTCACAGTGGCCCTACCCAATGCATTATCACACTGTAATGCCACTTGAGGTCATGTGTTATGATAACCCCAAGGTCCCTTTCCTCCTTATTGACTGACATCCCCCCCACCATTCTATACTCATCTCCGGGTTCCTATGCTCTATGTACATTGTTTTGCACATTTATGACATTGACCCCTCCCCTAACTGCTGTGTGCTGTTTGTCTTCTACTACAAAACTAAGCACCTAATCAAATATTGCTTGGTTCCTCGTTTCTTTTGTAAGATATTGCTAAAGTTACAATTATAAACTGTTTCTAAAGAACAAAATAGATCACCTTATCATCACCTGTCACTGTGAATCAGTTAATATCCCCATAATTGAACTCCTCCTTCAATATTAAATTCACTTTCACTGATGTTTGTTCTCTGTTTCTTGCTAACTTAGTATCACTCCTGCTGTTACTGTACAGAGGCATACAGCATACTTTTATGATTACATCCTTTGTGCTTTTACCATCTGTTCCTTACCCACAATATCTGTTTTACTGTTTGCTATTCGGATTCCCATCTAGGGCTGACTGAAATTAGTGAACTCAACTTACATGGAATGTTTGTGCAGTTCTATGAAAATGTTGCAGATTTGCAGAATTATGTAACATTTCATTTTTTAGTCATAACACAGCTAGAAACTGGAAAATGAATACTTACTTGGAAGTCATTGAAATGGAACCTCTTATTTGTATGCAATTCAGAAGAGTAACTTTAAACTTATATGGGGCTCACAATCTGGAGATTTTTTTTTGTGAAATGTTCTGAAAAAATATGTCTGTTTAAAACATGGCCACTTTTGGAGCTAAATACTTAAGATTTGTATTCCTAAGCTTGAAAATTAAAAAAGCTGTGAAGTTTGCTTCAGTAATTTTAATTCTTATTTTATGCCTCCTTTCTCTGGTGCCAGCTCCCCATGGAACCATCTGGTGCCCTCTCCATCCCCAACATATCATCAGTATCAGAAGTTCCAAGAACTCAGCTTACCCCCACTTGGGATCCAGAGGGAATATACCCCAGAATGTGAACAGCATCCATCAGTAGAGGAGGTGGTGATGTCCAGTTGAGATATACTGTACAAGGGGCCCCAGTAGGACAGCAACAGGGCTGTTTTGTTTTTCCTTTTCTTTCGCCCTTGTTCCTTTGGAAGAAGCTGCTGCTCAAGGAGGATGAATACACAGGCAAACACATTGTGTGCACAGAGTAGGTCCCTGATCAGTGCATTCTCCCTCCCATTCAGCACCCTTTTGCCACTCTGACCACCATTACTTAATGAGTAAGAGTAGAGAAATATGACATGATGAGTAAGCAGAGGTTAATTCCACTGGGATCACATGCAATGTTTGACTGCACAAACACACATAATGAACCACAAAAAAACTTCACATTGTTTTTATAAAAGCATCAAGGCATACAGCATTACTATGGAGTAGCACAATGTGACAGGATTAAATTGTCAGACGTTATTTCAGCTGCAGGGCTGTGACAAAATTCAATCTGATGGTAGCTTGTTTATTATTTTCATTTTTTTTAGTTGCCAATTATGTTTCTTTAATAAATGATAGGACTAGTTAAGAAGACAATTTTCATAAAATTATAGCCCTTTAATGGTATGATTGTCTGCCAATGTTACCCCTTAAGCTGTCACTTGTTGGAAGTCTCTGTTAGACACTTTTTGTTGCCAAACTGATCATGACTGTACTGGCATGGATGCTAGTGTGTTGGGGTTAGACATTTTATACATGCCATACACTGGAATTGGTGAACAGCTGTCAGGAACATGTGGTGCGTAGGTTCTGTAGGTAACCACCAGGATCAGGCAACTGGTAGTTACAATCAGTGTTGCAACTTGCATGAAAACTCCACAAAAGAGGCTTTGTAAGTCATGCAAACTGGTTGTGCTATGACGAAGGCAGAACTTGCCTTCATGCCTCACAAAGCCTAGTTTTGGGGGAAAGAGGTGAACAGGCGAGGCAGGAGTTGGTAACAACTAGACAGATGCTTAATACTTTATTGATGGATGAGGCTCGGAAAAAATTATTCTACCTGAAACATAGAATATATGAGTAGGGGAGCAAGCCAGGGCCTTTGCTGGTAAACCTTGTGAAGGGTAGGAAAAATGCTGTGCACATCCTTGGCATCAAAAATAAAAAAGGGCAGACGGTTACTAAGTATGTGGAGATAAGGGACACATTTAAGAAATACTACAAGGATTATACAGAGCAAGTGGAGGGGAAGTGAAAAGAAATGCATGACTTTCGGTATAAGTATAAATTGCCCCAAGTAACAAAGCACCAATAGGAGCTGTTAGATAAGGAGATTACCAGAGAGGAATTATTCAGCCTCACAACACAATGAAGCCGGGAAGCGTATGTGGCCCAGATGGCCTGCCTGCAGAGTACTATAGATTGCTGAGAGAGGAGGTAAAGCAGGTTATGGGAAGTATTCAGGGAAGGAAGAGAGAATGGGAACTGGCTAGTTATGTGGCTGCGCCTTTGGTGTGTGTGATCTCAACCAAATAAGGTACTCAATGGAATGCTCATCATATAGACCAATATCCCTGTTAAATTGCAATAAGCTAGGGTTTGCTAAAATTTTGGCTAGATTGGAGGGTATCCTCAGAGTTGATCCATCCGGATCAAACCGGATTTATAAAAGGTAAAGCATTCTTATCATAATATTAGGAAGGTCTCAATGTCTTGGAATAAGCCAAGAAATCGGGGACAGCTGTATTGTCAATGGATCGCTTGTAAGCTGCCTCGACAAGATTGAGTGGCCATATCTGTTTACAATCTTGAATGCTTTGGTTAGGAAAGTTTCACTAAAATGTTAAGAGCATTGTATCGGGCACCCAAGGCTGCTAAACTAGTCAATGGGAACTTAACAGAACAATTTACGCCCACAGGGGACAAGGTAGGGATGCCTCTCCCTCTGCTATTTGTAATGGTGATAGAGACACTGGTAGCCATCAGGAGGACCTAAGAACACAAGGGAGAAAAGGAAAGTGGGGGCAGTATAAAATTACACTGTATGCTGATGACATGATGTTATATGATGAGCCTTCACAGTCTATGCCTGTCTTTGTTGGAAATCATAGGTCAATTTGCTACATTCTCGGGATATATATTGAATCTGGGAAAGTCTGAAATCATGTTTCTTGGGGAATAGAGGGGAGATGCGGGTGGTACATGGGGTTTGAAGAGGGTAGGTACGCTCTTCACTTGTTTGGGGATCAAGATAGTTAGGGACTTGAGGTCACTTTATAGACTGAACTATATCCCACTATTGAAATTGGTAAGAGAAGATTTGGGCAGATGGAGAAACCTGCCTATATCATGGTTAGGACGATAATTTACTTAAGATGAACATTCTTCCCAGAGTCTTATATCCATTACAGATGTTGCCAATAGGGTTGATAGGAGAGATGATATAGGCTTGAAATAGGATTGCTCCAAGTTTATATGGCATGGGAAGAAGCCCAGGGCTAGTTTAAATAAACTGAAAGCTGACCAATCTCAAGGAGGGCTGAACTACCCAGACATGAAGTTATATTTCTAGGCAGCACAATTGAGGATCATTAAAGATTGGGCATACAGGCCAAAACAGGCCAGTTGGATGGACCTGGAGGAGGAGGGATATGGGGTTCGAATCTCTTCCTTGTTAGCAGAAACAGGTAGAAGGGGGTTGTGGGAGAAGTGGGACTTGAGTATCTTAGTGAAGGGGGTAATAGATAGCTGGGATAAAATTAAGAAGGCAATGGGGCATCAAAAGGGGGAATCTTTTCTTTTACCATTAGTTGGGAACCCATTCTTTATCCCGGGGGTAAGAGATCCAGTATTTCAGAATTGGGAAGGGGAAGGGGTAATGTGCCTTAATGATATAAGGAAAAAGGGAGTGATCCACCCATTCAACTTAACTTAGGGAAGAACTGCTTCCTGGCTCTTCACTTGTTTAGATATTTCCAGGTGAGGAAATACGCTCAGGCATTGAGAAGCAGAGGGTCCCTGATGCCCGGATTCATGTTGTGGAGGAATTTTCAGCAAATTGACAGAAACCTGTAGGTATTATATAGGAAAGCTACATCCTCCTGTGCCTCCAGTGGCCAGATATGACAATTAAAACTAAACACCTGTGGGAAAGAGACTTGGGAGGTATACTGTCTGGAGGAGCAGTGGACTTGAATTAGCTGGGTTGCACCTAGGGGTAATTACTTGTAATAAATATAAGGAGGCAGCATCAATTTGTGCACAGGCTGTATACTCCACCAGTTGCAGTGAATAGGTACAACCTAACAATATCGGCTATTTGTCAGAGATGTGGGTCAGCCTTGGGTACCTACCTACATTCATTTTGGACGTGCCCGGTACTTCAAGCCTTTTGGGGGGAAGTGGCAAAAGAGTTGTCAAACATGAAGGGGCAGCAGATTAGAGTGGAGCCACTTATAATGTTGTTTGGTGTAGATGATACACCAGGATGTGTGGGAGATGCTAGAGAGATGGGTGAGAATACTTTTGTTATTAGGTAGCTAATGTATTTTGAATACATGGGTTTCTGGGGATAAACCCACAATTAGGCAGTGAAGGAATCTTGCATGGGATGCACTGTAACTTGAAAGTTTGACATATAAGGCTAGGGGGAGAAAATCTGTTTAGAACATGTGGGCACCCTACTTTGCATACTATGCACCCCTTTGGAACAAGAGGCACTAAGATGAGGATAAAATAAACTCACTGTGAACAAAAATAGGAGGTTAATAGTAAAATATTAAAAGCAGTAAAAGAGAACCTATGGAGTGATGGATGGCCTCTATTAGGACAAGTTGCCTCCAAGGGTAACATAAACAAAAAAGAAAAGGGGGGTCACTATCGAGTATGGTATCAGAGGCTATAGTGAGAGGTATGATATTCATAGTGGATGAAGTGAATTCTCAATTAATCGGGGAGGAAGTTGAGAAGGGAGGTGATACAGGGGGTGGAAGGTGTGGAGGGAGGAAGGGCCTTTTCTTTTTTTTTCTCTGCTCTTTTGCCCTTGGGGCATTTTTGTGTCCTGCTTTTCTTTCTCTGTTTCTCCTCTTTATTTTTTTTTTATTATGCTGTAACATCTTAAGATCAAATTATGGAGACATGTACCTATTCTGAGACTGATGTATAAGGCCTATAAGAACGGCACTTAAATTAATTGGTGGAAATTGATGGATGTAATAAGCGAGGCCTGTAAGATATGTATAAGAATACTATGTGTCTGCTGAGATGTAAGCTATTGTCTTGCTGTGGTATGAGAAAGATAAACTAATAAAAAGATTATGCAAAAAAAAAAAAAAAAACACACACCATTGCACAGCCAGCAGTAGTATCTGATGGTAAGTATCCTTATGATTTAATATTTTCCCCTTTCCTTTCCTTTCCTTTCCTTTCCTTTCCTTTCCTTTCCTTTCCTTTCCTTTCCCTTCCCTTCCTTTCCTTTTCTCTCCATTCCTTCCTTTCCATTGCTTTCCATTCCTTTCTTTTGTTTTCTTCTTTGTTCTCGGTTCTCAGATGTTTGAACAGGCGATGGCATATGTTGTGTATGATTAACATGATGTGGACTCCTTCAGACTTCCCTCATGAAAATCTTTTCTTGTCGTCACAGGTGCTATCTTTATTTTATTTATTCATTGAATTTTGTTGACTGGGTAGGCCCACTGAGACTAGAAGTCCCTTTTTCAGGGACATAGAACATAGAAACATAGAAATGTGATGGCAGAAAAGGAATGCCAGGCCCACCCAGTCTGCCCAGGTTGCCTAGATCACTGCTAGGAATTAACTGTAACCCCCCCCCTTGCCAACAGGCCCCTGTGCCTGTCCCACCCCCACTTGAACCCTCCCACCATCCTCTCTCTGAACACCTCTTCCGGAAGCCTATTCCATTTATCCACCACCCTTTCTGTAAAAAAGTGCTTCCTGATGTTTCCTCTGAACTTCCCCCTCCTCAATTTGCAAATCATGGCCCCTTGTCTCTGATTGCCCCTTTAGTTGGAATATGCTCCCTGCTGCCACTTTGGTAATACCTTTTAAGTATTTGAATGTCTCAATCATGCTCCCCCCTGTCTCCTTTGTTCACATGTTTAGGACCCTCAGTCTCTCCTCATATGATAAGTGACTGATTCCCTTAACCATCTTTCTTGCCCTCCTCTGAATGTGCTCAACCCTCTCCACATCCTTCTTGAGGTATGGACTCCAGAACTGGAACTCAAACTCCAGATGGGCTCTAACCAGCTTGGTGTACAAGGCTATCATGACCTCCTTCCTGCTACTAGTGATGCTCTCCTAATGCAACTCAGCATCCTGTTGGCTCTTGTCACTGCCTTCTCATAAAGTTTTGCTACCTTCAGGCCCTGTGTAATGTTGATGCCACTGTCTCTTCCTGTTAGGTTACCTTAGTGGTTGCCTCCCATGCAGTACACTCCGCTCTGATTTTTTCCTGCCTAGGTCATGATCTTGCACGCCAATTTATCAAAAGACAGTTGTTTCTGTCTGAACCATTCATCTAGTTTCCTAAAATCCCGATGCATACTCTCAACCCCTCCTGTGTATCTACTCTATTGCAGACCTTTGTGTCATCTGCAAATAGACACACCCTCCCCTCAAGATCCTTTGCTATGTCCCCTGTAAATAGATTGAATAGTAGTGGGCCCAACACTGACCCTTAGGGAACCCCACTGATGACCCTTCCCTCCCCGAGGGTACCCCATTTATTATCACCCTCTGACTTCTACCCACCAGCCAGATCTGCACCCACTGTACTATTGCCTGCCCCAACCCTAGACATCCCAGTTTATGCAGTAGCCTCCTGTGTGGCACAGAGTCAAACGCCTTCCTGAAATCAAGATACGCAATGTCCACCTCCCCTCCCTGATCCACCACCTTGGTGACCCAGTCAAAGAACTCTAGCAAGTTTATTTGACAGGATCTACCCTCAGTGAATCCGTGCTGGCATTGATCCAGAAAGGCATTTTCTTTCAGGCAGCTGGTGATTCTGTTTTTTAACAGTTTTTCCATGAGTTTGCCAACCACAGACGTCAAACTCACTAGCCTGTAATTGCTCACCTCTCCCCCCCCCCGTGAAGGGGGGCCACATCTGCCCATTTCCAGTCACCGGGTACCACCCCTGATTTTAAGGACCTGTTGAAAAGGGCAATCAAAGGGGCTTCCAGCACACCCCTCAGCTCCCTCAACACCCTGGGGTGCACCCCATCTGGCCCCATTGCCTTATCCACCTTCAATCTCTCTAGCCTCTCAAGATCTCCTCTACCTGGAAGTGACTCTGTGTTCACGTCCATCCCCTCTTCTCTCTTTTCCCTTTGTGTTACCACCCACCCACCCACCCACTCATTCTCCTTCATGAACACTGAGCAGAAATAGCTGTTCAGCAATCCCACTTTCTCCTGGTCTCCTACCACCAGCGCCCACTATTGTTCTTCAGTCTGTGTATCCCCTGCCCTGTGTTCCTCTGCTTGCCTATACACCTGAAAAAGTTTTTTTCCCCTTTTTTGACCACCTTGACAATGTTCTCCTCCATTCTAGCCTTTGCCTGTTTTACCTCCAGACTCGCCTTCTTTTGTCTTGCCTGGCACTTTGCCCAGTCCTCTCCCATCGTGCAGTTTTAAACCTTCTGAACGCTAACCTCTTTGCCCAGACCGTCTCTGCCACCTCCCTGCTAAAGCATAGTGTCTTTCTTTTCCTTCTATTTTTACTCAGTCTCCTTATGCAAAGGTCTGTGGCCTCCACAATGGCACCCTTTATTATACCCCACATATCCTCCACCCACCTGAGCTCCCCCACCCCTTCCAGTGCTTAATAATTGTACATTCCCATTCTCTTAAAATCTGCTTGCCTGAAATCCAGCACCTTCACCTTGGTCCAGTGAACATCAGCCGATGTTTGTACTATAAACCAAATGGTGCTGTGGTCACTTGTACCAAGGTTCTCCCCCACTGATACCTCCCCTATCCTAGCACCATTTGTCAGAACTAAATCCAGAACTGCTCCCTCCTGAGTTGGTTCCCCAACCAGCCGTTTGAGTAGGGCTGCTTGTAGCAAATCCATGATTGCCCTGCTCCTGGGGGAGAAGCTGATAGGGTGCTCCATTCCACATCTGACAGGTTGAGGTCTCCCCCATCAGCAGCACCTCACCCCTCTTTGCCATCCTCAGAATCTCTTCTGTTATCTTTTTATCTACTATTATCTGCTGCACTGGTGGCCTGTATATTACTCCAGTGTGTACCACATCTCTCTTTCCTGTGGTCAGCAAAACACATAAACCTTCTCCCTCCTTCATCTACACTGCAGTTCCATAGCCTTGATCCTCTTTCTTATATAAAGTGCCACCCCATCACCTCTCCTGTCCTCCTTGTCCCTCCTAAACAACATATACCTTGGTGGTATCATGTCCTAAACCCTCCCCTTGTGACACCAAGTTTCAGCAATTACCACTATGTCAAGGTTACCCTCAACCATGAGTGCTGCCAAGTCCAGAATTTTGTTTTCTAGACTCCTGGCATTGGTACACATGGCTCTCCAAACTCCAGACTCTTGCTTTCTTTCCCTTGTACTACAGGTAGCTTGCCTACCCACTCCCCTAACTTGGTGCTTTGCATTCCGGGGGCTGGTTGCCCCCTTATCATCTGCCCTGTGGCATGACTCTACCTGTAACCCCCCCCCCTCCGATTTAGTTTAAACTGTAGTGGTGCTTCATGTACTCTGCTAGTTTACACTTTAGCACTGTCTTACCTTCCCTATTTAAGTGCAACCTATCTGGGGCAAAAAGGCTGTTGTCTCTCCACGTTATCCCCAATCCCCACAAACCCAAAAGCCTCTCTGGGTACACCAGCTGGTGAGCCAACTGTTAAAGTCTGTCATCCTCTGCCTTCTCTCAGAGTTTACCCTCGGGACTGGCAGCACCTCTGAGAAAGCCACCGATTTAAATCTCAGACTGCTGCAGAACCTTGCTAGCTCTCCAAATCTTTCCTACACCTCTAATAAACCATTCTCTGCCAGGTCATTTGTACAGGATGACCCAGGAGAGGGGATACAGATGGTAACCAACTAAAATTGAACCAGATTAAGCTGTGACTGTAATTTGAATGAAATGGCATGTGAGGAAATCCTGTAGGCAAGTAAGCTGTCTCCATCTTCACTTCAGTCAACTCAAGCATACTGCAGTCCTCAGCACAGATACATTCTGCTAATTAATGTGCAAGTATATCACAGTACATACACAGTCTACAAAGTACTGTACCTGAAATTATAACAACAGCAATAGGAAATATTGAGTACTGCATGCGGCACAGTTTCTAATTACAATGGCCACACCTCCATCAAAGGAAAATAAATAAATAATTACCTTGCAAGGTGCAATACCACGTCCACAGATCATGTTTGATGGAAGTCAGAACTCACCATGGCCCTGGGTCACTCAGTCATCATCATTTGCTTGGAGAATCAAGCCCATCATTGGAAAAAATACAGGCACAAGGAATACCTGTGAGGAAGAAGAGTACAGACAGTAATTTACAATTATTGTATCAATAGTACAGAAGTCAGGCCTCTCCCCCCCAAAAAAAAACCTTTGTGGTTTGCAAATGTTGTGAATAACAACGTCTATGTTGTAGCTGTCCAGCAGTATGATGTCATCAGCACACATAACTGAAAATGAATGACAGAGCAGTACGAACATATTAGACTTCAAACAGTAGCAGTAACTCCCCCATTCCCTTAAAATGAAAAGGAAAAAAGTAAAGGACTTATCTGTGCACTATGTGTCATCATAAATCCACACCAATCAAGAGTCCATATCTCAGCAACAACAGCAGCATGCAGCAGCAGCAAAGCACCCTCTCCTTAAGTTATTTCCTCCATTCTCAAAATGCAGCCACATGATGTTTGTGTTGCACTGCTGGGATAGGATGATCAAAGCTCAGCCTTGCACCACTATGCAACTATGTATGACTTCTCTTGCAATTTCCTGCTGTAGTTTTCAAAGCCTTTTCTGGTTTGTGCAGGAACAGTATTTAACAGAAGAAAAGCAGTTTCTCTCTAGGGACACAACTTTACATGTCTGACTGGCATAGAGGTGGAGGTGGTGGCTGTGGGGTGGCAGGTCCTACTGTAGAACTATAAATACTATACTTACGTTTATCTTCTGTTGCAGTTTCCTACTTTGGTTTTCAGTGCCTTTTCTGGCATGTGCAGGAACAGTATTTAACAGAAGAAAGGCAGTTTCTCTCTGGGGGCACAACTTTACAAGACTGACTGCCACAGAGGTGGTGGTGGGGTGGGAGGCCCTAAAACCGCAAATACCATAACTATGTTTCTCTTCTCTTGCAATTTCCTACTTTGGCTTTCAGTGCCTTTTCTGGCTTGTGCAGGAACAGTATTTAAGAGAAGAAAAGCAGTTTCTCTTGGGGACACAACTAAGTTTACGTGTCTGACTGAGCGTAGTGGTGGTGGTGGTTGTGGTGGGGTGGCAGACTGGCAGGCCCAAACATCATAAGTTCAAGATGTATGTTTCACTTCCCGTGCAGTTTTCTCGTGCGCTTTTTCACTAATTCTCAGGCCTGCTGCACAGCATGGCAGTTAGCTGCAGAAATGTAACTCTCAACTCAGAGTCATGAGGGAAACATGTTAAGCACTAAAACGCATTTAAATGTAATTTCTCAGGAGAATAGCTCATGCTTGTGTTATGGTTTTGCAGTTCTTTGGGCAGTTGGCAGTTGCACCACTCATGCACCATCACATAACATCGGGAAAAAATGTTGTTGCTGTTTACAGTACTTGACATTTATGGATAGCACGAGGACACATGAATCACTACAAACAAAAGGAAGGAAAGTGGTTCATGTGTAAAGATTAAAGAAAGAACATAATGGGACAGGCCATGGTCATTATGGAAAGGGGAATGCTTCAGTGTACATGAGGGTAAAATTACAGCAGTGAGCAAATGAAAGGATGGAATGAAATATGGGCCGCCACAACTTGTGACACAAACAGTAGCACAAAGAGTTTAGAAATAAATATCTGACAGTACTAAAAAAGAGGACAGAGATGAAATATAGAGAAAAGTATTTTTTTTACTTTTTATAACTTTTTTTTTTGTTTGTGTTTTGGGGGGTAGGGGGTGTAGACTAGAGGGTGGAAAAATTAGGAATGCTGCGTGGAAATAATAAACAAAGAATACAACTACTTAAAGGTCTCATAAACAGGATGTTCTAATAAGCACTTTAAAAGCACAGTCTCATAGATCAGAGGCTTACCTACCGAATCCTGTGCTCCATTTTGCTGTGAAATGGTGTTAATCCATAGTCGCTAATTCCAAAACATGTGGCCATCATGTAAACCAAACCCCGGCTCCTGCTTAAACCCACTACCGCAGTAGCTCCCTAAAATGGTCGCTATGTTAGTACGTGATGACATCATCTGAGTGACAGAGCTCCGGAGCGATAATGCAGTCTGAATAGGGACTTAAGAATAAAGTACGAAATAACCTTAACAAAATGCTTCCCGTAAAATCCTTTACCTATGGAGCTGTGAAATCGGTGGTCACACCTGCAGAGATAAAGGATTTGGAGGGGAAGCGCGTCATTAAGGTTATTTCATACTGCAAACTCTGGTCTCTCTCACACTCTCAATCACCAGTCTCTCTCGCACTGTCAATCGCCGGTCTCTCTCGATCGTCGGTCTCTCTCCCAAATTCTGGTCTTTCTCGATTGCAGGTCTATCTTGCAAACTCTGGTCTCTCTCGATCGACGGTCTCTCTCACGATCGCCAGCCTCTCTCTATCGCCGGTCTCTCTCACAAACTCTGCTCTATCTCTCACACTCTCAATCACTGGCCTCTCTCGCAAACTCTGGTCTCTCTTGCACACTCAATCACCAGTCTCTCTCACACTCTCGATCGCCGCTCTCTCTCACAAACTCTGGTCTCTCTCGTATTCTCGATCACTGGTCTCTCTCACACTGTCGATAGCCAGTCTCTCTCGATCTATCTCTCAAACTATGGTTTCTCTCTATCGCCGGTCTCTCGCACAAACTCTTGTCTCTCTTGATCGCTGGTCTCTTTCTCTCGCAAACTCTGGTCTCTCTCACACTCTCAATCACCGGTCTCTCTTGCACTGTCAATCGCAGGTCTCTCTCGATCGTCAGTCTCTCTACCAAACTCTGGTCTTTCTTGATCGCCAGTCTCTCTCGCAAACTCTGGTCTCTCTCACACTCTCAGTCGCCAGTCTCTCTCGCACTCTCGATTGCCAGTCTCTCTCGATTGCCGGTCTCTCTCTCTCGATCGCCAGTCTCTCTCACAAACTCTGGTCTCTCTCACACGCTCAATAGGCAGTCTCTCTCACAAACTCTGGTCTCTCTCGCACTCTCAATCACCGTTCTTTCTCGTAAACTCTGGCCTCTCTCACACTCTCAGTTGGGGGTCCACTTTATTTGCTTCTGCCTGCTTACAGGTACTGTACCCATTTGTCTCCTCAGCAATCAGTTTGTAGAGTATTGGCAGAAATGTAAGGTTCATGAAATCCATGGGAGTCTTCTCTGCACCCATCACTATGGCTGGACCAACAGGCTCCTTGAAGTCTTCAACATGCACTGGCTGTAGCAGACGTGTCCAACCATCATTGTGAACTGCATCTAGATGTGTTGAAAGTTGCTCCGGTTGTTCAGCAGCATCCACTTCAACAGGGCTACTTGCATGCTGCTGTCTAGCCAAAGGGAGATCATCCTCACTGTCCATATAGTTGCTCCACCGCCGTAGCTTGGCTAGTGGACATCATCCTCCTCGCTCTCCAAGGAGTGCCTCTTTTGGTGCAACATGGCCTGGGGCAGATCATCTTCTTCACTGAATTCACTATCCGGTGTAATCAAAGGCTTCATTCGCATAAAGTCTACCTTAATGTCGGAATCATCATAACAGTCAAAACCCCAAAATTCCTCTGCCTCGTTGTCACTAGCATTATCAAACTGGCACAACAGGTTGTTATTGTAGACATTCTCCATGTTCTTCAGTTTGATTGCTCTACGCTCTTTACCACATTCTGAGATGGTCTCAGCATGGTCTCTCTGGAGGTTCTAAAGATCTCAAAGTTCTAAACGATCTCCGGTGGTTTTAATGCTCTCTGGAATGTTCATGCACAGTCTCTATAATAGAAAAATACAGCCATATCTTTGCACTGTGAGCCACACAACCTTGCTGCATCCCACAACAGTTCTGTCTATAATGCTCTGTTACCCAGCACAATAAAAGACAAACTGCAGGGTGTTTTACAGTTGGGAGGGGGGCCCACAAGCCATGGAATCCATTTTGTTGCTGTGTGTTTGAAGGTGGAGGTCAGGACACTTCCACCATGGAATCCATTCTGTGCAATGGTGCAATTGTGCCAGGCCTCCTGGGGTGAGAGGTGAGGGGGCACACAGACAACACATAATGCTGTTTGCTGGATGGTGCGGGTGTTGCAACACCAGGCACCATCCACCAACAGCAATCCCAGTTATGGGAGGCTCCCACCACTGTCTGAGACCCATTACCATTGCGCAAAATGAATTCCCTGGTGTCAGGGACCTCCCTCCAGCCAGCAAACACACAACGCCTTCACAAGAAAATGGATTCCCTGGTGACCTGTGGTCTCTACACCCTACGGTTTCCACCAGCAAATCTGACAGCATTTCCCACGGTGTTCAATGGTCCCTTCCCCCAACCCCAATGCTCGGCAACAGCACAAAATGGCATTCGGTTTATATAACGTCTCTTTTGTAAACAGCTAGCCACAGGTCGGAGACCATGAGACTCCAAGGAATCCATTTTGTGTAATGGTGCCTGGTGTTTGAAGGTGGGATGGAGGACCCTGATGGCATGGCAACCATTTTGTGGGCTGGTGTCAGGTCTCGGAGGGACGGGGATCACCCAGAGGGCAGGTACAGTAATGATCTCTGTTGGATGGTGCCAGGCCCTTACGTCACCTGCCAGCATCCCACAAACAGCAATGCTTGTTGTCTGGGTGACCCTCCTCCTCCAAGACCTGACGCCACCACACAAAATGGTTGCCGTGTTGTTGGGCTCATCCAACTAACCTTTAAACATATGACACCATCCCACAAAATGGATTCCCTTGTGGCCTGTGGTCTCCACACCCTACAGTATCCACCAACAAATCAGACAGCATTCCCCAGGGTGTTCAGTGGTCCCTCCCCCCCCAATGCCCAGCAACAACACAAAATGACATTCGGTTTATATCACATCTCTTTTGTAAACAGCTAGCCACAGTTCAGAGACCATGAAACTACAGGGAATCTGTTTTTTGTAATGGTGCCTGGTGTTTGAAGGTGGGATGGAGGACCCTGACAGCATGGCAACCATTGTGCATGCTGGCGTCAGATCTCAGAGGGAGGAGGGTCACCCAGACAACAGGTACTGCTCTTTGCTGGATAGTGCTGGGCCTTGTGTCACCCAAAAGCATCCCACAAACAGCAATGCCTGTTTTCTGGGTGCCCCCCCCTCCCTCTGAGACCTGATGCCAGCACACAGAATGGTTGCCATGCTGTCAGAGTCCTCCATCCAACCTTCAAACATACGACACCATCCCACAAAATGGACTCCTTGGTGGCCTGTGGTCTCCACACCCTATGGTATCCACCAACAAATCAGACAGCATTCCCCAGGGTGTTCAGTGGTCCCTCCCCCACCCCATGCCTGGCTGCAACACAAAATGGCATTCAGTTTAAGTCACATCTGTTTTGTAAACAGCTAGCCGCAGGTCGGAGACCATGAGACCCCAGGGAATCCATTATGTGAAATGGTACCTGGAGTTTGAAGGTGGGATGGAGGACCCTCACAGCATGGCAGCCATTTTATGTGCTGGTGTCAGGTCTCAGAGGAAGGGGGATCACCCAGACAGCAGGTACTGCTCTATGTTGGATGGTGCTAGGCCTTCTGTCACCCACCAGAATCTCACAAACAGAAATGCCTGTTGTCTGGGTGACCCCCCCTTCCTCCGAGACCTGATGCCAGCACACAGAATTGTTGTCATGCTGTCAGGGTTCTCCATCCAACCTTCAGACAAATGACATCATCCCACAAAATGGATTCCACGGTGGCCTGTGGTCTCCACACCCAAGGGTATCCACCAACAAATCAGACAGCATTCCCCAGGGTGTTCAGTGGTCCCTCCCCCACCCCCATGCCCAGCAACAACACAAAATGGCATTCAGTTTACATCACATCTCTTTTGTAAACAGCTAGCCATAGGTCAGAGACAATGAGACTCCAGGGAATCCATTTTGTGTAATAGCGCCTGGTGTTTGAAGGTGGGCTGGAGGACCCTGACAGCATGGCAACCATTGTGCGTGTTGGTGTCAGATCTTGGGGGGGGAGGAGGGTCACCCAGACAACAGGTACTGCTCTTTGTTGGATGGTGCTGGGCCTTGCGTCTCCTGCCAGCATCCCACAAACAGCAATACCTGTTGTCTGGGTGACCCCCCCTCCCTCCGAGACCTGACGCCAGCACACAGAATGGTTACCATGCTGTCAGCATCCTCCATCCAACCTTCAGACATACGACATCATCCCACAAAATGGATTCCCTGGTGGCCTGTGGTCTCCACGCCCTACGGTATCCACCAACAAATCAGACAGCACTCCCCATGGTGTTCAGTTGTCCCTCCCCTCCACCCCTCAGCGCCCGGCAACAACACAAAATGGCATTCGGTTTATATCACATCTCTTTTGTAAACAGCAAGCCGCAGGTAAGAGACCATGAGACTCCAGGGAATCCATTTTGTGTAATGGTGCCTGGTGTTTGAAGGTGGGATGGAGAATCCCGACAGCATGGCAACCATTTTGTGTGCCAGTGTCAGGTCTCAGAGGGAGGGGGATCACCCAGACAGCAAGTACTGCTCTTTGTCGGATGGTGCCGAGCTGTGTGTCACCTGCCAGCATCCCATAAACAGCAATGCCTGTTGTCTGGGTGACCCCCCCCTTCCTCTGAGACCTCATGCCAGCACACAGAATGGTTGCTGTGCTGTCAAGGTCCTACATCAAACCTTCAAACATATGACACCATCCCACAAAATGTATTCCCTGGTGGCCTGTGGTCTCCACACCCTACGGTATCCACCAACAAATCAGACAGCATTCCCTATGGTGTTCAGTGGTCCCTCCCCCCTACCCCAACCCCCATGCACAAAATGGCATTCGGTTTACATCACATCTCTTGTAAACAGCTAGCTGCAGGTCAGACACTATGAGACCCCAGGGAATCCATTATGTGAAATGGCGCCTGGTGTTTGAAGGTGGGATGGAGGACCCTCACAGCATGGCAACCATTTTGTGTGTTGGTGTCAGATCTCGGAGGAAGGGGAATCACCCAGACAGCAGGTACTGCTCTCTGTTGGATGGTGCCGGGCCTTTTGTCACCCACCAGCATCCAACAAACAGCAATGCCTGTTGTCTGGGTGACCTCCCTCCCTCCGAGACCTGATGCCAGAACACAGAATTGTTGTCATGCTGTCAGGGTCCTCCATCCAACCTTCAAACATATAAGACCATCACACAAAATTGATTCCCTTGTGGCCTGTGGTCTCCACACCCTACAGTATCCACCAACAAATCAGACAGCATTCCCCAGGGTGTTCAGTGGTCCCACCCCCCCCCCCCAATGCCCAGCAGCAACACAAAATGGCATTCAGTTTATATCACATCTCTTTGTAAACAGCTAGCCGCAGGTAAGAGACCACGAGACTCCAGGGAAGCCATTTTGTGTAATGGCATCTGGTGTTTGAAGGTGGGATGGAGGACCCTGACAGCATGGCAACCATTTTGTGTGCTGGTGCCTGGTGTTTGAAGGAGGGATGGAGGACCCTGACAGCATGGCAACCATTTTGTGTGCTGGTGCCTGGTGTTTGAAGGAGGGATGGAGGACCCTGACAGCATGGCAACCATTTTGTGTAATGGTGCCTGGTGTTTGAAGGAGGGATGGAGGACCCTGACAGCATGGCAACCATTTTGTGTGCTGACGTCAGGTCTCGGAGGGAGGGGGATCATCCAGACAGCAGGTTCTGCTCTTTGTTGGATGGTGCTGGGACTTGCATCACCCACCAGCATCCCACACACAACAATGCCTGTTGTCTGGGTGACCCCCCCAAGACCTGACAGCAGCACACAGAATGGTTGCCATGCTGCCATGAGACCCCATGGAATCCAATTTGTGTGATGATGCTGTGTGTTTGATGTTGGAGGTAAGAACATTGACACCAGAGAAACCATTTTGTGCGATGGTGGCAGGCCTCAGAGGGCATGTGGGCACACAGACACTAGATTACACTGTTTGTGGGATGGTGCAGGGTGTTGAATCACCCCACACCATCCCACAAACAGCATTCCTTGTTGTCCGGGGCTCCCACCACTTTCTGATGCCCATTGCCATAGTGCAAAATTGATTCCCTGGTGTCACGGGCTTCCCCCAACCAGGAAACACATGGCACCATCACACAAAATGGATGCCCAGGTGTTGGGGTTCTCCCACCCAAATGTGAAAACTCCTATCACCATCCCACACGATGGATTTCCTGGGATCAAGTGGTTCTCCACACTCTACGATACTTGGCAACATACAAAAAAATTTGCTGCTGTTCAGTGGTCCCACTCCAACCCTCTGACATCCAGAGCAATCAAAAGGCAGTTTGTTCTTTTTGCACCCTCACAGAACAGCATCACCACCCAGCACACAACAGAGGCATAATCTTCCCTGTTGTTCTTCACCCCCTTCCACCCTCCCAGACACCACCTCAGCTCAGAATGTGCAGTGATCCCCCTTCCCATGACGTTCTGCAACTTGCAACCATTGCACCTGTAATGCAAAATGAAACACACCTGGATAGCCAAGATAGCCACGTAGATGACCACTGAGCCATTTTACCCCTTTAGTAAAAAAAAATGCAGCAATTGCACAATTATGGCAGCAACCACATCCAGGGGTAGGAGGTACCAGGTTATACCAGTAATGAGGCAGGAAAGAATACTTAGGTTGCACAAAGTACCTGCCCCACAAAAACAGAACCTTGATGTTTTACTTGGCTAACACAGCTAAACAATCGGTCACCCCTTCAGAGTCAGGCAGGGAAGTAGAAAAATCAGCACCACTCCAGGTTCTGCTCTATCCCTCTACCTGTGTTGCAATGATATTGTTTACTTCTGTCCTGCTTTTTTGTGATTTCGGGGAACCGGAGAGCCACATTATCGGCATCTCACTAACAAAATAAACGAAAGACATTTTGACATACCTCACATGCCCCCTAAACACAGAACCATGGCATTTTACCTGTCTGGTTATGGCATTCTCAGCATGCTGTAGTTAACGAAAGA
The DNA here is from genome assembly GCA_016271365.2 of Neoceratodus forsteri. Classification (NCBI taxonomy): domain Eukaryota; kingdom Metazoa; phylum Chordata; order Ceratodontiformes; family Ceratodontidae; genus Neoceratodus; species Neoceratodus forsteri. Next base: position 48,735,861 of record JADMNL010000035.1, read on the forward strand.
TGACACAAGCGATATGCCCAGACAAAAATGGAAAGAAAGAAAGAAATAAAAAGAAAGAAAACAATGAGAAAAAAAATGAGGAGCCTGGATTGAGAGCTACCATGACTTATAAATATATATTTATTATCTATATTGTATATCTTGCTGCCACTATTTGTATAATGCTTGCCATTATTTTTGTTGTTTCTACTCATTGTATCCTTGTAGCACAGCTGTACTGTTTCCTCTATTTATATTACTGTACCCATGTTGCTGCTGTTCCACTGTTCCTTTTTTGTTGTACTCTCCCGGGTCGTGCCTGAAAATAGTCATTGTATGGCTAGTGCATCTACCAGGTTAACAAAAGCAAAATAAATAAATAAATAAAAAATCAATGACTGAGAAGCCATAGTTCCGGTTTTCCGGCTTCTTGATTACGAGACTCTCCGGAAAATACAAAATAAACCCAAAACACTCCAATACATGTTATTAGGATAGAAAAATGTAAACCTGAATCCCAGAAGTACAACCAGATAATTATTTTGGCGATATTGGGCGTTCTGCAAGCCAGGGCACAGTGATTCACAGCGCGACTCTCGCTATCTGACTGCATAAACCAAAGTAAGGTTGCCAGCGCTATAAATGGGGTTTTCTCTTGATTTTCAAATGGGACCCCCTACACTTGCCAACCAAACCCAAGAGGCTATAAATGTGGAGCATCACCTGGAGAGGGTTAACAACCCCTATCTGGATTGGCTGGCAAGTACAGCTGACGTCTGTATTGGTCCTCGGGCACCCTGGAGCACTTGATCTGCCGACTCCAGGAGGTGGTTAGGACACAATGAGTTAACACTGTTTTACAGCAAAACAGATCACAGGATTCTGTAGGTAAGCCCCTGACCTACGAGACTGTTTTTGGAGCACATTTTAGAACATCCTGTTTATGAGTCCATTAACATAAACTCAAATGTTACTTGCAGCATGACAATGACAGTCACACTCACACAACACCACCACTGCCACTAGCAGTACCAGGCCCACCACCGCCATGCAGCTCTGACTGAAGAGTATCATTTTTTTCCCTGACTGGACATCACATTATCCAGCTGATCTCTCACTTCCTGCCTAAACTGATTAAAATCGTGGTGCACTCAGCTGTTGCAGTGGTTCTCCCTACGGCCACCATGCCGACTCTCAGCAACATGATGGCCTACCTCCCGCTGCTTTTCTTCAGGCTGCACATTACCCCCATCACCAACAAAACCACGTGCTTCATCCACCTCAAGTTCCTTCGCCTTTCACCCAGCCATGTGGTGGATCTGGAGGTGTGTTCTCTGGTCGCCAGTCCCAAGGTGACTACCTTTTTCCCCCACTTCACACTATGACCACTGACCTTGCAGATGGTCACTGTCTCATCTGCAGGATCTATGGAGAAAAACTCCCACACTACAGATCACGCTGGAAGGGAGGGAGCACCAGATACTGTGGTGGCAGGGTGCAGTAAATTGGCATTGCCAGTGGTTGAGCTGCTGGGGGTGGCACTGGCAACATTACTGGTGGCAGACACCATGGGCTCCTGCTGGGGAGGGGACTTGTGAATCCTGCTGCTCCTGCTGCTGCAACAGAGCAGCAGAACTCCCATCCTGATCTGGTGAGGCAGACACCACGGGCTCCTGCTGGGGGGGCTTGTGGATCCTGCTGCACCTGCTGCAATGGAGCATCAGAACTTCCATCCTGATCTAAGGGGGCATCAGTGGATCTTTTCAAAACACAGCAGTTGAGGTGAATCCTTGCTGTCCCGTCTTTGTTTCTGCACTCCTCCCTCAGTTTTATGTGATAAGGATGAGTCCCTTATCATGCCAATCATTAGAGTGATGAAAGAATTGCCTACAACAAAAGGGCACCTTCACGTTAGAGAGACTGTCACAAACAGCGATGGTCCTCTAAAATATTCAATACTTCTTTTTTTTGTTGTGGGGGGCTATGCAACCTGAATCCACCACCTAAAATATTAATTCTTGACTACTGGGGGAGCGAACTTAGAAAAAATAGAAACTCCCCCGGAAGCAAAAGTATTACTTGCACCAGGATTCAAACCCTGCACCACAGGATCCAGAAGCAATGACTGCAGCCATTACTCCACATGGCCAGCTCAGCAAGGCTTGGCCAAATAATTCCTTTTATCCTCTTTCTTGTGAGTGTAGAACATATTCCTCAATGCTACACTCGTATACTAATTCATAGCTCTTTTTCCCCACTCGTTCTACATGGGAGCGATATTATTGAGTTGATCATATTGAGCCGATCAATAATACTAGCCCATATAGGCTGCTATCCCTCCCTCTCCATTATAAAAAAAATGAAATAAAGCAAATGAGAGAAAAAAGAGAGACACCACAAACACACACACACAGACACTCAACTATATAAACTTACAAAACAAAAGTATACACCAACAAAAGTTCTCAGTACAAACAGAATACAGATAAAGAAAGATATTACTCAGCCACAGGAAGGTAAAAATAATCAAAGTTAAAGATATTATTAGCTCTGAGCTCTGCTGCTCTGTCTGCTGCTTCACTCCGCTCTACCAGCTGAAATGAAACTGAAACATTTCCTGCCTGACTGGAGTCTCCCACCATGTGACATGCAAAATGTCAGTCATGTGACAAACCCTTTTTTTCCATTAACTTTAAAGTTAATAGCAAAAGTCGAAGTTACCTGCAAAGTAAACTTTGAAGTTAGCCACAAAGTTTTGTCATTATAAGCCAATTCCATAAAGTTTTCCGCAGTGCGAATTTGTCGACTTCGCAGGAATCTCACAGACAGAATAAAACTTCACAACATCACTACGTGTCACTCTGTTATACAGAAGGGGGCCAGCGATCAGTGGGGAAGGGAGCCACTATCACCAGTGAGATATTATACAGAATGGGCCAGTAATCGGCAGGGGGTCACACCCCTTCACTTGCCTACATGCCTAGATTATGTTTTGCACGCTCTAGCTCTCTTTGCCCACACAACAGCCCCATTTGAATATGGGGCTCCAGCACAAACCTAGTTTGCATGGGGAAAGTCCCGTTAGTGCCCATGCAGACGTTAGAGTATTGGGCTCCAGATTACTAGTTTCACTGGCGTTATTGAATGCCTGTATTATTTTAAACTTTATAAAAATGTAATCTAGACTTTTAACTTTATAGTCAAGGCTAAATCAAAAATAATAAACAAAGATACCCCCCAATTGCAAAACTGGCAATTACAGTACTTATAAACTGCTGAGGGTTTTTTTTAGCCAACATGGTACTTTTCATATATTACTATTTTTGCTTTATTACTAAAAGACAGAAATGCTTACAATGAGGAATAAAAAAAAAATCTATTTTATTTTTTTTAAAAAAAGGTTTAAGGTGATATTTATTAATCAGACAAATTGGTTTCAAAGAATTCATCATAAAAATGCAATGGCTCTCCTTTTAGAGCAGTATGCTTGTTCTGTCACCCCCTCTAGTTAGGGGAGGGAGCCATTCTATTCCTGCAGATTGTAGATCCTGTGGATTTGATTGCTATGGCCTTCTCAAAAGTGTACGCCTCCTGGGGTAGTTACATCAGAATTTAATATATTTCTGACATGTTCTTGAATTCTAACTTTAAGAGCTTGTGCTGTCCTACCTATGTTTATTAAATTTCAGCTGTGACATAACATGTAAAACGCAAATGCTGTTGCGCAACTGATGAATTGTTTGATTCTTATTCTAAGGCCCCCTTGTAATTCTGTGGCCTGATCTGTTTCACAATATTTACATTTATTGCACCTACCACATTTAAACAGTCCCTGTGGGGCTTGTCTGCCGCCAATGTTTGTCAGTTGCTCCTCTTGCTGATCTGTGCTGAATATGGACCAGTATATTATTCTCTTTCCTGTAATCTAAAAACTGGATCCTCTGATTCTATTTCAAAATCCAATAACTCACTGCAATTTCTTCTGAGTCTAAGAAATTGACCGTAGGAAATGGAACTGAGCAAAGACCTTGGATGTGCACAATTAGCCGTAAGTATCGAGTTTGTGGCTGTGGGTTTCCTAAAATGTTTTGATTGTACCCTCTTAAATTGATCTGCTTACTAAACCACATCCAAAAAGTTAAGTTTACGAGGATCTTTAGTCCCAGTAAACCTTAGATTCAAAACATTATTGTTTAGCTATTCAAGGAAACCTCTAGCTTCCTCCTAAGAACCTTTCCACATGCATACCAATCATCAATAAACGGTAACACTTACCGTTGGTGATGTGTGTGTGTGTGTGTGTGTGTGTGTATATGTGTGTGTGTGTGTGTAGATTTACAGTTATTATTAAGCACCACTTCACTCTCCTACAGGCCCACAAATAAATTTGCAAAAGAAGGGGCTATGGAGGCCCCCATTGCCATATCACGCTGCTGCAAATAAAAGCTACCATGAAACTCAGAATATTTTGTAATAAGCACCTATTCAAAAGCTCTTAAAATAAATTGCATTGGAAATGCTGTTTTCTTTCCCCATAGGCTCTTTTAGGTGCTAGTTTTCATTTTTCTCCCCAGTCCCGATCCCTCGCATCCCCAACGTGATGCACGCATGTGGAGGCATGTGCACGTTGAGCCCTATGGGACACCCCACCCTACCAGTCACTCCCCTACCACCTACACCTGCCACCAGACCTCCATCCAGTGATGGTGAGACTATGGATGGGTGATCCGCCCAGAAGGGAAGAGCCAATGCTCGATCCTGCTCCCACCCTCCCCTGTGCTGGCACCGTGACATCCCGAGTCCATTCCCGAACCTGGGTCACCGTCATGGCGTGAGATGTGGCATCCAGCACCTCAACTCTTAGTGCCACTGGGCTGGCTAAGTTGGAAATTCTGCTGCCTTAGGGTTCATAGGTTCTTAGGAATGTGTGAAGGTAGAGCTAACGGCCTTTTTGGACTCAACCATTTTTTGACCAGGGACACTTTTTCAAAAAGTTTTCACAGGCTTGAATAACATCCTCATGTTTAATGGAGGTATGTAAGGATTCAGTGTCTGCTCAAAGCCACTGGTAATCCTCCTGCCATTCAAAATCTTTGAATGTATTCAAGACATCTGGTGTCCCTGAGGTGAGATCCCAGGTCACCAACACCTCATTCAGAAAAAAAAACCTGTCAGTTTTGTCAGGAGATCTGAAAGGTATTCCACCCCAGAGACAATGGGAGATTGGAGGCTGACAGGAACAGGTTGGGGTGACCAGGAGACAAAAAGAAATGACAAAAAAAACACTAGTTTATGTTTACTATACTCACACTTCTTTATCTCAGTCTCAAAAAGGGGTTTACATGAAGTCACTGGGAATATCTGGGAGGTGTTACAAGAGGAGGATACATGCTATAGATAGTGGGCTAACAGTGTCACAGTTCTTTGATGTGGAAATTACAGACATCAATAGCAGCACTTCCATGAAAACCATGACGCATTTCATTCTAAAGAAGCACAGCAACATACAGTATGTTATGGAAATTGACAGGGATGCATACAGATATATTGATTTACATTGCGCTGTTTGGAAGAATCAAAGCAACATTTTAGAATTAAACAGACTGCACAATACAGAGGTAAATTAAAATTCACATTTTGCAGACTATTCACAAAAGCACCAGATACAATTGAACAGGTGACAAAAAGTGGAATTGGTACCACTCTGGAACCTGTCTCCTGTCTCACATTAGAAGAGCTAGAATGTTTTAAAACAAATTAACTTTTTCAAAAGAATAGTTTCTTGAATTCATCTTGAAACTCTTTAACATCACTTGATTTAAGTACGTCTGTCATTATTTGACTTTGACACAATGTGGTCCCGTCTATTCAGATCAGGCCTCAGCAAGATGATGTAACATTTAGGAAGGAAGATGCAGCCAAGCAATCCAGCACTGGATGACAAGATGGCAAATATCTCCACTGCTACCATATACTTTCCCCTTGTGCTCAGGTAGGTGGGGACAAAAGCCATCCAGACACTGGCAAAGACAATCATACTGAAAGTGATGAATTTGGCCTCGTTAAAGCTGTCCGGTAAATTCCTTGCTAGGAAGGCGAGTACGAAGCACACAATTGCCAAAAGACCCAGGTAACCCAACATGGCATAGAACATAACTATTGATCCTTCATTACACTCCATGTAAAGCTTCTCCTTGGCATTTATTGTGTTGGCTTCAGGGAAGGGCGGAAAAGCAGAAAGCCACACAAGGCAGATAATGGTTTGGAGAAGACAGCAACATATTACTATACAGTTTGGTATTGTTGGACCCAGCCATCGCCTTGTGGCATTGAATGCAATGACCACAGTTACAGTTTTTGCGAGTAACATGGAAACCGAGATTGAGAAAGTGATGCCAAAAGTAGTTTGACGGAACATGCAGCTCAGCTTATTGGGGTGGCCAAAAAAAATGGCTGAACAAATAAAGCACAACATGAGAGAGAGGAGGAGGGCATAGCTTAGTTCCCGATTATTAGCTCTGACAAGTGGAGTGTGTCTGTAATAGATGAATATGCAGAGTATGAAGGTTGTGACTGTGGCAAAACAGACAGATAGAACTGTCAACGTAGCACCCAGAGGCTCTTCATATGAGAGGAATTCTATGACTCGTGGAATACATGTATCCCTCTGTCATTCGCCAGTGATCTTCAGGACAGGCCATGCAGTAAGTTAAATCTGAGAAGTGGGAAAGAAAAATGGATTATAACATTGCAAGTACTTTCCTCCTTTGTCTTCAGAGACACATAGTAATTCACGTACACTGCAACAGCAGTTTCCTTCTCTTTCTTAAATAGTAAGATGACAAAACTGAAGTCTGTTTTGTTTATATAATTAACAACACGTGTGACCACTTTCCATATATAGTATAAGCTATATTATCCAAACCCTGATTATCCAGATCTCCTCATTGTCTAAACTAGGATGTTGTCCCCAACTCTGTTTTGTCTAATTCAGTGGAACCCTGATTATCCAAACCCTTGATTATCTGAACAAATCTGTATCCCAAAGAGTATTCAAATACTTAAGGCTTTACTATACTGGTGCATGACATATCCACCCATAAGATTTTTTCCAGTAGTTTCTATTGAGATGTTTTGTTTATACAAACAAACGTTATTACCCACCTTTCAACATGCCAACATTGTGAGATGTAAACCTTCAGCAACGATTACATTAATTCCTCCCCTTTTACTTGTGCATCACATTTAAATAATTAAAATTATAAAATGGGAAATAAAAAGTCTGGCCCGCTGGCATGGCGGTAGCACTACCCCTTGCAGCACCAGTGACCTGGGTCAGAAGCGAGCTCGGTGGCTGGAGGGTTGGCCAGGGGCAGATGGATTGAGTGGCAACTGCACACTCTCCATCTTCAGGGAGGGGGATTCTGAATCATGTGCCTCCTGGTAATGCTCCTGGGTGACCACAGGGGTGCTTACCTGAAGTAAAGGCTGGGGCTGGGAGGTGTGCAGACACTTGGCATGTATATGCTGAGGTGTCATTGCACATCATGCCTCCTCATCAGAAAAAACAAGAAAACTAATCTCAGCCCTGGTGCTGGTCTCCATGTGCAGCCTCCATTAGCCCGCCTGATGACTGGCATGTTGGGGGTGAAGCTGGCCTCCCCCTGGCCCTGCTGGAAGGGTAAACTACAGCTCCATGAGGGCAGACTGTGGTAGATGAGCCAGGAGTGCTGGCCCAGAGATGCAAGGGGCATAAAGCATAAACAAACAAAAATGGACCATAAAAATCCTTTAACCTCCCTGGTCAAAATGCATCACATGACTGTTGATTATCCTCTGACAAACACAAGCCTCAGCTAAACTACATATTCTGTAATAAATGAAAGCCCATTTTATAAGTGGAAAAACACAGTCCAGGGTGTGGGATCATGACAGATTAATATACTTCTCTGGTGGTTGTGGCACTTGGCTATGCCTCATGCCTAACAACCACCTAAGGTGTGCATTATTCTCATAAAACCACACACCCTGTCATGTGCTATCCCTTACTGGAGATCTACTGCCAGCAACACCACTATTTCTAGTTACTATGAGAACTGAGGATGGCTTTCCAGTACTTGTATCATTTCAATATGGGTTGGACTAGAGATTAATAACAGTGAAGTAGAATGTGGCTTTGTTACTAGATTAACTTGCCTCATATTTTAATGTCATGTCCTTCTAATTTAAGTGGCTTTACTTTAGTCAAAGGAGCAGCCAAAGATTAGCAGCCGTTTAGCTAACTATATGCATAGAAACACAAAATCTGTTTGTGGAACAAGGCCTGCTGGTTCATCGTATCATCTCATTCCTACCTAACTAACTCTGATTGAGGGACCTACAGACTCTTTACTCCTCTCTTCCTTTCTGGCGTGATCACTACCAAACCTGTATCTTTCTGACCCTCTTAAATCCCCCACTGATTTTGCATGGATCACCTTCTCTGGCAGCCTCTTCCACCCTCCCACCCCTTACTTACTGGTGAAATCAGAATCATCTGAGTCTTTGCTTTGGGCATTTATCACTCGAGAAGTGAAGTTGTGATACCTCATGATATTCCACACCTGTGAATGGATTTGGATAAGGTATGTGTTTCCTTGTACAGTGCATCCCACTTAAACGCATACCTGATAAACACATAGCCCACATAAACGCACAAAAGTTCTGAGTCCCAATTTTAGACTTGTTAAATGCATATAAAGATCCCTTTTTAATGCATAATTTTTCTCTGAGTTTTGTTGTTCAAGTGTGGACTGACTGACCCAGTTTTATAGACACTGACTGTAGCTGCCTTACTAATTAGCAATTGTCTGTTAATAGGCTGCTCCATTCAAACGAGGTGTTAATTACCTACTTCAACCTTTTAACCATCAAACCCAAGTCACAGAAGCACCCGCCTCACATTGAAATCAAAGCAAAGAACCCAAAAGAATGTCACAGAAGCACTTTATCCCAACCAAAGAAGCGCTTCAGTGCTGCAGGCATTTCTTTTCCCTACCCAGCCCCCTGGCACATACTGAAGTTGTGCTCACCACTAAAAGAATACAAGAGCTGGTAAATGCATATCCCTTTTGCTGGTCCCAAGGGTATGCATTGAAGAGGGCTGCACTGTATTGATATACATTGTCTGAAGTGCGATTTGCATTCATGTTGTCCAACTTTTGTTGCATGGTTTTCTGAAATTAATAAATTCTTATTGTAAAAATGGGTCTTAAGTGTTAGTATACACTGACCTTGCTGTTCAGTTCTGACCTGTGATGACATGCATAATTACGTATTCCAACCACGTAGTTGACAGTAGTCTGAATACAGAGTTAATATTCTGAATTCTAGTATTCAGAATATCTCAGCAGTGATATTCCAACTGTATTCTGAGTTTTGATGAAATATTGTGTTATGTAAACGAAGAATGCTCAGTGGATTTAGGGCAGTTAAACTGAGCACATAATACACTTCTGAGAGTCTCTTAGCTTGATTGTTACTGTAACACTTTCATTCCCTTTGTTGGAATAAAATGGGTGACACTGATCAATTAAATATTTTTCTGCTTTTAAAAGTTCAGCTGAATGTCTAATATTCTGAATGGCTATGAGAACAACTTTTTCAAGTTTATGATGTCAAAGTTTATTAAAATGCTCAAATATAGCCATGTCTGGCATGTGAATAATATAGAGAATAATGGACAGGTAAGTGTGTGTTATGGATTTTTTTCACACACCTGAGGTGTGTAATGAACTGTAAACCTCGAGAGCAAAGTTTGAGAGGTTTATGTGGTCATCACACACCGAGGGTATGTGAATAAAATCCATAACATCAAACTTACCTAACCTTTACTTTTTATAATTGCTGGTGTGGAAGTTTAGACTGTATTTCTAGTAGCCTGAAAGAAAAGACTTTTTTAGCTAGAGTGCAGTTTTTTTTTTGTGAAGAGATTGAACTGTACATGAATAAAACACAGTTGAAAATACTGCAGTTGAAATACTTTTTGTGAAACAATGGAAAGCAACAGTTTTCTTTGGGGAATGTCATATCAATCGGATTTCAGGTTATTATGAAGTGTCATATCAACTGGATTTTGTGTTATTATGGCCTTTGGAGCATAATAACCCAAAATCAGGTTGCTATGCATTTTTAACAAAACAGTAATCTGGTTGATATTTATGATCACCAGTAATTATTAAGCAATAATGCACGACAGGGTGTGGGATGTACTGGGATACTCTCATGCCTGGAGTGGTTGGGCACGAGGCCAGAGACCAAAGACATCCAACACCCCAGAAGTGAGGTTATCCCAGCACAGCCCACACTCTGGAGTGCATTATTGCTATTATACAGTGGCTCTTATTTATTAATATTGTGGGAACACAAATGAGCACATGTAGATGACTATTAGGCAGAGAATAAGTGTTGGACCATCCCTTTTATGTGTAGGCACATCAGCCCTGGTATTCAGAATTGCACCTGGCAATGGCGCATGAGGTGGAACAGCGCAACTGAGTTGCGCTTGTGCAACTATGGGATATATTCAAAAGAGATGAGCCATGGCGCATCTCCTCTGAATAAATCAGGTAATGCGCACTGTGCAAATATGATGCACTGTTGCATCCTCACCAGACAGGGCTGAATACCAGGAATGGGAACTGAGCCAGTGCAGCAGACTTACGCTGTGTGCAAATTCCAGATATTCAGCCAGCAGTATGCAGATGGGGCCATAATACATGCAAGGTGCAAATGGAGCCATTTGCATGTCATTATGGCCCCATGTGCATGTGTTGTGCAGGGCAGGCCAGTGAAATGCACATGGCACCCTGCACAGCATGTCGTGCTGCCAGAGAGGGGGGTCTAGTGGCACCCCCTTCCCATCCCATAGCCCCAATCACTGAACAACAAATGTATAATGAATCTCTGGTAGTCTAGTGGTACCCCCACCCCTCACGGGGCTCCGATCTCCAAAATATAAAATTTGAATAATTCCCTGGTAGTCTAGTGTACCCCCTCCCCATCCTGGAACACTGAGCACCATTATCCCTGGTAGTCTACAGGTACCCCCCTCCCTGCCTGTAACCCGGATCACCCCAAATAACAGATTAGTATATCCCTGGTAGTCTAGTGGTAACCCCCACCCTGCCCATAACCCCGATCACCTGTAAACCTGTCAGAAATATCCCCTGGTGGTCCAGTGGCACCCTTCACCCACACAGGACTCCCTGCTCACCAAGCTCCCCCACCCATCATTGGTGGGCAGCAACAAATCCACCTACATACCTTCACGGCTGCTGACCGAATGACAGCTTACAGTACAGCTGCAAGCCCATTGGTCCACACTGTGACATATTTGTGAAAGACTATTCCAGTATGCACTGCAAGATCACTGGTCCACAGTGTGGACCAATGGGCTTGCAGCTGTACTGTAAGCTGTCATTCAGCAGGCAGCGATGGAGGTATGCGGGTGGGTTTGCTGCTACCTGCTGATGATGAGGGGGAGCTGGGTGGGTAGGGCATCCTGAGTGAGTGGGGTATGGGTGGATGGCACCACTGGATCACTAGGGGGTTATTTCTGAAGAATTTATGGGCGATCAGGGTTACGGGCAGGCTGAGGGTTACCACTAGACTACCAGGGATATACTATTCTGTTATGTCAGACAATCAGGGTTACGGGCAGGGAGGTGGGTACCACTAGACTATCAGGGACAGTATTGCATATGATCTGGGTGATCAGAGGGTCAGGAGGGGTGGGGAGGTACCACTAGACTACCAAGGACAGTATTGCATACTTGTGTACAGTGTTGGGAGAGGGGGAGCCACCCATGGCTGGCGGCTGCTGTGCTGTACCTTGCAATACTGCAGCTCACCATCTGAGCCTTATTTTTCAGGCTCAACTTTGTGCACCAGTATGAGGCATATCTCAGGGCTGTGCTAGCATATGTGCTGCACATCCTGGGCTGAATATCAGGATGTGCCGCATATGCATGGGCATGCCCCCTGGAGATGTGCTGCATATATTATCTTTGTGCCCCAGGGCATCAGGAATTGAGCTGCACAATTCCCTCTTTTGAATATTGCCCCAGGGAGCATTTCTGGGATTGCAATGGTGCAACCGCTTTAAATATCTAGCAGATCTATTTTATAGCATCAGTTGTACAGTTTTATTTTTTAATTTAATATTTTTTTTTTTGAGAAAACACTCTCCATGTGAAAGCACTACATCATGGGTATGCAAAAAATCAATTGTCTGGTATCACTGTAGTGTATTATGCAATACCAGGTAATTAGGTATTTGCATTCTCATGATGCAGTGCATTCATACGTGGTGTGTTTCCTCATAAAAAATAAAACTGTGAAACTAATACTATAAAAGAGATGTTCCCACACTATAAAGTAGATGTTCTGACACATGTTCTTTGCCTAACTATGAAATGTTTTAGCTATGACAAAAAAAGTTTTCCACCCCACAATATAAGTAAGTAAGTAAGTATTTTTATATGAAACTAAGCTTGTGCTTCTGTACTACAATTGCAAGGCATCAAACTCTCTTGGTAAGAGAGGCTGCAGTTTGTTATTCAGTCTGGTATGTAGTCATTTGTATGTCTGGACTTGACGCTGTGAGGTTGTGTTCAGATAACCTCATTGCAACAAGCATACTCTGACTAATTAGAGTCCAGGAAATTTTCTTGCCATTGAATAATTGCAAATTTATGGTTATTGAATCTTAATTTGTTTTAATGTACCATTTTTTTGAGTCTCTGGGAACTGTTCAAAGATACAGGAAATTACACAATTAAAAAAAATAAATACATAACAAACACATTAACTCATTCTATCTTGTTTGGCCATTTTTTGGTCGGGTTAAGCAAATAGATGGTTCCGATGCCATATAGTGCTGCTAGTAAGAATGGGTTAAATTACAATTAATTCAGGCAATAAGCTTTCTGGAATAGGCAGAATTTCAAAACTCCCTTGAATGCCTCAACTAATTGTGCAAAGCAAATATGGTGAGGCAAAGAATTACAAAGCACAGGGGCAGTCACCACCAAAACCCTGTTCCCAGACAGTTTAACCTTGATCAGGGGACTGATAAGCCAGCCTCAGTGAAGCAGAGAGAGCAGATGGAGGTGTGCAGAGTCTGGAGATCTTTCAGATAATCAGAACTCATACTATGCAGGGTCTTGTATGCCAACAAGCCAACTAGGAAGCAGACACACCTTCAAACAGCAATGAATGCAAGTCGCGAAGTACCAGGAAAATATGTCCATATGAGACATACCAGCGATCAGCTGGGCTGTTCCAATCTGACCAGTGCAGGCAATGCTTCAGATACCCAGATAAACCAAGACAGAGAGCATTTTAGTAGATCAGCTGGGCTGTTCCAATCTGACCAATGCAGGTAATGCTTCAGATACCCGGATAAACCAAGTGGGTTGTGAAAAAAAGTAAGGATTATCATCACCAGATCCATGAGTGCAAGATATTGTTTGATACAGGATATGATACCTCAGTGGTGGGGAAGGTAATGGAGGTGATATTAAAGGAAAGAGTGGTGAACTGTGTGACTACTGGATGATAAGCAGCATGGCTTCACAACTGGGAGGTCATGTCAAACAAACCTAATAGAGTTCTTTTATTGGGTGACAAAGGTGGCTGATCAGGGATGGGCGGTGGTCCTGGCCTATCTAGACTTCAGGAAGGCCTGCTACTATGTTCCTCACAGAAGACTGGTAAATAAACTGGAATGCATAGGGCTGGGACAGAAAATAACTAGGTGGGTAGAAAATTGGTTGAAAGATGGGTGATGATTGGGGTGCCCCAGGGGTCGGTACTGGGACCCCTCCTTTTTAATATCTATATCAATGATATAGCAGATGGGCTGGAGGGTGAGGGTGTGCCTATTAGCAGACGATATAAAGATCTGCAATAGAGTGGACATCTCTTGGGGGATGGAGGCCACAAGGTCCTTGGGTAATTTCTTCGCAGAGTCTTTGTGGCCTCTTCCACCGAGTCAAAACACTTGGCTCCTTCTGCTAGGGTAACCTCTAATCAGGCAGGATATAGAAGACGATGCCGTATACCCACTGCCTACAACTTTGAAGTGATAGGTCGAATTGAAGCACGTAACTGGCGAGTTTTTAACATTAAATCTAGTACCAGTCTCAGCTTTTTAACCTCCCAGAGAATAGTTGATAACTTCCTGGCTTCCTTATGAATAAATTCCCAATCCAGATAATTTAACAATTTAAAGATAATCGGCCTAGGTGGGTCAGCCGAGGAAGGTTTTGCCCTAAGTGATCTGTGTGCATGTTCAATAATGAATTCCGGACCATTGGGAGAAGGTCCCACTGTCTTTTTCAGAAACCGCTGCAAAAACTGAATGGTATTAGGGCTCTCTTCTCCCTCGGGAAGGCCCAACAGCACCAGATTGTTCCTCCTGTTTCTCCCCTCCAGATCATCAAAACGGTCCTCAACTTTAGATAGGCTCCTTTTAATCTCCACCAGCTCAGGCTCCATCTTATCTTGCTTTCTCTCTACTGAAGCTACTCTAGCTTCCGCATCAGTGACTCTTTGGGCTAGCTGCGTGAGTGCTGGCTTAACATCAGCTACATCTTCAGTTAGTTTCAACAGAGCCTCCTTGATAGTTGTGAGCTCTGAATAAATATGCGAGGATGAAAGCTCCTCTGGAGATGGTTGGGGAGAAGAGCTGCGGTGAGGGCGCTTGGCCTCTGATTCTTGTATGCCCTCCACGACTGATTGCTGAGTGGACATGTTTAAAGGAATGCCCGTCTCCATTTACCTCCATTTACCTTCACACACAGCCTCTGCTATCCCCGATTACTTTATCTTTCAGTTGTTAGCGTTAACAAGCCAGGTATATCGGGTGCTTTTTGACATTTAGGTCGGTGAAAGAATGGAGCTCCGACTAACACGTCCCTATCCCTTGCTCAGCATCACGTGACTCCCAAAGTGATCACATCTTGAAGAATTGTAGTAGTTTTACTTTGGGAGTTTCTGAAGAATGCTCCGGGGGTTCTTCCACTGAATCTTCACTGTATTCTGTGGTATTAAGGAAAATGTTCCTTTTGGCTGATGTTATTGCAGCCCATTTTAATCTGGTTCCATCCACTGGCCAAGTTTTAGATGGCTGAGGATAAGCCATAAAAGAAAAGGTAGTTAGACCCGTTGGCTGGTTGGGGTCTGTCTGAAACACTGGAGCAGACTCCATAGGACAATTACTGGGATTCAAAGTATTTCTTAGTAGTACTGTTAATAGTTCCCTCAGGAGCTGTATTTTTAACAACCAGGTTTTCTTCAAATTGTGTACAGTCTACATTCCCCTTTACCCCATTTTCTGGATTTGTGGAGACATTTTTAGGTCTGACTTGTTGACTAGTAACAGCATTCACCGCAGGGTTTTGTCCTTCTATTACTCGTGGCTCTTATATATGAACATATGAACATACGAATGTGCCCGCAGAAACAGACCACCCAGTCTATCTAAGTCTGCTTGAGTGCAGCCAACACCCCTAGTTGCAGCTGCTCCAACCCCTTCCTTTAGTCATCCCACTGCTACCCCCCACCCTCACTCTCCCGGCTTCCTGTCCCATGCCCTTTGAAGCTGTTCACAGATTTACATGATACCACCCATTCTGGTAGGTTGTTCCTTTGCTACCACCCTCTCTGTGAAATAGTGTCTCCTCTTTCCTTCCCAAATCTCCCCCTCCATTCTTAGCCTATGCCCCTGGTGACCCTCCCTCCTTAACTTAAAGACCCCATCTGCCCCATCCTTATTGATTGCCCTCAGATACTTGAATGTCTCTATTCATGCCCGTCCCTTCTATCCTCCAGGTGCACATATTGAGGTCTTCAGCCTGCTGTCATAGTCTCTCCCCTCCATTCCACATATCGTCTTTGTTGCCCTCTTCTGCACCCCCTCCACCAGCCTGATATCATGCTTTAGGTATGGCCTCCAAAACTGCACACAGTATTCTAAGTGCAGCCTTACCAGCGATCTGTAGAGGGGTAGGATCACCTCACTTCATCTGGATGAAAACCCCCTCGCTATGCACCCTAGCATTTTGTTCACATTTGCAGCCACTCTCCTGCACTGGGCAGTGTTGTTCATGGTCCCCGTTATCATTACCCCAAGGCCCTTCTCCTCCTCTGTGATCCCCAGCTTAATCCCCCAGCCAGTATTCTCTCCTTGGGTTCTTCACCCCAAAGTGCATAACCTTACACTTCTTTGCATTGAACTCCAGCTACCACCTCTCTGACCACTCCTCTAGCTTACTTAGGTCCCCCTGCAGCTGTTTCCATCCCCTCCTGTCCATCCACCACTGCTCCAATTTTGGTGTCGTTAGCAAACAGACTTACCTTGCTCACCACCCCATGTCCAATGTCTGATATGAAGAGCCCAAACAATACTGGCCCCAACACAGAGCCCTGTGGCACACCACTTGTCACCATCCTTGGAGTTGAGAGCTTCCCTCTCACCACCACTCATTACAGCCTCCCACTCAGCCAGCTTGTAATCCAGTTGATCAGTTTTGCACCTACTGCTACACCAGTTAGCTTCCCCCAAAGCTGCCAATGAGGCACCGAATCGAAGGCCTTGCTGAAGTCCAAGTAAAGAACATCCACCACATGACCCTTATCCAGTCACTGTCACCCAGTCATAATATTGTATCAGGTTGGTTTGACAAGACTTCCCTGAAACAAACCCGTACTGCCTCACATCCTGGAGGCCACTGTCCTCCAGGTATGACACCAGTCTATCCTTTAGTATCATTTCCATGAGTTTGCACACTATGGATGTGAGAGACTACCCAGTTAATCCCTTGGCCCACTCTTGTGTAATGGCACTGCATGTGCCATCCTCCAGTCCATTGGCACACATCCCAACTCCAGGGAGGCGCTGTACAGATCCACCAGTGGCTCTGCCAACACCTCCGCCATCTCCCTCAACAACCTAGGGTGGATACCATCTGGCTCTGGTGCCTTGTCTACCTTCAGTGCCCTCAGTCCCTCTAGGACTCTACTTGCCTCAATTCTTCCATCTGTCACCTCCTCTCCTCCTGTCCCCACCCTCCCAGCCCATGCTGGTAACGGTCCCCCCTTTTCTTCTTTGAACATGGATCAAAAGTATTTATTCAGTGCTTCTGCTGCTCCTCCCCCTTTTCCATCCACTCCCTACCTCTTTTTATCCTCACTATTGTCTCCTTGCACTGTCTTTTCTCCATAATGTATCTGAAGAAGTCTTTCTCACCCCCATTAATTCCATGTGCTAATCTCAGCTCCGTCTGGGCTTGGCTTCTCTCACTTTTCTTTTCACCTCCCTGGACCATCTTGCATATTCCTCCCTATCCACTTCCTTCCCTGTCCTCCTAAACCTCTGGTGAGCCACTCGTTTTGCCCTCACCACCTCCACAACTTCACTGTTCAACCAGCATGGTTTTCTTGTTCTACTTCTTCTACTCTGTGCCTTGGTGTAGACTTCTGTTGCCTCTGTAACCCCATTTAATAATATCCCATTTCAGCTCCATGTCCATCTCATGCCTTATGCCCTCCAGTTTCCTTTCAGTACCTCCTGCCTCCTCCTAAGTCCACCCCCCTGAAGTTTACCACCTGAGTAACCTATTTTCTGGCTCCCACACATCATGATATTAAACCACACTGTTTGGTGATCGCTGTCGGATAGTGGGTCCTCTAACTTTATTTCCCTCACTGCCTCCCCATTCGACAATACCAGATCTAAAGTGTTCTTTAGCCTAGTAAGTACAGTAACCAACTGTGTCAAGAGACCATCCTGGATTGCATCCAGGAGCACTTACTCCCTAGCACTGGAGGTGACCGGAGTGCTCCAGTCAACCCCCAGCAAGTTGAAATTCCCCACCATGAACACCTTTCCTTTTCTACATACCTTTTTGATTTGTCCCACTAGCTCCCTGTCAAACTCCTCAGATTGGGATGGTGGCCTGTATACCACCACAAATCTTAGTTTCCTACCCCTCAAGTCTAGGAGCTGCAGCCATATTGCCTCTGGTCTCTTTTCTTCTCCCTCATCCCTTGTGCATTTGATCCTGTCCCTCACATAGACTGACACCCCACCCCACCCCTCCTCCTTATGGTCCTTCCTGTATAATTTGTATCCTGGGATTGCCAGATCCCAGTCCTGGTGCTCAGTTGTCCACGTTTCTGTGACAGCTGCAATATCCACCCTTCACACTGCTAAGAGTGCTTGTAGCTCAGAGGATTTGTTTCCTAGGCTTCTTGCATTCAGTGAGACCACCCTCCATAATGCCCTCTTCCCTTCACTAGCTTTCATCTCGTCCCTTCTACTCCCTCCTTTTTTGGCCTCCTTGAGTCCTTCCCTGCTAGCCTGGGGGGTAGGCTGTGACTCCACTCTATCGGATCCCTGCCTACCTGCTGTCCACTTGCCATCCCCCTATCTAGTTTAAATCCACCCTTGTTGCAATATACCTCTCCAGTCTATGCTTTAATACCTCCTTCCCCTCCCCAATCAAGTGCAGCCTATCCCTTGCAAACAGATTATTATTGTCCCAGGTACTTCCCCAGCTGCCCGCAACCCCATACCCCTTAGTTCAACACCATTCTACCAACCATGTGTTCAAGTCTCCAATCCTCTCCTTTCTCACCGTGCTTGCACAGGGTACTGGGAGCACTTCGGAGTAGGCCACAGTCTCTCCAGTCTCCTCACACAACCTTCCCACTTCCTCAGTCCTATCCCTTGTTACCTCCATTGTTTCCCCTGCTAGGTCATTTGTCCCCACATGTACCACAATGAGTGATTTTCTTCTACCCCCTTTATACACCTTAGGATTGCCTGTCCTGCCATGTATGCCTTTAATCCTGGTATGGACTCCACCCATATCCGACTGTGCCTCTCCTCTGCATCCCATCTGATCCCTTGAGTATAGGAGTCCCCAACACCAGTACACCCCTCCCTTTCCTTGTGCCCGTTCTGCCCCTCCCAGGTTCTCATTTTGGAGCCACTTAAGACTGTGTTTTTACCATGTGCCCCAGTGTCTTCCCTCGTCCCTCACAATTAAGACCCCTCCATCTCCACCTGTTCGACTGCCAACCTCCCTCCCTCTCCCTTCTCATCTCTCCGAGAATTATCCCTTCCCCTGTCACATCATGCTCAATCTCTCCACTAGTAATGCCCCTCACACCCTCTTCTTTTTGAGTGCTATCCCTTGTGCAATCATCTCCTGCATTCTATTTTTCATGTTTTTCTAGCAAAGTTAACATGTTCCTTATCCCCTTTGCCTTACTATGTGCTTTCTCCTCCCTCATGCCTACTGCTGCTCTTCTTTCTGTAGGTTGTACTAGAGTCCACTTTTCCTCAGCTGGCTTCCTATCTAGTTTGCCCCCTGCCCCCTCCCTTGACCCACTGTTCCTTCTCTGTGGTGCCCCCACAGTACTCTCAGATGTCAGCCCTCCTACCGATGAAATCCTCCCCTCATCCTTCTACCTCCCCAACTCACTGCTCAGCCACCGAACCTCTTCCTTGAACCTCCTTAGCCTGTGGCATATTGGGCACCCTCCCAGCCTCTGCAGTTTATTCATCTGTATTGTTGCTCCACAACCATGGTACCCAACAATCCTACCCATGGTTCACACTGCCTATACAGCCTCTGCACACTAACTATCCCTACAGTAAGTAGAATCCTAGCACAGTCTCTAACAGAAATACCTGATGTATTGACACACATTGACAATGATGTTCTCAAAGTCAGACGCTTTTACAGGGCTAGTAGAAAAAGGGTTTACATGTACCTGTGTTTCCTGTTTTGAGTCTGTCGTACAAGTCGTCAGGCTCTTTCATGATACTGCATCATTCTGTGTGCTGTCAGGAGGGCCACGCCCATTGTCAAACTTTTGTTCAGGTTTCAGTTTAGCCAATGCTGATTTTAGTTTAGCTGTATAGCGTGTGTGTCAGTGTTTCTCCTCCACAAGTTTAGTTAGCATTTCTTGATGAGAGGTTCTGATGTTACCTGCATTTTTATCAGATATATCATTGACAATTACTTCAGTCTGTAAAGAAGGGTCTGACTGCAAACTCAGGTCTTCAGTAGAAACAAAGATATCTTCTCCAATCTCTTCTTCATTCGTTTCCATCAAGTTGTCCTGTAAATCATTTGCCTCTTGCGATATGAGGACAGAGGAGGAGACAAGCTCCTCTGCTTCTGACACCACCATGTCATCCAGCTCCACACTCAGAGCGGCCATCTTGGAAGATTGCCAGCAATTCCCCTACAGACCAGTAGGGGAATTTACCCAGTGTCCTGGCCCAATTTCCCCTATTTACTAAAAATACCAAACAGCTTAATCTGTTTCAGGGTCAGTTGGCATTCATTTGTATCCCCCTCTCCCAGGTCATGCCTGAAAATAGGCAGAAGTTTTCTGGTGCACTTACTCAGTCAACAAAATCTAAATAAATAAATAGCAGGATGTCAAAGGGTGGACCCAAGAGCTGTAGCAGAAAGTCAAGTGGCATATCCATGAGCTGTAGTAGGATGTCAAGGGGTGGGGATAATATTGTGCTAGGTCACTGAGAGCAGACAAAAGATCTGCACTGTAATGTTTCATGGCCCCCTTGACACCCTGCCACAACCTGTCAGCATGCCCTAGATGTCTGTTACTGTTGGAAGGGACAGATGGAATGGATGTTGGAAGGGTCACTTTTATTAAACCAAAATATAGGGAGAGTATATGAGAGGGATTAATGAGATGGGTGTGGGGATGATTATTTTAATAAAACAGTGCATGATGGTTCAACGTTTATTGCTATACTCTTCTGAATGGGGATTAGAAGATTCCCCCAGCCAGTGGATTTGCTCTTAGTGACACTCTCCTTCCAGAAGCTGACTGGGAGACTATCACTGAGCCAGCAGCTCTGCAGTCAGTGTCCACATCTCCTGTGGGGAAGGGGAGATGGTCATCAAGCCAGAAGTTTTGCTGTCAGCATCCACCTGTCATGATAGGGGTTGGGAGATTCATGTGAAGCTGGCGATGCTCAGGAGATTCCGCCCAGCCTGGAGAAGAAGTTTATTTTAATATAAAGTGATCATGGTCATTATGATTGGCTGCTATTTATTATGTCCTCATCCTCCCATAGAGGTTGAAGAGCTCATGCTAAGCAGCTGTATGATACATTCCCATCACACCTGCAGGGGAAGAGTGGCCTAGCCGTGCTGGTGGCAGCCAATTGACGTGTCCCCACCCGCTGAATGTCTGTGTGCAGTCTCACGACTGAAGCCTAGCTTTCAGGTATCATGCTGTTTACATTGTTTCAAGATGAGCTGTGAAGGCAAGGCAGCATCATCTATAGAACACTGTGATGGTGGAGGTCAGGACACACTGTTCACAAAATTCTTAGTGAAGTTTCCTGACTTTGCAAAGTCAAAATGCATATTCACTTAGTTCTGCCTAAGGTAGAAGTATAGCACATCGACAGCACTTGCACGACATCCCCTACAGCGACAGCTACCATGCCAACTGTTGGCATTGTAGCCACAGGGATGTCGGTACACACAATCGGGGCTGCTCCCCTGAACCCCGTGAGGTGTGTCCCCCACCACCGGTATCTAAGATTCCTACTTGGAGTCAGAGCTGGACTGGGGGGGGGAAGGTGAAACATCCAGCGTGGCTCTCCCAGTCACTGCACAGACCATCACAGCGATGAGCGGGTTTTGCCCGATTCCTATCGCTGTGATGGTCTTCATGGTGCTGGAGTCGCTGCAGTGATGGTATACCAAAGTACATACTTAGTTCAGCAAACATTATGCATTGTGGCACTTCATCAGTGAACTTGCTCTCGCGGTACCACGTCATGTAGTTTTCACTGGACAAAGTAGCACTTTTCCCACAAAAAACAATGCAAAATGTTTAAACAAAACTGTGTTAGCAAAGTTGCCAGTCCCCCAACGAATGTGCCATTTACATTAACCCCCTCCCACTACAGAGACCTTTCTAAAATAACTTTACCACACCCTGCCACCTTCTGCAGTGGACCCTCTCACCCTCTCCAAGCAAAGCTTGCCATCAAAGTAGCATGATTTTATATTATTGAATCGTGCCTCCCTCCCACCTGCATGCCAAAAGCAACTCCCCCATCTCCCCACACCCATTCTTATTCTCATTGTGAATAAAAATCCTCCACCCAAACTGCTATAGTGCCCACCTCTCTCCTACTCCCCAACAAACCCCCAAATCATTTTCCATGCACCTGTAACAAAGAATACTTTCTTCTGGTGCAGAGATGTATTCTCTGTTCAGTGTAAGTATCCCAAAGTCAATGAATGAATGCCGATGTCTTCCCTATTGTTAAACATGATTGGTGGACTCTCATTGATGGATTTGAGGCAGTGTCATGTGGTAAGTTGTTGCAAAGAGATTATTAATGTTGATACAGTGCATGGTAGAATGTTGCTGTGCTGCAGAAGCTGCGTCATCTAGTTTGTTGTGCTGCAAAAGACACACAGCAACTGCAGCACAACTGCATGTTCATGCATGCATGGTACATAAACTTCTGCTCTTCATGAAATGACAGTGGCAGTGAAAGCTGGCTCTAGAAAAGAGTGGCACTAAGAAAACAGAACAGTAAGGACAAAATCATTAATTTATGATTGCCCATAAAATATAAAAGATTATGTATGAAAAATCATGCACAGCGTGGATGTTTTTAAATCACTCTTGCGGTCCTCTCTTACCACGGAAACCTTTCGAATGAAAAACATCCTTGTTGTGTATGATCGCTCATACACAATCTTCTATGTAGTTGTAAGTGACTATTTTAATCTGTCATAAAAAAATCTCAGCTTGACTTGTTTCATATGCTTCCATTTTCATAAATGCTATTTTTTTTTGTATCAAATTACTACAAGTTACAAAACAAGTAGGGCTGTGTGGAATTTTCAAATTCCAGTGGAAGAAAATTCCACATAATGTTTGAAAATTCCACCAATTTACGTGGAAACCCATTGGCAGTGGAATTCTGAAATTCCAAATGCAGAATGGCTTTAGCAAATGAATAATCTGTAGTTTATTAAAACCATTTTCATAATCCACAGAATATTATTCCATCTTTTAGGTAATCCACAGAAAGTTATTCCATGGTTCGCATAGAAATGCATTAAGGAATTATGTGGAATTCAAAAAGAATTTTGGAAAATCATTTCATAAGTAGGATTACATTTTCAACGGAATCTGCTTGAGAATTCAACATTTGACACGGCTGTATAAACAAGTAATCAGCATTATGTTAGAAGCTGTCATTTGAGGCCCAGAAAACTTGAAGTACAATTTTGAAATGTAAGGCATTATGAAGGAGTGGTGCTGAACTGATGCTGCTGGATAAATTTTGTGTAACACCCTCCCAAGTGTGGGGCTTACCACAGTAGCCTCACGACTGCCTCTGTCCATCAGTCCCAGTCATGGTTCTGTTTCTCCTGCCAGGCCCATGTGCTTGTGTTGCTGTGGAGAACTAGAGTAGTGCGAAAAGTAAAACTGACAGCTTGGCAGTACTACAGAGGAGAGCACTCCATAGCTAGTGTGCGCATGTTCGAGCTGGAGCCTGCTCAAACTTGCTAGCAGCCACGGTCAGTTAGTTCCCTGGGAAGCGCTGTGACACTTAATGTTTAAAGCCACTCAGGCAGCTCTGAAATGGTCCCCTTTGAGTGCTCCAACTCCTGGGGTACCAACAACATAAGTGGGGGTTCAGGTGCACATAGGAAGGGGAAGCAATGAAATCAAAACTTGTAAAAGCACTTTTAAATGCACTGGGCCTTTAAGAAGTAACTGAGGCTACTATAATGGAATCCCTGCCTGCCGCCTAGGGGGAGAGTATTACAGAACTCACAACAGATAGGAGGAGTCCCTTTCAAGAACCAGTCTGCCACTGGACAACAGGACAGAGGGACAACTCTTAGACACTGGGACATTTAATTATTAAATCTATTTGGTTTGCTGCAGGGAGCCTAAAAGTTGTAATGCTGCATAAACTGTTCTGCTGCAGCCATTTTGTTTACCCTTGACCTGACAAATAGCCAATCAGAATTTGAGGACCCCTAAAGGACAGATAAGTGGCTCCTTGGAAAAGCAGAAGACTGTCTTTTGGCACCATTTAGCACAGTCAATCAGGTGTTGAGTGAACATTATGAATACTAACTGACTTGATTGACAGTCTGATTATCAAGTTGTGACATGGATCTGAACTCCTTAAGCCTGGGGAAAGATCCATCTGACAGCAGTTGTACGGGAGCCTACAGATAAGAAAGGGGCTCTGCTGTGAGTTCTGAGGAGAGTTGGTGGCTTACCAGGGGCTTCCACAACTAAAAACCCAGGGAAAGCCACATCCATTTCAAACAACTGGAAAGTCAGAGAGAAGGTGTAAACTGCGTAATGATTTCCAACTGAGCAGTCAAAAGCCTGACGCTGAGACACTGATTCCTGCTACAATCCAGTAGGAAATCAGACACCGTGTTCTTGTTGAACTTTGTACCACAACTGCCAATCTTCAGTGTGGCTGAAGCCATCTACAGCCTAACCTCGGAGCTCCAGAGAGAAGAACCCTTGCCAGGAGAGGATGGCCTGAGAAACTGGCTGGGTAGTGTCACAGCCAGGCATTATCCATAGTCTCCCCCTGAGGGTTGGATGCCTGGGTCTGTGGGGTTCTGGTACCCAGTACTGTTTTTTCCAGCCTTCCACCCAAGCTGGGAAAAAAAGGTGATAAGCTACCAGAACCTGCAGCTTCTCCAAAGGCAATAAGCTGCCAGAACCTACCACAGCCAAGCAAGCAACCAGTCTGTTCATACACATCAAGGCCCCCTGTTCGAGTGACTGGCCAGCCTGCCTGTTGCTCAGACCCTGTAAGAACTGTATCTGCAGATCCATGAGTAACCTCAGGGCTTGCTGTGCAACTGGGGTACAGTGAACAGTTGTTTCACCAAAGCTACTGTTTGGCCATCGGGTCAGGACTTACAAGTTGGCATTTTCGCAATTGCATGGCCTTTGGGGGGTTGTTTGATTTAATTAAAGTGCACCAGTGCTGGCCAACCAGCTGCAACATCATCAGGCCTGTGCCATTCCAAAGGCTGGGTACCCAGTGAAGACAGTGGGGACCTCCTATTTAATTTACTGTGGTAAAATGGTACCAGTTGTAGAGAGGCTAGTGTGCGCTGGTGGGAGCTGGGTACTGAGCATGTTCCTGTTTGCTGACAATGTGAGTGCTTGTTGTTTATCCCCTGCACCCTTTTCTCTCCCTTCCCGATACTTACCCATGTAAATAAATTGGTGAGTAACCTTTTTACAACTGACGTGAGCATGTTATTAGTGAGCATTGTATTACCTGAAGTCAGTAATTGTATGCACATTGAAATAGAGCATTGATTCCTGCTATCGATATGTGGGATGACTGTGAGGGGAGGTACAGCATCCCAGAGGGTTGTACCATGCAGACATCTGGCCCTCTGTATTTTAACTATGGGTGAAGGCACTGCACAAATTTATTTTATTGGGGGAGAACCCCTTCCCTTTTCTTTCCAAAACAGAACCCAGGCCTCTCAACCTTGTTTGAGCCCATAAGGCAGAGGTAGTATCCTGTTGGTACACAGCACCCAGGTTCCATTGCAAGACAGAATACTTTGGCCCTAAGACTGCATGATGTGACCCCTTGCCACTCTTTGGGTAACTGGCATGGCTGGCCCTGATGCAGGTGGTGTCCTTCGCCGTGAGACTGGAAAGGATGACCCAGGGCTGTGTCACCCGACTCGCTGCCCTCTGCCATTTCTGCAGGGAAAGAAAAATATAATCAGCCCTACTGCCATCAGCAGAGGGAAATAGTTTTGTGTGTAGTTGATGATGCTGTTGTTTCAGAGAACATGAAATGCTGTGGCAGTCTGGTGGATTTTGGGGAATCTGAAAAGTACTACTTTTATCTTTGTTAGGCTGTCAGTCACTGTCCACTGTCACTGCTGCCAGTAGCAAAGACTCTTGGCTGGCATGTACACCTACAGCTCTCTAATGTGTGACTTCAACCCCCATCACTCCATCAAGGGACAGGAATGTCCAGTCCTGATGCCAGTAAATAAGGTGATAATTTTTCAGTGCAGTAAGGGGCCCTGCTATTGCTGTTTGGGGAGGGTAAATGAAGTGCTGTGGTAGTTTTGTGGATTGGGGTAATCTAGTGATTGCCAGTACAATCAATGTTGCCAGTCCCCAATCACCAGTATCACAGCTGGTAGCAGTGGCTTCCAGATCTATAGGGCTTCTGTTGGGTGCTATTTTCAAACTGCTTGTTGCTTGATTGCTAGGAGACAACAATCACCTGGCATGTGAATGAATAAAGAGTATCTGCATCATGAAAGGGAAAAGGGCAGTTTGGGAACGGCAGTCAGTGGGAAGCCTGATCACCTACTGCACAGTACAAGTCGCATTAAACTGCTCCACCAATCAGTTGGTTTGGCATTGTTCGGCAATGTACTGGCAACTTTTATTGCATTATTTTTCAGTGTTTAACCAGCTCAAGAGCAACGTTTGTAAAATGTAATTGCAACTCATTTGGACTGTATCTGCAGTCCAGTTACAATGTATTGCAAAACAGAGATTTAACTCTTAAGAAACTGTGCAGGAA
Source organism: Neoceratodus forsteri (assembly GCA_016271365.2). Taxonomy (NCBI): domain Eukaryota; kingdom Metazoa; phylum Chordata; order Ceratodontiformes; family Ceratodontidae; genus Neoceratodus; species Neoceratodus forsteri. The sequence continues at coordinate 48,762,523 of JADMNL010000035.1, forward strand.
TTTGTGCTGGATCAAGCAACACATGCAACTCAGTGAGAAATGCTAAAGCAACTCATTGGATGAATGGTTTAATGTGACTCATACTGAATGTGCATTCAGCAGCTCAATGTTAATTTCTGACAGCTGCTGTTTTCTATCCATAGGATTGAATAGGGACACCAGAACTACTTTCTGTCACTGGCGAGAGCATGTTGGCATCCGGCTACAATAAACAATATGATCCAGATCAAGAAAGGAACATGAAACAGTTACGGGGTTAATTATAAGACAGTATACTGAAGACTGTCAAATCCACTGTTTGTTGTGCAGTACTACCCAAATTATTCTCAAACTACAATTATGTGATCTGGGAAGCTTACCCGATTGGTTTGACATCTGTCCTTCAGGACACAGTATACAGTCAAAACAGCAGCTGGGCTGTCCTTTACGAACTGCTTTGCGATATCCAGGAATGCAGGAATCACTGCAGATAGAGCGAGAAGTCTGCAGAGCAATGGGATAATTAGGAGAGCATAGTTAGATTTGCACAGATGGTAAAATTAAACATACACAAAAGCCTTCCTTTACAATCTCATATGCTGTAAATGTACAAAATCCATTTGCAGCCATGCAGTGGCTAGAGCTTATGAAGCATTTGTTGAACCAACAGAAATAATTACAAGAGCACCTCACTGATTACCCCAAGGCCATTTTTATGTTGGCTCCGCTTGTGCAGTCAACATATTGCACTAGTAACAGAGTTGGAGAGTGGTCACTGTGGGTGAATGAAGACACGCATTAGTAGGTGCATCCTCATTCTCCAATTAGGCAGCTGCATGCACTGACACCAAGCACACGTCAAGTGGCCACCAGATCAAACAAAGGTCTGCTGCAATCATGCAGCGGCACAACAACACACACTCCTGATGTGCCTGTCCTGGTGACAGCCGCTGCAGAGTGCCCCAACCCAACTATTTTGCTGATCTGGAGCCAACTCCTGTTGGCATGACCCTCCCATTTAAAATGGGATGCCAAGGGGTGCCTAATCCCCAGCATCATGCACCCCCAATAGTCTTTCTTTGCTGATGGGGAGCCCAATCCCATTGGCTTTAATCCCCATCCCATTTATTTTGCCAATGGGGAGCCCATCCCTGTCAGCATAATGTCCTCCTCCCACTTTTGTTGTGTGCCAAGGGGGTGCCAATCCCCTCGGCTCTTGTCCCACCTTCGGTATGTGCCAATGGGGTGCCCAATCCTCCATCAGCCACAGCATCCCCCAAAAACACACAGCCCACCCCAGCATGCCGCCCCTGAAAACAAAAAACATCCCACGATGTTCCCTTTTTTTTTTTACCCTGTAAAAAATAAACGGTCCCTTACGGTCTCCATATCCCCTCCCACTACCTGCGCCCATCCACTGTGCACCCTGCCTCTCAACACCCCCCTCACCCCATACTTACATCCAGAGTCTGGTGCAATGATCTTCGGTGGACCCGGAACATGTCTGCACTCTTCAAAGCCGACCGCAAACTGAAGAAATGCCAGAAGCTGTATAATGGCATAAATAGGTTTTTTTCAAATTTGGTGCATATCTCAGGCATTTTTGGGAATTCTGACACTAGATTTTCAACATGGAGTTATTGAGACCCCTCCTCATGAATTCAGTCACTGTCATGGTGTTATTCTGTCCCAAAAGGTGATTTTGCAATCACTGTGTGGAATCACCTTTCGGAACTGGTTAATAAAATGACAGTGCCACAGTTCATAAGGAGGCTCTCAAAAGGCCTATGTTGCAAATTTGGTGGAAAAATAAAAAAAAATGGCTCATTTAAGAGCGTGCATTGCACAGTTTCCATGCATGCCTGTAACTTCGTGAATTTGTAATATTTTCACTCCAGATTTTCAAGATTGTAATTTTTACACACCTCATGAACAGTACAGCTGTCATTTTACATATCCGGGCAGAAATGTGTTTTCGCACATCTAGTGCAGAATAGCGCAGTCACTGTGCAAAATCAGTTTTGGGACAGTATTCAGAAATGACAGTGGCACTGTTCATGAGCAGAGGTCCTAAAATGCCTATGTTGAAAATCTGGTGACAAAGTCCATAAAATGACTGTGTTATAAGCATGGTTTGCACAGTTTCCACGCACCCCTTGTAACTCTGCAAATTTGCAATATTGTCATGCTAGATTTTCAACACTGGCATTTTTCACACCTCCTTATGAACAGTACAGCTGTCATTTTTCACATCCTGCCCAAAATGTGTTTTCACACCTGTGGCACACAATGGCATGATCACTGTGGGAAATCAATTTTTGGGACAAATTAACAAAATCACAATACCACTGTTCATGAGGGGAGGTCCCAAAATGCCTATTTTGTAAATGTGGTTAAAAAATCCCCAAATAATTGGGTTATGGACATGTGTTGCACACTTTCTATGCATGCTCATGACTTCACCAATTTTTAATATTTTCACTCCAGATTTTTAATGTTGCAATTTTGTTACACCTCCTCATGAACAATATAGTTGTCATGTTTCACATACTGCCCAAAATGTGTTTTCATCTCCGTGTCACCAAATGGCATAGCCACTGTGCTAAACTACCTTTCAGCTAACAAACTGATAGTGCCGCTCTTCATGGGGTGGGGTTACAAAAAGCCTATGTTGAAAATTTGGAGTGAAAATACCAACACATGCCTACAGCATTAGGGTTTCCAACTGTAACTCCCCACCCTGTAGAGACTGACAGGCATCAGGGGTATGACTTGGGATCATTGGCTGTAATGCTTACACCATTCCACCCCCCACCCCACCCTGCAGCCAGTGACAGGCATCGAGGTCTGCCTTGGAGTGTTGGCCTAAAGTTCACCCCATTCTCCTATACTGCACCCACCTCAGCATATTTCCTTATGGAATAGTGTAAGTATAAGGCCCAATGACTCCAAAGCACACCACGACACTTGTCAGTGTCTGCAGGATAGAGTGAGGTAGAATGACATAAGCATTACAGCTGATAACTCAAAAGCACACCCCAATGCCTGTCAGCCTCTGCAGGGTGAGGGTGTCATTGGCTTCAGTTCAGTACTTCACTGCCATTCCTATTATGCGTCTCTAACTCCTGCACTACTAATGCCAATGCCAGTGAGACAAATTTGGCATTGACAAATGCTTGTTCTGTTTAATGACCAAATAGCTATTCCTCCATTCTGTACATGGCCTCTGGGTTTCTGTGCCCTAGATTCATGAGTTTGCACTTTTTTGCAACAAAACCCAGCTGGCATACCCTTAACCACTCCTCGAGTTTTCTCAGGTCTCTGCTTATTCTCGTAACCCCCTCCAGAGTATATACCTCTTGCAGGTTTTGGTGCAGTCTGCAAAGAGCCATACCTTCCCTTCCTTCCTTTCTGCAATGTCACCTATAAAGCCATTGAAGAGGAACGGTTCCATTACTTAGCCCTGTGGCACCCAGCTGGTCACCTTCCCCTCATTAGAGTCAGTGCTGTTTACCACCACCCTCTGTCACCTATCCATCAACTATATACATACTCAGTTAACCATCTTGGGTCCCACCCCCAAACTGCCCAGTTTCCTTATAAGCCTCCTACATGGCATGGTGTCAAATGCCTTGCTGAAGCCTAAGGAAGCTACATCCACCTACCCACCCTGATCTATATCCCTGATCACCCAGTCAAAGAAATCGATCAGGTTCATCTGACATGACCTTCCCCTTCATAAATCCATGCTGCCTTGGGTCTGGAAACCCGCTGGATTCAAGATTCTTTAATAGCCTTTCCTTTAATGACACCTCCATTAACTTTCCCACCATTCATATCATACTGTCTGGCCTAAAGTTGCCAGCCTCCTCCCTGCTTCCACTTTAATGAAGTGTGACTATGTCCACCTCTTCCAGTCCTCTGGAACCACTGCTGTTTCCAATGAGCTATTGAATAGGGCTGTCAGAGGTGCAGCCTGCACCCCCTTGAGCTCTCTCAGTACCTTGAGTGTACCCCATCTGGTCCCATAGCTTTATTCATGTTCAAATTTACAAGTTCTTTCAGGACTCTTTCCCCTGTGAATGGACTTGTGTCTACCTCGCTCCCCCCAGTGTTTCTGCTATTTGTTTGTGGTCCATTCACTTCCATTTCCACTGTGAAGACTGAACAGAAGTATTTATTCAGGATGAAGCATCAAGTCTGCTCAACAGGAAAAATATCAATGTCGTGCAGATCAACAACACAGTACTGACCCCAGTATTGTGCCATACAAAAAGCAGTGTTTTTGCAGGGGGCTGCCCTCATGCCCCCATACCCCAGATATTAATATATCAACTCCAGGTCAGAGTTGTTCCAGGGAGGGGCAGAATACCTGCAGAAAGTAGCATTTGAACACAGACCATTACAGTGACTGTCACTGTAATGGTCTGTTCTTGGGTTTCGCTGTCTGGGTGTCGAGCAGGAGGGGGCCACCTGTTCATGATATCTGCTTTTTCCTGATTCTCCTCTGTACAGTCTCCCCCACCCTTCTTAACCTCAGAATCTCTCTTCTTGTCTTCCTATTATCACTTATGTACTGTACCTAAGTCTTGTCTGCCTTAGTTACCCCTTTGGCTATTCTTTCCTCAGTTTGTACCTCTGTACCCCTCACTGCCTTCCCTGCTTCACTTTGCTTTTCCTGGAACATGTCCCTATCCTCTTCCCTCTGCTTCTCTTGGTACCCACTGTGTGCAACCTTTTTAGCCATAACATTTTCTGCCACTTCCTTCGACAACCATGGTGGTCACCTTTTTCTCCTGTTCTTACTTAGTTGCCTGAGAAACACCCCCTTCTGAGAGGCTAGGATAACCCTGCTTCTAGCAGGGGTCACAACTTGAGGCTCTAATCTGCATATAGCAGATCAAAGTCTCCCAGCAGCAGCACCTCCCCTTTTACTAGCACTGTGCTGATGGCTTCCACATTGCTTTATCCAGTTCCACCATCTGTGCTGGAGGTCTGTAAATCACCCCTGTGCGAATGGTGACTCTTGCTCCTGTCTCCAGTGTGACCTACAGTACCTTCATCCCTTTCCTCTTCCCTTCCATATCCATTGCCTTGATATTCTGCATTACATACAGCACAGTCCTTCTCCTTTCCTCCCTCCATATCCTACCTGAACTGAATGTAGCAGGTATAATACGTCCCACATCGTGGCTCACTGTTATCGCATGATTAAAACCACAATATCTGGGTCTGCCTCCACCATGATGACCACTACTGTAGGTCTGGAATTGTATTTCCAACATTCCTTTTCTTTGCACATGTGGCCCTCCACACCTTACTCCCATTCCTTCTTCAACACCATTCCCCCTTGTGCCCCACCTCCTTTTCCCTCTTCTTCTGTACAACTTTTGCTCCCGTGCCTCGTGTCCTCTGCTACTTTGCTGCTTCATTCAGGCTGCTCCCTGTGGGAGTTTCCTCTCTTACTACTGCTTCCGTTTGTGGGGAGGGGCAGTTTATGCTTCCCTTAGTCTTTCTGCCACACCTTCAGCAAGTTTAAATGTTCATTAAACTAACATTTAAACCATTCACTGAAGACTGCAGTTCCCCTCCCACATGGATGCAGTACATCACCTTGCATTCCTTCCTCCAGGTTGGTCCCCAATCCCAAATGAAACCAGACCCCTCCTCTCTGTACCATTCATTTAACCAGGAATTGAAGCTCCCAGTGCAGAGTACTCTGTCCTTCCCTCATTCATAGACAATTAGCACCTTGGTAAATTTCACCATGTGTACTATTTGCGTTAGGCCCCTTCCAGTTCCCTGACCTCTCCCTGCACAATTCCAGCCCCATCCTCTGCTAGGTCATTAGTCTCCAGGTGAACAGTGACATCCAGCTCCCCCAAGTCCTGCCACTCTAGCAATCCTTAAGAACCTCTGTCCATCCCTCTGAGCCATGGTGGCAGGTAAGCACCTAACCTCCCTCTCTCCATCCTTTCCTGTTTCCAAATCTACACCTACTAGCAACTGAGTCTACTACCAAAAGCTACTTCCTCCTCTGCTGAGGTCCTCTACCTCCCAACTACGGAAGACCCCCCCCACATCCTCCTTTGCCACTACATCAACTGCCTTTTCTCTGTAGCACTGTCCCTCCAGAACTATGAAGGATTTCTTCAGTAGCACAGGCTGAGGAATGTGCCCCTGATCTTCTAGTCCCACTGTCCTGGAGCCCACCATGGTCCAGCTGGTCATTCTTTTCTGAGGCAACCTCAGGGGCAATGACAGCAGACTTGGTGGCCCCTGGGTGGGGCAAGAGGTCCTCTGGATACTAGTCAGTTCAGCCTGGAGACCTGTGACCTCCTCCAACAACCCAGAGAAGGACATGCATGGGGCAGCACCTCAGTATCCAGAATGTCTCCCAGAATACTGCAACTCCACATCCATTGCACTGCACGTCTCCCATAATTGACTTTATGTTTCACTACCTACAGCTTTCAAATGTACCTTGCCCCTGTTGTCCCCTTCTTGTGTTTGTTTCTTTCCCACCTACACCCTCTATCAGTATTTACTTTTTTCACTCTACACTAGATAAGGTGTTACTCACTTCCCCTTTTTACTCACTGGCTATCTCTGGATATTTAGAAGCATAGAAACATTGAAGTTGATGGCAGATAAGGACCGCAAGGCCCATCCAGCCTGCCCATTTCTTTTTCTACCTTATGAATGTGCCATCGGCCTTTGCTCTGCCAATGTCCTATCTATTCATATTCATCTGTATTGCTCCTTTATGCCTACCCCATGCCTGTCTGAAGCCCTGGTCTGCATCCATATCTACTACTTCCTGAGGTAGGCCATTCCATGCATCCACCACCCTTTCTGTGAAAAAGAACTTCCTCACATTACCCCTTAATCAACCTCCCTCAAATCTCCTCCTGTGTCATCTTGTCCTGCTAATTTTCTTATATTGAAACATGTTAGACTATTTCACCTTGTTAATGCCCTTAAGGTGTTTGAATGTTTCAATCATATCGCCTCTCCTGCTCCTTTACTCTAGGGTATACATATTGAGCTCCATTAATCTGTCTTTATATGTTTTCTGATGCAGTCCCTGCACTATTTTGGTTGCCTCTCTCTGGACTGCCTCCATTTTGTTAATGTCCTTGTGCAGGTGAGGCCTCCAGTACTGCATGCAGTACTCCAGATGAAGCCTAACCAGTGTCTTGTAAAGAGGGATTATTACCTCCCTCTTCCAACTTGTGATACCCCTACTAATACACCCCAACATCCCCCTAGCCTTACCTACTGCTTTAGTGGTCTGCTTAGATAATTTCAGGCCATCGGTGATGATGATGCCCAAGTCTTTTTTTTTCCCTTGTGATTGTCAGCAACTCCTCTTCCAGCCTATAGGTGGCTTCAGGGTTTCTCTTCCCTATGTGCATGATCTTGCACTTCTTTGCATTAAACCCCAGTTGCCACTGTTTTGACCACCTTTGCTAGTTTATCCAGATCTCTTTTCATTCTGCCCACCCCATCTGAATCATCTACTCTGTTGTAGATTTTGGTGTCATCTGCAAACAGACAAACCTTACCCTCCAGTCCATCTGCAATGTCACTGATGAAGATATTGAAGAGGACTGGCCCAGAACTGATTCCTGAGGTACCCCACTTGTGACTTGTATCTTTTCTGACTATATACCATTTATCACCACTCTCTGTTTTCTGTCTGTCAACCAGTTTGCCACCTAGCTGATCATCTTCTGACCCACCCCAAACCTACCCTGCTTATTAATCAATCTTCTTTGTGGAACAGTATTGAAAGCTTTGATGAGGCCAAGGTAGGCGACATCAACTGCTCCCCCTTGGTCCACCGCTATGGTTACTCAGTCAAAGAAATCTATGAGATCAGTTTAACAGGACCTTCCTTTTGTAAACCCATGCTGTCTTGGATCCTGTGCTGCTATGGATTCCACGTGTTGCACTATCCTTACCTTAAGGAGTGCCTCCATAATCTTGCCCACTACTGAGTTAAGACTGGCTGGTCTGTAGTTCCCTGCCTCCTCCCTGCTACCACTTTTGTGGAGTGGGATCACATGAGCCCTTCTCCAGACTTCTGGGACCTCTCCTTTGCTCAGAGACTCACTAAACAGGTCTGATAATGGCTCTGTTAGTTCCACCCTTAGATCCTTCAGTATCCTGGGATGTATGCCATCAGGTCCCATTGCCTTTTCCACCCTGAGCTTATCAAGCTCTTGTAGGACCCTTTCTTTTGTGAAGGGACTAGTGCACACCTCCCTCCCCCGTGCCCATGCTGCTGAGCTGTGGGCCCTGCCCTACCTTCTCTTCAGTAAATACTGATCAGAAGTATCTATTTAGGATAGATGTTTTTACATGGTCCTCCTCCTCACATGCCCTCTTATCCCCTTTGATCTCAGCAATACCCCCCTCTGGACTTTCTCCTTTCACTAATGTATCTTTAGAAAGTCTTGTCACCTTATTTTAATGTTTGTGCTAGTATTTCCTCGGTTTGGGCCTTTGTCTGCCTTACTGCCTTCCCTGCTTCCCTTAGGGAAGTTTGGTATGCCTCCCTATCTTCATCCCACTGCATTCCCTTATATTTCCTGAAGGCCAGCCTTTTGGCTCTGTCCTTTTCTGCTACTGTTTTTGAGAACCAAAGTGGTTTCCTTCTTCTTTTCCACTTCCTTTTCTCTCTAACACAATGGGATGTTGCTTCAAGTATTGCATCCTTAATGCCTGCCCACTTTGCCTGTACCCCCTCACCTGTATTTCTTTTTGCCAGGGCAAGCTAAACTCTGTTGGCCATCTTATCAAAGTCAACTCCTCTGAAGTCCCATATTTTTGCTTTGGATTGATGATTTAGTTCTAGTGGCCAAATTGAACCATACCATGTGATGGTCACTGACCCCAGGTGACCTTCTACCTGGAGATCTGTGAACATTTCCCCGGTAGTCAGTACTAGATCTAGGATAGCCCTGTCTCTTTAGGGTTGTTGTACCAGTTGTCTGAGTCCCTCCCCCTGCAGGGATTCTACCATGTGTCTAGTTCTGGCAGATGTTCCTTCTGGTATTGACCAATCTGTATCTGGCATGTTGAAGTCTCCCATTATCAGAACCTCCTCTTTAGTTGTCATGTTTCGTATATCTTCTAACAGTAATGTGTCTATGTTCTCCCCCAGTCCGGAGGCCTGTAGAGAACACCAATTCATATGGCTGTCCCATTTCCTGTTTCCAAGGTAACCCACAGTTCTTCTGTCTCCTTATGTGTATTCTGAATTTCTGTAGCTTTGATATTTTCATTGACATACAGGGCCACTCCATCCCTCCCCCTTTTGCACTTTGGTCTCTTCTGAACAGTACATAACCTGGTACTGAAGTCTCCCAAGTGTGGTTACTAAACCATGTCTTGTTAATTGCTACTATGTCCAGTTTAGCCTCTGTCATTATTGCCTGCAGGTCTGGGATCTTGTTTCCCAAACTGCGAGCATTTGTGTACATGATTTTCTATCGGACAGATTTTGGTGTGTTAGTTGTTGGGCAAGGTCTGGCATTTCCCCTATGCATTGTATGGGGAGCCAAACCTTTTTCCTTACCTGGTGATGCAAATGAACTACAAACATGCTGAACTCCTGTTTGACCATTTCAGCTGAGGGGAGAGGTGTTCTTCCCATCTCGCGTATGGGGTGCTGCACCTTCTCCCCATTTGCTAGTTTAAATATTCTGCAAAGACATCAAACTTCTGCCCAATGCACTGACTCCTCCTTAGTCAGATGCAGTCCATCAAATTTAAAGAAGTTTCACCCCCAAAACTGTTGCCAGTTCCCTACAAATTTGTGCCTTTTTTCCTGACACCAGTTCTTGAGCCACATGTTTAGCTCAACCTATCTCCCCTTCTCTGACCTTCTGTCCATCTGCCCCTCTCTGCCAGACTGGCAGGATCTCATAGAAGAAGATGCTGGATGAAATGGATGATAGTTTGTCACCCAGCCTGCTCAGGTGTTCCTTGGTCTCCACAACTGACCAGCTGGCAAGATCATCAGTCTCTATGTGTACCAGAATGTCAATGTTTTCTCCTGCTTCCTGAACAATTTTAGTAATGCGGTCAGTGTCTCATCATACTGATGTACCTGGGAGACATCTGACCATTACCCTTTGCTCGAGATAGGTATCAACTCCCTGAATCATGGAGTCTCCTATGAACAGAAGTTTTTTTGGATTTCCTTTTTGCTTTTCTTGTTTTGGTTCCTGTTTTGGGTGTGTATTGGTGTGCTAGCTCCTGTGCTGCAGTGTCCTGCTCTGCAGTTTACTCTGCCCTTTTGTTTGATTTCGGAGAAAGAGGCAGATACCTGTTTGTAGTTTTTATATGCTTTGTGGTGGTAATATGTTGAAGAGCACCGAGTGATGGAGCACCTGCTTTGCCCCTCCTAACCACCTGCCAGCCTCCCAGACCAACTACCCTCTGCCATTGAGATGTTTCTGTTGGATGTTGGGGAAATGGCGGGCAGTTCTTATAATATATTTCCTCTAGAATATGCAATTTGAGGTGCGAAATCTCTGTCCATGCTGCCTGGAGCTGAGCCCATAGATTTCCAATAGCCCAGCCTGTAGGACAGTGTCCTAAATCCTGTAAAACTGCCCTTCTGGAAAGTGTTCTGCAGTACCTGTAGTTAATGATATCCATTCCAGATAAATTGCTGTGTTTATAACCTGGTCAGAGTAATTAGAAGGAAAAAAAAATTAGGGGCATGGCTTGGACCTGGAGGAGATGGCTGCCTAAAATGTTTTCTCTGCACCAGCCTGACAGGAAAAGCAGTTTACAATGTCCTAAATGCTGGACTGAACTTATTTTAACTATACCACACTCCTTCTCCTGCCTCTGTCACCGCTGCCGAGATGTAATCGGGTGAGCCACGCTCTTGTTTGGTACCTGACGGGCCCCTGATATTCCGGAGCCGATGCATAGTGGTAGGCCATGTAGGCATGAGCCCGGTACACCAGTGCTGTCATACTTTCTTTCCCCCCCCAGTGGGATCGAAGCTGCAGTGTTATTGGTCTCCCCCCTCCTCCCCCCTAAGTGATCACCGGTGCAAATCCAATGTAGATTCCAGAGTCGGTGGGGATTACTGCTGCTCCCCCTTGAAGGAGAGGACACTGAACTTGTTATTTGCTGATTGCAGGAGATTGCAGCAGGCATGGAGCCCACAAGCTGCAGTATGGTTGAAGCTTCTCACCAAGCTACTCCAGCTTCTTTTAATCAAATGCAAGTAGGTGAAGCCCTAGCGAATATCTCTAAAATGCTGGAGGATTTACTGAGTAAAGTGGACACAGTTGGTGCCTCACTATCTACCAAAGTGGCAGACTTGTGTAGGTTAGAGGACCAGCATAACGTTTTAGAGCAACGGACAGAAGAATTAGAAAAACAGTATCTCCATGTATTACAGAGGCTTCGAGACCATGAGACCAAACTATCCCAATTATAGTACAGAGCAGAGGATCAGGATAACCGAAGCAGGAGGAATATTATAAGAATTTTAGTTGTACCTGAAGGGAATTGAAGGGCCTAACATGGAAAGATTCTTGAACGACTGGATACCACAGCTCCTTGGTGACCGGTGGAAGGAGCCAGTTGTGGTAGAGAGGGCCCAACGGGTTTCTGGCAACCCTAAGAATACGAAAGGTCCACGTACCATTATTGCCTATCTGCTGCCCTTCTCCATCAAAGAACATCTACTGCGGGCAGCTAGAGACCTGGGAGAGCTTGAATGGAAAGGAAATACTATATCTTTTTACAGAGACTTCACACCAGAAGTGGCAGAGAAACGTAGAGCATACAATCCTCTTAAAAAAATCCTCGCAGACAACTCAGTGCAATATCATTTCAAGGGCCTTACTGCTTTGTACTTGAACAGAAATGGTCAGTCTTTCCTAGCGGAATCCCCAGGAGATGCAGAAGCCTGGATCCAGGCCCACTGGTCGGGCATGTTACCACGGACTACATCCCCCAGACACCTCTGGGAGCCTAGGAATCAAGTGCCTCAGGGAACCACAAGAACAGGAGGTGCTGCACCAGGGGACAGAAATGCATATTGGACTGGCTCGCCAAATAAGGAGTCCCCCAGTAGTAAACAGCTATAGGCCCCACACCATACGGGGGACAAGAGGAACAAAATTGGGGCTGACAATCCTACTGACCGGGTGGCGCCAACTAGTAAATTGCACAACAATAACCTGGGCAACACTGCTAATCCACTGCCGGCCAGGCAAAGACAGCGCTGCAAAAGCCCTCGCTCCCTGAAGTCAAAAGACGCAGCAGCATCACCTCCTGCTAAACAGCCTAGGGCCAGTACCTCAGTCTGGAACAAAAACAACCGAAGGATCAACCGGAGGAAGAGGCCGCTGTACCTTCAGGGGATCCGACTCCTTTGGACTGGGCATCTGAAATGGAAGCTAATGAGGAAGAAGCCGCAGCAGCCGACGGCTTGTTGAAACCGGGCCTGAAGATATTTGCAGAGGCCATTGCTTAGGGTGCTAGCCCCACTGACTCTGGACTAATTTGTAAACCAAGGGATGCCATGACACGGTCCGACACTTAGGGCATTTTAGCCTTGTTTGTGGGTTTTGCTAATGGGTGAAAGCCCCTTGCGCCCACTAACATATGAGGTGTTGGAAATGCTATGCCATGGGCAGACTTCTGCCTGGGCAATATCTGCCATTTTGGATACCTGCTTCCTACATGGGCTGCAGATTTCTCACTCCCCTCCCCTCCCTCAGGGGTAGTTAGAATGGACCCCCCTTCCCCATTCCCCCCTTTTTTCCCCTCCCCTGGTGGGATGGTACAGTTTAGGAGGGTATGATTCTACTGTGTAGCAAACTTCTAGTAAACAAGATGGTATATGGGGGTAGACCACTATATTGTAGTAAGAGTATGCTTGAACAGATACAATTGGAAGCTCACCACTCCCTTGAAATCGGATCATAGAAGGGAAGGACACTAATATGTGATAGGGAGCCTACCCAACTGCGGGTGGTTGACAGAAGCTCTCCCCTCCCTCTCCTCACCCCCCCCATTCCCTACCTGGGAGCCCAAAGATTGCCAGATATGCTTAGACTCTCCAGTTTTGGTGTTATGGAGTCAGGCTGGGTCAGGTCATCTTTACTGGGTGTGACCTTTCCCATTGCTCTCTTGTGGTACCTGAAGCAGTGTGGCTCTTAGAGGTCTTTTACCTCTATTCACAAGTACACCTTGACACCACCAACAGAGTTAGGTTTAGGAATACAAGATAAAAAATACTGTTACATTTTACTGATTTTGATAAATTTCTGTTATATTATAATTAGTGGTAAGGTAGATAACTCTGTTCTGTTTCTATCCTTACTTTGCCTAGGTAGTTAATCGACTTAGACAAGACCATATGCTGTGGTTTACTTTTTCTGTCATCTCTCCTTTTTTCTGAAGTCTGCCCTCATACCCAGCGATCACAGGTTACCTTTTCTTTGTTACACTGTGTGTACCTAGGTCCTCCTGCAGGGTGAGTACTTTTTATACTTCCATAAGTATTTGAGGGTGAACCACCATGGCAGCGACTACTGCGGGCCCCCGGGGGTGGAGGTGCGTCTCCTGGAATGTCAGAGGACTCAATCACCTGGCTAAGCGCACTAAGGTGCTGCAGTTCTTAAATTCTATGGGGACTAATGTGGCCCTGCTCCAGGAGACTGTAGTGATAGTATAATATGTTGATTATTGTCACTCCATTTTGTATGCTATTTCATGTAATGTATGTCATTTTATACTCCATTTTGTATTGTGTGACTCCATTTTACATGCTGCTTCATTTAATTGGTGTTTTGCTCTTTAGATAGCCTCATTATTATGTTTTGCTTCAGACAGTGTATTTTGCTGACTTGAAGGTTGCATATTATCAGGCAACCTGTTTTTGTAGTTTTGTTTAAACTTCTGCTTAGCTCATAGTGTTCTAGGCACCGGCCAGTGTTTGGAGCACAGTGACCTAGCAGGTGTAGGGAATTTTGAGCAGTCCTTATGGTGTGAATTCGTAGCATCCTGGGGCTTGACCAGCTTCTAGAATGTGGCGAGACAACCACAGATGAAGGCTGCAGTTATTACAACATAGAATAAGATATAAATGTAGCTTTCTCAATGCCTGGTTAGAAGCCTCACCTGCAGAGTGGGCGCATCGCTGTGGGGCCAATTCCCGGTTCGTGAGAATCCTAGCCAGGCTGACAAGGGGGCTTCCCAACCATTGGAACAGGCTTGGATGTAGCTTTTGGAATCGGTGATGTATAACCTTTTATATTATATTTTGCTATAATAAAGCTTTGGCTTGCTATACTTATTGTACTGTTATTGTGTGTATGTGAGTGTGAATGGCAAATAGCTGCTTGGTTTGAGTTGGCAGAACAGAGACGCACCTCACCGGCCGGACGGTTCAATGGCTAAAGAAATTATGGGTAGGTACAGTCCTGTCTAGCTGTGCAGCTACAAAATCAAGGGGGGTTGCCATTCTCCTTCGGAGGTCGAGTCCATGGGCAGTCGAAACCCAGTGTCAGGATACTCAGGAGGAGGTGGCTAGTGGTTAGGTTATCCTACCCGGGCAGCAAAGCTATAGTAGCCAATGTCTATGGCCCCAGTACAGACTCTGGGGATCTTTACTCTGAACTGAACCAAGCTTTAACAGACCTTTCGGAAGAGAAGGCAGAGATCCCTATACTACTGGGGGGGTGATCACAATGTGATGCTAGATTTTTTTTAGACAAATCCATCCCCACACCGCAATCTCATCCCAAAGTCTTAGCCACCTTGAATACTTTGATGTCGGAGTGGGCTCTAGGAGATCCATGAAGAAACAGTCACCCGCAGGGGCGTGACTATACCTTCTACTCCAATGTGCATGGTACCCACAGTAAATTAGACTACTGGCTAGTCAGTCATGTAGCAATACCAGGTGTAAGCAATGCGACTATAGGGAACATTTTGATATCTGATCATGCCCCTGTTGCAATCACTTTTTCCCCACCAGGTCAAAGCCCTCCATCTACTAGATGGAGATGCAATCCCCTGCTGTTGCAGGATGTAACCTTTCGAGAGTACATAAAGGAGGAAACACGTCAATATTTCTCTTTGAACGCCCCTGGAGAGATGAGAGCGACCATGGTATGGGAAGCCTTTAAGGTTGTTTTAAGAGGGAGAGTTATCTCCTATGCAGCCACTAAAAATAAGGAGCATGTGAAACATCTTCGGGACCTACAGGACCAACTAGCAAAATCGGAAAAGCAATTTAAAGTCTCCCCTCAGAATCCGCTAAGCTCTTCACTTCTGGCCCCTATTACAGGTTTGAAATACCAGATTAATGTGCTGTTAAATGGGAAAGTGGAATGGCAGCTGATCTGGGCAAAACATAGGGTATGGAAGGGTGGGGACAAGGGAGGGAAGCTACTCGCCTATTACTTATGGAAGCAGCAGACTTCCTCTAAATTTTGACCATAAAAACAAGAGGAAAAACTCCTCCACATCTAAAGGCCATTAATGTAGAGATGCAAAATTGTTTTGGGAGCTCTACCAATCCCAAGAGTGCCCTCTAAGATGAGGAGCTCTCCCACCGATTAAGCACCCTGTGTCAGGGGAGCCCGCTTCCCCAAATTTTGGAGGCAAAGCAATGTACGTTGGATGCCCCCATCACATCTGAAGAGCTTCGCAGTGCGTTATCCCAGATGGTGAAAGGAAAGCACCCAGGTCGGATGGGGTATTGATAGAACTATACCAGTTACTCCAAGATCATGTCACTGACCCGCTCCTACATGCACTGCAGAGTAGCCCCAAACACCTTGCTCCCTCCACTGCTCGTGAGGCATAATAACCCTTCTAAAATAAAAAAATAACCCGATGTCCTCCTCTGTGCGAATTTCCGGCCTATCTCGCTCCTCCCTGTGGATACCAAACTTTTAGCTAAAATTCTGGCGAACAGATTGGCCTCGATCTTGCCCACTCTAATTCATCCCTCACAAACTGGCTTCTTAAGAGGGAAATTGAGTGCAGACAATCAGTGTTTAATTTTAAACCTTAAGTGGATGGCACAGCAATCTAAAACTCCAATGGCTTCTTTGCAATAGACTTTGCCAAGGCATTTTACTCCCTAGAATGGGTGTTCCTCCGCAATATCTTTATGCTGTATGGATCTGGGCCAGATTTTTGTTCATGTGTCTCTACATTGTACCACTCCCCTACAGCTAAAGTTGTCACTAATAAAGACGCCCACCCCTCAGTTACAAAGAGGTACCAGGCAGGGCTGCCCTCTTTCCCCTCTTCTCTTTCTTATTGCCTTGGACCCCCTAATCAGGATACTTATGAACTCCCCTAACATAACAGATATTCCCAAAGGGTCATCTTATCTGGTTAACGCTTATGTGGATGATATGCTCTTCACACTCTCTAATCCCCAATCCTCCACTACCCCACACTTAGCAGTTTTACAGGAGTTTGCTTGTCGTTCGGGGCTAACGGTGAATCAGAAGAAAACTAACCTGTCCCCCTTAAACGGAGCTTGTACCAGATCCTGTATTTTCAGCACTGATATTACCTGGGTCCCTCAAGGCTTCCCATATCTAGGGGTAATTATTACCACGGCTTAGAAAGATCTAGAATCCGCAAATTTTTCCCCTTTATTGGCCTCTTTAACGACGGAGGTCCAGTGATGGAAATGGCTGCAACTTACTCTTAAAGATAAGGTTGAAGCCATTAGAATGTTCCTATTTTCTAGAGTATCGTATTTACTGAACAATCTTCCCATTCCACTTTCTTCAAACTTTTTAAGACCCTAGACAATGTAGTTTCTTCTTTTCTGTGGGAGGGAAAAGCTCTGAGGTGGGGATGTTTGAAACTCTGTGCACATTGGACTAGAGGTGGATTGGGACTTCCTTGGTTAGAGGGATATCACCTGGCTTACAGAATGGCCCAAGCTACAGCTTGTTTTATCCCCCATATTACTTCCCCTCCTCAGTGGGTGTCTTTAGAGGCCACCTTGTCAGTGGACATCCCCCTTTTTTCTCTGCTGTCCGGTGCAAAGCTGGTGGCAACTAGACTGACCCCTGTTATGCTAGAAACATGCAGAGCATGGTGGAGGGCGATGGCAATTACTGGGGTCCTAAAATCAGAATATCATCCCCCACTTAGATACACCCTGTTATGGAGCAACCGTCTCATCGTGGTTGACCATAAACCGCTCTCTTGGCCCCATTGGGCCTTGAAGGGCATTCGAGTTATAGGGGATCTATTACTCCCAAACTCTCATGCGCTAATGTCCTTTGAACAGATTCGGAACAGATATGGGTTGGGACCCTCAGACTTTTGAAGATTCCTGCAGCTGAGAAGTGCTCTTCCTTCTCTCCTCAAAGCCCCCTCATCACAAAACTCCTGGGACTGTCTAAGCGTTCTTCACTTACCTAGAAAGGGCAAGGGGCTAGTGAGCATTCTTTATAAGACACTTAGAGATGCTCAGCCAGATGCTACTCTTACCAGTAGAACCACCTGGGAAAAGGACCTCCTCTACCCCTTATCCCAACAACAATGGTCACTATGCATCAGAGCAGCTCATACTGCCTACGAAGACTCTAAGAGTCAATTAATACAATTAAAAATTATTTTAAGGTGGTATAAAACCCTAACAGTATTGCATAACCTGAAGATTTTACCACAGGACCAGTGCTGGAGATGCCACTCCTCTCCTACCCACCTACTCCACATTCTCTGGACCTGCCCGACCTTGCAAAACTTCTGGACGCTACTCCTAGGGGACTGCTCCAGGATAATTGGTAAACCAATCTGGATTCAAAACTATTCCCTCTTGCTGGGGGATACATCGGCACTAAATCCACCCCCCAGTGCAGAGTGGATCCTAGTGGTGGTGATGGAAACTAAAAGGGCCATCCTGGTATGCTGGAGGCAACCTACACCCTCAATGATTTCGCAGTGGCGTTCTGCTGTGTTAGATCGGCTAACTTCGAGAGGCTCTCAGCAGTGGCCAAGGGTCGACTTGACAGACATTATAATAATGGGGAGCTTATCTACATTCCCATATATGTGCGGTTGCAACCCCGCCATTCCAAAATCCCCCTCCACCATTAAAGGCAGCATAGATTATTAACACCATATTAGTTGACTGTGGTTGTATGGTCTTGTCACCACCTTTACTTATACTGTTTTATATATTGGGACCCTTCTTGGCCCTCTCTGTACTGCCTATTATTCTGATGGATAGGATTATTACAGCCTATATAGACTGTCATCAATTAGCTGTTACCTTGTAGACGCCCATATTGTTTGATGGCAGGAGACAGTGCTTGGAATTCTGAGACCAGGCCGAAGCAACTTTTTGACTTAGGATAGTAGGAGCATGATAGCTGGTTCCCCTGCTGTGTGAGATTCATATCATGTAGCCTGAAGGGGCGTTTATTTTATACCTGCCCTAGGAGATATCTGCTTAAAGTATAAAATTTGCAGTATAAAACTTGTAGGTAACTTTCTATACCTTGAAAATAATTACTTATGTACTAAATATGTCTGCCCATGCTGTATACTTGGTGTATGAGGACCGTTTTTACGGCCCATGATATCTGGAAAACTTAATAAAATCTTACGTGATAAAAAAGAAGGAAGAAAATTAAAGCACTCACTACTCTCTGCCCTCCCTCCCACCTGCTCTCACCCTCCCCCCCCCCGCGGCGCCAAGGCTAACTCTCACTAAGTTGCCTCTGGCCGTCACCTCCCACCGCTAACTCTAACCTGCTCTACCTTCCTGATTGCCACTCACAGCTTTCTCTGCTCAGCGCACCTCCGATTTAGCTGACCCACATCACCGCCCCGATCCTCTGTTCTCCCCTCCCACTTCTAACTCTACATCTCTCCCCCTCTTCCAGATTTCTCGCCCTTGACTCAGGCTTCCAGACCTCCGGCGGCACGGCTGCGGCTCAAGACTCCAGTGCACCGCTGCCCTCCATCAAGCCGCCCCGGAGAACCAGACTGCCGGGAAAGATTTCCCTGAACTACTGGAACAGCTAAGAGCTGCACCATTGGCCCCATGGTATCTGTACCACACCCTGATTGGACGTTCTCTTGCCTCCTGCTTGGGGATTGGCTCTTGAACCAGTTGAAACTTTGCTTTGCTCGGGGCTGCTGTGCCCATTGATTTCTATGGCAAACGGATGAAATTTTGGCCCGCTCAGCCACGGAGACTGTGTACTCATTTGTTTAGACATTTACTACTGAAAATTTTACTTAAGCTACTGCTGTAAACTGCATTTTTGTTTGAGCTGATTCCGATTTTAGAGCTTAAAGCTTTGCCAAGCATTGTTTCTGCTAAGTACTGTGACCTTATCTCTCGGGGCCTGAATCTCACCCCCGCTCACTCCTATGCTGCTCTCACTACTCTCTGCCCTCCCACCTGCTCTCACTCTCCCCACGGCGCCAAGGCTAACTCTCACTAAGTTGCCTCTGGCCATCGCCCCCACCCCCAACTGTAGCCTGCTTTACCTTCCTGATTGCCACTCATGGCGTTTCTCTTCTCCCGCCCCCTGATTTAGCTGACCCATGTCCCCCCATCCTCTGAGCTCCCCTCCCACTTCTAACTCTATATTCTCCCCTCTTCCAGATTTCTCACCCTTGACTCAGGCTTCCAGACCTCCAGTGGCATGGCCGGGGCTCGAGACAGCTGCACAGCTGCCCTCCATCAAGTCGGCCCCAAGAACCAGACTGCTGGGTAAGATTTCCCTGAACTACCAGGACAGCTAAGAGCTGTGCCATTGGCCCCAGGGTATCTGTACCACACCCTGATTGGATGCTGTCTTGCCTCCTGCTTGGGTATTGGCTCTTGAGCCAGCTGAAACTTTTCTTTGCTCAGGGCTGCTGCGACCATTGATTTCTATGGCAAACGGCTGAAATTTTATGCCCGGCCCTCCTCCTCCACCTCCGACCTTAACTTTATAGACCATCTTCCATGCCCCCTTGTAGCTCCACCCCCCCACTCGTGCTCCATTTGGAAACTGTTTGGGCATCCTCTCTCTATACTCTAGCCACCACCTCCCACTCCTAATCCCCTGTAACTGAGCTGCCTTGGCCTTTCCTGGCTGTATTTGCACTAACCACTGCTCCATCTACTGCTTTTCCACCCCCATCTCCAAGCCCTGCCTGCCTGTCTTAATGCTCTCCCTCTGCCTACCTCCAGAATCCTATCTTAATCATGCACCTCCACCGCTCTTCACCCCCTATTCTTTTCCTCCTTGCCTGTCTTCTTCCCCTACTCCAGCCCCAAGAGCCTGCTTTCCTCCCTCCTCCCACAGCTTCCAAACTGATACATCTTTCCTCCACCTAGGCACGCTGCATAGCGGATACTGCCCCTTGCCCAGGGTCCATCGTATCACCATGAAACTGTTCTACACTCACGCTGGACCAAGTCTTCCCCTCTGGTCCCCCCGTCTATGCTTACCCTCTCTCTCCATCAAAGATGCTTGGCAATTTCCCAAACTACTAGCAAGTGAAAGCACTCCCTTAAAGAAATACACCACAGGTCCTTGAGGCTAGTTCTCCTCCTCTTATTGCTGTCAGGCAACATGCACCCAAACCTGACCCCAATCTGCACTAAAGTTACTAACTAGAGCAAGCCATCTGGTGCCCTCTCAATCATATCAATCAACATCTGCAGCCTCCTTCCTAAAATGGATGCCCTACAGGCCTTTACCAGCCAACACTGCCCAGACATCTAGCAGTTGTTGAAACCTGGCTCATGCCATCAGTCATGGACCAGGCAATCAGCCTTCCTGGCTACAACTTCTTTAGGCTTGATCGGCTCTCCAAAAGAGTGGTGGCTACGCTCTTTACCTAAAGACTCCATCCAGGGGCACCACATCAATCCTCACTCCAACCAACAACTGCTCAATACTCACAGTGATAATCCTCCTCAGAGCCCAAAGCAACACCCTCACTGTTGCCACCATCTACATTCCTCCCAATGAACAGGGAACCAGTCTAACAGCTGTACTTGACTTTATAAAGTCACTCCCACTGGATACCGAATCCATCCTCCTAGGCGACTTCAACGTCAACTAGCTCACAGCTGAAGCTGGTGTACATAGGGACTCCATTGCAGCAGCGAACCTCACATAAATGGTTGACTCACCAACCAGGAAAAATTACAGGACCGGCATCAGCACCCTCTTGGACTGGATCCTTACCAGACACCCCTCACGGATCTCAAACACTGATGTCCTCCCTGACTCTCTCAGCAACCACTCCCCTGTTAGCTGCAGTTGGTCAAATAAATTCATCAAACCACCACCCAAAACTATCACCAGCAGGGTTCTACACTGTGGTCACCTACCATGACTCAAATCCCACCTTCTCTATCAAGACTGGTCTCCAATCTTCAATGCAACCAACGTAAATACTGCCTTGGACCAGTTCATAAACATCTTCACTGAGGCCTGTGACATATGCGCTCCTATAAAAATTGCAGAGTTAAATCACTCAGTAACCCTTGGCTCACAGGCAACCTCCTTTAAGATGCTAAAAATAAGGGACCACCTATGGAGCTGGCCAGAAACCCAGAAGGCAAACGACATCCAAAACTACATATGTGCCCACAAATGACTACACCAAATCCATCCGCAAATGAAGTCATCCCACTATAAGCATGCACTACTCAACTCCTGGGGCAACGGTCGGGATTTGGAAGAACATAAAAGAAATCACTCGGAATCCATCCAAAACTCCCCCATCAATACTCAACATCAACGGAACCTCAACACTCAACCCAAAAACCATTGCTGATACCTTTAACAAAGCCTTTACTGACCTCAGTGCTGTATTACCCCAGGATTACTTCAATGATGGTGAGGCCCCTATGTCTGCAATAAACACTACCCCTACCAGCAATCCCCACTTCTAGCTTCAAAGCAGTCAAGGCCCACCAGGTTCACAAATATGTCACCAAAGCCATTGGTAAATCAAGATTCAGTAATGACTCCCTCAATCTCAAAATCCTGTCTCTCACACTAGAAGAAGTGCTTGGTCCACTGACCAGAATCTTCAACCTCTCCCTCAGCCTTAGCCAGTTCCCGGACAGGTGGAAATCTGCCACTGACACCCCTATCCATAAAGGTGGTGACAAAACTGCCCTCGAGAATTTCAGACCTATCTCCCTAGTACCCACACTCTGCAAAGCACTAGAACGCATCGTCTCAGACCAGCTCACCGAATACCTGGATATGCATAACATCCTGTGCAAACAACAACACGGTTTCCTTAAAGAACACAGCACCTCCACAGCCCTACTTGAATTCACTGGCGCAATCCACAACTCGCTTGACTCTGGCCAACTACTAGGCTCAATCTTCATCGACTTAACATAAGCCTTTGACACCGTCAATCACCGCCTCCGGCTAGTCCAACTTAAGAATGCTGGGCTCTCATCCAACTCCATTGGTTGGTTAAAGAGCTACCTTGAGGAACAGTTCCAAACAGTAAGAATTGCTGATATACTCTCTGACCCTAGACCAGTTCTGCTCATGAGTCCCCAGGGCTCCATTCTGGGACCCCTCCTCTTCAGCCTATTCCTAAACTCATTACCAAACTGCTGCCCAGAACAAATAATTCTCTATGCAGGCGATGTGCGTGATCCTCTGGACCTCGACCCAAATCAATTACAAAATAAACTCCAGCCGGCATTGTCCTCCATTGAATCCTTGTTCCTAAGTCATAAATTGCTTCTCAATCCAGAAAAAACAAGTCTATGGTCTTCTTCAGCCCCACAACAAAAACAAGCAACACACCTCTCCATTGTAACCAAACAAAGAGCCACCTTAGCAGCAAACACAATCTTTTAAGTACCTTGGCATCACCCTTGACCCACACCTCTCCTCGCTGTCCATATCAGCAATGTTGCAAAGTCTGCCAATACAAGGTTAGGCCTACTATTCTCGCACAGGAAACACCTAACCCCAGAAGCACTATCAGTGGCCATCCAAAGCTCCATCATAAGCATTACAGAGTATGGACTTATCATATATGGCTCTGCAACTACCACCACTCTCGAATGTATCATGACTTCCTGAATAAGGCCTGTAGACTCATCACTGGTTCACATCGCTGCACCCACATTTGTGACCTTTATTCCCAACCTGGATGGTTACAACTTGACAGTCACATAAAATACCAAACCTGCATCACTGCCAAGAAAATTATAATGGGACTTGCTCCACCTGGAGTCTGTGCCCTCCCCATGCCTAGACAGAGTAACGTCACTACCAGGGGATCCATTTCTCATCCACTGCATATTCCCCGATGTCACATTACACAAGGACAAAGATCATTCACCTATTGGGCAACCAGCTGGCTCAACTCTCTTGGCAGTGATATAGCCACTGCTCCCACACTCGGTCTTTTCAAGTCCAAGCTGTGCCTCTCACTGCTTGCCTCCTGCAATTGCCCATCATAGCATTACCACTGTTCCAACTGCCCATGCCCCAGCACATAGCACTTACAATCAATCTCTGAGCCCCTAGCCCCTTACCTGTTAATTTCCTTGACAAGGCCCCCTGGCTGCACTGTCACCGGCTCTCTTTCACCTCTCCTCTGTGTCTCTCCTCCTGCCCCTTCTCCCCCACCTGTTGTACTCTCCTGCTTCCTCTCCTCCCCTCAACCTCCTACCCACACTCCCCCCACCCACCTCCTTCTTCCCCTGTCTTGCCCATGGCACTAGTCCCAACATTACTCTTTGTACTGGTAATTACCTGTCCTGTAAATCAAATATGTTTGTCTGTAACTAAAAGATGTATACTGCACACTCTGACGTGGAACCATTGTAAAAGAACCTCGGCTCAAAGGTATTGCTGTACTCCTAGACTGAAATAAATAAATAAAATAAATAAAAGTTTGATTTTGAGTTTTGTTTGTTTGTTTTGTATAACTTTTATAACAAGTTATATTATTAGTGCCCTCTAAATGAGGTCACTATGTGGATACCCTCTGATCCACCCCTTCCTGTTTTGCCACAGGAAATGTCATGACTGTGCTACCCTATGAAAGAGGTGTAGTGTGGGTGGTTGGAGATGGGGATGGATGTGGCCCTTCCCCTGCCAAAAGAAGAACTATGGACAAAAGAAGCAAGGAGGTAAGAACGGAAACAATCAGCCAGCAACAAATGCAGTAGCCCTGAAAGCTTATCTTAATGATAGATAAAGCTGTAAATCCTGTAAAGCCCCACCTGTAATAATTTCACAGAAGATATATCCTGTAAGAAATACTTTGTTGCAGAGAAAAATAAAGCAGTAACAAAAGATATACCTTGCAAAAGATAATTTGAATCGAAAGATTACAGCAGTAATCTGTTAGCACACACCTGTATGCATACTCTGTAATAATGCAGCAGAAGGTATACCCAGCAACAACAATTTGAATCAGAGAAAAATAAAGCAATTAAATGTTAGGAACAAACAGTAACAATCCCTGTGAGTACAAAATAAAAATAACAACACACAGTAAATCTGCCTAGCCAAAAGAAGCTGTAATCCTTTCCCTTGCTTGGGTAAGGTTCTTTGCTGTGTCCTTTCAAGAAACCTAGAAGAAAAAAGCTCAGGTGAAGCTAGGTGCCTTGGACAGCAAACCTAGTTTTCTTACTCTGCATCTCTCTGCCACTTCACTACTTTCTTTTAAACAAACTCTGGCTGGAGCCGATAGCGCTGCAACCGAGTAACTTTGGGTAAAATTACTGAATATTTGTTTTTTAGTATTTTACACCAAATTTTCAACATAGCCTTGTTGTGACCTTCCCTCATGAACAAGAGCAGAGACAATTTTCAACTCCTGCCTGAAAGGTGATATTGTGCAGGGGCCGCAAAATCACCTTTCAGGATGTAAAAAAACATTTTGGCTAGTATTTGAAAAATGACAGCTATTACATTCATGAGGTGCAATAAAGATATGGCTTTGTTGGAAATTTTGGGTAAAATATTGAAAATTACGAAAGTTATGAGCTTGTGTTCACAAAATTCAATGTAGGCTCATAACTTTATTGTTTTTTTTAATATTTTTACAACAAATTTTCAAAATAGCCTTCTTATGACCCTACCTCTTGAATAAGGGCAGAGAAAATGGTCAACTCCTGCCCAAAAGATGATTTTACGCAGTGACCACAAAATCACCTTTTTGAGATGTAAAAAAAAAAACATTTTGGCCAGGATTTGAAAAATGACAGCTGTCACACTCATGCGGTACTGTAAAGATATGGCTATGGTATGAATTTGGTGGAAGAATATTGAAAATTACCAAAGTTATTAGACATGTGTTGCAAAATATAACTTAGGCTCATAACTTTGTTGTTTTTAAATATTTTCATAAAATTTTCAACATAGCCTTCTTGTCATCCCACCTCATGAACAAGGGCAGAGAAAATGTTCAACTCCTGCTGGAAAGGTGATTTCAGACAGGGACCACAAAATTGCCTTTGAACAGATCTCCATAATGACAGTTCAATTTTTCATGAGGTGGGGTCCCAAAGAAGGCATGTTGACAATTTGGGCCAAAAATATGCAAAAATACCCAGGTTATGCCTCTAAGTTCAAAACCTTATAGAAATACATTGAACCACATACCTATTTATTCAGTCCATGGTCCAGCTTTGAAGAGTGAAGGTGTGTCTATGGTCCAGTGTGATTACACATGGACCCCTGATGGGTAGGTAAGGGCTTGGGGGTGGGTGCTGAGTGGGAGGGTCAGGTGAGGGATGGTAATGGTGCAAAAGACGTTGATAGACTGTTTTCTTTTTATAGGACGAAAAGATAACAAATACAGGATTCATGATCCCCACACTGGGGGATTGGGCACCCCAGTGTCACTGCTGTGTTTTTGGGAGGGTGTGGGGTGGTGGATGCTGTGAAGGAGGGTCAGGTGGGGAAGGGAAAAAAATAAGAAAAAGAAGTCACCTGGACACAATCGTGATACTGAGGGATTGGGCACCCCCGGTGTCATTATTATGTTTCTAGCAGTAGTAGTGGTAATAAATTTTATTCATATAATTATGAACAGGATAGATGGTACAAACTCCTCTGAGCAGATGCTCATGTCAAAGGAGATCCTTAACATTTAAAAGGTACTAGTAGTTGCATATGCAAAAAAATGTATAAATAGTTGAACAATATACACTATTAGAGTGCCTAGCCCTGATCAGATTCTTTGCGGTAACAGAGGTGCAAATGAGTCACAGACACATTGCATAACAGTAATAAATCTAGTTTATTTCTACAAAAGGAAATCACAGTTGCCCTAAGCAGTTCTTACCATAAGATGCTGGGAGCCATGCCTAGCATTTCCCAATACCCCAAAAAGTGTAGAAGGTCTCCAGGGGAATTCACAATACATTACATTATATACTAAGATTATTACCATGGTTACCACTGTAGAAGCAGTGCTAGCTACATAAAGTAAGCCCTATTGGCTAAATGTTAGGTGGCTCCACAGTGTTATCTAGTCCTATACAATATATATTAAGTGCTACATCATAGAACAATGAAGGAATACATGGTACGTGTAAAGCACAGGATGGTGGAGCAATTATACATAAATCCAAAAGATGGCAGTGCCGACTACATAATAGTGTATTTGATTACAGAGACACAAGTGCCTCGGCTTACTATGTGCAGTTTCCATGCATAGAGAAAGTATGGTAGTACAAATCATAATGTACCCTGACACTTACACTTGTACGGTAAGTGCCTATGCCCTATAAGTTATGCATAGTTTAGTTTGTCTAAGGTGTACAGGTGGAATGCCAATTAGGGTGTAAGGAACTTGCATAACAACGCCATATACAGTATCTTTAGGTATCAATTAAGACAATACAATCACAATCACAGACATGTCAATGCAATATACATCAAACACTTATCAGATTCATTGAGGTCACATTTAAGGTATGCCCACCCGGCAGCATAATGATGGTTCCATGGCCCTATCAAACAACATTGCTTTATCTGGCCCAGATATACATGTGTATTCATTCTTTTAACCTGGTAGACATAGAGTTCCACAATAGGCCCTCTTGTTCCATATAGATGTCCTCACAATTCCCCAAATTACATTTTGGAACCATATACTGTACTCCACACCTAGCGCAGATCTGAGCGACTTCCTAGTGCTTCTAACTTTAAACAAGTCCAGAACATACTGGGGCAGTTTTTCTTTATGTAATTATGTAATGAGCTGTCAGTATAGCCTAGACATTAGAATAATGAGCTGTGAATCAGCTTGGTACATTCCATAGATCTGGGTTTGATTCCCACAACCTCCAGTTGCATACTATGTGACTCTGAGCAAGTCACTTAACCACCCTTAGTGCTCCCAGCTTGCCCCTGAAAATAGGTACTTGTGCCTAGTGGTCCATACCTGGTTACCAAAAGAATAAAAAAAAAAAATTAAACATATATGTCAGGAGATGCCAGTCTATTCTTTCTTCTAACTTCAACCAATTTAGGGATCCATATAGGGCACAGTGATGTGGCCTCCTGGGGACATGGAGGATGAAGCAAGCCACCCTATTACATAGTACATCTAACTTGGCTAGCTCCTTCTGTGACGCCCAAGAATAGACAACATCCCCATAATCAAATACAGGAAGCACCATGGTATTAATGATTTTTAAGCATATTTCTGGAGTCATATAGCTTTTTAATCTATACAATTTTCTCATCTTTTTGTCCATGCTTTTCAATAAGGCCTCTAGGTGTGCTTACCAGTTTAGTTTGGCATCCAAGAGGACTCCCAAATATTTATATTCTGTAACTTGTTGTGTGTATACCCCATCCATCACTTGCCTCATAAGGGAGCCTTGTTTTAGTCGGTGCAAGTCAATAATACTGATTGTGTGGGTGTTATTTTGTGTTTAAATATAACTTATGTTTCCTAAGAAAATTTTGAAATTGTGAGAAGCGTAATTTATATTGTATGTCACCTATTTCTTTTCCCTCTACATATATCATAGTGTCATCTGAGTAAATATGGTATTTAACTGAAGATGCAGGAAACTGCAAGTTTTTATGAAAATGTTAAATAGAGGCATGCCCAATATGGATCCCTGTGAGACACCAATTTTTAGGGCTGTAGGTGAAAACTACAGCCATTTTGCAATCACTCTGTAGTTCTAAAAATGGCCAATCATGAACTTTTGAAAGTATCCTTCTGAAAGCCCAATGGAACTTAAACTTCTCCACCATTATTAGCTGCTGTGGAATAACAGGCACATTATTTTGGCTGTTACTTCTGTATTCCGGTGCATGAACAGCACATGCGTGCGACTCATGTGCATGTGCAGTTCTGCGGATGCCACCATGTTGTTAATGGCAAAATGCCAGCTGCCAGCACCACGGCATTCTGTGCCCCCCTACCAACCAAGGGGTCAACTGGTACACTGGGAGCCCACCCCAGTGTGTGCAAACAGCTTTCTGTGCTCCCTCCCCAAGTCATGCAGCACACTCAATCAAAACTGTCTCTCAAAGAGCTGCAACCTGCTCCTTAAAACTCCTACTCCTCCTCCTCCTTCTCATCTCAGGCAGCATCCATCCCAATCCTGACCCTAGAAGCTCAGGCCACACACAAACTCCAGGTGCCCTTGTCCTGTAACCATTAATATCTGCAGCCTACTACCAAAGCTGGATGCACTCCAAGCCTTCATATGCCAACACAGCCCTGACATCCTTGCAGTGGTGGAAACTTGGCTGACACCTAAAGTTCCTGACTCAGCAGTAACAATACAGGGCTACAATGTCCACAGGCTGGACCAGATATCCAAAAAAGGTGGTTGCACAATCTATATCAAAGACTCCCTGTCTTGGCACCCTGTAGCAACTCCATCACTTTCTGCCTCAGCCCAGATTCTGCCAATAAAAATCGTCCTAGGTCCCAACCATAAAGCCCTGACTATTGTCTCCATATACATCCCGCCCAGGGACCCTAAACATGTATTCAACGACGTCCTAAACTTTATCAACTCTCATCCTCCCGAAGCTGAACTTATTCTGCTAGGGATTTCAATATAAACTGGTTAGCATCGAGTGCCAGTGCCTATAAAGACTCCATCTCAGCTGCTAACCTCACGCAAATAGTAAACTCCCCTACTAGGATTAACCACAAGACTGGCACCAGTACCCTCCTTGGATTGTGTTCTCACCACTCACCCCACAAGGATTTCTCATACGACCATTCTCCCAGACTCACTCAGTGACCACTCCTGTCATGTGTGCATGGTCTAACAAATTCCTTAAGCCCCTCCCAAAATTATCGCTAGCAGAGTCCTTCCTCATGGAAAACTCCACATCTCAAACAACACCTGCTTCTACAAGACTGGGGACACCCATCTATGAAGCAACAGATGTTAATTTGGCTCTTGATCACTTCATCTCAATTTTCAACAAAGCTCTATGACCTCTTTGCCCCTGCTAAAGGTGCAAAACAAAATCTCTCTAACCCACATGGGTCACAGCGGCTCTTCTCTCACAGCTGAAACTAAGGGATCACCCTGGCAGTTGCCAGAGCCACTGGCAAACAACTGGACATCCAAAATTACAAACAAAACACGAAATGCATGCACAAAAGCCATCACGGCTAATGAAATCCACCTATTACAAAGATGCTCTCACCAATACATTGGGGAAATGGCGTGCTTTCTGGGACAATATCAAGGATGTCACTGGGAAGCAGCCAAAAACCTCTCCGGCACATGTTAATGGTTGATGTATCCTCAACCCTTGACCCCAAGGTGATCGAAACATCTTTAACACGGCTTTTTCAGACCTTAGTGCTGTTCTACCCCATGACTTTTTAGAAAACAGGGCTTACTCCCAAATACCTCAGCCTCTCAGTCTAACCATCCCTCTTCTACTTCAGGAAGGTAAGGCTGAATGAAGCTCGCCATATATTACTGCAGCTATCTCTAAATCTAGATCTAGTAGCCACACCTGGACCTTAAGCTTCTGTTGCTCACCCTCGATGAGGTAATTCATCCATTAACAAAAAATCTAAACCTCTCTCAAGCAGTGGAAAATTCCTGGACCTATGGAAAACAGCCACTGTGACACCCGTTCATAAAAGTCGGGACAAGGCGATTCACTCAAATTATCGCCTATCTCCATACTGCCCCACTCTCTAAGGCACTTAGGCGCATTGGCTGATCAACTACCAACCACTTGGATAAATACAATATACCTTGTCCACAACAACACAGCTTCGGGAAAGGTCACAGCACCACCACAGCCCTTCTTGAGTTCACTGGAGCTTTGCAAAATCATTGACAACGGCCCTCTCACAGGGGCCGTTTTACGACCTCTCAAGGCATTTTGATACAGTACACCATGGACTACTATGCAAGCTGAGAGTGGCTAACATTGGAAAAAGAGCATGGTTTGTGGTGCAAGCTGTGAGTGGTTAACATTGCAGAGAGCATTGAGCATGGTGCAAACTGTGAGTGGCTAACACAGGAGCGAGAGCATGGTGCGTGGTGTAAGCTGTGAATGGCTAACATAGGAGAGAGAGCATGGTTTGAGGTGCAAACTGTGAGTGGCTAACATAGGAGCGAGAGCATGGTGCGTGGTACAAGCTGTGAGTGGCTAACATAGGGAGAGAGAGCATGGAGCATGGTGCAGGCTGTGAGTGGCTATATTACGAGACAGAGCCTGGTGCATGTGGCAAGTTGTGAGTTGCTAACGTAGGAAAGAGAACAAGGTGCGTGGTGCAAGCTGTGAGTGGCTACTATAGGAGAGAGATCATGGTGCATTGCGGAAGCTGAGAGTGGCTAACATAGGAAAAAGAGAACGGTTTGTGGTGCAAGCTGTGAGTGGTTAACATAGCAGAGAGCATTGAGCATGGTGCAAACTGTGAGTGGCTAACATAGGAGCGAGAGCAT
Organism: Neoceratodus forsteri; assembly: GCA_016271365.2. Taxonomy (NCBI): domain Eukaryota; kingdom Metazoa; phylum Chordata; order Ceratodontiformes; family Ceratodontidae; genus Neoceratodus; species Neoceratodus forsteri. Next base: position 48,793,448 of record JADMNL010000035.1, read on the forward strand.
GGTGAGTGGTGCAAGCTGTGAGTGGTTACCATAGGAGAGAGATAGAGAGAGCATTGTTTGTGGTGCAAACTGTGAGTAGCTAAGATAGGAACGAGAGCATGGTGCATGATGCAAGCTGTAAGTGGCTAACATAGGAGAGATAGCATGGGCCATTGTGCAAGCTGAGGAGTGGCTAACACAGGAAAAAGGGCATGGTTTGTGGTGCAAGCTATGAGTGGTTAACATAGCAGAAAGCGTTGTGCATGCTGCAAGCTCAGAGTGGCTAACATAGGAGCGAGATCATGGTGCGTGGGTGCAAGCAGTGAGTGGCTAACATAGGAGAGGGAGCATGGGTTGTGGTGCAAACTGTGAGTGGCTCACATAGGAGCAAGAGCATGGTTCATGGTGCAAGCTCTGAGTGGCTATGTTAGGAGACAGAGCATGGTGCATTTTGCAAGTTGTGAGTGGCTAACGTAGGAAAGAGAGGAAGATGCGAGGTGCAAGCTGTGAGTGGCTACCATAGGAGAGAGAGCACGATTTGTGGTGCAAGCTGTGAGTGGTTAACATAGCAGAGAGCATTGAGCATGGTGCAAACTGTGAGTGGCTAACATAGGAGCGAGACATGGTGCGTGGTGCAAGCTGTGAGTGGTTACCATAGGAGAGAGAGAGAGAGAGCATTGTTTGTGGTGCAAACTGTGAGTAGCTAAGATAGGAACGAGAGCATGGTGCATGATGCAAGCTGTAAGTGGCTTACATAGGAGAGATAGCATGGGTCATTGTGCAAGCTGAGAGTGGATAACATAGGAGAAGGGCATGGTTTGTGGTGCAAGCTATGAGTGGTTAACATAGCAGAGCATTGCATGCTCAAGCTCAGAGTGGCTAACATAGGAGGCGAGATCACGGTGTGGTGCAAGCAGTGAGTGGCTAACATAGGAGAGGGAGTATGGTTGTGGTGCAAATTGTGAGTAGTCTTCACATAGGAGCAAGTGCATGGTCTATGGTAAAAGCCGGGAGTGGCTGTGTTAGGAGACAGAGCATGGTGCATTTTGCAAGTTGTGGGTGGGCTAACGAGGAAAAGGAGGGAAGATGCGAGGTGCAAGCTGAGTGGCTACCATGAGAGAGAGCACGATTTGTAGTAAGCTGTGAGTGGTTAACATAGCAGAGAGCATTGAGCATGGTGCAAACTGTGTAGCACACACAGGAGCGAGAGCATGGTGAGTGGTGCAAGCTGTGAGTGGTTACCATAGGGAGAGATAGAGAGAGCATTGTTTGTGGTGCAATCATGAGTAGCTGAGATGGGAACGAGGCATGGTGCATGATGCAAGAGCTGTAAGTGGCTAACATAGGAGAGATAGCATGGGCCATTGTGCAAGCTGAGAGTGGCTAAACAGTGAAAAAGGGCATGGTTTGTAGGTGAAAAGCTATGAGTGGGTTAACATAGCAGAGAGCGTGTGCATGCTCAAGCCTCAGAGTGGCTAACATAGGAGCGAGATCATGGTGTGTGGTGCAAGCAGTGAGTGGCTAACATGGGAGAGAGCATGGGTTGTGGTGCAAAACTGTGAGTGGCTCACATAGGAGCAAGTGCATGGTTCATGGTGCAAGCTGTGAGTGGCTATGTTAGGAGACAGAGCATGGTGCATCTTTGGAAGTTGTGGTGGCTAGCGCGTGGGAAAGAGAGGAAGATGCTAGGGTTCAAGCTGTGAGTGGCTACATGGGAGAGAGCACGATTGTGGTGTAAAGCTGTGAGTGGTTAACATAGCAGAGAGCATTGAGCATGGTGCAAACTGTGAGTGGCTAACATAGGAGCGAGACATGGTGCGTGGTGCAAGCTGTGTGTGGTTACCATAGGAGAGAGAGAGAGATAGAGAGAGCATGGATTGTGGTGCAAACTATGAGTGGCTAAGATAGCAGCGAGAGCATGGTGCATGATAAAAGCTGTGAGTGGCTAACATAGGAGAGAGAGCATGGAGCATTGTGCAAGCTGACAGTGGCTAACACAGGAAAAAGAGCATGGTTTGTGGTGCAAGCTATGAGTGGTTAACATAGGAGAGAGCATTGTTCATGTTCCAAGCTGTGAGTGGCTAACATTGGAGCGAGATCATGGTGCGTGGTGCAAGCTGTGAGAGGCTAACATAGGAGAGAGACCATGGTGCGGGGTGCAAGGTGTGAGTGGCTAACATAGGAGAGAGACCATGGTGCATGGTGCAAGCTATGAGTGGCTGACATAGGAGACAGAGCATGTTTTGTGGTTCAAACTGTATGTGGTAACATAGTAGAGAGCATGGTGCATGGTGCAAGTTGTGAGTGGCTAGCATGGGAGAGAGAGCATGGTGTGTGGTGCAAACTGTGAGTGACTAACGTAGGAGAGAGAGAGTGGTGCATTGTGCAAGCTGAGAGTGGCTAACACTAGAAAATGAGCATGGTTTGTGGTGCAAGTGGTGAGTGGCTAACACAGGAGTGAGCATGGTGCATGGTGCAAGTAGTGAGTGGCTAACGTAGGAAAGAGAGCATGGTGCATGCTGCAAGCTGTGAGTGGCTAACATAGGAGAGAGTTCATGGTGCATGGTGCAGGTTGTGAGTGGTTAACAGAGGAGAGAGAGCATGGTGCGTTGTACAAGCTGCGAGTGGCTAACAGGAAAAATCATGGTTTGTGTTACAAGCTGTGAGTGGCTAACATAGGAGAGAGAGCATGCTGCATGGTGCAAGCTGTGAGTGGCTAACTTAGAGGGGAAAGAGCATGGCGCATGATGCAAGCGGTGATTGGCTAAAGTAGGAAAGAGAGAGCATGGTTTATGGTGCAAGCTGTGAGAATCTAACAGGAGAGTGAGCATGGTTTGTGGTGCAAGCTGTGAGTGGCTAACATAGGTAAAAGGGCATGGTTTGTTGTGCAAACTGTGAGTGGCTAACAGAAGAGAGAGCATGGTTTGTGGTGCAAGCTGTGAGGGGCTAACACAGGGGAGAGAGATCATGGTACTTGGTGCAAACACTGAGTGGCTAACATAGGAGAGAGAGAGCATGGTGCGGTGTGCAAGCTGTGAGTGACTAACTTAGGAGAAACAGAACGGTGCAGAGTGCACGCTCTGAGTTGATAACAGGAGAAAGAGCATAGTGCATGGTGTAAGCTGTGAGTGGCTAACATAGGAGAAAGTGCATGGTGCATGGTGCACGCTGTGAGTGGCTAACATAGGAGGGAGAGCATGGTTTGTGGTGCAACCTGTGAGTGACTAAAATAGGAGAGAGAGAGAGCATGGTGCATTGTGCAAGCTGAGAGTGGCTAACACAGGAAAATGAGAATGGTTTGTGGTTCAAACTGTGAGTGGCTAACATAGGAGAGAGCATGGTGCATGGTGCAAGCTGTGAGTGGCTAACATTGGAGAGAGAGAGCATAGTTTGTACTGCAAACTGTGAGTGGCTAACAGGAGTGAGAGCATGGTGGATGGTGCAAGCTGTGAGTGGCTAAGATAGGAGAGAGAGCAAAGTGCATGGTGCAAGCTATGAGAGGCTAACATAGGAGACAGCATAGTTTGTAATGCAAACTGTGAGCGGCTCACATAGGAGAGAGAGCATGATGCACGGTGCAAGCTATGAGTGGCTAACATGGGAGACAGAGCAGTTTGTGGTGCAAACTGTTAGTGGATAACATAGGAGTGAGAGCATGGTGTGTGGTGCAAGCTGTGAGTGGCTAACATAGGAGTGAGAGCATGGTGTGTGGTGCAAGCTGTGAGTGGCTAACATAGGAGAGAGAGCATGGTGGGTTGTACAAACTGTTAGTGGCTAACATAAAAAATCATTGTTTGTGTTACAAGCTGTGAGTTTCTGACATAGGAGAGAGTGCACGGTGTGTGGTGCAAGCTGTGAGTGGCTAACATTGGAAAGAGGGCATGGTGCTTGGTGCTAGCTGTGAGTGGCTGCCATAGTAGAGAGAGAGCATGGTGCATTGTGCAAGCAGAGAGTGGCTAACATAGGAAAAAGAGCATGGTTTGCGGTGCAAGCTCTGAGTGGTTAACATAGCAGAGAGCATTGAGCATGTTGCAAACTGTGAGTGGCTAACATAGGAGAGAGAGAGGATGGTGTGTGGTGCAAGCTGTGAGTGACTAACATAGGACAGAGAGCATGGTGCATGGTGAAGCTGTGAGAGGCTAACATAGGAAAGACAGCATGGTGCGTGTTGCTAGTTGTGAGTGGTTAACGTAGGAAAGTGAGCAAGTTGTGGGGAACAAGCTGTGAGTGTCTAACATGTGAGAGAGAGCATGGTGCATTGTGCAATCTGAGAGTGGCTAACACAGGAAAAAGAGCATGGTTTGTGGAGCAAGCTATGAGTACTTAACATAGCAGAGAGCTTTGTGCATGGTGCAAACTGTGAGTGGCTAACATAGGAGCGAGAGCATGGTGCGTGGTGCACGCTGTGAGTGGCTAACATAGGAGAAAGAGCATGGTGCATGATGCATGCTGTGATGGGCTAACATATGAGAGAGAGCATGGTTTGTGGTGCAAATAGTGAGTGACTAACATAGGAGAGAGAGAGGATGGTTTGTGGTGCAAGTTGTGAGTGGCTAACAGGAGAGTGCATGGTGTGTGGTGCAAGCTGAGAGTGGCTAACAGAGAAAAATGAGCATGGTTTGTGGTGCAAGCTGTGAATGGCTTACATAGTAGAGAGCATGGTGCATGATGCAAACTGTGAGTGGCTAACACTGGAGCGAGAGCATGGTTTGAACTGCAAACTGTGAGTGGCTAACACAGGAGTGAGAGCATGGTGTGCGGTGCAAGCTGTGAGTGTCTAACATAGTAGAGAGAGCATAGGGCATGGTGCAAGCTGTGAGTGGCTAACAAAGGAGACAGCATAGTTTGTAGTGCAAACTGTGAGCGGCTAACATAGGAGAGAGAGCATGGTGCACGGTGCAAGCTATGAGTGGCTAACATGGGAGACAGAGCAGTTTTTGGTGCAAACTGTGAGTGGCTCACATAGGAAAGAGAGCATGGTGCGCAGTACAAGCTATGAGTGGCAAACACTGGAAAAAGAGCATGGTTTGTGGTGCAAGCTGTAAGTGGCTAACATAGGAGAGAGAGCATGGTCGGTTGTACAAGCTGCGAGTGGCTAACAGGAAAAATCATGGTTTGTGTTACAAGCTGTGAGTGGCTAACATAGGAAAGAGAGCATGGTGCGTGGTGCAAGCTGTGAGTGGCTAACACAGGAGATAGAGCATGGTGTGTGGTACAAGCTGAGAGTAGCTAACTTAGAGGGGAGGGAGCATGGTGCATGGTGCAAGTTGTACGTGGCTAACACAGGAAAGAGAGCAAGGTGCATGGTGCAAGCTGTGAGTGGCTAACATAGGAGAGAGAGCATGATGCATTGTGCAAGCTGAGAGTGGCTTACACAGGAAAAAGAGCTTGGTTTGTGGTGCAGGCTATGAGTGGTTAACATAGCAGAGAGTATTGTGCATGGTGTAAACTGTGAGTGGCTAACATAGGAGCGAGAGAAAGGTGCGTGGTGCAAGCTGTGAGTGGCTAACATAGGGGAGAGAGCATAGTGCATGGTGCAAGCAATGAGTTGCTAACATAGGAGACAGCATAGTTTGTGGTGCAAACTGTGACTGGCTAACGTAGGAGAGAGACCATGGTGCTCGGTGCAAGCAATGAGTGGCTAACATAGGAGACAGTGCATGGTTTGTGGTGCAAACTGTGATTGGCTAACATAGGAGAGAGAGAGCATGGTGCATAGTGCAAGCTGTGATTAGCTAACTTAGGAGACAGAGCATGGTGCATGGTGCAAGTTGTGAGTGGCTGACGTAGGAAAGAGAGCAAGGTACGTGGTGCAAGCTGTCAGTGGCTACCATTGGAGAGAGAGCATGGTGCATTGCACAAGGTGAGAGTGGCTAACAAAGGAAAAAGAGCATGGTTTGTGGTGCAAGCTATGAGTGGTTAACATAGCAGAGAGCATTCTGCATGGTGCAAACTGTGAGTGGCTAACATAGGAGCGAGAGCATGGTGCATGGTGCAAGCTATGAGTTGCTAACATAGGAGACAGCATAGTTTGTGGTGCAAACTGTGTGCGGCTAACATAGGAGACAGAGCATGGTGCATGGTGCAAGCTGTGAGTGGCTAACATAGGAGGGAGAGCATGGTGCATGGTGGAAGTTGTGAGAGGCTAACGTAGGAAAGAAAGCAAGGTGCGTTGTGCAAGCTGTGAGTGGCTGACATAGGAGAGAGAGCATTCTGCATTGCGCAAGCTGAGAGTGGCTAACATTGGTAAAAGCATGGTTTGTGGTGAAAGCTGTGAGTGGTTAACATAGGAGAGAGCAGTAAGCATGGTGCAAACTGTAGTGACTAACATAGAACAGAGCATGGTCGTGGTGCAAGCTGTGAGTGGCTAACATTGGAGAGAGCATGGTTTGTGGTGCAAACTGTGAGTGGCTAACATAGGAGCGAGAGCATGGTGCGTGGTACAAGCTGTGAGTGGCTAACATAGGAGAGAGAGCATAGTGCATGGTGCAAGCTATGAGTTGCTAACATAGGAGACAACCCTAGTTTGTGGTGTAAACTGAGTGGCTAACATGCTTAGAAAAGAAGCGTGGTGCACCTGATTGCAAGCGATAAGTGGCTAACATAGGAGACATAGCATGGTTTGTGGTGCAAACTGTGATTGGCTAACATAGGAGGGAGAGAGAGCATGGTGCATGGTGCAAGCTGTGAGTGGCTAACATAGGAGAGAGAGCATGGTGCATGGTTCAGATTGTGAGTGGCTAATATAGGAAAGAGAGAAAGGTGCATTGTGCAAGTTTTGACTGGCTAACACAGGAAAAAGAGCATGGTTTGTGGTGGAAGCTGTGAGTGGCTAACATAGGAGCGAGAGCACAGTGTGTAGTACATGCTGTGAGTGGCTAACATAGGAGAGAGAGCATGGTGCATTGTACAAGCTGCAAGTGGCTAACAGGAATAATCATGGTTTGTGTTACAAGCTGTGGGTGGCTAACATAGAGAGAGAGCATGGTGCATGGTGCAAGTTGTGGTGGCTAACATAGGAGAGAGCATGGGGCATGGTGCAAAGCTGTGAGTGGCTAACTTATGGGGGAGAGAGCAGGTGCATGATGCAAGCGGTGATTGGCTAATGTAGGAGAGACAGAGCATGGTTTCACGGTTGCAAGCTGTGGTGGCTAACACGGGTAAAAGGACATGGTTTGTGGTGCAAGCTGTGAGTGGCTAACATGGGAGAGAGAGCATGGTGTGTACTGTGAGCAGTGGTGGCTAATGTACTAGAGAGGCATGGTGGATGGTGCAAACTGTGACTGGCTAACAGAAGAGAGAGCATGGTTTGTGGTGCATGCTGTGAGTGGCTAACACAGGGGAGAGAGATCATGGTACTTGGTGCAAGTACTGAGTGGCTAACATAGGAGAGCGAGAGCATGGTGCATTGTGCAAGCTGTGAGTGACTAACATAGGAAAGAGAGCAGGGTGCGTGGTGCAAGCTGTGAGTGGCTAACACAGGAGAAACAGCATGGTGCATGGTGCACGCTGTGAGTGGCTAACATAGGAGAAAGTGCATGGTACGATTGCTTGCTGTGTGAGTGGCTAACATGGGAGAGAGAGCATGGTGCATGGTGCAAGCTGAGTGGCTAACATAGGAGAAAGAGCATGGTGCATGGTGCACGCTGTGAGTGGCTAACATAGGAGAAAGAGCATGGTGCATGGTGCACGCTCTGAGTGGCTAACATAGGAGAGAGAGCATGGTGTGTGGTGCAAGCTGTGAGTGGCTAACATAGGAGAGAGAGCATGGTTTGTGGTACAAGCTGTGAGTGAGCTAACATGGGAGAAAGAGCATGGTGCGTGGTGCAAGCTGTGAGTGGCTAACATAGGAGAAAGAGCATGGTGCATGGTGCAGACTGTGAGTGGCTAACATAGGAAAGAGAGCATGTTGCGTTGGTGCAAGCTGTGACTGGCTAACACTGGAAAAAGAGCATGGTTTGTGGTGCAAGCTGTGAGTGGCTAACAAATGAGGGGAGAACATGGTGTGTGGTGCAAGTTCTGAGTGGCTAACATAGGAGAGAGAGCATGGTGGGTTGTACAAGCTGCTAGTGGCTAACATAGAAATCATTTTGTGGTACAAGCTGTGAGTGTTAACATAGAGAGAGCATGGTGCATGGTGCAAGCTGGGAGTGGCTAACATAGGAGAAAGAGCATGGTGCATGGTGCAAGCTGTGAGTGGCTAACATAGAGAGAGAGAGAGCATGGTTTACAGTGCAAGCTGTAAGTATTTAACAGGAGAGAGAGCATGGTTTGTGGTGCAAGCTGTGAGTGGCTAACCTAGGTAAAAGGGCATGGTTTGTGGTGCAAACTGTGAGTGGCTAACATAGGAGCGAGAGCATGGTGTGTGGTGCAAGCTGTGAGTGGCTAACAAAGGAGAGAGAGCATGGTTTGTGGTGCAAACTGTGAGTGGCTAACATAGGAGCGAGAGCATGGTGCATGGTGCAAGCTGTGAGTGGCTAACATGGGAGACAGAGCAGTTTTGGTGCAAACTGTGAGTGGCTCACATAGGAAAGAAGCATGGTGCGTGGTACAAACTATCAGTGGCAAACACTGGAGAGAGAGAGCATGGTGCATGGTGCAAAGCTGTGAGTGGCTAACATAGGAGAGAGAGCAGTTTTCGGTGGTGCAAAGCTGTGAGTGGCTACATAGGAAAAAGGCATGGTTTGTGTTACAAGCTGAGTAAGCTAACATAGGAAAGTGAGCATGGTGCGTGGTGCAAGCTGTGAGTGGCTAACACAGGAGATAGAGCATGGTGTGTGTGGTACAAGCTGAGAGTAGCTAACAAAGTGAGGGAGCATGGTGCATGGTGCAAGGTTGTCACGTGGCTAACGTGGGAAAGAGAGCAAGGTGCATGGTGCAAGCTGTGGTGGCTAACATAGGAGAGAGAGCATGATGCATTGTGCAAGCTGAGGTAAACACACAGGAAAAAGAGCTTGGTTTGTGGTGCAGAGCTATGAGTGGATTAACATAGCAGAAGCATTGTGCATGGTGTAAACTGTGAGTGGCTAACATAGGAGCGAGAGAAGGTCACGTGGTGCAAGCTGTGGTGGCTAACATGGGAGAGAGAGCATAGTGCATGGTGCAAGCTATGAGTTGCTAACATAGGAGACAGCATAGTTTGTGGTGTAAACTGTGACTGGCTAACATAGGAGAGAGACCATGGTGCACGGTGCAAGCAATGAGTGGCTAACATAGGAGACAGTGCATGGTTTGTGGTGCAAACTGTGAGTGGCTAACATAGGCGAGAGAGAGCATGGTGCATAGTGCAAGCTGTGAGTGGCTAACTTAGGAGACAGAGCATGGTGCATGGTGCAAGTTGTGAGTGGCTGATGTAGGAAAGAGAGCAAGGAACGTAGTGCAAGCTGTCAGTGGCTACCATAGGAGAGAGACCATGGTGCACTGTGCAAGCAGTGAGTGGCTAACATAGGAGACAGTGCATGGTTTGTGGTGCAAGCTATGAGTGGTTAACATAGCAGAGAGCATTCTGCATGGTGCAAACTGTGAGTGGCTAACATAGGAGAGAGAGCATGGTTTGTGGTGCAAACTGAGAGTGGCTAACAGGGAGGCGAGAGCATGGTGCATGGTGCAAGCTGTGAGTGGCTAACATGGGAGAAGGCGTAGTGCATGGTGCAAGCTGTGAATGACTAACATAGGAAAGGAGCAGGGTGCGTGGTGCAAGCTGTGAGTGGCTAACACAGGAGAAACAGCATGGTGCATGGTGCACGCTGTGAGTGGCTAACATGGTGGAGGTGCATGAGTGCTGCAGTGCAGCTGTGAGTGGCTAACATGGGAGAAGAGAGCATGGTGCATGGTGCAAGCTGGAGTGGCTAACATAGGAGAGAGAGAGCATGGTGTGTGTGGTGCAAGCTGTGAGTGGCTAACATAGGAGAGAGCATGGTTTGTGGTGCAAGCTGTGAGTGGCTAACATAGGAGAGAGATCATGGTGCATTGTGCAAGCTGAGAGTGGCGAACACAAGAAAATGAGCATGGTTTGTGGTGCAAGCTGTGAGTGGCTAACACAGGAGAGAGCATGGTGCATGGCGCAGGTAGTGAGTGGCTAGCATAGGAAAGATAGCACGGTGCATGGTGCAAGCTGTGAGTGGCTAACATAGGAGAGAGAGCATGGTGCAGACTGTGAGTGGCTAACATAGGAAAGAGAGCATGTTGCGTTGTGCAAGCTGTGACTGGCTAACACAGGAAAAAGAGCATGGTTTGTGGTGCAAGCTGTGAGTGGCTAACAAATGAGCGAGAGCATGGTGTGTGCTGCAAGTTCTGAGTGGCTAACATAGGAGAGAGATCATGGTGAGTTGAACAAGCTGCTAGTGGTTAACATTAAAAATCATTTTTTGTGTTACAAGCTGTGAGTGGCAAACATAGAAGAGAGATCATGGTGCATGGTGCAAGCAGTGATTGGCTAACATAGGAGAGAGAGAGCATGGTTTAGAGTGCAAGCTGTGAGTATTTAACAGGAGAGAGAGCATGGTTTGTGATGCAAGCTGTGAGTGGCTAACCTAGGTAAAAGGGCATGGTTTGTGGTGCAAACTGAGAGTGGCTAACATAGGAGTGAGAGCATGGTGTGCGGTGCAAGCTGTGAGTGGCTAACATAGTAGAGAGAGCATAGGGCATGGTGCAAGCTGTGAGTGGCTAACAAAGGAGACAAGCATAGTTTGTAGTGCAAGACTGGTGGCTAACAAAGGGAGAGAAGCATGGTGGGTTGTGCAAGCTGTGAGTGGCTAACATAGGAGAGAGCATGGTGCGTGGTGCAAGCTGTGGAGTAGCTAACATAGGAAAGAGCATGGTGTGTAGTACAAAGCTATGAGTGGCAAACACTGGAAAAAGAGCATGGTTTGTGGTGCAAGCTGTAAGTGGCTAACATAGGAGAGAGCAGCGTCGGTTGTGCAAGCTGTGAGTGGCTAACAAGGAAAAATCATGGTTTGTGTGTACAAGCTGTGAGTGGCTAACATAGGAAAGTGAGCATGGTGCATGGTGCAAGCTGTGAGTGGCTAACACAGGAGATGAGGCATGGTGTGTGGGTACAAGCTGAGAGTAGCTAACCAGAGTGAGGGAGCATGGTGCATGGTGCAAGTTGTCACGTGGCTAACGTGGGAAAGAGAGCAAGGTGCATGGTGCAAGCTGTGAGTGGCTAACATAGGAGAGAGAGCATGATGCATTGTGCAAGCTGAGGTGGCTATACACAGGAAAAAGAGCTTGGTTTGTGGTGCAAGCTATGAGTGGTTAACATAGCAGAGAGCATTGTGCATGGTGCAAACTGTGAGTGGCTAACATAGGAGTGAGAGAAAGGTGCGTGGTGCAAGCTGTGAGTGGCTAACATAGGAGAGAGAGCATAGTGCATGGTGCAAGCTATGAGTTGCTAACATAGGAGACAGCATAGTTTGTGGTGTAAACTGTGACTGGCTAACATAGGAGAGAGACCATGGTGCACGGTGCAAGCAATGAGTGGCTAACATAGGAGACAGTGCATGGTTTGTGGTGCAAACTGTGAGTGGCTAACATGGGAGAGAGAGCATGGTGCATGGTGCAAGCTGTGAGTGGCTAACTTAGGAGACAGAGCATGGTGCATGGTGCAAGTTGTGAGTGGCTGATGTAGGAAAGAGAGCAAGGTGCGTGGTGCAAGCTGTCAGTGGCTACCATAGGAGAGAGCATGGTGCATTGCGCAAGGTGAGAGTGGCTAACAAAGAAAAAGAGCATGGTTTGTGGTGCAAGCTATGAGTGGTTAACATAGCAGAGAGCATTCTGCATGGTGCAAACTGTGAGTGGCTAACATAGGAGAGAGAGCATGGTTTGTGGTGCAAACTGAGAGTGGCTAACATAGGAGCGAGAGCATGGTGCATGGTGCAAGCTGTGAGTGGCTAACATAGGAGAGAGAGCGTAGTGCATGGTGCAAGCTGTGAGTGACTAACATAGGAAAAGAGCATGGTGCGTGGTGCAAGCTGTGGTGGCTAACACAGGAGAAACAGCATGGTGCATGGTGCAAGCTGTGAGTGCTAACAGGTGAGGAGCATGAGTGCTGAGCTGCGCTGTAGTGGCTAACATAGGAGAAAGAGCATGGTGCATGGTGCACGCTGTGAGTGGCTAACATAGGAGAGAGAGCATGGTGTGTGGTGCAAGCTGTGAGTGGCTAACATAGGAGAGAGAGCATGGTTTGTGGTGCAAGCTGTGAGTGGCTAACATAGGAGAGAGATCATGGTGCATTGTGCAAGCTGAGAGTGGCGAACACAAGAAAATGAGCATGGTTTGTGGTGCAAGCTGTGAGTGGCTAACACAGGAGAGAGCATGGTGCATGGCGCAGGTAGTGAGTGGCTAGCATAGGAAAGATAGCACGGTGCATGGTGCAAGCTGTGAGTGGCTAACATAGGAGAGAGAGCATGGTGCAGACTGTGAGTGGCTAACATAGGAAAGAGAGCATGTTGCGTTGTGCAAGCTGTGACTGGATAACACACGAAAAAGAGCATGGTTTGTGGTACCAAGCTGTGAGTGGCTAACATATGAGAGCAGAGCATGGTGTGTGGTGCAAGTTGTGAGTGGCTAACATAGGAGAAGAGGCATGGTGCGTTGGTGCAAGCTGTGAGTGGCTAACATAGGAGAAAGCATGGTTTGTGGTACAAGCTGTGAGTGCTAACATAGGAAAGAGAGCATGGTGCGTGGTGCAAGCTGTGAGTGGCTAACACAGGAGATAGAGCATGGTGTGTGGTACAAGCGAGAGTAGCTAACTTAGAAGTGAGGGAGCATGGTGCATGGTGCAAGTCGTCACGTGGCTAACGTGGGAAAGAGAACAAGGTCGTGATTAGCAAGCTGTGAGTGGCTAACATGGGAGAGAGCATGATGCATTGTGCAAGCTGAGGAGTGACTTACAGGAAAAAGAGCTTGGTTTGTGGTGCAGGCTATGAGTGGTTAACATAGCAGAGAGCATTGTGCATGGTGTAAACTGTGAGTGGCTAACATAGGAGCGAGAGAAAGGTGCGTGGTGCAAGCTGTGAGTGGCTAACATAGGAGAGAGAGCATAGTGCATGGTGCAAGCTATGAGTTGCTAACATAGGAGACAGCATAGTTTGTGGTGTAAACTGTGACTGGCTAACATAGGAGAGAGACCATGGTGCACGGTGCAAGCAATGAGTGGCTAACATAGGAGACAGTGCATGGTTTGTGGTGCAAACTGTGAGTGGCTAACATGGGAGAGAGAGCATAGTGCATAGTGCAAGCTGTGAGTGGCTAACAGGAGACAGAGCATGGTGCATGGTGCAAGTTGTGAGTGGCTGATGTAGGAAAGAGAGCAAGGTACATGGTGCAAGCTGTCAGTGGCTACCATAGGAGAGAGAGCATGGTGCATTGCGCAAGGTGAGAGTGGCTAACAAAGGAAAAAGAGCATGGTTTGTGGTGCAAGCTATGAGTGGTTAACATAGCAGAGAGCATTCTGCATGGTGCAAAATGTGAGTGGCTAACATAGGAGAGAGAGCATGGTTTGTGGTGCAAACTGAGAGTGGCTAACATAGGAGCGAGAGCATGGTGCATGGTGCAAGCTGTAAGTGGCTAACATAGGAGAGAGAGCATAGTGCATGGTGCAAGCTATGAGTTGCTAACATAGGAGACAGCATAGTTTGTGGTGCAAACTGTGTGCGGCTAACATAGGAGACAGAGCATGGTGCATGGTGCAAGCTGTGAGTGGCTAACATAGGAGGGAGAGCATGGTGCATGGTGGAAGTTGTGAGTGGCTAACGTAGGAAAGAAAGCAAGGTGCGTTGTGCAAGCTGTGAGTGGCTGACATAGGAGAGAGAGCATTCTGCATTGCGCAAGCTGAGAGTGGCTAACATTGGTAAAAGAGCATGGTTTGTGGTAAAAGCTGTGAGTGGTTAACATAGCAGAGAGCAGTGAGCATGGTGCAAACTGTGAGTGACTAACATAGGAGCAAGAGCATGGTACGTGGTGCAAGCTGTGAGTGGCTAACATTGGAGAGAGAGCATGGTTTGTGGTGCAAACTGTGAGTGGCTAACATAGGAGCCAGAGCATGGTGCGTGGTACAAGCTGTGAGTGGCTAACATAGGAGAGAGAGCATAGTGCATGGTGCAAGCTATGAGTTGCTAACATAGGAGACAACCCTAGTTTGTAGTGTAAACTGAGTGGCTAACCTGCTTAGAAAAGAAGCGTGGTGCACCTGATTGCAAGCGATAAGTGGCTAACATAGGAGACATAGCATGGTTTGAGGTGCAAACTGTGATTGGCTAACATAGGAGAGAGAGAGAGCATGGTGCATGGTGCAAGCTGAGTGGCTAACATAGGAGAGAGAGCATGGTGCATGGTTCAGATTGTGAGTGGCTAATATAGGAAGAGAAAGGTGCATTGTGCAAGTTTGACTGGCTAACACAGGAAAAAGAGCATGGTTTGTGGTGGAAGCTGTGGTGGCTAACATGGAGCGAGGACACAGTGTGTAGTACATGCTGTAGTGGCTAACATAGGAGAGAGGCATGGTGCGTTGTACAAGCAGCAAGTGGCTAACAGGAATAATCATGGTTTGTGTTACAAGCTGTGGGTGGCTAACATAGGAGAGAGGCATGGTGCATGGTGCAAGTTGTGAGTGGCTAACATAGGAGAGAGGCATGGGGCATGGTGCAAAGCTGTGGTGGCTAACTTATGGGGGAGAGAGCAGGTGCATGATGCAAGCGGTGATTGGCTAATGTAGGAGAGACAGAGCATGGTTTCACGGTTGCAAGCTGTGGTGGCTAACACGGGTAAAAGGACATGGTTTGTGGTGCAAGCTGTGAGTGGCTAACATGGGAGAGAGAGCATGGTGTGTACTGTGAGCAGTGGTGGCTAATGTACTAGAGCATGGTGGATGGTGCAAACTGTGACTGGCTAACAGAGAGAGCATGGTTTGTGGTGCAAGCTGTGAGTGGCTAACACAGGGAGAGAGATCATGGTGCCTGGTGCAAGCACTGAGTTTCTAACATGGAGAGAGAGCATGGTGCATTGTGCAAGCTGTGAGTGGCTAACACAGGAGAAACAGCATGGTGCATGGTGCAAGCTGTGAGTGGCTAACACAGGAGAAACAGCATGGTGCATGGTGCACGCTGTGAGTGGCTAACATAGGAGAAAGTGCATGGTACGATTGCTTGCGCTGTGAGTGGCTAACATGGGAGAAGAGCAGGGTGCATAGTGCAAGCTGTGAGTGGCTAACACAGGAGAGACTGCATGGTGCATGGTGCAAACTGTGAGGGGCAAACATAGGAGAAAAGAGCATGGTTTGTGGTGCAAGCTGTGAGTGGCTAACACAGGAGAGGCATGGTGCATGGCGCAGGTGGTGAGTGGCTAGCATGGGAAAGATAGCACGGTGCATGGTGCAAGCTGTGAGGTGGCTAACATGGGAGAAAGAGCATGTGCAGACTGTGGTGGCTAACATAGGAAGGAGCATGTTGCGTTGTGCAAGCTGTGACTGGCTAACACAGGAAAAAGAGCATGGTTTGTGGTGCAAGCTGTGAGTGGCTAACAAATGAGCGAGAGCATGGTGTGTGCTGCAAGTTCTGAGTGGCTAACATAGGAGAGAGATCATGGTGAGTTGTACAAGCTGCTAGTGGTTAACATTAAAAATCATTTTTTGTGTTACAAGCTGTGAGTGGCAAACATAGAAGAGAGATCATGGTGCATGGTGCAAGCTGTGAGTGGCTAACTCAGAGGAGAAAGAGCATGGTGCATGATACAAGCGGTGATTGGCTAACGTAGGAGAGAGAGAGCATGGTTTACAGTGCAAGCTGTGAGTATTTAACAGGAGAGAGAGCATGGTTTGTGGTGCAAGCTGTGAGTGGCTAACCTAGGTAAAAGGGCATGGTTTGTGAGTTGCAAACTGAAGTAGCTAACAGGGAGAGAGAGCATGGTGTGCTGTGATCAGTGAGTGAGCTAATGTACAAGAGAGGCACGGTGGATGGTGGAAACTGTGAGTGGCTAAAAAAGAGATAGCATGGTTTGTGGTGCAAGCTGTGAGTGGCTAACACAGGAGAGAGATCATGGTATTTGGTGCAAGCACTGGTGGCTAACATAGGAGAGAGAGACCATGGTGCATTGTGCTAGCTGTGAGTGACTAACATAGGAAAGAAAGCACGGTGTTTGGTGCAAGCTGTGAGTGGCTAAAACAGGAGAAACAGCATGGAGCAAGGTGCACACTGTGAGTGGCTAACAGGAGAAAAAGCATAGTGCATGGTGCACGCTGTGAGTGGCTAATATAGGAGAAAAAGCATGGTGCATAGTGTATGCTGTGAGTGGCTAACATAGGAGAGAGAGCATGGTGCATTGTGCAAGCTGAGAGTGGCTAACATTGGTAAAAGAGCATGGTTTGTGGTGAAAGCTGTGAGAGGTTAACATAGGAGAGAGCAGTAAGCATGGTGCAAACTGTGAGTGACTAACATAGGAGCGAGAGCATGGTCACGTGGTGCAAGCTGTGAGTGGCTAACATGGAGAGAGCATGGTTTGTGCTGCAAACTGTGAGTGGCTAACATAGAACCAGAGCATGGTGTGTGGTACAAGCTTTGAGTGGCTAACATGGGAGAGAGAGCATAGTGCATGGTGCAAGCTCTGAGGTTGCTAACATAGGAGACAAGCCTAGTTTGTGGTGTAATCTGTGGTGGCTAACATAGCAGAGGCGTGGTGCACGGTGCAAGCGATAAGTGGCTAACATAGGAGACATAGCATGGTTTGTGGTGCAAACTGTGATTGGCTAACATAGGAGGGAGAGAGCATGGTGCATGGTGCAAGCTGTGAGTGGCTAACATAGGAGAGAGAGCATGGTGCATGGTTCAGATTGTGAGTGGCTAATATAGGAAAGAGAGAAAGGTGCATTGTGCAAGTTTTGACTGGCTAACACAGGAAAAAGAGCATGGTTTGTGGTGGAAGCTGTGAGTGGCTAACATAGGAGCGAGAGCACAGTGTGTGAGTACATGCTGTGAGTGGCTAACATAGGAGAGAGAGCATGGTGCATTGTACAAGCTGCAAGTGGCTAACAGGAATAATCATGGTTTGTGTTACAAGCTGTGGGTGGCTAACATAGGAGAGAGAGCATGGTGCATGGTGCAAGTTGTGAGTGGCTAACATAGGAGAGAGAGCATGGGGCATGGTGCAAGCTGTGAGTGGCTAACTTATAGGGGAGAGAGCAGGGTGCATGATGCAAGCGGTGATTGGCTAATGTAGGAGAGACAGAGCATGGTTTACGGTGCAAGCTGTGAGTGGCTAACACAGGTAAAAGGACATGGTTTGTGGTGCAAGCTGTGAGTGGCTAACATAGGAGAGAGAGCATGGTGTGTACTGTGAGCAGTGAGTGGCTAATGTACTAGAGAGAGCATGGTGGATGGTGCAAACTGTGACTGGCTAACAGAAGAGAGAGCATGGTTTGTGGTGCAAGCTGTGAGTGGCTAACACAGGGGAGAGAGATCATGGTACTTGGTGCAAGTACTGAGTGGCTAACATGGGAGAGCGAGAGCATGGTGCATTGTGCAAGCTGTGAGTGACTAACATAGGAAAGAGAGCAGGGTGCGTGGTGCAAGCTGTGAGTGGCTAACACAGGAGAAACAGCATGGTGCATGGTGCACGCTGTGAGTGGCTAACATAGGAGAAAGTGCATAGTGCACGGTGCACGCTGTGAGTGGCTAACATAGGAGAAGAGCATGGTGCATGGTGCAAGCTGTGAGTGGCTAACATAGGAGAGAGAGCATGGTGCATGGTGCAAGCTGTGAGTGGCTAACATAGGAGAGAGAGCATGGTTTGTGGTGCAAGCTGTGAGTGGCTAACACAGGAGAGAGCATGGTGCATGGCGCAGGTAGTGAGTGGCTAGCATAGGAAAGATAGCAAGGTGCATGGTGCAAGCTGTGAGTGGCTAACATAGGAGAGAGAGCATGTTGCAGACTGTGAGTGGCTAACATAGGAAAGCGAGCATGTTGCGTTGTGCAAGCTGTGACTGGCTAACACTGGAAAAAGAGCATGGTTTGTGGTGCAAGCTGTGAGTGGCTAACATTTAAGCGAGAGCATGGTGTGTGCTGCAAGTTCTGAGTGGCTAACATAGGAGCGAGATCATGGTGAGTTGTACAAGCTGCTAGTGGTTAACATTAAAAATCATTTTTTGTGTTACAAGCTGTGAGTGGCAAACATAGAAGAGAGATCATGGTGCATGGTGCAAGCTGTGAGTGGCTAACTTAGAGGAGAAAGAGCATGGTGCATGATACAAGCGGTGATTGGCTAACGTAGGAGAGAGAGAGCATGGTTTACAGTGCAAGCTGTGAGTATTTAACAGGAGAGAGAGCATGGTTTGTGGTGCAAGCTGTGAGTGGCTAACATAGGAGCGAGAGCATGGTGGGCGGTGCAAGCTGTGAGTGGCTAACAAAGGAGAGGAAGCATGGTTTGTACTGCAAACTGAGAGTGGCTAACACAGGAGTGAGAGCATGGTGCGTGGGTGCAAGCTGTGGTGCTAACATAGTAGAGAGAGCATAGGGCATGGTGCAAGCTGTGGTGGCTAACAAGAGAGACAGCATAGTTTTGAGTGCAAACCTGGCGGCTAACATAGGAGAGAGAGCATGGTGCACGGTTCAAGCTATGAGTGGCTAATATGGGAGACAGAGCAGTTTTTGGTGCAAACTGTGAGTGGCTCACATAGGAAAGAGAGCATGGTGCGTAGTACAAACTATCAGTGGCAAACACTGGAAAAAGAGCATGGTTTGTGGTGCAAGCTGTAAGTGGCTAACATAGGAGAGAGAGCATGGTCGGTTGTACAAGCTGTGAGTGGCTAACAGGAAAAATCATGGTTTGTGTTACAAACTCTGGATAGGCTGAACATAGGAAAGTGAGCATGGTGCGTGGTGCAAGCTGTGAGTGGCTAACACAGGAGATGAGAGCATGGTGTGTGGTACAAGCTGAGGTAGCTAACAGAGTGAGGGAGCATGGTGCATGGTGCAAGTTGTGCGTGGCTACGCGTGGGAAAGAGAGCAAGGTGCATGGTGCAAGCTGAGGTGGCTAACATAGGAGAGAAGGCATGATGCATTGTGCAAGCTAAGGTGGCTTACACAGGAAAAAGAAGCTTGGTTTGTGGTGCAGGGTATGAGTGGATAACATAGCAGAGGCATTGTGCATGGTGTAAACTGTGAGTGGCTAACATAGGAGTGAGAGAAGGTCACGTGGTGCAAGCTGTGAGTGGCTAACTTATAGGAGAGAGAGCATAGTGCATGGTGCAAGCTATGAGTTGCTAACATAGGAGACAACATAGTTTGTGGTGTAAACTGTGACTGGCTAACATAGGAGAGAGACCATGGTGCACGGTGCAAGCAATGAGTGGCTAACATAGGAGACAGTGCATGGTTTGTGGTGCAAACTGTGAGTGGCTAACATAGGAGAGAGAGAGCATGGTGCATAGTGCAAGCTGTGAGTGGCTAACTCAGGAGACAGAGCATGGTGCATGGTGCAAGTTGTGAGTGGCTGATGTAGGAAAGAGAGCAAGGTACGTGGTGCAAGCTGTCAGTGGCTACCATAGGAGAGAGCATGGTGCATTGCGCAAGGTGAGAGTGGCTAACAAAAGAAAAAGAGCATGGTTTGTGGTGCAAGCTATGAGTGGTTAACATAGCAGAGAGCATTCTGCATGGTGCAAACTGTGATTGGCTAACATAGGAGAGAGCATGGTTTGTGGTGCAAACTGAGAGTGGCTAACATAGGAGGCGAGCATGGTGCATGGTGCAAGCTGTGAGTGGCTAACATAGGAGAGGCGTGGTGCATGGTGCAAGCTGTGAATGACTAACATAGGAAAGAGAGCATGGTGCGTGGTGCAAGCTGTGAGTGGCTAACACAGGAGAAACAGCATGGTGGATGGTGCAAGCTGTGAGTGGCTAACAGGTGAGGTGCATGAGTGCTGAAGCTGCGCTGTAGTGGCTAACATGGGAGAAGAGCATGGTGCATGGTGCAAGCTGTGAGTGTAACGATGGGAGAGAGGCATGGTGTGTGGTGCAAGCTGTGAGTGGCTAACATAGGAGAGAGCATGGTTTGTGGTGCAAGCTGTGAGTGGCTAACATGGGAGAGAGATCATGGTGCATTATGCAAGCTGAGGTGCGAACACAAGAAAATGAGCATGGTTTGTGGTGCAAGCTGTGAGTGGCTAACACAGGAGAGAGGCATGGTGCATGGCGCAGGTGAGTGGTGGCTAGCATAGGAAGAATGAGCATGTGCATGGTGCAAGCTGTGAGTGGCTAACATAGGAGAGAGAGCATGGTGCAGACTGTGAGTGGCTAACATAGGAAAGAGAGCATGTTGTGTTGTGCAAGCTGTGACTGGCTAACACAGGAAAAAGAGCATGGTTTGTGGTGCAAGCTGTGAGTGGCTAACATATGAGCGAGAGCATGGTGTGTGCTGCAAGTTCTGAGTGGCTAACATAGGAGAGAGATCATGGTGAGTTGTACAAGCTGCTAGTGGTTAACATTAAAAATCATTTTTTGTGTTACAAGCTGTGAGTGGCAAACATAGAAGAGAGATCATGGTGCATGGTGCAAGCTGTGATTGGCTAACTTAGAGGAGAAAGAGCATGGTGCATGATGCAAGCGGTGATTGGCTAACATAGGAGAGAGAGAGCATGGTTTACAGTGCAAGCTGTGAGTATTTAACAGGAGAGAGAGCATGGTTTGTGATGCAAGCTGTGAGTGGCTAACCTAGGTAAAAGGGCATGGTTTGTGGTGCAAACTGGGAGTGGCTAACATGGGATGAGGAGCATGGTGTCAGAGGTGCAAGCTGTGAGTGGCTAACTATATAGAGAGAGCATGGTGCATGGTGCAAGCTGGAGTGGCTAACAAGGAGACAACATGGTTTGAGTGAAAACTGTGAGTGGCTAACATGGGAGAGGCTTGGTGCAGTTCAAGCTATGGTGGCTAACAAAGGAGACAGAACAGTTTTGGATGTGCAAACTGTGAGTGGCTATCATAGGAAAGAAGAGCATGGTGTCGTGAGTGCAAAGTTGTGAGTGGCTAACAAGGAGAGAGAGGCATGGTTTGAACTGCAAGCTGAGAGTGGCTAACACAGGAGTGAGAGCATGGTGCGTGGTGCAAGCTGTGAGTGGCTAACACAGTGAGAGAGCATAGGGCATGGTGCAAGCTGTAGTGGCTAACAAAGGAGAGAGAGCATGGTGCATGGTTCAAGCTATGAGTGGCTAACATGGGAGACAGAGCAGTTTTTGGTGCAAACTGTGAGTGGCTCACATAGGAAAGAGAGCATGGTGCGTAGTACAAACTATGAGTGGCAAACACTGGAAAAAGAGCATGGTTTGTGGTGCAAGCTGTAAGTGGCTAACATAGGAGAGAGAGCATGGTCGGTTGTACAAACTGCGAGTGGCTAACAGGAAAAATCATGGTTTGTGTTACAAGCTGTGAGTGGCTAACATAGGAAAGTGAGCATGGTGCGTGGTGCAAGCTGTGAGTGGCTAACACAGGAGATAGAGCATGGTGTGTGGTACAAGCTGAGAGTAGCTAACTTAGAAGTGAGGGAGCATGGTGCATGGTGCAAGTTGTACGTGGCTAACGTAGGAAAGAGAGCAAGGTGCATGGTGCAAGCTGTGAGTGGCTAACATATGGGAGAGAGCATGATGCATTGTGCAAGCTGAGAGTGGCTTACACAGGAAAAAGATCTTGGTTTGTGGTGCAGGCTATGAGTGGTTAACATAGCAGAGAGCATTGTGCATGGTGTGAACTGTGAGTGGCTAACATGGGCGAGAGAAGGTCACGTGGTGCAAGCTGTGTGGCTAACATAGGAGAGAGCATAGTGCATGGTGCAAGCTATGAGTTGCTAACATAGGAGACAGCATAGTTTGTGGTGTAAACTGTGACTGGCTAACATAGGAGAGAGACCATGGTGCCAGTTGCAAGCAATGAGTGGCTAACATAGGAGACAGTGCATGGTTTGTGGTGCAAACTGTGAGTGGCTAACATGAGGAGAGAGAGGCATGGTGCATAGTGCAAGCTGGTGGTGGCTAACAGGAGACAGAGCATGGTGCATGGTGCAAGTTGTGAGTGGCTGATGTAGGAAGAGGCAAGGTACATGGTGCAAGCTGTCAGTGGCTACCATGGGAGAGAGAGCATGGTGCATGGCAAGGTGAGAGTGGCTAACAAAGGAAAAAGAGCATGGTTTGTGGTGCAAGCTATGAGTGGTTAACATAGCAGAGAGCATTCTGCATGGTGCAAACTGTGAGTGGCTAACATAGGAGAGAGCATGGTTTGTGGTGCAAACTGTGAGAGGCTAACATAGGGCGAGAGCATGTTGCATGGTGCAAGCTGTAAGTGGCTAACATAGGAGAGGAGCATAGTGCATGGTGCAAGCTATGAGTTGCTAACATAGGAGACAGCATAGTTTGTGGTGCAAACTGTGTCACTGCCTAACATAGGAGACAGAGCATGGTGCATGGTGCAAGCTGTGAGTGGCTAACATAGGAGGAGAGCATGAGTGCATGGTGGAAGTTGTGAGTGGCTAATGTGGGAAAGAAAGCAAGGTGCGTTGTGCAAGCTGTGGTGGCTGACATAGGAGAGGGAGCATTCATTGCGCAAGCTGAGGTAGGCTAACATTAGGTAAAGAGCATGGTTTGTGGTGAAAGCTGTGAGTGGTTAACATAGCGAGAGCAGTGAGCATGGTGCAAACTGTGAGTGACTAACATAGAACAGAGCATGGGCACGTGGTGCAAGCTGTGAGTGGCTAACATTGGAGAGAGCATGGTTTGTGGTGCAAACTGTGAGTGCTAACATAGGAGCCAGAGCATGGTGCGTGGTACAAACTGTGGTGGCTAACATAGGAGAGAGAGCATAGTGCATGGTGCAAGCTATGGGTTGCTAACATAGGAGACAGCCCTAGTTTGTGGTGTAAACTGTGGTGGCTAACATAGCAGAGGCGTGGTGCGATTGCAAGCGATAAGTGGCTAACTATAGGAGACATAGCATGGTTTGTGGTGCAAACTGTGATTAGCTAACATAGGAGGAGAGAGCATGGTGCATGGTTACAAGCTGTGAGTGGCTAACATAGAAGAGAGCATGGTGCATGGTTCAGATTGTGAGTGGCTAATATGGAAGAGAAAGGTGCATTGTGCAAGTTTGACTGGCTAACACAGGAAAAAGAGCATGGTTTGTGGTGGAAGCTGTGGTGGCTAACATGGGAGCGAGGCACAGTGTGTGAGCTACATGCTGTAGTGGCTAACATAGGAGAGAGGGCATGGTGTGTTGTACAAGCAGCAAGTGGCTAACAGGAATAATCATGGTTTGTGTTACAAGCTGTGGGTGGCTAACATAGGAGAGAGCATGGTGCATGGTGCAAGTTGGAGTGGCTAACATAGGAGAGAGCATGGGGCATGGTGCAAGCTGTGGTGGCTAACTTATGGGGAGAGAGCAGGTGCATGATGCAAGCGGTGATTGGCTAATGGGAGAGACAGAGCATGGTTCTGATTAGCAAGCTGTGGTGGCTAACACAGGGTAAAAGGACATGGTTTGTGGTGCAAGCTGTGAGTGGCTAACATAGGAGAGAGAGCATGGTGTGTACTGTGAGCAGTGGTGGCTAATGTACTAGAGAGAGCATGGTGGATGGTGCAAACTGTGACTGGCTAACAGAAGAGAGCATGGTTTGTGGTGCAAGCTGTGAGTGGCTAACACAGGGAGAGAGATCATGGTACTTGGTGCAAGCACTGAGTTTCTAACATGGGAGGAGAGGCATGGTGCATTGTGCAAGCTGTGGTGGCTAACACAGGGAAGGGCATGGTGCATGGTGCACGCTGTGAGTGGCTAACATAGGAGAAAGAGCATAGTGCACGGTGCACGTTGTGAGTGGCTAACCTAGGTAAAAGGGCATGGTTTGTGGTGCAAACTGTGAGTGGCTAACATAGGAGAGAAAGCATGGTGTGTGCTGTGATCAGTGAGTGACTAATGTACAAGAGAGAGCACAGTGGATGGTGGAAACTGTGAGTGGCTAAAAGAAGAGATAGCATGGTTTGTGGTGCAAGCTGTGAGTGGCTAACACAGGAGAGAGATCATGGTGTTGGTTGCGAAGCACTGAGTGGCTAACATAGGAGAGAGAGAGACCATGGTGCATTGTGCTAGCTGTGAGTGACTAACATAGGAAAAGAAAGCGGTGCTTGGTGCAAGCTGTGAGTGGCTAAAACAGGAGAAACAGCATGGAGCATGGTGCACACTGTGAGTGGCTAACATAGGAGAAAGAGCATAGTGCATGGTGCACGCTGTGAGTGGCTAATATAGGAGAAAGAGCATGGTGCATAGTGTATGCTGTGTGTGGCTAACATAGGAGTGAGAGCATGGTTTGTGGTGCAAACTGTGAGTGACTAACATAGAAGAGAGAGCAAGGTGCATTGTGCAAGCTGAGAGTGACTAACACAGGAAAATGAGCATGGTTTGTGGTGTAAGCTGTGAGTGGCTAACATAGGAGAGAGTATGGTGCATGAAGCAAACTGAGAGTGGCTAACACAGGAGAAAGAGCATGGTGTGAGGTGCAAGCTGTGAGTGGCTAACATAGGAGAGAGAGCATGGTTTGTACTGCAAACTGTGAGTGGCTAACAGGAGTGAGAGCATGGTGCGTGGTGCAAGCAGTGATTGGCTAACATTGGAGAGAGAGCATAGTGCATGGTGCAAGCTATAAGTGGCTAACATAGGAGACAGCATAGTTTATAGGGCAAACTGTGAGCGGCTAACATAGGAGGGAGAGCATGGAGCACGGTGCAAGCGATGAGTGGCTAAAATAGCAGACTGAGCAGTTTGTGGTGCAAACTGTGAGTGGCTAACATTGGAAAGAGAGCATGGTGCATTGTACAAGCGGTGAGTGGCTAACACAGGAAAAAGAGCATGGTTTGTGGAGCAAGCTGCAAGAGGCTAACATAGGAGGGAGAGCATGGTGTGTGGAGCAAACTGTGAGTGCTAACATAGGAGAGAGCATGGTGGGTTGTACAAGCTGTGGGTGGCTAACATAGGAGAGAGAGAGCATAGTGGGTTGGCTGAAGCTGCGATTGGCTAACAGGAAAAAATCATGATTTGTGTTACAAGCTGTGAGTTTCTAACATAGGAGAGAAGGCATGGTGAAAGTAGTTCCAGAAGCTGTGGTGGCTAACATGAGCAGAAGAGCATGGTGCGTGGTGCAAGTTGTGGTGGCTAACTGGAGAGAGTATGGTTGTGTTACCAAGCTGTGGGTGGCTAACATGGAGAGAAAACATGGTGCATCGTGCAAGCTGTCAGTGGCTAACATAGGAGAGAGAGCATGGTGCGTGGTGCAAGCTGTGGTGGCTAACATGGGAGAGAGAGCATGGTGCATGGTTACAGAGTTGTGAGTGGCTAACGTTGGAAAGGAACAAGGTGCAGGTCCGGAAGTTGGTGATGGCTACCATAGAAGAGAGAGCATGGTGCATTCGCAAGCTGAATTGGCTAACACAGGAAAAGAGCATGGTTTGTGGTGCAAGCGATGAGTGGTTAACATAGCAGAGAGCTTTATGCATGGTGCAAACTGTGAGTGGCTAACATAGGAGTGAGATCATGGTGCATGGTGTAATCTGTGAGTGACCAACATACGAGGGAGAGCAGGGTTTGTAGTGCAAACTGTGAGTGGCTGACATAGGAGCGAGATCATGGTGCGTTGTGCATGCTGTGAGTGGCTAACATAGGACAAAGAGGATGTTGCATGGTGCAGGCTGTGAGGGGCTAACATATTAGAGAGAGCATGGTTTGTGCTGCAAATTGTGAGTGAGTAACATTGGAGAGAGAGAGCATGATTTGTGGTGCAAGTCGTGAGTGGCTAACAGGAGAGAGCATGGTGTGTGGTGCATGCTGTGAGTGGCTAACATAGGAGAGAGAGTATGGTTTGTGGTGCAATCTGTGAGTGGCTAACATAGGAGAGAGAGGATGGTTGTACTGCAAACTGTGAGTGGCTAACACAGGAAAATGAGCATGGTTTGTGGTGCAAGCTGTGAGTGGCTAACATAGGAGAGAGAGCATGGTGCATGGTGCAAACCGTGAGTAAGCTAACACAGGAGGCGAGATCATGGTGTATGTTACCAAGCTGTGAGTGGCTAAATAGGAGGCGAGAGCATGGTTTGAACTGCAATCTGTGAGTGGCTAACACAGGAGCAGGAAGCTTGGTGCGTGGTGCAAGCTGTGAGTGGCTAACATTGTAGAGGAGCATAGTGCATGGTGCAAGCTATGAGTGGCTAACATAGGAGACAACATAGTTTGTGAGTACAAACTGTAGTAGCTAACATAGGAGAGAGGCATGGTGCATGGTGCAAACTAGAATAGCTAACATGGGAGACTGAGCAGTTTAGTAATACCAGGCTGGATGGCTCACATAGGAAAAGAACATTGTGCTTTGTACAAGCTGTGAGTGGCTAACAGAGGAAAAAAGGCATGGTTTGTGATTGCAAGCTGTAAGTGGCTAACATAGGAGCGGGAGTATGGTGTGTGGTTCAAGCTGTGAGTGGCTAACATAGGAGAGATAACATGGTGGGTTGTACAAGCAGCGAGTGGCTAACAGGAAAAATTATGGTTTGTGTTAGAAGCTGTGAGCGGCTAACATAGGAGAGAGAGCATGGTGTGTGGTGCAAGCAGTGAGTGGCTAACATTGGAAAGAGAGCATGGTGCGTGGTGCAAGCTGTGAGTGGCTAACATAGGAAAGAGAGCATGGTGTGTGGTGCAAGGTGTGAGTGGCTAACATAGGAGAGAGAGCATGGTGTGTTGTGCTAGCTGTGAGTGGCTAACATGGGAAAGAGAGCATGGTGCATGGTCCAAGCTGTGAGTGGCTAACACAGGAGAAAG
This sequence comes from Neoceratodus forsteri, assembly GCA_016271365.2. NCBI lineage: Eukaryota > Metazoa > Chordata > Ceratodontiformes > Ceratodontidae > Neoceratodus > Neoceratodus forsteri. Next base: position 48,820,252 of record JADMNL010000035.1, read on the forward strand.
GCGTGGTCGTTGTGCAAGCTGAGAGTAGGCTAACACTGGAAAAAGAGCTTGTTTGTGGTGCAAGCTATGAGTGGTTAACATAGCAGAGAGAGCATTGTGCATGGTTACAAACTGTGAGTGGCTAACATTGGAGAGAGAGAGCATGGTGCATGGTAAAAGCTGAGGTGGCTCACTTAGGAGACAAGGCATGGTGCATGGTGCAGATTGTGAGTGTGCTTGTGGGAAGAGAGCAAGGTGTGTTGTGCATGCTGTGAGTGGCTAACATAGGAGAGAGAGCATGGTGCATTGTGCAAGCTGAGAGTGGCTAACATTGGAAAAAGAGCATGGTGCATGGTGCAAGCTGTGAGTGTCTAACATAGGAGAGAGAGCATAGTGCATGGTGCAAGCTAAGAGTTGCTAACATAGGAGACAGCATGGTTTGTGGTGCAAACTGTGACTGGCTAACATAGGAGAGAGACCATGGAGCACGGTGCAAGCTATGAGTGGCTAACATAGGAGACAGCATAGTTTGTGCTGCAAACAGTGACTGGCTAAAATTGGACAGAGACTATGCTGCATGGTGCAAGCTATGAGTTGCTAACATAGGCGACAGAGCATGGTGCATGATTGCAAGCTGTAGTGGCTAACTGGGAGAGAGAGAGCATGGTGCATGTACAGAGCTGGGTGGCTAACATTGGAAAAACAGCTTGGTTTGTGGTGCAAGCTGTGAGTGGTTAAAATAGCAGAGAGCATTGAGCATGTTGCAAACTATGAGTGGCTAACATAGGAGCGAGAGCATGGTGCGTGGTGCAAGCTGTGAGTGCCTAACATAGGAGAGAGAGTATGGTTTGTGGTGCAAACTGTGAGAGGCTAACATAGGAGCAGGAGTATAAGTGAAGGTACAAGCGCAGAGTGGCTAACATAGAAAAAAGAGCATAGTGCATGAGTGCAAGCTATGAGTTGCTAACATAGGAGACAGTTTAGTTTGTGGTGCATACTGTGAGTGCCTAACATAGCAGAAAGAGAGCATGGTGCACGGTGTAAGCGATAAGTGGCTAACATGGGAGACATAGCATGGTTTGTGGTGCAAACTGTGAGTGGCTCACATAGGAAAGAGGGCATTGTGCATTGTACAAGCTGTGAGTGGCTAACACAGGAAAAAGAGCATGGTTTGTGGTGCAAGCTGTAAGTGGCTAACATAGGAGCAAGGTGCATGGTGTGTGATTCAAGCTGTGGTGGCTAACATGGGAGAGATCATGGTGGGTTGCTACAAGCTGCAAGTGGCTAACAGGAAAAATCATGGTTTGTGTTACAAGCTGTGAGTGGCTAACATAGGGTGAGAGAGCATGGGTATTGTGCAAGCAGTGAGTGGCTAACATAGGAAAGAGAGCATGAGTCCGTGGTGCAAGCTGTCGATGCTAACATAGGAAGGAGCATGGTCGTGGGTGCAAGTTGTGAGTGCTAACATGGGGAGAGATCATGGTGCATGGTTACAAGCTGTGAGTGGCTAACACAGTAGATAGAGCGTGGTGCATTTGCAAGCTGTGAGGTAGCTAACTAGGGAAGAGCATGGAGTGTGGTTGGAAGTTGTGAGACTGGCTAACGAGGGAAAGAGAGCAAGGTGCGTGGTGTAAGCTGTGGGTGGCTAACACAGGAGTGAGAGCATGGTGCATTGTGCAAGCTGAGCATGGCTAACACAGTAAAAAGAGCTTGGTTTGTGGTGCAAGCTATGAGTGGTTAACATAGCAGAGAGCATTGTGCATGGTGCAAACTGTGAGTGGCTAAGATAGGAGTGAGATCATGGTGCGTGATGCAAGCTGTGAGTTGCTAACATAAGAGAGAGAGCATGGTTTGTGGTGCAAACTGTGAGTGGATAACATTGGAGTGAGAGCATGGTTAGTGGTGCTAGCTGTCAGTGGCTAACATAGGAGAGAGAGTATACTGCATGGTGCAAGCTATGAGTATCTAACATAGGAGACAGCATAGTTTGTGGTGCAAACTGTGACTGGCTAACGCGTAGGAGAGAGACCATAATGTGCACAGTGCAAATACAGTAAGCTAACTTTATAGGAGGAGAGCATGGTTCATGGTGCAAGTTGTGAGTTACTAACGAAAGAAAACAGAGCACGTGGTGCAAGCTTTAAGTGGCAACCATTGGAGAGAGCGCAGTGCATTGCCAGTGGTGAGTAGCTAACAACAGGAAGGAGAGCAAGGTGTGTGGTGCAAGCTGTGAGTGGCTAACATAGGAGACAGAGCATGGTGCATTGTGCAAGCTGATAGCTAACATTGGACAAAGTGCATGGTTTGTGGTGCAAGCTGTGGTGGTTAACATAGCAGAGACATTTAGCATGGTACAAACTTTGATGGCTAACGAGGCAGGAGCATGGTGCATGGTGCAAAGCTGTGAGTGGCTAACATAGGAGAGAGAAGCAAAGTGCATGGTTGCAAGCAATGGAGTTGCTAACATAGGAGACAGCATTGTTTGTGGTGCAAACTGTGACTGGCTAACATGAGAGAGAGACCATTTGCGCAGTGTACAAGCTATGGGTGGCTAACATAGGAGACAGCAGAGTTTTTGGTGCAAACTGTGACTGGCTAACATAGGAGAGAGACCATGCTGTACAGTGCAAGCTATGAGTTGATAACATAGGAGACAGAGCATGGTTTGTGGTGCAAACTGTGTGCGGCTAACATAGGAGAGAGAGCATGGTGCATGGTGCAAGCTGTGAGTGGCTAACATAGAAGAGAGAGCATGGTGCATGGTGCAAGTTGTGAGTGGCTTACGTAGGTAAGAGTGTAAGGCACATTGTGCAAGCTGTGGGTGGCTAACAGGACAGAGAGCATGATGCATTGTGCAAGCTGAGAGTGCCTAACATTAGAAAAAGGGCATGGTTTGTGGTGCAAGCTGTGAGTGGTTAACATAGCAGTGAGCATTGAGCATGGTGCAATCTGTGAGTGGCTATCATAGGAGCGAGAGCATGGTGCATGGTGCAAGCTGTGAGTGGCTAACATAGGAGAGAGAGCATGATTTGTGTTGCAAACTGTGAGTGGCTAACATAGGAGGGAGAGCATGGTGCGTGGTACAAGCTGTGAGGGGCTAACATAGGAGAGAGAGCATAGTGCATGTTGCAAGCTATGAGTTACTAACATAGGAGACAGCATAGTTTGAGGTGCAAACTGTTAGTGGCTAACATGAGAGAGAGAGCGTGGTGCACCTTGTAAGCGATAAGTGGCTAACATAGGAGACATAGCATGGTTTGTGGTGCAAACTGTGAGTGGCTAACATAGGAGAGAGAGCATGGTGCATGGTGCAAGCGGTGAGTGGCTAACATATAAGAGTGAGCATGGTGCATGGTGCAGACTATGAGTGGCTAACATAGGAAAGAGAGCAAGGTGCATTGTGCAAGCTTTGACTGGCAAACAAAGGAAAAGGAGCATGGTTTGTGGTGGAAGCTGTGAGTGGCTATCATAGGAGTGGGAGCACGGTGTGTGGTGCAAGCTGTGATTGGCTAACATAGGAGAGAGAACATGGTGCGTTGTACATGCTGCGAGTGACTAACAGTAAAAATCATGGCTTGTGTTACATGCTGTGAGTGGATATCATAGGAGAGAGCATGGTGCATGGTGCAAGTTATGAGTGGCTAACGTAGGAAAGAGAGCAAGGTGCGTGGTGCAAGCTGTCAGTGGCTAACATAGGAGAGAGTGAATGGTGCATGGTGCAAGCTGTGAGTGGCTAACTTAGAGAGGAGAGAGCATGGTGCATGATGCAAGTGGTGATTAGCTAACGTCAGAGAGAGAGAGCATGGTTTATGGTGCAAGATGTGAGCGGCTAACATAAGTAAAAGGACATGGTTTGTGGTGCAAGCTGCGAGTGGCTAACAAAGGAAAGAGATCATGGTGCATTGTACAAGCTGTGAGTGGCTAACACAGGAAAAAGAGCATGGTTTGTGGTGCAAGTGGTAAGTGGCTAACATAGGAGCGAGAGCATGGTGTGTGGTACAAGCTGTGAGTGGCTAACATAGGAAAGAGAGCATGGTGGGTTGTACAAGCTGCGACTGGCTAACAGGAAAAATCATGGTTTGAGTAACAAGCTTTGAGTTTCTAACATAGGAGAGAGAGCATGGTGCATGGTGCAAGCTGTGAGTGGCTAACATAGGAAAGAGAGCATGGTGCGCGGTGCTAGCTGTGAGTGGCTAACATAGGAAAGAAAGCATGGTGCGTGGTGCAAGTTGTGAGTGGCTAACTTTGGAGAGAGAGCATGGTGCGTGGTGCAAGCTGTGAGTGCCTAACATAGGAGAAAGAACATGGTGCGATGTGCAAGCTGCGAGTGGCTAACATTGGAGGTGAGCATGGTGCATGGTGCATGTTGTGAGTGTGCTGATACTAAAGAGAGCAAGGTGCATGGTGCAAGCTGTGGTGGCTACCATAGTAGAGAGAGCATGGTGCATGCGCAAGCTGAGATTAGCTAACACAGGAAAAGAGCATGGTTTGTGGTGCAAGGTATGAGTGGTTAACATAGCAAGACTTTGTGCATGGTTGAAACTGTGAGTGGCTAACATAGGAGCGAGATCAAGGTGCGTGGTGCAATCTGTGAGTGGCTAACATAGGAGAGAGAGCATGGTTTGTGGTGCGAACTGTGAGTGGCTAACATAGGAGCGAGATCATGGTGCATGGTGCACGCTGTGAGTGGCTAACATAGGAGAAAGAGCATGGTGCTTGGTGCATGCTGTGAGGGGCTAACATAGGAGAGTGAGCATGGTTTGTGGTGCAAATTGTGAGTGACTAACATAGGAAAGAGAGAGCATGGTGCATTGTGTATTGTGCAAGCTGAGAGTGGCTAACACAGGAAAATGAGCATGGTTTGTGGTGCAAGCTGTGAGTGGCTAACATAGGAGAGAGCATGGTGCATGGTGCAAACTGTGAGTAGCTAACACAGGAGCTAGAGCATGGTGTGCGGTGTAAGCTGTGAGTGGCAAACCTAGGAGAGAGAGCATGGTTTGTACCACAAGCTGTGAGTAGCTAACACAGGAGTGGGGAACATTTTGCGTTTGTGCAAGCTGTGGGTGCTAACATAGTAGAGAGCATAGTGCTACAAATTGCAAGCTATGAGTGGTTAACACTCTGAGACAGCATAGTTTGTAGTGCAAACTGTGAACGGCTAACATTGGAGAGAGAGCATGGTGCATGGTGAAAGCTATTAGTGGCCAACATGGGAGACATAGCAGTTTGTGGTGCAAACTCTGAGTTGCTCACATAGGAAAGAGAGCATGGTGCATTGTACAAGCTGTGAGTGGCTAACACAGGAAAAAGAGCATGGTTTGTGGTGCAAGCTGTAAGTGGCTAGCATAGGAGCAATAGCATGGTGTGTGGTTCAAGCTGTGAGTGGCTAACATAGGAGAGAGAGCATGGTGGGTTGTACAAGCTGCAAGTGGCTAACAGGAAAAATCATGTTTTGTGTTACAAGCTGTGAGCGGCTAACATTGGAGAGAGAGCATGGAGTGTGGTGCTAGCAGTGAGTGGCTAACGTAGGAAAGAGAGCATGGTGCGTGGTGCAAGCTGTGAGTAGCTAACATAGGAAAGAGAGCATGGTGCGTGGTGTAAGTTGTGAGTGGCTAACATAGGAGAGTGAGCATGGTGTGTAGTGTAGGCTGTGAGTGGCTAACATGGGAAAGAGAGCATGGTGTGTGGTTGCAAGCTGTGGGTGAAACACACAGGAGATACAACATGCTGCGTTTTGTAAGCTGTGATTTTCTATTAGGGGGAGAGCATGGTGCATGGTGCAAGTTGTGAGTGGATAACATGGGAAAGAGAACATGGTGCGTGGTGCAAGCTGTGAGTGGCTAACATGGGAGAGACAGCATGGTGCATAGTGCAAGCTGAGGTGGATAACACAGGAAAAGAGCTTGGTTTGTGGTGCAAACTGTGGTGGCTAACAGGGCGAGAGCATGGTCGTGGTGCTACGCAGTGAGTGGCTAACATAGGAGATAGTGCATGGTTTGTGGTGCAAGCTGGTGGCCTAACATGGGAGGCGAGGAGCATGGTCGAGGTGCAAGCTGCAGTGGCTAACATAGGAGAGAGAGCACAGTGCATGGAGCAAGCTATGTGTTGCTAACATAGGAGACAACATAGTTTGGTGCAAAGCGTGACTGGCTAACATTGGAGAGAGACCATGGTGCCGCAATTGAAAACTAATAGTGGCTAACATTGGAGCCACTGTATGGTTTGTGGTGCAAACTGTGAAGTAGCTAACATAGGAGAGAGAGAGCATGATGCATGGTGCAAGCTGTGAGTGGCTAACCAGGAGACAGAGCATGGTGCATGGTGCAGAGTTGTGAGTGGCTAACGTGGGAAGAGAGCAAAGGTACGTGCTGCAAGCTGGCAGTAAGCTACCATGGGAGAGGTGCATGGAGCATTGTGCAAGGTGGGAGTGGCTAACATGGAGAAAAAGAGCGTGGTTTGTGGTGCAAGCTATGAGTGGTTAACATAGCAGAGAGGCATTCTGCATGGTGCAGAGCTGTGAGTGGCTAACATGGGAGGCCGAGATCATGGTCACGTGGTGCAAGCTGTGAGTGGCTAACATAGGAGAGAGAGCATAGTGCATGGTGCAAGCTATGAGTTGCTAACATAGGAGACAGCGCAGTTTGTAGTGTAAACTGTGTCTCGCTAACACAGGAGAGAGACCATGGTGCATGGTGCATGCTATGAGTTGCTAACATAGGAGCCAGAGCATGGTTTGTGGTGCAAACTGTGTGTGGCTATCATAGGAGAGAGAGCATGGTGCATTGTGCAAGCTGAGAGCGGCTAACATAGGAGAGAGAGCATAGTGCATGGTGCAAGCTATGAGTTGCTAACATAGGAGACAGAGCATGGTTTGTGGTGCAAACTGTGTGTGGCTAACATAGGAGAGAGAGCATGGTGCATTGTGCAAGCTGAGGGCATGCTGATTGAAAAAAGAGCATGGTTTGTGGTGCAAGCTGTGAGTGGATTAACATAGCAGAGAGCGTAAGCATGGTGCAAACTGTGAGTGGCTAACATGAAGAGCAAGAGCATGGTGCATGGTGCAAGCTGTGTGTGGCTAACAAAGGAGAGAGAGCATGGTTTGTGGTGCAAACTGTAAGTGGTTTATAAGGCGAGGCATGGTGCAGTGGTTCAAGCTGTGAGTGGCTAACATAGAAACAACATAGATTGTGAATTACAAACTGTGAGTGGCTAACATTGCAGAGAGAGAGCATGGTACACAGTTGCAAGCGATAAGTGGCAAACGTGGGAGACAGCATGGTTTGTGGTGCAAACTGTGAGAGCTCACATAGGAGATAGAACATGATGCATGGTGCAAGCTGTTAGTGGCTATCATAGGAGAGAGAGAGCATGGTGCATGGAAGCAGACTGTGAGTAGCTAACATAGGAAAGAGAGCAAGGTCCATTGTGCAAGCTTTGACTGGTTAACACAGGAAAAGAGCATGGTTTATGGTGGAAGCTGTGACTGGCTAACATGGGAGAGAGAGCACGGTGTGTGGTGCAAGCTGTGAGTGGATAACATAGGAGAGAGAGCATAGTGCATTTTACAAGCTGCGAGTGGATAACAGGAAATATCATGGTTTGTGTTAAAAGCTGTGAGTGCCTAACATAGGAGAAAGAACATGGTGCGATGTGCAAGCTGCGAGTGGCTAACATTGGAGAGTGAGCATGGTGCATGGTGCATGTTGTGAGTGGCTAACGTACTAAAGAGAGCAAGGTGCATGGTGCAAGCTGTGAGTGGCTACCATTGTAGAGAGAGCATGGTGCATTGCGCAAGCTGAGATTGGCTAACACAGGAAAAAGAGCATGGTTTGTGGTGCAAGGTATGAGTGGTTAACATAGCAGAGAGCTTTGTGCATGGTTGAAACTGTGAGTGGCTAACATAGGAGCGAGATCAAGGTGCGTGGTGCAATCTGTGAGTGGCTAACATAGGAGAGAGAGCATGGTTTGTGGTGCGAACTGTGAGTGGCTAACATAGGAGCGAGATCATGGTGCATGGTGCACGCTGTGAGTGGCTAACATAGGAGAAAGAGCATGGTGCTTGGTGCATGCTGTGAGGGGCTAACATAGGAGAGTGAGCATGGTTTGTGGTGCAAATTGTGAGTGACTAACATAGGAAAGAGAGAGCATGGTGCATTGTGTATTGTGCAAGCTGAGAGTGGCTAACACAGGAAAATGAGCATGGTTTGTGGTGCAAGCTGTGAGTGGCTAACATAGGAGAGAGCATGGTGCATGGTGCAAACTGTGAGTAGCTAACACAGGAGCTAGAGCATGGTGTGCGGTGTAAGCTGTGAGTGGCAAACCTAGGAGAGAGAGCATGGTTTGTACCACAAGCTGTGAGTGGCTAACACAGGAGTGGGGAGCATTTTGCGTTGGTGCAAGCTGTGGGTGGCTAACATAGTAGAGAGCATAATGAACAAATTGCAAGCTATGAGTGGTTAACACTCTGAGACAGCATAGTTTGTAGTGCAAACTGTGAGCAGCTAACATTGGAGAGAGAGCATGGTGCATGGTGAAAGCTATTAGTGGCCAACATGGGAGACATAGCAGTTTGTGGTGCAAACTCTGAGTTGCTCACATAGGAAAGAAGAGCATGGTGCAGTGTACAAATAGCAATTAGGCTAACACAGGAAAAAGAGCATGGTTTGTGGTGCAAGCTGTAAGTGGCTAGCATAGGAGCAATAGCATGGTGTGTGGTCTCAAGCTGTGGGTGGCTAACATAGGAGAGAGAGCATGGTGGGTTGCACAAGCTGCAAGTGGCTAACAGGAAAAATCATGTTTTGTGTTACAAGCTGTGAGCAGCTAACATTGGAGAGAGGCATGGGTGTGGTGCTAGCAGTGAGTGGCTAACGTAGGAAGAGACATGGTGCGTGGTGCAAGCTGTGAGTGCTAACATATGGAAAGAGAGCATGGTGCGTGGTGTAAGTTGTGGTGGCTAACATAGGAGAGTGAGCATGGTGTGTAGTGTAGGCTGTGAGTGGCTAACATGGGAAAGAGAGCATGGTGTGTGGTGCAAGCTGTGAGTGGCTTACACAGGAGATACAGCATGCTGCGTTTTGTAAGCTGTGATTTTCTAACTTAGAGGGGAGAGAGCATGGTGCATGGTGCAAGTTGTGAGTGGATAACATGGGAAAGAGAACATGGTGCGTGGTGCAAGCTGTGAGTGGCTAACATAGGAGAGACAGCATGGTGCATAGTGCAAGCTGAGAGTGGATAACACAGGAAAAAGAGCTTGGTTTGTGGTGCAAACTGTGAGTGGCTAACAAAGGAGCGAGAGCATGGTGCGTGGTGCACGCAGTGAGTGGCTAACATAGGAGATAGTGCATGGTTTGTGGTGCAAACTGTGAGTGGCTAACATAGGAGCGAGAGCATGGTGCGAGGTGCAAGCTGCGAGTGGCTAACATAGGAGAGAGAGCACAGTGCATGGAGCAAGCTATGTGTTGCTAACATAGGAGACAGCATAGTTTGTGGTGCAAAGCGTGACTGGCTAACATTGGAGAGAGACCATGGTGCACGGTGAAAACTATTAGTGGCTAACATTGGAGCCACTGTATGGTTTGTGGTGCAAACTGTGAGTGGCTAACATAGGAGAGAGAGAGCATGATGCATGGTGCAAGCTGTGAGTGGCTAACTTAGGAGACAGAGCATGGTGCATGGTGCAAGTTGTGAGTGGCTAACGTAGGAAAGAGAGCAAGGTACGTGCTGCAAGCTGTGAGTGGCTACCATAGGAGAGAGTGCATGGAGCATTGTGCAAGGTGAGAGTGGCTAACATAGGAAAAAGAGCATGGTTTGTGGTGCAAGCTATGAGTGGTTAACATAGCAGAGAGCATTCTGCATGGTGCAAACTGTGAGTGGCTAACATAGGAGCGAGATCATGGTGCGTGGTGCAAGCTGTGAGTGGCTAACATAGGAGACAAGCGCAGTTATGTAGTGTAAACTGTGTCTCGCTAACACAGGAGAGAGACCATGGTGCATGGTGCATGCTATAGAGTTGCTACACATAGGAGCCAGAGCATGGTTTGTGGTGCAAACTGTGTGTGGCTATCATGGGAGGAGAGCATGGTGCATTGTGCAAGCTGGGGAGCGGCTAACATAGGAGAGGAGCATAGTGCATTGTGAAGCTATGAGTTGCTAACATAGGAGACAGAGCATGGTTTGTGGTGCAAACTGTGTGTGGCTAACATAGGAGAGAGAGCATGGTGCATTGTGCAAGCTGAGAGCGGCTAACATTGAAAAAAGAGCATGGTTTGTAGTGCAAGCTGTGAGTGGTTAACATAGCAGAGAGCATTAAGCATGAGTGCAAACTGTGAGTGGCTAACATAGAACAAGAGCATGGTGCATAGGTGCAAGCTGTGTGTGGCTAACAAGGAGAGAGAGCATGGTTTGTGGTGCAAACTGTGAGTGGCTAACATGGGAGAGAGAGCATAGTGCATGAGTGCAAGCTGTGGTGGCTAACAGGAGACAGAGCATGGTGCATGGTGCAGAGTTGTGAGTGGCTGATGTGGAAGAGCAAGGTACATGGTGCAAGCTGTCAGTGGCTACCATGGGAGAGAGAGCATGGTGCATTGCGCCAGGTGAGAGTGGCTAACAAAGGAAAAAGAGCATGGTTTGTGGTGCAAGCTATGAGTGGTTAACATAGCAGAGCATTCTGCATGGTGCAAAATGTGGTGGCTAACATAGGAGAGAGACATGGTTTGTGGTGCAAACTAAGAGAGCTAACATAGGGCGAGAGCATGGTGCATGGTGCAAGCTGTAAGTGGCTAACTTATAGGAGAGAGGCATAGTGCATGGTGCAAGCTATGAGTTGCTAACATTGGAGACAGCATAGTTTGTGGTGCAAACTGTATGCGGCTAACATAGGAGACAGAGCATGGTGCATGGTGCAAGCTGTGAGTGGCTAACATAGGAGGGAGAGCATGGTGCATGGTGGAAGTTGTGAGTGGCTAACGTAGGAAAGAAAGCAAGGTGCGTTGTGCAAGCTGTGAGTGGCTGACATAGGAGAGAGAGCATTCTGCATTGCGCAAGCTGAGAGTGGCTAACATTGGTAAAAGAGCATGGTTTGTGGTAAAAGCTGTGAGTGGTTCACATAGCAGAGAGCAGTGAGCATGGTGCAAACTGTGAGTGACTAACATAGGAGCAGAGCATGGTACGTGGTGCAAGCTGTGAGTGGCTAACATTGGAGAGAGAGCATGGTTTGTGGTGCAAACTGTGAGTGGCTAACATAGGAGCCAGAGCATGGTGCGTGGTACAAACTGTGAGTGGCTAACATAGGAGAGAGAGCATAGTGCATGGTGCAAGCTATGAGTTGCTAACATAGGAGACAACCCTAGTTTGTGGTGTAAACTGAGTGGCTAACCTGCTTAGAAAAGAAGCGTGGTGCACCTGATTACAAGCGATAAGTGGCTAACATAGGAGACATAGCATGGTTTGTGGTGCAAACTGTGATTGGCTAACATAGGAGGAGAAAGGCATGGTGCATAGTTACAAGCTGTGAGTGGCTAACATAGAAGAGAGCATGGTGCATGGTTCAGATTGTGAGTGGCTAATAGGAAGAGAGAAAGGTGCATTGTGCAAGTTTGACTGGCTAACACAGGAAAAAGAGCATGGTTTGTGGTGGAAGCTGTGGTGGCTAACATAGGGGAGGAGGCACAGTGTGTGAGTACATGCTGTGGTGGCTAACATAGGAGAGAAGGCATGGTGCATTGTACAAGCAGCAAGTGGCTAACAGGAATAATCATGGTTTGTGTTACAAGCTGTGGGTGGCTAACATAGGAGAGAGGCATGGTGCATGGTGCAAGTTGTGAGTGGCTAACATAGGAGAGAGCATGGGGCATGGTGCAAGCTGTGGTGGCTAACTTATGGGGGAGAGAGCAGGTGCATGATGCAAGCGGTGATTGGCTAATGTAGGAGAGACAGAGCATGGTTTCACGGTTGCAAGCTGTGGTGGCTAACACGGGTAAAAGGACATGGTTTGTGGTGCAAGCTGAGTGGCTAACATGGGAGAGAGAGCATGGTGTGTACTGTGAGCAGTGGTGGCTAATGTACTAGAGGCATGGTGGATGGTGCAAACTGTGACTGGCTAACAGAAGAGAGCATGGTTTGTGGTGCAAGCTGTGAGTGGCTAACACAGGGAGAGAGATCATGGTACTTGGTGCAAGCACTGAGTTTCTAACATGGGAGAGAGAGCATGGTGCATTGTGCAAGCTGTGGTGGCTAACACAGGAGAAACAGAGCATGGTGCATCGTTGCGCAAGCTGTGAGTGGCTAACATAGGAGAAACAGCATAGTGCACTGTGCACGCTGTGAGTGGCTAACATAGGAGAAAGTGCATGGTACGATTGCTGCGCTGTGAGTGGCTAACATGGGAGAAGAGCATGGTGCATGGTGCAAGCTGTGAGTGGCTAACATAGGAGAGAGCATGGTTTGTGGTGCAAGCTGTGGTGGCTAACATGAGAGAGAGATCATGGTGCATTATGCAAGCTGAGGTAAGCGAGAACACAAGAAAATGAGCATGGTTTAATAGTTACCAAGCTGTAATTAGCTTCTGCCTGGGAGGCATGAGGCACATGGTAGATAGATGGTAGTGACTAGCATGGGAAAGATAGCAGAGTGCATGGTGCAAGCTGTGAGTGGCTAACATAGGAGAGAGAGCATGGTGCAGACTCATGAGTGTGCTAACATAGGAAAGAGAGCATGTTGTGTTGTGCAAGCTGTGACTATGGCTAACACAGGAAAAAGAGCATGGTTTGTGGTGCAAGCTGTGAGTGGCTAACATATGGCGAGGAGAGCATGGTGTGTACTGCAAGTTCTGAGTGGCTAACATAGGAGAGAGAGAGATCATGGTGAAGGTTGTACAAGCTGCTAATGGTTAACATTAAAATCATTTTTGTGTTACAAGCTGTAGTAGCAAACATAGAGAGAGATCATGGTGCATGGTGCAAGCTGTGACTGGCTAACTTAGAGGAGAAAGAGCATGGTGCATGATACAAGCGGTGATTGGCTAACGTGAGAGAGAGAGCATGGTTTACAGTGCAAGCTGTGAGTATTTAACAGGAGAGAGAGCATGGTTTGTGGTGCAAGCTGTGAGTGGCTAACCTAGGTAAAAGGGCATGGTTTGTGGTGCAAACTGTGAGTGGCTAACATAGGAGAGAAAGCATGGTGTGTGCTGTGATCAGTGAGTGACTAATGTACAAGAGAGAGCACAGTGGATGGTGGAAACTGTGAGTGGCTAAAAGAAGAGATAGCATGGTTTGTGGTGCAAGCTGTGAGTGGCTAACACAGGGGAGAGAGATCATGGTATTTGGTGCAAGCACTGAGTGGCTAACATAGGAGAGAGAGACCATGGTGCATTGTGCTAGCTGTGAGTGACTAACATAGGAAAGAAAGCACGGTGCTTGGTGCAAGCTGTGAGTGGCTAAAACAGGAGAAACAGCATGGAGCATGGTGCACACTGTGAGTGGCTAACTATGGAGAAAGAGCATAGTGCATGGTGCACGCTGTGAGTGGCTAATATGGGAGAAAGAGCATGGTGCATAGTGTATGCTGTGTGTGGCTAACATAGGAGTGAGAGCATGGTTTGTGGTGCAAACTGTGGTAATAACATAGAAGAAGAGCAAGGTGCATTGTGCAAATAGTGAGTGACTAACACAGGAAAATGAGCATGGTTTGTGGTGTAAGCTGTGAGTGGCTAACATAGGAGAGAGTATGGTGCATGGAAGCAAACTGAGTAGGCTAACACTGGGAGAAAGAGCATGGTGTGAGGTTCCAAGCTGTGAGTGGCTAACATAGGAGAGAGAGCATGGTTTGTACTGCAAACGAAGTGGCTAACAGGAGTGAGAGCATGGTGCGTGGTGCAAGCAGTGATTGGCTAACATTGGAGAGAGAGCATAGTGCATGGTGCAAGCTATAAGTAGCTAACATAGGAGACAACATAGTTTATAAGACAAACTGCTTGGCAGCTAACATAGGAGGAGAGCATGGAGCACAGATTAGCAAGCGATGAGTGGCTAAAATAACAGACTGAGCAGTTTGTGGTGCAAACTGTGAGTGGCTAACATTGGAAAGAGAGCATGGTGCATTGTACAAGCGGTGAGTGGCTAACACAGGAAAAAGAGCATGGTTTGTGGAGCAAGCTGCAAGAGGCTAACATAGGAGGGAGAGCATGGTGTGTGGAGCAAACTGTGAGTGGCTAACATAGGAGAGAGAGCATGGTGGGTTGTACAAGCTGTGAGTGGCTAACATAGGAGAGAGAGCATGGTGGGTTGTACAAGCTGCGATTGGCTAACAGGAAAAATCATGGTTTGTGTTACAAGCTGTGAGTTTCTAACATAGGAGAGAAGGCATGGTGAAAGTAGTTACCAGAAGCTGTGGTCGCTAACATGAGCAAGAAGAGCATGGTGCGTGGTGCAAGTTGTGAGTGGCTAACTTGGAGAGAGTATGGTGTGTGGTTACAAGCTGTGGGTGGCTAACATAGGAGAGAAAACATGGTGCATCATGCAAGCTGTCAGTGGCTAACATAGGAGAGAGAGCATGGTGCGTGGTGCAAGCTGTGAGTGGCTAACATGGAGAGAGAGCATGGTGCATGTTACCCAGGTTAGCAGTGGCTAACGTTGGAAAGGAAGCAAGGTGCATGGTCCAAGTTGTGAGTGGCTACCATAGAAGAGAGAGCATGGTGCATTGCAAGCTGAGAGTGGCTAACACAGGAAAAGAGCATGGTTTGTGGTGCAAGCGATGAGTGGTTAACATAGCAGAGAGCTTTATGCATGGTGCAAACTGTGATGGCTAACATGGGAGTGAGATCATGGTGCATGGTGTAATCTGTGAGTGACCAACATACGAGGGAGAGCAGGGTTTGTGGTGCAAACTGAGTGGCTGACATAGGAGGCGAGATCATGGTGCGTTGTGCATGCTGTGAGTGGCTAACATAGGACAAAGAGGATGTTGCATGGTGCAGGCTGTGAGGGGCTAACATATTAGAGAGAGCATGGTTTGTGCTGCAAATTATGAGTAACATTGGAGAGAGAGGCATGATTTGTGGTGCAAGTCGTGAGTGGCTAACAGGAGAGCATGGTGTGTGGTGCATGCTGTGAGTGGCTAACAACAACTGCTGCAATGAGATAGGTACACAAGACATTTACTGCAAAACAATAACACAAAGAATACCACAGCAGTAGAAGATTTAGTCCCAAAACACACTTAGTTCACGAAAGTTCAAGACCTCTGATGACTTTTCCGGCCAGTGGGAATGGAGGCATGAGTGGATTGCACCAGTTCCTGACAGGATGGGGTCAGGTCATTAAAAGCAGCCTAGGAGTTCTGCACACTGTCAAGTCCACACCACTTTACTCTGTAAGTCCAGGATCCGTTTGTGTACTTCTCCCTTAAGATCTTCCTGATCTGGTACACTGGTGTGTGTATGAGAGAGTCCTGAAAAGAAGTCCCAGGAAGGTCATCTGGCAAATCAGGCAAAATGGAATCTGACTGGAGAGTGTCAGGAGTGGGAAGATCTGTAGAAACTGTTTTGTAAGTTGTCTGAAAGAATCTCAGCTTCAGAGAGGATGGCAGGTTCAAGTGCAGCTTCATTGTTAGGTGGACTGGGTTCATCTGGAAGGGCGTTTCTCAAGTATCCATGTTTCAAGCGATTTATGTGGACTTTGTTGTGTATTAGCTTTCCATCAGACTTGCAGCTTAGATGAACGTGCACAGGAGGAAGTTCTTTTACTATGTAGAAGGGACCAGTCCAGGGATGAAGCAGTTTCTTGATGGCACCCAGAACTAGGACAGGTTGGTACAAGTATACAATGTCCCCAACAGAAAATGAAGGCTCATGTGACTTGGCAGCTGACATTTTCTGCATTGCAGATTTTCTCTGGCCCAACGTGGTGATTGTAACAGGTCTGGCAAGTTCAAGCTGTTCCAGCATTGGAATGATGAAGGAAGAAGCAGATTTTGGAACTTCTAGCAGTGAGAGATGCCTGCCCCATGCAGTTCCTGGGTGACGTCCATGGACTAAGGAAAACAGTGTGTACTCTGTACTGTCGACACAAGGACTTATGTTGTAAGCAAATTGCACAAATGGAGCAAAACAGTCCCAAGTGTTGTGAGTCTCATCCAGGTACTTGGTGTGTTTAGAACGGTAGACATCATTCTTTCACTTTGTCCATTGCATTGTAGATGATAAGAGTCTTCTTGATGTCGAGAAGTTTGCATGTTTCTTACACAATGGTTGAAAGGTAGTGCCTCTGTCTGAATGCAGGTGTAACCCCCCTACCAATCTGGGGGCTTGCCTGCAGCCCGTAACTCCCGTTTATCCTCTCCCTGCTCTCTAGGAAATGCCTGCATTTTTTTTCTTTGTCCCCACTGCTGGCCCAAGTCCTGTTTGTGCCCCTGGTACCCCAGTGTAAGCTCTGGTGTAATTCCAGCCTTGTATGGCTCTGAAATCCAAACTATGATCCCTCGCTGCTTGTTTAGGAACTTTGTTGCCGGGTGGGGATCCTGCATGCACCGCAGCGCCTTTGATCTCCCGACTGCTCAAATTGCGGTCAATTGGGGGAGTGTTTCAGTGGCCATGGTGTCCCCATGTGATCAGTGGGACCCAGTGGCCACAGGGAAGGCTGTAAGAGCCCATTGTTACAAATATTTAAGAAAATCCGTGCAGTGATACAATTGTGGCTCATGAATATTGATGAGCCAGAGCCCTGATCTCATGAATATTGATGAGGGTCTGTTCTGCCCTCGGGGAAGCTGTGTTCTCGGCAACTGCCAACAAGGAAAGGAAATGTTTAAATAAATACATGTAATTTGCTGTATATGTATGACAGCAAAAGTAAAATAAATGCTCTAACCTGGCTTCAAAAGCAATGTTGGGACTCAAAGAGATAGCCTGCCTGCTGCTGCAAGCATCCTTAAATATTGGCAGCAGTGACAGGCAAATAGACTGAGAAAATAATCAGATATGGGCAGCGACAACAAATACTCACCCAGGGTTATTGAACCGTGGGGCATTTGAGCAAATATTTAATTTGATCTGGCTGCACCAGGACTTTATTTCAGACTGTATTTAATCTGCCTAAGGGACTGTATGTTTTCACAGCCATTACAGGAGTAGCCAAAGCCAATTGGAAAGCTATAATTTTAAAGTCAGGACTTGTGGGACTTTTGCCAAAGCTCATGGTAAACTACCAAGTGCTTATGGGGAACTGCAGAGATCTAATGTCAGGTGCCAAAAACAGTAAACCAACTGTGCATCAAGTCAGGTTCATGTATAATTCATTTTCTTGATTGACAGGCCCTCCAGCCATTTGGAGGCCAAACACCAAATAGCTTCAGCCAATCAGGAGCCTCAGGAGAGCCCCATAAATGACTGTGTTTTCAGCAACTTGCCAGATTTAAGAGAGAGTTGATTGGGAACCCACCACAGGGGTGGGGGCTCAGGGCCCCAGCCATGCAACTTGGCCTGGTGATCCAGGTAATCCTCTTCATCCAGGAGGGTGTGTTTGCCTTATTAGCAATAACAGTTTAAAGTAATTTAGTTAATGCAGAACCTGCTTGCCTGAGGGTTGCCAGAATGTCCTCCAGGTGCTAGCCCTCCTTCCACGTTGGTGAAAGATGTGGACCTGCAACTCGACATCAAGCCAGCTGTGAGACAGCTGATTATACTTCAGTTGTGAGAGGACTAAATATTTCAGGAACCTTGATTGTGGAGATTCTATTGTGAGGAGCCTGAGTGAGTACTCTTGTACCCCGTGGTGCAAGAATGAAAGAAAAATTGCTTAAATGGGGCTACCAATGTCCAGAGACTGATTTATTATTCATCTGGTCTGCACCCTGCATCCTGCTGTGCCTAACCTTAGCCCAGAGTGGGTGGACCCTTTTTGGAAATCTTGCTGTTTGTGACTGTTCTACTGGTCTGTATCCTGCATTCTGCTGTGCTACTCTTGCCCAGCGCAGGTAGACCTGACTGTAGTGGGGGACCCAAGTGAGCCCAGGGTATTGCATGACTGTTCTGTGGGACCCAAGTGAGCCCAGAGTATTGTATGACTGCTCAGGGGGACCCAGGTGAGCCCAGAGTATCGTATGACTATTCTAGGGGACCCATGTGAGCCCAGAAAATTGCATGATGTGCTAAAATGTGTCCCAAACTATACGGTCAAGATGTCTAGTTGAGCTGCAAGCTACAGCCATGAACCACAAATAGGACTGAGACCCCAAGTCTGTTGAATTTGACTACAGTAACCTGGAAATGACTGTTCTTATGTAAACTGACCAGGGTGGCCATCCTGGCCCCGGTTGAAGGAGCTATCCCTTCATTGAATGTACCAGATGTGTCTGAACTATAAATGTGCTGAATGTATCAAAACATATAAATGTGATGGATATTCAGAAAGAAATACCTGAGTTTCACACCTGGTGTGATCGGCTGGTTGCATCTAGCCAGTGTTTCGACTGCAACATGCAGGGCAATCCCTGCTCACCCCAGAAAGACTGTGATTAGTTCAATTATTTAATATTGGGAGATATAATTGAAAATTTATGTTAATCAAGCAGGCCAACATATAGCTGCAACTTCCACCAGGCCTGCAACCTGCAAGAACTTTAAGGACTGAGTGCCCAGGTTTAAATGTGTGGGATTGCGGGGTATCATACCAAAGTCTGGGGAACTGGTACCAACTGTGGGTAAAATGATCCTGTGTTCCATCTGATTCTATGCAGTTTAGATAGCCAGGACTCTAGGTATCTATGCTGGTCTAATGTGATTGCTTTCTGATTCACAATCAGGTATTCACCAGCTGGAGGGTTTTTACCAGCACCAAAATCAAATCAACTGTAAATATGTAAATAATAATCATACTGCATAACCTCTACTCCTTTGTTTCTCCATTCCTAATCCCTATGCCACCTGAATAAATATTGTTGTTGTTGTTTTTGCAAATAATTGTGTTGTGAGCATATTATTAGATAAAGTCATTAAATGACAAAATGTTTAATATGTGGGAAATGTTATTGGGTCATGTGCTGGGATAGCTAATGGTTGTAGTGGGTGGTACAACATCCCAAGGGGTTGTACCAAGTAACAGCTAGCCCACTTAAAGCTAAACTCTTGGTTGAAGACACTGTGTCACTTTTACTGTCTTGGAAAGAACCAGTTTAATGTAAGTTTTGGGAACCCAGGCCCCTCAACTTCATTCAGGCCTGCAAGACAGTGGTAGTAACTCTAGGAGTAGCGCCACCTCGGGGTTACATAAGTATAATGGGTACCATGACAACAAATGACTGTGTTGAGGAAGGCTCTTGCCAGTGTGGCAGCTTTAATGTCTTTTAGGGGGACTAGTTCCAAATACTTATCTAGATAGTCCACAAAAACAAGAATGTATTTGTTGCCGGAGTCGGAGCATGTAGGTAAACGGCCAAGAATATCTGTGCTGCCTCTTTGGAATGGTTCAGTGGCTACAAGCATTTTAATGATGTTTGCCTTTGTTAGTCTGGCAGGAGGCTTCCTTTGAGAGGAGATCTATGATGCTAGTTTGACAACTATTTTGTTGACAGGCATCACAGCGATGGATTATGTTGACCGTAAGTTGTGGTTGACATAAATCCATAAGGAAACTCGGTCCATTTTTCATCGGGGGCTTTGCCCAGAACACCCTGCATGCAGGGGGCTATGCACCCTCACCTCCCCGATCAATAGGATTCTAACTCAGAGTCATAGTTGAATGAGGAGGGTGCAGGACTGGGAGAGAGTGCCTGGGTCTCAGGTGGACCATTATAGTGAACTGTCGATGTTGTTGACATGGTATCACATCAAAAGGGCTAGTACATAAGAGTGACTCACAAATGAGCGAGTCATATTGAGCGAAATGGTTAACAGCTACCCTGCAAGGGTGGTGACCATTCAGAAGGGCGAACAGAAGGCAGGAGTAGTGAGGGGAAGGGGAGGGATTGGAGAGGGTTTCTGAGGGGCAGTGTTACTGTTTTTTAATTTTTTTTTTTATTTTAGTTGACCAGGTACGTGCACTAGACAAATTCTGCCTATTTTTATGCATTTATTTATTTATTTCATTCATTCCTCAGAGATAACCTTTGAGCACAATGCTCTTTTTCAAAGGTTCCATGTCAAAATTTAGGAACATGATTAATTAAACAGGAACAGTGAACATAACTAGGAGCATGAGTAATACAACAGGTGCAATTGACAAATAACAACTAACATTGAATTACGAGATTGGCATAGTAGGAGGTACAGTGAGGATAACTCTTTTGGCATCAAGGATTGTAGTAAAAAACTTCAAAAATTGAAGTGTTGGAACACTGAGACAACAGGTACATTTGCAATGTCAGGGAAGAGGCAGCTACAGTTGAGACCATGTGTTCTTCACTAGGACTCCAAGGTATATAGGAAAACAGCAAGTCAGTAGCAAAAGCTGCCTGGCTAGGCATTGTCTAGTATTAGGGTGAGGGGCAGCACAGAGTGGTGTTATCTAAGTAGGAGGGAGGAAGAGTATGAAAAGGGAGATGAGGGTAGGAACATGATACACCGTAGGCCCATGGGAACCAAGGAGAAGTTAGTGAGAAGACAAGACTGGGTAGTGAGGGGAGCAAAACCATCCCCGCGCACATGTGGGAGAAGTCAGCACAGGTTACCTGCAGAACAGCAACCAGCGACAATGAGATGCTGTTTCAGTTCCATTTTAAAGGCTGGGAGACTTGAAGTGGTAGTTATGTGTGTGGGGATTTCATTTAGCCATAGGGGTGCCCTATAGAAAAAGGACCTTTGGCCGAGAGAGGTTTTCCTGAAAGGGATGACTAAACCTGGGGAGGAGGATACAAATGAATGCCAGCTGACATTGAACCAGATTAAGCTGTTGGTGGTATTTTTACTGAATGGGAGGAAATTTGGCCTGGGCACTGGGGAAATTCCCTACTCTTTTCAAGAAGTGCCTAGGGATCTCTGACATCCACCTGAACTACCACCAGAACAGGTAGACTTGACTTTGTTCAATGTACCTTAGTGCAGCACCCCCCTCATGCTGCACTACAGTGTCAGTATTGGGATTTAACCCAAGTGCCTGGTGTGGGGATAGAACCCACAGGCTTCTGATCTCCCAGCCTCAGAAGCAAGTGTGCTACCTGCTGAGCCACTGACACTGCCAAGCCAGCCCATGTGGTGTGGTGGTGAGGGTGGCTGGGTCGGCATAGGAGGTTCTGGGTTTGGGGATGGAATGGGAGAAATATTTGCTGCTGCCCAGCTGTTGTTTTTTTTTTTGGTAGTCTCACCCTCACCGACAGGCATCCTCTGGAGTTAAGAATCCTTCAGTAGGGGAGTGTGGGGGAGAGCCCCATGAGGGGCGAGCCCCAGCATAAACTATGGAAAACTACTGCCCGATGTAGTGTCGCCATTATGTGTATATTGCCGAATTGCTTTTCAGTGATATACACTCACCATAATAGCGATCACTCTTTTGCGTTCACTCTCATGACATGGAACCTGCCGACATCGACATGTTCGCTGTAATGGTGTCACCATACAGGGGGCATACCCTTTGGGAGCAGGGTTGGCAGGATTTAACAAATCAGACAATGTCCTTGTTCACGTGAGGCCAGAAGAAGTGAAGTTTTGTATTTTAGTGAGTTCTGTGGATTCCCATATGACCTCCAGAGAGTGGAGGGGCAGGAGAGGAGAGAAGAACTTGATTGATTAGAGAAGCTGGCACAACAAGCTGTACATGAGTTCTATCCATGCGATGAAACATAGAAACACAGAAACATAGAAATAGATAATGCAGATAAGGACCACAAGGCCCATCCAGTCTGCCCATTTTTTCTACCTTATGAATGTGCCATAGGCCTTTATTTTGTCAATGGCCTATTTATTCATACTCATCTGTTTTGCTCCCTTATGCCTATCCCATGCCTGTTTGAAGCCCTGCACTGTATTCATATCCACCACTTCCTGAGGTAGACTGTTCCATGCATCCACAACCCTTTCTATGAAAAAGAACTTCCTCACATTATCCCTTAATCGGCCTCCCGCTAATCTCATGCTGTGTCCTTTTGTCCTGTTATTTTTCTTTTATTGAAATGTGTTAGACTCTTTCACTTTGTTAATGCCCTTAAGATGTTTGAATGTTTGGATCATATCACCTCTCACCCTTCTTTGCTGTAGGGTATACATATTGAGCTCCATTAATCTGCCCTCATATGTTTTCTGATGCAGTCCTTCATCATTTTGGTTGTCCTCCTCTGGGCTGCCTCCATTTTGTTAATGTCCTTGTGGAGGAGCAGCCTCTAGTACTGCATGCAGTACTCCAGATGGGGCATAACTAAGTGTCTCAAAAGAGGATTATTACTTCCCTTTTATAACATGTGATACCCTTCTAATACACCCAAACATCCCTCTAGCCTTACCTACTGCTTTAGTGGTCTGCTTGGATGATTCCAGGTCATCTGTGATGATGATGCCCAAGTCTTCTTTGCGTTAAACCCCAGTTGTCACTCTTCAGACCATTTTTCCAGTTTTTCCAGATCACTTTTCATTCTGCCCACCCCATCTGGATCATCTTCTCTGCTGCCTTTGTCTTCCTTGGTCCAAATTTGGAAAAGCACACTATCATTGAGGAAGTATTGTGAAGCAAAGAAAAGTACATCCTGGCGATGCTTCTTTTGTTGCTTTAAGGTTCCAGACTCAAAATATTTGATTATGTCTGTGAAGAATTGAGGATCACGTCTTTGTTGTGTTTTGACTGATGTCAAGAACAGGTCAGAAGTAAAGGATGTGAGAAGCTCTTTAGCTGCCAGCAGTAGATGAGGATTGGTGTTTTTTTTCTGTAGAAGCGGTTGGTAGGGATCAGTCCTGGGGCCAATCCTCTTCAATATCTTCATCAGTGACATTGCAGATGGACTGGAGGGTAATGTTTGTCTGTTTGCAGATGACACTAAGATCTGCAACAGAGTAGGTGATCCAGATGGGGTGGGCAGACATACACATGAGGACAGATTAACTGAACTCAATATGTATACCCTAGAGCAAAGGAGGGAGAGAGGTGATATGATTGAAACATTCAAACACCTTAAGGGCATTAACAAGGTGAAAGAGTCTAACATTTCAATATGAGAAAAATAGCAGGACACGAGGACATGGCATGAGATTAGATTAGAGGGAGGCCGATTAAGGGGTAATGTGAGGAAGTTCTTTTTCACTGAAATGGTGCTGGATCCATGGAATGGCCTACCTCAGGAAATGGTGAATTTGAATACAGTGCAGGGTTTCCTACAGGCATGGGATAGACATAAGGGAGCAATACAGATGAGTATGAATAGATAGGCTATTGACAGATCAAAGGCCGATGGCACATTCATAAGGTACAAAAATAAATGGGCAGACTGGATGGGCCTTCTGGTCCTTATCTGCCATCTACTTCTGTGTTTCTATGTAACAGTAAGGCAACTTGAGGTGTTGTAGGAGTGTCCACTGGAAGCACATCCATGGCATGGAAGGGAAGAGCTTGTAAGTAGGATTCTTCATCTGTTGAAGATGATGCAGAGGGATATCATCTCCAGCTTACACCATCAGCATTTGAGTGAATTTGACCTGGTCTGTGCTGAATTTCAAAGTGTAGAATTGCAGCATGGCAAGCCATCAGGCAAACTTGCCTACTGGCTCCTTCATTTCAAATATCTATCTGAGGGCAAAGTGATCAACAATAGCTGTAAAGGAGGAGTAGCGAAGGTAACAGTCAAATTTCTTTACGGCAAATAGCATGGCTAGACATTCTTTTTCTGTGATGCCATAGTTCTGCTCAGCTGAAGAGAGAGAGTGCCTGGCATAGGAAACAACTCTGTTACATCTTGGATTTGACACAGCACAGCACACACTGCAAAGGAACTAGCATCTGAGTAGAGTTTGAAGGGTTGGTCAAACCTTGAGTAGGCCAATACTGAAGAATATATTAGGTTTTCTTTCAAGGTTTCAAAGGCCTCTTTGCATTCGGAACTTCATGTATAGTCACATCCCTTTTTGGTGAGGGCGTACAGTGGAGCAGCAATCTTTGCATAGTTGCAAATGAACTTTCAGTAGAAACAAGACAAGCTCAGGAAAGCTCAAAAGTCTTTGATATTGTTAGGGTCTGGATAGTCTTTGTCTGCTGAACCCCTGTCTGGATATGGAGAGATTCCTTGAGAACTAACATGTCCCAGGTAATGAATTTGATGCTGTGCAAAACAATACTTCTCTAGGAGAAGCTTGAGATTGGCTTGTCTGAGATGTTCAAGCACTTCTTTGAGATGTTAGCAGTGCTCTGGCAAAGTTCTGCTGAAGACCATAACATCGCCCAGGTAGACTAGTCAAGATTTCCAAGAAAATCCATGTTGTACAGCTTCCATAACACATAGGAATGTGACTAAAGTTTTTCAAAGTCCCATAAGCAGACATTTGAATTGAAAAAGCTCCAAGTGGCAGTGTCATGCTGTGTATGTACAAGAAGCTGGATCAATGGAAACTTAGTGGAACCCACTCTGAAGGTCTAGAGTGGTAAAGTAGGCAAGGCTGGCTGCATCAAGACTCTCTAAGGAATCTTTAGTTGTAGGTATGGGGTGAGCATCCTGCACTGTGTAGGCACTAAGTTTTTTGTAGTCTACCACAAAGCGATACCCTTTGTCCTTCTTTACCACCAGCAGGCAAGGTGCACACTAGAAACTTGTAGACTCTTCAGCAATGTCTTGTTCTAGCATGTCTTTGATTATGTCCTCAAGAACTTGTTTCTGTTTGTGTCCCACTTTGTAGGCTCGCTGATGGATTGGTGTCTGCTTGGACTGCACCTTGATGGTGTGCTGCAGGATATCACAGCATCTGAGCTTGTTATCTGGACCTTCAAAGACATCCAGGTAATTCTCCAGGAATTTCAAAAGTCGTTGCTTTCTGTTTGAGATGCTGGAAGTTTTGAAGAGGATAGATGCTGACTGAGGGGTACATCTGTTAAAGCTAGATTGGTCATGATATTACTGACAGGATTAAAGTTGGTGGAACCAGGCTGAGGCTCTTGCATGAGATGGAGCTGGTCCCCTGTAGACAAGCAGACAAACTTTCTTATGTTGGCACCCTTTGAGATTACCACAGGCTCATATGTGAATCTGCAGCATTTTTGGAAGACTGCACTGCCAAGCACTGCTAATAAGGTGTTTCCTGGAAGGAGACCTGATGAATTCAGTGAGGGAGATCCCATGACAATGCCAACAACGTCTTGTGGAAGTGGTTCACCTTGAATCTTGGTAATCACAACCTCTCTGACTGAGGAGGCACAGTGACTGAGTCTATAGCTGCAAGTTGCCTCCGAGGATCTAGTGACAGTTTGTTAGATGGAAAGTTTAGGATGACTTTGTGAGCTTTGAGGAAGTCTAGGCCAAGAATCACTGCAGGTTATAGATCAGGTACTAGGTAGAACTTGACAGTAGTTTGCTGTGAGTCAAAGTGTAGCTTGAGATGGACCATGCCTGTGATAGGTACTGTAGCTGTACTTGCTGTGATAATGTACTTTAGGTCAGCTGGAGACACATTACGCATTTGACGAATAGCTTGGTTGTTCAAAATACTGTTGTTGATAACTGAGATTTCTGTTCCAGTGTTGACCAAGGCATGTGTGGACCAGTCTCTGATGGTTTCAGGCATATAGTTTGCTAGGAGAGGTGATCTGATGACAGGTAACTTTGCCCTGGAAGTGAGAGTGTGCCTGAGTTAGCAGTTAGAGGGTGCAGTTTGTTTGAATTGTGAGAGTCAGTGGGGCAGTTAGTTGTGTTCCTCTGATCCTGGGAGTAGTTGTGGTTATCTTGCTGATTGTGCAGTGGTGGGCACCTTTGGTTCTCTTGATTTCTGTTGTGGTACTTCAGCTTTCAGCAGATAGCAGCAGTGTGTCCTTTGAATCCACACTGCTGGCAGGATACAGGCTCTCATGAAGGCGGAGGTGGATCAGGTCACTGAAGAAATGGTTGGTATCCAGTAAGGGAAGAAATGGGTGGTATCCAGTAAGACAGTGGGCAGTTTTAAGAGGGGTTGGGACAGAGTGAGGGGGGCTTAATTATGAAGTGGAGAGGGGAGGGTGGGGCAGCTGCCAGCTGAGGAGCTAGCTGCACAATTGAACAGACTAGATAGACCGTGAGGCCTGTTTTTGCTGGTGTTTTGTATGTTTGTTTGCCAAAGAGCATTGACAGAGGTAGCAGAAGAAGTAGTTGAACTGCAGTGTAGACTATTGACAGTTGTGGTGAGCATCTCCATCATTGATTGCTGCTGCTGGACACATGTCGTGAGGGTGGCTAACTACAACAACTGAGGTGCTTGTACACTGGTGACCTGGGACATTAATATGAACTTTGTGCAAGTTGTGCAGCTTTGACTGTGTCCATCCTGGTTGTTGGTTTCTGTTGGATTACGTAAAGACAGAGTTGAAGAAGCAGTCCCTGGACAAAGGTTGTCATTTGCTCTTTCTAAGATTTCTGCAGATGTTTGCAGCGAGACTCAATGTCCACTATGAATGCTTCTAAAGACTCAGAGGGTTGCATGGTGTGTTCCCACAGCTGTTGTTCCAATAACCAGAGCAGATGTACTTGGAGAAAATGGCCATTGAAAGTCGCATACAGGGTGGCAGTGTCTCATTTGACTTGTTCTGGAAGTATGCTGAACAAAGAAATGGCAGTCCCTCTCATAAACAAGTGTAAGGCATTGGAAATACACAAAGGATCAGTCCAACCATATAAGGAAATCCAGGCTTGGAATTGTTCGACTCAGTTGATGGCATCTTCATTAGGCAAGGCTGAGAAGGGTACTGGCTGTAGGCTGGTATGGACGGTGAACTGTGGTGAAATAGCTTTAATGTTGGCCAGGTTGTCTTGAATGGCTTGCATAGCTGGTGCTCCTTGAGCTGAGATGGATGACTGAATGTTGTGCAGGTTGGTTTCTGTTTTGTAGCCCCACGCCCTTGAGGTGGGTGAAGATGGTTCTCCGGATACTCCAGAGCCCATATCTGCATTGTCTTCAGACATTGTTTTTGGAGATGAGCTGGGCTTCACTGAATAAAGGTTCTTAGGATGAGAAGGAGTTGCCATTACACAGGAGACAGGACATCGTGGAGTAGATGAAGTGCTGAGAAGAAAACATCTTTGTAGATAAAAGTACAATTATTTGTAAGCAAAGTTCATCTAATGATGTCTTAATAAACAATTGCCACTCAAGTCTGTGTTGTCAGTTATTTAAATAAAGGTTTTGTTGCAAAAATCAGTCATTTGTTGCAGTGTCCATTCATTTCAATAGGATTGCCATTGATTTCTATGGAGTGAGGTCATTTTGTGCCCTTCACAAGATGGCCGCTGAACTGTGACATGCAGTTCCTGCATTCCTGACTGTAGCAAGATGGCTGACTGCAGGGAGTTTAAGAGTCACTTCCTCCTTTGTTGCTGTGGTGCACACAAGATGGAGGCTTCTTGTCATGATGCTGCTGTGCTGCTTCACAATGGGCAAAATGGTGATTGTCGCTCTACAGTCCTTCTCCCCAACAAAGCAGGAAAAAATGACAAGCTTTTTATTTGGTTAGGTGAGTGAAACAAGTTGCTAGGGGAAATATTTTGGAAAAAGAGATTCCAGCTGTATTGGTCCTTGGAAAACAGGAAATTATGGAATGTTTGATACCTTTCATTGGACCAACAAGTGTCTTGTACAAAGATGGAATTGTACACGTTTTCTGGGCCTCACAGGTCTCTTCACCTGAAGAAGGGACCTGTGAGGCCCCGAAAGCTTGTGTATAATTCCATCTTTATACAACACACTTGTTGGTCTAATAAAATGTATCAAACCTTCCATCATTTCCTAGGGGAAATATTGTATTTATTTGACTGCTGTGCATTTTGTTTATTGGACTGGTGCTTTATTTTTCTGTTGTCTCCCCAGCTTTCTACTGTAATTATGTATTGTTCTGCCCCCAGATTTTGTTTTCTCTCTAATGTGTTTATCACACCTTTATGATATTTTTGGTCTAACAGAATTGTTAGCTCTGTATAACAAGAATTGATAGCATGTATTGTATCTTATTTTAGTATCTCTGATTTTATTGATTTCAGTTTTGTCCTGAGTGTATTATAATGCTTATTTATGTCTATGCATTGTATATTTTATGTTGTTCTGCTACCAAACTGTAATGATATTTGTTGAACAATAAACCTGATCCTGAACTTGAACGAATAATTGTACATCCCAAAAAATGTCTTCCTGGACTAGGCCACCAAACTTTACAGACAGAGGAGACAGCTTTACTGATCAGCCTTATCACGCAATGGTCCAGGACACTACTGCCACCTGACAGCAGTAGGAGCACACCCCAAGAAAGGGAAAGAGTGTAGTGCATCATTGGTACTAAAATACAAAAACACAACAAAATAAAGTACAATACCAGAGAGCTCAAGTAATGCTGTAATGATCTGGCTTGGCAGAAAAAGGAGCTGCTGGACCATCTGTGGACCTTGGCCAGGGACACAGATGCTGCAATGCATGATGGCCACCCCGCCAAACAGGTACGTTATGGCACAATTATCTCATAGGGAAATACTGCATGTAGAGCTCTACAGAGTGGCCACAAGACACCCATATTAATCTGTCTGTCCCCCATTCTGTTTCCACAGGGGCCCATGAATCTGCAACCATAGGCAGACATCAACCAAAATATAGTAAATCCATATCTTCATTTAAAAATAATTTAGATAATCATAATGGTGACTTAAAATATAGCTTCCACCCATAATAGGGTGGCGTGTTCATGAAAGGTAGAAATACCTACTGAACTCATACTAATCTATGAACCTATGAACCATTGGACCACAAGGAGGGACATCTGAGTGGAAAGGGGACAAATAACCAGGGCCCAGTGGAACAGTTAGGTTATGTGATATACACAGGACATGCCACTGAGCCACTGGTACCCATTTTATACCGCGGGTATAGGGAAGCCACACTAGCCATGCCTGTGACAGGCATGCAACACCTTTTATGTAGAGGCTGCACCCACATTCATGTACCCGTATGCAGTAGGAATGGTGCACATGATGCCAGGGGTCATAAACATGGCATGTGCAGGGAGGCCAGTGGGGTGGGGGGATGGAACCAGTCATGGTATTGTGGGCGTGGCACAGCCCAGGGTTAGTGTGGTACTGGGGCATGCAAACACCACAAATGGCAGGTAACATTTAATCCACATATACAACCCCCCACTGAGGTCCAATGGGAACATGTCTGATGGTGATACATACTGTTGGGAAACCCATGGCACAGGATAAACGTCCTTATCAGTGTTGTCCACTGCTGTCATCCTATGTGTGTGACACATGTGTGGATAGTGTTCAGAGAGCCAGGGCATGTTGCTCCAGGACCTCATAATCATGTACCACTGCAATGTGTGTCCCTCATTGGTGATATGTGGAAACACACTGCCATCATGTAGGAATGGTGTTATGCATTCACAGTGTGAATACCACATTTACAGCACATCTGGTGTGGCATGCCCACATACGTTGGGCCACAAAAGGCCAGGAGCACAACAGGCAGGTGGCACCATGGTGGGAAACATTGTGTACAGTGTTCTACATGGGCATCATGCATCGATGGCAGCAGCGAGGGAGGCATCCATTTCATGCCCATCCACCTTTGTGGCAACCACCGGTGTTGCAGCAGGGATGCAGTGCAGGGGCATCAGCAGCACACAGCATGCCATTGATGTGGGGTATTGAAGTGGTGAGGGAACTGCATGGCTATTCCTGTGTCCCAGAGATATGGTCATGTGAAACAGATCAGCTGGTGTATGGGTGGTGAGTGTCACAGGTGAAAGACACGGTCCAGCATGGCAGGTCCCCCATTGTGTGCTCAGCAATGTTGTGCTCTATGCTTTGTTGCAGGTGCCAGTGGGACTGCAAGGAAGAGGGCTCTGGCATGCATGCCACAGTGCTGTGTACTGGAATGGGCCATGGGGAGCATAAAGTGTACTGAGGCCAGATCCTATTTGGCATGCACAAGAAGCAGAGCTGAGGGGACAGTGGAACAGCCTGAAGTCAATACAGGGGTGCAGCAGGGGACACCTGGGACAGTGATGGACAGCAAGTACCATCCAGCAGCACTGTCCCAGAGGCTAGCAGTGAAGGTGCTGAACCACCACAGGACATTGTGGTCTCTCAGGTCATTTGCGGTGGTGCTGTGTGGTACTGGACATTGTGGACACGCCAGACATAGACATGCCTGAGGCAGTGGCTATGGTGTTCAATGAACCCAGGGGGATTGCGTACAACACTGAGCCTGCTCAAGGTGAGCAGTGGGATGTGGCTATGGAGAAGGAGGGTGACAGCAATGTTACTAGGAGATGGGTCTTCAGGACTTTGCCAGGGGCCTTAGGAAACACTTCTGCCTAATGGTAAGTCATGTAGGCCCGATGCCAGTGGCACTGCATGCACTACTGTCCTACGTGGATGCACCATCATGAACATTGAGTCAACAAGTGTTGTAGTCACAGTTTGATATGATGGTCACAGCCATTGCATTGTTGTTACATGCTGTTTGATAGAATTGTTGTACCTTATATTAACCACATGTTGCGCTCCCCCCAGTTTGGTTTGCATGTTTTTATGGGTTTTATGAGAATAAATGTATGTTTTGCACTTTATCTGGTGTATGTGTGTCTGTCAACCCATGCTGCTATCATGTAGGGTGGCCCATGTCAGAGTCGCTTGGTTCATGCATGCAACATGGTTCCCAGTATGATAACGTGGCATTGTCCCTCACACGTAGGGTTCATTGAAGTACACCACCATACAGTCCACCCTGTATGCAGATATTGATGTCGGGTGATACAACATCAGCTACCCTATATATCAGCCGCATTACCGTAGGCCAAGACACATTCCAGGTATGTTGCTTTTGCATCCCAATCGTAGGATGGATGCCATGGCATGTAGGACTGCCACATTAAACATACCACCTCCTGCACCTGTGTGGTAGGCAGTCCACTAGTAGTCCCATGTTGTAGACATGTCCCAACACTGGTGTACTGTGAAATCCCCCCATCCTACCTCCCCCCACAGCTGAGTGGGCTATTACTGTCACAGCATAAGCAGGTAAGTGGCCAAGGGATCATCATGGTGGAATCCTGCAGGTGGGAGGGTGGTGTGGTAAGGCATTAAGGATGGCTAGTGGGCTACTGGGGTGTAGTGTTCAGGGTATGTCATGTATGGGAAGGGATCTGGTTCCACCCTCTATAATTCACCTGTAAGGTCACACCAGGTGATGGGTACACTTGCACAACCTGACATTATGTGTAACATGGAGGGGTGCACCAGTGAGGGCTACGGTATGGGTGCAGTGTCTGCATCATTTGTCCTCTGGGGAACTGTGTGAATTGCTACATAGGTCCATGTTGATGGACTACAGTGCTTGGCCACCCCCACCCCTCTTGGTATATCTGATTGGTAACATATCTACAGTGTCTGCTGTGGCTATTGTGCAACTTTTATCAACATGCAAAAGGGGTTCTTTTAGTTGTCAGATTGGAATTCCAATGTGAGCATGTACAAACATGATGCACCATGGTGGATTCTCATGGTTTGGTCCTCACAGGGCCAAGCCCCAAGAGGCAGTTCTTACACAGAGTGCCTTGCCTACATTGGCTATGTGGCTTGTAACACCCCCACAAGCAGAATCGAGGGCTCCCCAACCCTCATTAGCATATCTGGTTATGTACACAGTTACACCATCTGTGGTGGCTACTGTCATAACTATCACACCATGATATAGGGGTGACCTTTGCTGCCAGATTGGAATTCCAGTGTGAACAAGCCAAACCACCAAATGCCAAGGTGGAACCCCATGGTTTGGTCCTAACTGTGGAATGACTTTTGTGTCTACTGATCAATGTGTACACCCAGGGGGAATGGGAGAGGGTAGGGGGCTATAATGGGAATGTACAGGTATCCTACGGAGGGTTACTAGTGTATGAGATGGCATGTCAGGAGAATACTGTGTTGTACCACAGGAGTGCATAGTATAACACTGATGGATGTGATATGTAGGAAGGTGTGATGCCGTTATGTGTCAAATGAAGGGTGTTGGCTACCTGGACTAGCTGGTCAGGTGGGGTGGTGTTGGCATGCCCATTACATGGATCACACATTTCTGGATAGGGCAAAAGGGGGTTGTGGGGTAAGCTGGTGGTCATACATATGTCATACACATATGTGCAGACATGGTGGTCCCAGCAGCCCTGTCTATTGGCTTAGTCTATGTATATAAACTATGTAGGTGTATGACCTCCTGATGTTTGCTGGAACTGTGGCCTTGGGTGTTCCTTGGGCTCTGTGGTCATGTATATCCAGTCCATGTTGTTCCCTGCCTGGTGTCCACTATGTGAATGGTCTGTCCTTCAGTGCATTCTTCCCCTGCTTGCTTGCTGTGCCTCATTTTGTTTGCCACCTTGTTCCTGGTTCTCTGCCTATGTTCAACCATTGGTACCGTTCCCTGCTGTTTGTTGTGATGCCTGCACCATGACCCTCTGGGGACTTCTGGTGGTGGGCATTATGCTGCTGTTGTACAGGAGGCTGATATGCCCCAACCACCACAGCTGTCCTTTGGCCTCCTGCCTCATTTCCTGGGTGGTGGGATGGATGCGTGGGTGGGTTGCTCAGCAGGGTTGACAACCATTGAGCTACTCGCTGTGTCTTTGGCTGCTTTCATGGTGCTGGTCTATTTTTGTCTGTTGCATCGGACAGCCGTCTTGTCCATTTGTACTTGCATGGATGGAGTGGCTTCTGCTGTGTGGGCAGGTGGGCTATTATACCCAGTGGACCTGTGTGTGTCAGTGGCCTAGTCACTACTGGCATCAGCATGGTGGGCCTGTGGGGGTGTTGCACCATGTGTGTTACCTGCATCATGGGTCTGGCCATCTGCTCTTGTGTTGGTCATGCTTGAAGTCCCTCATTCTGGGTCTTCAGCATGTCTGTTGCCTGCAATGTGCACTCCCTGGTGTGTTAGTTCATATTCACAGTGGTGACACATTTGGTGGGTTCCACCAGGGTGCTGCCCATGGGTCCAGACACTGCCTTGGGCCAGTGTCTAATGCCCCTCTGCCATGCCACAGGGCCTCAGCAGTTGACTGCAGGGATCTCACCATGGCAATGATGTCATTTGTCTGACCATGTTGTTCCACTAACCGATTCCATCACCAACGCCGTCACTCTTTGGCATATGTCTGCCTCTGCATACACAGCTAAAGGCCATGCAGTGTGGTGTCGATGTCTGCAGCCTGCAATTCTGTCCCTTACATGCACCTGCATGGCATCACACAGGCTCACAAGGACATCCTCCAAATGACTGTGGTGTGCTGCTGTAGTGATGTTCAGGTCATGTGGGGGCTGCATGTATGCCTGACCACCTGAGCACAGTAGGGCCTCCTGGTGTCATCCATATCCTGGCAATATCTGGTGATGCGGTCCAACAGTGTGGGTGGCATGGCAGGCTCACATTGTTTTTGCTGTGGTGACTCAGCCTCCTGATGGATTTGCCATGCTCTTGCCCTGTATGCTGGCCACATTGCCTATGTCACCTCCTTCACTGGTTGTGTCACCATCACGGCATGTGTTGGCCCACTGGTGGGTTCACTCTCTGTGCTGTGTTGCTTTGCTGTGTGGGGGTACAGCAGCCACTGACATCCAGGCCTACATTCATGTCTGCCTGTGTGCCATCGGACCCCTCTGGTGCCTCTGTGTCTGTGTCCACCTCTTCACCTTGCTGACACTGTTCATCGGCAACCAATGTCCATCTCCTCATTTTTCTGGTGCTGTTCCTGGGCAGTTGTAGCTGCATTTGTTCTTGTGCCACTGGCCTCTGCATTGCCAGTACCTGTAGGGTGACAAAATGCACATGCTGGTTGCTGGGCAGCAGTGCAATATCTGTATTTTGCAGTTCTGGTTATACAGTACATTGTTCACTGCTGTTTGACACTGCCACTGTTGATGGGCAGCCAGTTGCATCTCATGCCCCTTGCTGTACCTCACCCCGTGCAGTGTCCTCTCACTCCTATAACCTGATATGTTCACATTACTGCTGTCACTGTGCCTTATGTGTTGCATCAATCTGTGACTTCCCTTCTCTCTATGTGGCTTCCCATTGCTATATCCGGCAGTGCATTATGACCACCTACAGGCCATGCATATCTGTAGCACTGCTGTGTGCATCATACACATACTGTATTTTGTGCCACCCTCCTGTCTGTACAGCATGTTGTGCCCTGGGTTCCCCTAATGTTTCATTGCGGCAATGTGTTATACCTGAGCTACATGGCATTTCCGTGGGTTACTACTCATGGTGCATGGGTACATTGTCGTGTTTCCTCCATTATGGGACATTCCCATGGTATGTTGCATGTTACATGCAGCACCTGCCATGTCATTTGTGGTACAACTGTGATGCCTCCACAGGCCCCCTGTTGCTGTTAAACATTCCTATCTTGTTGTGGGTCCACCCCTGTCTGTCTGTTTCATAACCCTCGCTCTGATGCCTCATGCATCGGGATGGGGCTTCATGTCCTCAGGGGCACAGAACACACCTGTGGGACACACTGTGCAGCTGGTGAGTTACACACCAGCAGCTCACAGACTGCGGGGTTGGTGTACACTGCTGACATAGGACTGGCCTGTGGTGCCTGCTTTGCCATTGTTGTGCTTTCATTCTGCATGTTTCAGTGGCACTTATACATACCTTGCATTGGACTGTGGGACATTTGGTGGCACTTCTTGGCTATCCTTGTTACCATGGACAGTTGAGGGGTATGCTTTATTGCCCTGTGTTGCCATGCTAGAGCTGGCAGTGCAGCCTGGGGTGGCAGAGCAAGGCTGTGCATCAGCATTGTACAAACCACAGGGCTGTGTTCATTTCCCGCAGTCCCTACTCAAATAATGTGAGACTCAGAGCAGTTCAATTGACCTCTCATGTGCTCATGGGTCACCCCTGACAACAGGCACTTGGCCTTGTGGGATTCACCCATTTACCCTGGATTACCTTGTTATGTATCTAATTCCATAATTTTCCTGTCATGTAAATACCCGATGCATGTTGTAGCTGGAAGAGGTCCAGGTCACTGTCAGCCTATATGGTTCAGGCACTGAGGTGTGCTGCTACACATTGCTCCTGACTACTTAGTGGGATCATGTGACTTGGTCCTCCCTCCTTGCCAGTGGTGTAGTGTTGGTTGTGGGCAAGTTTTTCTTTTGACCTCCTTCTGATATGGTGGTACTGTTTCTGCAGTTAACGTGTGTTGCTCCTGTATGAGATGTTGGCATTTGCCTTCCAGGCCTGCTGTCTTCAGGTGCACTGCTCCCTGTCTCCATCTCTGGCCAATAAGATGTCCACCTGATGGACAGATGGTTCCAATCAGTTGTTGCTTACCTGGATCACACACTTATGTATATGTGCCCTGTTTACCACAGTCACCCTCTACCTTGGGTGGTTGTGTTACATGAGGACCCTGCATCATGATTGATACCCTAGAGGTACACTGCAGACAACTAGCACTTAGATATGTTATACTAACATATAGGGCTATGGGCATCTACCGTGCAAGAGCAGATGTCAGGATATGTATGCACATGAATGTTATACCCTTTACTTTCTAATACATATATGTATTCCTTGCTTACAAGATGTTAGGGCACTTGTGTCCTTGTAGTATTATGATATATGAGTCGGCACTGCCATCTTCTAAAGATCTGTATTATTACATGGCCATGTACACAAACTGTACTTTCTTTGCTTCCACAAAGTGATGACTATAAAAAAAAATTGTATAATGTTATCTAGGACTGTGGAGCCACCTCTAATTTAGCCAATAGGGCTCATCTCTGTTACTAGAAAAGTTTCTATCTTACAGTAACTATGGTAACTATCTTAGGTATATAATGTAAGACATTACATCTTCTACCTCGGAGACCACTGAGATTTCTATATTCCTAGAGGTATAGGGAATGCATAGCATTGGCTCCCAGTTCCTAATGGTAAGAGCTGCTTAGGGCAACTGTGATTTCTCCTTTAGAAGTAATAAACATGATCCATTACTCTTATGCAACTTGTTTATGACTTCTTTGCATCTCTATCATCACCTAGAACCTAAGGTAGAGGGTTTAGACCTCCCGACAACTGGCGACTGTGTGCAGGCGATGTTGGAGTTTGCAAGGTTCTCACTTGTGAATAACTTTTCCCTTCCCAACAGGGACTGTAGGTGTGCATACCCACATCACCTCTCCCATTTTTCAGCACTCCGTAACTCCTTGCAAAGTCTGGCTGCTCACTGGGTGTGGTCGATGCCAACTTACTGCACCCTATGGCAGTTTTGAATTGTAAGATTATGAGAGTAGAGTAGCCCACCTGTTTTAAAGTGCCCTGTTGTGGATTGATACACAATATGGAGCATCTTTTACAGGTTGATTTTATGTTCCCTTCCACTACCGGTATAAATGGCCACCATATCAAATACCTGTGCAGACTTGAGACACGACGTCTTGAACTTTCTTGCCTCCCATGGAGGATGGGCTGACTTCACACTGGATGCAAGTCAATCTGACAACCCTGTGCTGGGGATTTCAACCCAGTACTCCGAGATGAGACAAACTGCCAGGAAGTGTGAGGCTAAAGGGCTATTTGTCGCTGCTCTCTATGCTGCTTTGGAAGCCTCTGAAGAAAGGTTTCGAACTCTTGAACTGCAGATCTCATCTCTTAAGCAAGAGATGGGAGTGCAGAGCATGGAATGTTTGAAGCGTGAGCAGGATTTGGAGTCAGCTCTCCAGACCCTGAGAAATGAAAAGGATTCACTTTTGCATTGTTCTGTTCAGGAAAATGAGCAGGAACTTAATATGTTGAAGCAGGAATGTGAAAGTTTGAAACAGGATAAGAGGCAGGCATTGCAAATGAATTATATTTTATGTAGAACTAATGATTAGATCCATGATGAGTTGGGAGAGCTCCAGGATGAGATAAACCAAGTACATAATGACTTAGGAATAGTTGCTAGGGAAAATCGCGGATAGAGCACTGCATATAGAGTGTTACAGAAACAGTTACAGGTTAGTGTGGATCAGAATGTTGCAAAAGTTAGTCGTGATGAATGTGAATCCAAAGTGGTGAAACTGCACCATCAGCAAGAGGTCCTGGCTGGTCACACCAAAGCAATGGGCGGTGGAGCCCCCGCCATGACGATGTCATCTGAGGAGGAGGAGGAGGAGTCAGATGACAACATCTCACAGTACAATGCCCAGTCACACCCCTACTATGACCCAGTGAACCTATCCCACCATTCACAACATGGCAGATCCCTGTCACATGACACCACTTACCTACGTCATCAACGACATGATGACTATCATGGGCAATGCCAACATGGCGACCTTCCATGATGGGGGAGAGCAGGCCTAGGCCTAGTCCCAGTGGCACCACCAATTGCTGTTATTTCTGTGGATGATAGGAAGAGATAGAACAAATGACTGATAATGCTTTAGGCACTGTGACCCTTCCAAGAGAAGCAAGCAGACCCTCTGAACGCAGATCAGACAGATGCTGCAGGAGAGTGCTACCAGGAACAGATGGTCCATATTGTGGCTGACTGGCAGCTCAGACAGCCCTCCAGGGCACCGAGACAATCTACCTCTGAACAATCGTCCCAGTAATCCCCTACAAATGGTCCACTCTGTTCAGCAAAAGCTGACAGCATTGGTGGGATGAGCCCATCTGGCAACCTCAGTTGCCACTTGGAAAAGGTGCGTTCCAAATGTGAAATGCTTAGTCTCGCTGCAGACTACCAATTCCAAATTCTGCACCAGACCATTGATCCTGGCCTATGGGCAAAACTCCACAATGCTATCCAACGGGATAGCCACTCCACCTTTGACGAAGTTGCAGCTGAACTCATTACTGCACACAACCCAGGTGTGATAGGAGTGATGCTCGCATACCCTGTGCAACAGAATGTAAAGGAAAGTCCAGTGACCTTCCACCAGAGGTTTTGGATGGCCTATCGAGCAGGAAAGAATCTCACAGGAGAGGCCGCAGATGTGGACCTTATTAAGTACAAAACCCTGTTCCTTGGCATGCACTGCGAGAGAGAAGGTAGAGCCAACCACCTATCTCACCATGGACAAGTTTTCCGACATCCTTCAGAAAATGGAGAGAGTATCAACTCTACATCAATGATGTGAGCTCCAACTCCAAGGAAGTAGCTGTCGTGATACCTCCTCTGGAGACCACAACGTATTACACAGTGGAGGGACAGTCCCTAGATGAACAGCCCCTCCCTGCGGACAACCAACAGCTACGACAGCCCCAACAACAACAACCCTGGGGTGGGAACCGGAACTATCACAAAAACAAGAAACACCATAAAAACAATAAGGGTAAACAGCAATGACCAGGCCCTTCATATAGGAAAATAGCCGAAGAGAACTGAAGTCTCTGAGACCTTCTCGGGCAAGTGCACTAAGTAACGGATGCTGTCCCAGTTCAGGCCCTTGCTGTTGTACTAACCAGGAGGACAGACCTCAACAGGCCATGGGGACACCAAAAGCCCAGGCCCTCAGGCCCATACAAGCCTGAACCCTGAAATGGCTCCCTACATAGTATCGATACAGCATGGTGAGATGGTCCACAGGGATCAGGCCCAGATGCTCTTTAAAGAGCTTCCCCATGCTTCTGCTGGTACAGATTGACAATTACAGGCCCCAGTCTGGATTGTAAACAAGCTGGCCCTGGATACAAATGGAAGGCCTTGCACAGAGGCCAAGGTCAGGGGCCGCCTAAGTACAGTACTGCTGGATACAGGCACGGCTGTGTCTGTATTACATGATGACAAGCCAGTCACATCATCTTGGTCTACTGGCTGGAGGACCAACACATCTGGCATGGATGGCACTGGGTTATCCACATACTGCTCATTGCCACTACCTGTGACAATGGGCCACCTCCAGGCATACCATACCTTTCAGCTTATGGTATTACATGATCACCCCAGTATCTTTGGAATCAATTTCCTTGCACAACATGGCTGTGTGGTGGACCTAGCCAACATGCTGTTGATACAGATTCAGGGACAGTACCATACTCCCTGACCACATGATCCCTGACTCACATATGGTTGCTGCAGTCACTGTGAACGTCAAAGAGTATGACATCATAGATTTGTTCAAAAACCGTGAACTTTTTCCAAAACTGCTCCCCATCCTGCAAAGACATCTGGAGGCATTTGCCATCAATAAGCACGATTGTGGCAAAATGCATACTATCATCGAAGTGCCAGGCCCAGTCCATGAGGGGCAAAGGCAATATTCTTTTCCATCTGAGGCCTTGCCATCTCTTAGAAAAACAGTAAAATCACTCCTTAAGCAGGGTGTAATCAGAACATGGGTCTCTACTGAGAACTCCCCTGTGTGGTCTGTAAAGAAACCTACACCATACATGGAGACTTATAATTGACTACAGAAGACTGAACCAGGTCACACCCAGCTGCACACCGACAGTGGCATAAGCACCAGATGTGCTAAGATTACTAACTCCTGACCAACAATGGTTCAGTGACCTGGACATTTCCAATGGTTTTTGGTCATTGCCATTGGTCTCCAAGAGTCAATACAAGTTTGCATTCACCTTTGAAGGTAAGCAGTACACATGGACTTGCTTACCCCATGGGTTTCACAACAGCCCCTCACTGTTCCATCTCCACATGATGGATGCCTTTGAGGGTTTCTCTACCCCCCAGTGTCTCTTGCAGTATGTGGATGATCTACTGCTGGCAAAATCCACCCAAATGGCCATGGTGGCATGTGCCTTTGAGTTCATCCAGCATGGGACCGGGGATACCATAATTTTTACAGACTCTAATTGGGTTTGTCACTCTCTAACTGAATTTCTCCCTTTCTGGCAGAAGAACTCCTTCACATCTTCCGATGGAAGCCCAGTGAAGCACAAGGAATTGCTAATACACATTCACTCACTGGCTCAGAAGTTTGCACACAAACTCTATGTACACAAAGTTAAGGCACACTCCATACAGGACCCCTATGATGTCTTTAATGACACAGCTGACACCCTTGCCAAAGAAGGTGCCCGAGTGGGGGACATCTGGATTTATTTATTTAGCTTTTGTTGACTGGGTAAGTGCACTAGACAAATCCTGCCTATTTTCAGGCACGACCCGGGGGAGGGGGATACAGATGAATGCCAACTGACCTTGAACCAGATTAAGCTGTTGGTGGTATTTTTTAGTGAATGAGGAATGTGGCCCAGGACACGGGAAATTCCCTACTCTTTGATAAGTGCCATGGGATCTTTAACATCCACCTGAACTACCACCATCCAGGCAGATGGGACCTCGGTTTAATGTCTCATCTGAAAGACGGCACCTCGGAAATGCAGCACCCCTCTCATGATGCATTACAGTGTCAGTACTGGGATGATGGACTATCCAGAAGCTAGAGCAGCTGTACACATTGCAGCCATTAGCAAGAAGCAACCTGAACCCTTTTCCCCCTTGAACTTGTCAGAAGCCCAACACACTGACTCTGAACTCAAAGATGTGCTCAGATTCCTGGACAAAGGGACTGAAAAGAACCTACCTGTCCATAACCCATACAAAAGGCATGAAGGTAAGTTACATCTGTCCCCAGATGACAAACTCATTTGGTACCAACCAGATGATTTCACCACTAAATTGTGGGTGGTTCCCCATCATCTGAGGCCCAAATTTTTGCACCAAGTGCATGACACACCCACTGGTGAACACCAGGGAGTGGAAAACACACTCCAAAACTTGAAGACCACCACATGGTGGCGTGGTATCACCAAAGATGTCAAACAGTACATTGACAACTGCCTTGTTTGTGTACAGAACAACCCCATCCCTATCAAAAGAAATTCCAAACTTTTACCACAAAGGCACTCTGGCCCTTGGCATGCCCTACAGATTGACTTTATTGGCCCCTGACCAATGCTAGTAGAAACAACAAATACTCCCTTGTGGTCACTGTCCTTTTCTCCAAGTGGGTTGAAGCTTTCCCCACTAAGACATGTACCGCAAAAGCCATTGCCAAAATCCTGGTGGAACAGATTTTCTCCAGGTGGGGCCTACCTCCTAAGGTAGACTCTGACAAAAGAACCAGTTTTACAGGTGAGTTGATGAAGGAAGCCCTGGAACTCCTCGGAGTTCACCAAAAATTCCACATTCCTTACCATCCCCAGTCTTCAGGATGAGTAGAGAGATCCAACAGACAGATTAAGCAAATGCTGTCCACATTCATTGAGGACAATCCCAAGGATTGGGATTCCCGACTGCCTTTACTCCTTATGGCAATTAGGGGTACACCCTTAGCCACCACTCAATTGACACCCTTTGAGGTGATGACTGGTAGAAGTATGAGAGTACCTGAACACTTGTTGTTTGACCTGAACACTCCCACTGCAGGCCATGTATCTGTGGACAAATATGTGGAACAGTTGATAAAAGATCTGATACACACTCATTTGTATGCTGCAAACTGCACAGGCAAAGCCCAGCAACAGTCCAAAATTCAGTTTGACAAACATGCACAAGAAGTGGATTGGCAAGTTGGAGAACAGGTAATGGTTCTCAGA
The DNA here is from genome assembly GCA_016271365.2 of Neoceratodus forsteri. Taxonomy (NCBI): domain Eukaryota; kingdom Metazoa; phylum Chordata; order Ceratodontiformes; family Ceratodontidae; genus Neoceratodus; species Neoceratodus forsteri. Next base: position 48,861,923 of record JADMNL010000035.1, read on the forward strand.
TTTGCTCACCCAACACATTCTTTCTCCAATAAATGGGAAGGACCCTACCCCATTGTCAATAATCTCAGTCCAGTAGCCTATCAAGTTAGACTCATGCAAAACAACACATTTACTGACAAATGGTTACATGCAAATCAGTTGAAACTGCATAAAACAGTTTAATTACTTTTCCTAACCCCATTGGGTGGAATAGTACGAAATGTGCTAATGTTTTACTTTTCTTTTCAGGTACACTGGCAAGATGGCTATCTTGTACTCCTTTCTCCTCATTGCAGGAGTTTTCCCCTGCATCCAAGGCACAGTAAAGCACATCCTTCCTCGTCTTGATCCTCCTGCTGCCAATCCAGAAGGAGTTTCTATCAATATCCCAAATAATTTGATTACAGTCCAGGAAGGTTGAGAGGCCTACCTCACTGCCCTGGTGTGGCTCCTGACAAATTTATCCTACAAATTGAATGGCAGGTAAAGTTGCAAGGACAAATACTCTCCCTGCCCAAACTCTCCAAGGGAACCTTCCATGGATGGCCTAACTCAAAATATCCCCAAATGAAACCTTGTCCTTGCACCAAACCTCACTGAGACATTCAGGTTTATACAATATTACAGCTCTTATTGATCCTTCTTATTATGATTCCTTTCCCCAGACTCACCAGGAAATTCTGTGCCATACACAACATGGCATCAGTCCATATACTTTCTGTGTTAACCCCCACTGAGAAAGAACTTCCTGAGTGTCCTAAACAACAACCTGGCTCCCTTAGTGGTTTGACTGCTACTGCTTTACCTGGCATACTTATTAACAATTTACAGTATATGCATATACCTGTTCTGTTTAATTTAACTTACTGGAATATGAAAGAATTTGGAATGTGTCGTATGACTATTACTTCAGTATTTTACAGTACTTTATTATTGGATAGTTTAGGAGCTTTCACATTTATAATCAGGACCCTATTGCTGGGGTACACACCACTGAGCATTAGGATAATTTTAGGTGAAAACCTACTTTGCAAACAGCTGGTTCACAAAGCCATAAAAGAAATACTCATGACACGTCTAATGTCACTGGTGTCACCGGCACCCTCTCTGGTCTCTTTGGTACTACAATGTCTATTTGGAATAAAGCAGACATTGTTACTATTAAAGCACATTCTCATAAGTTTGAAACTGGCATGCATGATTAATGACATCATACCCCCATTATTGCATGGTGTGGATGGCCTTAGTCAGAAAGAAAGATACACTGTATATAACATGCATGACATCTCTAAGGCATTTTTTGACTTTAAAGAAAAAATTAACACACTCATAACACAAAACAATAAGGAAGCAGACAAGCAGTATATTGCCCATTACATTTTATGTTCTACTTATGGTTCTTACATTATTATCACCATCAATAACCTTTTCCGTGATCTAGAAACTGGACGGATACCTGACATTAACCACAATAGGAGCATCTCCAAATGGTACTGTCCCAATGTAAATCCTCTAACTGTGTTGCCATATGTATGTTACAATCTGTTTCTATTCCTATTTCTACTGCTAGAAATTTGGGGTTTGTTACCAGACACCCAATACTGGTCCTTGCTTTACTTCTAAGAAATGTTCCATCAAGGATACTATGTTTGTTTCCTTTACTGTGTCTTTACCACATGTTGATACCAAAACAGCTATTTTTGACAAACTTGCATCTGTGCACTCCATTGGGCACCTCAATGAAGATATCTACAGAGAATACATCGACCTGCCACCTCTTCTGGTCTTCCATCCTATTCTGGACGCATGGATCACACCACATATGGACTATTGTGTAAAGAAAGGGTATACTTATTTGTTTTGTTGTGATGTATTTGATGTTATTAAACCTGTATATGGATATTCCCAGATAATATTGACTGGTCCTCTTCTATGGACACTGACATCACCACCAATGGCACAGGAAACTAGTACTCCACATCTGCTCCAGACGCTTCTAGCCTATACTAGGAAGCTTACCAGAAGGAAGTTCATCAGCTGTCAACACGGATTTCCAACCAGACCTACACCTACCCAGTTCAACTACAAAAATGGAGACTGCCAACTGTCAAAATGCAATACAACTCTGACAGTGAATACTGTGTTGTCGCTAATTTGAAAGTTTTTACATAAGGTCAAAAAGTATGTGCTATTATTCAGCCTAACTTTTGCTTTGTACCCCAGCAGACAACTATTATTGGGCACACAGTTATCACCTCTGTTCCCCTAGTGGATCTAGACATTATTGATGGCAACCCTGACTATCTGCTTACACTCTCAGAATACTTACCATACTTCAGTGTTCACATAGATCCTTTGAATCCTTTGAACATTTAAATCACTTTTAGATAGAAAAGACACACACCTTATGCACATCAGCAATAATATGACCAAAGCTAGTGAAGCAATGTATGATCTTATAAACGATGGTGATTTTAATGATGCACTTACTAATACTTGGTTAGAGATTACCTTTATAGGTTTTGTTATTATGTAGACATTTTTTATATTTTTTCTTATCATTATGCTTTGTTGCCTATGGCGTACACTCAGACAACACCATGAGCAGCTGGAATTCCTTTACAAGGGTCATGCGTCGGGCCTGTAAATGGCCCCTGCTCCATCTCCACTTCCCTAGTTTTGTGTTGCCCCTTTTCAGGCAACAAGGGGGAGGAATGTTACACGAGGTACCTGCACCCTGATTGATACCTCAGAGGTACACCACAGACAACTAGCACTTAGGTATGTTATACTAACACTAAGGCTATGGACATCTGCTGTACAAGAGTAGCTGTCAGGATATGTATGCACATGATTGCTATACACTTTACTTTCTAATATATATATATATATATATATATATATATATATATATATATTCCTTACTTACAAGATGTTAGAGCACTTGTGTCCTTGTAGTATTATGATATATGAGTTGGCACTGCCATCTTCTGATGATTTGTATTATTACCCAGTTATGTGCAACAAATTATGCTTTCTTGGTTTCAACAAAGTGATGACTATAACACAATAGTATAATGTTATCTAGGACTGTGGAGCCATCTCTAATTTAGCAAATAGGGCTCATCTCTGTCACTGGAAATATTTCTATCTTACAGTAACTATGGTAACTATCTTTGGTATAAAATATAAGACATTACGTCTTTTACCTTGGAGACCCCTGAGATTTCTACACTTCTCGAGGAATAGGGAACACAGAGCATTGGCTCCCAGTTCCTAATGGTAAGAACTGCTTAGGGCAACTGTGATTTTTCCTTTGGTAGTAATAAACATGATTTATTACTCTTATGCAATGTGTTTGTGACTTTTTTGCATCTCTATTATTGCCAAGAACCTGAGGAGAGGGTTTAGACCTCCCGATAGTTGCACTGATATTCATGCCTTTGCACATAATTTTTTTTTTACTCTATTTTTCCATCCTACTGCCACCAGCTGCCCGGTACCTCAGCCATGACTTCCACCTCTGCAATGACTGTGACCCTCTGATACTCCCTGGCTTACCCCCCAAGGTGGAGTTATGGCACTAGACTCCCCCAGTACTGCAGATAATGGGATAGGTCAGAGGGCCAGTCTGGAGGCTAATTGGAGCCATGTTGGACTTCATCTAGGGCAGCCAGCAGCTGCCCTTTTTCCTGATTTTCCATGGAGGGTGGAGACATGAAATGATTTCCTATGGCTGCCCCACCCCCTAGACGTTCTTGGCACTGGTCACTTGCACAACCCCCGGCCTCTGACAGGGGTCCATCGAGCACCAGACACACTCTCCACCCTCCCCCCAGAGAAGGAGAGCAGTCCACTGGAAGCTCCATCCTTCTCACCTGGACGGCCTTTACACATAATGTACTGACCTGGCTCTTGACATCTTCCATATAGGCATTTGTCTCGGCCTCTGTAAAGTTCTGCTTTATTAATATCTTCCTCCCCTTCCTTGATTCATTCATTCTTGTGCCATTGTGGTGCTTTGGACTTTCTGGTGCAAGCTGCACCAAAGCAACTGCTTGACCATATTTATGGTGCACTGTGCATCTTGTGTCATGCGTGCCAGGCTTTGGCGCATGGGTCCTCTGTTTCTAAATATAACTGAAGCAGCATGGTGTTTGGCATACCTTGCATTAATCTAGTGTTACTTTATGAACTGGGTCCTATGTGTGGCAGTCTATATGCAACAAGCTCAAGTAGGTGGCTCAAGCTTGCCCTGGCAACCAAGAACCTCTCAAGGTTCATTGGCTGCCAAGGCAACCTCTCAATGTTGACAAAATGATTTTTGTGTCTAGACAGCCACATATTATCCTCTATGTTGTATCAACCTACATTGCATTGCATTGTGTTGAAGTGCATGACCTTGGATAGAAATGTAGAAAATGATGGTGGACTTTAGAATCAAGATGCCCTCCCCCGAGAGTACATTGCCTGATGCAGAGTTTCTGACCATTAAAAGAACAAGCATTTGCTTAGGACTTCTTTCTTTATTAATTGGAGTATAAATGGTTGAAAAATGGAAAGAGAAGTGTGTTTCTTCTCCTGGGGACATTCATTCACTGGGTACAGTAAACAGTAAGTAAAAAATGTTTTTGCACACAAAGAGCAAATTAAGACCAGCCCCACATGTGGGTGTAAGTGTCTTAGTGCCTTATGTTCCCTTTTAAAGCTTATAAATTCTGATGCAAAAACAAAATGGAGTTCAAGTTGGGTTGTGGGGTTACCAGCGGTAAGTTTAAAAGGGCAGACCGGGTAGACCAAGCAGTTCTTGTCTGCTGACATATTCAGTGTTTCAATGTTTCTATTGTAACACTTGGGTTCCCCTGGTGTTACTAGAGCCCCTTGTAAAAGTACTTTAGGTATTTATTTATCTATTTGAGTTTTGGTAACTGGGTAAGCCTCCTTTTCCATGTGCGACCTGGAAGTACAGTACAAAATACAGCACATTAACATAGTAATGACAGTAACAATGGAAATTGATTTACAGCATTCAGTGATTCACAGGATTATGATACAGACCGATACACCTGCAGATTTATGAACTAACAAACAGATAGGCTACATGGTAGCATGTCAAATACATGGCACACTCAAGAGAGTCCACTACAATATATACCAATTAGCTAATATTTCAGATACAAAGGGGCTAACCAGTAGTAGTTATGTTTAAAGATGAGGCATAGAGGGCAAGGTAAGAAACCAGTGTCAGTGGGGTAGAGCAAGGGTGAGAATTAGACAGAGCTTTGGAATTAGGATCTAATATCACTGGTAGCAGGAGCAAGGTGCAGAGGCTGAAAGAAAGAAGAGCAATTTGAATTGAAACTTATAGCGTGTGGAGCATGACAGGATGGAGGGAGGAAGGGAGTTCCATTCAGACACTGCCGCATAGGTGAATGATTTACGAGCCACAGTTAACCCACAGTTTGGGCATTATGAGAAGAGGAAGGAGACAGATCTTAGGGATCGTTGAGGTTGTCCTAGATGAATAGACTCACTATGGCAAGGAGGAGTATATTGGTGGATCAGTTTATGCATAAACCTCAGGGTGGCATACCATAATTTAGATACATAAGATAACCAACCCAGTTTAGAGAGGACATCACAATGGTGATGATGGGCACTGACACCCAGGGCAAACCTATCCACCCTGTGGTAAGCCTGTTTGAGGAGAGATACGGTAGTAGTGTTAGTTGTGAGCAGAAGAGGAGCACTATAAGTTAGAAGTGGGAGAAGAGAGGTAGTCATGATCTTATGACAAAAGGCCGAGGTGATGAAGGGGCAGATAAAAAGAAGAAGGCCTAGCTTTTGGTTCAAAGATTTGATTAGGAGGTTGACGTGAGCATTAAGGGATAGTGAGGTATCCAAGGTGACACCAGGAATTTAAAGTTATGGACAGGTTCAAGGGCATCACCAATGAGAGAAATAATTCTGAGAGGGGGGAGGGTCAAGGATATACAGGGTGGATGGGAGAATAGCATACTTTTTGTTTTCTTGGTGTTAAGATCAAGTTGATTTAATAGAAACCAGCCTTCTAGATCAACAAAGTCAGATGCTAGTGTGCTGTTGATCCACCCAATATCAGAAGAGGAATGATAGGTGATTGCATCATCTGCATAAAGGTGCATGGAAGCCCCTCCACAGTTATTTGGCAGATCATTAATAAATGGGAGGCAGTATAGCGGCGTGGTTTAAGGCTCTGAGCTGCAAATCTGGTGGCATCCACAGACCAGACCTGGGTTTGAATCCCACACCTTCCAATTGCATACTGTGTAACCCTGAGCAAGCCACTTAACTTCCCTGTGCTCCCAGGTCACTCCTGTAAAAAAGCATTCAGCTTAGTGTGGTACTCCTGGTTAAACAACTAAAAAAAAAATAGACAGACCAGCAGTGGGCCCAGTATATAACCCTTGGAAATCCATGGGTTATTGGTCTAATGCCCAAAAGAGACCCAGACTACATGACCCTTTGTGAAAGGAAGGAGAGATAACTTTGAACCCATGCTAAGGCACTGGCATCAAGGCTGAGAACTTGTAGCTGCTGGAACAGGAGATGGTGGTTGACCAGGTCTAATGCCTTTGTGAGGTCAATGAAGATTGTACCAGTGACAAAGCCTTGGTCCACAGCCCGGAGCAGATCAGAAGAGATTTTTATTAAGGCAGTGAGGGTGCTATAGTTCTTTCTGAACCCGTGCTGGTAGGGGGATAACATATTGTGGTGTTCCAGGTGGTCCTGAAGATGATCGTATAAGATGCACTCGGATTTTTGCTAACAGACAGAGGGTGGAGGTGGGTCTAAAGTTCTGAGCAACAGTGTGAGACCCACCCTTATGAATGGGCACAACCAAGGCAACCTTCCATTTGGCTAGGACAGTGCTTGATAGGAAGGACCGGTTGAACAGATCACAAACAGGGCGGGCGAGGGCTGGAACTCTCAGTTTGAGAAACTTAAGTTCTAGGGTGTCATGAACTGGTGAGCTATCAGGTTTCAGATTAGCAAAGAGCCACTGGACTTCTTTGAGGGATGCCAACTTCAGGTTGAAATGTGGGTCAAGCTTCTGTGTCACCGAGAGACAATGGGGCTGAGATGGGTTCAGATGAGTTGGGAAAGGGCGATATGTATTTGTGGAGATCAGTAAAAAATTAATTGAATCCAGTGGGGATGGATGGAGAGTCTGTAAGGACAGAGCTCTGGGCAGTGAGGGAGCTAGGGAGTTTGACAGCCTTCCCCTTGATAAGAGAATTAACCTGCTTCCAGAACTCCTTGGGATTACAGAGGTGCTTAGTTTGGAGTGTCTCGTAGTCTAGGCATTTGGCTTTTTGGAGGAAGTTTTTACAGTTATTTCTAAGTTGCCTGTAGACTTGCCAGTCAGAGGGCAGCCCACTACCTTTATAAGTCTGCTAGGCACTGTCACAAGAGGACATGAGCTTCCTAAGGTCCTTAGTGAGCCAAGGCACCTTGATATCCTTAGATCTGCACCTTTTTAAGGGGTGCATGACTATCAACTGTAGAGGTGAAGGTGGTTCTAAAGAAATTCAGAGCTTTGTTGATGTCAGGAAGAGTATTAGTTGGGCCCCAGCCAGCATAATTGATAGAAGCAAGGAAGCTACTAGTATCAAATCTGGACATATTACAGACTGACGGATTTTAGGAGGGAGGTTGGGAAAGTTGTTTGTCCAGATGTAGAAAGTTGGAGAATGGCCACTGATGCTATCTGAAAGAACTCCCATGGATTTAGCCTTAAGGGAGCAATTAGTGATCACCCAATCAAGCACAGTGTGTTTATCAGACTTAATATTAATACACATGGGGTTGTGGAAGAGCTGAACCAGGTTAGCATCTAGGTTAGGTTAGGGAGGCAGTATAGCACAGTGGTTTAAGGCTCTGAGCTGCAAATCTAGAGACATGGGTTTGAATCCCACAGCCTCCACTTGCATACTGTGTGACCCTGAGCAAGTTATTTAACTTCCTTGTGCTCCCAGGTCACACCTGTAAACAAGCTCTCAGCATAGTGTGCCACTCCTGGTTAAGCAATTGGAAAAAAAAGAACAAAAAGAATCTGCATGAGATGCACTCATCTTGTCAGTGGAGGGGTTTAGCCAATCAGTATTAAAACCACTACAAAGTACAAGGCCATAACAAGGGAAACTTGCAAGAGAGGAAATGAAGGGGGAGAGACAGATGGAGGCTTTTCTGAAGGGCAGATAGGCAAATCCCACAATTTGCTTTTTGACATTGCCAAGAGTCAGGGAGAGGAATAGGGATTCCTTGGCAGGGGACCCTGTATCAGGCACAAGGAGTTTGGTGGCATCCAAGTCAGACCGAGCATGTATATGTAGGAACACAACCACCCCTTTTACTCAGTATACCCTTCCTGATGCAGTTATAGTCAGGTGATGCCACCTCGGGTTGCTTGATAGCAGACTTAAGCCAAGATTCTGAGATGCACAGAATGTCTGGTGTCTTCTGAGTAACCCAGGCTTCTAGTTTGGCCATTTTGAGGCATAGACTTCATACATTCACATGTGTTATTTTCAGACATTTGGGAGGGGGTTGATCACCAATTGTAGGGGCAGGTATAGAGGTGGATGGAGAGGGCCCAAATTGAGCTCAATATCCCCCACATGAACTAAGAGGATGAGAACAGATAAGAGAATCCAGAATGAAGTACAGAGACGTTGCACACTGAGGGTGGCTGGTGGGGTAGGTAAACACAGCCATTTGTGAAACCAAAGCCCAGTGAGTGCTGCACCTTGCCCAGGTAGATATGGGATATGTATGTACACACTTAAAGGATCCATGGTAATGTGACATGGTGGGGGATGAAAACTCTTTATCCTTGTGCTGCCCAGGTAGGATATGGGCAGTACAAGAGTAAAGTCCCAGTAAGATTTCTTTAAGATCCATCTGGTCAGCTGTGCTGAGCAGAGGATGTTGAAATGGAATTTAATAATAATAATAATAATTTTATTTGTTAAGTGCAATTTAAATATCAAAGCTCTGTACAGATATAAAATCATAAAACTTTAAAACAAAAATTAAAATCCAATATACTCAAGTCAACAACTGTTCTCAGCAATTCACAAAGGCAAGATTAAATAGATGAGTTTTTAATGCTATTTTGAAGCTCTCCATGGTCTGGCATTCACAAACCAGACAAAGTAGAGAATTCCACAGGGTAGGTGCTACAAAAGCAAACTAACAAGCAATAACTGTATTCAGCTACACCATGGGAACCTCTAGCAATCCCTCATTATAAGAATGGAGGGCGTGGAGGGTGCGGTAGGGACAAAGGAGCTCTTGCAGGTAACTTGGACCCTGTCCATGTAGGGCTCTATAGGTCAGCAAGCTGACCTTAAAGGTGATCCGTTATTGCACCAGTAGCCAGTGCAGCGCATGCTGCACAGGAATAATATGGCTAGATCAAGAGAGCCCAGTCACTAACCTGGCTGCTGCATTCTGCACTAGCTGCAAATGGTGGATATCATCCCCTGGTAGTCCTTGGTAGAGGGCATTTCAGTAATCCAAGTGAGAGATTACAAAGGCATGGACCAAAGTTGGAAAGTTACCAAGCAGAACCAGGTGCCTAATCTAGATGGTATTCCTCAGATGGTAAAATGATGTCTTGACCACAAATGACACCTGAGACTGCAGGGTCAATCCCACATCAAGGATAAAGCCCAAACTATGCACTTATTCAGAGGTCTTCAGCTGGCAATCACCCAGTACCATATCAGATGTTCTCCATGCTGAAGACCCCTCTACTTGATGACCTGAGTCCACAACCAAAACTCAGTTTTGTTGGAATTCAGCTTCAGCCAGTTGGCACTCATCCAGTCTTGGATCTCGGATAGGCAGGTATTAAATATCGGCAGTGCAACATCCTGACCAGGTACAAAGGACATGTACAGCTGAGTATCATCTGCATAGTAGTGAAAACTCAGTCCATACCACCTTACAATGTCCACCAATAACAACATGTACACTGTAAACAACATGGGGGAAGCATCAAGCCCTGCAGGACTCCACAAGGCAGGGAGAAAGCATCAGAGGAAAATATCCCTGACACTACTCTCTGAGACCTGCCAGTGAGGAAAAAGTGGAACCATCTGAGGACTGAACCAGACAGTCCACAGATCAGCTGCAGGTGCTCCAGCAATACTCCATGGTCCATGGTGTCAAATGCCTCTGAGAGATCAAGGAGGACCAAGATAGTATGGCTTCTATGATCTCTCGTAACAAAGAGGTCACCAAGCACCTGAACAAGGGCAGTCTCGGTACTGTGCCTTTTCCTGAAACTTGACTGGAAGGGATCATAGATGTCATGGATGGTAAGATGATCCACCAGCTGCAGCACAACCACCTTCCCAATAACCTTACCCACAAAGGGAAGGCTAGAGATGGGCCTGTAGTTGGCAAGACAGTCTGGGTTGAGAGAAGATTTCTTAAGAAGGGGAATCACCACTGCCTCTTTCAAAGAATCAGAGAACCCCCCTGTCTCTAAAGAGTTCCAGTCTATCTCTGACAGGACTGGGTTGATGACATCCACACATCCCACAAGGAGGTGGGTTTGGTCCGGATCCAAACTACAGAAGGTCGGCCGCATACTCTGGATGATCATCATGAAATCCAAGATCGCCATCTGGCCAAATGCCGACCAACTAGACTGAGGTTCTGCCACCTACCACTGGTTACTGCAACCCCTCTTAGAGAGTGCTGAAGATATCTCAGACCTGATTCCAGCAAACTTATCTGCAAAGAATCGACCAAACTCATTACATTTATCCTGTGACAATGCTCTTCGCAACTGCAGACAGGCTGGATTGCAGTCTGTCCATAGTGCAAAAGAGCTGAGCTGATCGGTTCAATGCAGCAGTGATCTCCCCGGACATGAATTCTGCCTTCTTATGAGAGATCTCCGATTGACAGTGCGCATAATGTGCCATCAATCTAAGCTTATCGGCATCTAGGACCAGTTTTCACCAGTATCATTCTAGCCTTTTCCCCACTCTCCCCATCTCCTTCAAAGTCCCATCAAACCATGGGAATCGAGGGCAAACAGAAAGGGGATGAATATGGACAGGAGCTATGGAATCCAGAGCTACCACCACAACCTTATTATAGGCCTGTAGTAGAAATTCTAGACCCATGCTTGCTATCATACATCTGTTAGGTCCAGCACTGCCATTAGGTCATCTGGGATCACATCCCTTAATGGGTGGTACCAGACCATCTCTAAAGGGGCAGACCTATAGGGGGTGCCTGGAAACTGAACCTGAAAGTGTGATGGTCAGACCATATGACTGGTTCCACCGCCAAGTTGGTGGTTTCCATGACCAGTAGGAAGACCAGATCCAAAAAGTGACCCAAAATATGGGTTGTAGAGGAAACAACCTGTGTGAAGCCCAATGCATACATAAGTTGGAGGAAGTCCTGTCCAAAATAAGAGAGTTTGTCATTGATCCAGGCATTGAAGTCACCCGGCACCATCTCTCTGGGTGACTCCAACACTGTGATGATGACAAATTCTGCAACTTCCTGCAAAAATTGCTTCCCATCCCCAGGTGGACAGTAAATGAGAAGAAGTTTGCACCCAACGCCTGTGACCAGGATACACTCAAAGGGTTGGGTCTCACCCACTGGCACCTCTACCAGGCTCAACTCCATTCTAAAACAAATGGCAACACTCTCACCTATGTGATCCAACCTCGGGTGATGTATCAATGAGAAACCAGCTGGCACCACTGCCTTAAGAACTTGGCCAGCATTCATGCCCAGCCAGGTCTTGGTGATGCATGCCAGGTCCGCTGACCCCACAAGATCAGCAATCAGAGCTGTCTTGTTTTTAATGGCCCTGGCATTGCATAACATCGCTCAGATACGATGGGGTTCCGAAGCCACCTGAGGAACCTGCCCACCTAATGTGGAACCTTTGAGTATGGGTACTAGACAGGGAGGACCCCTCTCCAGTCTCTATTTTGCCCAATGGCATCTTTCTTTTTTTTTACATTGATTTTTATCTCCACCTTTCTACCTCATCACTCTGCTTAATTGGAGCCCTGACAGACAGTGCTACCCCGCCTTCCAACCCAGGAGTCTGCCCCAAGAGTAGTCACACCCTCAGTAGCCCTGAATACCCCCAGATTACCCCCCTGGGTTGGGTGAGGAAAGGTCCCCCTTACCCTCCCCAGATGATGGTGGAGCGGGTGATACAGCAAGTCTGCTCGATTGTCGGCTGCCGATGTGCCTGGTATTGGGGGTCATCACCTAGGAGTGACAGGTTGTTTTTCACTGTTCTTGGTCCCCACAGTCTTCGGTGCTCTAGGAGAGCCAATTGGAGTAGCCATAATGGCGCAACTCCTCCCGAAACTTCCTGGCTAACGCTGCCCCTTCCTTGATGGCAGCAGTATGCCAAAGCCCGGTTCACCCAGGAGATGGCAGTAAAGCAGTGGGACAGGTGTAGAGCCTTCCACAGAGAGGGAGAGCCACCATTAAGTGCTCAATCCCTCTCTTCCCCTGCTGACCCACAGCAGTCTGAGCTTGTCACCTAACCCAGGTCGCCAACATGGAGCGAGGTGTGGTATCCAGCACCTCAACCCTCAGTGCCACTGGGCTGGCCTCCATGGCATCTTCTTGTCCCCACTGCCCTAATCTGGCCACTTCATTCCTCTCCTCCACATCATCTGTGACCCTACCCTCCATGCCTCCTGTCCACTATCCCCAATGCCCTACAGTAAGTATATGCCTCAGTGGGCAAAGGTAGAAAACTAAAAGGATCCCACAGTGCTCCAACCATGATTGGCAGTCTTCCTCCCTCCTGCTGGTAAGTCGCACAGGCTCACTCCAGGAATTCCGACTCAGGTAACCAAAATATCGGTAGTTCAAGAGCGGAAGAACTCACACCTCTCCTGTATGATGTACATTAATCCACCATTCGCTCATGGCGTATCTCTTAACAGCCAGGTGTGATGCGAGTGAAAAATGAACAGCAATAGGGAAATAATGACAAAACTGAAAAAAGTAAAAAACAGCCGTGCCAAAGGCTAACAATTCTGGTGTCCAGATAATCAAGCACAACCAGTAACCAAACTAGGTAAAAAATCTCTAATACCCCACAAAAAGTCATTCATCTCGCTAACTACCTCACTAACTTACCCTATCTAAATATCTAAAACTACTGAACTATAAAACGGAAAACAGAGAAAAAATAAACAATGATAAACATGACAAAGAATGAGAAAAAAAAGCACTAAGGGCTGAGCTAAAATCCAGGCAGCTCACTCATAGCCACCATCTTGCTGAAATTCTCTTGCAGCAGCATAACCCCAGCTAGAGTGTTGCTGTGAAGTTTGACTCAGAGGTCAGAGATAGTGTCTGGAACTCAAGCGAGTTGGTCGATGCTCTGCCAGAGTGCAGACTGATTGCCAGAGGGGATCCCACTCTTATTTTCTTGCCCTAGTTCATGAGCGGAATGGTTTGTGCACTAGGACATGCTGGCTACCATCTTCTGTGATGCCTTGAGAGGAATTCCTCCACAGATGTTGCTTATGGAACTGGTAACAGTGAGTAATTCTTGGGGGAATCCCCAGATCTGTAAAGATTTAAACTAAAGTGCTGCCCAGTTCTGTTTGGCTCAGTTAAAGCTCTTCAGTTATGGAAAGGCTGTGGGTTTGGAATTTGTCACTTGAAGTACTGTAAAGCAGGATAGCTCCTTCAGTGTGTGTGTGTGTTTGGGGGGGGGCTGGAAGTCTTATGGCAGTGACCTCCTTCGATCGTGAGGCATGGGTTTAAGAGTGAAGGACTGCTGCAGCTTTGAAATGTAAAGTGTGATCTGCCAGAACTAAAGCGGAATTGCTAAAAGTCATTTAATGCCTTCACAGGTTCTTTGATCCTGTGCAAATTCATAGGAGGTCTGGCTTTGACTGGGTATGAGTTAATCAATTCAGTCCCAGTTGCAGAGGGACAAATCTGTTCGCCCATGATTTGGGGAGTCAGGTGCTACCCTCTTTTGAAAGTTAAAAGGGGAGATAACTTTGTCCTCCCTCCTGGTCAGGAACGTATGCCCACAGGTAACTTTGGACTCAAAGGGTCCAGTGTGCTAAAAATGTTCATGGGACTACGGTGGCCAGTGTGTGCTAAAAATGTTCAAGGGACTCTGGTGCTCAATTCCATTTTCCCAGAAGAGTGAATGGATGTTTGAATTATTCATTCTGGTAGTTATTTCTACACCTGTGGTTTCTGTGTACAATTGTTTTGCTCCAGCAAAACCCTATGGCACCTCTAAAGAGTTTTGACTGACACCTGTCAGAATGAAGCCATACTGTATAATCCTATGCTTGTTGTGGACATTCCATCTGTGTGTGACCTGGATGACTTTTTGGGCCCCCTCAGACATGTATGACTCACCATTGCCCAGATATTCTCCCCAGGACTCGTAAAATAGAAATGTCATTTTGTACCTTCCCCCAACCTCCAAGATACTGAGACAGGTGTAGCCCTAATGCCAGCGGTAAGACTGTGCTTTAATTGTTAGCCAAGGTGGGGGTAGGTGTTACACTATGATGGCAACTTTTATGTTTTTGGACTTTGACTGCATTATTATTAAAGACTAACCTACAGGGAACTTATAACTATAGTAATACAAGGTAGTTAGGATATGTAGTTGAAACATGACAATATTATTGTTATATATAGAAAAACTACAGTTGGAAATATTAGAACAATAAATTATCACTTTTTGGAATTTATGGGACATTTGTGGAACAGGTAACTGTATATTGCTTTTTTTATTTTTTTTTTTATTTTATTATCGTTGCTGAGTGATAATTACTGAATACTTAGTTACTGGATTAAATATCAACATATATTAATGTCTATAAGATTAAACATCATTACTTTGTCATGATATATCTGATTTGATTCTGCCCTATTTAATAGAGAGGCCCTAGCTGATAAATGAAGGACAAACAACATTTTTTATTATCCCCCCTTCCCTTAAGAGTGTTGTAGCATCACCTATTTCTCTGTTTCTATCACTAAATCTTTATTTCTATGGTCATATCCTGCTTATTTTGGATAAGTCCTCTTTCACATTTGCACTTTTTCTTTTTTTTTTGCAGGATTCTCAGCCCAAGCTGTTTATAACCCTGCTCATATTAGCACTTACCTTCCATCTATTGTATTATCTTGGTTTAGTGTTATGCCTTGTGTAATATACAATATTAGAATACAGTATACAGTATAAGTCTTATTCAATTGAAGAGTTTAGAAAACTTTTTAATCAAGTACCTTGTATTAAGAAGGATTCTGTAAAGTAGGACTTGGATTCTCTTTGCTAGGGGAAGCAGAGTACAGCACTCTTTCCCTTTTCCCTACTGGGAGGGAGTTAAATCAGGGATGGTTAATACTAGGCTGCAGAGGCTCCAGAATGTGTGAGTGTCCACCCTAGTGCAGGAACTTCCCTGTAAAAAAAAAGTGATGTCTCATAAAAAGCAGACACAAATTACGG
The DNA here is from genome assembly GCA_016271365.2 of Neoceratodus forsteri. NCBI lineage: Eukaryota > Metazoa > Chordata > Ceratodontiformes > Ceratodontidae > Neoceratodus > Neoceratodus forsteri. The sequence continues at coordinate 48,877,446 of JADMNL010000035.1, forward strand.
ATCTCTTGCAGAGGGTCAATGATAGTTCTAGTAGAACCTCAACTCCACAGCTCCAGAAACTTGAAAATGATCCTGTTGTTTTGCTTGATTTGAGCAGAGAGAAAGTCAAATTGAAAGTCAAACTGATATTAGTGGAGAGGAAAGAATCCTGCTCAGAGTATGGCAGATCCCATAATTGTAACACTAGAGACAGGTAGTCCAGAGGATAATATTATTCATTCTATTACTGATTTATATAAACCTGAGAGCCTGGAGAGACTAGAGCCCCATAAAACCTTAGACAATAAACAGTTTGTAAGTTTAATAATCCATAATTTACAGAATACTATTAATGGACTGAAGGAGTGTGATGAGAAGATTAACGGAGTGAGTTATCAGGATCAGTGTCAGCTGAGTCTGGAATGCTCTACTGATGACCACCCCGGTGATTATTCTCTAAACAGGAAATGGGATTTAGTTTATGTCCCTGATCATCTTGATAGAGATTTAGTCTCGTTATTGAGTAGTCTGGCTTATACCAACTTGATTATAATGGACCAACTGATAATTTATAGAGAACTTATGGAGAATTTAAGATCAGAAGTAGCTTCTAACAGAGAGAAAATTGATGAGATATTGAATCAATTGTTAAAAATCAGTCATTTAAATGAAAGTTTGGAGGACTGTGATGGGGCTGTACATTTAGCAGATTCTATTGCTAATGAAATTAGACCAGATTTCATTAGCAATGTCTTTCCTGAGAGTCCACCTATTACTAAAATCAATAAGAAGAGGAAGGGGGGAGCAAGACTAAGAGGGGAAGCAGGAACAAGGGAGTTTCTAATGGTAAGAATAATAACTATAAAAATAACCCTCAGCCATTCCAGCCAGTACTTGGAAGGGAAACAACAGCTGAGGAACAACTAGTTTGCCCCCTCCCCAAAAGGGAGGAAGAGTTAACAACAAATAAAGATGGAATTAAAGATGGTACTATTGCTAGTATATTTACTGCAGGAAAACCAGATAATGGGAATGGTGTACAGAATGTTGTTTCCCATCTAGTGGATGGGGACTTAAGTTCGCACTTAAGGCTGCTGGAATCAGAATTTAATTTATTAAACAAGCAGCTAGGAAGACCATTGTTGGAAGTTAATGGTATAGATCAGTGGGGGACCCCGGACGGTGTACCATTGTCAGATGTAGGTAGTAACAGAATCTCCTCAGTCAAACAGAACAGTAGAGGGGAGGTGAATGATAATAGGAGGAATGGTGCACCTAATGATGAAATAAACAAGAACAGACCCCTTTTAAGATTGATTGGTCCAGCTGATTGGAGTGGATCTCTGACAGCTTTCTCTGTAGCAACTGTTGTACAATTCCTTAAGAAAAAACTAGGATTGAATTTGATTTTCAATGATATTTCTGAACTGAAAGAAATCCAAGTGAGTGAAGCCTACATCTTAGATATAGTGTGTTTTTCTGCACAAACTATTAATCATATTTGGACTAATAACGATCCCTTAAAGGAAAAAGGGATTGTTATTACCTACCCAAGCAGGGACAGTTTTAATTATAAATCAACAGTAATCAATGGAAGTCAAGTGAATGATTGGCCACGGCCCTGAATTAGTATTTTTGGAATGGATATTCATGAGAAAGAAACTCGTACTAAATTGTTCACTTGGGAGCTTAAGCAACAGGTTGGTAGAAAAGAGGCCAGGAGTTATATTTTGTTTTAAACTGAAATATTTGAATAGTTTGTTAGTGAAATTAGTTCTATGTGTTAAAAATTATTACCTTGAATTTGAACTGATACTTGGGCTGTGATATTGTAGGTTTTGGGGATAGATGTTTGGCAGGAAAATTAGAAGGTAATTTAAATGTATTGTTTGCCTGGTGTTTAGTGAGCCCTCCCACCCAACCTGTTTTGTAACTTTCTTAAATACTGAAAAGCCACTGGGGGTTGGGATTGAAGGGCTGAGTATTTCTGTTTGGGACTGAAATTTGGAAGCAACAGGAGTTGGTGGGCCTGTGACATCATCTCGGTACCTGGAGTCTGCTTACACACACTGTTAGTAGGACTGAACACATACTGGACTGTATGTGTTTGTGAGACTTGGGAACTTTGTTGGTGGGGTTGAAATTGGGTTTGTAATAACTACAGTCAGTATAGAGGAGAAACTGTACTCAGGGGAGAAAGGACTGAGAAAGGGGTGTACTATTATAAACAGGGGATAATCAGGGTGTATATTCCACCATGGCAGGCATCTTCGGAAGGGTTGTAGGCTGCACAGGCTGTGGGATGTAATAATTCTAAATTGGGCCTGGGGAGTGAGCTGCCTCTGTGAAGCAGCTATCTTGTATCAGGGTGAGGTATTGGTTAAGGAGTAAGCTGTGGGAGCTGGGGGGTGTCCAAGCATAAGGGTGTGGATATGGGCAGCAGAAGGGTGGGGCTGAGGGAGGCTGGAACAGCTCTGAAATTACAGGACATTATACTGCAGCAAGCAGAAGAGATGTAGGGACAGAGGACCCTTAGATAGGAAGTTGATGCTAGGGGAAAGCATACAGGGTGAAAATTCTGAATTCAAGGAGACTGGAGGGAAAGAGTCAGGAGGGGCTGTTGCGGAAGCCTAAAACAGCAGACTGTGGGAAGGAGCTCCTAAGGTGAACAGTGCAAGAGAGAGGAAGAAGAGGGTCAGTTTAGAGATGCAGTCAGGAAACTCGGGGTTATGATGGAGCTGACAGAGTGTCACAATAATTTGAGATACTAAGCATCCCTAGGGAGAGGAAGGGGTTGGTGGGAAATGAGAAACTTATACAGAGGCCGGGAGGTCAGATACCCATAGGGCATCACAGAACAACTATGGAAAGGGATAGACATAGTCCCAGAGGAGAAACATATATTAAGAAAATGGAGATGCAACATGATTCCAGACATGAGGGAGGAGCATGATTGGAGGAACTGGGAGACAAGGAGGTGGGAGAGGGCCCCTTCAAGCAGGAAGGTCAGTACCAGAGGATGGGGCCCTTAGCTAAAGGGGACCCACAAAGCCTCTGGAGACAGGGTACTATTACAAGGGGGTGGATGAGGATGCGGGGAAGGAAACCATCAGGGCCAGGATAAATGGTTCCAGATAGAGAGAGGCTAAAGGGACACCTCATTCAGAGGGGTTTGAGTTAAGTGGGCAAAATAGCAAGGGGCAGAAAGGGTGTGACAAGGGTCTCTAATAAGGCAGGAAGACTCATGAAATTGCGATCATGAATAAAGTGGGGAGGGCTGAGAGGGGCATAGTGGAGGTAACCATAAGGATGATGCGGTGTAAAAGGTTCTGTTACTGGGAGACTCGAAGGATTAAGGGTATCCATTGGGAGGACAGGGGGATGCCATAGCCAGGTGAAAGGTAATGAGTATCTCTGGGCTGACAGTGCACAGAGCAAAGTTCATAGTGTATGAAATGGTTAGGGATTGTGGAGAGCAGTATCCTGGTGCATTTGGGAACTAATGATCTAGAGGAAATAGCATTATGGAATCAAGCAAGGTTCAGAACTTGCCAGAGTCCTGTCAGGATAATGGATGCAACATTTCCTTTCGGAGATATTGCCAGTACCAAAGGCCTCAGTGGAGAAAAAATGAAGCTCACAGAGGTTAATGGATAGCTCCAGGAAGTAAAGTGAAGAGAATGGGTTGGGGTGTTAGGGAACTGGAATGGAGTTTGGGAGGATAAGGGACTATATGCCAAGGACAGGTTTCATCTTGTCCCATTAGGAAGGAAGTCCTTAAACAGGGATGGCTGACTACATACAAGAAAGGTGGGTTTAAACTTGTAAGGGGGAAGGGATAAGGAGGGCTGACAGAAGCCCCTCCAGATGAGGAGTAGCCTTCAAGCCCAAGGGAAGGGGAAACAGACTGGAGGTGAGGCTCTCAGGAGGAGCAGGGGAGGATGGAAGTATAAGGAATCTGGGTGGGGTTCGACAAAAGGATCAGGATAAGGTGAGGGTTAGTGTTAGTAAATGCAGGAGCTTGGAAACAAGTTGCCAGAGTTCCAGGCCATGTGCTATTCGAGGGGTGGATGTGGCGGCAGTCACGGAAGCGTGAGCCAACAAAACCATGACTGGGACCTAAATGCGGGGTACACTATGCAGGAAGAAGGATAGAAAGGAGGGCAGAGGGGTGGGTGCTATGTTCATTAGAGATGACATAGAAATTGCTATGGTAGAAGAGGCAGAGGAAACGTGGAGGCCTTATGGGTCACTTACGATCCCCAGCAGGAGATAAGGTCAAGCTGGAGTAGCATAGGCCCCGGGATGAGTGATGTTCTAGAGGATGGTCTGCTGGACAACATCTGCCCAGTGTGGTCCAAAGGAAAGGATGGTGTTGATGGGGACATCAATATGCCAGGTACAAACTGGGGAACCATGTCCTCTAAGGTGGCCAAGGAGCAGAGGCTGCTGGATGGCTCCCAGGATGTGTTCTTAACACAGCATGTGATGGAGCCCACAAGGGAGGGGCATGTCCTGGATGTGGTTCTGGCAGATGGGGATCTAGTAAGGGACATGGTTGTACAGGACCCCTGACTGGGAGTGACACAATACTGTCTGGTTTCAAATAAGCATTGGGGGAGTGGGGTGAGATCAGGACACTGGCAGTGGACTTCAGGGGGCAGACTTATGGGCATGGGAAATATTCTCAAGGATCACTTGAGAGGATTACCTCAACAACAAGTGTGGAAAGGAGATGGGAGGTCATAAGCAGGGACTTCATGAGGCAGTCAGGATCTGCGCTAAGTTGAAGCAAGTAGGGAGCAAGGTCACATAAACCATGCTGGTGGTCAGTGAGGTCCAGGTAGCAGTCAGAGAAAAGAAGGCGGCTTACAAAATATAAAAACAACAAGAGGGATAGGGATAAGGAAATGCACCAGCTTGCATCTAGAAAAGTCACCGTATGGTGAGGAGCTAAGTCCAGTAAAGAGCAACGGCTGGCACAGGGATACATGGAGGGAAAAGGGTTCTTCCGGTACATTGGGGAGCGGAGAAAAACTAAGAGCCATCTCAGCAGATTGAGATCAGAAGGAGGGGTGGGTGGAAGAGGCGAGGACCAGGCAGAGGTATTTACTTGAGTACTTTGCCTCTGTGTTTCACTAGGGAGGGATGGGATATCTACAAGCAAGGCACAAAGGGATAGAAGCGGCAGGGTGGGATCAGGGGAGCAACAGAAATGGAGCAAAAGGGAGGGAAAGGTACCCCAGGGGTGTCACATCTGGATAAGGATAAAAAGACCAGTAAGGTGGAGGGGACGGATGATGCCATCCCCACCAAAATGGTGTGGTTTGCCCTCAAGGCCCTAAAGAAAGACAAATCTCCTGGGCCGGATGGCATTCATCCGAGAGTACTATGGGAATTGGCGGACATACTAGCTGCACCCCTGGTGGAGCTTTTCAACAGGTCACTTGAGACAGGAGGTACCTAAGGATTGGCGAGAGGCACGTGGTACCAATCCATAAATGGGGGTCTAAGGAAGTACCAGGAAACTATAGACCCATCAGTTTAACCTCGGTGGTGGGAAAATTAATGGAGAGTATACTAAAGGAACGATTGGGGGTTTACTTGGAGGAGGTGGGAAGTCTGGATAGTCGGCAGCATGGGTTTGTGCCAGGTAGATCATGTCAAACCAACCTTGTGGAGTTCTATGAATGGGTAACATCAGAACTGGACAGAGGTAAGCCTGTGGATGTATTATTCTTGGACTTCAGCAAGGTGTTTGACTCTGTCCCCACAATGGTCTGGTGGAGAAACTGATGGGGTTAGGAGTAGGCCCTTTGATGGTCAGATGGATTGAAAACTGGATAGCTGGGACGCACTCAGAGAGTAGTGGTCTGTGGGAGCTCTCGAACCCTACAGAGGTTGGTGAGTAGGGTACCACAGGGCTCGGTCCTGGGTCCAATCCTGTTTAATGCATACATATCAGACATCAGGGATGGTATAGGTGTGAAATGAGTCTCTTGCGGATGACTCCAAGATGGGAGCAGTAGTTGAGGAGAGAGGGAGGTTGGCCTGCAGGGACCTGGACACCCTGGAAAGCTGGGCTCACACATGGAAATTAAATTTCAATATCACCAAGTGCAAGGTGTTGCATCTTGGTGGGGAAACCTAAACACAGGTACCCCTGGGAGGGGTGCTGGAAGCCTCAACAGGGAAAAAGACCTGGGGTCATGGTGGATACATGTATGAATAACACTGAGCAGTGCAGGAGCAGCTAACCAAGGCCCAAACAGGATGTTGGGATGGCCATAAGAGGATCACCTCTAGGAGCAAGGAAGTGATTCTGCTGCTGTACAATGGACTGGTTAGACCACACCTTGAGTACTGTGTAGCAGTACTGGAGACCACACTTGAAGAGGACATACAGCTCCTGGAGAGGTACAGAGGGAGGGCAACAAAGATGATACGAGGCTTGGGGATTTGACTTACGAGGACAGACTTGAGGAGCTCTGCCTGTTTCATTGGAGGAGAGGAGAGACAGGGGGACATGATTGAGGTCTTCAAGTACCTCAAGGGAATAAATAGGGTAAACATGGAGGGATCTTTAGACTAAAGCAGGGAGGCATCACCAGAGGGCATGGTTTGAAGTTGGAAGGTGGAAGAGTGAGGGGAAAGAGGAGGAGGTTTTTCACTGAGAGGGTGGTGGACCCTTGGAATGCTCTGCCTGGTGAGCTGGTTCAGAGATCCACAGTGAGAGCTTTAAGAGAGGAGTGGGACAGACACAGAAAGTGGATGTATCAGATGATGGCCTGTCCCGGGGGGGTGGGGATGGATGATAGGGGTTTCTGGAGCACAAGGGATGGGAGGGTCTCGGCACCCAACTAAGGATCTAGGTTCGAGCAGACTTGATAGACCATAAGGCCTAATCTGCTGGCAAATAGTATGTTAGTATGTAAATTGACTGGGATTATTAAGGATTTATTCACTAATTTCTTGAAAAGACCATTTGGAGTTAGGGAACAGTTTGTTGCTAGAAGGAGAGATGGGAGCACTCAAATTGACCTATATATGGGCTCTCAGGAACTTGTAGATAAAATTATTGCTAAACGTATTACACTGGATATGCTTGGGTTAAATATTTGTGACAGTGAACTCTTGGCTGTAGAACCTAAAGTAGTTAAACCAATGAGGAAAATTGTTCAGAAGGAACTTCCTCTGAATAATTGATTCTTGGCTATTGCAGAATAACAGGATAATTGACTTAATTCTGTCATTAGCTCTGAATTCCATATTAATTCAGAGCTTATTGGTTCTTAACTTGGAACATTGCTGGTTGGACTGCTAAAGTAGTGGATGAGGAGTGGAAGAAGTACATTCAAAATTCTGATTTACCATGTTTTCAAGAAACATGACATAGCCCCAGAGATAATATTAGAATGAATGGATACGATAGCTTTCAAGCTAAGGGTAGAAAGCTTTATAGTAATGGTAGAAGTTCAGGGGGTATTATAGTTTTTGTTAAGATTAATGTATTTTCATTAATTCACTGTTGGAAGTTGCCCGAAAATGTTTTAGCACTATTGCTAGGTATTAAAGAACAGAGAATAGTGGTGATCTCTGGATATATCCCCACTGAAAATTCTAACTTTTTCTTCCTGGCTATCTGGGATTTCTTGTTTGATACTCTTACTGAAGCATTGTTTTTATTTCCCCAGGCAGATATATTACTCCTGAGAGGATTTTAATGCTCAAATAGGAGCCTATGATGGTTTGCTGGGAAACTCCGTTAGGATAGATAATGAGACATTGGATATAAATCATTTGAGGAAAGCTAAGGATGTTACAATTAATAAAGAGGGGAGGAAAATGATTGATCTAATGAGTAATTTTGATCTTTACCCACTTAATGGGAGATACGGGGGGATAAATATGGTGATTACACACATATATTATGGTAGCACAATAGTGCTACCATAGTTAGGGTTGAGTAGCACTTTTAAGGTTAAAGGGTGAAATTTTACACCTTAATAACTTTGCCACTCTTAACAGATTTGCTTGAAATTTGGTATGCATGATTGGGCATGGCAGATCTTGGGATCTGCCAACATTCTACCAGATTGGATGTAAGGCTGTAGGCTATTAAGCAACAATGAAAAGAGCCAATTATGTTTTGCGAATTCTTTGTTCTCGCCACAGGTCACATGGTTTGCATGGCTAGTCACAAAAATTCAGGGAATGTGTAGCCAGAGTCCCCGATGTGCCTTTTGAAGATTTCGTGAAAAATTATTAAACGGTTCAAAAGTTATTCAAAAAACAAGTCCCCATTATAAGTCAATGGGAAAAGTTAACAAAAAGTGCAACACTTTCACAAATGCACTTTATAGTGTAGCAAATGGCCCTAGTAGTGTCGCAAATCTGCCATTTTGTTTTCTGTTAATGATCAGAAAAATGCTTGCCATTTAAAATTGAGACCCTCTAGGGACACAATTCTTTCTGTGTTCATCTAGTCAGACCCTGAGGATGCTAGCCATGTCTTTATTTTGGGGTAAAACACCCCAGAAATATGTTTTTCAAATTTCTGGAAACAGTGCAAATTGCGACACTACTTTTCCAGACTATCGCCAAAATGACAGGAGTTCTTTGCCACCCTGCTGCAAAAGAACAGTTTGGTCTTTTGGGCTGAAATTTGGAGGGAAGGGAGCCAGCATCCCACAGATGTGCCTTTTTGTGGTATGGTGAACAAATATTGCACAGCTGCCAAGTTATGGTACTCCAAAGTTGGTGTTTTTTCCCATTGACTAACATGGTGGCGTCCACTGTGCCTTTTGGGGCTCATATCTACGAAACAGTGCGAGATACGTAAAGTAGCCAGAAAAATCGCGAATTTTTTTTCTCGTCATACAGTTACTGTGATATAAGCAATTTAGTATTCCAACACCTCATTTTTGGCTCAAGGGCCATTATTATGCATACATTCTTTATACGACTGTGTTTCTCTATGCAGCTGTTGAGGAAAAACAGGTATGCACTTCTGTTAATGTTACAGTTACTGTTTTCACTTGCATTTAAGTACTCATTTGCGTTACTGTTCCTGTCTATGTCACCATGTGTGTTACCCTTTGCATTCTCATTTGTGCTTGCCTTTGCATTACTGTTACCATTTGCGTTTCCACTACTGTCTGTGTTTACATTCCGGTTTGCATCACCGTGTGCATTGCCATTTGCATTTATGGCAGCCCTTTTATTTGCATTTGCATTTGCCTTTCATTTTGCATCCTCGTTGCTGTTACTGTTACCATTTGTGTTTCCTATTGCGTTACTGTGCCGTGCGCATTACGGTTTGCATTTCCATATGTGCTTGCATTTGTGTTTCTGTTTCCTTTGGCATTATTGTTGCTGTTACCAATACCACTTGCATTTACAATTGCGGTAACGTGACCGTGGGCATTGCGGTTTGCGTTTACATTCACCTTTGCATTCGCATTTATGTTTCTGTTTCCTTTGGCATTATTGTTCATGTTAACTTTACCATTTGCATTTACAATTGTGGAACCGTGCCCGTGCACATTACGGTTCACATTTATGTGTGCGCTTCCATTCGCGTTTTCATTTTTGTTCCCTTTGGCGTTCTTGTTGCTGTAACACTTAACATTTGCATTTACAATACCAGTGCCGTCACTGTGCATGTTACAAGTTGTGTTTTTGTATGTGCTTGCATGTCTGTTTGCGTTACTGTTCACTTCGGCGTCACTTTACGCTTGCTTTTCTATTAACGTTTGCGTTACCATTTACGTTTGCTTTACCATGTGTGTAACCATTGCTGCTTGTGTTTGCATTACAGTTCCTATTACTATGTAACAAGACACCATGTGGTGGGTGCAGAGACCGGAACACATGATCCCTACCACTTCCATTCACTGTTTATCATCCTCATTCTCAAAAGAAGGAAATTAGAGGCAAAAACTTCATTTAATGCATCAGTTAGGGTTGTTCCACAGCGACAAAAGAAGGAAATTTGGTGTAGGTTTGAAATCCTCCTTGGACCCCTAGCCCTCCCCCAACGGCATGGAGGCAGCGTTGAGGTCATAGTCTAACTCTCACCCATCACATGTCTAAAAGCAGAAGGTATGGGAGAATGGGGTGAGAGTTGGGACTGATGACAACGTGCACTCTGATACCAGTTAGAGAGTGACTGAGGGGTCCAAGGGGCTTTCAACTAATACCAAATTTCCTTCTTTAATAAACTGGAATTCAACCTAACTGATCTAATTAAAGAAAGTTTACACTAACTTCCTTCTTTTGAGAATGAGATGATAAACAGTGAATGGAATGTGGTGGCAGGGCCAGACCTGGAGTCCGCTCACTATAAGTATCTTGATACACAATTAATAAGAACTGTAATGCAGGCACAAACAGCAATGTGTTGCTTGTGGTAAAGCAAACATAAAAGATTTTCACCAGTACTTGAAAGATATTCATAAATAAACCTGAAGAGGGTAGTCGATAAAGGTATTACTCAGAATCTTGAATATAGTAAATATATATAGAAAAAGGTATAGAACTATTGGAATAATGAGGCTCTAAAAGCCATTTCTGTCTCTGGCTACTCCAAATGGTTTAGTAAGAACAATTTTTGTTTTTGTTATAAGCCATACTTAGATATTCTGGAGAATAATAAATTTAGAACAGCATTTGCTAAATATACATTTGAGAAGTTTCCTAGCAATGTTCTGCTAAGCAGATATAGTAAAGATACATCTTTATCTGAATTGTGTGACTGTTCAGGTGGGGGCAGAGAGGATTTGGTCCATGTCCTTTGGTTTTGTACTTATTATGGAAAAGAAAGTTTGTATTGGTTGAGAGACTTCAATACAAGTAGGTATCAGATTGATATAACTTTGTTAACCACAGTTATGTTACACACTGCAGATAGGTTGACTCTTGAGAAACTGGCAAACTGCTTTGTTGCAATAGGGAAAGTGAAACAAAAAATGAGGATATTAGTGTGAAATATGTGACTATATATGAAGGGACTACTATATCTGAAAGAAGTGCAATATGGCAGTGATTTTTATTTAAAATAAAGCATATAAGGACTTAAGTCTAATAGCTTAGGGCGATTGTGATTTTACAATTTATGTGTGCTATGTATATGTAATATGTACATTAGTATTTATTTGCTTGATGTAATACCTTGTTATGTAATGTATTCTGAAGTGTATGATATTATCTATTTTGTAACTACATTTTCTTTTGTTGATGTCTTTTAAGTCAAACAATAAACTTTAAATACTACTGTCAGGTTGGCCACCCACAACACATACCCTTTTGACCTTTCCTAAATCTTTCTCCTAGTTTCCTATTTCTTGTCTTCCCCTTCCCTCTCATTTTTATGGTCCAGCGGGTAGCTGTATGATGTGATAAATACAGCACAATGTAAATACAGACTGACAGTGTAGTCTGCCTAGGAAGCAGTCTGTTGTTTAAAGAAAGACAGAAAGATGCTGCACTGTTGAATTGCCCATTACAGTGTAGCTGAATGGCATGTGCCATTGTTTTTATTTTTTGTTGTTGTTTTATTCTCTCTTCTGAGTTGATGAGGAATGAAGATAAAGGGGCAGCCAGCTACAGCAATACTGCAGCTGTCCCTAAGCTGAAGAGCCATCTGTTCAGTTGGATGAAAAGCCAGTTCTTTTATATTGTTACCAAAAAATGTGATGTCATTTAAATAAGAGGAGCTTGTGCCAGTTTAGATGGTAACACTGATTTTAAGGAAAATAGATAGATACTATAATAATCCAAATGTGTAAACATACTACACCCAATTTTCTAAAGAAATATCATGATCTCATGTCAGATGAGTCCGTCTGTCTGTGTTTAGTCAGCCAGCTCACATGGTGCTGACATAATCAGTAGGCAGGTATAAAAGCCTACCTTATAAGATGCAAAACAGATGAGTCAGTCAGTAGAGTCCTGACTGTCGTGGAGGAAGCAGCTCATGGTGCATGCAGGTTTTCATGAGCTAGGAATCTATTTGGCCAGAACTAAGCTGAGGGAATTGTGCACTGTTTTTAACTGAAAGGCTAACCAACTATTTCCTTTCTGTATGTCTACTATTTTATATTCTTTTATTTTTGAAAAATAAATACCGCAAAGTGCATTCTACACCTTTTACCTGTGTTTGTTGCATCTGTCTACTAACTAATCTTCACACTCTATGGGACTTTTAGCATATGTATTTAAGTTGAATTGAATCTCTTATCATTAAGGGATGTAATGTTTTCATTTTATTAGTAGAGAACTAATAATAGAGTAGAATTGATGTTCATAATTTGAATTTATGATTATATGTAAGAAAGGACATTAAGGTAGCAATCTATCTGGGGTCAAGCAATCATAGGTCAGTCTGGCTCACAGTCAAAAGGGCAGAGGACACAAGTCACACAAAACTTCAGCTCCAGGACTTCAGGAAGCCTGACTATGTTAAAATGAAAATGTGTATTAAAAACCATCACAAAGATGTTGCAGGGGTGACATGGACGAAAGCTGGAAGGCCATAAAGGTTGCAATAAATCTGGCCACAGTAGAATGCACCAAACAGATCAGTAAAACTAAAATGGTTGCTTTCGGTATAAAGGAGATAAAGAGAGCTTTCAAAAAGTACAAATCAACAAAGAGGGACAGCGACATGGGGGAATACAAGGCAAGGCTCAAGGAAGCAGGAAGGCAATTAAGATTGCCAAAGTGCGAACAGAAGAAAGAATTGCTGAAGGGGTTAAAAGGTGGGACAAGTCCTTTTACAGATATATACAGGAGAATAGAAAAAGCAAAAGGGTTATCATTCAGTTGAGAACCAGAGAGAGACAGAACCTGGAGAATGACAAAGAAAAGGCAGTGGTTCTAAATGAATACTTCTGCTGAGTCTGCACATAAGAGGAACAGGGTAATGGGCCAGTACTAGGAAGTGAACAACACCACACCAGTGAAGCTGACACAAATCCCATCACAAAAGAAAGGATCCTGAAAGAAATGAAAACATTAAAAACCAAGAAAGCAATGGGACCTGACAGTATCCACCCAATAATACTGAAGGAACTTGCAGAGAAACTTGTGTCCCCATTAGCAGTCCTCTTCAGTAAGTCTCTGGAGAGGGGCAGAGTCCCAGAGGACTGGAAAAAAACAGACTGGTATCCCTGCACAAAAGGGGAGCAGGGAAGATACTGGTAATTAACGTCCAGTCAGCCTCACCTCAATGATGGGGAAAATCATGGAAACATTATTGAAGGGAAGAATAGTGCAATATATGTAAGCAAATGGAAAACTGAACCCAAAGCAGCATGGCTTCTTTGCAGGGAGATCATGCCAGACAAACATGACTGATTTCTTTGATTGGGTGACCAGAACGATGGACCAGGGTGAAGCAGTAGACATAGTGTATCTGAACTTCAGTAAAGTGTTTGACTATGTTTAACACAGGAGACTAATAAACAAGTTGGAACATGCTGGAGTGGGGCATACAACAGTCAGCTGGGTTAGGAACTGTCTCTAGTGAAGAACCCAGAGGGTCATGGTAAATGGCACTCTGTCAGAGCAATGTGGGGTAACCAGCGGAGTCCCCCAGGGATCAGTACTGTGGCCAATTCTATTTAACATATTCATCAGCTACATCGCTGATAGATTGGAGGGAAAGGTACAGTATGCCTGTTTGCAGATGACACCAAGCTCTGCAGCAGAGTAGACATGCAAAAGGAGGCCACAGAAATGGACTCTGATCTAAAAAAAGCTGGAAGAATGGTCAAAACAATTGCAGTTGAAATTCGTTGCCAAAAAGTATTAAGTTATGCACCTGGAGAGAAAGAACCTGGGCAGGAAATATACCCTAGGAAAGGAACAACTGACAGAAACTAAGGTTGTGAGTGCTCTAGGAGTATTCATATCTCATGATTTAAAGACTACCCGGCAATGCAAAAAGGTAGCACAAAAAGCTAACGGCATGCAGTGTTCCATTAGCCTTTATTCAATGGGTTAAACTATTATACTCATACCCCACAGCTCAGGTATGCTGTAACAGAGTTCTTTCCTCTAGTTTTCTCTTACCAGTGCTACCCAGCACCCTTTCCCCCTTCCTTTTTAACTTGAATTTGGAACTCCTGACTTTACATATTATATTTATTTATTTATTTATTTTTGTAAATTGTTTCACCAGGAAAGGCACATTGAGCAACAAGCTGCTCGACTCCCGGTGCGACCTGGGGGAGGGGGAACATGGGAAGGATAATGCACTGGTTATCAAATTGAGTAACACTTAACAGTAAAATACACTTGTTTACACTTTGTGTGAGTTACAGATGAGGTCATGGAAAAACCAGGTTTCAGATAGGCACATAATACACTTAGTAGACATATATAAATAAACAGTAGTAGATATTTCATGGGTTGAACAACTGCAGCTGTAGACTCACAAGAAGCAGCTAGCAATAACATTAAGTGTGTAGGTTCAAAAGTGTGTTAGTTGGGCCAAATAGACCAGCTTTATAGCATTTGCTATGTGCCACTGGTCAGGAAAGGGGGAGGGAGTGGGGCAGTGTCTGACAGAGTCAGATGCAGGATCAGTTTACCATGAAGTAATTTGCCAGGGTGGTGGAGAGAGAGTTGACAGAGGAGGAGTGGCGGATTTGCAGAAATAGCTAATTTCAGAGCTTTGTGTGGAGGTGAGAGAAGGCTGCTGGCCAACAGTGATCCTCCGTCAAGGGATTACTAGTTGGCAGGAGTCAAGGGATCTAAGGGCATGAGTGGGGGCAGATGAGAGCATGGTGGAAAGGTAAGTGGGAGGACACCTAGCCAGAACTAGAGACAAATTTAGCACAGTGCATAATGCATTGGATTTCAAGGGAATGAAATGCCAGGGACTGGTAGAGATCACAGTGATGGGCGAGGGGAGGGGCATCAAGAGCAAAGCAGCAGAAGGCATTGAAAAGAGTATCTAGTTTAGGTAATGTGGACTTTGGGGTGACACTGTAGATGATGTCGCAGTAGTCGAAGGATGGAAGTATCATTTTCTGGACTAGTTCGCTGTGCACAGTTAGAGGGAGGCTACTACGGTTTCTGTACAGGGCACTTAACTTGGGGAGCAGTTTTTTTATGATAGCATCGATGTGGTCAGCAAAGGATAGATGCCGGTCGAGCCAAACCCCTAAGTATCGAAATGAGGTGACATCCTCAAGTATTTGCCTGTCCAGGGTTCAGAAGATTGAGAGGGAGGGGAGCCTAGGCAGGCGTTGTTGTGTGCAGAAGAACATGGTGACAGTTTATTTAGAATTGAGGGAGAGCTGATGTGTGCTGAACCAGTGTTGAATTTTGTCAAAATCAGCTTGAAGATTAGCAGCTACCACATCTGGGGAGGTGCCTGAGGAGAAAAGTGTGGTGTCATCTGCATACTTTTGGGTCAAGGAAGAAGAGCAGATGATTGACTAGTCATTTAGAAAAATGGAGAACAGAATGGGTCCGAGCACTGACCCCTGAGGAATGCCAGTAGATATGGGAAGGGGGACAGATATAGCATCAGAGATTCTTACAGATTGTGTTCTGCCAGTGAGGTAGGAATTGAACCAGTTGGTAGCAGCAATGGAGAGTTCAGATTCAGAGAGGCGGGAAAGTAGTAAGGAATGTGAGACAGTGTTGAATGCTTTAGCTAAGTCGACAAAGATGGTAGAGGTGATCTGCCCTCTATCCATACCAGAGAGTATAGTGTCAGTGAGTCTAGTCAGGGAGGATGCAGTGGAGTGACCCTTTCTGAACCCAGACTGGAAGGACGTGAAGAAGTTTGAGTCAGAGAGAAAGGAGGTAAGCTGTGTGAGCACATGGTGCTCTTGCAGTTTTGCAAGAGCCGGGAGGAGAGAGATAAGGTGGTAGTTAGACATGAAGGTAGGAGCACCCCTTTTAGGGAGGGAGATGATTATGGCATGGCTTCATTCCTGGGGACTGCTGCAGCTGCTATGGACAGATTTAGTAGGCTGGCAAGTGGGGCAACCATGGCAGGGGCAGAGAGGTAGAGGAGTTTGGGATCCAGACCATTGGGGGATTTGCCTTTGATGGGTTGAGTGATAGCAGGGCATCAAGTGCATCAACTGATGAGATGTCATTGAAGGAGAAGGTATGAGGCACATGAGGCTCCTTTATTCCTGTGGTGGGTCTATATGGAGCAGGAGTGGGCAGGGAAGAAAGGAGCAAAGCAGCGCATGTGGAGAAATATGTGTTGAACTCAGCAGCGACTGCACTTGGTTCTGAGAGAAGGGAGTTGTTAACATTTAGGAGTGGAGTGGGAGTTGCAGTTGGTGGAGCAAAGAGGAAGTGAATGGCCTTCCAGAATTTTGAGGGATTATTTAAGTTTGTCTGAAAAGAGGTGTTGAAATACTCAACTTTGGCCAGTTAAATTGCTCTGGTACACTTGTTTCAAAGCATCTGGTATGTGGAGAGGTCTTGTGGGTGATGTGAGGATTTTTGAGCTCTCTAGGCTTGGTCCAGGGTGATTTGACATGCTGTAAGTTCAGAGGTGATCCAAGGCAGGTGGTTGCCCCGTACCCTTGTGTGACGCAGTGCGGCATGAGTGTCCCAGATGTTGAGGAATGTGCTTTTGAAGTGAAGTAGGGCATCATCAATGGAGAAGGTAGTAGTGGTTGAGGCCCCATTTGCTAGGGCCAGGTCATCTAACAAGGGAGCAAGGTTGAGTGATTTACAGGACCACTGGACCAGGAATTTAGGGGGATGATTTGGGGCAGTGAATTTTACGGTCTAAATAGGTAATATGGTGGTCACTCAGGGAGTCTGGAAGTAGTTCAGACTTGATGATCTGGTGAGGGTGGTGGCCATGGCCCAGTCTAGAAGAGAGTGGTTGCCTGATTTGGGGTTTAGGAAGGTGGGCTCCATGATGATTTGTGAGAGATTTAGCCCAGTTATATGATTCCAGACTTTATTGAGGGCTGGTGATAGCCAGTTCTGATTACAATCCCCCATAATATATAATTCACCTGTGAGGGTAAGGGAGGAAATTTGCACAAGAAGGTCAGTGACAGTTGACGTAGATGTGCCTGGTTGGCAGTATATACCTGCAATGTAGAATGGAACTGAGAAAAGGAGGGACAGTTGTATTAGTAGAAGCTCATAGGCTTTAAGTTTGGGCCTTAGCTAGGATAACCGAGTAATGCAAGTCAGAGTTTACATAGATGGACATTCCGCCACCCCTGGAGGCCCTGTCCTGATGGGCCATAGCATAGCCTGGAATGGCGACTGAAGGGTCAGTGATGTTTTTATTGAGCCACGTTCAGAAAAGGTGATGATGTCTAGGGCATAGTGGGCAGTGAGTACTTGGACAGAATCAAGTTTGTGGGCAAGGCTTCTTATATTTCTATGCAGAAGATGCAGGCCACGAGGGAAGGGACTTCCTGTGGGGAGTGAGGTGGGGATGAGTTAGGAAGGGGAACATTGATTGCAAGTATATCTCACCCCTCTATTGAGGGAATCTCCTTAGGACCTTGCCAATATAGGATTTCAGTATACATGGACGATATTCTTTTCCATCTAGTAAATCCCATCCCTTCACTGAAAACAGCTTTAGATGAAATACATCATTTTTATGCAATTTCCTTATATAAGCTAAGTCTACAGAAAACTCAGGTACTTTTCTTGAATACTTGTGTTCAGAAGGCTGACCTAGTGTCAATGGGAATTGGCTGGATGCCCAAGGATATTACCTATCTATGCATTAAATTAACTACTTCTATGACACAGATAATCTAAAAGAATTTCACTGATCTGCTCTGAGGCATTAAAGCATACCTTAGCTAATGGTCAGGGATCCCTCTAACACTGTGGGGCCAGGTGAGCATGCTAAAGATGAACATTCTGCCTTGAATTCTTTATCCTTTGGCTATGTTAATGGTTCAGTTGCCCTTGAAATGGTTTCATGATCTTCACGCTCTGTCTTCCACCTTTGTCTGGAAGGGCCATAGACCCATGCTGCAGTACTTAAGACTGACAGGTCCAAAATTTGAAGGAGGATTGACTGCTCCTGACTTCCTGTCTTACTACCACACTGCCCAGGATGCCAAATATTTTCAATGGGCATCTCCAAAAGATGAACACTCTTCTTCATATGTCTCATAGTGGTGGAACATTGAAGGTGACCTAAGTCATAGACGGGTAGTATGCCTGCTGGTACTCCCTTGCATTACTCATGCATCCCTACCCTTTGCCCTTCAGGACACTCATACTGGCACATCTGTTCTAATTTGTGGACAACTCAAATGCTTCTAAAATCTCTGCTGAGTAACCTCTTAGATCAACCCTTATAGTTAAATACTAACTTCACTATTTTAAGGCAAAATCTTTATAAAGACTATTGGCAACTAAAGGTATAACCCAGGTCTCCCATTTGTGTCAGGATCACACCTGGGCTTCCTTTGTCACTCTTCATCAAACTTAAAGGTTGAACCCTAGGGACCATTCCTTCCACTGTCAAATTACTTACTTATTGTGAAAGAAAACTGGTGCATCCCCACTTATAGCTCCCCCTGCTTCTCTTTTGGTTGAGCTTGGATGCCTTAGTATTGCTCACCATGCTATTTCTACAATTTTCCAGGCCCTCCAGCAGGCTTGACTTGATCAATATGTCTCCATTCCAAAGTATTGGCCTAAATCTCTAGATTGGAGACCAACTATACAACAATGGAGTGAAATTTGGCAAAATATGTATCTTTACCTTAAGTATGACAGCCACCATTTTACTTAATTTAAAAGTATACATGCCATTTATAATACTCCTAAGAATTTGCATAAATGAGGGCTGTTGGATTCTTCATTTTGTACAAAGTGCAACAGTGGGGAAGACACCTTGCTGCATATCCTTTGGGACTGTCCTAAAGCCTGATCTTTTTAGCAATGCATCCAGGATGCACTGGATCCAACTCTAGGTCTTTCTTAGCTTTCACTAAGGAACATTGCCTATTGCAGTTGGACATCCAAAGAGTCATGGGTGGCAGATGCTACCATTTTGCGCTTATTACTATAGCGGTTAAAAATATCCTCAGGCACTGGATGGAACCAGCCATCCCATAATTCCATCATTTGTAGAATAGCACAAAGAGATGTTGGATATGTTACAAGTGGAATGCACACTTGAAAGGACACTAAAACATAAAACAGTTACAGGTACATGGTTTTAGACAGTAACTTTGCTTGACAAAATCAGACTGAGCGATGAGTAACTCAAGAAACAATAGGAGGAAGAGGGCAAGAAGGGGAGAGGGCTGAGGTAGGGGAAGGCATAGGTGTAGAGGGTCAGGGTGAGGCAGCCGAGGGGTCTTGTCAGGACAGACACAGGGCAAGTGCATTAGAAGTTGCATTGGACAGGTAAGTGCAAGAAGAGAGGGCAGAAACTGATAGGCAGAAAATTATAACTTTATACAGTTTTAAACAAAGGGATCCCAGTATCAATTACAATTCCACAAAATGATTCACATATATTTTTATATCAGCAGCTATGCAAGGTGGGAAGAAAAAACAGAACAGCAAGAGAAGGCAGAGAGATAGTGAGAGGAGGCTAACTACAAAACTGTCAGTGTAATCAGTTCCTAGGTCACACAATAAAATTTGGTTGTGCTACCAGACAGACAAGAAATGGAAAAGGAGAGGATAGAACAGATATTTGCATTTAAACTCTTTCTGCATAACAAATGGGGCAGCACCTTATTCAATCATGTCACATACTCCTCTCTTTAAGAGTGAACCTGTTTTAAAAAACAGGTTTCCAAAATGTTCTATTAATTCTTTTCTAACATTAGCTTGTAACCTTTACAGTTCAGTGCAAATGCTGCATAGCAAGCAAAAAAGTTTCAGCTCACATTTTTTCAGCCTTCAGAATTCTCAATTCCTGCTCCATATCTTGACGTAAAATCAGCATTGACATTCTCTTTCCCAGATTTGTGCACCACTTTAAATTTAAATGGCTGCAGTGCCAGGTGCCATCATGCGATTCTAACATTTGTATCCTTCATTTGGTTAAGCCAACAGAGAGGATTGTGATCTGTTACAAGTACAAAGTCAGCTCCTAGTAAGTAAAACTCAAGGGACTGCATGGCCCACTTTGCCACAAGGCATTCCTTTTCAATGGTAGAGTACCTTTTTTCTCTGTTGTGCAATGTCCTACTTATGTATACACTAGGATGTTCTTTCCCATCTATATGCTAACTCAAGACTGCACCTAGGCCTACTTCTGATGCATCAGTCTATAACAGCAATTGTTTCTCAAAGTCTGGGTTTCTTAAAATGGGAGTTGAACTTAATGCAGCCTTAATGGCTCAGAAAGCCTTGTCATACTCTGGTGTCCATTTCACATTATTCAGGAACCATTTCTTTGTGAGTTCAGTGAGGGGAGTAGATAACTCAGCTAGATGGGAACAAATCTCAAACAATAACCAGCTAGCTCTAAAAATGATCTGACATGTTTCTTGGTTTTAGGGACAGGGCTGTTAGCTACAGTTTCTATTTTAGAAATATCTGGCTTGACTTCTCCATTTCCGAAAACATAGCCCAAATATCTGGTTTCCTGCATGCCCAGTGCACACATGGTAGGATTAATTGTCAGACCTGCCTTTTTGGTCAGTTGGATAACTACTCATAGGTGTTCCAGGTGGCTTTTCCAATTTGGACTGTACACCATGACATAATCCAGGTAAGCAGCACAATAACCAGTGTAAGGGGATAAAATTACATCCATGTATTGCTGGAATGTAGTGAGTGTGCCATGTAAACCAAAAAGCATGGTGGTGAACTGATAGAATCCTATAGGAGTGGCAAAAGCAGTTTTGTCTCTGAATTCTTTAGCGAGGGGGATTTGCCAGTAACCCTTGGTGACATCAAAGGTACTGATATACTTAGCACTTCCCAGTCTGTCCACCAAATCATCTATTCTGGGCATAGGATAACTCTCAAATTCTGACACTTGATTAAGTTTCCTAAAATCAAGGTAGATTCTTACAACTGTTTTTTGTTTACAATCACCACTGGTGATGACCAAGCACTTCTCGACTCTTCCACAATACCCAGTTCTTTCATTTATTGTATTTCCTTAACCAGGTCAGCTCTTAACCATTCTGATAATCTGTATGTCTTTTGTCTAATAGGGCAAGCATTCCTTGTCACTATTACATGCTGAACCCCTTTTGCTTGGCCTGGTACTGTGGTAAAAGTAATGTTAAATGTCTTTAGTAAGTTACAAATTTCTGCAGTTTGTTTGGAGGTTAAGGAAACATTCACTTTTATAGTATCAGCAGTAACAGTTTGTTCCAGTCTGTCATAAGCTACATCAATATCTTCTTTATCAGTTTCTGGTAAAATTAGCAAAACAGCTTTTGATGTTTTTTCAACTCATTTCTTGAGGAGGTTAGCATGGTATATCTTTGTAGGATTTTTCCTATCAGGGGTCTCAATCTCATAGTTAACTGTGCCAGTATGATTAAGCACTTTATAAGGCCCTTGCTACTTCATTAACAGTTTATTTTCTGTAGTGGGTAACAATAGCAAGACCTGTTCACCTAGCTCAAAAAGCTTTCTTTTACCCCATGGTCATAACATACATTCTGCTGGTTTTGGGCCTCTTCCTGCTTACTATGGGTGAATTCAACATATTTTGCAAGCTTCTTTCTCAGGGTACACATATAAGATGTAATACATTGTTTCTGATGGGGGTTATCTTCCCATGTTTCTTTTATTCCATTTAGTGGCCCTCTAGGTTATCTACCATACAGCATTTCAAATGGTGAACAACCTGTTGATGCCTGTGGCACTTCTCTATAAGCAAGAAACAGGTAAGGTAAGTATTGGTCTTTCCCTTCCCCTTTTTCCAAACCTTTTTAACATGCGTTTTAGGGTTGGATTAAAGCACTCAACAAGACCATCTGTCTGAGGGTAATAAAGGGAGGTCCTTATGGCAGTGATAACTAGTAGTCAGTACAGGTCCTTGTCACAGGGTCATAATGTCACAAGACATTACAGCGCAGCAATATACTGCTCTGTATATTGCCATCTTAATTACTGTATGTCTTGCAGGGGGCTGCGTCCCCGAACACTCTCTAACTTAAATAACCAACTCTGGGAGGAGGGTTAACACTTATAATTGCACGAAGTGTGAAAAATAAAAAAATGTTTATGCACCTGGGACCGGGAATCAAAAATTGATCCACAGATGCACTGCCTCCCTTGTTGCCTATGGCTCATCCCGTCATGCCACGGCAGCTGCTTGCTGGCCCCTCCTCCCAGCTGAGGTCTTATCCTCTTCCTAGGAACAGTGAGAGGGTGCACTACCACTCATACACCCTTTCATGGTTTTGCACCCTCTCACTCTTCCCGATTGTGCTATTCCTGTTGCACAGTTTTAACATGCGTGGTAGTCTGTGCGACAGACTGACCAGGTAGGCAGCTCCTTCAGTAATGCAACACCAAAATTACTACCCTGATCAATAATAATAGGTATCACATCCATACAGTGCATACATTTCATCTAGAGCATTTGGGTGAATATAATAGTGCTCAGACAATTGCAGTGATTGTGTATATCGAGCGAAATACACAAAGGGCTACAGGTACAGTTCAGTGAAAATGTGAATTTGTCAACTGTACAACATGAGTGCAAGAGCCAGCTCACAGCAGTAAATGCAGTTGACTTACCTACAAGGTCCATAGCATACTCTAACAATCCAAGTGCACTGTGGAGTTAGAATCCTAGAGATGGGGGGGTTCAGGAGTGCAACCCCCTTTGGGGGGTGCAGGGGGGCATAGCCCCCCATGTTACACACAACAAATGGGAAAGCAGCACAGTCACGCACAAGAGGGCCAGGAGTAGTTCCGGGAGTACATCGCAAGTGGTCATGGAAAGTACCTCTGGAGCTCTGAGTTTGTGCTATCCCTTGCAAATGGAAGAAGGACAACAGCAGGTGAGTGTTTCCTGTTGTGGAACAGTGTATAATCATGATGTACATGTCTAATTCTGTACATTGTTGTTGACATGTAACAGTCACTCATGATGGAAGCACTGTGAATTGCGGTCGTCGCTGTCATGGTTGCTGTAATCAGCATCGCTGTATAATTTATGCTCAGTTTGTAACTGCCCTATAATTCTCACTGAGATGACATGGAACCATAATAATCTCTTTAGGTATGCCCACCTTTGGCAAGCTCTGCTGCCATGTTTTGGGCTGTGACTGTACGCATTGGAACTGCCTCTTAGAATCGAGTAGCAAAGTTACATACTACCAAAAGGAATCAATTACCCTTTTTACTTTTGTTTAAGGGCTAACCACATCCATTGCAATTCTCTCAAAAGGCACATCTATTAAGGATAGGGGCACATGGAGCACCTTGTCTTTTTTAGTCACCGGGGCTACTTTCTGTCACTCAGCACCGGAACTGAAACATGTAGTAACATCTTCATGAATTCCAGGCCAGTAAAATCCATACAGCAATTTGGCAAGTATGCGATCCCTCCCCAAATGGCCAGCCATAGGACTATCATGTACTATCTGCAACAACTCAGAGCTATACTTTTGTGGTAAACCGATTGTTCTCTCTGGTCCTGTGTCTGAGGTTTTACCAAACTCTGCAGTAGCCCATTACATTTTTCTTTTTAACATAGAAAAGTTTTATCAGATTCCACAGATAGAACAGCTCATATAAGAGGCAAGCATAACATACCAAATACCAATTGTATACAGAGAAAACAGGTACATTATTAAAGTAGATGTACCAGATCAGCTTACTGTACATCACATAAACTTCATCTTTAACCCAAAAGTATAAGATAAAAAGCACAACTTTAGTCAGTAATAACTAGTTGATAACTAACTTATACTTCCCCATCACTGAAAGCGGAAATTCACACATGAGCAAGTACTTCAAATAGGGGGGTTACCTGGAGGGGTAAGGGTCTTACAAAGAGGGAAGTGGAGATATGCATCCCATTTGCAGGAGCACTGGGCTAGTTGATCATGGTGGGAATAAGATAGCCACTCTAGAATTGCTAAGTTAGGGACACCAGCATGCCAGGCCCGTAGAGCTGGGGGAAGTGGCAGTCACCAGTGCATGAGTAGCAACCATTTAGTTTAAAGCAAAGTTATCATCAGCCAATCCCAGTGCACCTTAGGTAGTTGGGTTAATGTGGAGGTATCTCCTAATAGCAATCTAGTGTCTAGAAGGGTGATGGGGTTCCCCAGCACTTTGGAGCAGTCATCCACAATGGTAACGCAAAAGGTAGTAAGGTGTGGACATTGCCACAACACATACTGGAGGTGAGCGAGGGATGCTGACAACGCCAACACTGGGAATGGGCAAGTACCTCCACTGAATGGAGGGTGGCAGGTGTTCTATACCACCTGAGCAGGATTTTAAGCTGCAGAAAGCAGCTTCTAGCATCCCTATAGGTGAAGTGGACTGCTTTGAGGTATTGGGACCAGGACTCCTTAGAAATGACTGTATGTGTATCAGCCATCCATTTCAGTCAACAGATGTCCATAAACTCTGGCTGTGAGTCACGCCAGACTCTATAAAACTGTCCTGCTAGACTGCAGGCAAAGGGCAATTGGTGCAGAGAATTGAGCCACCGCCATTTGTTGTCTAAACTGTGTTTCACCTGCAGGACATGGATGGCACTACAGAGCTGAAGATATCTCCAGAAGTCCTTGGCAGGAAGATAGAATTGCACTCAAATCTGTTCAAATGACATTAGTTCAGAGGAATTAGGCATGCACAGGTCCTGTACATAGGTGATACCCTGCACCACCCAGGTGTGCCAGTATAAGGATTCCCTGCCAATGGTAATGAAATCATTGCACCACAGTGCAGCATACTGCAGGGGAGGAGCCCATTTCACCTGGGGGGTATGGGAGAGAGAGTCATGAGGCAGTGCCATGCACGTCTAGTCTCACTCATGATAGGAGTAAGGCCCGAAAGAGAGACTTTATCGGATGACAGTAAAGCTCTGAGAGGGCGAGTCCCCAGAATGTTAGCTTCCAGCTCAGCCCATACAGGAAGTGGGGAGCATGAGGGAACAAACCATTTAGTAGCCTGTGTGGCCAGGTAAATAAGGTGGTATCATTGAAGCTATGGTAAGCCCATGCCTACCCACGATCAGAGAGCTAGCAATTTGTTCCGACCCCACCAAGGCGGTTTCCCTTCCCACAGGAAAAGGGATGTAAGCCTCTCCAGAGAACTGAATAGTTTACGGGAGAGACAAAGAGGATGATTATTAAGCAGGTACAGTAGGTGACTCTGGGGACGAGGAGCATGCAGATGGCTGCCACCTTACTAGCTAAGGAGAGATGCAACTTGCGCCACTGCTCAACTTCTGCTGATAACTGGGCTAGCAGTGGGGAGAAGTTGGCTGTCTCAAGCTCTGTCCACCGGAAAAGGATTCTCACCCCTAAATAGGTGAAGCTTGCAGGACCCAGGCCAGGTCTGTGCCCTGAAGGCAGTCGCTGGTACAGACCTAGTTAAAGGGGGCTAGCGTAGTTTTCTTCTGGTTGGTTTGTAACCTGGAGAATCGGGCAAAATCCTGCAGGATTGATAAAACTGCTGGTAGAGAATGTTGTGGGTGGGATAAGGTAAACAATAGATCATCCGGCTACCAGATAGGTAATTCCTGACACCTACATGCCAACAACTTCTTTGGTAGCTAAAAGCTTCCTCATGAGGGGATCCAGTGCCACTAAGAACAAGAGCAGGGAGAGAGGACAACCTTGACGGGTACCTCTGTGCAGAGAAAACAAGGGGGAAATATCCAAGTTAGTTAAAATTCTGGCCATAGGGGAGCTGTATAGAGTGGCAATCCACTGTCAAAACTGGGGGCCAAAACCATATAGCTGAAGGACTGTGTGGAGATAATCCCACTCTACAGAATCAAAAGCTTTGGAAAAATCCACAGCTAGCACTGCCATGGGTATTTTGGAGCAAGACACCAACTATTTAAGATTAATCAACAATCTGGTATTATCTGCCCCAGATTTCCCCCGCTTAAGCCCCACTTGTGCAGGATAGATTATGGATGGCAAAATGTTCAGCATCCTGGTGGGCAGAATTTTAGCTATGATTTTAGTGTTGACTGGAAGGAGAGAAATGGGATGGAAATTAGCACGGTACAGAGGGTCATTCGATTTTTTAGGAAGAAGGGTTATCAGGGCTTCTCTCATGGTGGGAGGGAGGACACCTGAAGAATGTGCCTCTTGAAGGGCAAGCAGTAATGGGTGAGAAATTTCCTGGCCAAATGACTGATAAAGTTCCACCGTCATCCCGTCGGGGCCCAGTGCCTTACCTTTGACCATCTGGGAATGGGCCCAACGCAGTTCATTGATGGTAAGTGGTGCATCTAGGGTGTCTACTTGGGCTGGTGTAAGACTAGGTATTGAAAAGGGATGGCAGAACTGGCTTAAATCCTGAAAAATCTGTGACGAGGCCGAGGAAGAGTGGGATTGGTAGAAGGAATGGTAGTACTGTTGCATAGTGGTGTTAATCCCACTGGGATCAGAGGTTACCTGTCCAGAAGCAGTCCAGAGGGCATGGATATGGGATGATGCCTGCTGCTTCCTCAGTTGCTTGGCTAAAAGTCTGCCGCCCTTCTCCCCTCCCTCCCAATAAGCATGCTTGGACCGTAGTAACAGCCATTCTGCTTTTGCTGCAGGATGGAGTTAATCTGGTATTTAAGTCCAACAATGTTCCAAATTAGAGACTTGTCCCTAGCAGCAGTAGAGGACACTTTAAAGTGGGACTCAAGCCGGTAAGCTTCAACTGTAACTGGGCGAGGGTAGCCTTGTGCTCTTTATTCTTGGCTGCAGCATAGGAAATGATGAGGACCACCTTGAAGGTTTCCCATATGGTACCCGTGGTACCTCACCACTGGAATTGAGGGAGAAATAATCTTTGGCTGCCTGAGTTAGAGTTTGACAGAACTGGGGATCCTGAAGCAACAGAGGATTGCATCTCCAATGGGTACCAATGGTATGAGGAGTTGAGAGGGTGTATATACACATGGCAGGGGGCATGATCAGAAATCAAAATGTTACCTATCTAAGAATCTGACGTCCCACTGGCTGGAGCAACATTGGCAAGCCAGAAATCTATGTGAACGTGGGTGTCATGGGCTGGTGAGAAATAGGTGTAGTCATGCCCAGTGGGATGGTCCCATCTCCACACATCAACAAGACCCCATTCCCCCATCAGCTCCTGTATTGCTAACCTGGCCTTGGGGTGGGCCTGAAGGGTAGGTTTTGACTTCTCCAGGAAAATATCATGGACCAGGTTAAAGTCACGTCAACCATTATAGGGATGTGCAGATAGGACGATGCAAGGAAAGATATAGCCTGACTAAAGCATGGGAAGAAATCGTCACAGTCTACATTGGGAGCGTAGACATTACCCAATATTAGCCTGCCTCCAGGGAAAGAAAACCTAGTGACAACCCAACGGCCTTGAGCTTCAGACTGGACCTCTTCCTCCACCCAAGGACAAGAATGGTGGGCTAGAATGGCAACCCCTCTAGACTTGCTGGTGGCCAAACTCACCAGGACTTTGCCAACCCAGGACTTCTTGAACCACTGTATAGATGTGCTAGTGAGGTGCATCTCCTGCAGAAGGCACTACATCGGCATGCAGGAGCATAGATGTTGCAACACCTTAGTACATTTAATGGGGGTAGTTCTAGATATTCCAGGAGATTAGTGTGTACCCCTTGTTTCGAGGGAGCAGCCATCACAATTAACTGTAATAATAGCTAGGAGTACTTACCCACCAGGTGTACAGTCAGGAAGTAGTGGAAATATACTTGCATGGGTGGTAAATACAGCCTAAGTGTACCAAGGGTGAGATTCCACACTCACTCATAGGGAAGTGTAAGCACTATGAGCTGTTGATTAGAACAAACCAGAACAATTCTTAAATGAGAAACAATAGTTAGACTACCAAGAGGACAAAACACAGAATACAGGTTACAAATGAGACCACTGCAGTCGGACAGGACTAAAAGCTAACTACTATGTAAGGCTATACAGGAGAAAACAAAGTAAGCATAAATATGCTAAGGGAAGACAGCTGTGTGAATAAGAAGGCTCTGAGAGTTAGGAGATCCTCAGCTATGCTAACTCCAGCACCCCACAGGGGGGTTAAATATCGGAAGAGGGAAACAAATTCTTTCCTGGCTGATATGCTCCCCAAAGTCAGGTTCCATGATGCAGGGGAGTGGGGTGAAGGGGAGGAAGTGGAGAGGGAAGAGGAGGCTGAAGGAGGTGGTAGTGGGGTGGGAAAATCAGGGAAAAGGGATAGGCAAGGAAGACCCCAAACTGACAGTCATATTGGCCAAAATGCAGGTATGCATTATGCAAACATGCAGAATACAGCCAGCCTGTAAGAAAGCCTTCTACAAATTACATGGTGTCATATAGGAGGAAACAGAGGATGACCCCAAGAATATGCAACTCGGACAACCCACACTGTAAGGCAGCTGAGAGCCACAGTGGGAAGGGATGAGACCCAGACAAAAGATCTACTGTAGTATTCCTCTATTCAGGGTCTCCTGAGGTTAGAGTTACCTGCTTAAGTGATTGCGCTCAGGCGCAACTTGGTTTAAACATTAGCAGGAATAAACGTGCAGGGGAAAGGATAGTGGAGCCTTCAGGCCTGAACTGAGGTGGTCCGGGGGGAGAGCAGAGATAGATCTAAACATGCAAGTGTGCCACACTGATTAAACTAGCCGTTCCTGCAGTCCACCCCACAACATAGCCACATACAAATCAATAAATAATATAATACCCCCACAAAAAAAGTCAGGTGCATTACACCTTACAGGAAGGACTAATGAGGGATTGAGATCAAAGCCCTAGCGGCCTGAACATAGTAACTAGACCCAAGTTAACCTAGGCAGGGATCTTGCTCCCAGCCCAGAGGATACCAACATAACAGTGAGCCCCAAAGTCAACCTAAAGGCCCACACGAGGAAAAAAAGATCACGGAAGAGATCTCCGCTGAGCCAAAAGAGGGTGTCATTAGGGCAGCTGCATATAACTTGAGACCCAGTTTAATGTGTACAGTCAGATCTACTGCCCCATTGGAGGTCGGTTCTGGAGTATCTGCCCAATCCTGGGGGTGCCCGGTGTCCATATTTTCCATGTCCACTATTGTAGCACCAAGGTGATCATCATCAGCTAGAGGATCATCTCTCGGGACCTTGACTGGTGGAGCAGCAGAGCGCTGGTCAGGGGAGAGATGCTGGCCACTCCTAGAATGCTGTCTATGGTGATGCATGGATCCCAGTCCATGAGGAGGCAGATGGGTTGCCTAGACACTAAGGTGAAGTTACAGCAGGAATGGTAGGAGAAATTGCCTCAGAAGAACCTTTAAAACTAAGGCTGGGGGAATCAAAAGTAGCAGGAACAGTCTGGCCAGAAATGAACTCCCCTGAAACCAACTTCCCATCAACCTGGTTCCCTGTAGAGGTTGTAGACTTACTGCGTTACCATAGCCTTCTGGGGGATGTAGTTGGAGGAAGTGATGTGGGCCAGAACTTTAAAATCCACCTTTCAATTTTGCCAGGATGAGCTGCCACAAGTTCTTTGCCCTCTTTTGAGACCTGTAGTAGGGTTAGATTCTTATGTCTGTATTTGAAATCGTGGTTCTGCAGATACTTCTTTATAGAAGAAGAAGAAGAAGAATTAGCATTTATATAACGCTTTTCATACATCCAAAGAGCTTGACAGGCAATGCTAGACTGGTAGTGAAGTGACTGAATGTGTGGTGGTGGCCATATCACACATCATCACCCACACACAGCCTGGATAATTGCATGAACTGGTTTATGGGAAGGGGAATGTTGGCCAGGACACCGGGAATGTTCCCGACTCTTTGTGAAGAGTGCCCTGGGTTCTCTTACTTCCACCTGGACACCCACTAGGACAACACCAGGATGGGCAGAAGGGACCTCGGTTTAACGTCTCATCCGAAGGACGGCACACCCCAGCAGTACAGTACCCCCCAATACTGCACTCGGATGCCAATGATTTTTAGGTGCAAGTCCAATCCCGGTGTGGGACGAGAACCCACGACTTTCTGGTCCAGAGGCGGATGTGCTACCAACTGAGCCACGCTGACATAGGGAGGAAAGCTTTATGGCAGGCAGCAGCTTCTTGAGAAAAATAAAGTCTTTGGGCAGAGATTTGATACCCCACCAGAGTTTTTATCAGACTTTGAGGTTAAATGGGATAAAGCGTGCCTTACCAGTGCTTGACTGGTACCTCACTGCTGTGGCATATGTCTTTCCAACTGGTAGTCTTCTGCCAAAGAAACATTGTTTTTGCCACTTCCTGGTCAGTGTTCTTTTACCCAAAGCTGCACATCTGCAGGCTGGATGTTGATGAATTGCTCCATTGCAATTGAGTTGATGATCTGTGGGACTGTTTTGCACTCTGGTTGGAGCCATTTTGTCAAGAGTTCTCTGAGTCGAGTGAAGGCTTCTCGAGGATTGTCGACAGAGTTTTACTTCAGAGGCCGACATCTCTGCCTGTAGGTCTGTCCCGAGATGTCATGCCTTTTCAGGATTCGCTTTTCACCAGGTCATAGTTTCTGACTTTGCAGTGTCCATATTGCTGTAGGCAAGTTGGGTTTTCCCTGTCAGGTAAGGTACCAGTCTGATTGCCCATTGCTACTTTGGCCACAGGCAGGTTGTGGCAACCCTTTCAGGTATGCTTCGATATCATCCGAGGGGTGCAGCTTTGTAAGTTTAATGTATTTTAAGTTGTTTGTGTCTTGCTGCTCTGCTGGACCAGTGCCAGATCCTCCAGCTTTGATAACTTGCAAAACATCCATCCATTGCTGCATCTCTTCTTTTCTTTGCTGCTCCTGTCGCTGCATCTCTTCTTTTCTCTCTGCCTTGAGATTTAGCATTTTTTTCTGTGCTTCTAAATGTTGAATTTCTATTTCTCTCTGCTGCATCTCCTCTCTTCTCTGTTTCTCCATCTCTTTCTGTTGTATAGCCCACCATTTGAAAAAGGCAGTCAGGCTTTCAGGTTCTATCACTGCCTGTTCTTTTTCTATAATAACTGGTGCTAGCTGTACAGTTTCAGATTGGACTTCTGTCTCTGCTAGTTTTGCTGCCATTCTCCTGGTAACCACTCCTGGGCTTGCTGCTACAGAATCCATACCTTTCTTCTGTGCTTCCCTGGTACCAAGTCTAGTACCCACATACAAAACTCCTGACTTAGAGTATGCACAGTGTAAATCCAACTTCAAACACCATCTGACAGAGAGGCAGAGGTTGGTAGGAAAACCAAGTGCAGTTGTATAATTTGCAACAAGAGTTTTATTATTAATAACAGCAAAATAAAAAAATGTTCTGAATAAATATTTACAATGGCAGTACAAATATAGAAAGCAGAGTCATTTTTCTTCTCAATTTCAAATCTCAATCTTTCTCTGACTGTTGCAAAATATTGCAGCTCTTTTTTCATAAGTCTTTGCAGGAGCTCATTAAGAAAACATTGCTTCTCACACAGTGTTCTTGTCAATTTCAGCAGGTGCAGCAAAAAGAACATCATGATCCAGAACTGACCCCTTGTTTACATCTCTGCAAAATGCTTAAAAACTGCATTGCAGGTTAACCCATTGAGCTCCAAATAGCTTTGCAATCATTTCAACATTATAACTATTCACAGTTTTAAACAAAGGGGATCACAGTATCAATTACATTTCCACAAAATGATTCACATATACTTTTATATCAGCAGATATGCAAGTGGGAAGAAAGACAGAACAGCAAGGGAAGTCAGAGAGATAGCAAGAGGAGGAGAATTGCTAAACTGTTGGAGTGATCAGTTCCTACTGTACGTCTTACAAAAAAATTTGGTTGCACAACCAAACAGACAAGAGACAGAAAAGGAGAAGATAGAACAGATCCTTGCATTTAAACTCTTTCTGCATAATAAATGGGGCAGGGCATTATTTAAACCTGTCACTATCTCCCCCAGACAGTTTCAGGTAGTTACCCCGGTACCCATTTTTCCCCACAGTTAAGAACTGCTTACTGCTGTACACCTTGTTTAGTCCATGGAGGTATTTAAACATTGCATCATGTTTCCTCTGTTTCTCCTGTCCTCCAACATGTACTGTGCATGTTAGATCCTCAAAGCACTCCTCAGAATACCTACAAGGGCTAGTTGAAATTGGTATATTCCGCTTTCATGGAATTTGCATGAATGCTCATGGAAATTTGTGCCATTTTTGTGGAAATTTCCAGAATTTTTAATTGGTTCTAACTCAGACAGTATTATTGCTAGATACCTGCAATGTGGCATGCATACTGTTTGGAACAGCCTCCACAATCTTGCCAAGATTCATCACATTGCCATAAGAGTTGGGGAAGTTAGAGACTCAAAGTCTGGCAATTTATTATTCACGTGAAAACTTCTGAAAATATTTCTGTGCCTATATCTTAGCCACCTTGGAGCTAGATAATTGAGAATTTATATAAATATTTTCTTGGAAGAGTCATAGAAACTTCTAAATAGAGAGGTAACTGGCTGTGTAAATTGTAAGACACAGGAGTTCAAAATGTCACAATTTATTTGTTAAATTGTGTGAAAATTTAAAACTGTGAATGTTTATTGTTTCACTGCTATCGCAGTCATACACTCATGATTTGGCATGCATAAAAAAGTAAATATGTCCTGGAATCTTATTAAGCTGGATAAATGTGGTCTAGAAGGTTGCAATTTGCTCTATTCTGTTGCCTATGCCCCCTCCCTAACTACCTCCTCCATTGTCTCTCCTGTCACCCTACCCTCTTAAACCTTCTCCCCCACTATTTACCTCCCTGAACCCTCTAACACTGCATTCACAACTAACTAATCTGCTGGATCTTGTCACTTTCTCCCAAATTTCTTCTGCAGCACTCCCTAGTTAGACCCAGGCTCATTCCTTGTACCACTGCCACTACCTACTCACTATTATTCAGTTCCTGTAGCTTTCTGACTTTGCACTTTTCCTCCTCATGTTGGGTGAGATCCTTTATAATCTGGTGTTCCAAATTTTATGAACTCTGTAATATTGTTGACATTACTGTGATACTGTATACTGTAAGTATTTAATACTGTTTATTTTGACAATGCCTCACACATTCATACAGTATTTTCCCACCTGTCTTGTCTCCCCTCCTTATTATTGTATGATGAGGATCCTTCGTAAAGCCCTCCTTTTTGTTGTATGATGAGGATCCTTCATAAAGGAGCTTTTAGCTCAAAGGATGTACTTCTGACTTTTCTAATAAATAATAAATAAAATAAAATGTATTGTGGATACTTTTGAAATTATAAATGGAAAATTTACTCAAAAATTCATGGGGACATAATAGGTATGCCACTCAAAATTCCACTTGTGGAATTTAACTTTCTCAAAGTACTTATCACCACTGAATCAGCTTACCTGCACTAGCATCATAAGCCTGCAATACCCCTCCAGCACTTCTTTGACAGTGATGCCCAGTATAATGCTCCATCATGACTAAAGATATCCAGACACTTCTGTCACAAATGGCATATGTTGCAGCTAGTTGTAAGGGTTGGCATCACTTGGGGCCACTGTTTTCCAACAGGAAAAGTATCCATTATTATCTACAGGGTTGGAGAAGGGTCAGCAAGTGGCATTGTACAGAATTAATGCTACATGCGCATGTGCTTCCACAAGTCATTAAGGCCCCCATATTCAATAGTCCCCTGCGAACTCACAGAAGTGCCTGCACCACATATCTGAGATGCAACAGCCCCAAATAATGAGATATTCAGGAGATGTGCCATGAGATGCACTTGCACGTGTCCTGCTGAATATCCTGAAGATGCATCATCATGCCGTGGGAGATATACAGTTCAGCAGATGACCTGAGCCCTATGTGGAGCATGGCAAAATGTGCAATGCAAAGCCACTTGCACAGTGTGCAGAACTGCAATATTCAGCCAGGATATGCAAATGGCCTCATTGCACATTTCAAACCCATCTCCCCACATTTGCATCTCATTATTGGAATGCATTCAGTCCATTTGCATACCATGGGCATGCTCATTTCCAGCTTTGCAGGGCTGTCCCACCACTCCACAAAGGTGAACAGGAGGTATTGCTTCCTATCAAGCAGGTGTGATGGAATGTTTGTGTGTGGATAGTTGAACTGCATTTGCCTGGATACAGTGCTATTATCCATAGCCATGTACAGGGTCAGACTGGGGGTACAGGGTGCCCTCCTGGACAGTGGTCATAGGGCCAACCTGGACATGCAACTGGGGAGGGCACAGGGTGACACAATCTGATCAGTATACCACATGCATGTGATACACCAGCTCCATATGCAGTGTACCATCACCTGCAGTGCCCCATTCCATGTATGAGAGGTACATGGTGATGTCTGCAAGGAATCGGATTTTACAGAGGGTGACCAGGTACCTGAGTGGGTGGGTCACACTTGTGTGCAGCTATGGTGTACCACCGTGGGTGTGTGCCACAGATCAGTCCCTGACCTATGCAAAGCTGTCACCCATCCACCAGGCTTCCTGGGCACCATTGACCCCAATGACACTCTGGGTGCATGCCACTGCCAGGTGGCACTCTGCAGGCCACATGGGTGCAGGCCATGGCTCCCAGTAGATTTGCTTCACTGTGGCTGTCCACTCTGCTGGTGTGTCTGGGGCACCCAACAGCACTGGCATGTGGCTGCTGGATGTCTACATCCAGGGTGTGGTGTAGGGGGGCTGCTCCCTGGATAGTGTCTGTGATGACATGGTGCCTGTGGCTCAGTGCTCATCCATCCTGGCATGACTGCTGTGTGTGGGTGCCTGGAGCATGTCCTGTTGCACCTCCAAGGGCTGTCTTCAGATGACTTGCCTGCAGTTCAGCAGCCTGCCTGTGGGTGGCTGGCCATTTAGGAATGCTTTTTCCATGCCTAACCTTGGGTGGATCATCTCTGAGATGCACAGCAGATGCACCACACATTTTGGCTGAAGATAGGGATGTGTAGCATGTTTATGGGAGCACTCCCTCCTCATGCATTGCATACATTATAAATGTGTGATGGTGCATCCAGAGTTGTGTGACACATCTCTCCCTTTTGAATATTGTAATTCCACTCAGTTTCTGAGATGAGCGGCACATCTTCAATTTGTGCCACGCATCTCCTTTGAAAATGTGGGCCTAAATCAGCAAGCTCTTATGGTTATCCTGGCATATTACAAGAAACTAGGGTACTGCACAGCGATGTCCATGACTATTCTTCATGGTTCTTAACTCAAGATATTGACTTGATACTTGGTTCCACTATACTTTTATTATAGAGCCTCATCTGAATGCTACCTTGCTGCAGCTTTGCCCAGCCTTTACCTTCCTCTACAATGGCAATGCAAGTGTATGTCCAGGCAAAATGTGTGGGCATGACTTCAACAAAAGTATCACAATATTCCACAATTTCACAAAAGCTCATGAAATTCAACTTTAATTACTGATACTATTTTGTAATCTTTGGCTGTTTATAACTTGGCCAGCCTCTGAGTGAGAAATTAAAGAGTTGACACACACAGCCTCTTGTTTTTCCATATTGTTTGTTTTCCAGGCTAGCAGCTTGTCTCCCAGGAATATACCCTGTTCACAGGGATATACACTGATCAGACTAAACCCAGCCATCAGAGGACTGGAGGAGGGCAAATGTAGTTCCTCTCCACAAGAGTGGGAGCAGAGAAGAGGCTGGTAAAAATTGACCTTTCAATCTGACCTCAGTGGTGGTAAAAATAATGGAATCACTACTAAAAGAAAGGATGGTGGGGTGCCTTAAAGCCACCGGAGCACAAAATCCATGGCAACATGGATTCATGTCAGGAAAGTCATGTCAGACAAATCTGATAGATTTCTTTGACTGAGTAATCAGTGAGGTGGATCCAGGGGGAGCAGTAGATGTAGCCTACCTTGATTTCAGCAAGGTGTTCAGCAGTGTTCTACACAGGAGGTTGGTGAACACATTGGTTAGCCAGGGACTGGGTCACAGGGTGGTGAACTTGGTTGGGAATTGGTTCAGGGAAATCACACTGAGGGTGGTGGTAAACAGAGCTAAATCTGAGGTAGAGAGGGTGACAAGCAGGGTGCCACAGGGATCAGTTCTGGGGCCCGTACTGTTTAATATCTTCATCAGTGACATTGCTGAGGGGTTTGAAGGGAAGGTATGCCACTTTGCAGATGACACCAGGATCTGTAATAGGTAGACAGCACAGGAGGGGTGGAGAAAATGAGGCGTGATCTAGCTAAGCTGAAGGAATGGTCCAGAGTATAAAAGCTGAGATTTAAGTCTAAAAAGTGCAAAATCATGCACTTGTGGTTAAGAAACCCAGGGAAGGATTATATGATGGGAGGTGTTGTTAGAGACCACACAGCAGGATAGAGATCTAGAGGTGATCATATCTGATGACCTAAAAGTGGCCAAGCAATGTGCCAAGGTGGTGCGGAGAGCCAATAGGGTACTGGAGTGTATAGGGACACATATAACCAGCAGAAGGAAGGAGGTGGTAATGCCACTGTACAGGTCATTGGTGAGGCTTCATTTGGAGTACTGCATCCAGTTCTGGAGGCCACATCTCAACAAGGATGTAGACAAGGTGGAAACAGTTCAAAGAAGGGCAATAAAAATGGTGCAGGGCCTACACTAGAGATCATATGAGGAGAGACTGGAAGAGCTCATTATGTTTACCATGGAGGAGAGGAGAGGAGAGAGAGGGGTGACATGATTGAGACCTTCAAGTACCTAAAAGGAATAAATAAGATACAGGACGGCACCATCTTTAAGATGGAAAGATGCTCTAGAACAAGAGGGCATGACATGAGACTGGATGGGAACAGACTAAGGGGCAACCTTAGAAAATACTTCTTCATGGAAAGGGTGGTGGAGGCATGGAACAGCCTATCAGCAGAGGTAGTGGGGGCAAAGTCAGTGGGGGAATTCAAAATTGCATGGGATAGACATAGGAGTACCTTGAGGGTTCAAAGTAGGTGATGAGGCTGGAGATCTAGTTGATCTGAAGCCTTTGGGATAGGAAGGGAGAAAAGGGCAGACTGGATGGGTCTGGTGGTCGTTATCTGCCATCAGATGTATGTTTCTATTATTCAGGTGGCTTCCAGGTTTTTCTCCAACATTTGTTTGCCTTCCATCCCCCAGTTTGGGCAGTGCATCTATCAGCTTTGTACAGCCACAGCTTCCCTGTGGCAGGCACAACTCTCTTGCCCAGTCCCAGAGGTCGCTGTGTTGGTGGAACCCCATCAACCTCCCTGAGTGAGATGCACTTCCCTAGTGGCAGTTGTCTTGGCTGTTGCCTGCCTACCTAGGAGACTTCCTGGGATCACTTCAAACCAGGTTGTCAACATGGCAGCACAATGATCTGCTGCTGGGACATGGGAGTGGGCAACAAAGCCTAATATTTAGGGTCAATGAACCTAACAAAATTGGTGATATTCCATTCTCTAGAGTTAAAATTATAGGTGGTTTAAAATTCTGCAGTTTACATAACTGTGAAATAAAATTGTAAAATTTCTGAAAAGGTGGAGGCTTATAACTCAGTCTCCTTTAAAGACAGAGATCTGAAGTTGGCACACATCTGTATGGACCTTGGTACAGTCATCATGCCACATTTGGTGCAATGGGAGCAAATACATTTTTAAATTAGATGGAAATAACTAAAATCATAATCTTGGTAACATTTTGTGAAATTTTCATGGAAATTTTGCAACCATTTGCATAAGTGAAATTGAAATGTTGCCAAAATTTCACTGGTGGAAGAATACCTTTACCCAGTCTTAGTCCTACCATGCTGACCCTTTAAAATGTTACCTACTTGTCTCTGCAATACCTCTAACCTACCACTGTCCTTTCTTAATTGTGGGCTCCAAATCTGCACAGAACACTCTTAAGTGAGGATGAAATAAGGATCTATACAGGGTCTGGATTAACCCTTTCCTTCTGCAACTGATCCCCCTTCCTGTGTACCTTAATATTAGAGATGTTGCACATTTTGAATTCTTGAGTGAAGTTGGTGCAAATCTAAGATATTGACATTTGTGAAAAATGTGCAAATTTTGCAGCTGAACTGAAAACCTTGTAAGTGGATTTTCTTTATTTAAAGAAACTTCTCCCCACCCGATGTGCAGTGAAACCTCCACCTCCCTCACCAAAGAACATAAAAATGAAGATGATACCACTCCTACCCCCCCAAATGACACCCTCCACCCCCTTGTTCCAGTTGAACATAATATGGCTGATGGCTGCTTGTCACAGTTTCTAAAGGTATTCCCTTCCCATTGCATGTATGCACCATACATACTCTATCTGCCTCCCCCACCTGAGTCCTACTGTCATTGATTGAAACTACCAGTAACCCACCCAAACCATCTCTGGTCCCCACTACCCTCCTCCCCAGTAACACCAACAAAGTCAACCTGCAAATAAAGAAAACGGTTTGCCAGTGCAGAGCATCTGCTCTCTTCAGTGCTGACTCCCATCTTGTAATTGCGTGAATGAGTGACTGGTGATGTCTTTGCTCCTGGCAAACAAACTTTGGCCAGAGCAGATTGGGCTGCAGTAGTGAAATTTGGGTAAAAATATTGGAAATTACCAAAGGTATGAGCCTGTGTTAGCAAAATGTAACATAGGGTCATACATTTGTTTTGTAATATTTTTATGCCAAATTGTCAATGTTATGACCCTGCCTCATGAAGAAGGGCAGAGCAAATGTTCAACTCCTACCCAAATGGTGATTTCATGCAGGGACTGTGAAATTAGTTCAGTGATGCTAAACACATTTGGGACAGGAGTTGAAAAAGACAGCTGTCACATTCATGAGGGTCTGTAAAGAAATGGGTATGTTGAAAATTTGAGGTAAAATATTATAATTATTATCAAACATACTGTACGAGCATGTGTTTGCAAAATTCAACAGAGCCTCATAACTTTTTAATATTTGTACATCAAATTTAGAACATAACCTTCTTATGACCCCATCTCATGAACAATGGCAGAGAACATTTTCTACTCCTGCCTGAAAGATAATTTCAAACAGGGACTTCAAAATCCAGCTTTTGGGATGTAAAAAAAACATTTTGGCCAGTATTTGAAAAATGACAGCTGTCACATTCATGAGGTGCTGTAAAGATATGGCTGTGTTGTAAATTTGGGGTGAAAATTACCAAAGTTATGCTACATTCGCAAAATTCAACGTTGGCTCAAAACTTTGTTGTTTTCTTTTAAATATTTGTACACCAAACTTTCAACATAGCCTTCTTATGTGCACACCTCATGAACAAGGGCAGCGAAAATGTTTTACTCCTACCTGAAGGGTGATTTTGAGCAGGGACAGCAAAATCACCTTTCATGACAGATTTGACTAATGACAGTGCCATTGTTTGAAGTAGGGTTACCAAGAAGGTATGTTGAAAATTTGGGCCACAAATATACAACAAGCATTTGTCAATTCTGAATGTTTGCTTGCTGGTATTAGCATTGGAAATGCAGGAGTTAGACAGATGCAGAATAGGAATGGCAGTGAAGTACTGAACTTCGCGCGAACCCCACCTTCATCCTGTAGAGACGGACAGGCATTGGGGTAAGTTTTTGGGTTGTCTCCTATGATGGTCATGCCATGTCACCTCACCCTATTTTGCAGACACCAACATGTGTTGAGGTGTGCCTTAGGGTGTTTGACTTTACAGTCACCTCATTCCATAAGGACATACGGTGAAATGGGTGCAGCACAGGAGAATGGGGTGAAGCCTGGGGCCGAGGAGTCCAAGGTACATCTCGATGCCTGTCAGTGGCTGGGGGGTGGGATGGCATGAGCAGTACAGTTGGCAATCCAAAGGCACATCCCTTGATGCCTGCCAGTCTGCACAGGGTAGGACATTATGGTTAGAAACCCTAGTGCCTTGAGTGTTTGTTGGCATTTGCACTACAAATTTTCAACATGGCCTTTTTGTGACCCCACCTCATGAAATCATTTGGGACCTCTTCTCACGAAGAGTGGCAGTGTGATTTTGTCAATGTGTCCTGAACATTGAGTTCCAACAGTGACAGTGCCATTCTGCGCCACATGTATGAAAACACAGATCGGGCAGGATGTAAAGAATGATAGCTGTACCATCTATAGGGAGGTTTGAAGAGATGGCAATGTTGAAAATCTGTAGTGGGAATATTAAACATGCTTGCACTTCTGGGCAAAAGTGGAAACTGTGCAACACATGCATGTAACACAGTCATTTTATGGACTTTTGCCACCAAATTTTCAACATAGACATTTTTAGGACCTCCGTTCATGAAAAGTGTCACTGAAATTTTCTTAATGTGTCCCGAACACTGATCTCCCACAGCAAACATGTTAATCTGCACCAGAAGTGCAAAAACACATTACAGCCAGGATGTAAAAAATGACAGCTGTACTGTTCATAAGGAGGTGCAGAAAAATGGCAATGTTGAAAATCTAGAGTGAAAATATTACAAATGTGCAAAGTTATGAGTGTGCATGGAAACTGCGCAATGCACGCTTGTAACACAGTCATTTCATGAACTTTCATCAGCAAATTTTCAACATAGGTATTTTAGCACCTCTGCTAATGAACAGTGTCACTGTGATTTCCATAATGTGTCCCGAACACGGATTTCCCACAGCGACCATGCTATTCTGCACTAGAAGAGCAAAAACACATTTTGGCCGGGATGTGAAAAATGACAGCTGTACTGTTCATAAGGAGGTGTGGAAAAATGGCAATGTTGAAAATCTGGAGTGAAAATATTGCAAATTACGATGTTATGAGCATGTGTAGTAACTACTCAACACATGTTCATAAAGCAGTCATTTCTTGATTTTCCCACCAAATTTGCAACATAGACTTTTTGAGAGCCCACATCATGAACACTAGCACTGTCATTTTGTTAATTGGTCCCAAATGGTGATTCCACGCAGTGACCACAAAATCACCTTTCAGGACCAAATAACACCATGACAGTGGCTGAATTCATGAGGAGGGGTCCCAATAACCCCATGTTGAAAATGTGGTGCCAAAATTCCCACAAATGCCTGAGATATGCAGCAAAGTTGACAAACCCCTATTTATGCCATTATACAGCGTACTGGCATTTCCTTAGTTCGCGGTCAGCTTTGAAGAGTGCAGACGTGTTCTCCATCCACCAAGATCATTGCGCTGGGCTCCGGAGGTGTGATGGGGTGAGGAGGGTGTGGGAGGCAGGTTATGCAGAGGGTGGGCATGGGTTGGGAGGGACTGCCGACTCGATGAGAGACCATTTTGTTTTACAGGGAAAAAACATCGTGGGGCGTTTTTTTTTCAGAGACATTCAACATGACATTTGGCACACTGGGGTGGGCCCCAGTGTGCCAACCTAGTGTTTTGTTGGAGAGGCAACTGTAGCCAATGGGGAATTGGGCACCCCTGTCAGCATATGGGGGATGAATAGCCAATGGAATTAAGCACTCCTCTGCACAAACCCATGTTTTGTGTGTGTGTGGAGGGGACATTATGCCGATGGGGAGAGGGCTCCCCCATCGGCAACTTAATTTGGATGGGGCCATTATGCCAAGAGTGTGCTCCCGTCAGCAAATGAAACTCAGACAGGGACTCTGAAGCTGGCTGGGATTGGGGCCCCAACCAGCAAACAAAAACTGTTTGGGGCACACCCTCAGCACTGGGGACTGCAGAAGTACTGTTTGTGAATGTGCGGCAAGCGCCTGCCATGTTCACAAACAGTATACTCTTAGCTAATGTTCTGCCCTGCAATGTTGGGTCGCTTCCTCATTGCAGCAGAATGACTGATGCTGCAATGCCAAGGTGGCCCCTGATTGTTTTGGCGAAAATGTTTGTACGTGGCACTTTTGGAGACCAGTGTCATCAGCACACTGTGCCTCCATTGGTCCACCAGTGCAGCCCCCAAATGCAGTGACTCTTGGCTGTATTAGGTGCTGCCTCCACAAACCCACTTCTATCTTAAGCTGTTGCATAATGTTTCTTGTTCATGCATGCAAACAAACATAAAAATGCATAAGTTATGCTGACAAATTCAAAATACCATTGAAATACATTGAACCAAATACCAGTTTCTTCAGTTTCCAGTATGTCTTTGAAGAGTAAAGACATGTCTGCAGCTCAGAGAGGATTACAACACTGGATTCTCAATGGGCAAGTAAGGGCATGGGGCAGTGTGCAGGGTGGAAAGTGCTGAGTGGGAGGGTTGAGTGGGGTGACGGTAATGGCACAAAATACATCTATGGATGGTTTTCCTTTTTTTTTATACAGGGTAAAAAAAAAAACATAAGAAAAGACCAAGGAATCATCATCACAAAACTGGGGATTAGGCACCTGTGTGACTGTTATGTTTCTGGGTGGGGTGTGGGATGTTGGTGCAGTGGAAGGTTGTTTCAGGTGATAAAAAAATACATATTAAAAAAAAGGGGGCATGAACACATTGGCGACACTGGGGATTGGGTCACCCCCAGTGCCATTGTTATGTTTCTGTGGGTGTAGGGTGGTGGTGGTGCTGAGATAGATGGTCAGGTGGGGGGATATGCATAATTAAAAAAAATAAGAAATTGGCAGTTTTGGCAGAAGACAGCACACTCCACTGTGACCAAGATGGCTGCTGCAGTACACTGCCCATGCACTAGTGGTCATGCAAGTGCAGTAGCGTGCGGCAGCCATCTTGGACAAGGCAGAGTGTGCAGTGCTGTACTGTGACCACTGTTTGTTTACTTTTTTAAATTAGACCTTCCCTCTCAGCACCCACCACCCCATGCCCCCCTAAGCATAAGAGTGACACTTGGGGTGCCTAATCCCACAGTGTCCTGATCAGATCTGCCAATGTTATTTTCAAGCAAACAATTGTGCAGTGCAAGCGGAATGCTCCACAGATGGAGAGGCAACTGTGGTGTAACTCCAACATGTTCTTTGGTCACAATGAATACAATGAATGCAAAGTCCTTTTCTGAAAACAAGAGGTTTGAAGGGATCTGTCCACTGGAACTCTAAAAATGATGGCTGAGCTTTCAACCAATCAGATTTTACTAGGAGCAAAGATGTCACCATTCATTTACTATAACCATTACAAGATGGGAGTCAACACTGAGCAGGGCAGATGCTGTGCTCTGGAGACTGTTTTCTTTATTTTCAGATAGATTTTGTAGGTGCTGGTGGTGGAAAAAGATGCTATGGTCCCGCGAGGGTTGGGTGAGGAGATTGGGTGTTTCTATCCAAGACAGTGGACTCAGGTGGGGAGGTGGGTGGAGTGTATTTGCATGCAAGTGTGGGGAAGGTATAATCTTTTAAAACATCTGCCACATGTTCATAGGGGCAGAGGGTGAGGAGGGAGGAGTGTGCTAGCGGGGTGTAAGGATGGTGGTATCAATATTCTCACACAATTCACTTTTTTATTCATCAAGCAAACTGGCCATTTGCACAGCAATTTTAGTCAATCCACCTGCTGAATAACAATGTGAATTGTAATCCCCAGCTCTATGAATATGCCAAAATGTGCAGATATTTTCCCAGAGTGAAATTTGGCAACTTCACACATCACTGCTCAACATTCAGTTTGCCTTGTCCACAGCCCAAATACATTGTGTAAATGCTTTCATGTTATTCATTATCAACCTCCCCAGGTCCATTTCCACTGCTGTGCTGTCAACTAGCATCTAAATTATCCTATGCTCTGTTTTAGGGGGTTTTTGGCCCCACGTGCATTACCTTGCACTTTTTCATGTTAAAGTTCAGCTGCTGCACTCTTTCCCACCTCTCCTTATTTTCAAGAACTTTTTTTACTGTATGGCAATTATCCCTTCCTTGGTTTACACTCCTCCTGAGACCTTGGTGTCATATGTAGAGAGGCATATCTTTCCTAAACCTCTTTTTGTATATTGCATGTCAATATGTTAAAGAGGACCAGTCGTAGAACTGACCTCTGGGGTATCCAGCTTGGGACATCCTTTTCTCATGAGAATTGTCCATTTAGAACCTCCTTTGTGTCCTCCACTCTGACAGTTTTTCATCCACTTAATTCCTACTTCCTGGGGACCCAACTTTTTATCAAGCTCTGATGTGGGAATGAGTCAACAGCTTTGCTGAAATCTATGTACAAGTCGTCAGCTGCCTGACCCCTATGCATGTCCTTTGTCACCCAATCAATGAATTCATTGAGGTATGTTTCGCACACCTTTACAATGCCACCTAGAATCACTGAAGCAATATATCTGAATAAATAACTATTTAATCAACACACAACAGTGGTCTGAGAGCGCTTCCTGCTTCTGTGGTAGTCTGTTTGGAAAAACTTGATTCTGGGATTCAGCACCAGGATTTTCTTATGCACTGCCATCCACCCCAGGAATTTATCCTATTTGGAATCCAGCAGGCCACATACCAGCAGGAAGGCCATTGACCTTTTCTTGTTGATAGAGTTCAGTAGTTTACCCACTATGACTATCAGAATTGCTGGTCTATAGTTGCCTGGCTCCCTCCTGACTCACATTTATTTAGGGTGATAACATTAGTGACCTCCAATCCT
This sequence comes from Neoceratodus forsteri, assembly GCA_016271365.2. Taxonomy (NCBI): domain Eukaryota; kingdom Metazoa; phylum Chordata; order Ceratodontiformes; family Ceratodontidae; genus Neoceratodus; species Neoceratodus forsteri. The sequence goes on from JADMNL010000035.1 coordinate 48,922,060, forward strand.
CTGACATGTCTCTTGTCTACAAAGAGCATTTGAAGAGATCCATTAGAGGACCTGCATGAACCTGCACTATCTCCCTTAACACCTTTGGGTGCAACTGATCTGGGCCCATCGAGTTATCTACATTCAGTGCTTGAAGTCCCTTCAGCACTCTCTCCTTTGTTATGGGCTCCTTACTGAAACCTGCTAGTCATCCTCTGATGGATGACATGCTGCCATGACCTTGAACAAGCTGCTTGGCCATCCTTTTACTTTGGTCTGTTCCAGCAGCAGAGGAACATATAACCACACTGAAGGTGAAGCTACTGCTAACTGCACTCATATTGCCTTAACACAGAACAGTCATACTATTCTGGTATTCATACTATAATACAGGTCAGCAATTTTGGTCTCAGGTTTAGAACTGTACAGAATTTTCAAATCCTGCTTTCACTGGAATTCTGCAGAATTTTGGGAAATTCCACCTCACTGCATGGAATTCTGTTGGAAGTGCAGTTCTGCAATTTCATGAGCAAAATGTTAACTGCAGAATCATATTCTGCAGTGGATACTGTAAAGACTGTAGATTTATCCACAGATTACAAAATCAACTAAATATTATGTTGCAGTTTACAAAGAAATGCTTCTTGGAATTTCACAGAATAAAATCAGAAATTCCAAAATGTATTTCAGGATCTGATTTGCCATTTTGCATTAATTCCACTGGTGGAAAACTACATTCTGTGCAGCTCTACTCACTGTACATAATTCCAAATACGGTTGATTCTGTTCTACACTTTATTCTATAGCTGGCAAAAAAAATATCCAAGGGATTACCTGTCCAGCAGCCTTTTCTCTTCATCATTTAGTGAATACTCTACATGTACCGGGTTTCCATGTACTTGAAATTCTCACAGCCTAATGTTCTGGGTTTCTCACACATCCATTTTACTCCAGAGTTCCGATCAGAAATGTCACAGAGAGGACCAATAGATGTCAGGTTATAGTGGCATATAGCATTTTCACTGAAGCCCCGAGAGAAAAAAAATCCCAGATAGTCTATTTTATGAGAATATTTTTCTCTGAGTTTGCTCAGAATGGAGACAGCTTCACCAGAGTGGAGGAGCCTTATCGAAATCAGAGCCTTCCCTTCCCAGTAAAGTGGGAAGGTCATCAGGTAGGTCCCGTTCTTAAAATCAGTGATCTTCCCTGTAGCTCCAGCATCCAAATCCTTGTTAAATATTCTGACTCGAAAAAAGTCCCCTCCAGTAGTCTTTCTATGGCCTAGGTGGTCGTATGTTTCTACATATACGCACAGAATGTCCGCAGTTCTGTATAATCCTGAGGGATTCATAATAAAATATTTGCTGTTTTTTGCACTAGTGCTCCTGTTAAACATGAGGATGTCAAGAGAGGGGTCAGTAGAAGTAATGGACTGATAGAGGTAGTCAACTTCTTTTATAATTTCATCAGTCTCATTGTTATTCTTGTTTCCAACATATGTTTCTTCCCAGGAGGCAGACTTTATCCTTAAGAACAGAGTGTGGATCTATAGTGAAGGCAAATATATAACATTTATTCATTATATCATAACAATTCTTAAGAGTAGAGTTCATACATAATAAATAAAAAATAAATTATTGTAAGCCATCAAGCAAAGATATCAGTCTGAAACATATGTTAGTTGTGCCTACTTTATAGCACTTGTTAAATTGGGAAAGGATATGAACAGAAGGGTTCACTTACTGAATTAAAGATGCACATTTTTCCTACATGATAAACAGTATGTGTAATACATTTACATATGATCATTTTACAAACAAGCTTTGTACTGTTACTTTAGTGCAGCCAGTAAGAGGAGAAATTTATTTCCTGTGATGCACAGCACTGTACTATGATGTACTCTATTGTAATGTACTATATTGTAGCCAAATACTGGTTTATATCCAAATACCTTTATAGCCAAATACTGATTTGGGTCCCTTTACTCCTGTCTCTCCTCACTAATCTCCCCTGCTCTGTTCTCTTCATACTTCATACTCCTGCACCTTCTCCAGCTCCACCCTCACTCCTCTGCAGGTCACTCAGCTTCTCACTGCTTCTCCTCCCTCTGAACCAACTACCTCCACCCCACACCTGCCCCCTCACTTTCTGTATTTAAATACCAACTAAGGTTTATTTGTTTTCCTCTCTGTACCTACCACCCTACATCTTGAGTCTTAACCTCCTTCTGTCATCCTCTCCTGCTTAGTGCCACTTATGCTGCTGTCTTTGACTCCCCATGGTCAATCTTCCCTCGCTGCTTGCATTGTAACCCACACCAACAGGCACTTAACACTTTTACTGACTATCTAGTGAGTGTCCATTTTTATTGCATAATACATTTGTTGCTGCTTTTATACAAAGTATTCCACGTGCTCCATTCATCTGTAAAGACACCTGTTGTATCATCTGTAAAGAGGCTTCTTGTTACTTCAGTTTGTTTTTGTATTCTCAAATACTTTTATATTATTCAGTTACTATTCTCAGATTTTGTATGTTTATCCTCTCAGTATTCCCCTTCCATGGGTTGCACCTGGAGTCTACGCTTGGGTTAGTGTGCCTTTCCTGGATACCAATTTTTAAATAAATACATGAATAAGTGTTGTGCAATGTTGTACTGTGCAGTACTATACTGTACTGTATTGCAGTGTAATATACTATATTATACAATGTGTACTCAAAAAAAGGAAAAATCCTGTATTCTGATTGGTTGGCTGACACCTTCCTGCCATGGTAAATCCTATGATAACCCATGGGCAAAGGTGCCAGTCAGCCACATCTTCCAAATCCATCCAACCCCGAAAGTCTACAGCTGCAAACTGTCATATTTAATCCCTGCTAAATGGTCATGAACCTCACTGGCACTGTGGAGTCAGATGCATGGTTGTACTTGTAACCCATATCAGCAGTTAAAAAAAAGTCTTTTCTTTAAACACGTCCTCCTGTAGCCACCACAGAAGGGGATTGGTACAGATGAGGGGGGTGCTAGCAGGCAGAGATGAATTCTCTGAGTGGTTCATGGGACTGACAGAAGGAGTGGAGTGACAAGAGCGGGAGTGTGGCACCCTGACCGAGGAGCAGCAATGTGGGTGGGAACACTGGTCCAGCACATCTATCCATGCTGGAGAAGGCGGTCATGATGGACTAGTTTACAAGTTTCAGACAGTATGCCAACTTAAAATGTTAACATCACTACCTCTTTTCTGTTTGTTTTTTTCAGTCTCCCAGCTCCCCATTGTTTTCACTCATCTGCTCTGTCCCTACAGTCTCCGCATCTCTGCTCCATTATACATTGACAGTAATCTCCTGGTGTCCTATGGCTTAATCCACTGTCCAAATAACAGTAATTACCCCAATTAAAGTAAATTCAAAAGCTGTAATGGCCAGCTTAAGTGAAATGAACTGGTTATCTGGTTATTACGGAGCTCTGTAATAACCAGGTAAGAACTGGAAGGGGACAGGATCAGTTGTGTTCCAGGACAGTAGCTGCTGCTTGTTGTTTTCATAGGGTTCTTGTGGATTTTACTTGGTAGGTTAGTTCTTTTCTTTCTTACTTCTAAGGGGCTAGCAGGGTATTGTTTTGGGGGCTGCTGGATGTTTGAAAACTGATTTGGTGGCTGTAAGTGGGCTCATTTTGTGGATGTTTCACTGTGTAACAGGCTGCGTTGGTAGAGGCCTATTTCTGCTGAATTAAAACCTATTTGGTGGGATTTGCTTGGGCCTGGTTCTTTGGCTGCTGGGCTTGGAGGGGAGACACAGGGCTGATACACTCTCTCTCGAGTCAGGTGTCTGCCCAATACCCGCCCTCCCCCACTCCTCCCTCCCCAGAAGTCTGCTAATTTATAGGGGAACACCTGCCCTGCAATTGGAGGAAAAGGCTGCAGGTGCAGCTCATGTAGTTCTAGCCACTGGGGGTTGGATTTAAAGGCTGGGAGAGAGGAGCTTAGGGAGTTGTTCATTTCCCTTATAAGTTTAAAGTGTACTGCACCTAGTAACAGGGTTACTGGTGTACAGTGGGACTGTCTCTAAGATTAGTGGGTGACCTGATTAGGCAGTAGGGTGTATCTTGGACTAGGGGGGAACCTGGTGGCTCACCCAAGGAAACCTATTTGGAAGGGGATGGAACCACACGTCATTAGGGCCGGCATCTTTGGGAGGGTGGTGGGGTGCACAGGGTGTGGAGCAGCCATGATACTGGACTGGGCTTGGAAGTTCAGTGGTTGCCCAGTGTGCTACCAGCTAGCTTTGGCTGGGAGGAGGAGTTGTAGGGATTAGGAGAAAGTTGGGGGAAGGGGTGGTATGGTTGGGGAAGGTTGAGTCTCCCAGGGGTTGCACCAAGCACTGGGGGTGGGGCATAGGGAAAGGGAGTGAGGAGGAGAATACTCAGGGTCAGCTGTAGAACCCTGGCAGAGGAGGTCCAAAAGGGCACTACCAAGGAAGCAGGCAGGTAACTGGGGACCTCACAAAGGAGGGATGGAGGGACAACATTCTCAGGGAAGTAGGCAGATGGCCAGGGCTGGACAGAAGGAAGCAAGGCGGGGAGGTGGATCAGACCTTACACTCAAAAACCGCTTCGATTCTCTTCTTTTGCTCAAGGATGAGGGGGGTGATGTAGCTACGACAGGGGTGATTAGAGACAGAAATGGAGTGGGAGGCAGGAGGCAGGGGCAGATAGCAGGAAGAACAGGGGGACCTGGAATGCAGGAAAATGGGGGAGGTGAATCAGACAGATGGGGCAGGGGAAGAGGGAGGAAAGCCAAGGAGAAGGACCAGTTGGGAGGAAAGGTAAAGGAGAAGGACCAGAAGTACAAGGAGGATTCAGTAAGGGAGCTGAGGGTTTAGGCCAGGGGCACGACGAGCAAGGGAGGAACTAAATGGAGACAGAAGGAAGGAGGACGAGCCAGGCTAGTTTAGCAGATGGGGAGAAGGACCAGTTGCAGCAGTGAGGGGGGAATTAGCAAGGTACAGAAGGATACCAGGAGGAGGAGGCATAGTATTGGAGGGGAGGGAGGGGTGTGCATGTGGAAATAAGGAGGGGTGGCATGGGCACCCAGATAGGAGGAACAAGGAGCGGCTGGGTGGAGGGGCGGTTAGAAAGGATGAGGACATGGAAGGGGGAATGAAGGAAAGGAGAGTCAGAGTGCTCCTGTTGGGGACTATATGATCAGGGTATCAAATGGATAGGGAGGGAGAAGCCTGGGTTGTGTTACAACAAGATGCTTCCTGGGACTAACGGGTGCACAGGGCTAAGTACCTAGGTATATCAGCTGGCAAAGGATTGTGGGGGTTCCCCAGACATACTGGTCCACCTGGGTACAAATGACATTGAGGGAAATAGCGAGCTAGAGATACAGGCAAGATTCAGGGAGCTCGCCAGGGTCTGTCATGACATAGGATGCACAGTTTCCTTCTCAGAAATCCTGCCAGTGCCAAGGGCTAGTGGGGAACACAAAAGGAAGATTAGGGAGATAAACCAGTGGCTCAGGGAGTGGTGTGAGGCCAGAGAGTATGGGTTGATGGGGGATTGGGGGGAGACCTGGGAGGATAAGGAGCTGTATGCTAGAGATAGACTCCATCTCAATTTGGAGGAGGGAATCCTGTTGAAAATAGAGGGTCTATTGGTGAAAAGTGGGTTTAAAACTTTGTGAAGGGGGCGGATGGGAGAAAAGGCTGTCAAGGGAGTGCTGATAAAGGAGGGACTCTGTTTCCACTTCCTGGGGACCAGGAGGATTGCAGGAAAAGGCCGACTGACAAAGTGCAGACCAGGGGGGAAAACAGAATCCCATGAGAACACGCAGCAGGGGAAATGGAACTATAGGGAAAGGGTGGAAGGTAGTCCTGCTAAATGCCAGAGCTTGGGCAATAAATGCCTGAGCTGCAGGTGATGCTAACTGAGGAGCAGTGATGTGGCAGCGGTCACTGAGACTTGGGCCACTGCAGGACATGACTGGGACCTGAACCTGGAGGGTTACACTATGTTCAGGAAGGACAGGGGAGGGAAGGAGGAGGGTAGCAATGATAGTCAAAACTGCATTGGCACAGGGGAGTAGAGGAGGCGGAGGGAACTGTGGAGGTGATTTGGGTCACCTTGATAACAAGGGGGCAAGAGTGAAAAATAGGAGTGGTGTAGAGACCCCTGCCCTGGCGGAGGAGCTGGAGGACAGTCTGGTGGCAGATGTTGGGAGACACTGCAGACTGGGCAGAGGAATGGTGGTGGTGTTGGGGACTTAAACATGCCAGGAACAGACTGGGAGATCATGATATCCTCTGTGACCAGGAACAGAGGTTGTTGGATGTCTTTCAAGACGCTCCTAACTCAGCAGGTGAGGGAACTGACCAGGGAGGCTGGTACTGGATGTGGTCCTGCAGACAGTGACCAGATTGGAGCCTGGAGGTAAGGGACCCATTGGCGGGAGTGACCATGCCACGTCTGGTTCTGCCTGGACCCTAGGAGGGTAGAAGGTTGCACAAAGACGGAAGTAACCGACTTCAGGGGGCGGATTTAAGGAAATGGGAAGGATCCTTATGAGCATTTGGATGGGATGGGTCAGACATGGACGCTGATAGTAGGTGGGAAATCATCAGGAGAGGGGTGCAGGATGCTACCAGCACCTGTGCAAGAATGTAAGACGAAATGCGGTAGGGCCCAAAAACCCTGCTGGTGGACCAGGAGGTCCAGGAGGTGGTGCGGGAAAGAGGCAGCCTATAAGCAATTCAAGGCTCAAGGGAGTGAAAGGGATCGAGGGGAGTACGAGCTGATGGCTGAAGGGCCACTAGAGTGGTGAGGGCTGCTAAGGCAAGGAAGGAGCAGAACCTGGCCAGGGAAATTAGGAGAGGGAACAAGGGGTTCTTTAGATACATTAGGGAAAAACGAAGGGTGAAGGGGCAGATTAGCAGGATTAAATCAGGGGAGAGATGGGCACAAGACCCGGGGGAGCAGGCTGAGGTACTAAATGAGTACTTCACCTCAGTTTTCACCAAGGAAAATGGGGGTGCTGCATTATACATGGGAGGAGACAGAGATACTGAGGAGGGGACCCTTACAGATCGGCGGGTCTGGGGAGAGGGGGAGGCATCACTGGTATGTGGGGGGAGGGCTAAGCAGGAGAAGAGGTACTGGAAGTGGAATTACAGCAGAGAGAGAGGAGGAAAGCCCCAGCTCCTTTAAGACGGAAAAGCACTCGGGCTGGATAAATTACATCCCAGGAGTGCTGAAGGAACTTGCAGATGTCCTGGCAAAACCCTGGCGGAGCTTTCACCATCTCTCTGAGGACAGGGTGGGTGCCCCCAGACTGGAAGGTGGGCGCATATAGTGCCTATCCACAAGGGGGGATCAAGGGAGGTGGCAGAGAACTACAGGCCTGTCAGCCTGACATCGGTGGTGGGCAAGGTGATGGAGGGCATTGTCAAGGAGAGGCTAGGGGGGGACCTGGATAAGTCAGGGTGCCTGGACTATAGACAGCATGGATTCATCCCGGGGAAATCGTGTCAGACAAACCTGGTGGAGTTCTATGACTGGGTGACTAGTGACTTGGACCTGAGTAGACCAGTGGACGTCCTCTTTCTAGACTTCAGCAAGGCATTTGACTCTGTTCCTCACATGGGCCTGTTGGATAAGCTGGGAGAAATGGGGGTTGGGAACCAGATGATCAGATGGATAGGCAATTGGCTCCAGGACCGGACCCAGAGGGTTGTAGTTGGCAGGATAGTCTCATCCCCAGGAGGGTCATTAGTGGGTCCCACAGGATCAGTCCTTGGGCCCTTCTGTTCAACACCTATGTCTCTGACATAAGGACAGGAATCAGGAGTGAGATGAGTTTCTTTGGATGACTCGAAACTGGGGGCGGTGGTGGATGGGGGAGGAGGAGGTGGCCTACAGGGGACCTGGAGGGTCTGGAAAGATGGTCCAGAAGTGGAAGCTGAGGTTCAATGCAGGGAATGCAAGGTGCTCCACCTGGGGGCAGAAACCCAGGCCAAGTGTACACCCTGGGGGAATGCCAAGTCTCGATGGCTGAGAGGGACCTGGGGTGGTGGTGGATGTCAAGATGAACAACCTAAGACTTGTAGGAGGGCAGCAGCCAAGGCAACAGGATGCTGGGATGCATCGCTAGGGGATCACCTCCAGAAGGAGGAAGTGATACTCCCTCTGTATAACTGCTTGGTGAGGCGCACCTGAGTACTGCATGCAGTTTTGGAGGCCACACTTAAAGAGGGACATTAACCTCCTGGAGAGGGTCCAGAGGAGGGCAACCAAAATGATTTGGGGCTTGGGGGACAGGACCTATGAGGAGAGGCTCGAAGAGCTAAATATGTACACATTGGAAGAGAGAAGGGACCGAGGGGACATGATAGAGGTCTTCAGGTACATGAAGAGGGTAAATAGGGGAGGAACAGTCAGGGTGCTTCGAAGGAAGGAGGAGGGGCCACTAGAGGGCATGGGTGGAAGCTGGAGGGGGGAAGATTCAGGGGAGAAAGGAGGAGGTGCTACTTCACTGAGAGGGTGGTGGAGCCATGGAATGCACTGCCTAGGGGGCTGGTGGAGGCAGAGACAGTGGAGGGGTTCAAGAGGGGGTGGGACAGGTACAGGGGAAGGGTTTTGGAAGCAAAATCCAATGCAGCAAGAATATCCGGAACTGGGAAGGGAGAAGCCAGAGAAGGCGAGGGGGACAGCAAGGTCAGCACCCAGGGTGGGGGCTGACCAAATGAGCAGACACGAAAGACCGTTAGGCCTATTCTGCTGGCATTTTAGTATGTTAGTATGTTTGATATCACTATAACAAAACTATAGCAGCAGCAGCAGTAGTGGAAGCAAGGGGAGCAACTGACTGGCTAAGGCAAAGCAAGCAAGGGGGTGACATACCTATTGTTCCTGCATTCCTTCCCAGCTCCTGTCTGATCCAGTACAACAGCAGCTCTCAGTCCTTCCCATCAGTGGCAATAGTCCAGTGTGATTCTGGCATGTAGCAGTGGTGAACTCCAACAGGGAGGGGTGACAGTGAAATACTGTCCAGTCCTTCTCCCTGTCAAGCAGCAGCTGAAGTGGATGTCAGAGGAGGGGGGGGGGGGTCTGAGGTCTCCTTTTTTGCACCAGAAGTGCCCAGACCCAAAAGTAGAAATCAGGTGCTAGGGTGAGTGATGGCAGCACTGCCAATAGGTGCTAACCACCAAGAAGAGACTGTTGTTGTTGTTTTTAAATAAAAATCCCTGGGCTTCTCAGCATCACAGAGAGAAACATGGCCACATGGGGAAAGCCAGACCCCAGAAAGAAGAACCACTTACAGAGCGGGAATAACTAAGGCTCCACAGGAACCAGAGACACTTTGGTAAAACAATCTCTAGTAGTGCTGATAAACACTGGAAGCCAGCAAATTATATACATTAAAGCATGTGCTGCTGTGCATCCCTCATTTCTTTCAAATACCATCAGTGTGTTATGCTTTTTTAACCCCCTCAAGCTTTGCTCTTGGGGTTTAAGTGGCATCACACACCTTGGGTGTGTGAAAAAACTCATAATATACATCTAAACATATATTACCCTATATGTACTGCACTGCACCATACTGATCTGTATGTGCTGTAGTATACTGTAACATAACATAACGTAATATATTGTACTGCACTGAACCGATCTGTATGTACTGTAGTATACTGTAACATAACATAATGTAATATATTGTACTGCACTATACTGATCTGTATGTACTGTAGTATACTGTAACATAGTATAACATAATATATTGTACTGCACTATACTGATCTGTATGTACTGTAGTATACTGTAACATAGCATAACATAATATACTGTACTGCACTATACTGATCTGTATGTACTGTAGTATACTGTAACATAGCATAACATAATATATTGTATTGCACTGTACTGTGCAATGCGTACTATACTGTTGTGTTGTGTAATGTATGGTACCGTGTCTTATTACTCCATACGGTACTGTTGTGTTGTGTACTGTGTGGTACTATGCCTTACTGCCCTATACTGTACTGTTGTGGTGTGTACTATACGGTACCATGCCTTAGAAACATTGAAACATAGAAACATAGAATTTGACGGCAGATAAGGACCGCTTGGCCCACCCAGTCTGCCCATTTCCCTACCTAATGGATATGCTGCAGATCCTAGTTAACCAGCAGCCTACTTCTTCCTAACCCCACCCCCTAGAATTGCCTTATGACTGTCCCATGCATGCTTGAATTCCACCACTGTCTTTGACTCCACAACCTCCGGAAGGCTGCTCCATGCATCCACAACCTCTCTGTGAAAAAATACTTCCTAAATTACCTTTGAGCTGCCCCCTCTATCTTCAAATTGCCCCCTTGTTCTTGCACACCTCTTTTTTTGAAAGATGCTACCCTCTTGGACTTTGTTGATTCCCTTGAGGTACTTGAAAGTTTCTATCATGTCCCCCCTCTCCCTCCTTTCCTCGAGGCTAAACATATTAAGCTCCTTAAGTCTCTCTTCCTATGTCTTCTGGTGCAGACCCTGCACCATTTTAGTTGCCCTCCTCTGGACAGCTTCCATCCTGTCTATGTCTTTGCAGAGATTGGGTCTCTAGAACTGCATGCAGTACTCCAGATGGGGTCCGACCAGCTGTCTGTACAGAGGATAATAACTTCCTGTTTTCTACTGGTGATGCCTCTCCCTATGCATCCCAGTATCCCCCCAGCCCTCCTTGCTGCCCTCTCACATTGCTTGCCCACCTTTAGGTCATCTGATATGACTACCCCAGGTCCCTTTCCATTTTGTTGTTGTTAGTATCTCACCCCATTGTGTACTCTTCCCTGGGTTTTGTTTCCCAGGTGCATTACCTTTCACTTCTTAGCATTGAATCTAAGCTGCCATATATTTGACCATTCCTCTAACCTTGCCAAGTCCTTCTCATCCTTTCCACCCCACCTTGTGCATCAACTCTGTTGCAGATCTTTGTGTCATCTGCAAAGAGACATACTTTTCCTTCCAGTCCCTCTGCAATGTAGCTTATAAAGACATTGAAGAACCCCATCCTAATACTGAACCCCAGTACCCCACTCAATAACCCCTTTCTTCAGAGTAGACTCCATTTACTATTACTCTCTGTGTCCTATTCTCCAGCCAATTCTTTACCCAGGCTGTCATCTTGGGACCCACTCCCAGGCTGGCTAACTTGTATATTAATCTTTTGTGTGGGACTATGTCAAATGCCTTGCTAAAGTCTAGGTAGGCCATGTCCACAGCCCCTCCCTGATCTACTACTTTGGTCACCCAGTCAAAGAAATCTATCAGATTTGTCTGGCATGACCTTCCCACTGTGAATCCATGCTGCCTCGGGTCCTGTGTCCCTCTGGCCTCTAGATACTCGACAATTCTTTCCTTCAGAAGTGATTCCATCATTTTCCTACCACTGAGGGTTAAACTAGCAGGTCTGTAGTTTCTGCTTCTGCTTTGCTCTCACTTTTGTGAAGGGGAATCACATCCTGCCCTCCTCAGTGCTCAGGTGCCACCCCATCCTCCCATGATTTATTAAGAGGGGTAGTCAGTGGTGTCACTAGTTCTACCCTTAGTTCTTTTAGAATTCTGGGATGAATCCCATCAGGTTCCATTGCTTTGTCCACCTTCAGTTTTAAGAGTTCTTTCAGAACCCTTTCTTCTGTAAATGGGCTGGTATCAACTTCTGTATCCAGAGTGTTTCTACTGTTTGTTTTAGGTACCTCCCCATCTTCCTTTGTAAATACTGAGAAAAAATATTTGTTTAGTATCTCTGCCTTTTCACAGTCACCCTCTGCCCACCCTCCCTCCCTTTATTAAGCCTCACTATCCCTCCCTCAGTCTTCCTTCGCTCCCTGATGTACCTATAAAAGGTTTTATCCCCCTTCTTAACTGAGTTGGCTATCTTTTCCTCGGTTTGGGCCTTTGCTGTTCTGACTGCCTTCCCAGCTTCCTTTTGCTTTAACTGTTACAGTTCTCTGTCCTGCTCCTTCTGTGATTCCTTGTACTTCCTGAATGCTTTCTTTTTCTCTTGAACCTTCACTGCCACTTCCTTTGAGAACCATAGTGGTTTCTTACATCATTTCATTTTGTTTATTTGCTTCACACAAAGGCTTGTTACCTCTGTGATGGCAGCTTTTATTATTCCCCATTGTTCTTCCACCCCTCCTTCCTGCCCATTTGCTAGTGCATTCCTTAGGCACTCACCCATTTTGGCAAAGTCAGCCCTCCTAAAGTCCAGTACTTTTGCCTTTGTATGGCTTGACTCTATTGCTGTGTTTATTGTGAACCATACTGTTCGATGGGTGCTAGTTCCCAGATGGCTACCCACTTCTACATCTGTGATCCTCTCTTCATCTCCATTTGAGAGAACCAGGTCTAAGATTGCTCCCTCTCAAGTGGGCTTCAATACCAGTTGTCTAAGGCATGCCCCCTGTAGGGCATTTAGAATAACCCCACTCTTCGAAGTGGCTGCTGCAACTGCACTCCAGTTAACATCTGGCATATTCAAATCACCCATCAGCAATATCTCCCCTTTTTCTGCCATTCTAAGTATACTTTCTATCATTTCCTTGTCCATTTCCTCCCCCTGAGAAGGGGGTCTGTATACAACCTAGTAAGGATTGTGAGTGCCATTGCCGGTCTCCAAATTTACCCACAGTGCTTCTTCTCCTCCCTGTTTACCCTTTTGTTCTGTTGCTTTGATTCCTTCCCTTATGTAAAGAGCTACTCCTCCTCCTCTTTTACCCTTCCTGTCCCTCCTGTAGATAGTGTATTCCTGGTATGTTTATGTCCCAGTCATGGTTTTGTGTGTACCATGTTTCTGTGACTGCCACGATATCAGATGTTCCTCCTCCATCAAGGCCACTAATTCTGGAAGCTTGTTACTCAGACTATGGGCATTGGAACTCATTGCTCTCCATTTTTTGATGGCTTTACCTTCTGTTGCAGCATCCCCACTGACCTTTCTACCTCATTCTTTTCTCATTTAGTACCCTGTTTTGTAGGGAGAGGCTGGGTTTTTCCTGCTGCTTATCAGTGCCTCCCCTTGACTAGTTTAAAAGCTTGCCAATGAAGCATTTAAACTGATTGTTCAAAAGACTTGTTCCCTTCCTGGACAGATGCAGACCATCCTGCCAGTATAGGCTTGTGTCCCTCCAGGTGGAACCCCAGTCCCCAATGAAGCCAAACCCCTGTGCTCCACACCATTTTTTCAACCATTCATTAAACTGCATGGTGCAAAGTACCCTCATCTCACTTATGCCATTGACAGGCAGCACCTCTGAGAAGGATACTGCATGTGCTACTTGTCTTAGGCCCCTCCCCCAATTCTACAAAGTCCTTCTGCACTGCTCTAATCTCATGATGAGCCAAGTCATTTGTCCCTAGGTGGACCATGATGTCCAGCTCAGACTCCTGTGCAGCTGTTCTCGTGATCCTGAGGATGTGCTTCCTGTCCCTCCAAGCCATGGCACCAGGCAGGCACCTTACTTCAGTGTTCCCCGCTCTCCCAGTTCTATCCCCCTAATAATTGAGTTCCCCACCAGAAGCTGCTTCTTTTCCTTGTGGTGTCCTCTGCCTCCTTCCTGTGGGCCTCCCTTGTGACAGTTGTCCTCAGCCTCCTTAGTGTCCTCTGCTGGTGCATCCATAGGGGAGCTATGCTCCCCCAGAATGGTGTATGGATTGTGGAGTGGAACAACTGACTGGGTGTGCCTCTGTTCCACCACCCTCACCCTCCCTGAGCCCACTGTGGTCCAACTGCTGTGCTTTCTTCACAACCTCTGACGTAGTGGTGGTGGCTTTGGTGCTCCCTGGATGGGGGAGGTTCCCTTCCTACCATCCAGTGTGGCCTGGGGGAAGGTTCCCTTACTACTGTCCAGTGTGGCCTGAAGACAGGCAACTTCCTTCCTCAGGGCAGAGAGTTGTCTGCAAATAGGGCAGCATCTCAGCCTCCAGAAAGACTCCCAGAAGACTGCTGCCCCACAGCCCTTACAAGTAGCCCTATACTGTACTGTTCTTTAATATAATTTACTGAACTGTATTACAGTGTAGTGTAATATACTTTGCTGTGCTCTACTGCATTGTGCTATACTTACCATACTGTAGCGTTCTGTACTGTGCTGCACAGTAGAACACTGTACTATAGTGTACTGTATTGTAATATACTGTACTGTATTGTGCTGCATTGTGATGCATTGTACTGCACTGCACTAAATGGCTCTACACAGTACTTACTATACTTTATGGCATGATATTATATTGTAATATACTAAAATAACTGGTGACCCCTATAATGGCTGAATGTCCAATCCTGATAAAATGCTGTAATAACCTGCTGAATTCTGTAATAACTTGATAGAGGGTTCTTAAGGCAGTTTCCTCCTCATGTTCTCACTTCACTGTATTTGTAGGAGTATGTTGACTGTTCAGAGACATGCTCGCACAAATACAGCTTACCAGTTATTATAACAAAATAATGGCTGTGTAAAGCTTGTTTTATGAGCATTTTTCACATACCTCGGGTGTGTGAAAAATTCCCATAACACACCACACCTACACAGGCATTATTCTCTATGTACTGTACTGTGCTCTATTGAACTGTACTGTACTGTGTTGTACAGTACTGTGATGTATGGGTAATGTGCTGTAGTGTGCTGTAATGAACTGTACTGTATTATACGATAAGTTCTGCACTGCAATATACTGTACTGTATAAAATGTATTCTACTGTACCACATTGTACTGCATTGAACTGTCTTTCAATGTAATATACTATACTGTATTGTGCCGTGATGTGGAGTACTGTATAGTACTGTACTGTGCTATACATATTTTTCTCTAATGTAATATTTTATTTATTTAAAACTTGATAACTGGGAAAGGCACCATGAGCCACGGCTCATTTCCGGGTGCGATCCAGGGGTACAGGAGTCAGAACAGAACAAATTTAAGTACACAAAATAGGGAACAAAGAAAATAAAAAGCAGCAAAGGAAACAATGTACACGTGAGAAACTAACAGGAAAAAACTATGTGCAAATATATACAAGTTATACAATAAGGCTAAACAATCCAGAAAACTATATACAGTTATACAACTAAGATACAGGTAGGCTAAATTTGATCTGCTGTGGCTTATAATCTGGGGGGTTGGGGGATTGAGAAACATGGTGTGGTCTGGAAAAAGAAGGAGAGTTAGGTGGGAAATATACTATACTGCACTGTAGGGCCCGTAATGTAATGTAATGTAATGTAATGTAATGTAGGGTACTGAAGGAGCTGGCAGAGGTCCTTGCAGGACCTTTGGCAGACCTATTTAATGCCTCACTACATTCGGGATGTGTACCTCAGGACTGGAGGATGGCTCATGTGGTGCCCCTCTACAAGAGTGGCCCCAAGGATGAACCGGGAAACTACAGACCAGTGAGCCTCACATCCATCGTGGGTAAGCTAATGGAGACTATCCTGAATGAGAGGCTGGTGGCCCTCCTAGAGGCCAAAGGACTACAGGACAGCAGACAGCATGGCTTCATATGTGGCAGATCCTGCCAAACCAACCTGGTCGAGTTCTATGACTGGGTAACTCGGCAACTGGACAGGGGCCATGCAGTGGATGTCCTGTATCTGGACTTCAGTAAGGCATTCAACTCAGTGCCACATGGAAGGCTGGGAAGGAAGTTAGTAGGCACAGGGGCAGGTGCAAAGCTGGTGAGATGGGTAGGAAATTGGCTGCAGGGAAGGCAACAGAGGGTGGTGGTGGGTGGGGAGCTCTCACACCCAAGGCTAGTGATGAGCGGTGTTCCACAGGACTCAGTGTTGTTTGGGATATTCATTGCAGACATATCATGGGACATCAAGAGCAAGATCAGTCTGTTTACTGATGATACCAAGGTAGGCGTGGTGGTGGATGACCTAGGGGGGATGGCAGGGGTTGCAGGATGATCTGGAAAAGCTTGAAACCTGGTTAGATACCTGGCAACTGGGCTTTAATGCCAAAAAGTGCAAGGTGCTGCATTTTGGGATGAAGAACCCAAGCAGGAGTCACCAGCTAGGGGGAGTGCAGCTAGCCCAGACAGAGGAGGAGAAGGATCTGGGTGTGCTCATTACAGGGTCAATGAACAACTCGGCACAACGTAGGAAGGCAGCTGCAAAGGCCAAAAAAATGCTGGGTTGTATTGCAAGGGGTATATCCTCGAGGAGGGAGGAGGTGATTCTGCCACTGTATAGGTCATTAGTTAGACCACACCTGGAGTACTGCATGCAGTACTGGCGTCCGTATCTGAAGAGGGACATTAAGTTACTGGAGGGGGTGCAGCGCAGAGCGATAAAGATGATCAAGGGGCTGGGGGACTTATCATACGAGAGGAGGTTGAAGGAGTTGAACATGTACTCACTGGAGGAGAGGAGAGACAGGGGTGACATGATTGAAACCTTTAAATACATGAAAGGAATAAACAAGATGGGTACAGAGGGGCTGTTCAAAGTAAGGGAAGGGAGGGCCACCAGGGGCCATGATATGAGACTGGAGTGAAGAAGGTTCAGGAGGGAGATGAGGAAACACTTTTTTACAGAGAGGGTGGTGGCTGGGTGGGATGCGTTACCTGCTGAAGTGGTATGCAGAAGAACAGTGGACTGCTTCAAATGAGGATGGGACAGGACAAGGGGGAGGGTTAATGAAGGGGAAGGGTGGAAGGGAGGGGCAGCTGAAGAATAAGGGGTGCTAGCTGCACATTCGAGCAGACTTGATAGACCTCTAGGCCTTTATCTGCTGGCAAATTTTGTATGTTCATATGTAATATATCGTACTGTACTGCAGTGTAATACACCTATTGTACTGTATTGTAATGTATTGTATTGTATTGTATTGTGATATATTGCACTGTAGTGCTCTATACTATATTATGAACATATGAACATACAAAGAAGACAGCAGAAAAAAAGGCTATTTCATCTTGCTAGTCTGCCCATATTGCAGGGTCCTCAGCTTACACTACTGACCTGCCCCACCTCGCCAATCCACCACTCCTTTGACCCTTGTTTTCCCACTAACTTTATTCCAGCCTCTCTTAAAGCTACCCACTGTTCTCCACAAAACCACCTCTTCCAGCAGCACATTCCAATTTGCCACCATCCTCTCCATGAAGAGGTGCTTCCTAGTCTCCCCGCCCCCCTTTTGAGACTATCCCCCTTGTGTTTTGGTTTACACTAAGATTAAAGAGACCTCCATATCCACTCTATTTATTCCTTTCAAAACATGAAGATCTCAGTCATGCCCTCTCTTTCTTTCCAGGAGAATTTATTTATTTATTTATTTATTTAATTTGAGTAACTGGTAAGCCCACTGAGACCAGAGGTCCCTTTTTCAGGGGCAACCCAGGATTAGTTACAATGAGGCAACAGTTACATACAGTAGACAAGATACATTTTCATACAATAGACAAGATACATTTGTTAGGATTATTACATACAAGAGTGACAGTAATTACATTTGACAATACTGTTTGTACATTAGGCACTATACTTTGAAGTAGCAAGGGTCATAGTAGATACATTCATTGAAATAAGCATGGGCCAAAGTAGTCATGGTAGAGACCTGCATGGGAAGGGGGGAAGAGTGGGGACTAATGATTGCAGCTGCAGAGGCTGAGTTCAAGGAGATATAATTTGAGACCTGACTTGAAGCTTTGGAGAGAAGGCCTATTGACCAGGTTATCAGGGAGAGTGTTCCATAAGTGAGGGGCAGCATATTTAAAGGAACACTTGACTGGGTTGGTGTGGACCCATGAAATATCCAGGGGATGGTCAGCTGAGGATCTCATATCATGGCATTGTATTCTTGGGTTGAGCAGGCCATGCAAGGGGAGGGGGCCGTGGTAAATTTGTAGGTCAGGCAGATAGAGGAGTATGCTAATTTGTTCTGTAGGGTGGGCCAGTGGAGGTCTGCATGGACCTCACAGTGATGCCTCCTGGGGGTTGTTGGTGGCAAAGTGTGCCACTCTGTGGTAGAGCATGGTGCAGTTTACAAAGCTCCCTCTCTGAGTGACTGAAGAAGGGGGCCCCATAGAGGAGGATAGGGAGCAGGGTATTATTGGTGATAGCTCACCGAGCCTCACTAGAAAGAGAGTGTCCCAGGTGGTAGAGGAGTCTGGTCCTCTGGTGGATAGTCTTAGTTAGGGAGTCAATGTGAGGCTTATAGGACAGCTCCTGGTCAAGAAGGATCCCCAGGTATTTGATCCTATCAAGGACCTCGACCTTCTTCGCCGTGGCTGTTCGGACTTGGAGCAGGTCATATCTATTGGTACCAAGACATCTGGTCCCAAACAAGACAGCTTTGGCCTTCTCCTCATTCAGTACTAAGGAGTTAGAGGAGAACCAGACTTCAAGTACCAAAAGGCTGGCTTGAAGCTTGGCAGTGATGACACTAGGTAGTGGATCACCGCAATAGACAACAGTATTGTCCGCATAGAGGATAAGTTTGCTCAGCCCACTAACCTTCTCAATGTCATTGACAAAGAGGGTGAAGAGCAGGTGGCCCAGGATTGAGCCCTGATGTACCCCAGAGACCACTGGGTGGGTACTAGATTGGGTTCCTCTCTACAGAACTTTTTGGCTCCTATCGAGCAGGTAGTTCCTGAACCAGAAGAGGAAGAGTTCATCCAGTCCAAAGAGGTGGAGTTTGGAGAGAAGAAGATTATGGTAGACCAAGTCAAAGGCTTTGGACAGGTCGATAAATAGAGCTCCTGTCTATGAGCCCCTGTCCATAGCATCAAGGACGTCAGAAGTGAGCCAGATAAGGGTCGTGTCTGTGCCATGGCCTTTCCTAAAGCCATGTTGTATGTCGGTCAGGACAGAGTGCCTCTCAGGTAGTCTTGCAGTTGGTTATAGACCAATCTCTCCTGTACCTTTCTGAGGGGACAGAGAATGGAGATAGGTCTGTAGTTCCCCAATTTGTCTCAGGCCCTTTTTGTGACTGGGACTATAGCCTGTACTTTCCATATGCTAGGAACATGCTCCCTCAAGGAGGGACCTGTTGATAAGCCAGGTGACTGGGAGGGAGATGGCATGAGCAGCAGCCCTCAGCAGCCTAGGTTCAAGGAGATCATGTCCTGGGGAGGAATCAGGGTTTAATTTGAGCAGGAGTGGGAGAATCTCAGAGGGGGAGACAAGTTTCTGGTGAAATTGGGGCCGAGTGTGTTCCCACTTGATACAGTTCAAGTGTGGAGCACTAGGCGGGATGAGGGGTGAGGGTCCATCAGGATTGGAGAAGGAGGCATTAAATGCCTCAGATACAATGGAGGGTTCATTGGAAAGGGTATTCCCAACCAGTTTGGCTCCATCCTGGGCTTTGGGGACACCCCTGAGTAGGAGGTTTATTTGGCCCCAGAATTTCTTGGGATCCTGCAGTTGACTAGACTAGAGGTTATGCAGGTAGGTAGACTTAGCCTCCTTGGAGGTTTTCTTACAGTGGTTCCACAGTTCTCTGTACTTTTCCCAGTCAGCATTGTGGCCTGAGGATTTATATAGTTCCCAGGCCCTATCCCTGAGCAGTGTACTCCATTTGAGGCCGGAGACAAACCATTTGTGGCACTTCCCCTTAACTCTCAGTTTTTTTCATGGAGCATGAGTGTTGGCCTCAGACAGAAATGAATTAAAGAAGTAGTTCAGGGATTCATCCAGGGTGGGGAGAGTGACAATGGGATCCCAGTCTACAGCTCGAAGGTCAGAGCAGAAGTCAGCTGCTATGAATCTGCTGAAATTCCTGGCTTCAATCATTCTGGTAGTCAGTTTGGGATGTCTATTGAACCAGGTGCAGAAGCTGGTGAGTGGTCGCTAAATGAATCTGCCATTGTCCCAGCAGTCATAATACGGTCCAGACAAGAGATGAGGGCCCAGTCTAGTAGGGAGTGATTGCCAGACTTGGCATTATGCCTAGTAGGCAGGTCAATGATCTGAGTCAGGTTGGAGTCAAGAATGGGGTTCTTGGTGTTAGTGGAGCCCAGGGCAAGCCATTTTTGATTGAAGTCCCCAAGGAGAATCACCCCCCCTTCAGGGCCTCCAATCTCTCCTCCTATGTTCTACCCTTTTGGCCCATGATCATCTTCATTGCCCTCCTTTGGACCATTTCTAGTAGGTTAATGTCTTTTTTAAGGTATAGGCACCAGTACTGTACTCCAGATCCTGACTCACTAATGACCTGCACAAGGACAATATTACCTCCACTCACCTGCTACTTATCACTCTGGAAATGCAGACCAACATTTAATTTCCCTTTATTTATTTATATATTTATTTGTTGAAATAGTTTCACCAGGAAAGGCACACTGAGCAACAAGATGCTTGTCTCCCAGTGCGACCCCTGGGGGGAGGGGGTACAAGGGGCTTGCATAACATGCAGGTTATCAACTGAGCAAATAACAGAGGCAAATAGCAGCATATGGATACAATTGCATTAAAGTACAAGCAACAACGCATGGAGTACATTGGATATTGTATGGAACATATAACAATTACCTGACATATGGCAGCAATACAAGGGAAAATTTAGCACACAGTAATATGCAGGTATAAGCAACAGGAGACATAGAACACATGATGGTGCAGGACAAAAAGGTACAGGACAAAAGTGCATAGGTTGGGGCTATATGCCAGCATTTATAGCAAAGCTAAGGCCGCTGGTTGGACAGTGGGGAGGGGAGCAATTGGCGCATGGCTGAATCAAGTACAGGAGTAATTAGTGGTGAGGAAGTTAGCTCGTGGTAGAAAGTGAGTGGGTAGAGGAGGAATGCTGAATTTGAGGTGGGAGATCATTCCTTTCCTTTACTGCTGCCTTCCTACACTGCATGGAGTGCTTCAAGTCGTTAGTGATCATTACTCACAGATCATTCTCCTCCTCCATTTTAGATACCCGGACCCTTCCTAGGCTGTACTCAGTCCTGAAGTTCTTGGATCCAGTGTGCATTACTTTGTATTTCTTTGAATTGAATCCAAGCTGCAGAATCATGGACAACCTCTCTAGCTTTCCAGATCCTCCTTTAGGTCCTGTATCCCTTCTGCTCTGTTCACCATCCCATAGGGTTTGGGGTTGTCCATGAATAGGCACATGTTGCCTTTGAAGCCATCCCCAATATCATTTAGGAAGACATTGAACATCACTGGTCTGAGCACTGAGCCCTGTGGGACCCCACTGGTGACCTCCCTGTTGCTAGAAAGATTTCATCCCACCACCACTGTAGTGTATTGTATTGTGTTATACTGTACTGTACTGTACTTTAATGTAATTATGCATGACAAGTCATAGTTTATGGTGGGATTCTCCACACCTGGTACAGTGTGTCATGATTCACAGACCGAGTGACTTTAACCACATAAGAAGTGGATAAATCCCACACCATAACCCATGCCATGTTATGCGTTATTGTAATTATACAGTGATTCATTAGTAATGGATTAAAAAGCATAACAAAAAGTCACATCTTTTGTTTTGAAATTCTTTTTTATTTTATTGTAATATCCTTTCTTCTTACATGAATAGTCCTGTGTTGTTAGGTGGAATATGGCAGAGGTTTCCTCCTCCCCAGACACATGCACACACACACGCACACCTGAATGTTGGTTTATGGTTTTCTCATTTTTGGTTTTGTTTAGAAAGACAGCATAGAGTAAGCTGTGAGCGACTCCCAGAATTGAGTCCAGAAAAGAGAACATGGTTTGTGGTGCAAGCTGTGAGTGACTAACATAGGAGAAACACCATGGTGCATGGTGCACGCTGTGAGTGGCTAACTAAGGAGAAACAGCATGGTGCATGGTGCATGCTGTGAGTGGCTAACATAGGAGAAACAGCATGGTGCATGGTGCACGCTGTGAGTGACTAACACAGGAGAAAGAGCATGATGCATGGTGCAAGCTGTGAGTGGCTAACATAGGAGAAAGAGCATGGTGCATGATGCACGCTATGGGTGACTAACTTAGGAGAAAGAGCATGGTGCTTGGTGCATGGTGCAAGCTGTGAGTGGCTAACGTAGGAAAGAGAGCATGAGCATGGTGCAGGCTGTGAGTGGCTAACATAGGAGAGAGAGAGCATGGTGCATGAGTGCAAGCTGAGAGTGGTTAACACAGGAAAAGAGCAAGGTTTGTGGTGCAAGCTATGAGTGGTTAACATAGCAGAGAGCATTGTGCAAGGTGCAAACTGTGAGTGGCTAACATAGGAGCGAGATCATGGTGCAAGGTGCAAGCTGTGAGTGGCTAACACAGGAGCGAGAGCATGGTGCATGGTGCAAGCTGTGAGTGGCTAACATGGGAAAGAGAGCATGGTGCATGGTGCAAGCTGTGAGTGGCTAACATAGGAGAGAGAGCATAGTGCATGGTGCAAGCTTGAGTTGCCAACAAAGGAGACAGCATAGTTTGTGGTGAAAACTGTGAGTGGCTAACATAGGAGAGAGAGCAAGGTGCATGGTGCAAGCTGTGAGTGGCTAACATAGGAGAAAGAGCATGGTGCATGGTGCAAGTTGTGAGTGGCTAACATAGGAAAGAGAGCATGGTGCATGGTGCAAGCATGAGTGGCTAACATAGGAGAGAGCATGATGCATTGTGCAAGCTGAGAGTGGCTAACATAGGAAAAGATCATGGTTTGTGGTGCAAGCTGTGAGTGGCTAACATAGAGAGAGCATTGAGCATGTGTGCAAACTGTGAGTGGCTAACATAGGAGAGAGGCATGGTTTGTGGTGCAAACTGTGAGTGGCTAACATAGGAAAGAGAGCATGGTGCATGGTGCAAGCTGTAGTGGCTAACATAGGAGAGAGAGCATGGTGCATTGTGCAAGCTGTGAGTGGACTAACACAGGAAAAAGAGCATGGTGTGTGGTGCAAGCTGTGAGTGGCTAACACAGGAGAAGACATGGTGCGTGGTGCAAGCTGTGAGTGGCTAACTAGAGGAGAGAGCATGGTGCATGGTGCAAGCTGTGAGTGGCTAACATAGGAAAGAGCAAGGTGCGTGGTAAGCTGTGAGTAGCTAACATAGGAGAGAGAGCATCGTGCATTGTGCAAGCTGAGAGTGGCTAACAAAGGAAAAATATGGTTTGTGGTGCAAGCTATGATTGGTTAACATAGCAGAGAGCATTGTGCATGGTGCAAACTGTGAGTGGCTAACATAGGAGTGAGATCATGGTGCGTGGTGCAAGCTGTAAGTGGCTAACAAAGGAGAGAGAGCATGGTTTGTGGTGCAAACTGTGAGTGGCTAACATAGGAGCGAGAGCATGGTGCGTGGTGCAAGCTGTGAGTGGCTAACATAGGAGAGAGGCATGGTTTGTGGTGCAAGCTATGAGTGGCTAACATAGGAGAGAGAGCAAGTGTGGTGCAAAGCTGTAGTGGCTAACAAAGGAGAGAGAGCATGGTTTGTGGTGCAAGCTGTGAGTGGCTAACATGGGAGCGAGAGCATGGTGTGTGGTGCAGGCTGTGAGTGGCTAACATAGGAGAGAGAGCATGGTGCATTGTGCAAGCTGAGAGTGGCTAACACAGGAAAATGAGCATGGTTTGTGGTGCAAGCTGTGAGTGGCTAACAAAGGGGAGAGCTTGGTGCATGGTGCAAACTCTGAGTGGCTAACACAGGAGTGAGAGCATGGTGTGCGATGCAAGCTGTGAGAGGCTAACATAGGAGAGAGAGCATGGTGCATGGTGCAAGCTTTGAGTGGCTAACTTAGAGGAGGGAGAGCATGGTGCATTATGCAAGCTGTGACTGGCTAACACAGGAAAAAGAGCATGGTTTGTGGTGCAAGCTGTGAGTGGCTGACGTAGGACAGAGAGCATGGTGCATTGTACAAGCTGAGAGAGGCTAACAGGAAAAATCATGGTTCCTGTTACAAGCTGTGAGTGCCTAACATAGGAGAGAGAGCATGGTGCATGCTGTAAGTGGCTAACAGAGGAGAGAGATCATGGTGCATGATGCAAGCGGTGATTGGCTAACGAAGGAGAGAGAGAGCATGGTTTACGGTGCAAGCTATGAGTATCTAATAGGAGAGAGAGCATGGTTTGTGGTGCAAGCTGTGAGTGGCTAACATAGCAGAGACAGCATGGTATGTGCTCTGAGCAGTGAGTGGCTAAAGCACAAGACAGAGCACAGTGGATGGTGCAAACTGTGAGTGGCTAACAGAAGAGAGAGCATGGTTTGTGGTGCAAGCTGTGAGTGGCTAACACAGGGAGAGATCATGATACTTGGTGCAAGCACTGAGTGGCTAACATAGGAGAGAGAGAGCATGGTGCATTGTGCAAAGCTGTGAGTGGCTAACATTGGAAGAGAGCAAGGTGCGTGGTGCAAGATGTGAGTGGCTAACACAGGAGAAACAGCATGGTGCATGGTGCATGCTGTGAGTGGCTAACATAGGAGAAAGAGCATAGTGCATGGTGCACGCTGTGAGTGGCTAACATAGGAAAAAGAACAAGGTGCATGGTGCAAGCTGTCAGTGGCTAACATAGGAGAGAGAGCATGGTGCATTGCGCAAGCTGTGATTGGCTAACACAGAAAAAAGAGCATGGTTTTTGGTGCAAGCTGTTAGTGGTTAACATAGCAGAGAGCATTGAGCATGGTGCAAACTGTGAGTGGCTAACATAGGAGTGAGAGCATGGTGCGTGGTGCAATATGTGAGTGGCTAACATAGGAGACAGAGCATAGTGCATGGTGCAAGCTATGAGTCGCTAACAGAGGAGACAGCATAGTTTGTGGTGCAAACTGTGAGTGGCTAACATAGGAGAGAGAGCATGGTGCACGGTGCAAGCTATGAGTGGCTAACATAGGAGACAGAGCATGGCTTGTGGTGCAAACTGTGAGTGGCTAAAATAGGAGAGAGAGCATGGGCATGGTGCAAGCTCTGAGTGGCTAATAGGAGAGAGAGCATGATTGCGTTGTGCAAGCTGTGATGGCTAAACAGGAAAAAGAACATGGTTTGTGGTGCAAGCTGTGAGTGGCTAACATAGGAGAGAGGCATGGTGCATTGTACAAGCTGTGAGTGGCTAACACAGGAAAAATAATGGTTTGTGTTACAAGCTGTGAGTGGCTAATAGTAGAGAAGCATGGTGCCTGGTGCAAGCTGTGAGTGGCTAACATAGAGGGAGAGAGTGGTGCATGGTGCAAGCGGGGCTAGCTAACGAGGAGAGAGAGTGCATGGTTTGCATGGTGCAAGCTGTGAGTGGCTAACATAGGTAAAGAGAGCATGGTTTGTGGTGCAAGCTGTGAGTGGCTAACATAGGAGAGAGAGCATGGCATGGTGCCTGCTGATGGTGGCTAATCTGGAGACAGAGCATGGTGCATGTGTGCAAACTGTGAGTGGCTAACATAGGAGAGAGCATGGTGTGTGGTGCAAGCTGTGAGTGGCTAACACAGGAGAGAGAGCATGGTGCTATGGTGCAAGCACTGAGTGGCTAACATAGGAGAGAGAGAGCATGGTGCATTGTGCAAGCTGTGAGTGGCTAACACAGGAGAAAGAGCATGGTGCATGGTGCAAGCTGTGAGTGGCTAACATAGGAGAGAGCATGTGCATGGTGCAAACTGTGAGTGGCTAACATAGGAGAGAAGAGCATGGTGCATGGTGCAAGCTGTGAGTGGCTAACATAGGAGAGAGAGCATGGTGCATGGTGCAAGCTGTGAGTGGCTAACATAGGAAGAGAGCATGGTGCATGGTGCAAGCTGTGAGTGGCTAACATAGGAGAAGGAGCATGGTGCATTGTGCAAGCTGAGAGTGGCTAATAGAAAAAAGAGCATGGTTTGTGGTGCAAGCTGTGAGTGGCTAACATAGAGAGAGAGAGCATGGTACATGGTGCAAGACTGAGTGGCTAACATGGGAGGAGAGCATGGTGCATGGTGCAAGCTGTGAGTGGCTAACATAGGAGAGAGAGCATGGTGCGTGGTGCAAGCTGTGAGTGGCTAACAGGAGAAGAGAGCATGGTGCATGGTGCAAGATGTGAGTGGCTAACATAGGAGAGAGTGCATAGTGCATGGTGCAAGCTTGAGTTGCTAACATAGGAGACGAGCATGTTTGATGGTGCAAACTGTGAGTGGCTAACATAGGAGAGAGCATTGTGCATGGTGCAAGCTGTGAGTGGCTAACATAGGAGAGAGAGCATGGTGCATTGGTGCAAGCTGTGACGTGCTAACACAGGAAAAAGAACATGGTTTGTGGTGCAAGCTGTGAGTGGCTAACATAGGAGAGAGAGCATGGTGCACTGTACAAGCTGCGAGTGGCTAACAGGAAAAATCATGGTTTGTGTTACAAGCTGTGAGTGGCTAACATAGGAGAGAGAGCATGGTGCATGGTGCAAGCTGTGAGTGGCTAACTTAGAGGGGAGAGAGCATGGAGATGGTGCAAGCTGTGACTGGCTAACACAGGAAAAAGAGCA
Organism: Neoceratodus forsteri; assembly: GCA_016271365.2. Lineage (NCBI taxonomy): Eukaryota > Metazoa > Chordata > Ceratodontiformes > Ceratodontidae > Neoceratodus > Neoceratodus forsteri. The sequence goes on from JADMNL010000035.1 coordinate 48,948,441, forward strand.
TGGTTTCATGGTGCAAGCTGTGAGTGGCTAACATAGGAGAGAGAGCATGGTGAGTTGCACCAGCTGAAGTGGCTAACAGGAAAAATAATGGTTTGTGTTACAAGCTGTGAGTGGCTAACATAGGAGAGAGAGCATGGTGCATGGTGCAAACTGTGAGTGGCTAAATAAGAGGGAGAGAGCATGGTGCATGGTGCAAGCGGTGAGTGGCAAACAGTGAGAGAGAGAGCATGGTTTGCGTGTGCAAGCTGTGAGTTGCTAACAGGAGAGAGAGCATGGTGGTGGTGCAAGCTGTGAGTGGCTAACATAGGAAAAGAGGCATGGTTTGTGGTGCAAGCTGTGAGTGGCTAACATGGGAGAGAGGCATGTGTGTGCTGGTGCAAGCTGTGAGTGGCTAATCATGGAGAGAGAGCATGGTGGATGGTGCAAAGCTGTGAGTGGCTAACAGAGAGAGAGCATGATTTGTGGTGTAAGCTGTGAGTGGCTAACACAGGAGAGAGAGCATGGTGCATGGTGCAAGACTGTGAGTGGCTAACATAGGAGAGAGAGCATGGTGCATGGTGCAAGCTGTGAGTGGCTAAACAGGAGAGAGAGCATGGTGCATGGTGCAAGCTGTGAGTGGCTAACATAAGAAAGAGAGCATGGTGTGTGGTGCAAACTGTGAGTGGCTAACACAGGAGAGAGAGCATGGTGCGTGGTACAAGCCTGGAGTAGCTAACATAGGAAGAGAGCATGGTGTGTGGGGCAAGCTGGTGACTAACATAGGAGAGAGAGCATGGTTTTTGGTGCAAGCTTGAGTGGCTAACAGGAGAGAGAGCATGGTGTGTGAGCAAGCTGTGAGTGGCTAACATAGGAGAGAGGCATGGTGCATTGTGCAAGCTGAGGTGGCTAACACAGGAAAAATGAGTATGGTTTGTGGTGTGCAAGCTGTGAGTGGCTAACATAGGGGAGGAAGCTTGGTTTGTGGTGCAAACTGTGAGTCGCTCTTTGGGGTGAGGAAACATGGTCTCGTGGTGCAAGCTGTGAGTTACTAAACATAGGAAGAGAGAGTATGGTTTAGGTAAGCTGAGTGGCTAATATAGGAGAAAGAGCAGGGTGCATTTTACAAGCTGCAGTGGCTAACATGAAAAATCATGGTTTGTGTTACAAGCTGTGAGTGGCTAACATAGGAGAGAGCGTGGTGCATGGTACAAGCTGTGAGTGGCTAACTCAGGAGAGAGCATGGTGCATGATGCAAGTGGCGATTAGCAAGCATCAGGAGAGAGAGAGCATGGTTTACAATTTGCAAGCTAAGAGTTTCTAACAGGAGAGAGAGCATGGTTTGTGGTGCAAGCTGTGAGTGCTTAATATACGTAAAAGGGCATGGTTTGTAGTGCAAAGCTGAGAGTGGCTAACATAGGAGAGAGAGAATGTGGTGTTGTGAGCAGTGGTGGCTAATGTACAGGACAGAGCCACGATGAATGAGTTACAAACTGTGAGTGGCTAACAGAAGAGAAAGCATAATTTGTGGTGCAAGCCAGAGTGGCTAACACAGGAGAGAGATTATGGTACTTGGTGCAAGCACTTTGAGTGGCTTAATATAGGAGAGAGAGAGTATGGTGTGTTGTGCAAGCATGGGTTAGTAACATAGGAAAGAGCAGGGTGCGTGGTTCAAGCTGTGAGCGGCTAACACAGGAGAAACAGCACGGTGCATGGACACTGTAAGAGGTAACATAGGGGAGAAAAGCATAGTCCATGGTGCACGCCTGTGAGTTGCTAACACATCAGGAGAGAGAGCATGGTGCATGGAGCAAGCTGGCGTGTGGCTAACATGGAGAGAGCATAATGCATGGTGCACCCAGAGTGGCAAACATAGGAAAGAGAGCAGGGCGTGCAAGCTGTGAGTGGCTAACATAGAAGAGAGCATGGTGCATTGTGCGAGCTGAGAATGGCTAACATAGGAAAAAGAGCATGGTTTGTTTCCAAGCTGTGGTGGTGAACATAGCAGAGAGCATTGAACATGGTACAAACTGTGAGTGGCTAACATGGGAGTGAGAGCATGGTGCGTGGTGCAAACTGTGAGTGGCTAACATAGGAAAGAGCATGGTGTGTGGTGCAAGATTTTTAGTGGCTAACACGATAGAGAGAGCATGGTGTTGGTGCAAGCTGTAGTGGCTAACAAGGAAAGAAAGCATGGTGCGTGGTGCAAGCTGTGGGTGGCTAACATAGGAAGGAGCACAGTCGTGGTGCAAATTAATGAGTGGCTAACATGAGGAGAGAGCATGTTCAGTGGTGCAAGATGTGGTGGCTAACATACGGAGAGAGAGGGCATGGTCGTGGTGCAAGCTGGCGGGTGGCTAGCAGAGGAGAGAGCATGGTGCATGGTGCAAGTTATGTGGCAGGTGGCTGGGCCGCTGTGGCAGCCAGTTGGAATTCGCTTGACGCCCGGCGACCGGGTTCGGGAATGGACCCGAGTCGTGGAGGGCAGCAGGGGGAGAAGGATTGGCGTCTGTTGGACTGCTCTCCTTCTCGGGGGAAGGATAGGGTAGCATCTGGGCGAAGGGACTCTGCGGAGGCTAGGAGTACCCAGCTACCCTTGATCAAAAATTTAGCAGGAGGCAGGCGGATGCTGGGGCGTCGTGCATGACCCGCCTCCCGGAAAGGAAAATGGACAACTGCCGGCGGCCTCCATAAAGCCCGCGCGGCAATTAGCCCCAGGCCAGTCCTCCGATAATTACGGTCTCTAGGATGCCTCGCTCTCCCATCCAGCTGCCCACCATGGGGGTAAGCCACAGGGTATCAGGAGGACAGAGGCCGATGTGGGGTGGAAGCCGTTGGCCAATGACCAGGCTGCAGACCATGGGTGGCCGCAGCTAGGAGGAGGTGGAAAATCAAATTAAAAAAAAAAGTTGTGAGTGAGGCAAGCGAGGAAAGAGAACCAGGAGTCACGTGGGTGCAAGCTGTGAGTGGCTAACATAGTAGGAGAGCATCGTGCATTGTGCAAGCTGAGAGTAGCTTACAGGAAAAAGAGCATGGTTTATGGTGCAAGCTATGATTGGTTAACATAGCAGAGAGCATTGTGCATGGTGCAAACTGTGAGTGGCTAACAAAGGAGGAGAGCATGGTGTGTGGTGCAAGCTGTGAGTGGCTAACATAGGGAGAGAGCATGGTGGTTGTACAAGCTGGAGTGGCTAACATGGAAGAAAGCATGGTCGTGGTGCAAGCTGTGAGTGGCTAACATAGAAAGAGAGCATGGTGTGTGGTGCAAGTTGTTAGTGGCTAACAAGGAGGAGAGCATGGTGTTGGTGCAAGCTGTGAGTGGCTAACACAGGAAAGAAAGCATGGTGCGTGGTGCAAGCTGTGAGTGGCTAACATAGGAAAGAGAGCACAGTGCGTGGTGCAAGTTGAGGTGGCTAACATGGAGAGAGAGCATGTTGCGTGGTGCAAGATGTAGTGGCTAACATAGGAGAGAGGGGCATGGTGCATGGTGCAAGCTGTGAGTGGCTAACACAGGAGATAGAGCATGGTCGTGGTGCAAGCTGTGAGTGGCTAACAGAGGAATGAGCATGGTGCATGGTGCAAGTTGTGAGTGGCTAACATAGGAAAGATAACAAGGTCGTGGTGCAAGCTGTGAGTGGCTAACATAGTAGAGAGCATCGTGCATTGTGCAAAGCTGAGTGGCTAACACAGGAAAAGAGCATGGTTTGTGGTGCAAGCTATGATTGGTTAACATAGCAGAGAGCATTGTGCATGGTGCAAACTGTGAGTGGCTAACAAAGGTGAAAGCATGGTGTGTGGTGAAAGCTGTGAGTGGCTAACAAAGAGAGGAAGCATGGTGGGTTGTACAAGCTGTGAGTGGCTATCATAGGAAAGAAGCATGGTGCGTGGTGCAAGCTGTGAGTGGCTAACATAGGAAAGAGAGCATGGTGTGTGGTGCAAGTTGTTAGTGGCTAACAAAGAGTGAGGAGCATGGTGTTGGTGCAAGCTGTGAGTGGCTAACACAGGAAAGAAAGCATGGTGCGTGGTGCAAGCTGTGAGTGGCTAACATAGGAAAGAGAGCACAGTGCGTGGTGCAAGTTGTGAGTGGCTAACATAGGAGAGAGAGCAAGGTGTGTGGTGTAAGCTGTGAGTAGCTAACATGGGAGAGAGAGCATTTTGCATGGTGCAAGATGTGAGTGGCTAACATAGGAGAGAGAGGGCATGGTGCATGGTGCAAGCTGTGAGAGGCTAACACAGGAGATAGAGCATGGTGCGTGGTGCAAGCTGTGAGTGGCTAACTAGGAGAGAGCATGGTGCATGGTGCAAGTTGTAGTGGCTAAGTAGGAAGAGAGAGCAAGGTGCGTGGTGCAAGCTGTGAGTGGCTAACATAGTGAGAGAGCATCGTGCATTGTGCAAGCTGGGAGTGGCTAACACAGGAAAAGAGCATGGTTTGTGGTGCAAGCTATGATTGGTTAACATAGCAGAGAGCATTGTGCATGGTGCAAACTGTGAGTGGCTAACAAAGGGTGAGAGCATGGTGTGTGGTGCAAGCTGTGAGTGGCTAACATATGAGTGAGAGCATGGTGGGTTGTACAAGCTGTGAGTGGCTATCATAGGAAAGAAAGCATGGTGCATGGTGCAAGCTGTGAGTTGCTAACATAGGAAAGAGAGCATGGTGTGTGGTGCAAGTTGTTAGTGGCTAACAAAGGAGAGAGAGCATGGTGTTGGTGCAAGCTGTGAGTGGCTAACATAGGAAAGAAAGCATGGTGCGTGGTGCAAGCTATGAGTGGCTAACACAGGTAAAAGGGCATGGTTTGTAGTGCAAGCTGAGAGTGGCTAACATAGGAGAGAGAGCATGGTGTGTGTTGTGAGCAGTGAGTGGCTAATGTACGAGACAGAGCATGATGAATGGTGCAAACTGTGAGTGGCTAACAGAAGAGAAAGCATGATTTGTGGTGCAAGCTGTGAGTGAGCTAACACAGGAGAGAGATTATGGTACTTGGTGCAAGCACTGAGTGGCTAACATGGGAGAGAGAGCATGGTGTGTTGTGCAAGCTGTGGGTGAGTAACATAGGAAAGAGCAGGGTGCGTGGTTCAAGCTGTGCTGGCAACAAGGAGAAACAGCAGGGTGCATGGTGCGCTGTGAGGGGAGAACACAGGAGAGAGAGCATGGTGCATGGAGCAAGCTTGTGTGGTGGCTAACATAGGAAAGAGCAAGGGTGCGTGGTGCAAGCTGTGAGTGGCTAATGTAGAAGAGAGAGCATGGTGCATTGTGCTGAGCTGAGGGTGGCTAACAAAGGAAAAAAGAGCATGGTTTATTTTGCAAGCTGTGAGTGGTGAACATAGCAGAGAACTGAACATGGTACAAACTCTGGTGGCTAACATAGGAGTGAGAGAATGGTGCATGGTGCAAATTGTGAGTGGCTAACATAGGACAGAGAGAGCATAGTTTAAGTGCAAACTGTGAGTGGCTAACATAGGAGCGAAGCATGGTGCATGGTGCAAGCTGTAAGTGGCTAACATAGGAGACAGAGTATAGAGCATGGTGCAAGCTATGAGTTGCTAACATAGGAGACAGCATAGTTTGTGGTGCAAACTATGAGTGACTAACATAGGAGAGAGAGAGCATTGTGCATGGTGCTAGCTGTGAGTAGCTAACATAGGAGAGAGAGCATGGTGCATTGTACAAGCTGTGACTGGGTAACACAGGAAAAAGAGCATGGTTTGTGGTACAAGCTGTGAGTGGCTAACATAGAAGAGAGAGCATGGTGCATTGTATGTAGGCTGTGGTGGCTAACAGGAGGAGAGTGCATGGTGCATGAAGCAAGCGTGATTGACTAACGTAGGAGAGAGAGTGCATGGTTTACGGTGCAAGCTATGAGTATCATACAGGAGAGAGAGCATTTTGTGATGCAATCTGTGAGTGGCTAACATTGGTAAAGAGCACTGTTTGTGGTGCAAGCTGTGGTGGCTAACAAGAGAGAGAGAGATGGTGCTATGAGCAGTGAGTGGCTAATGTACTAGACAGAGCACGTGGATGGTGTAAACTGTGAGTGGCTAACAGAAGAGAGAGCATGGTTTGTGGTGCAAGCTGAGAGTGGCTAACACAGGGGAGAGAGATCATGATACTTGGTGCAAGCACTGAGTGGCTAACATAGGAGAGAGAGAGCATGGTGCGTTGTGCAAGCTGTGAGTGACTAACATTGGAAAGAGAGCAGGGTGCGTGGTGCAAGATGTGAGTGGCTAACACAGGAGAAACAGCATGGTGCATGGTGCATGCTGTGAGTGGCTAACATAGTAGAAAGAGCATAGTGCATTGTGCACGCTGTGAGTGGCTAACATAGGAAAAAGAGCAAGGTGCATGGTGCAAGCTGTCAGTGGCTAACATAGGAGAGAGAACATGGTGCATTGCGCAAGCTGTGATTGGCTAACATAGAAAAAAGAGCATGGTTTTTGGTGCAAGCTGTTAGTGGTTAACATAGCAGAGAGCATTGAGCATGGTGCAAACTGTGAGTGGCTAACATAGGAGTGAGAGCACAGCGCGTGGTGCAATATGTGAGTGGCTAACATAGGAGACAGAGCATAGTGCATGGTGCAAGCTATGAGTCGCTAACAGAGGAGAAAGATTAGTCTGTGGTGCAAACTGTGAGTGGCTAACATAGGAGAGAGAGCATGGTGCACGGTGCAAGCTATGAGTGGCTAAGATAGGAGACAGAGCATGGCTTGTGGTGCAAACCGTGAGTGGCTAAAATAGGAGAGAGAGCATGGAGCATGGTGCAAGCTCTGAGTGGCTAACATAGGAGATAGAGAATGGTGCGTTGTGCAAGCTGTGACTGGCTTACACAGGAAAAAGACCATGGTTTGTGGTGCAAGCTGTGAGTGGCTAACATAGGAGAGAGAGCATGGTGCGTTGTACAAGCTGTGAGTGGCTTAGAGGAAAAATAATGGTTTGTGTTACAAGCTGTGAGTGGCTAAAGTAGTAGAGATGGCATGGTGCACTGTACAAGCTGTGAGTGGCTAACAGGAAAAATCATGGTTTGTGTTACAAGCTGTGTGTGGCTAACATAGGGGAGAGAGAGAGCATGGTGCATGGTGCAAGCTGTGAGTGGATAACTTTGAGGGGAGAGAGTATGGTGAATGATACAAGCTGTGACTGGCTAACACAGGAAAAAGAGCATGGTTTGTGGTGCAGTGTGAGTGGCTAACATAGGAGAGAGTGCATGGTGAGTTGTACCAGCTGCATTGGCTAACAGGAAAAATAATGGTTTGTGTTACAAGCAGTGAGTGGCTAACATAGGAGAGAGAGCATGGTGCATGGTGCAAGCTGTGAGAAGCTAAATAAGAGTGGAAGAGCATGGTGCACAATGCAAGCGGTGATTGGCTAAAGTAGGAGAGAGAGAGCATGGGTTCTGACGTGCAAGCTATGAGTATCTAACAGGAGAGAGAGCATGGTTGTGGTGCAAGCTGTGAGTGCTAACATAGGTAAAAAGGGCATGGTTTGTGGTGCAAGCTGTGAGTGGCTAACATAGAGAGAACATGGTGCTGTGAGCAGTGAGTGGCTATTAGATGAGACAGAGCACGGTGGATGGTGCAAACCGTGAGTGGCTAACAGAAGAGAGAGAATGATTTGTGGTGTAAGCTGTGAGTGGCTAACACAAAGGAGAGATCATGGTACTTGGTGAAAGCACTGGTGGCTAACACAGCAGAGAGAGAGAGCATGGTGCATTGTGCAAGCTGTGAGTGACTAACACAGAAAAGAGTGCAGGGTGCATGGTGCAAGCTGTGAGTGGCTAACACAGGAGAAACAGCATGGTGCATGGTGCACGCTGTGAGTGCCTGACATAGGAGAAAGTGCATAGTGCATGGTGCACGCTGTGAGTGGCTAACTCAGGAGAAAGAGCACGGTGTATGGTACACGCTGTGATTGGAGAACATAGGAGAGACAACATGGTTTGTGGGGCAAACTGTGAGTGACTAACATAGGAGAGAGAGAGCATGGTTTGTGGTGTAAGTATTGAGTGGCTAACAGGAGAGAGAGCATGGTGTGTGAGCAAGCTGTGAGTGGCTAACATAGGAGAGAGAGCATGGTGCATTGTGCAAGCTGAGAGTGGCTAACACAGGAAAATGAGTATGGTTTGTGGTGCAAGCTGTGGAGTGGCTAACATAGGGAGGCCTGGGTTTGGTTGCAAACTGTGAGTCCTTCAACACAGGGGTGAGGCATGGTGCATGGTGCAAGCTGGGTTGCAAACAGAAGAAAGAGCATGGTGTGTGCTATGGAGCAGTGAGTGGCTAATGCACCAGACAGAGCACGGGATGGTGAAAACTGTGAGGGGCTAATAAGAGAGAGCATGGTTTGTGGTACAAGTTGTGAGTAGCTAAAACAGGGGAGACAGATCATAGTACTTTGAGCATGCACTGAGTGGCTAACATAGGAGAGAGAGAGCATGGTGCACTGTGCAATCTGTAGGTGAGTAACATAGGAAAGAACAGGGTGCGTGGTTCAAGCTGTGAGCGGCTAACACAGGAGAAACAGCACGGTGCATGGTGCACGCTGTGAGGAGGCTAACATAGGAGGAAAGAGCATAGTCTGCGGTGAGACGCTTGTGAGTAGCTAACATAGGAGAGAGAGCATGGTGCATGGAGCAAGCTGTGTGTGGCTAACATAGGAGAGAGAGCATGGTGCATGGTGCAACTTGTGAGTGGCTAACATAGGAAAGAGAGCAGGGTGCGTGGTGCAAGCTGTGAGTGGCTAACGTAGAAGAGAGAGCATGGTGCATTGTGCGAGCTGAGAGTGGCTAACATAGGAAAAAGAGCATGGTTTGTTTTCCAAGCTGTGAGTGGTGAACATAGCAGAGAGCATTGAACATGGTACAAACTCTGAGTGGCTAACATAGGAGTGAGAGCATGGTGCGTGGTGCAAACTGTGAGTGGCTAACATAGGAGAGAGAGAGCATAGTTTGTGGTGCAAACTGTGAGTGGCTAACATAGGAGACAGAGTATGAGCATGGTGCAAGCTATGAGTTGCTAACATGGAGACAGCATAGTTTGTGGTGCAAACTATGAGTGACTATATAGGAGAGAGAGCATTGTGCATGGTGCAAGCTGTGAGTAGCTAACATAGGAGAGAGAGCATGGTGCATTGTACAAGCTGTGACTGGCTAACACAGGAAAAAGAGCATGGTTTGTGGTGCAAACTGTGAGTGGCTACCATAGGAGGAAACGCAGTGCATTGTACAAGCTGTGAGTGGCAAACAGGAAAAATCATGGTTTGTGTTACAAGCTGTAGTGGCCTAACGGAGAAAGAGCATGGTGCATTTACAAGCTGCAGGTGGCTAACATGAAAAAATCATGGTTTGTGTTACAAGCTGTGCATTAGCTAACTATAGGAGAGAGAGCATGGTGCATAGTACAAAGCTGTGAGTAGCTAACCAGAGGGAAAGACCATGGTGCATGATGCAAGTGGTGATTAGCAAGCGTAGGAGAGAGAGGCATGGTTTCACAGTTGCAAGCTAGGTTTTCTAACAGGAGAGAGAGCATGGTTTGTGGTGCAAACTGTAGTGGCTAACACAGGTAAAAGAGCATGGTTTGAGTGCAAGCTGAGAGTGGTTAACATAGGAGAGAGAGCATGGTGTGTGTTGTGAGCAGTGAGTGGCTAATGTACGAGACAGAGCACAGTGAATGGTACAAACTGTGAGTGGCTAACAGAAGAAAGCATGATTTGTGGTGCAAGCTGTGAGTGGCTAACACTGGGGAGAAGAGATTATGGTGCTTGTCGCAAGCACTGAGTGGCTAACATAGGAGAGAGAGAGCATGGTGTGTTGTGCAAGCTGTGGGTGAGTAACATAGGAAAGAGCAGGGATCGTGGTTCAAGCTGTGAGCGGGGCTAACACAGGAGAAACAGCACGGTTGCATGGTGCACCTGTGAGAGGCTAACATAGGAGAAGAGCATGGTTCATGGTGCGCTGTGGAGTTGCTAACATAGGAGAGAGAGCATGGTGCATGGAGCGAAGCTGTGTGTGGCTAACAGGGAGAGAGGCATGGTGCAACTTGTGGTGCCCTAACATAGGAAAGAGAGCAGGGTGCTGCAGAAGCTGTGAGGACAACGTAGAAGAGAGCATGGTGCATCTACAGCTGAGAGTGGCTAATATAGGAAAAAGAGCATGATTTGTTTTCCAAGCTGTGAGGGTGAATATAAAAGAGCATTGAACATAGGTACAAACTCTGAGTGGCCATATGGGAGTGCAGGAGCATGGTGCGTGGTGCAAACTGTGAGTGGCTAACATAGGAGAGAGAGCATAGTTTGTGGTGCAAACTGTGAGTGGCTAACATAGGAGCGAGAGCATGGTGCATGGTGCAAGCTGGAAGTGGCTAACATAGGAGACAGAGCAGAGCATGGTGCAAGCTGTGAGTAGCTAACATAGGAGAGAGAGCATGGTGCATTGTACAAGCTGTGACTGGCTAACACAGGAAAAAGAGCATGGTTTGTGGTACAAGCTGTGAGTGGCTAACATAGAAGAGAGAGCATGGTGCATGGTGTAAGCTGTGAGTGGCTAACTTAGAGGGGAGAGTGCATAGTGCATGAAGCAAGCGGTGATTGACTAACATAGGAGAGAGAGTGCATGGTTTACAGTGCAAGCTATGAGTATCTAACAGGAGAGAGAGCATGGTTTGTGGTGCAAGCTGTGAGTGGCTAACATTGGTAAAAGAGCATGGTTTGTGGTGCAAGCTGTGAGTGGCTAACATAGGAGAGAGAGCATGGTGAGTGCTATGAGCAGTGAGTGGCTAATGTATGAGACAGAGCACAGTGGATGGTGCAAACTGTGGTGGCTAACAGAAGAGAGCATGGTTTGTGGTGCAAGCCGTAGTGGCTAACACAGAGAGAGAGAGATCATGGTACTTGGTGCAAGCACTGAGTGGCATGAGGAGAGAGATAGCATGGTCGTGGTGCAAGCTGTGGGTGACTAACATAGGAAAGAGAACAGGGTGCATGGTGCAAGCATACAGCTAACACAGGAGAAACAACACGGTGCATGGTACGCCAGAGAGGCTAACATAGGAGAAAGAGCATAGGGCATGGTCCATGCTGTGAGTAGCTAACATTGAGAGAGAGAGCATCGTGCATTGTGCAAGCTGAGAGTGGCTAACACAGGAAAAGAACATGGTTTGTGGTGCAAGCTATGATTGGTTAACATAGCAGAGAGCATTGTGCATTGTGCAAGCTGTAAGTGGCTAACTTAGAAGGAGAGAGCATAGTGCATGATGCAAGTGGTGATTGGAAAACGTGGAGAGAGAGAGCATGGTTCTGATTGCAAGCTAAGGTTTCTAACAGGAGAAAGAGCATGGATTGTGGTGCAAGCTGTGGTGGCTAACACAGGTAAAGGGCATGGTTTGTAGTGCAAGCTGAGGAGTGGCTAACATAGGAGAGAGGCATGGTGTGTGTTATGAGCAGTGAGTGGATAATGTACGAGACAGAGCACAATGAATGGTGCACCAACTGAGTGGCTAACAGAGAGAGAGCATGATTTGTGGAGCAAGCTGTGAGTGGCTATCACAGGAGAGAGATTATAGTCCGTGCAAGCACTGAGTGGCTAACATAGGAGAGAGAGAGCATGGTGTGTTGTGCAAGTTGTGAGTGACTAACATAGGAAAGAGAGCAGGTGTGAGGTGCAAGCAGTGAGTGGCTAACACAAGAGAAACAGCATAGTGCATGGTGCACGCTGTGAGAGGCTAACAGAGGAGAAAGAGCATGGTGCATGGTGCACGCTGTGAGTGGCTAACATAGGAGAGACAGCATGGCTTGTGGTGCACATTGTGAGTGACTAACATAGGAGAGAGATAGTATGGTTTGTGGTGCAAGATGAGAGAGGCTAACTGCAGAGAGGCATGGTGTGTGAGCAAGCTGTGAGTGGCTATCATAGGAGAGAGGCATGGTTCGTGGTGCAAGCTGTGAGTGGACAACATAGGAGAGAGCATGGTGCATGGTGCAAACTGTGAGTGGCTAACACAGGAGGCGAGAAGCATGGAGTGCGGTGCAAGCTATGAGTGCTAACATGGAGAGAGTAGTGCATGTTGCAAGCTATGAGTGTCTAACATAGGAGACAGCATAGTTTGTAATGAAAACTTTAGGCTAACATAGGAGAGAGAGCATGTTGCATGGTGCAAGCTATGGGAGGCTAACATGGGAGAGAGAGCATGGTTTGTGGTGCAAACTGTGAGTGATTAACAGAGAGAGAGCATGGTTTGTGGTGCAAGTTCTGAGTGGCTAACAGGAAAGAGAGCATGGTGTGTGGTGCAAGCTGTGAGTGGCTAACATAGAAGAGAGGGCATGGTTTGTGGTGCCAACTGTGAGTGGCTATCATTGGAAAGAGAGCATGGTGCATTGTACAAGCTGTGAGTGTCTAACACAGGAAAAAGAGCATGATTTGTGGTGCAAGCTGTAAGTGGCTAACAAATGAGCGAGAGCATGGTGTGTGGTGCAAGCTGTGAGTGGCTAACATAGGAGAGAGAGCATGGTGGGTTGTACAAGCTGTGAGTGGCTAACATAGGAAAGAAAGCATGGTGCGTGGTGCAAGCTGTGAGTGGCTAACATAAGAAAGAGAGCACTGTGCGTGGTGCAAGTTGTGAGTGGCTAACATGGGAGAGAGAGCATGTAGCGTGGTGCAAGCTGTGAGTGGCTAACACAGGAGATAGAGCATGGTGCGTGGTGCAAGCTGTGAGTGGCTAACTTAGAGGGGAGAGAGCATGGTGCATGGTGCAAGTTGTGAGTGGCTAACAGAGGAAAGATGGCAAGGTGCGTGGTGCAAGCTGGTGTGTAACATAGTAGAGAGCATCGTGCATAGTCAAGCTGAGGCGGCTAACACAGGAAAAAGAGCATGGTTTGTGGTGTCAACAGCGATTAGTTTACAAGTAGAGCATTGTGCATGGTGCAAACTGTGAGTGGCTAACAAAGGAGTGAGAGCATGGTGTGTTGCAAGCTGTGAGTGGCTAACATAGGAAAGAAAGCATGGTGCGTGGTGCAAGCTGAGTTGCTAACATATGAAAGAGAGCATGGTGTGTGTGGTTGCAAGTTGTTAGTGGCTAACAAAGGAGTAGAGAGCATGGTGTTGGTGCAAGCTGTGAGTGGCTAACAAAGGAAAGAAAGCATGTGTGTGTGGTGCAAGGCTGTGGGTGGCTAACATAGGAAAGAGCACAGTGCGTGGTGCAAGTTGTGAGTGGCTATAGGAGAGAGAGAGCAGGTGTGTGGTGTAAGCTGTGAGTAGCTAACATGGGAGAGCATTTATGCATGTGCAAGATGAGTGGCTAACATAGGAGAGAGGGCATGGTGCATGGTGCAAGCTGTGAGTGGCCATCACAGGAGATAGAGCATGGTGCGTGGTAAGCTGTGAGTGGCTAACTTAGAGGGGAGAGAGCATGGTGCATGGTGAAAGTTGTGGTGGCTAATGTGGGAAGAAAGGCAAGATTGCATGGTGCCACCCAGAAGCTATGAGGTGAAACTAACATAATGAGAGCATCGTGCATTATTACCAAGCTGAGGTAGGCTACACAGGAAAAGAGCATGGTTTGTGTGCAAGCTATGATTAGTTAACATAGCAGAGAGCATTGTGCATGGTGCAAACTGTGAGTGGCTAATAAAGGAGTGAGAGCATGGTGTGTGTTGCAAGCTGTGAGTGGCTAACACATAGGAGAGAGGCATGGTGGGTTGTACAAGCTGTGGAGTGACTATCATAGGAAAGAAAGCATGGTGCGTGGTGCAAGCTGTGAGTTGCTAACATATGAAGAGAGCATGTGTGTGGTGCAAGTTGTTGAGGTGGCTAACAAGGGTGAGAGCATGGTGTTGGTGCAAGCTGTGAGTGGCTAACAAAGGAAAGAAGCATGGTGTGTGGTGCAAGCTGTGGTGGCTAACATAGGAAAGAGAGCACAGTGCGTGGTGAAAGCCATGAGTGGATAAATATAGTAGAGAGCATCGCTGCATTGTGCAAGCTGAGAGTGGCTAACACAAGAAAAAGAGCATGGTTTGTGGTGCAAGCTATGATTGGTTAACATAGCAGAGAGCATTGTGCATGGTGCAAACTGTGAGTGGCTAACAAAGGAGTGAGAGCATGGTGTGTGCTATGAGCAGTGAGTGGCTAATGTGCGAGACAGAGCACAGTGGATGGTGCAAACTGTGAGTGGCTAACAGAAGAGAGAGCATGGTTTGTGGTGCAAGCCGTGAGTGGCTAACACAGGGGAGAGAGATCATGGTACTTGGTGCAAGCACTGAGTGGCTAACAGAGGAGAGAGATAGCATGGTGCGTAGTGCAAGCTGTGGGTGACTAACATAGGAAAGAGAGCAGGGTGCATGGTGCAAGCTGCGAGCGGCTAACACAGGAGAAACAGCACGGTGCATGGTGCACGCTGTGAGAGGCTAACATAGGAGAAAGAGCATAGGGCATGGTCCATGCTGTGAGTTGGCTAACATTGGAGAGAGAGAGCATCGTGCATTGTGCAAGCTGAGAGTGGCTAACACAGGAAAAAGAACATGGTTTGTGGTGCAAGCTATGATTGGTTAACATAACGAGATAGCATTGTGCATTGTGCAAGCTGTAAGTGGCTAACTTAGAAGGGAGAGAGCATGGTGCATGATGCAAGTGGTGATTGGAAAACGTAGGAGAGAGAGAGCATGGTTTACGGTGCAAGCTAAGAGTTTCTAACAGGAGAAAGAGCATGGATTGTGGTGCAAGCTGTGAGTGGCTAACACAGGTAAAAGGGCATGGTTTGTAGTGCAAGCTGAGAGTGGCTAACATAGGAGAGAGAGCATGGTGTGTGTTATGAGCAGTGAGTGGATAATGTACGAGACAGAGCACAATGAATGGTGCAAACTGTGAGTGGCTAACAGAAGAGAGAGCATGATTTGTGGTGCAAGCTGTGAGTGGCTAACACAGGGGAGAGAGATTATGGTACTTCCTGCAAGCACTGAGTGGCTAACATAGGAGAGAGAGAGAGCATGGTGTGTTGTGCAAGTTGTGAGTGACTAACATAGGAAAGAGAGCAGAGTGTGAGGTGCAAGCAGTGAGTGGCTAACACAAGAGAAACAGCATAGTGCATGGTGCACGCTGTGAGAGGCTAACAGAGGAGAAAGAGCATGGTGCATGGTGCACGCCTGTGAGTGGCTAACATGAGGAGAACAGCATGGCTTGTGGTGCACATAGGAGTGACTAACATAGGAGAGAGATAGTATGGTTTGTGGTGCAAGATGAGAGGCTAACTGGAGATGGCATGGTGTGTGAGCAAGCTGTGAGTGGCTATCATAGGAGAGAGCATGGTTCGTGGTGCAAGCTGTGAGTGGACAACATAGGAGAGAGCATGGTTATGAAACTGAGTGCTGGCTAACTGGGAGGCGAGAGCATGGGTCACGGTGCAAGCTTGAGTGGCTAACATAGGAGAGAGGCATAGTGCATGTTGCAAGCTATGAGTTGTCTAACATAGGAGACAGCATAGTTTGTAATGAAAACTGTGAGTGGCTAACATAGGAGAGAGAGCATGTTGCATGGTGCAAGCTATGGGAGGCTAACATGGGAGAGAGAGCATGGTTTGTGGTGCAAACTGTGAGTGATTAACAGAGAGAGAGCATGGTTTGTGGTGCAAGTTGTGAGTGGCTAACAGGAAAGAGAGCATGGTGTGTGGTGCAAGCTGTGAGTGGCTAACATAGAAGAGAGGGCATGGTTTGTGGTGCCAACTGTGATTGGCTAACATAGGAAAGAGAGCATGGTGTGTGTTGCAAGTTTTTAGTGGCTAACAAATGAGAGAGAGCATGGTGTTGGTGCAAGCTGTGAGTGGCTAACATAGGAAAGAAAGCATGGTGCGTGGTGCAAGCTGTGAGTGGCTAACATAGGAAAGAGAGCACAGTGCGTGGTGCAAGTTGTGAGTGGCTAACATGGAGAGAGAGCATGTTGCGTGGTGCAAGATGTGAGTGGCTAACATAGGAGAGAGAGGGCATGGTGCATGGTGCAAGCTGTGAGTGGCTAACACAGGAGATAGAGCATGGTGCGTGGTGCAAGCTGTGAGTGGCTAACTTAGAGGGGAGAGAGCATGGTGCATGGTGCAAGTTGTGAGTGGCTAACATAGGAAAGAGAGCAAGGTGCGTGGTGCAAGCTGTGAGTGGCTAACATAGTAGAGAGCATCGTGCATTGTGCAAGCTGAGAGTGGCTAACACAGGAAAAGAGCATGGTTTGTGGTGCAAGCTATGATTGGTTAACATAGCAGAGAGCATTGTGCATGGTGCAAACTGTGAGTGGCTAACAAAGGTGAAAGCATGGTGTGTGGTGAAAGCTGTGAGTGGCTAACAAAGAGAGAAGCATGGTGGGTTGTGCAAGCTGTGAGTGGCTATCATAGGAAGAAAGCATGGTGCGTGGTGCAAGCTGTGAGTGGCTAACATATGAAAGAGAGCATGGTGTGTGGGCAAGTTGTTAGTGGCTAACAAAGGAGTGAGAGAGCATGGTGTTGGTGCAAGCTGTGAGTGGCTAACAAAGGAAAGAAAGCATGGTGTGTGGTGCAAGCTGTAGTGGCTAACATAGGAAGAGAGCACATACGTGGTGCAAGTTGTGAGTGGCTAACATAGGAGAGGAGACAAGGTGTGTGGTGTAAGCTGTGAGTAGCTAACATGGGAGAGAGAGCATTTTGCATGGTGCAAGATGTGAGTGGCTAACATAGGAGAGAGAGGGCATGGTGCATGGTGCAAGCTGTGAGAGGCTAACACAGGAGATAGAGCATGGTGCGTGGTGCAAGCTGTGAGTGGCTAACTTAGAAGGGAGAGAGCATGGTGCATGGTGCAAGTTGAGAGTGGCTAACATAGGAAAGAGAGCAAGGTGCGTGGTGCAAGCTGTGAGTGGCTAACATAGTAGAGAGCATCGTGCATTGTGCAAGCTGAGAGTGGCTAACACAGGAAAAAGAGCATGGTTTGTGGTGCAAGCTATGATTGGTTAACATAGCAGAGAGCATTGTGCATGGTGCAAACTGTGAGTGGCTAACAAAGGAGTGAGAGCATGGTGTGTGGTGCAAGCTGTGAGTGGCTAACATAGGAGAGAAGGCATGGTGGGTTGCACAAGCTGTGAGTGGCTATCATAGGAAAGAAAGCATGGTGCATGGTGCAAGCTGTGAGTTGCTAACATAGGAAAGAGAGCATGGTGTGTGGTGCAAGTTGTTAGTGGCTAACAAAGGAGAGAGAGCATGGTGTTGGTGCAAGCTGTGAGTGGCTAACATAGGAAGAAAGCATGGTGCATGGTGCAAGCTGTGAGTAGCTAACACAGGTAAAGGGCATGGTTTGTAGTGCAAGCTGAGGTGGCTAACTATAGGAGAGAGAGCATGTTGTGTGTTGTGAGCAGTGAGTGGCTAATGTACGAGACAGAGCATGATGAATGGTGCAAACTGTGAGTGGCTAACAGAAGAGAAAGCATGATTTGTGGTGCAAACTGTGAGTGGCTAACACAGGGGAGAGAGATTATGGTACTTGGTGCAAGCACTGATTGGCTAACATAGGAGAGAGAGAGCATGGTGTGTTGTGCAAGCTGTGGGTGAGTAACATAGGAAAGAGCAGGGTGCGTGGTTCAAGCAAATGGAGGAATAAATAGATAAACACATAATAGAAAAAAGTAAAACCAGCTAAATACATCACCAATTGAGATGGTCTTCTGGTGGAATTGGTTGCTCCTTTCTCTCCCCTTCCCCCATTCTCCTCAACACATAAAGTTTTAACCACCATTAAGAGATCAGCATATCCACTTATTTCCTTCAATCTCTCTTGTCTCAGTTTGAAGTGATACCCTCAGCTTGAGACCAATTGTAGTCATGGGTTGAGCCAGTTCAGAGCCAACACCCCCATCCTTCTTACAAGGAACAGCCCAGCTTGTGACTGACTGCTGTATTCAGTTTATTTGAATCAGTAACAACATCTTTTAAGATGAAGCTGGAACTGTCACATGGATTGAAAATATTCAGCATGTTACGCTGAAGCAATGTGCCCCCAGATTCAGAACAGTTTTCAGTTGTTGCCATGTGCTTGAACTCAGCAAAGCAGGTTTTTATTTATTTATTTACAATTTTTAACCAGGAATGGCACACTAAACTGTTATAGCTTGTTTCCAAATGCATCCGGGGGAGGGTTTCATGGACCTGTTTTATTGATGAGAGGAATGTTGGCCATGACATAGGGACACTGCACTACTCCTCATCAATAAGTGCCATGGGATCTTTTACTTCCAACTGGACAGCAACTAGAGAAGGACAAGATGGGACCTCAGTTTAATGTTTCATCTGAAGGATGCCACCTCAGTTGTGCAGCATTCCCAATGAGCATCACTACAACATCAGTTATAGGTAGAACCAAAATACGTGGCGTGGAATTGAATTTATGACCATCTAATCTTCTGGCTCCAGAGGTGAGCGCACTACCTACTGAATCACTGACACTGCAGGTTAAATTGACACTGCCAACCCTTAGTCCTCAAAGTGTTTCAAGTTTAAAAAATCACATTATAATTAAATACATTCTGTAGAGATTGATAATTCAACCAGTAGTTTGGTTCTAATTCTTTTTTTTAAAGCAAAAACAGACTGCCCACCATACTGGTGTTACCACACCAAAATGTGATTGTTTACACTCCTTGATCAAATCCAACTGCCTCTTTCCTGAATTTGGGAGCACTCCCAACATGATCTAGCCACTCATGATGCAGTGGGAGGAGAGGATGCTAGTGTATCATGAGTGCATGAGTTTGGTGGTTTTGCTAATGTTCTGGAAGTATGCAATAAGTATAAATCAAAGATCTGAAATAAAACAATGTCAGTTATAATTGCACTGGTATCATGTATTTCATTTCTACTAAGAAATGAGGTAGATAAAACAACCAGCAGCAGCAATGCATTTTAAAGAAGGTCAGCAATTATAAAGTGTGGGGCTTCACCTAGAATGTAGTGCAAAAAGGGTTGACAGTGTCCCTTTAATAACAGAGATGGGCTTATTCCAGTTTTAGCAAACATTTATTCCCCATTCTAGTTTGAATAACAGCCTTGTTTGAGATATCGAATGCCTTGTCAATTTTTTTACATATTGCATTTCACATTTGGCCATCAGGATGACTGAGGTGTGGTTTAGAGTCCTATTCTAGGTTGCGGTGACAGGGGAAAAGAAAGAAAGTTAACCTGACAGGGGTTCAATAATGCATGCAGGGCTCTTGAGGCATAATCCTTGACAGCAGAGAGTCCCTATTCACACCATGGCCACTTGTGTCATTGTGCTTTGAGTGGCCATCCAGGCACAGGAAGTCAACTAAAGACTGCTATATTCAGTCAGTAGGGTCAATTCTAGCAAGCAGGAGACACATCCATTTTTAAAGAGGTCTTTCTGTCAACACTGAGCTGCATCATGCAAGTTTTACTACAGAATTTCTGCATGCATGCTCCCTTTCACAGACTCTTGCTCCAGTTGTCCACTACCCCAGGCTCATGGCACCAATTTCTGTAGCTTACAGTCTGCCTGAAGCTGATGCCGATGGTCTGGTGCCTACTACATGGTGTGTGGACTTCTGCTGCTGCCATTTTGGTATTAATAAAAGCTACCACCAACACTGTCTTAGTGATGGCTTTGTGGGGGTGTCCCAGGTCTCTGAATCAGCAGTCTAGAAGAGTAGAGGCAGGCAAACTGCCATGGCGTAGCATGGAGGCTCCACTTTTTTCATCACGCTTTTGCTGTTTCTGTTGGAGACTTCTGCAGTAATCTGAAAAGAAGTGAACAGGGTTGCTGTTTACTTTAAAATGTCATTTTTTGTGTGTAGCATTAACCACTTGCTCCCCATCTGGGTATTGCAGGAATTTAACAAGAAAAGGTCTGGGATATTCTTAAGGGTCTGTCTTTTTCTCCAGGAGGTGGTGTGCACATTGGGTTTCTATGTTTGTGCACTCTGGAAGGCTCAAATCCCTGCAAAGTCATTTGATTAAAAAAGCAGTGGGATCCTTTCCCTCCATCCTCTCCAGTAGGCTTACCGAGCACACATTATTGTGTGTCTCCTGTTTCTTATCAACATCAATTTTCTCCTACATTTCTTCTATGTATCATATAAAATGGATTACAAATGGAGATAAGGCACTCATCTAGTACCTCAGTCTGGTCTCTAGTTCCTCCAGTCACTTGTCATGTACATCCATGGAAGATCCAAGCGTATTGATGGTCTGGTGCATATGGACTAATTGTGCCAATAGGTTTTCCATTCCTGTCTTCAGTTCAGTTCTCATATTGGAGATGATCTGAGCCAGCTGCCTGTCAGTGAGTAAGTTCATCTGCTGGAGTTTTGATGGAGTTTGGGTCTGTGCTGCCTGCTGCCACTCCTAACTTTCCATGGCCTGCTGCCTCACTCAAGTTGTCACCTCCCATACCATCCTTAATGCACATTGCTTAAAGTTTAGTTTGTCTAGATTCCTCACTGATTTCACATTGTTTATCATTATGTTGTTCTGGAGCAGCAATACCAAGCTTCTAAGTTGTAAAGTAAGAAAGGATATTGTAGAATTAATGAGGATTGTGTCAGGTGCTTGAGGTTACAGCTTCATTCTCTTTGCCAGCTAGGCAATACACTGCCCCCCAACGTGGACTTTGTGTGGAAAAACTTACTGCTTACTGTTTATTGCATTGTAGTAGATTGCATTAGACTGATTCTGCTGACTACCAAGCTAAAATTTTCTATCACTACAAATTCGAGAATCCCCTGCAGCTGCTATCAGATACAAGGCTGCAGCAGTGGGAGATTCAATCACCTGCAGTGCATTTAGGGGCTTTTATAAGCTCTGATCAGATGTTTGCCACTTCCACTGTTCACCAAGGGCTAAGTACAGTCCTCTGTGAATGTACATAGCCCAGTAAGGACAGTGGGACCAACAAACAAACAAATGATCAGAGCTTATGAAACTGTAACATGCACAACAGGCTATTGAATCTCCAACCGCCAATGCTCAGCTCTGATGTCAGCTGCAGGGGATTTTGGGATTTATAGTTAGAGAAACTGTAGGCTTGCAAGTCAGCAGAATCAGCTTGATGCAATATACTGCAATAAAAAATAAGTTAAAAAAATGCTTTTGCACACAAAGTGAATTTTTTGACCAGCCCCACAGTTTCAAACCATGAAGGTGTAGTGAGATAACATCACAGCTGAACTGCCACTAGCATAATAATCATGCAGGATCTTTTTCTGTGTATTATATATCAATCAGAAACATGCAGATCAGTCAGGGGGGAATAAATCCATTTATTAGGGCCTATTCACTATTGGTGTGGATAGACTATGCACCACGTAACCCAGGTACATAGCCCACATGCACCCAGTGCACCCACTGTGGCATTCTAAATGAGTTGCACCCCCTCTTGCACCAGATCCCTAGCTGAGTGCGTGGAGCTCTGCATGTGGGGAGCTGGGACACCATGGGGAGGGGTCTTCTGGCACTTTGCCCCATGCTCAAATGGGCTGAGTGCCTCCCACTGGGTGCTGGCAGCTGCATGTACTTTGAACCAGCTGTAACGGCTATGTGCCCTCTCTAGTTACTGCTGCCAGACCCGCTGGTGCTGGCAGGGGGACATCAGACCCCACAGGAAGGTGCCCCTGTGGTCTGAGGATGGTGATTGGGCTGGGTCAGGTGGTCCAGCACATGCCCCCAGGCTGCGTTGCTGGTGTGCTTTATGCCCCCAGCAAGATGATGTCATACTGGGCAAGGGGTCAATCATAAGTGGCCTGGGTAGCACAGCCGACATTGATCTAGTTCGGGCTCACATCCCCGCCTTAGCACACCTCCATACCTGGGGGGGATGTGAAAGGGAGTCAGGCAGAAACCGCTGCTTTGTGAATACAGTCCCCACATGGTTCTCCCATGGTTGTGGAGCTGTGTGCACCTTGCACGCTTGCTCTGTGCCCCTTACTGAAAAGGACCCATTACCTGGGCAGATCTTACATACAGAGAAGACCATTGGATTGTGCTGCATAAAATTAAAATTCCATTGGCATGAGTTGGAATTTTGCTTCCATGAAAATTTTTAATAAGCTCTGGCAACTTTCCAATAATTCCATTTTGGAATAGTGTACTGAATGTATGTACAGTACTTTGGATTGATGTATTAAAATAGCGAATTGGAATTTCTGCAGACTAGATCAATTTGTTATCAACAGAACTGCAGAATTATTCACATATTACAGACTGATGTAATATACTATGGGATGGAATCCCATCAAACTGTCATTCTGCAGTTTATGTGTATCATTCCACAGTCCAGTCAGAAACATTTGTGGAACAGGGTACAAATTCACAGAACACATCCAGAGGATTTGAATTTTGCAAAATGTGCAAAATGCTTGCAAAATCAAAATTCACACTTTCTGGTCTGCACTACCATTGGTTGTTAAACATGCCAGCTCACTGTATATTCAACACTCTTAATAGTCATTTACATAATATACCTGTGATACTATACATTTGGGAAAATGTTACAAGTTTATCCATCTTTAAAAATTGTTTGAAGGCCAAATCCTTTTGGTAAACACATGTCACTTTTGATTAAATTGCTTATATTTGGGTTGGATATGGTGCTGATTACATACAGTGGCATCAGCTGGGTTGCAACACAGTAATGCTGCAGTATGCAACAAAATGCTGCAGCATACTGCAGGGAACAGTGTAATTCAATGGCAATTAAGCCCTTTTTTTCATGCAGTGTTCTGCATCATGTTATTTACTGCAAGCTATTGCACTGCATCATAGCTGACTCCACTGTAGATGCATAAACATTAATGGACAGATAAAAATCATGGTCCATCCAGACTGCACTATTCCTGCCTTAGGCTGACATCAGTCTTGAACTGGCTAGTCCTCTAGCAGATCAATTGCCTCATAGTTCTACTTGAATTAATCCCCTCCCTTATTAGCTCCAACCTGTTCCCCCATCAGAGTCATTGCTTCCATGTATCTAATCCACCACCTCTAAAAGCTTGCCACGGTTGACAATGATCAGATCCTCTGGCAGACAGGTCCACTTTTCCATCACCCTCTCCATGAAGAAGTAATCCATTATATCCTCCTAAAATTACACTGTGCCAGCTTACAAATGTTGCCCCTTGTGATGGACCCTTGCTATTCTTAACAGTTGCTGACTGTCCACCCTGTTTACATCCTTCAGGGACTTCAAGACTGTGACCATGTCTCCACTCACCTCCCTTCTGGTCTCCAGAGAACATATATTGAAGTCAGCCAGTCTTTCCTGTTAAGTCCTTATTTGCTGGTCATGAGTTATTTTAGTCACACTTCTCTGGATCTCCTCTGACTTCCTGTTCAATTATGTTCACAAGGTAGCTCAAAAGGCTCTGACAAGATTAAGAGTAGCCATCCTATTCTTACATTTGCATTTTCAACTTTTCAGAATAAGGTATCTTGGTATTACTTACTTGGAATAAATTTGACAAAGTAGTCAAACCACTGGCGAATTGTTGAATCACCAATTAAAAAAATCTTTTTTCCTTTGATGCACTGTGTGGCCCTCTCTGATGTAGTGAATCTCTTGACTTGGCACACTGAGGACATCCAAGTATGATTCTGAACAAAGCCAGATGAGTTCAGATGTGTCAGAGGCTGACGCTGACAATGTGGCAAATTAATATTAGAACCTAAGAGAAAAAAAAGTGGAAGGTACTTCAATGTTTTTTTTTTCAGGTATGTAGGTTAAATGTAACCATTTTGCAGGTTATCTTAAACTATACATTTTTAATATTCCTTTCCACCTCCATTCCAACCAAACATAAGTAAGCAGCTTCATTTTCTTGCTGATTCACACACTCTGAGAAAAAAAATATTATGGAGTTTTAGGCTTTGCTCAAAATTATATTAGTGACATTATGTTACTGGGGGAGGATTCTCTGGTCTACCAGAGCCCAGAACTGTGACAAGTCTGAAAAAGTATCAGTTTGGTTTACAAGTTGTAGTGAGAAAGAAACAATGTGCCTAGCATTATTTCTTTCTCACTAGAATTTGTTATTTAAATTTCTTAGTAGTGGCTAATACCACAGGAAACAAAATCGAATTGTCAGTTTGGTTTGTTTGAATTGCAAAATACATATTAGGGCTGGGCAAAATGTATCTTCTGCCAGTAGAATTCTAGTGAAATACTAATTTTGCTTCTGTGAAATTTCACCAAATTTCCACAAAAATGTTGTGAAATTTCACCAAGATTGCAATTTCAGTTATTTCCACTATTTCATGTCTGAGTGTTGTTTTATTTTATAAAAGAGATACATACTGGTGAGGCCTCATCTGGAGAACAGTGTACAGTTCTGGAGGCCACATTTTCATAAAGACATAGGCAGGGTGGAGATGGTTCAGAGAAGGGCAACAAACATGGTGCAGGGTTTGTACCAGTTGACAGATGAAGAGAGATTAAAAGACCATAGTATGTATAAACTAGAAGAGAGGTGAGAACAGGAAGATATGATAGAAATCTTCAAGTAGAATTCCACAGGGTTCAGCCCTCTTGCCTCTTCTATTCACAATGTACATGTTGCCCTTGGGAGATGTTATCAGGTGGCATGGATTAGGTTTTCACTGCTATGCTGATGATACCTAGCTATACCTGACCTGCACACCTGGAAACCAGATAGTGGTCTCTGTGTTTAACACCTGCCTGGCTGAGATCCTGAACTGGATGACTTGAAACTGGTTGGAACTCAATCCAGACAGGACTGAGGTATTAGTGGTGAAGTCAGGTCACTGGTGAGGTGAAAGGGTACAGGATAGTGACCCAGGTCTGAGACTGGATGGCTTATCTCTTATCCCCTCCACACTGGTCAGGGATTTGGGCATGGTGCTTGATGATGGCCTGACACTTGATGCTTAGGTGCTGGCAGTCATCCAAAATAACTTTTATCATCTGAGAAACACTGCCTGGATCCATTCCCTGATACCACCTGATGACTTTGCCACCATAATTCATGACTTTGTGACATTGAGGTTAGATTATTGCAATGCCTTATGCCTGGGTCTTTCAGGAGGCAATTTCTGCCATCTGCAGCTGGTGCAGAACACAGTGGCCAGGCTGCTTGTGGGTGTGTACAGATTTGAACATATTATGCCAGTTCTCTGTGGAATGCACTGGCTGCCAATAAGGTGGAGGATTGCTGATCTATAAAGCCCTACACAGTCAGGGCCTGTCTATCTGCAAGACCTCCTGGTTCCTCACTGCCTAGTTCACCCTCTTCATTCCTGTGAGGGTGGCCCCCTGATGGTTCCCAGGATGAAGCTGTGGCTGTCAGGAAATCTGGCTTTCTCCTTGGCCGTGCCTGCCCTGTGGAATTTGCTTCTGGTTTATCTTATAGGGCCCCCCCCAAGGTGGAAGCCTTTAAGAGGGGGCTTAAGACATTCTTATTCGAGCAAACATTTAGCTTGGTATAATGAGATATTAAAATTAGAGACTTTCATTGATTTAAGTAGCATTATAATCTGAAATTGAAATGTGTTTTGTAATTGATTTTATATATGTTAAGTGTATACTGCATAGAGCTCTGAGTCCCTGGGAAGGGTCTCTTTATAAATAAAGTTTTGATTGATTGATTGATTGATTGAAGCATTTTAAGGGCATAAATAAAGTGCAAGTGGGCAACATCTTTTAGTATAGGAGGTGTACAGGGACAAGGGTGATATGAGATTTATTAATTTTATTTATTTCTTTATTTATGTAACCTCCCTGTTACTCGACGTTACTAGAATCCCACTTAGGACAAGTGGCAGGCAGGGAAAGGCAGCTTGTGAGACATCAGTTGAATGGGTTTCACACTGTCTCAATCTGTCTTCATTCTCTGCTGAGCTAGAGGGATGACATCACCATAGAACTGTCGCAGCAGCATAAGCCACACTGGAATGCTGCAGCAAGGGGTTAGCTTAGAATGTTAGGGATTTTTAGTCAGTCTGAGGGAGTCAACAGATGAGTGTAGTGAGGGAAGGAGGTGTGCTGCAGGTGGCAGTCCCTCAGAGCTTAGCTCTGTCATAGAGCTACACAAGATAGAGGGTGTGTGTTCTCACCCTAGAGAAGGACACTGAAGAAACCTGAAATTGTGGTAGAGACTGTTCCCCAGCTTGTGTCAGTGCCCCATCCCCTGGCCCTGTTAAAGGAGGGGAAAGCTGCCTGATGATTTTGTAGAGCAAGTACTGAGGTACCAAAGTTGTTTTTTTCTTTGCGAGAAGCCCTGGGACACCTGCAAGCCATGATGAGTCTGCTTTGACACAGAGCCCATGTTTTCACCGAGACGGTGTTTAAAGTATCTGCTACTGTGGGGTCAGGGAAGGGCAGCCAAGTACAATACTTGAGGATTTGTGTATGACTTAAAATGCATCTAACCAGTGGGGGTCTACAGGGATGGGCATAGCCACTTAGAGAACATTACAAGTCAGGACACCAGTTCATGATTAGTAGAATGTTAAATGTGACATACATTTAGAGACAGCATTCTACAATAGAGTGTTTCACAAGAAAGGTGTTGACTTCAAATGAATGGCCGGGTATGGATTTGGGAACAAGAGTGGGAGACCCCCATCTGGAGTAACCAGCTTTACCTCCACAGGTTCACTTTGGGCACCTATAGGTTTCTACCAGGCACTTGGCCAGTGTCTGCAGAAAGTACCCAGATGTGGGATTGAGGATGATGTTTTCCCTTTAGAGCTAGGAAGTGCTCATGGGTGGTAGAGGGGGCCACCAACAAATGTCCATGCCATATGGAAAAATGTCCAAGTGCTGGCTGGGGTGCCATGCCAGGGAATCCAAGAGTAGACTACCAGTTCGGGCTGAGAGCCCAGTATGTCCAGAACCTGAGGGTTACAGTTTGTGAAGAAGATGTGTTCTAGCCTCTGTTAATCTACATTACCAGGGAGTGTTGCCCCTTGGGGGTCCATCTTTGCTTTATTATTCCTGTTGTGTTGTGAATAAAAACCACACTCTAGAATCCCACTCCTGGTTTGGACATTTCAGTTATTGCTTCTTGTGTCCGGATTACTTGAGTGCCCCTGACTAGAAGTTTCATACCTAGCCAAAATGCTGAGCAACAGTTTTCCCCCCGAACTCAGGCTAGTCAGGTATGTGGATAACAAAATGGAGGCACCACGCATAAAAACAACATCACCACCCACACCTTGGTTACAAATTGGAGGCACTGCTGTGGATTTGGTTTGCAATTTAGGAAGAACAATGCAAGAAAGGTTGCTGAGATGGTGGCTAGCGTTTTGGCTGTCTGGCAGTAAGTAGTCCAAAAAATCAGAAGCATTGCCATCTAAATGTGCCACTGTGTGCTGCTGTAATTGTACTACCAGTTTACCAAGGAGCTGTAAAGCCCAAGAGTGTATGCCCTTGTCCTGCATCATAATTACAATGTTTGCCAGCTTTTAAAGTGTTGTGTAACAGGAAAAAGTATGGAAAACTGTGGGAAACAAAGAGAGATCTGTGCCCAAGAAGTTAGAAGTGCTTGTAGTATGGACTAAGAGAGCCACTGAGTAAAATGCCATGAAAAGTGGTTGAAATGGAGCTCCCACTGAGAAGTCACAGTTTAAAAAAAAGTGTGGTTTGCAGTTAAAATTTTCCTGCTTGACGATCGCCTTGGAGGAGAAGAGCACAAGAAGAGAGAGGCTCACTTACATGGCATGGAGTGATTGGTGAGACTGTAATCAGTCCCGCCCCAAGTCAGCTCTAGAGTGACTGCACAGTGTTTGAGAGGGAGAGAGAGAAGTGAGTGAACTGGCTTGCCAGGAGGAGCATTGCGGTGACTGAAAATGTTGTGAAAGTAGTAAAATCAGACCTTTCTGTTTAAAATCAGGCTCAGTCCACATATCAGTTGTCTGGAAATAAGGTGTGGTGTTCGGAGGGACAATCGGCAGGACTGCCAGCCCGCTTCCATCCAGAGGTCTCCAAGATCGGCTGTAGGCCAGATTTTCCATTGCAACAACAAGCTACTGATTAAGTGAGTACCATCCAGAGAAACAGCTCAAACTGTGTGTGATCTTTACTAAAGCCAGCTGAATCTGCGTGTAACAATGTGATTGTTTTGCAAAGAAGGACTGTATCAAGTTAATCAGCAAAAGCAAGAATTCTGAGTATTAGACTGTGAGTATAATTATAGTTTCAGCAACAGTATGATTTTCAAAGCCATGAGAGCCATGTGAGAGACTATGAGCTGTATGAGAGATGCAATGAACATAAAGGCAATCCTGTGCAATGAAATACTGTAGCTTTAGGGAACTTTAAGCTAAAATGGTAATTTAAAGTGAATGAAAAGTCCAGTAAAAATCATATAAATGTGCTGAGAGAGTGAACAGTGCAGTTTATGCAGTTTGAGTGAACTTTATCAGTAGAGTGTGTAAATTGGATGCTCAGTGGCTTGAGTCAGAAATAGAATGATGATGTGCCAGGAGTTCTACTGCCACCATTACAGTGTGGGGTAATAAAGTAAACATGACAGCAGGGAAGCCATTTTGT
Source organism: Neoceratodus forsteri (assembly GCA_016271365.2). Classification (NCBI taxonomy): domain Eukaryota; kingdom Metazoa; phylum Chordata; order Ceratodontiformes; family Ceratodontidae; genus Neoceratodus; species Neoceratodus forsteri. The sequence goes on from JADMNL010000035.1 coordinate 48,976,912, forward strand.
AAAACTTTTCCAACAAAGTGGCACTTGAGATAACAGTGACCTTTTGTTTTTCTCTGCAGTCATGGCTTCGGGACCAACCAGCTACCTGAATCATGCCTGGACTATGATAGTAAAAGAAGTTAACAAGTTGAAAGAAACTGAGAGATGTTACTATGGGAGATGTTTGCCTCCTCATGAGGTGATTCTGGATATCCAGTTGAGTGTGTGTAATGTGCTTAAAGGCTGGAAGGGACGTCTTATGGTTCCTCACTGTTCTGGGTGCTTAGATAAATATGGCCTAAACAAAGCACTGAAGATTTGTTTGGCTCTCACATGGACAAAGCTTCAAGAACCTGCAGTTGGCAGCACACAGCACCAGGTGGAGCTTGATGGGGGAAGCCCAGCAGAGTGTGGCATAAAGCAGGAGGGTGCAGATCTACAGGCAGAGCAAAGTACTGATGTATCTGAGTCCAGGTCACAGAGAGACAGTGCAGAGGGAGCATCAGCAGATCCTTGGAGAGAGGGCCTAGCCCAAGTCTCATAGGAGAAGATGAGATGAGGGAGACCCTTGAATGGGAGGTGTTGACCTCTGTGCCCATCGAAGAGTGGACAGTCTCAGGAGAGAGGACAACTGCTCACTCCTGGGCTCAGATCCTTAGTGAGGAAGAAGATGAGGGGGAACCTATGTGGCTTTAATGAAGAAGGAATCTGGTCCACAGCCTTGAGCTCTTGCCTCAGAGGAACAGAAAGTAGGAGAGAGTAGCAACTCCACAGCCCTGTCCCCACAAGGAGGAGCCAAAGATCCATTTTACATTGCATAGAGTATGTGTAGCTGGTCAAACCAGGACTGGCTGCCCTCAAGCCTGGCCGGAGGTCTCAAGTTGACCAAGTGTAGCAAAGAGGAAAAAACGGTTGGAAGGCAAATGAGATCTATGGGTTATCCTTTCCTACCTTTCCTCGGACAGTCTGGGAGGAGATTGAAAGAAACAGGAAATCCTGGATATTGGAAGAGACAACCAAATATGTGCATCCTGGTGCAAGTAGAGTTGTCAGAGACAGAGTGTTTCAAGAAAAATTCAGACAGTGGAAAGTGGGCAGGATACTGTTTATAGACACTGTTCGAATCGTGGATGGAGAGAGACATGAAACCTTTCACAATGTGAATTATGAGTGCCCAGATAGGGTAATAATTCTTGCACCTAACCCACTGTGTTGTTTTCTGCAATGCAGAGAACTTCCTGTGAATGTGCCCAAGCCTACCAAGTGGAGAGCAGAGCAGAGCAGTGGTAGCCAGTGCAGCCATCCAGCCGTTGCCATACCTGTGTTGTTCTGCCAGACTGGTATTCCAGGAACCAGGTGCCCCACATTCATCAGCCTTGTAGTGTACTGGCTTTTGAGATTCCATCACCTGGCCTTCCTGATGACATCAGATCCAGAGAGGACACCATCCCAGCTGTATCCTGATTCATCGCCTGGGATTTTGGATGACTTCAGACCAGCTGTTTTCCTTTCCTCTTCCAAGATTCCATCTCCTAGATGACATCACCCAGCAGTTTCCAGATGTGTCATCATGTCGTTTTCAGGAAGATGTCTGCCCAGCTGTATCTAAAGAATGCTGCCTGGGAGAGTCTTCAGCAGGAATCCAGGTGTCATATGATTTCCATGCTTCAAGGGACTAGTAAGTCCAGACTTTTCTATTCTAATGACATTACAGTACACACCCTACACTAGCAGACTTTAGACTGTTTGAACTCTTCTCAAAGACTCTCCTCTTCGGGATTACAGCCTCAAGAACTGTGCTTCACCGGGCTCCAGCCCAGGAGAGACTCTTTATTGCACTTGCCTTCGGGCACTATTGTCACTAAAGGAGACTTTTAGGCCTTCAATTCCCCCAAAAATGTGTATTGTGAATAATGTTGTTGTTTTTCTATAGTTTTTACTGTTTCTACTGTTTTCTGTTTTTCTAAAAAAATATATTTTTGGGGATTGTCCAGTGTTTTGATGGTGGGGGTTAGATACTGTAGTACTGTGTTTGCAGATTAGGGGTGTTTTGTCTTTCTTTTTCTTGCAGGTGATCCTGAAGAAGACAAAGAAGAGAAGGAGGGACTCAGCTGAGTTCCTTTAGTGCTTTAAATGTAGTAGTGTTTAAAGTAAGGTGTTGTTGGTTTCTGTGTGTAAATTTTCCTTCCACAGGTATGGTTGTGGGGGAGTGAGGGAGTAATGCTTAGAGTGTAGTATTAGCTCCTTGTGTTTTGGTTGCAGGTGTCCAGGATTGGGGAGAGGTTCCACTGTTTGTTTTTAGGGTAATTTGGGTTAAAGTCAGATAGGTTTTCCCTAGAGGACTGGGGGGATAGACAGGCTGTAGTCCTGACCGGCTGGAGGGGTTGTAGTACTGCTCAATTAGGGCTATGCTCTGGACAATTCTACCATGGCAACTAGGTATCCATAGAAAGACCATAGAGTAGAGGCTGATGCATCAGCCGATGGCCTCTGGGCCCTTAGTGTTACCTGCCTGTGCCTGGCACATGGTAGGAGAGGCCTGATCACCCCCTCCATAGTAGCACATAGGGTAAGATGGCCTGGGTCGGGTAAGTAATGACTGCAGACAGTTATTTTCCTGGCTGAGGGTGGGTGTAACCCTCCTGTCACCTGGGGTTACTAGAATCCCACTTAGGACTAGTGGCAGGCAGGAAAAGGCACCTTGTGAGACACCAGTTAAATGGGTTTCACACTGTCTCACTCTGTCCTCAGTCTCTGCTGAAGCTGGAAGGATGACTTCACCATAGAATTCTCACAGCAGCATAAGCCACACTGAAATGCTGCAGCAAGTGGTTAGCTAGAATGTTGGGGATTTTTAGTCAGTCTGAGGGAGTCTGCAGAGGAGTGTAGTGGGGGGGAGGAGGTGTGCTGCAGGTGGCAGCCCCTCAGAGCTTAGCTCTGTCGTAGAGCTACACAAGATAGAGGGTGGGTGTTCTCACCTTAGAGAAGGACACTGAAGAAACCTGAAATAGTGGTAGAGACTGTTCCCCAGCTTGTTCCAGTGCCCCATCCCTGGAAGGATGGAGGGGGAAGAGACCAGCAATTTCAGGGGTAATCCCCTGGCCCTGCTGAAGGAGGGAAAGCTGCCTAATGATTTTGTAGAGCAAGTACTGAGGTACCAAAGCTGTTTTTTTCTTTGCCAGAAGCTCTGGGACACCTGCAAGCCATGGTGAGTCTGCTCTGACACAGAGCCCATGTTTTCACTGGGACAGTGTTTAAAGTATCTGCTACTGTGGGGTCAGAGAAGGACAGCCAAGTAAAATACTTGAAGATTTGTGTATGACTTAAAATGCATCTAACCAGTGGGGGTCTACAGGGATGGGCATAGCCACTTAGAGAACACTACAAGTCAGGACACCAGTTAATGATTAGTAGAATGTTAAATGTGACATACATTTAGAGACAGCATTCTGCAACACAGTGTTTCAAAATAAAGGTGTTGACTTCAAATGAATGGCCAGGTATGGATTTGGGAGCAAGAGGTGGGAGACCGCCATCTGGAGTAACCAGATTTACCTCCACATGTTCACTTTGGGCACCTATAGGTTTCTCCCAGGCACTTGGCCAGTGTCTGCAGAAAGTACCCAGATGTGGAATTGAGGTTGAATTTTCCCTTTAGAGCTAGGAAGTGCTCATGGGTGGTAGAGGGAGCCACCAACAAATGTCCGTGCCATATGGAAAAATGTTCAAGTGCTGGCTGGGGTGCCATGCCAGGGAATCCAAGAGAAGAGTACCAGTTTGGGCTGAGAGCCCAGTGTGTCCAGAACCTGAGGGTTACAGTTTATGATGAAGATGTGTTCTAGCATCTGTTAATCTGCATTACCAGGGAGTGTAGCTCTGTGGGGGTCCATCTTTTCTTTATTATTCCTGTTGTGTTGTGAATAAAAGCCACACTCTTGAATCCCACTCCTGGTTTGGACATTTCAGTTATTGCTTCTTGTGTCTGGATTACTTGGGTGCCCCTGACTAGAAGTTTCAAACCTAGCCAAAATGCAGAGTAACAGTTTTCTCCCCGAACCCCGACTAGCCAGGTATGTGGGTAACAAAATGGAGGCACCACGCATAAAACAACATTGCCATCCACACCCTGGTTACATTTATGTTTTTGGTAACCAGGTAAGTGCACTGATCCAGAGGACCATTTTCAGTCATGACCTGGGCCACAAGGTGGTGATGCAGGGAAACCAGTACCGGACTAAGTTGACATTATGGTATACTGTCAATACATGCACTTAATACTAACATACTAAAATGCCAGCAGAATAGGCCTAATGGTCTTTTGTGTCTGCTCGTTTGGTCAGCCCCCACCCTGGGAACTGACCTTGCTGCCCTCCTCACCCTCTCTAGCTTCTCCCTTCCCAGTCCCGGATATTCTCGCTGCACTAGACTTTGCTTCCAGGACCCTTACCCTGTACCTGTCCCACACCCTCTTGAACCTCTTCACTGTCTCTGCCTCCACCAGCCCCCTGGAAAGTGCATTTCATGGCTCTACCACCCTCCTCAGTGAAGTAGCGCCTCCTCCTTTTTCACCTAAATCTCCCTCCAGCTTTCACCCATGCCCTAGTTGCCCCTTCCTTCAGAGCACCCTGACTGCTCCTCCCTATTTACGCCCTTCATGTACCTGAAGACCTCTATCATGCCCCCGGTCCCTTCTCTCTCTCCAGTGTGTACATATTTAGCTCTTCGAGCCTCTCCCAATAGGTCATGTCCCCCAAGCACCAGATCATTTTGTTTGCCCTCCTCTGGACCCTCTCCAAGAGTTCAATGTCCCTCTTTATGTGTGGCCTCTAAAACTGCACACTGTACTCTAGGTGTGGCCTCATCAAGCAATTATTCAGAGGAGTATCACTTCTCTCCTTCTGGAGGTGATCCCCCTAGTATACATCCCAGCATCCTGTTGGCCTTGGCTGCTGCCTCCTACAAGTCTCCAAGTTGTTCATCTTGACATCCACCACCACCCCAGGTCCTTCTCAGCCATCAAGGCTCGTAGCAGTCCCCTCCCAGGGTGTACACTTGGCCTGGGTTTCTGGCTCCCAGGTGCAGTACCTTGTATTATGGACAATGAAAACAGACATTATTTATATATTGTATACAGGCATGGCAAAACAAAGAATACAGGTAGCAGTACAGAGGAAGGTAGTTAAGCATTTGCACAAACTAGAGAAGGAGCAGTTTGAAACCAACGGACTGCTGACATCTAGTCTAGGTGATATGCCTGTCCTGGCAGAGAGAGACGGAGCAGTCTGAGTTTGAGAGAACCTTTTAGGTGGGCTGTGCAAGACAGCATGAGAGTCACATGTGCAGGTTTGTGCTAGGAGAGTAGGAGGCATGGGTGGGGAAAAGAAAGAAGGTCCTAATGGCTCCAGTTGTGGTAGATTTATGGCAGCTTTCTGGTCCCTGCACAGCCCAGAGAGCATTTGCAGGTGTACTCTTCACATAGCCAGGCCTTCAGGTTAGATTTTAAAGATGCATGGGTTGGAGATGTATGAATGGATGGAGAAGATGGCTCCAGAGGAAGGGGGCAGTTACAGAGAAAGCCTTGCTGTCCATCACTGTAGAGACATGAGGAACTTCAAGGGTTGTAATGGAGGAGGCCCTAAGAGGTCTAGTGGCTGCTCTATTTATGAGTAGGGGAGCATAGGAGGATTGTTGATTACTTCTAAGAGCACTGTCCACCAGGCAGCCTGTGATATAGTCAAAGTGTGCCTGAAGAGGGAGCCATCCTAGGGACTGGTAGAGTGTACAGTGGTGTGTTAATGAGGGGGCTTTGAGAACAAATCAACAGATAGCATTATATGTTGTGTTTAGGTGGGAGTGTTGCCTTGTGGATATGTGGGAGTAGATGGGTGAGCAGTAGTCTAGGAGAGGGAGAAGGTTGCCTTATGCAATGGTTAGGTGCGCTTCAGGTGAAAGCAGGTGAATTGCACAGTATGCAGCACCTAGCTTCTGATTTATCTTTCTTACAGTCAGGGTTGTGTGAACATTGAAGGTGAGGGAGGGTTAAAAGTAATGCTGAGATATTTGAAAGCATTGACCAGCTTGAGTGGGGGCCTTTGGTGTGCCTACGGTGAGGGAGGAGTTAGATTTTGCAGCCTTTTTTAGGAAAGGCTTGGATCCAAAGAGCATGGCCTTCATCTTTTTCCTATTGACTAGGAGTTTTCTGGATGCAGACCAGCTTAGTGCCACAACATAGTTGCCAATGAGGGTGGAGGAGATGGATTCCAAGGACCTATCGCTGTGGTACAGGACTAGGTCATCTGCATAAAGGAGTGCATTGCAGTTTAGTCTATCCATCAGTAAAGCATTGATAAACATGGAGAAGAGAAGGGGACCAAGAATTGATCCCTGGGGAACTCCAGTGCTTGTGGGAAGGGAAGCTGAGGCAACTTTGCCTATGAGCACAGATCAGGACCTGTTTGAGAGGTAGCTATGAAACCAGGCTGCAGGTCCAGGGGCACAGCCAAATTGTTGAAGTGTGGACAGAAGAAGATGATGGTCAACATGGTGAAACACCTTTAAAAATTCAACAAAAACTGCACCTGTGGCTTTACCCATGCCCATATTTTTGAGGACATGGTTTGAAAAACCTGCCAGGGCAGAGGAGGTGCTGTGATGCTTAAGGAAAACATGCTGGAGGGGACATAGGAGGTTGTACTTATTGAGATGTTCAGATAGCTGGGAATGGACAACCTTCTCTAGTAGTTTGCTAAGATGAGGGAGCAGGGAAATGGGTCTATAGTTGTCTGGGGTTAGGGGGTCACCTGCCTTGAAGATGGGGATTACATTGGCATGTTTCCAGGTGTCAGGCACTGTTGATGTAGACAGTGTGAGGTTAAAAATGTGTGTTAGTGGTCTGACAAGGGCTGGGAGATGATCCTCAGGAAAACAGGGTAGATCCCATCACTTCCAGGGCTACCACTGGAAGGGAGTGTTTTCAGGAGTTTTATGATTGTTTTGGTACCAATAGCTCTGAAATAGAAAGGGGGGGTAGAGGCATCAGGTTAGAGGAGTGGAGGGGCTACCATCGCTATTTAGGTCAGAGGAGAGGTGTGGAGGAATCTTGCTAAGGTACAGGGTCAGGTCAGTGAACATAGCGTTGAAAAAGTCTACTATGTCAGCAGGGTCATCGATAGTACCTGATGAGGATGTAAGCTGTGTTATTTGCTTTTTGGTCTTCAGATTTAGTGTGGACCCAATTGATACCCAGAAACTATGAGGATTCCCCAGGTTATTTCTTTGGAGGTTATTGAAGTATTTCTTTTTCAGTGACTTTGTTATCTGCTTACAGGCATTGCATAGCTGCCTGTAGGTGTTCCATCACTGGGGGGATCTGGACACTCTGAATGCTTTCCAACTAGTGTCCCTGACTTTCATTTTCAGTAACAGTTCTTTTGTTATCCAGCATGTGCAGCCACCTCTAACCCTTCTGGATTTGATAGGAAAATAGTGGTCCTGTAGTTTCTGAAGGGTGCCGGTGAAGAAATTGACAGCAGAGGAGACGTTTTCTGACAGATATAGGGAGAACTAGTTTAGGGACACTGCATCTCTAGTCACGAGGTCATGGTTTGGGATGTTAAAGTTTCTGAAGAACAGTAGTTTTGGTGGGGGGTGAACTGACTTGTTGTTCATGATGATGTAGGTGGGAGTGTGGTCGCTAATCGCATCGGACATGGTGCCCACTTGCAGAAGTAGATCAGACTGGTTAGTTATAATCCAATCAAGGATAGAGTGGTTTGTTGTGCGTTGGTTGTATCTGGTTGTGGTATAGATTACTTGCTCCAAGTTATGCAACCTTAGCAAGGTTGTGTACTCCGGGTTTGGATTCGTTGCCCAGTTGAGACTGAAATCCTCGAGCAGGAAAGCATCACTGGAAGGGGTGGTGCATGCTAGACTGGAGAGAAAGCTAGACAGTCCCTGAGTAGTAGCTGGAGGGTGGTTGTAGCAACAGCCAACATAAAGTTTTTTTGGTGCTCTAATAGTTAGCTCGGTAATAATCCATTCGCTTATGGAGTTGGTGGTGGAGCAGGCAAAAATGGCAGCTGATATGTGTTCCTGGACATACAGCACAATGCCTCCTCCTCTCTTCCTACCTGGTCTATCCAGCTGGAGGAAGGAATAGTCTTGGAGCTGGTACAAGGCAGTGTTATGGTATGATTTTAGCCAGGTCTCAGATATACCCAGCATGTGGGACTTGTATAGGGTCACCCAGGCATCTATCTCTGAAAATTTGGAAGGGAGGCTACATACATTTAGGTAAGCAATCTTTATTCTGTGGCGTCCTGCCCATGTGGCATCAGTGTGGTCAGTGTGTGTATTCATAGGGCCTGGGTTGGTTTCTACATTACCTGCTAGCAGGGCTAGGAGAATGAGGAACAAGAGTGGGCAGGTTGGAGGCACCCAGTGGTGTATGTGGAACGTGATGGAGTGAAGCAGATACCCTAGCTGTCTTTGTTCCATATTAGATAAGGATGCCAGAAATGTAGATGTCAGGGGTGTGACCTTATTTGCGGCCACATTGAGCAGACTTGTGGGATTAGGTGGTGAGTGAGTAGGGGTGTAATGATAAAGGAATTTTTGTTCAGTCGCTAGGATTGATGCAGAGAAGTCTGTGGCCAGCAACAATCCAGTCAAGGTGGATGTAGCCAGCAGAGAAGACTTGCATTCATTAAGGGCGGTGATGAGGACAGTCTCTTTGAGTTAGGGGGAGCTATGAATAAGAGCAAAAAACAAAGTGCTATGTTCATTTATTTGCAGTAACGGAGTTTGTAAGGCTTTGGAGGTAGGGGAAATGGTGGAAATCATGGGAAGCGAAAAGCAGTGGCCACTAGTGATGGTTTATGTTAAGCTGCAGATGTCAAACTGCACTGATTGATTTTGCAGTGCACGTGAAAGAGTGCTATAAGTTACAGAGCGGACCAAGGGTGGTGGGGGGGGAGGTGGGGCAGCCAATGCACAGTGCTGGCGGGGCACAAATCTCAGCCCAACTCAGCTGTTAACAGCCGTTTGATCTGATTGCTGCTCCTGAGTTGCATACCTTATTTTCTGTGAGCTCCGCACTCAGGGGAGGGCTCATTTCTGGTCCCTCATGACCACCTTTAGAGCTGCAGAGGAAAGGAGGAGAAGAGTTTAAGTATACAAGTAGGTGGAGGAGTGGCTGAGAAATGGGGAGGGGAGAAACCCATGCAAGAAACTTGGCTGGCTGAAACTGCAAAAGAGCCCCAAACCTAACTTAGAGCCCTAACTACTTTAATTGAGCCCAGGTGCTGACACATGGGAGGAGGAGAAACTCTGTAAAAATGAGCCCAGAAACCTAATTTGCAAAATGAATCCACTCTGAGGCTGAAAAGAGCCCAGCAAACTGAATTGGAGCACACATTACTTAAAGTTAAACCCACTCCTTTGGCTGGTTGAGGCTGAAAATGAGCCCAGAAAACTGAAACGGAGCACAAGTTAATTAAAGTTACTCCCTGGGGTCCAGTCTGTTTTCAGCAAGACATCTCATAGTACAATGTAACTGGCTGAATTAATTACTTATACATTGGTGGCCAGCATGCATTTAGTAGCACTTAACAAGCTGTACCACAGAGATTTAAGGAAGCAGTTTCAGACAATACTAAGCACAATAAAATGAAATGTTTTAACCTAATTGGAGGAGGCAAGATAAAGGGAGTGTGAGGATGTTTTCTTCATAGAAAGGTGGTAGATGCATGGAATAGCCTTCCCAGGAAGTAGTGTGAGCTAGCACAGTGAGGGATTTAAACATGCATGGGAGCACTAGAGGTGGGAGGGAAAGGCTAAAGTCAATGACCAAGTAGGGTCAGCGACCACCGATGCAGGCAAAGAATAAAGGGAGACTGGGTGGGCCTATCAGTCCTTATCTTCTGTGTTGTGTTGTGTTGTGTTGTGTTGTGTTGTGTTATGCTGTTATGTTATGCTATGCTATGCTATATGTTGTGTTGTGTTGTGTTGTGCTGTGCTGTGCCGTGCTGTGTTGTGCTGTGCTGTGCTATGTTATATTATGTTATGTTATGCTATGCTATGCTTTGCTATGCTATGCTGTGCTTTGCTATGCTATGCTGTGCTATGTTATACTATGATGTGTTGTGCTAGTTGTGCTATGTATGCTATATTATGCTATGCTATGTTATGCTATGTTATGCTATGTTATGTTATGCTATGCTATGTTATGTTATGCTATGATGTATTTGTGTTGTGCTGTGCTGTGCTGTGCTGTGCTATGTTATGCTATGATGTGTTTGTGCTTTGCTGTACTATGTTACGCTATGCTATGCTATGCTATGCTGTGTTATGCTATGCTATGCTATGCTATGCTATGCTATTTTATGTTATGTTATGTTATGTTATGCTACGATGTGTTGTGTTGTGCTGTGCTGTGCTGTGCTGTGCTATGCTATGCTATGCTATGCTATATTATGTTATGTTATGTTTTGCTATGATGTGTTGTGTTGTGATGTGCTATGCTATGCTATGCTATGCTATGCTATGCTATGCTATGCTATGCTATGCTATGTTATGTTATGTTATGTGGGCTGCTAGAAACACTGAGCACTTGGCTGAGTAGGTGAGTGTGGATACTGACAGCTCTTTTTTTTCCACTATTGTTTCTTTAAGGTGTAAGTACCAGATTTTATATTCAGATACCCCAGTGAGTGTGTTGAGGGCCATTGGATAAAGCTTTTTTTTCCAGTAGGCTGTATTCAAACTTATTCAATATATTGATAGAGCACTGGCATCTGGAGCTGCATACTGCATGTAATTAAAAAGCAATAAAATAATATCTGTTTCATACTTTATACAACTTTGGTGCTAATCTATTAAAAATCTGGAAGTTTTAGCACAAGTCACAAAAATCATTAACTTTGCTATTATGCTTTACTGGGGGGTCGACAGTTTTTAGGATTAGAAATGTAAATACAAAATACCTATTCAATAACTACAGTACTTCTATGCTTCAATACCTAATTTCTCTACCTTAAGCAAATTGCCTTAATGTTGAAATATAATAAAAATAGTTATTAAAATATTAACATTTCTCTGTGTTTTTTTTCCCTTTCAGTATAACATTTTATAGCTTTTGTGTTAAAACGAAACTGATTCTGCAACTGTTAAATAAATGCCACCATCAAACATGTCTTGTGTTTTACTATCCATTTCTGCCTGTTACTGCAGCAATTGGCTTTTCAGCTGAATAGTATATGAATGGAGCTTGAGACAGTGCTCCATCACTGCCTCTGTTTGCTGCCTGCGCTGCTATCAGCTGTTAGCATTTGGAGCTGTCGTAGTGAAGTCTGACAGCTCTTCTGAATGTCATGGCTACATTTCCACATCTGTGGCATTAATTAAATTACATACTGTATGTCAAAAAACAAAATGTTTAATGCCGTATTGGTCCTAGTAAGAGTAAATCCAGAAGAAATGGTTTGATACCTTTTATTGGATCAACAAGGATGTTCTTTTTGTTACATTCTTGTTGGTCCAATAAAAGGTATCAAGCCATTTGTTCTGAGTTTGTACTGTATGTCAGTGTCATAGCCATGCCCACAGGGTCTTGTCACTGGATGAAACTGTGACTAAATCTTTTTTTTTGGGGGGGGGGTACTTTGTAAAATGGACTTTGTGGTTTCCATGTGGAAGTAAAAAGACAGATGTGTGTCAGAATAGATATTTCCATCTAATCTAATCTAAAAAGTATTTTTCTAAATTGCACCAAGTATGGTATGGTTAATTTGAAAATGCCCATACAGAAGTGTACTGCTCTTCAGATCTCTATCTTTAACAAGCATTTGTCAATGCCGATGTTGATTGTGTTGGTCCATTGAGCTCGCTCAGTGGCCCTGTGTCACTTGCTTATTCTGTTTCTCCCGGTGATGCAGGCTGCACCTTTCTATGGGGCTCCTGGCTGCATTTGCACGTTTTTCTGCCCACAAAGAAATCTGTAGCTGTCCTGACAGACCTGTGTTGAGGTGGGTTACTCGCCCTCTCTCACTCGCTCATTGTTTCTGCTGGTGCTGCAGGCTGCCCTTTTGTACTGGGCTCCTGCCTCTGTTGGCGACTTTTTCTGCCCACAAAGAAATCTGCAGCAGTCCTGACACAGGTCCATTGAGCTACCGCACTCCCCCTCTCTTGCTCATTCGTTTCTGCTGGCGCTGCAGGCTGGCCTTTGTAGGGGCTCCTGTCTGCGTTGCTGCCTTTTTCTGCCCACAAAGCAATCTGCAGCAGTCACGATAGAGGTCTGTTGAGGTTGCTCACTCCCTTTCTCTCACTCACTCATTGTGTTTCTCCCGGTGCTGCTGGCTGCCCTTTTGTACTGGACTTCTGCTTGCATTGGCACCTTTCTCTGGCCACAAAGAAATCTGCAGCTGTCCTGACACAGCTCTGTTGCGGTCATGCTCTTCGCCTGTCTCACTCGCTCATTCTGTTTCTCCTGGTGTTGCAGGCTGCTCTTTTGTACTGGGCTTCTGCCTGCATTGGCACATTTTGATGCCCACAAAGAAATCTGCAGTCCCAACAGAGCTCCATTGAGGTGGGTCACTCACCCTCTGTCACTCACTCCTTCTGTTTCTGCTGGCGCTGCAGGCTGCCCTTTTGTACTTGGCTCCTGCCTCTGTTGGCAGCTTTTTCTGCCCACAAAGAAATCTGCAGCAGTCCTGACACAGGTCTGTTGAGGTAGCTCACTCCCCCACTGTCACTTGTTAATTCTGTTTCTGCCAGCACTGCAGGTTGCCCTTATGTACTGGGCTTCTGCCTGCATTGGCACCTTTTTCTGCCCACAAAGAAATCCGCAGCTGTCCTGAAGAGTTCTGTGGAGGTCGCTCACTCCGTCTGTCTCACTAGCTCATTCTGTTTCTCCTGGCGCTGCAGGCTGCTCTTTTGTAGTGGTGTCCTGCCTCTGTTGGTGCCTTTTTCTGCCTACAAACAAATCTGCAGCCCTCCTGACAGAGCTCTGCTGAGCTCACTCACTTTCTCACTCACTCATGCCGTTTCTGTTGGTGCTGAAGGCCGCCCTTTTGTACTTGGCTCCTGCCTGTGTTGCCACCTTCTTCTGGCCACAAAGAAATCTGCAGCAGTCATGATAGAGCTCCGTTGAGCTCACTTACTCCTCCTCCTCTCTCTCACTCGTTCGTCTTGTTTCTCCCGCCGCTGCAGGCTGCCCTTTTGTCCGGGGCGCCTGCATGCTATGCTGCCTTTTTCTGTCCACATGAAATCTGCAGCAGTCCCAACAGAGCTCTGTTGAGCTCACTCACTCCCCCTCCCTCACTCACTCATTCTGTGTCCCCCCGCTGCTGCAGACTGCCCTTTTGTACTGGGTTCCTGCTTGCATTGGCGGCTTTGTCTGCCCATAAAGAGATGTGCAGCAGTTCTGACACAGCTCTGTTGAGGTCACTCACTCACCCTCTGTAACTCGCTTGTTTCCTTTCTGCGGGGGCTACAGGCTGGCCTTTTGTACTGGGCTCCTGCCTGCGTTGCTGCCTTTTCCTGCCCACAAAGCAATCTGCAGCAGTGACAATAGACCTCTGTTGAGCTCGCTCACTCTCCCTCTCTCACTCGCTCATTCTGTTTCTCCCAGCACTGCAGGCTGCCCTTTTGTACTGGCCTCCTGGCTGCACTGGCACCTTTTCCTGCCCACAAAGAAATCTACAGCTGCCCTGACAGAGCTCCGCTGAGGTCACTGACTCTCCCTGTCTCATTCGCTCATTCTGTTTCTCCTGGTGCTGCAGGGTACTCTTTTGTACTGGGTTTCTGGCTCTGCTGGCATTTTTTTCTGCCCACAAAGAAATCTGCAACAGTCCCGACAGAGCTCCGCTGGCCTCATTCACTCACCCTGTCTCACTTACTCATTCCGTTTCTGCCCGCGCTGCAAGCTGCCCTTCTGTACTGGGCTCCTACCTGCATTGCCGCCCTTTTCTGCCCACAAAAAAATCTGCAGCAGTTACGATAGAGCTCTGTTGAGCTCGCTCACTCACTCCCCCTCTCTCACTCATTCGTTCTGTTTCTCCCGCCGCTGCAGGTTGCCATTTTGTACTGACCCATGCATGCATTGCTGCCTTTTTTGCCCACAAAAAATCTGCAGCAGTCCCAAAGATCCGTTGAGCCTCACTCACCCCTCCCTCACTCGCTCATTCTGTCTCCCCGCTGCTGTAGGCTGCCCTTTGTACTGGGCTCCTGCCTGCATTGTCTCCTTTTCCTGCCCACAAAGAAATCCGCAGCAGTCCCAACACAGCTCAGTTGGGCTCGGTCACCCCCCAGTCGCTCGATCCTGATCCGTCCCTAAACACTGATTTCTGACAGTAAATGTGGTCCAGCATTGAAGCTTGGAAACACATTTCAGCCAGGATGTGAAAATGACAGATGTACTGTTCATAAGGAGGTGTGAACAAATGCCAGTGTTGAAAATGTGGCGTGAAAATATTACTAATTTGCTAAGTTACAAGGGTGCGTGGAAACTGCACAATGCACGCTCATAACACAGTCATTTTATGGAGTTCCATCACAAAATTTTTTACATAGGCATTTTAGGACCTCTGCTCATGAACAGTGTCAGTGTGATTTTCTTAATGTGTCTTGAACACTGATTTCCCACAGCAACCGGGCTATTGTACTCCAGAAGAGGAAAAACACATTTTGGCCAGAATGTGAAAAATGACAGCTGCACTGTTCATAAGGAGGTGTGGAAAAATGGCAATGTTGAAAATCTAGAGTCAAAATGTTGCAAAGTTGCGATGGTATGAACATGCGTGGAAACTACGGAATGCATATTCGTAACACACTCATTTTATTGACTTTTGTCACCAAATTTTCAACATAAGCATTTTAGGACCTCTACTAATGAACAGGGTCACTGTCATTTTCATAATGTGGCTCGAACATGGATTTCCCACAGTGACCGTGCAAATTCTGCACTGGAACTGCGAAAACACATTTCGGCCAGGATGTGAAAAATGACAGCTGTACTGTTTGTAAGGAGGTGCAGAAGAATGGCAATGTTGAAAATCTGGAGTGAAAATATTATTAATTCATGAAGTTACGAGCATGCATGCAAACTGCACAATGCACGCTCATAACACAGTCATTTTATGGAGTATCGTCACCAAATTTCAACATAGGCATTTTAGGACCTCTACTCATGAACAGAGTCACTGTCCTTTTTGTAATCTGTCCCAAACACTGATTTCCCACAACGACCGTGCTATTCTCGCAGAAGTGCGAAAACACATTTTGGCCAAGGTGTGAAAAATTACAGCTGTACTGTTCACAAGAAGGTGTGAAAAAATGCTAATGTTGAATATCTGGGGTGAAAATATTGCAAATTCGTGAAGTTACAAGAGTGCGTATCAACTGCGCAATGCACACTCATAAAACAGTCATTTTTGATTTTTCCACCAAATTTGCAACATAGGCTTTTTGAGAGCCCACCTCAGGAACACTGGCACCGTTGTTTCGTTAATCACTCCTGAAAGGTGATTCCACACAGTGACCACGAAATCACCTTTCGAGGCCTAGTAATGCCATGATAGTGATAGAATTCATGAGGAGGGGTCCCAAAAACCCCATGTTGAAAATTTGGTGCCAAACTTCCAAAAAATGTCTGAGATATGCATCAAAGTTGAAAAAACCCTATTTATTCCATTATACAGCTTACCGGCATTTCCTCAGTTCACGGTCGGCTTTGAGGAGTGCAGACGTGTTCCCGGTCCACCGAAGATCGTCGCTCTGGACTCCAGAGGTAAGTATGGGGTGAGGAGGGTGTGGGGAGGCAGGGTGCACAGTGGGTGGGTGCAGGTTGTGGAGGGGGGCAGGGAGACCACTTGAAGGACTGTTTCCTTTTTCACAGGTAAAAGACATACATGAGGACCATTTTTATTTCAGGGGAAGTAGCACGCTGGGGTGGGCTCCCAGTGTGCTTAGCAGTTTCTTTCTTTGGGGGCAGCTATAGTCGATGGGGGACTGGGCACCCCATCAGCACACAAGAAAGGGGGTGCTGGTGGGCCATTACATTATGCCGATGGGGATTGGGCACCCCTGTTGGCAGACAACAAAGAGGGGTGACATTATGCAAACAGGGATTGGGCACCCCATCAGCAGACAACTAAAGCGGGGGGTATACATAATGCAGACAGGAAGTGGGCTCCCCACTCGGCAACATAAAGTGTAGGACACTGAAGCCGATGGAATTTGGGACCCGTGCGGCAAATAAACATGGTGAGGGCACATGCTGCCTAGGGGATTGGGCACCCTCTGTGGGGTTATTGTTTAGAACATGGTGGCCGCCACCATGTTCATAAACAATATTACTGTTTGAGTCCCGCCCTGCAATGACAGGTTGCTCTCTCATTGCAGCAAATGGCTGATGCTGCAATGACGAGGCGGCCCCTGATTGCAGCGGCTAATTTTACAACTTGTTTGCACACTAGCTGAACTACTGCCAGCAGCAGCATGCCATGGCATTGTGGGAAAGTGGGACAAATCATTTTCAGGTTGAGGGGGCATTTGCCACAACAGTGCCACGCCTCCACAGCCTGCTTGTGGAGAAATCTGCCGCAACATGTTTCTTGCGCATGCACGCAATCAGCTTAAAAATGACTGCGTTATAAGCCTCCAAACCTTCAGATATTTTAAAATTACAGTTATCAATTACATAAACTAAATGTGTTTGTCCAGATTGCACCACATTCAGTATGGAGACTTGTCCGATACCTATACATGTGTGTGTGCCAAGTTTCAGATCTCCAGCTTTAAAGGTGACTGAGGTATAAGCCTCCAAATGTACAGCAATTTTAAAATTACATTTTGCAATTATGTGAACTGCTGAATTTTAAACCCATTTAAGTTTAAAGTTAAGAAATTGAATATCACCAATGCTGTTAGGTTCATTGACCTTAAATATTAGGCTTTAAGGCAATCCCTATGGCCCAACATCAGCGTGTCATGCTTTCATGCTGATGACACAGGTTCAGAAGCGAACCCGAGAAGCCATGTCAGGAGGCAGGTCATGGCTAAAACTTATTACAAAACCAGTACTTGTCTATTTAGCCATTTATATGACTCTTCCAAGAAAGTAAGTTTTCAACTATCTAGCTCTAAAGGTGGCTAAGTTGAAAGCAAATAAATATTTTCAGAAATTTTCACATGATAATTAAATTGCAGACTTCGAGTCCCTATAACATCTCCACTTTTCATCAAAATCTTATGAAGCCATGCTTTAGGGCCCATTACAGGCAATACACATGCCAAATTTCAGACATTGAGCTTCAACACAGACCGAGTTATAGCCAATTAAATGATTTTGAAACATTCTGAAAATTTTCATGACATTTTGTAAAAAATCCATGAATTCAGAGTTTGCTAATTTCAACCAGCCTATGTTCTAGATCGCTGTAATATATGTGAATGAACCATTTTCACACTCTTTGTCTCATTCAAACCAGTTTACATAATGAACCTGGGTAGCACTTGTTCGAAAATGATGTGCCATAACCAAATTGGATTATGATAAGAAAATTTGCAATTACAATGCATAATCATTGGAGTTTATTGTCTTTATCATGCTCTTTCTCATATCACTGTTATTTATTTAAAATGTGGTAACTGGGAAAGGCACACTGAGCTTAGGCTCATTTCCAGGTTGACCCAGAGGAGAGGGATATATAGAAATAACACATAGGTGCAATATAAGAAAATACAAGAACAAGTACATAACAAGATACAAATACAAAACAATATGTGGTATGTAATACTGTCAAAACTGGAAAAAAAGACATACATTTTTACATTTGTTGAAATAGCAGCAGGATAAGAAAGAGCACAAAATAAATCCAGTAACCTAAGCCAAAAAATATGGACAGGTGTGCAATAATGATACATGTAATAAACCCAACACTTGAGCAAAACATGTAAGAAAACAGCCAGCTGTAAGTAAACTGTACAACTTAACCTACTCTTGAGGTGGCAGCTTAGGGTTGCTTGGGATGTTAGTGTGCAGTGTGCGCATTGGGGTGAGGGGAAAAGTCTGAGGAGTCTTTTGACTGAAGAGTTAGAGGAGGATAAGGGAAGGTTGGTGGGGAGCTTATTCCATTAAGGAAATCTGTAGGAGAAAGCAGACTGGCCTGCAATCGATAAGGTACACGGAATAGTGAAGGTACATGGGTCTTTATGATGAAGGGAGTATGTAGAGGTGTCAGCTTGGAAAAGACAGGAAGAGAGATAGGGGGAGAGTCAGAAACCAGAACTTTGCAATAAGGAAGGCGCAGTGAACCAATCTTCCATGGGATAGGGGAGCAATGGAGATGGCAGAATACAGAGGACAGTGATGAGTGAGCTAGCAGAAGGAATTAAGGAGGGTATTATGTTTAAAGAGCAATGGGATGGGGGCTGTGCTGTAGACTATGTCTGCGTAATCCAGGACTGGCAGGATCATCTTTGTTGCAAGTTCCCAATGGGGGGGGAGAGAGAGACTGTCCTTGTGGTGGTGAAGGACTGAGTTTTGGTCTGAGTTTAGAACAGGTGGTATCAATGTGGGTAGAGAAATCTAAATGGTTATCTAGCCAGACCCCTAGGTACTTAAATGCTGTGACAGATTCAAGAGGAGATCCATCCAGAGTAGTGAAAACTGGGCAGACTAGAGGGTAGACAGTTTCTACCTGGTACTGAAAGCTATAGTAACAGTTTTATTTGCATTTAGTTTAAGTTGATTCAGTTGAAACTAGGCCTGCACCTTCGTGAAGTCTTGTTGGAGATGGGATTGCACACTGACAGGCAAGGGACCAGATATGAAGATGATAGTATCGTCCACATACATGTGCATGTGGGAGGAGGTGCAGATGGAGGGGAGGTCATTAATGAACAACGATATTAGGATTGGGCCAAGAATAGAGCCTTGAGGGACCCCAGATAGGGTCACATATGAACATACGAAGAAGCCAGCAGAAGAAGACCATTTGGTCTATCAAGTCTGCTTGTACTGCAGGGTTCACAGCTTGAGCTAATGTTCCTGGCCCTCCTCCCCTACTCCTCCTCCCATACTCCCTACCCATTAGCCTTACTTTCTCCCTATGCCAATTCCAGTCTCTCTTAAAGCTGCCCACTGTCTTCAATGAGATGACCTCTTCTGGCAGTGCATTCAAAGTGTCCACCACCCTATCTGTGAAGAAGTGCTTCTGGACCTCCTTCCAAAACCTCCCACCCTCCAGCTTAAGACTGTGCCCCCTAGTGTTATGCTTGCCACTCAGCTTAAAGAGACTCTCATCAACCTTATTTATCCCTTTCATGGAAACATGGACTTTGATGGCAGATAAGGACTGCTTGTCCCACCTAGTCTGTCCATTTCCCTACCTACAGGATAAGCTGCAGATCCTGTTTGACCAACAGCCTATTTCTTCCTACCCTTCACAAAAATTGCCTCATGTCTGTCCCATGCATTCTTGAATTCTCTCACAGTTTTAGACCCCATAACCTCCTCAGGAAGGCTGTTCCATGTGTCCACCACCCTCTCTGTGAAATAATACTTTCTCACATTGCCCTTGAGCCGCCCCCCCATCTTCAGATTGTGTCCACTTGTTCTTGTACATCTCTTTTTCTGAAAGATGCTACCCTCTTGGACTTTGTTGATTCCACTGAGGTACTTAAAAGTTTTTATAATGTCAGGTAGATCATGTCAAACCAACCTTGTGGAGTTCTACAAATGGGTAACATCAGAACTGGACAGGGGAAAGCCTGTGGATGTATTATTCTTGGACTTCAGCAAGGCGTTTGACTCTGTCCCCCACAATGGTCTGGTGGAGAAACTGATGGGGTTAGGAGTAGGCCCTTTGATGGTCAGATGGATTGAAAACTGCTAGCTGGACGCACCCAGAGAGTAGTGGTCTGGGGAGCTCTTGAACCCTAGAGAGGTTGGTAGTGGGCACCGCGAGTTTCGGTCCTGGGTCCGATCCTGTTTAATGCATACATATCGGACATCAGGAGGGTATAGACTGTGAATGAGTCTCTTCATGATGACTCAAGATGGGAGCAGTAGTTGAGGGAGAAGAGGGAGGTTGGCCCTGCAAGGGGCCCTGGACACCCTGGAAAGCTGGGCTCACACATGGAAATTAAATTTCAATATCACCAAGTGCAAGGTGTTGCATCTTGGTCTGGGAAACCCTAAACACAGGTACGCCTTGAGGAGGCGCTGAGGCCTCAATAGGGAAAAGACCTAGGGGTCATGGTGGATGCATGTATGAATAACTCTGAGCAGTGCAGGAGAGCGTGGCTAGCAAGGCAAACAGGATGTTGGGATGCATCGTAAGGGGATCACCTCTAGAGCAAGGAAGTGATTCTGCCACTGTACAATCGACTGGTTAGACCACACCTTGAGTACTGTGTACAGTACTGGAGACCACACTTGAAGAGGGACATACAGCTCCTGGAGAGGGTACAGAGGAGGGCAACAAAGATGAATGAGGGCTAGGGGATTTGACGTATGAGGACAGACTGAGGAGCTCTGCCTGTTTTCATTGGAGGAGAGGAGAGACAGGGACATGATTGAGGTCTTCAAGTACCTCAGGAATAAATAGGATAAACATGGAGGGAATCTTTAGACTAAAGCAGGGAGGTAACCAGAGGGCATGGTTTGAAGGTGGAAGGGTGAGGGGGTTTTCACTGAGAGGGTGGTGGACCCTTGGAATGCACTGCCTGGTGAGCTGGTTCAGAGATGCACAGGAGGGCTTCAAGAGAGGGTGGGACAGACACAGAAAGTGGATGTATCAGATGATGGCCTGTCCCAGGGGGGTGGGGATGGATGATAGGGGTTTCTGGAGCACAAGGGATGGGAGGGCCTCGGCACCCAACTAAGGATCTAAGGTTCTAGCAGACTTGATAGACCATAAGGCCTAATCTGCTGGCAAACAGTATTTTAGTATGTTAGTATGTCCCCCCTCTCCCTTCTTTCCTCAAGGGTATACATATTAAGCTCCTTTAGTCTCTGCTCGTATGGCTTCTCTTGCAGACCCTGCACCATTTTAGTTGCCCTCCTCTGGACTGCCTCCTTCCTGTCTATGTCCTTGTGGAGATGGGGTCTCCAGAACTGGACGCAGTACTCCAGATGGGGTCTCACCAACTGTCTATACAAAGGGATAACAACTTACTGTTTTCTGCTGGTGATGCCTCTCCCTAAACATCCCAGTATTCCCCCAGCCCTCCTAACAGCCTTCTCACATTGCTTGCTAACCTTAAGGTCATCAGATATGATTAACCCCAGGTCCCTTTCCATTTTTGTTGTTGTTACTACCTCCCCTCCATTGTGTAATCTTCCCCTGGGTTTTTCTTTCCCAGGTGCATTATTTTGCACTTCATTGCATTGAATCAAGCTGCCATACTTCTGACCATTCCTCCAACCTTGCCAAGTCCCTTCTCATCCTTTTCATGCCTCCTTGTGTATCAACCCTGTTGCAGATCTTTGTGTCATATGCAAAGAGGCATACTTCCTTCAGTCCCTCTGCAATGTCACTTATAAAGATATTAAAAGGACTGGACCCAGTAGCTGAACCCTACGGTATCCCACTAGTAGCCCCTCTTTCTTCAGAGTGGACTCCATTTACAATTACCTTCTGTGTCCTTTGTCAAGCCAATGTTTTACCCAGGCCACCACCCTGGGACCCACTCTAGGCTGGTTAATTTGTTTATTAATCTTTGTGAGACTGTGTCAAACACCTTACTAAAATCTAGGTAGGCCATGTCCACTGCCCTTCCCTGGTTTACTACTTTTGTCACCCAATCAAAGAAATCAATTAGATTTGTCTGACATGACCTTCCCACTGTGAACCCATCCTGCCTTGGGTCCTGTGTCCCACTGGCCTCTAGGTACTCAACAGTTCTTTCTTTCAGAAGTGATTCCATCACTTTCCCTACCACAGAGGTCAAACTGACAGGAATGTAGTTTTCTGCCTCTGTCTTGCTCCCACTTTCATGAAGGGAAATCACATCCACCTTCATCCAGTCCTCAGGTAACACAATATCCTCCCATGATTTGTTAAAAAGGGTAGTCAGTGGTGTCACTAGTTCTCTCCTTAAATCTTTTAGAAGTCTTGGGTGAATTCCATCAGGCCCCATTGCTTTGTCCACCTTCAGTTTTAGGAGTTCTTTCAGAACTCTTTCTTCTGTGAAAGGACTGGGATAGACCCCCCCCCCAATCCAGAGTGCTTCTGTTAATTGGGTTAGGCACCTCCTCCTCCTTTTTTGTAAATACTGAGCAGAAGCATTCATTCAGTATCCCTGCTTTTTCACTGTCCCCCTCTGCCCACCCACCGTCCATTCTACTCAGCCTCACTATCCCTCCCTTTGTCTTTCTACGCTCCCTGATATACCTATAAAAGGTTTTATCCCCCTTCTTAACTGAGTTGGCTATCTTTTCCTCAGTTTGGGCCTTTGCTATTCTGACTACCCTCCCTGCTTCCATCTGCCTTAACTGGTACAGTTCTCTGTCCTGCTCCTTCTGTGTTTCCTTCTCTCTCCTAAATGCTGTCTTTTCTCCCTAACCATCACGCTACCTCTTTTGAGAACCATAGTGGCTTTTCTTTTGTTTTGATTTGTTTATTTGCTTCACACAAAGGCTTGTTGCCTCTGTGATGGCAGTTTTGATGTTTCCCTATTGTTGCTCCACCCTCCTTCTAGCCTGTTTGCTAGTGCTTTTCTAAGGCACTCTCCTATCTTGCCAAAGTCAGCCCTCCTGAAGTCCAGAACCCTCACTTTGTATGGCTTGACTCTGTAGCTAAGTTAATCATGAACCACACTGTTTGGTGGTCACTTGTTCCCAGATGGCTACCCACTTCTAGATCTGAGATCCTCTCATTCTCCCCATTTGAGAGTACAAGGTCTAAGATTGCTCCCTCGTGAGTGGGTTCCAAAACTAGCTGTCTGAGGCATGCCACCTGAAGGGCATCAAGAATGGCCCTGCTTTTGGATGTGGCTGCAGCAAAGGTGCTCCAGTTAACATCTGGCATATTCAGGTCCCCCATCAACAGTATCTCCCCTTTCTGCCATCCTAAGGTTGCCTTCTATCATATCCTTGTCCATTCGCCCTCCTGAATAGGGGTCTATACAACCCCTGTGCAGATTGCAATGCCATTTCCAGTCTCTAAGGTGACCCACAGTGCCTCCTCTCCTCCTTGTTTACACTTTTGTTCAGTTGCTTTTATCCCTTTCCTTACATAGAAAGTACTTGAAGATCCCAATCATGTCCCTCACTCTCTCTTCCTTCTTCCAGGAATGGGGAGTGTCGTCCTAATTTTGACAGACTGCAGCATGTCTTGTAGATAGGAGTGGAACTAGTTTACAGATGGAGCTGCTAGACCCACAGAGTTCCTGAAGTAGGAGTGGGTGGGAGACAGAATCAGAAGCTTTGGCCAGGTCTGTGAATATAACAGCAGTAATTTGACTCTGGTCCATAGCTGAAAAAATATAATCTGTAACCCATAACAAGGAAAAGACAGTTAAATGCTGCTTTCTGAATTCTGACTGTACAGGAGAGAGGATGTTATTGATGCTGAGGTACTCAAAGAGCCTAGAGAGAATGAGGGACTCCTGTATTTGGTAAGGGATTGGCGAAGTGAAATGGATCTATAGCAGAGCTGTGCAGAATATAAAATTCTGCCCATGGAATGCCCATGAAGTGACCATTCTGATTCCATAGAATTCTATGGAAGTTTTGCATAAATTCTGTGGAATTTCACAACATTTTAAATTTCAATTATTTTGCTATCATTTTAACAGTACATGTCAAAATAACACCAAATTTGAAATGTACACAGCATCACATGCTTACAAGGGTGTACCAAATGTCATATCTGTAGATTGAAAAGGGAAGACTTATGTATGCCAAACATTTAATCAAAGTTAAATCTTTGTTTATTTTGAGATTATTTAAAATTTCTTATCCAAATGTCTCCACAATTTCAGGATTTGGAGAAGCACCTAGAATGGGTATATGTACCATGTTTTAAGTTTCAAACTTCAATGGGAGCTGAGTTATAGAGTAGGTAGCCAAATATTTTGCCACAATTTAGATTTCTGTAATTTTAGTATATTTTTATGGTATTAATTGAAATGTTACACAAATTAATAGGTATACAGGTTATCACTACATTTGTATATACTGAGGTATGGCCTGCCAAACATATTGCCAACATTTTAATTTCAGTTAGTTCCCTCCAATGTTAAACTACATATCTAAATTTAACCAGAATTTAAATATTTAAACTGCTCTACCACATGGTCATTTCTGAAAAAGTTCATATGCTCAGCTTTAAATGGGATTGAATTAAAAGTAGACAAACTTTCAAAACCTTTAAAAATTTAATTTTACAAGAATGTAAACTACAAATTTACAAACCCCCTGAAACTTTAAAGCTAGAGAATGCAATACAATACTATTAAATTTGGCAGGTTCTTAGACCTTACAAGGAGACTGTGTGTGCCAATTTTATTAGTTGCTTGCTGTGAGAAATTGCAAAACAACACATGTACTTAAAGTCAAATCCCATGAGTCTTTGTGAAAAATGTAGAATTTTATGAACAATTCCATAAAACTGGAATTTTCTAATTTCACTCAGCCTTATCTGGGGGAATTCTACTTTGAGGATATGGGTATAAAAGGCAGGTAGCAAAGGAGGTCACCAGGTTCTGAACTTAGATGTGCAGTTTCACAAAGAAATGGACAGCCAAGCTGGGTAGCACAACTGTGGTAGACCCTCAGGTTGGAGCAGGAACGCAGAGAGTGTCAACAATTGCAACCTGAAGTCAGGATATTTAAGGATCACATCCAGTAAATTTATGATCTTGGGAGCCAGGTGTACATGCAAGTCTAGGACCTAGAGGTACCCATAAGGTGTAGTGGGGGAAGACAGTGTCTTGGGCAGCTGGAAGAAAGAACCCCTCCCACCCCAACACACAGTCCTTACCAATAAGTCCATCGATATACAGACACTAAGTGAAATCATTGGGTCTACATTTAAATGTTTTTGTTTAAATCATGTTATTTCCGTATGATGATCATGGAGTACAAACTAAAATGCTGACTCCACATCAACGGATTTGAAAACAACACCCGCGATGAATGAGTAAGCGAGAGGAAAGACACTGGTCGGTGGAGATATGTTTGCAGCGGAGGCTAAACTGGGAGGGGGGCACAAATAGGTTTGTGAAAAAAAAGCAGAAATGCGACTGTGTTTGAAAATGTAATGCAGAATGCAGCCCGATACTGTATTTATAGAAGTAGCTGTGCAACGAGTTAGCGGGCAGGCATTTGAGCGTATGACAGGACCGGCGGGAGTTATGCATGAGCACGGCATTCAGATGGCTGGTAATAATTTTAAAACTGAAGAGCTTCCTATCTGAGCCCAACTCCCTTCTTTTTTTTCAATCAGCATCTGAAATGTGAGATGGCTGGTAATAATTTTAAAACTGAAGAGCTTCCTATCTGAGCCCAACTCCCTCGTTTTTTCAATCAGCATCTGAAATGTGAAGTCATCTGTGAAACTGAAGTGAACTGCATTAGCAGTTATGGGAGGGCTGGTCACAGAGATCGTGAGTAAAATGACAGTCTCAAACAGTGGAAGAGACAGAGACCGTGAGTACTCTAAACTGATTTTATAAAATGGTAAGGAAAATCCCTTGGATTGCAGTACACAGGCTAGTTGTGTCTCAGGCTGTTCCTGAATCTAAGTCTGTTCTGATAAAGTAAAATGGCTGCCATCACAACTTGGTCAAAACTGAAAGTTCCATCTCCAGGTTTTATCTGCTGCTTGATTTTCTTTCTTTTTTGTGTGCTACATCCAGGTTGTCAGCACTTGTTTTACCTGTCATTAGACAGATCTAATGCACAGGTAACAACAATCAACGTGGGATTTCCCTTACCATTTTATAATTATGTTTTAAGGAAGTTTGTCACTGTAAAGAACAAAAAGGATATCCAGCGGGATCAGTAGTTCTACTGAGTCAGTCTGGCTATGCCAAAAAGAAGGGAGTCACAGAGAGAACAGCAGGACTGCAAAAAGCTCAGCCCAGCTTCTCAAATGAAGTAGTAATATGTGCACTGTCAATGTTAAATTCCACAAAATAAATTCTGCATGCTTGTCTATAGTATATGCTATCATAAGTATGTGAAAAAATGTTACTAATCATTTTTTTTTCTTCTACAAAATTAAAACTGCTAAACCAATTTATACAGTTGTGTTGGACATCAGGATACACGGACTATGGATATGCATGTCAAATGTTTACTCTGTGCATGAAAGAGCAGAGAAGTTGCAAACACCCACACTTTTTATAGTTTTCACAAAGTTTTGCACATATTTAGATAGCAACGTTTTGAACCCCTGTAACTTAAACATCTCTTATCTAACTCTGTCCATATTTAGATCGTTCTATATGCATTACAAAAAGGTTATCAATACTAATTTACACATGCCTAGCTCCAAAGGTATCCAAGTTATAATCAGATTAAATCTTTTCATAAAATTTCCTGAAAAAAATAAAATTACAGATTTTGAGCACATATAATTTTGAGACGATGCATCATATTGTCATGAAATCTGGTACATTGTTAGAACACCTATCATCAAGAAATCATGCCAATAGATAGTTAAGGTATTTGCAGATAAAAATGTTTATGACATTTTTCACAAACAATAAAATGACAACATTAGCGTACCTATAATTTTGAAACTATCAATCTAGTTTTCATGGTATTTTGCTTATCAGTGGCCACTGACGAAAAGAGTAAGCATTCCAAATTTCAGAGCTCTAGCTTGAGCAGTGGCTGAGTTATAACTAAGTTACTAAATTTTATAAATTCTGTGAAATTCTGATGAAATTCTGTGAAATTTCACAGAATTTTGCCAAATAGTATCAAATTCAGTGGATTCAAAATGTTCCCATTCTGCACAGCTCTAGTCTATAGTTTTCTGGTGGTGGGGGACCTCCCTTGTGGAGTGGAAGCACATGAACAAATTTCCAGGCTTTTGGAACAGTAGAGACAGAGAGGGAAATGTTCAGGATATGAGCTAAAGGGAAAGCTGTGGTGGGAAGCTACAAGAAGGAGCCTGGTGTTGAGGCAACCTGGGCTAATTTTGACTGAGTTGAGCACAATAAGGGCAGTGTGGACTTCTTGAGTGTTGATGGGGAAATGGTAATTGGTAGTGGAGGTGGGGGAGGCTTGGGGGATAAGGGAGGGCTTTTCTGGGATCATGCTGGTGGTGATGAATGTGTTGAAAATCTCAGCTACTGTGGAGGGGTCAGAGACAGGAGAGGCATCCATTTTGAGAACTGGGGAGGAAAGTTGAGTAGGAGGATCAAGAAGTGAATGAATAACTTTCCAGAACAATACAGGTGCTAATTGTTCATGTTGTACTGTTGGTGGGATTTAAAATATTGAGACTTGGAGAGGTGGGTGGCTTTGGTGTATTTATTCCTATGTATTGTATAGGATTGTAGGTCAGATTGGGATAGAGAGGCTTTATATTGTGACCATGCTTTGTCCCTGGATCTGCATAAGGCCAGAAGATCGGATATAATCCAGGGGTGATGGTGGCACTTTACTCTGGCTTTTTTTTAACAGGGCTTGGAGATTTCAAATGTGGTTAAATGTATCAAAGAATGATATGAGGGCAATGACGACATCATGGGCTGAGTAAACTGGCAGCCAGTCTGCATTAGGAGGCCCTGGAGGAGGGCTCCTGTGTCCAAATCATGGAGATGATGGGTCCAGATTCACTTGGAATGGAGTGGGGGACTTGTATTTTTCTTGCAGTAGGTGATACAGTGATCATTAGGGCATCAGGCAAAAAAACAGCAGCTGTGTCCCTTTGGAGGTGAGAGCACCCAGTCTAGCAGGGTATGATTTTAGGAGTAATGGTTCAGACAAGTGGGTTCAAGGATCAACTGGGTGATGTTAAGGGACTCTATCCTGATAAGAGTGGATTTTGAGGATGGGAGAGCTAGTCAAGTTTGAAGTCTCTCTTAAAAGTAGGATTCACCATTTGCTGCATGTGATGTTGACTACAGAGTCTGAAGGAGTTTTGGGAGGGCATAGAGGGTGCCAATGTAGAGGGGGATGAGGATGGGAGGGACAGAAGGGTGATGGTGAATTCATTGGAGGAAGAGTGAGCCTCTTTAAAAGAGATGGAGCAGGACAGGGACTGTCTAATGAACAAAGCTACCACCACCTCATTTTGCCACGATCCTGGTGGAAGAGGCTGAAGTCTGCTAAGGAGATAGCGGCGTCAGGAATTTTGACAAATAATCAGGCGTTGGTGAAGCAGAGAATGTTGGGAGGGATGAGCTATCCATACCTTAAAGGCATCCATCTTAGGGAGAAGGCTTCTAGCATTTAGGTGAAAGATGCGAAGGCCCTTTGGGAGGAATGCAGGTGTGGGCACTGGGGCAGGGCCTGAAGTGGTAGAGAGTGAGGGGACAGTGAGTGTGGGGGGACATGGGTTGGGTTGTATGTCCCTTGAGAGTAGCAGGAGGAGTAGAACTAGTGGCAGGTGTGGAGGATTTTTGCTTTCTGGAGGTGTATGTGGAAGGTGGCATGGAGAGCTTAGTGCAATGAAACAGGAACTCTAAATTTAACATGGGAGAGGAGAGTAACACAGGGTGGATGAGGGGAGTGGGTGAGGGTGGGGGACCAGAGGAGAGAGAGGAAAAAAGCTGATGTGAGGAGGGAGTTAAGTGGCAGGCAAGAATGAAGAATGGGCAGGAGGACGGGTGAACAGTAAATCAGAAAGGGTGGGGAAGGAGTGAGTGAAAGCAAATGTGCTGCGGAGGGGTGAAGGGTATGAGAGGAGTAGTTACTCGTGTTGGCTGGGTGATACATAGGAAACAAGCAGTCAGGAGGCAGACTGAAGGAGAGGAAGTTTTCAGTTCAGTTTATTGTGAAGGGATAGATTCCATTGAGGACGCTCATTTACAAGGAGGTACCTTAAACAACATATACATGATACAAAATCACAGCTCACAATAATGCCATATGCAGTAATGGTACATACGTGTTACAATACACGGATACACAGTTGCAATGTAGCAAGATAAAAGCAATGTACATTAATGGTGCAGGGAGAAGGAGTAAGACAACCTAACATGAAAGGACTAAATAACCAATCCCGGGTTAATTACTATGTACAAGACATGGAGGGAGATGCAACAAATGATAAGACAGGAGGAGGGGAACACAGAGGAATAGCATAGAAACATAAAAACATAGAATTTGACAGCAGATAAGGACTGCTTGGCCCACCTAGTTTGCCCATTTCCTTACCTGATGGATAAGCTGCAGATCCTAGTTAACCAACAGCCTACTTCTTCCTACCCCCTACTAGGAATGCCTTATGTCTGTCCCATGCATTCTTGAATCCCCCACTGTTCTTGACTCACGACCTCCTCAGGAAGACTGTTCCATGCATCCACAACCCTCTCCATGAAAAAATACTTCCTCACATTACCTCTGAGCTGAGCCTCTATCTTCAAATTGTCCCCTTGTTCTTGCACATCTCTTTTCTGAAATATACTACCCTCTTGGACTTTGTTGATTTCCTTGAGGTACTTGAAAGTTTCTATCATGTAACCCCTCCCTCCTTTCCTTGAGGGTATACATATTAAGCTGCTTTAGTCTCTCTTTGTATGTCTTCTGGTGCAGACCCTGCACCATTTTGGTTGCCCTCCTGTGGACAGCCTCCACTCTGTCTATGTCTTTGCAGAGATGGGGTCTCCAGAACTGAATGCAGTACTCCAGATGCGGTCTCACCAACTGTCTGTACAGAGGGATAACAACTTCCTGTTTTCTACTGTTCATGCCTCTCCCTATGCATCCCAGTATCCCCCCAGCCCTTCTTACTGCTTTCTCACATTGCTTGCCCACATTTAGGTCATCTGATATAACTACCTCGAGGTCCCTTTCCATTTTTGTTGTTGTTAGTATCTCACCCCCCTTCGTGTACTCTTCCCATGGGTTTTTGTTTCCCATATGTGCTAACAGGAGGACAGTATACATAGACAGTATTTGGGTTGCTAGATACACTGACAGGTTTCAGTAACAGAATCTCCGACCAACCAGTTGAATTCTCTTAGGAGAATTAGGTTGCACAGTGTTATAGAGGTTTGAAGTTTTTTCCATAAGGCTGGAAGGAAATAACTAATTGTTGCCATGCCAAAATGGGTGCAAAACACTTTGGGCACCTTAGAGGAGACATACGAGCAGGTCTGAAGGGAATATGCACTACTAGGATGTGTGAGAACAGTTGAGATATATGGGGGAGATATATGGGGGGAGCTTATTTAGAAGTGCTTTATATGTCCAAGAATAAGTGTGGATGAGTTTCCCAATAGTAACAGAGGTCCAACCAACGATCTGGTACAAGATGCAGTGGTGAGTTCTCGCTGGGGTGTTGGTTATAAAATGGACAGCACAGTGAAATAATGTGTCCAGTCTGGAGATATGTATTGTTGCACTGGTATTATAGAGGATATCAGTATAATCAATGAGGGGCATGAAGGTAGCCTGTACTAGTCTGGTTCTAGATTCCCTAGAAAATAAAGATTTGTTTCAGTTTTTTGGTAAGGGTGTCGATATGCATGGAGAAGGACAGATGCAAGTCTAATATAAAACCTAGATGCTTGAAATTATTTACCAGCTCCAATGTGTCTCCTAGGAGAGTAGTAATAGGAGTAATGGGATTCAGCATAGGGCAGACTGACTGGGCATTGGGTAGATAAAAAAACATTACCTTTGTTTTCTTAACATTAAGAAGCAGCTTGGACAAGATTAGGTTATGCTGGAATTTGTCAAAGTCAGCCTGGAGCGATATGCAGACTTTGTCCACAGCTGGTTTTGATGTATAGAGCACTGTGTCATCCACAGATGAATGGGTATTGGAGTCGTCAATCCCTAAACCAATTTTAATGACATAAATTAGGAACAGCGATGGATCCAAAATGGAACCTTGTGGTACCCCCTTACGAGAGGGAGGAGCGAAGAATGGGTACCGTTCATCTTGATTTGTTGTCTATTTTCCAGATAGCTGGCAAATCAAGCAACCTCTGAGTCAGACATACCATGTAATTTAAGGCTGTCAAGTAACAAGGGATGATCCATGATATCGAAAGCCTTACTAAAGCCCAAGAATACTGCCCCAGTGACTTGTTTTCTATCCATAGCCTCAAACCAGTCACTAGTAACTTTTGACAGAGCTAAGACTGTGCTATGATGTGTTCTTAAACCTGTCTGAAGAGAGCTTTTCAACTGATTCAACTCAAGGAATGACTTGACTTGGTTACTGACAAATTTCTCTAGAATCTTTGATAGGGCTGGCAATATTGAGACTGGCCTATAATCGTTCACATCACAGGGGTCACCAGACTTGATGAGGGGAATAAAATGAGTGTCTTTCCATTCTTGAGGTACACTGCCATTTGTTAATGATAGATTAAATAAATGAGTGATTGGGGTAGTGAGGAAATAGTGACCAAGTTTCAAAAAGAATGGGTCGATATTATCTGAACCCCTGCTTTTTTTGTCATCCAGATTGAGTAGTTGCTCTTCAACCTGTTTAAAGGTGATTTCCAAGAAGGAGAAGGTATCAGAGATAACGGATTTGATGGAGCTGCTGCACTGATGATAGAGGATCTAAGGGTAGCTAATTTGGAGGAATCAAAGGCGAGGTCTGCTGTGGCAAAATGCTCCTTGAGTATATTGAGAATAACAGGTCTATCTGAGATTAGATTGCCCTTATGGGAAATGCAAGCAGGAAAGGATGCCGGGGCTTTATTCCCTTCTACTAACTTGAAGGTACGCCAAATCTTAGATGGATTCCCATTGGCTGATTCCAGGGTATTTAGGTAGTAGTTTTCTTTTGAGGTTCTAACCAGTTTTGTACATGCGTTATGGCAGACTCTAAAAGCTGTCTAATCTGCAACAGATTTAGTGCATCTGGCAATGGAACATAATTTCTCTCTTTTGGATAGCATTGATTTGATTTCTGCATTAAACCAGGGGCAGGTTGCTTTTTTCACTCTGCAATTAATGACAGGTATATGAATATATATGATTCTTTTTTTTTTCTCTCTTTATGCCCCCTTCTTACCGTAGTGCTTCCTTTCTTCGGGAGACTCTGTGTTGGCCTTGTATGTCCCTACTCCTCTTACCAGGTGCTGATGCAGTCCACCCCCACAGAGCCATGGTTATACCACCCAGGCAGGTACGGATGGGACCCTCTTACTGTCCCGACCTGTCTGTCTTCGTCGGGGGATGCTGTCATCTGGCACTGGCAGGGCTCTGGGATTGGGACCTGGAGCTCCGTCTACAGGAACACCATGTTTTTTTTTTGTTTTCTGTCCTTCCCACAGGACGTTGACACGCTATAGAGGAATCTAGGGGCGGCCTGCGACGGCGAGGTGTCTGGCGCTCTGGCCCCGGCTGGCGTCCCCCTCCTTCTTTCTGCAGTCCTATTGCCTCCACCTGTGGTCACCCAGGTGGCGGTAGAGCAGCGGGACATGCATCACACCCCACCCTACTCCGGAGGAGGAGAGCAGCCTCTCGGTGCTCAATCCTCTCCCATGGCTGACCCTCCAGCAGCCTGAGTTCATTCCCGAACCCAGGTCGCTGGCGCCATGAGCGGTAACCCTACCGCTGCACCAGTGAGCCAGCTGAATATTTATGATTCTAGTGAGGATAGAGTTGAAGATGGACAGGGCATCATTAATTGAAGGAGTTAGGTAAAATTGTTGACAGTTAATGTCTCTCAGATCAGCTAAAAGATTTGCAGGGATAAACTTACTAAGGCATCTTTTAGTGATTATTTTGCTATGTCTGACTAATTTTGGCAAGTTTCTGACACAAATCACTATATTGTGGTCACTAAAGGGTTTATGCCAGACGGCTTAGTGGGATATCTTATGTGGTCGATTTGTCAGGATAACGTCTAATAATGAACCAAGCAAATGGTTTACGCGGCTAGGCCTGGTAATTTCTGTTACTAGTTGCGAGAGGCTAAGGTTATTGCAGCCAGTCTTGAGAGGGACTGATTTTGAACAGAGCCAGTCAAGGTTCAGGTCACCTAGAATTAGTGTCTCATTCATATTAGCATCTAGAAAATGTAGAAAGTGTACTTAATGGTGGGGTGGTTACAGGGGTGGTAAACCTTTAGAGCAGGTAAGGGGATGAAAATACAAATGAATAAAAAACATATCTGAGTTGCACTTGTAGTTAGTGAAGGTAAAATAATTGGATTTCCACTGAAGTATAGTTGTGTGAGAGTGTTAGGAGAGCTGTGCAACCACAGATGTATCAGAGGAGCTAGCTAAATGCACAGCAATGGAGCAGGTGGATCTTCAAGCCTAAGGGTGGGGCAGGGTCAGTTAGCAAACTAGAGACTCACAGCTGAATAACCTTGATACATGCAGCTAGTCAGGGGGCCAGGCTTACAAGTGAGAGCTGGAAAAGGATTGTGTCTTCTGGATGGCTGACGTTAGCACCTAGTCAGGTGCAAATGTAAGTAGGGAGTGAACAAGACAATCAGAAGAGGGTATAAAATTGAGCCCACCCAGGGTTGGTGGATTTTGGGGTGGGTGGGAGTGATTATTCAGTCATTGGTGCCACACAAAGTGTGGCGCTGCACCCAGGCTGGATTCTGTGGGAAACTGGTGCCTACCTTCAGGGTCTCTGATGCAGTGGGATGCTGTGGGGAGTGCAGCTGCGTTTGGAGGGTGTGAGATCCTCCTAGAGTGCCCTTCTCGACCCTGTTCCTCTAACTACTGCTGGGTAGGGAGAGGTTAGAGTTAAAAGGGAAAGATAGAGGAGAAATTAGGAATGCCCAGCTGTGATTTGTTCCAGTGCACTTGTTCCCAAGGTGATATCTGATACTCCACAGGGCATGTGCGGAGGTGGGTTAGGGTGTCTAAAATTAGTGAGAGCTGAAACAAAGACTAGCTGTGAGCAGGGTGTCTTTGTTGGAATACTAGCACCCAGTAGCCTGCCTGTTCTGCACTCGGTCACCTGCTCAGAGTGCTGCCACAGTCAAATAAAACAAATCCCTTAAACCTCGACTGAACATACTCTACTGAGTGCAGCAAACATTGCACTCAAACTGTTAAAATGACTGATAGTCTAAAAGTGAAATCTCCACATATGCCTGCACAGTCTTATTATTAATTAATGAAATGGTATTCACTATGCAGCTTGGCCACACAGTCTTATTTTTAAATAAAAATCGTCTTATTTTTAAATAAAAACAGATAATTACTAAGCAGCTTGGCTACGTTCCCACTCCCACACTGAAAAATTAAACCCTACACTGTGAGTGGACACGAGGCATCTGCTGAGCACAGGATGGTATTTAAATAGCCCAAGGGGCACACATACTTTATCAGCTTGGACAATAATTCAATGGCATTTTTCTTTATTACACATTGTGTCACTCAGAGCTTCTATCACAGCTGCCATCACACAGTAAAATATATACAGGCCACTGCAACTACTTTGGCTGACTTATACACCTTTCACTTAATTCAGGAAATGTATTACATTAGCTAAACAGATAACGATACACACACAGTTGCATTTAATCCTACATAAGGAACACCCTTATTGGGCTAGGAAGTTCACAACATGCAAATGCAGTGGGTTTTTCCTACTCTCCTTGCATCCAATGGCTTGGAATACACTAAGTTACTGATCAGTCACCATTTTGAGACCCACAAAGTGGCGTCTAGGCTATGTGTTGCAGGAAGCAAACAGGCAATTGGTGCCTACCTTCTGGGTCTGCACTGTGGCTGGGTGAGCAACGGCATTCAATGGGGGGCAGGATCCTATTAGAGCACCCTTCTCGACCAGGTTCATCTAACTGCTGCTGGTTAATGAGAGCTCAGAGCTTCAGGGTCTCTGGTGCAGAAGGGTGAACAGTGGCATTCAGGGGTGGGGGCGGCATTTGATAAAACACTTGTGTAGATTTTGTGTTTCTCTGCTATCCACATACACACATAAAGAGTGTGGGGACAGGGTCTTTGCAGTGATTGCACCATTACTTTGAAACTCTTTACTGTCTCATGTCCATGGTACCCCCTCAGTGGATTCCTTTACAAAGCTCTTTGAGTGCCATTTGTTTGCATTGGTCTATTGTGCTTTTTCATAATTTATTTGAAGTTATCATTTTACTCTTTGTAGTTGTTTCATCATTCATTTGTAAGGCAACCTGAGCCCCTGGGAAAGGGTGCCAAAAAATAAACTTGCCTTGACTTGCCTAAATCATTATGGGTCAACGCTTATAAATCCCAGTGTTTGGCAGGCTTTCCAGTTTTCAATACAAATGAAATTTTCCCTACCTTGACCTTTTCGTTTCATTCAGATGTTGTGAAAAACTAGCCACAGAAACACAGTTTGCTCTTTTATAGCTCATTTGTCTGATGAAGATGGTGTGTTGGCTAGTTATCAGGTCTGCCCAAATTAACACGAACACAAGTGATACTAGATTTCCTGTTTTTTTGGGGGGGGTCATTAGGAAAAAGTTGATCATTCCAAGGGATTCTGTAAGTCATTATATTCTGTACTGGCACACGAATGCCTGTGTTATCCATTGTACATTTGAAAAATTATTATAATAATAAGTTTTCTAATAGCAATAAACAAGAGATGTTACAATCAGTTTAGCCACCAGCTAATTTAACAATAGTACGTTTGAACACAGAGATAATGTATACAGTTATAGTTTACAAAATTCGAATTAAATTTAAAGTTATGCATGTTGTATGTATGTTGACCGAGAGTGGTCTCATACTATACAAGTTCTGTTCAGAGCCAATAGGGCTGTAAGGTGATGTTGAATGAGGTGAGAAAGATGAGTCAAATATCTTGAAAAATGTAATGGACAGAGAAATGCCCAGAGAAGCGTGTATCCTCTTGCAGCTAAATAATGAAATACCACTATGCATAGCCCCAGCTCTGGTATGGACAAAGCAGTCTGTGTGAGAGATCTCTTGTTATGGTGCCCCAGGGTGGGGTGTTATGCTGCCACTGATCCCCATTGCCCTCACTGGTGCAGTAGTGGTTGTCATGGTGTAAGGCAGGCACTTTCCTGGATGAAATGCCAGCCAATACTCTTAGACACAATAGGGTGGTCAGATTCTTACATACTATTTTGGGTAAATGTATATGTAATACATGTAATGCACAGACAAACCCTGATTGTAATGATGTGGATTCTAGTGTAGCCCTGAGGCTAGAGCAGTGAGCTGTGAATGAGCCTAGGGCGCTCAGCAGACCTGGGGCTGAACCCTGCAACCTCCACCTGCATACTGTGCAGCCTGTTCAAGGCACTCAAGCACCACAGTGCCCCAAGGTCACCCCCAAAAGAGGCACCTGTGCCTGTGGGCCTTTCCAGTTACCAAAGAACAAAATAAAATGGAAATAAAATATATGAGCCAGCCTCTGTCCTGCAAGGTGAGATTTACTTTAGTTAATTTTTATGAATAAGAGGAAGGGCAGGGTCCAAAGTTAAGTGCATGAGGTAACATAGGAGGAGGAGGAGGAGGAGGAGTGGACAATAATCTGTTCATGGAGGAGAGATTTCTCAAAGAATTACCAAGGCTGAAGGGGCACAAGCCTATGGGACTGGATGGAATATATCCCAGGATACTGAAAGAATGTGGGAGGCGGCTGGCAGCACTCTTAAGCAAATAATTGGAAATAGGTGAGGTTCCGGAAGACTGGAGAAGGGCAATTGTAGTCTTTATCAACGAAAGTAGGAACAGGGAAGAGGTGGGCAACTATAGGTCAGGTAGTCTAACTTCAGTGGTAGGGAAGTTGATGGGGTCATTGCTAAGAGAAAGGATTGTGGCATATCTTGAGGAAAGTGGGCACAGGCTCCAAGGTGTCATGGATTCACAGCAGTTCAGTCTTGTCAAACAAATCTAATAGATTTCTTTGACTGGGTGACAAAGGAGCTGGAACAGGGAGGGCGGAGGATGTGGCCTACCTTGACTTCAACAAGGTTTTCTACACTGGCTACATAGGAGGCTTCTTTTTTTTCTCAACTATGTTTCTTCTCCCTAGCTCTGGAACTGTCTCTAGCCACTCCACTCGCCTGATCTGCTCTACCGCCTGCTGTGGACCCTGCCTTCTTCAAAGTCGTTACTTTCTCCTTGAGCCCCAGGCAGGCTATGGGCCCGAGGAGACCGAAGGGGCAGAGGCAGGGAACCAGCATTAGGCATGTGGTGGAGCAGCACTGGGAGGGCTGGCGCGTATCCAGGCTGGAGGGGATTTTTAGTAATTATCCCTGAGCTACCTCCTCTCCCCATGCATGATGTCCCCTAATGCCATCGCACACAGCAACCCTGCCGGCATCTGCCACGCTCACCCCGACATGTGGTCTGCATCCTGCCGCACCCCTGCTCTCCACCGGAAGTCTTTGGGATGCTGGACAACCCACAGCCCTCCCCATGGGAGAGGAGAGCCCATTGGATGCTCAATTCTCTCCCTCCTGCTGATCCCAGCACCCAAACTCACTCCTGAACTTGTGTCGCCAGTGTGGTACGAGGTGTGGCGTCCAGCGCCTCAGTCCTCACTGCCACCAGGCCAGCCACAGGAGGCTTCTTAACAAGCTTGACAGCCTGGAACTAGGATCCAAGGTAGTAAAGTGGATCAGGAACTGGCTGAGTGGAAGGACATAGATAGTAATGTTAAATGGGGCCCAATCCAATGAGAGGGAAGTGTCCAGCAGGATTTCACAGGGTTCAGTGCTGGGGCCAGTTCTGTCTAATATCTTCAGAGGGGACATTGCAGAGGGGCTGGAGAGGAAAGTGTGCCTCTTTGCAGATGACACTAAAATCTTCAGTGGAGTGGACACTCCTGAGGGGGTGGAGAAAATGAAAAGGGACCTAGGCATGCTTGAGGAATAGTCAAGGGTGTGGTAGCTGAGCTTCAATACTAAAAAATGTGAAATCATGCATCTGAGACACAGAAATCCAGTTGAGGAATACACAAGGGGGGGGGCAGGTCCTGACAACCTCAAATCAAGAAAGGGACCAATGGGAATCATAACTGATGACCTAAAGAGGTCCAGATAGTGTGAGAAGACAGTGGCGAAAGCCAGCAGGATGCTCGGTTGCATTGGGAGGGGTATCACTAGAAGAAAGAGAGAGGTGGTAATGCCACCTTACAGACAACTAGTGAGACGCCATCTGGGATACTGTGTACAATTCTGGAGACCATATCTCAGGAGGATGTAGACAAAGTAAAGGCAGTTCAGAGGAGGGCTACATAGATGGTACAAGGATTACATTAGATACCATATGAGGAGAGGCTGAGGGACTGCAACATGTATTCGCTGAAGAAAAGAAGAGAAAGTGGAGATAGGATAGAAACTTTCAAATACCTCAAATACCTCAGGGGCATTATCAAGGTACAAGGGTGTTGCCTATTCCAGATGAAATGGGGTTTGAGCACAAGAGGTCATGATTTGAATTTGGAGGTGGTAATGTGAGGAAGTACTTCTTCATGGAAAGGGTGGTGGACAAGTGGAACAGCCTCCCTGTGAGGGTGGTGGAGGCAAAAACAGTAGAAGAATTAAAAAGAACATGGGACAAACATACAGGGACATTATCAATAAAGGAGTGAGGGGGGAGATGAAGACAGAATGAGGGTTGTGATATATTAACAATAGCTAGCGGGAGGACTTCTGGTGATGTCACCCATGCTATGGCTGCCTAGCACCACAGCTCCTCACCCCAACCTGCTTAACCTCTCCTAAACTTATCTTTAATGAGCACTGCTGTCATATAATTGCAGGAGAGGTATGGCCACATCTTCTATACAAGGAATCCATAAAAGATTTGCAGTTCTAGCCCAGGATGCCACGAATATATGAACATACGAAATTTGCCAGCAGATAAAGGCCTAGAGGTCTATCAAGTCTGCTCGAATGTGCAGCTAGCACCTCTTATTCTGCAGCTGCCCCTCCCTTCCACCCTTCCACAGATGAAGAGGGAGAAAGCTCCGATTCAGTGACCTCCATTCATTCATAACTTTCCACCCAATCTACTACCCGGAAAGCCTCTAAGACCAAATCCAGAACTAAACATAAAACTAACAAACAGGCTGCCTCAAAAGATATCAAAATGGAAGGCAAACTAGACAAAATATTGGCAGAACTCTCTGATATTAAATCGAACTTTAAAACATTCAAGGAGTCACTCACAGAGCTCTAGGTCGATGTGTTGTCCATTGAGGGAAAGTTTGCACCACAAAGGAAAACAAACAGCTACCTCCACCCCACTATAGCATAACTGCAAGGCCAGTTCAAGCAACTGGCACTTATCTGTAAATTGTCAGTCGAATGTTAGAGGACTCTGAGAACAAGCATAGATGCCGAAATATCAGAAGTTACTCTGTGCCGGAGGGAGCAGATGGCAGAGACATTCAAGATATTGTGGACACCCTCCTGCGCACCTCCCTGCTACTAGATACCGATATGCAGCTCAAAATCAAATGTGTACACAGGGCTCTGGGGCCGAAGTCCACCTCAGCTACTGCCAGACCACGTTTGATCATCGAACACTGTATCTGGCGATGATGGTGGTACAATTCCCCAATGGCCAGCAATCCTACTCTTCAGTGGAAGAAGCAATGATGGACTTTAAAAGAAGAAGAAAGGCCTGGACATCCCAGCCAAAATGGACCTTCCACGACATTCCTCGGCATGAGCCTCAGAGGGCTCCTCCAGAGCCTCAATTTCCTTAGTGCTGCAACAATTGATGCAGCTCCTTAAGGGCCTGCAAAAAGCACCAGTCTCAGACTGAGAGAGCTGATTGACCCTGAAGAACTGCTGAGAGGCACAGTGAGTACCCTGCCTGGAGCAGGCCTCTCGCCTGTCCTAGTGGCTTATGGGGGGAGGGGGTGGATCAGTCTTTCTGTTGGGTGTTTTGGCTGGGCCACGGGTTACCAGGGGATGGATGCTGGAGCCAACTGGGGGAGCTGGGAATCAGGTTCCCAGATTTTGGGGAGAGGGCAGACTGCCAGACAGTTAATGGAATCCCCAGGTTATGAAAATGGAACAATCAGAGACATGCCCTATTTCTCCACCGACACATATGTTACTTGACTATGAAGCCATCCACTGTGGTTGGGGGGCCGGTTCCCACTGGCATGAGGTAAGAGCATGACTGTCCACCAAGGGGATGAGCGCTCACTAGATGGGGTTGCTCTCCCAACACAATGGGCCTTATTGGTGCACCCTCAGGCCCCCCCTTGAAGTGTTACATTGCTCAGCCAATATCCGTTAGATAGAATGGAGCGATGGTAGGCCAGAGGTGAAAATAAGAGGCTCAAGACCTGGGAGTGGCCCTATTGGGGGTTGGGACTGGAGCATAACTGAGGGGACTTATATCCCCTCTGGGGCGCAGGGCTCTCTCTGGGTTGGGCATGCACCAATGAAAGCAGTATTTGAAACACAGGGCTAATAATGATGAATTGGCTTCCTCATGCTGATGGGGGGCTCCCACTCCCTTGAATCCCTCTAGGCCCATGCTGAATAGCTATCCAGAAATAATGCTGCTAAACTGGGATCCTTGTCTGGTTCATCTGCCCCATCCCCTTGGGAGACCAAGGGACCTCTTTCCCGGGGTAGGAGCTGAATCTTCTGGGGCTCAGGCCACACTTGGTTGCTCTGAGTTCATACTGCAGGGGGTGCGAGATCTTTAAAGCCCCATCCTCCTCAGAGACTGGCCCCCCTCACTCGAGTTGCTTGCTGGGGGAGAATCTGCTTTTGGGGTGGAGGAATACTAATACCTCACAATATGAGGGCTTCTCTCTCAAAAAAAGATAATATAATGGAACTGGGAGGAGGCGGATGATCATTGGTTGGCACACTGTCCCAGAGGAGCTGACTTTTGAACCTAAACTGGTAGTGCCTGAGTTCACCTGGAGACAGTATAACAGGAGGACATTCTTTCCACCCTTTTTTCTTCATCTATGTCTCCTAGAAGGACTGAGTGGCTTTGGACTACCTCCTTGTTATGTTATTTTATCCACATTGTTCGCTTTTCCTTCCATCCAAGGATGAACTGGTGAGCTCACCTCTAGAACTTTGAGAGACGATAGCACCACGACTTCTGGGGGTGAAGATTAACAGATTTAAATGGACTCTGTTCCTGCTTACAGTACAATAAACTAGTATGCTGAACAGTAATAGAACTGGGCTGTAATGTTATAACAATTTCTTTGCTTTAACACATAACCAGTAAGAAGCGAGGGTGGACCGCAGGGTGGACAAGGGAATGACACACCTTTCTTTCCCAAATTTTATTAATCTCACAGTATAGTCCCTTTTGGTCCTGCCCTTCTTCTTTTCAATCCCGAGGGAGCATTAAGTACACACTTAGGGAAACTCTCCTTTGGT
The DNA here is from genome assembly GCA_016271365.2 of Neoceratodus forsteri. Taxonomy (NCBI): domain Eukaryota; kingdom Metazoa; phylum Chordata; order Ceratodontiformes; family Ceratodontidae; genus Neoceratodus; species Neoceratodus forsteri. The sequence goes on from JADMNL010000035.1 coordinate 49,018,359, forward strand.
GGCCCTTTGGGCTACCAACCTTAGGTTGACTGCAAATAGCAACCAACAATTTGAAAGTCACATGTGTCAATAGTTTAGGTTCTTATAGAACCTGTTGGCCGCCATTATGTGACTATCAATGATGGTTCCCAAATAGGGACATAGTTGAGTGGTCATATCCCAGGTTATTATTTTTAAGGCTTTCGGCCAAGTTCCCTTACTTATTTCCCCTTCCCCCAAACCATATCGGGTGACTGGCAACCCACACAGAAAAGGGGTGCAATGCATTTGTTGTTTAGACAAGACACACACACTGATCAATTGTGATTGGTGGTTACATGATGCTTAAACAACTAGGTGCTTGTGAAATGGGCTGTGTGGGCAGCAGGGGGATGGAAAGGTTGGGGGGGAAGACACAACATGATGGATAATTTCATCAGATTGTTTTCCCACAAGGTAAATTGTTTGGCTGGCCCTGAAAAAGATACAGAACAATGACTGCCCTTAAAAAATATAAACCAGATTTATTATTGTTGGAAGAGACCCACCTCTCCTCTTCGGAACACCAAAAGTTGCTAAAGTTTTGTTACACACAGGAGTTAGAATCAGCATATAAAAGGGGCAGACATTGAACGGTGGTGATCCTGGTACACGGCCTCTGCTTTGAGATCTCTCACCAATACTCAGACCCTGAAGGCCAACTGGATTTGGTCGTAGGCAAAACACACAACCAGGAATACACAACTGGCAATATCTATATTCCTCCGGGCAGTGATGCCTCATCTATACAACTATTTGATATTATACTTGCTAACAAGAGGGATTCTGATATTGGGGGTGACTTTAATTGTCTTTGAATCCCACCTTAGATACATCCACATCCAGACCTTGGCCGCAAACCTCAGGTCAGTGACACCTTAAACGACTTCTGAGGGACATGGGCCTGGTTGATACCCGGAGGCACATTAGCCCTACAGCTAGGAAATTCATCTTTTATTCGTGTGCACACAAACATTATATCCATTTGGATTATTTTTGTATGGGTAGGGAGAGCTTAGACCAAATCCAAAAAGTAGACATACACAACATGTGTCTGACCATGTTCCCATTAGACTGGATCTGATACACAGGCGGAACCCAAAACTATATATTGGAGACTAAATAATTACCTCCTTGCCTACACTGAGTTCAAGGAACTCCTTGAAAATAAAATTCCAGTGATCATATCGGACAACTCCTCCCTGCAGGTTTCCCCTCAATTATTGTGGGATACGGTTAAGATAGTGCTCAGGGGTTACATAATAGCCTTTGCGGCTAAGAAAAAAACAACAAGCAGAAGCTCGACTTGAATTACAAGAAAAACTGCACTTCCTTCAGGAAACTAATTTGCACGGAGGTACTTCTCTAGCAGAACAGATAAACCTCACTCAACAGACTATCCAAAAGCTGCTAACAGTAAAAACAGAACGAGCTCTCCTATGGCTCCAACAGCAGTATTTTGAGGGTGGTTCATGTGTTTCTAAAACTATGGCATACAGACTCCATATGCAAATTCAGAAAGTTACTGTTACCATGGTTAAAGACCCATGCTCAGGACAGATTCTACTACCACGTCTCAAATATTACAGGCATTTAGAACTTACTATAAGAGATTATACTCTGCAGTGCCTGCCCCTTCAGGACAGGAAGTCAAGACCTTCCTGACAGATCTCACTCTTCCCGATTTGAGTTCTTCACAAGCCCAGAATTTGACAGGACACATTACACAGCAGGAAGTACACATGGTGATTAAAAATTTGAAAAATGGAAAGAGCCTTGGCCCCGACGGCTTTGGAGCACAGTTTTACAAAGCCACCTGGCACCTTATCAGAGACCCCTTGACCAAAACCCTACAGAAGAGTCATTCAACAGCAGAATATCCAGCTTCCTGGGCACAAGCCACAATCTCCGCAATCCTGAAACCCAACAAACCAGCACACCTGTGTGATTCCTATCGATCCATATCAGTACCAAACCAGGATTATAAAATCTATACAAGTATCCTTACACATCGTCTAGGCGAAATAATACCCACACTAATTCACCCAGATCAGGCAGGGTTCATAAAAACATGCCAAACAGGCTGATAACATTAAATGGACTCTATACCTAATTGAACATGACCTTATCCACCCATACCCCGTTACTACTCCTGAGTTTTGATGCTCAAAAGGCATTCAACAGAGTATCCCAGTCATTCCTGAAACACACTAATCAGATTTGGCTTCCCAGAGGACTTTATCAGTAATATTATGGGACTCTACTGGAGTCTGGAAGCAGTGATCAAGGTTAATGGATCCTGTTCCCAATGATTCCCACTCTCACGGGGTACCTGGCAGGGGTGACCATAACCCCCCCACCCCAACATCTTGCAACTTATGCTGAACCCGATTGCACAGTAACTCCACCAACAAATAGCAATTAAAGGGTACATTATCTCCAAGCATGAACTCCAGGTGATGCTCTAAGCGGACGACCTTCTACTATTTATAAGTGAACCTGAATCCTCCCTGGTAGTGTAGGACATGGACATGATAAAAATAGAGCATTTAACAGGTTACAAAATAAACACCGATAAGACGGAGAAACTGTCCATCAGGGGCATCTATCCCCAGCCTTACAGAAGGCACACAAATATAAGTGGCATGGTACATCCATTAAATACTTAGGGATTGAAATACCAGCAGACCCTGGGTGAGTCTTCCCCTTAAACTAAAACAAACTTTTCACACATAGGTCAGTGAGGAGGTCAAGTCCTGGATTCATTTACCTATATCCTTACTCAATAGGGTGCAGTCAGTGCAAATGAATCTCCTGCCCCTAGTGCTATATTTGAAGCAAACAATCCCCATGCTCTTCAATCACAAGGAAGAGCAATGATGGGACAGATTGATCTCATGATGTGTTTGTAGCGGGGGGACACCATGGATTTCCTTGGCCAGACTCCAGACATCCAAGGAACGCAGAGGCCTGGCCCTTTCATGCTGGTCAGGATATGCACTAGCCACTCAAATAACCCACATGATGGCATGGCTGACCTCTCATACACAGGAGCCTCAATGGTTTATGATTGAACAAGAGACCTCACCTGTCACCTTAGACCACACTATAATATGTCAGCCCACTCCCTCGAATCTAGAGATGACCAGATCTATATACACTAAAAGCTATATACAAAGCTAGAGTGGCTATCTAAAATTACCAAAGAACCACTTCGGGGCACAATAGATAGGGATGTCAGCCTGGGACCCTAGCTTTCTTCTGGTGGGATTAGATCATGGATTCAGGAGATGGGGAAGACAGGGGTTGTTATATACCTACCAGTACTATGATCAGGGGGAATTTAAATTGTTTTAGACATTGCAATCTGAATTTCCCCTTGCAACACAAGATTGTTTTAGATATCTGCAAATTAGGCATTTCATGGAGACCAACTTGGGGCTCCATGTGAACTCCATGTAGATACCTCCCTTATTACTGCTGACTCTGGTTGGGGAGGAGGGGACTCCCTGACATCTAATAGCTTGGTACTATAGGGCAGAGACTGCAGCGGTTGGATTCCTATCAAAGTGGGCCCAGGAGAATTGGGAGGTGGATTTGATGATTGAGCTCACGGAGAAAGACGGGCTCTGAATAAGGTGCTGGCAGCACCGTATCACAGGCTCATACACATGGTGAGAATTTGGGTGGAAGGTGGTGGCTCATTACTTCCGCACCCCACAAGTGATGGCTAAATTCTACTTAATTGCAGACTCATCCTGTTGGAGTAAATGTGGTGCTGAGGTTTCAACACAGGCACGTGTCTTCTGGCAATGCCCAGTGCTTTCCAATTTTTTAAAGGGGTTGTCGCAGACACTTATAGTCTTATTTCCAGAACTAGGCTGTTCAACCCCAGAAACAGCAATCCTCTTACACTTCCCTCCTCAGCTTAAGAACTCTTACCCTCTTTGTCTGACCCAGGGTGGCATTGATCCACCAATCCTCTTCTGTAAGGCTACTTGGTGCTCCCAATCCCTTCTCCTTTCTCATTGTAAGATTTGGGGAGGTCCTTGGTTTAATTTATCAGTCTCCCAGCATGTACCATCTTTTTGCAGAGTGCACTGTCGGTAAGTGAGCCTGCCATTCTCTAGAATTATTTACTTCTTTTTTATGGCCATTACTTTACCAGTTTAGTTTATTTCTGCCCATGGGATCCCCTCATATGGATTCACCTCTTTTTTTCTTTTCTATTGGCATATATAGTAAGTCTGTGTGACTGCATTTTAATGTTGGTGCACTTGCGCGTAACATCTTTGAGTGCTGCAGATTTGGAGGCATGGTTGCTGTTGGACAAATGCGGGGCACACACCAGTAGGTGTGTCCCTCATTCCCCAATCAGCCTGCCAGCCAGCACCACACCACCCAGGCAAGCACATCTAAGGAAAGACAGCTGCAATATGAGCAAAGCTTGTCATATGCAGTGGACCCTTCCTATGTGCATGCCCAGCATCAAACATGGCGGCACAATGGCTGCTAAACTACCAACTTCAGGGTTGCCCGATCCCCCATCAACTTACCCTTCCCCTCTTGTATGTGCTGATGGGGGAGCCCACTCCCTGTCAGCATAATGTGCCCCCCTCTCCTTTTGGTTGCCAAGGGGTGCCCAATCCCTCTCTGCTCATGCACCTCCTGCTTTTGTTATTTGCTGATGTGGTGCCCAATCCCCATTGGCATTTGTCCCCCAATCCCTATGTGTTGATGGGGGTGCCCAATCCCCTGTCAGCTATTGTAGCCCCCCAAAAACAAAACACCTGTAAAAAGAGAAAGCATCCACAATGTTTTTTTTACACTCCTGTAAACAGAAAACAGTCCCTCATAATCTCCCTACCACCTGCATCCACCCTCTGTACACTCTGCCTCCCCACACCTCCCCTCACCCATACTTACTTCCGGAGTCTGGTGCGACAGTCTTCAGTGGACCGGGAACACGTCTGCACTCTTCAAAGCCAACTGCGAACTGAGGAAATGCTGGTAAGCTGTATAATGGAATAAATGGGGGGGTTTGTCAACTTTGATGCATATCTCGGGCATTGTTTGGAATTTTTGCACCAAATTTGCAACGCGGGGTTTTTGGGACCTCTCCTCATGAACTCTGTCACTGTTATGACGTTAACCAGTCCAGAAAGATGATTTCGCAGTCCCTGCGTGGAATCACCTTTCAGGACTGATTAATGCAAGGACAGTGGAGTGTTCATGAGGTGGGCTCTCAAAAAGCCTATGTTGCAAATCTGGTGGACGAAATCCAAAAAATGGCTGTTTTACGAGTGTGCATTGCACAGTTGCTATGCACGCTCATAACTCTGTGAATTCACAATATTTTCATGCCAGATTTTCAACATTGTCATTTTTCTACACCTCCTTGTGAACAGTATAGCTGTCATTTTTCACATCCTGTCCAAAATGTGTTTCAGCACTTCCAGTGCACAATAGCGCGGTCGCTGTGGGAAATCCATGTTCAGGACAGATTATGAAAATGACAGTGACACTTTTCAGGAGCTGAGGTCTTAAAATGCCTATGTTGTAAATTTGGTGACGATACTCCATAAAATGACTGTGTTTGAGTGTCGTTGTACACTTGCTAGCATGCTTATAGCTGCTTGAATTCACAATATTTTCACGCCAGATTTTCAATATTGTCATTTTCTACACCTCCTTGTGAACAGTACAGTTGTCAATTTTTTCACGTCCTGGCCAAAACATGTTTCCTGAACTTCCAGGCGCCCGCGATAGGCGCCGGTCATAGCGGAAATCAGTGTTGGGGCAGATCATGAAAATGACTGAATCATCAGCAGAAGTCCTAAAATGCCTATGTTGAAAATTTGGTGATGATACTCCATAAAATGATTGTGTTATGAGTGTGCATTGCAGGTTTGCCTGCAGCTCATAGCATGCATTTGTAATATTTTCATGCTGGATTTTCACCATTGGCATTTCATCACCTCTTGATTAACAGTACAGCTGTCATTTTACATATCCTGCCCGAAATGTGTTTTTGCACGCCCAGCGCAGAATAGGGTGGTCGCTGTGCGAAATCACTTTTTGGGACAGTTTGAGGATGTAACAGTGGCACTGTACATGAGCAGAGGTGCTAAAATGCCTACATTGAAAATTTGGTGCTGAAAGTCCATAAAATGACTGTGTTACAAGGGTGCATTGCACATTTTCCACACACCCTTGTAACTTTGCAAATCTGCAATATTTACATGCCACATTTTCAACACTGGCATTTTTGTACACCTCCTTATGAACAGTACAGCTGTCATTTTTCACATCCTTCCCAAAATGTGTTTCCGCACTGCACTACCAAAACCAGTGCCAGCATGACAACATTTGGCATTGACAAATACTTGTTTTAAATCTTTTATTTGTTCTTGATTTTTATTCACTCTGTCAGCATGGCTCATGCCTATTAGTACAGGTAAACACATGGAGAGCTCCAAATTTTTTTTTATCTGTCCACCTTTTGTTTGTTTGTTTGGCGTGTTTGTTTTTCTGATTAACCTGTTAGGTAAAGTAGACTTTCACTGGTTGTCAAGTGGCCTCTGCTTGGCTTTTACCCATTTTATGCTGTTTCATAATGGGGTTTGTTGCACTTGGTTGTATCTCTACCTTGCTGCTGTCCATTTTCCCCATGTCTATTATATTTTATAGGTTCCCACTAAGTGAGTATCCTACCTTTTAAATGAGTTTGTATTTGTTGCCAGGGATCCCCTTGACTTACTTTCCCTCTCTTTTTACCCATGCCATAGTGACCTCCTCTTTATGGTTGTTATTTACAGAGGTTGTTTTGTTTGTATAATTGTAGCATTTATTCTGCTTTTCTTTTAATAGTGCTGGATATACAGGCAGGGTGCTTTGTATTTGTAAGGATTTTTCCTATCTCTGTATTTTTTGAGGGGTGAAGGGCAGGAATGACATGCCCATTTGTTTCACTTTAACGTAGTGATTAACTTTAATGGTATTTTTGAGCACCGGGGGCTTTGTTTTTCAGAAGGATGGTCCTAGGGACCAAATGTGTTTGTTGTCTTGTCTTTATTTTCTTCTTGGTTCTTTGGTTTTATTCCTTTTTTCATATTCATTCTTCTGATGATCTTGTCTTGGGGGACAGAGTGCTGCCCTATTTCTGTTTCTCCTTCTTTTTTTATTTATGGTACCTGAGTTTACTGTTTTTATAGCTTCCTTTTTGACTTGATTGTGTATTCATGAGTAGTTCTTGTCAGTTTATTACATGGAACATAAAAGGCACTCAGGATGTCAGAAAGCAGTATTCTGTCCTCAAACATTTGAAACAGCTGGGTGCTGATATTGTTTTTCTTCAGGAATCTCATCTGAAATGGGAGCAGATTACTTATTTTAGATGCTTATGGCTGGGTCAGGTATGTGGGGTGGGAGATAGTACTATGAAAAGGGGAGTGTGTATTTTAATTACGCATCAGTTGCCCTTTCATTTATTGGCAGAACATTGGGATCAGGAGGGAAGATATATGCTTATTTATGGTAGATTACTGTTTCATGATCTCCTTCTGGGTTCAATACATTGTCCAATTTTTGATAACCCTCAGTTTATTCTTACACTGGCATCCTTGCTTGCCCCTTATACACATCTGCCCATAGTTTTGGGGTAGAATGGAAACTTGTCTATCAAATAGACTTAGATTGATTGGACATGCGTTCAGTGGGTCTTTTCCTGGCTTGACTGGGTCTATGAGAGTTGATGGATCATATGAACATATGAACATATGAGGAAGCCAGCAGATGATCTGATGAGTTTAACTGATCCATGGTATTTACTACACCCCACTGACCGCTCATATACTTTTTACTCCCCGCCGCATAATTCTTTTTCCTGGTTGGACTTTTTCCCACTGACTCAGGAACCTATTCTGAGATCACATACTTGTGAAATTGATTATGTTCCAGTAAGCTTAGCATTTTCACTGCAGGGCAGCTTGGAAAGGGATCTCATGTGGCATTTTAATAATCAGTTGCTCTGGGACACTGTTTGTGGATTGAAAAATTATCTTGCCTCTTTTTAGTAACTAATAGAGCTTCCATGCACAAACTAGATGTTTGTGGGAACAGTAAAAACAAGTCGGGGGAGTGTATCTGATTAGCCTCTAAAAAGCTGAACAACACTGCCCATGTCTTACTATTTTGCTTATATAAACCCTTCCATTGAAACATCGCTTCCTCCACTACACCAGAAGATACGTGGCTGACCCTTAATTCCCTCCACTCTCAATATCTCACCTTTTAATCAAATGGGCTAACCTGGCTACATTTCATACTAAGGTGTGATATTTGGACTAGGGAGAAGAAGCTGGCAAGCTTCTGGTTCTGTGCCTAAGGCAGCAGGAAGCCTCTCAGATCATACAGGAACTCTGTCAGCCAGACACCAGAGATTTAGTTGTGAACCCATGGGAAATTGTAGACATTTTCAGGTCTTATTATGAATGTTTGTATACAGAGGTCCCATCTGCTATTTCCCTTGAAAATTATATCTAGGATTACTTATGACAGACCCCCCTCCCATGTCTCACTGATGCCCAATGTGCATCCCTTCGGGGATCTATTACTTCCCCTCCCCTCCCTTCCCTTCCCTTCCCTTCCCTTCTCTTCTCTTCCTCCTGATCAGGCACCAGAACCTAATGGTTTTTCCGCTGATTTTTATAAATTTTTAGTGTCTCAGTTTACGCCCTTATTAACTGATCTGCTAAAATATCTTTATTTGAATGGTCTTCAATTTTTCCCTTATTCAAGCTCATATTACCCTCCTCTTAAAACCAGGTAAGGACAAATTCTCTCCTTCTAGTTATCATCCAATCTCCCTTCTTAATATTGATCATAAAATTTTAGCTGATAGACTTGAAGGGGGTTTGGTCTCATCTGCTAGCTTCAGAGTAAGTGAGCAAGTGGACTTTATGAAAGCATGAGTTTCTAATGATCACACCCGAAAACATTTCCATGTAATCTCGGTGTCTGGCAAGACCAGGACTACTATGGACCTGGGTTCCCTGGATGCAGAGAAAGCCTCTGATCATGTGTCCTGGCCTTTTATTTTTACAGTTTCCACTGCCTACAATATTCTGCCTGAATTAATTCTGTGCCTCCGAAATTTATATACTACTCCCTCCTCCATGCTTACTTGTAACTGTCTTACATTAGGACTTTTTTTTATTACCTGTGGCACTCAGCAAGACTGCCCCTTGTCTCCTTTTCATTTATTTCAGCTTTGGTAACCAGGTAAGTACATTGGCAACTGATGCTTTTTCAGGCACAACAAGGGTGCAATGACACAGGCAGAACAGATAAAAGATTAACAGTGTTTGAATACAGAGATTACAGATTGCAATAATTTGATAATAATTTGATTTCAGAAAGGCCTTTGACTCTATGCCCCACAAAAGGTTGATCAAGAAGTTGGTGGATCTTGGAGTTGGGGAAAAGATGGCCAGATGGGTGGAAAACTGGCTGAGGGACAGAACTCAGAGGGTGGATGTAGGGGGAGAGTTACAGTGTTAGTCATAGAAAAGTTTTGCAGTACTGAGGTATACCTAGGTATACTGAGGCAGGATCACATTACAGTCAATGCAAATTACCTCATCGGTACCTTGGTGGTACCTCAAGGTACCTCAAAGTAGGAAACATTTTGATAACTACCACTATGGCACCACAGAGGTAACCAGTGGGGACCCACAGGGCTTACTGCTAAGGCCAATGTTGTTCAATGTCTTCATCAATGACATTGGGGATGGCATTAAGGGAAAAATGTGACTATTCATGGATGACACCAAGCTCTGTGGGAGAGTGGACACAGTTGAAGGGATACAGGACCTACAAGAAGATCTGGAAAAGCTGGAAAGGTGGTCCAGGATCTGGCAACTTGGCTTCAATGCCAAGCAATGAAAAGTTATGCATGTTGGAGCCAAGAATCCCAGGACAGAGTACCACCTGGTTGAAGTCCGAGTATCTGCATCAGAGGAGGAAAAGGACCTGGGAGTGATGATCACTATTGACATGAAGCACTCACCACAGTGCAAGAAAGCAAAGGCAAAGGCAAACAATACGCTGAGATGCATATCTAGGAGGATCAGTAGTAGGAGAGAGGAGGTTATACTGCCCTTGTGCAGGTCACTGGTAAGGCCGCATCTAGAGTATGGAGTTCACTACTGGTGCCCACACCTCAAAAAGGACATTAACCAGCTGGAAAAGGTCCAGAGGAGGGCTACAAAGATGATAGTGAGTCAGCAGGGTAAGGCATATAAGGAGAGGTTACAGACACTGAACATGCACTCCTTGGAAGACAGAACAGAGAGAGGGGACATGATTGGGACCTTCAAATACTTGAAAGGGATAAATAAGGTTGCTAAGGAGAGTCTCTTTAAGATGAGTGGCAACCATAACACAAGGGGGCACATTCTTTTTTTTTTTTTTTTTTTACAGTTCTGTTCATCCTTCTCAGCAGGCCACCAACTCATCTACCAACCTACTGGACTTGGGGTCATTTGGTGACTTAAGGCACCATGCATGCCCTTGCAGAACCCCAAGCCATTCTGGAGGCTTCACCCTAGGTAGCCCAACTTTTCTCCATTTTGCCCCTACTTCAGTCCCACCCTGAGGCCCCAGAAGTGGTGATGCATTCATGTGGAGGTGCACATGCACACTGCAGCTCTAGTATCAGCCCTTCCACCCTCCCTCAGCCTAATGCCGGCACTCCTGGGAAGTGGCCCAGCCACCTGGCCTCCACCATGGGGCAGCCAAGCTCAAGGAGACCATGTACTCCCTCCTGAGGTGGGGGCTGCCAGCCTGCAGCCAGTCACATCCTCTCCTTCACCCCCACCTATGCCACCAACCCAGGATCATCCTGAACCTGGGTGCGCTGGTGTGGCATGAGGATAGTGTCTCAATCCTCTGTGCCATCAGGCTGGCTGGAGGAATGGTTTTAAGCCGGGTGGTAGGAGGTTTAGGAGGAAAGTCAGTAAACACATCTTCACAGAGAGGGTGGCGGAGACTTGGAATGCACTGCTGAAAGATCATCTCATTGAAGACAGTGGGCAGCTTTAAGAGAGGCTGGGATAGGCATGAGGGAGTGTAGGATCATGGGTAGGGAGGATGGGAGGATAGGGGGAGGGAGGGAGGGCAGGGACAGTAGCTCAAGCTGTGGACCCTGCAATACTAGCAGACTAGATAACCAAATGGCCTTCTTCTGCTGGCTTCTTTGTATGTTTATATGTATGTAATAAATTAGTACATGAAAACATAAAGTGCAAATGAAGTGCGATAAGGGATAAAGGCAGTGTAAGTTACAGTAATTCAATACAGACAGTCCAAATGCATATGCGGAGAGGGTGTAAGAGAGAAATTAGCCATGGCAATCACAGACATTGAGTGTAAAGTAGTAGTCTTTCAGCTCCTTATTAAAGGCAGAGATGGTTGAGTTTTTTTGATAGGGGTCATGGAGTTCCAAAATGAGGCAGTTTGATAACTGAATGAGCATTGTCCCAGGTTTCTGTGAATCAGCGGGACGATGATGTTATTTTTAGAGGCTGAATGGGAGGAGGGCATATCAATGAACGTGATATGTTCCACTAGGTAAGTAGGAATGTTTGTGTGCATTTTTTTTTATAAACTTGGCAAATGTTAGACTGGCATTGAGCTCTGGTAGTAGCCACTTTAAGGAGTGTAGTGAGTGGTAATGGTGTGTTTTTTCCTGCAGCACTGTTTTGTTGGCAGCATCAATGATCAGAGAGCCATAGTCCAGTGTGGGAAGCAGACTTGCCTGGGCTATTCTGAATCTGGCTTCAGGCATTAAATACTTGTGGATTCTGTACAATGAGCCCAACTTTGGTGAAGCTGGTTGGAGGTATTTGAATGTAGGTATCAAAGTACTGTGTGGAGTCTAAGTATGCTCCAAGATATTTGAAACTGCTGACTTCTTCTAGGCAGATGTTGTTTTCTGCCTTAATGCAGAATATTGAGGCCAATTTTTTCAGGTTGTGGCTGGTACTGAACAGCATTGATTTGGTTTTGTGGAGGTTCAGAACCATTTTTCTTCCACGATCCATTCCTGTAGTTTCTGAAACTGTTCCCAGTGCATGATTGATTATTCTAATGTTGTTGTTGAGGGTTTATAAAACTTTATTGTCTACTAAAGAAGAGTGTGCATGGGTTGGCAGACTGTCAGCAGATTGTTGATGAAAATGGAGAACAAAAGTGGCCCCAATATGGAGTCTTGAGGGACCCCACTTTTGATTAAGTTGATACCAGAAGCCGCACTGTTGATCTTCATCGTCTGCTTCTTGTGATTCAGATAATCTTTGTACCAGGCAAGAGCGGGGACTGAAACCTAGTTCTTGTAGTTCACGGTTAAGTACATTGTGGTCAATGGAGGATTGGAAGAAGTGGATGTGGTCCCACTGCACAAAAGTGGGAATAGGCAGGAGGCAAGAACTTCTGTGGTGGGCAAGGTTATGGAAACACTACTTAAGAAAAGATTGTGGAATACCTTAAAAACAGTTGATCATAGGATTCAGAGGTAGTATGGGTTCACGGGAAATCCTGCCAAATGAACCTAATAGAGTTCTTTGACTGGGTTACCAGGAGGTTGATCAGGGAAGAGCAATGGATGTGGTCTACCTGTATTTCAGTAAGGCCTTCAACACTGTTCCACACAGAGATTGGTAAGTAACTTGGTAGTCAGGTTGTGGGTCAGAAGATAATAAAATGGGTACAAAATTGGCTAAGTAACAGAACTCGGAGGGTGGTGGTAAAAGTAGTTCACTCAGAAGAAGGGAAAGTAACCAGTGGGGTACATCAAGGGTCAGTTCTGGGACTGGTTCTCTTCAATGTCTTTATTGGTGACATCACAGAGGTGCTGGAAGGAAAGGTATGCCTGTTCATGGATGACACAAAAATCTGCAACAGAGTAGAGACACGTGGGGTGGGGGGTAAAAATGAGAAAAGATTTGAAATAGCTGGAAGACTGGTCAAGAGTTGACAACTGGGCTTCAATGCCAAAAAGTGCTAAATTATGCACATGGGGCACAGAAAACCAAGAGCAACATATCATTTTGGGGAAAGGAGATAGTGACCACAAAACAGGAAAGAGATCTGTGGGTCATCATATCTGATGACCTGAAGGTAGCAAAGCAATGTAATAAAGCAGTGGGAAAGGACAACAGAATGCTGGAGTGCATAGGGAGGGTAGTGCCAGCAGAAAGAGGAAGGTAGCGATACCCCTGTATAGATCAATGGTGAGGCCACACCTGGAATACTGTGTCCAGTTCTGGAGGCCCCATCTCAAGAAAGACATAGACCAGATCATGTTAACATGATATTTCCTCTGCCTGCCCCTCCTGTGAGGCAGTTCCACTACATAATTGACCTCAGTCACTTTCCTAACTAGGAGAATAGGCCTTCTCATGCTTCCTGCAGTTTATTCAGTTGGACTGTGATAAGTACCATCTCTTGCTGTCCAACTTCATACTCCAAGGCTCTGGCCCCACAGTCGTACCAGGCTTTCTGCTGTTGTTGTGCAGCGACGAAGTGCTCCTGAGTGAACCCCATGAGTTCCTTAAGCTGGGCCCTGAAATTCAGGATGTACGCCATAACATATTCCCATTGGAAGGAATGGTCCACCTCCCATTCATCCTTAACTAAATCTAGGGGCTCCCTCACCCTTTGACAAAATAGGAGCTTGAAGGGTGAAACACTGTGGACTCCTGTGGGACTTCCCTGTACGCAGACAGGAGGTGAGGCAAAAATTTGTCCCATTCCCTCTTGTGCTGGTCAGCAAATGTCCTGAGCATAGTTTTGAGGGTCCCATTCAACTGCTCAACCAGGCCATTTGTCTCAGGATGATAGGGTGATGCACAGAGCTGGTTCACTCCGCACTTCTTCCACAGACTAGTCATTAGTGACAACATTAAATTTGTCCCCTGGGCCGACAAAATCTTCTGGGGAAATCTAACTCTGCTAAAGATTCCAAGAAGCTCATCAGTCACTTTCTCCACCTCAATGGACCACATGGCCACCATCTCTGTGTACCTGGTTGCGTAGTCCATGACAACCAGTATGTATCTTTTCACTGTGCACTCAGGGTGCTCAGTGACTATGTCATTAGCTACCATCTTAAAGAGTTCATCAACAATAGGCAGGGGCACCAAATCTTCCTTAACCTTGTCCCTGATCTTCCACAACCTCTGGCACTGTGGACAAGTCTGGCAGTAATTCGCCACTTCTGCGTACTTGCAGTACAAGGCCAAAAGATATTGTTGGCAAGCCACCTTTTTGCATGATTAATACCCAGGTAGCCAGAAGAAGGATGTCATGGGCCAGGGCCAAGAGCTGCTTGCAGTAAGCCCAAGGGACTACCATCTGCCAGAGCATCACTCACTCTAGCCTCATCTGTGGTGTACACTCCCTAAACAACAGCCCATTCACCCAGTAAACTAACTGTTTTCTCCCATGAGAGTCCTCAGCACTATCAGGTTTCTCTCCTAGCTTTTGTTGGGTTGGATCAGCTAGATGAGCTCTACCCAGCTTCTCCTGACTGACCCTCCCCAACTCCCCTTCAGAAGAAAATCCACCCACAGATGAGACCTCCTCTGTTTGCAGCTGGGGCTCAGTAATGCAACTCCTAGCTTCCTCAGCTGCTGAGGGAGGGGTTGACACAGGCTTTGTTGCCCCCTCCTCACCCTCAGGAGCTTGCCCTGTTGCCTGACTGCAGGTAGAAACACACACACCAGTTTCCCTGTGGTCAAAATCATTCCCCATAATCACATTCACTGGGTAATCAGGTGCATCTTCCTCTTCCCTTTCCCCATGGTCACCTTCCCACCTCAGGAGGACCCTAGCCATTGGTACTTGAACCACTGGATCTGTTATTCCCGAATCTGGAAAACTGCCTCGGCAGAATCTGCTTCCCCTGGATCAGATCTTGCCTTATCTGAGATGAAGGCGCCAGTGTCCCTCAATCCCTGTGTTACTGTCCTATTAGCTAGGATAGGGTGCATGTGCTTAGAGGAGTTAGGTGGTACTACAGTCTGTGCGCAGGCTGTTATTTTCTGGGTACTTTCTTGGTTATCCCTTCCCACGGGCTTTTGCCCTTTGTTCATGTTCTTAGGGCAGCCATAGGATAGATTACCCCACTTTCTGGAAAATGAAGCACTTCTTTCTCCTGCCCCCAAGGTCGGTGGTTGTGCTTTGGGATCAGGTGCAGGCTGGTTTACTTTAAGCTGCCTTCGTGAGTACCCTTGAAATCATGTGGTGCCCCTTCCTCATTGTTCCTACATTATATGTGTGGTCTGTTGGCCATGTACAGATCAACACTTTCTGCTGCTTCCTTCGTGGAGCTTCACACCCGGTTCAGTAACCATACACACAGGTCCTATGGTACAATTTTAAGAAACTGATCCCTTACAAAAAAATATTTTATTTGCTCTACCATTCTGGCTTTAGCACCACCCACCCAGCAGTCCATAGGTACACATTTGAACATGCTGCTCTACATATTTTTTCTCCTGTGCCCTTTCTTAACTCTGAATTTTCTCCAAATAAGCCTCAGGAGTTAGCTCAAAACATTTCAGTAATACCCTCTTGACGTTGTCATAGTCCATACAGTCCTGAACATCCATTCTCATAAATATGTGCAGAGCATGCTCTGTAAGTAGTGGTGTGAGGTGGTACAAAGCCCTGTTCACTTTTAACTGCACACATACATACCCTCTTAAATGATTTTAAAAACAAATGAAGATCATCACTCTCCCGGCAAAAGGAAACATTTTTTAATAAATTGTGGCTCTGTGGCTTTGACTCCCTATGCCATTATAGTTTTGTTTTGTTGTGGTTCTTTCTGGCACAGTTTCACCATCACTTTCTCATGCTGTCATTCCTTCTCTCTTTCTGCTTGTTCCTCCTCTCTTTCTGCTTGTTTCTTATCTCTTTTGTCAGCCTCCAGATCCATTCTCTTAGTTTCAGTTTCAAGCTTTACCCACTGTAGTTGCACCTCCTCCAACGCAAGCTCCATTTTCATGAGCTCAAGCTGATTTAGAAACTCTGCCACCTTGATTCTTGGCTTAGGCTCAGGCTGTGCTGTTTCACCAGCTCGTGGCATAAGGCACCCCTCTGGCTCAAACTCTGTTACCCTCAGTCTCACTACTCTGGTAACTGTCCTTGTCGACCACCTGATGCATTTGGCCATATGCTCCAGGGGCCAGCTGCCACCCCTGCACTTGGTTCTGCTCTGTTAGGGTTTCCATGAGTCCATCTTCTTTCAGGCCCTCATAGACAATTCCTCTGTCTTTGCACACCTCACGGAGCTGAGACACCTTACATCTGCCATATGTTGAAGACATGCTTGCTATCTACACTGCACTAAGCTGTGTTTCTAGAAATAAAAATAACAGTAGTAAACCATGTACTCTTTTTGTATATCCTGTTTTGTGACTGTTAATGTAACTTTCTACTGGTACACTTTGTTTCCTGTGTGTTAGGTAAGGTTCTAACCTAGAGATCCTAGTCCACAAGGAAAGCACGCTGCAGACAAATTCTGTCTCTTCAAATTTGTGCACTATCTGCACTGCTATTAGCACTTTATGACAATCTGCCCTTTGGCTATACTTGCTTGCAGGGCAGTTGTCTGGGTAAGTAGTCCATTGCCACCACCACTTGATTGCATCAGGAAACTCCAATCTTGTGCTCAAGACTAGGGATGTCAAATACAACAATGTTTAGAAGAATGCAGTTTGGACAGCAGACTGTAAACAGAGAATTTGTTGTACCAGCAGAAATATTAAAATTACCTTCTCAACTATAAGGCACAGCCACTGATTCAATAAAGATAGAGACTTTACTAGTAGGCCTATTACAGGTATTAAGTAATTACTACAGGCAATAACAAATATACAGGATCTGTACAGTAAGACAAAAGGTTTATACATTTACTGGGAAAGGAAAATAATGTCAAGTACACAGACAGATATGTGATAGAAGGCTCTCAAAATCTAGTCTCTCCTAGCATCTAATTTTACCTGCTAGCTAACTTGAAAAGGGTACTCCTTTAGATTGCACTTTCCTCACACAGACAAGTTAGTTATCTTAGCAGAGCTCCTACCTTCTTCTCCCAATGTAAAATGTCAGAGAGAGAGAGAGAGAGAGAGAGTGTGAGTGTGTCCAGCTCCCAGTTTTATCTGCTCAGGGCTATGAGGAGTGACCTCTTCCTTGAGTGACAATTTCCAACAGTGTTCCCCACCCACTTGTGTGTGTGTGTGTTTGTGTGTGTGCGAACATGCAAATTTGCCAGAAGCAGACCACCTGGTCTGTCTATGTCTGCCTGAGTGTACAGCTAGCACCCCTAGTCTGCAGCTGCCCAACCCCCTCCACCTCCATTTCTCCTTTGACTGCCTCGGCCCCCGCCACCCATAACCTCCCTTGCTTTGTCCCATCCCCACTTGAAACTTCCTACTGTCTTACATGAAATCACCCCCTCCGGTAGACCATTTCATTTAGTCACCACCCTCTCAGTGAAATAGTGCCTCCTCGTCTCCCTCCTAAATTTTCCTCTTCAGTCTTAGACTGTGCACCCTTGTGTCCCTTCCAATCTTCAGTTTAAACACCCATTCAGTGTTGGCTTTGTTTACCCCCCTTAAATATTTGAACTTCTCAATCATATCCCCATCCCTCGTCTCCTCCAGTCTATACATGTTCAGCTCCCTCAACCTGCCTTCATAGGCCTTTCCTTCCATCCCTTGTAACAATTTGTGTTGCCCTCCTTTGCACTCCCTTCAGTAAGTTAATATCCCTTGTAAGATATGGCCGACAGTACTGCACACAGTATTTCAAGAGTGGCCTGACCAATGATCTGTATAGGGGCAGGATCACTTCCCTATGCCTGGACAAGAAACCCCTTGTGATACAGCCCAGCATCCTGTTAGTCTTAGCCACTGCTTTCCTGCATTGGGCAGAGTTATTCATGCTCCCTGTTACTAACACCCCTAGGTCCTACTCCTCCTCCATGATCCCCAGTCTCACCTCCCCAGACAGTATTCCCTCCTTGGGCTTTTGCCCCAAAGTGCATAACCTTGCACTTCTTGCATTGAATCCAGCTGCCACTTCTCTGATCATCCCTCCAGTTTGTTTAGGTCCCCTTGCAGTTGCTTCCATCACTCCTTCTCGTCCACCACCACCCCTAGTTTGGTGTCGTCTGTGAACAGACTAACCCTGCTCCCAACTCTGTTTGCAATATCTGAAATAAACAGCAAAAAGAGCACCGGGCCAAGCATCAAACCATGTGGTACGCCGCTTATTACCATTCTGGATGTTGAGAGCTCATCCCCACAACCACCCATTGCAGCCTCCCCTCTAGCCAGTTCTCTAGCCAGTGTGTCAGCTACTTCCCCACCCCCACAGCCATTAGCTTCTCCCCAGTCTTCCATGAGGCACCAAATCAAAGGTCTTACTGAAGCCCAAGTACAGGACATCAACTGCTCAGCCCCCATTCAGCTCTCTTGTCACCCAGTCATAATATTCTATTAGGTTCCTCTGACAAGACCTCACCGAGATGAACCCATGCTGCCGCCCATCCTGGAGGCCATGTCCCTCTAGAAACGACACCAGTCTCTCCTTTAATATTGTCTCCATCAGTTTCCTCACTATGGAAGTGAGGCTGACAGGCCGATAATTTCCTGGCTCATCTCTAGGCCCACTTTTGTGTATGGGCACCACATGGGCCACCCTCCAATCCTGAGGCACACAGCCCGTGTCCAGGGAGGTACTGAATAGATCTGCCAGAGGTTAGGCCGACACCTCCACCATCTCCCTCAGTACTCTGGGGTGGATGCCATCTGGACCTGGTGCCTTGTCCACCCTTATTTATTTATTTATTAATTTTTGTTTACTGGGTAAGCACACTAGACAACCAGGTGCCTACAGTATTTTCAGGTGCGACCCGGGAGATTACAGAGATACATACATGATTATTACAGAGATACATACATGATTACAAGGATACAATCAGGTACAGCAGGAAAACAATAAGAGCAGGTACAAGTAAGGGCATCAGACATAAGCGAGATAAATGAAGCAATACCAGGGGACCTTATCTCCCCTGTGGTAGGAAGATAATAACTTCATACATAGGAGGCCAGCCGTTGGCTGGGAATAGCAGCCAACACGACATCTGGAGGCTAGGGGTTGAGGCATACATCAAGGAGATTACAAGAGGAGGATAGGAGAGGCCAAAGGAACACTCAGATGGCCTAGCACAACTTGATCCAGAAAAGCAAGGAAGGCTCCTTATAATCTGATACACTGAACCCCTATATGTTTCACTGGAGGGGAAGGTCAGGATACCCTACACCATAGAGTAGAAGGAACAGTGGGGCAAGTGGCAGGAGTAACTTAAAGGGAAACAATGGAAAAGACAAAGCTTTCCTCAGACACTCCAGAAATGCTCAGTTAGTGCTTTCAGACAGTAACAACTTTATTTAATGATTTAGAACAGCTATCAACGTCTTCCATTTCCTGTTGCTGGCAGCAGCCATTTCATGAGCAGCAGTGAGCCTCCTGAGCTCACTGTATGCTAATATGCCTATTGGATCTCAACTATTGGTTGACAGGACATATTAGCATAAAGTGAGCTCAGGAAGCACTCTGCTACTCATGAAATGGTGGCTGCCAGCAACAGAAAGTGAAAGTTGAAGGCCACAGTTTAAATCACTAAAAAATCAATTAGAGTTATTTGTTAAAAAATGTTACTGTCTGAAAGCACTAATCAGTATTTTTGTAGCACCTGGGTAAAGCTGTGCTTTTTCCACTGTTTCCCTTTAAGTGCAGAGGCAGGGAAGGGCAGATTTGAGGAAGCCCCAGAGGGAAGCCTTAAAACAGGAATGGGAGGTGGTGGAGCAAGTGCTTGCTGGCAGGGAGTTCCACAGCCTTGGAGCAAGGGTATTGAAGGCCCTGTCACCCATCTGGGTGCTTGTTTTAGGCACCAGAAGGACATGGGAGTCGTTGGACCTTAGGTGGTAGGAGGAGGAAGGAGGAATGAGGGTAGCTGCAAGGCCAGGAGGGGTGGCAGTTCTGATGACCTTGTCAATGAAGTTGCCTAGTACGAAGTTGCCTTAATGTCCTCAGTCCCTCAAGTACCCTACTCCCCATGATCCTTTGGTCTGTCAACTCCTCTTCTCCTTCCCCCACCCTTCCTGTCCACTGTGGTAGTGGACCATCTTTCTTCCTAGTGAAAACAGAGCAGAATTACTCATTTAGTGCTTCTGCTTGTTCCACCCCCTTATCCACCCATTCCCTTCCCCACTTTATCTTCACTATATGGTCCTTGCATGTCCTCTTTTCCCTGATGTATCTAAAAAAGTCCTTCTTCCCACCCTTAATGCCCTGTGCTAACCTTAGTTCTGTGGAGGCCTTGGCTGTTCTCACCTGCTTGGTCACTACCTTGGACCAGTTCTCGTAAGTCTCCCTATCCTCTCCCTTACTCATTCTCCTGAACTTCAGATACACAACCCTCTTCATCCTCACCTCCTCCAGCACCTCACTGTTCAGCCAGCATGGTTTCCTTGCCCTGCCCTTCTTGCTTCTAGTCCTGGTGCAGGCTTCTGTAGCCTTTGTTAGCTCAGTTTTAATAATGTTCCACTTTTGTTGTGTGTCCGTCTTCAGCCCAATAGCCTGGAGCTTCTCTCGCAATATATCTCTCATCCTTGTGAAGTCCACCCCCTTGAAATCCACCACCTTGGTGCCTGTGCCTCTGTACTCCCTGCCCAATGTGAGTCTGAACCACACTGGTTGGTGGTAGCTTCCAGCAAGTGGGTCCTCAACCTTTACTTCTCTCCCTGCCTCCACATTAGACAGCACCAGGTCCAATATGTTGCCTAGTCTTGTAGGCTCGCTCACCAACTGTGCCAGGACACCATCCTGGATCTCTTCCAGGAGCACCTGTTCCCTTGCACTGGAGGTGGCCGGGGTGCTCCAATCAATCCCTGGCTGATTGAAATCCCTCGCTATCACCACACTCCCCATTCTACACACCCTCCTTATTTGTTCTGCTAACTCCCTATCCAGTTCCACTGTCTTAGTTGGTGGACTGTACACCACCCCCAGCCTCAGCTTCCTACATTTGGGGTCCAGAATCTGCACCCAAAGGGCCTCTATCCCCCCTTCCCCCTCCTCCCTCATGCATTTGATCCCCTCTCTCACAAGAGCACTACCCCGCCCCTCTCCCAACTCCTGGTCTTTCCTGTGAATGCTATACCCTGGGACTGCCAGATCCCAGTCATGGTACTGGGTGGCCCAAGTCTCCATCACTGCAGCAATGTCCACCTTCCCTTCTGTAAAGAGCACCTGGAGATCTGCAATTGTGTTACCCATGCTTCTCGCATTTAGGGAGGCCACATTCCATCCGTAACCCTCTGTCAACTCCCCCCTCTTTTCCCTGATCTGCTCCCCTCCTCCCTGTGGTCCACCCCCTTATTCGCCCTGTTATTACAGGGCCTCACATTTAGCACTTTTAGTTTAGAGTGTGTGTGTGTGTGTGTGTGTGTGTGTGTGTGTGTGTGTGTGTGACATCATCCAGGCAAACTGACATCCTTCATACCTATGACATCCTACACACAGCTTTATGACCTTATTTACCGGGATATCCCTTATGTCAAAGCTAACAGTTTCACAGCTGCTGGGATCTGCTGCTGAATAATCCCATTGGAAAATTGACATCTTCACAATAGGCAAGCAGCACTCATGAGAGCTGCATGAACATGTGACCAGGAAGCCATTTTGGGTGTCCATCCCAAACAGAACTTATAACAGAAAAATAATTACATTAACAACAATAAAAAAATAATAAATTAAATCTGGTCACATTTCCCAGCACACATCTATCCATGTTTTGGCCTTGCTTTTACCCTCTATCCTTCTCTGCAGTGAGTGCTACAACAGGAGTGAACGGGAACCTTACCTTAGTTGTCTGGCAGAGCCTCCTGATTCCTACAGCCTCGTACAGATCAAACCAAACAAACAATGGCACTCAGCAGTAAAAACTAAACAGCGGAGGTAATAAACCCAACTCTTTATTGATCCCACACAGTAGGCTGCTGTAAGTTATGTGCTTTAAATAGCAAAGCTGCATTCTGAATTTCATTGTGGGGGATGATTTCTGAGGCACTCCACATTCCTGACATCATGGGTTGTATACACCTGATAGGTTGTCTGATGCACATGTGACTAAAACTAAGTCTGTCCCCTTTCAAGGGTCTTAGGTCTCCTATGGTCAGTTCTAATTGTGCATCTGAAAAAGGTTTTCACTCACCTCCAGAGCTCCAGACTTTAATGTAAAAGAAGAATACATCAGCAAGGTAGGAATACTACAATTATACGCTTCTAGGGTAACAGAGAAAATGCCAGCTGTGTTTTGACTTCACTATATAATAACAGGCTCCAAATGCTATTGTATAGACAGCCTAGAACTGCTGTATCTTTAACCCACATCAGGCTTCTCAGGAACCGAATCAGGCAGAAACAGATAGCAGATACAAAATTAACAGTTTGATATTTTAGAACCCTTCCAACAGTTCTACAGTTCACAATTCTGACCAATAACAATATTCATGGAATAGGATGCCTGGGACCCCTAGCAGCGGTCCCGGCATCCTGAAGGTGAAACTACAAGGGGAAATCTCTGGGCAAGTAACTCTCAGGAACCCCTGCTAGCAGTTCTGCTATGGCCCACATGCTCCCTGGTACCACTGCTAGAGGTCCCAGGAGCAGATATCTGTGGAAAATAGGGCATAAATGCCCATGCTGCAGCCCCTACCTGAATCCTAAGGGTGCTCTGGGCACCCCTTTCAGCAGTCCTATACTCTCTGCTGCCAGCCTCACAAAATCACTTTTGCAGCCTGAATTACAAGAGTGCTCTGGACACCCTTTCCAGCAGTCCCAGATTCTCCTCTACCATCCTCACAAAACAGCTACCCTAGCCCCAAGGTACTTCAGCTCGCTGCACCCTATGTGTTATCACACAGCAGAAAACAAACACAGCAGTAGCTCTACAGACCATAATGGAGATGCTACTATGTTACTTTATGACCCCAGTCCTTAGATAATCTCCTTCTGTAGCTATTTTCATTTCCCTGACCTCCCACTCTCATGCTACATCAAACCGCGCTCCTATTGGTGCTCAACACGCACGAGAACTCACGCACCATGTTATCATGTGATGACATCTGCCCTACTGGGAAAATCATGTCCAGCACTGGTGATCTGCCCTATGCTACTGCTACCTCACTAGCGAAGCAAATGAGAAAACTTTAACAAACAGTTCTCCCCTGCAATCACATAAAGCACCTTGCTTGCTATTAAATAACACAGTGCACCCTGTGTTACTGCTATAACGCCATCCCACATTTTTAAAATATCCACAGCACTGAATTGATACATCTTGATAAAGGCTGCATTCCTTCTCTCAGCATACCCCCCTCCCCCTTAAAAGGACAGAGTGCATTACAGAAGGAACATTGCTAATGTTTATACAGCACATTCCCTTAAAAGGAAAGAGCACAACAAAGGTCATGATTAATAAATATGGTATTTTTGCTAACTTTATACAGCAAATTTATATGGATACTGAGAATGTGTTCTCTATTACTTAAAAGATCGCAATTCCCAAAACAAAGAGTTGTGGGCAGTGCAATGTCCCCATTCCACACCAGCAACTAGGAAGGCTATGTTCCTCTTGTGTAGAAGACTCCATGAGGCACAATGATGTAGAGGAGAATGAGGAAGAGTTCACACCCCCTACAGATACAAGAGATATACAAAACACAAAACACCACTCCGACACCACCAAGGCATCGATACAAAACAATCAATTTATGCAGGCCCAACAGGAGGTGCTAGCAGCAATGCTGCTACAACTGACCGAATTATCTAAACAACAGACAGTCAATCCCCATCCAGCAAAGAAAAGGGTCACTGTCTCCCACTCTAGACCTCTAGAGACTCCCGCAGCAGATCCCTTACCCTTACCTTCGAATCCAGGCAATGACTCAGATGAGGAAGAGGAAGACCTCGATCAAGAGCCACAGACTCTCATGGCTAAGTGGTGCTTTCCAGACCAAATTCCATCACTAGTCTGAAACATCATGGATATGATGGGCTCCGAAACTATAGCCCCCACACCTACTTCTAAACTAATACAGTCACTGCAACCACCAGCCAAGCAAGCAGACATCTTCCGTGTCTGCGAGGCAATAGACAAGCTGGTACAAAAAGAATGGTCCTCATCCAAAGCAGCTAGAATCCCAGATCATAAATCCTGGGACAAAATGTAGCCCTTACAAGTGGAAAAACTAGCCCTCTGGTGCACTTCTCCCATAGTGGACCCGCAAATAGCTGCACTAAACAAAAAGACTGTACTTCCCACTGAATCTGCATCAGGGCTAAAGGATCCCATAGACAGAAAACTGAAAAAAAAAAAAAAAAAGAACACAGAGTTAGCTGGCTTGGGAAGCAGAGCCACTTCCACCACGATTTATGCCACAAGAGCACAGTTAACCTGGCTCCAGGAGATTCAGAAAACAATTCCAGCAAAGTCTCCAGAATCTATACTCCTGGATAACGCCATACTATCCACTAAATACCTGGCAGATATGGTGGTAGATTCCTTAAAGATAAATGCCAGATCAGCCGCTGTCACCAACAGAGCCCGTAGATCCTTAAATATGAAACTATGGGATGCAGAGAAGAAATCAAAGGCTACCTTACAAAGACTACCATATAAGGGCAACGTGATCTTTGGCAAAGGTCTAGAGAAATACCTTAAGGGCAAGGAAGAAGGAAAGGCACTAAACAGAGATCAATCCAGATCTTAGTACCTACTAGCCAGACAAAGGAGCAGATATCACTCCTTTCGAGACAAGAAAAGGGGGAGTTCTATCTTCAGGGGCAATACTTACAGGCAAAACTACATGAGCCCCTATCACTATAACAAGTACAGAGGCAGGGGTTCAACACACAGAGGCAGAGGAAATTACACTCATACAAACCAGTCCAGGCCATGACTACACACACTCACATCATGATCACACTACGACAGTGGGTGCAAGAATGACACAATTCTTACATCAGTGGGAAAAGTCCACAACAGACAAGTGGGTCTTAGAAATAATACAAAAAAGGCTATGCAATAGAATTCAACCAGCTCCCATGGGAAAGCAGAATGATTTACTCACCTGCCTCACATCACAAAACCACAACAAGTCAAGTCCTAATGGCTATACAGGAACTTCGTGCAAACAATGCAAACAAAGCAAGAAGAAGAAGGCAAAGGGGTGAATTCCATCTTTTTCACGGTTCCAAAAAAGACAGGAGGCATCAGACCAGTACTGGACCTCAAATACATCAACAGATCAGTGAGATACACCCCCTTCAAAATGGAGACCATCTGGTCCACCCTCCATGTATGCAGACAGGGGGGACTTTCTCACCTCAATAGACCTGAAGGACGCTTACCTTCATGTACCCATGAGACCCAGCCACTCCCGATATCTCCACTTCTGAATACTGGGCCAACACTACCAGTACCAAGTACTACCATTCAGCCTTGCTTCAGCCCCGAGGGTGTTCACAAAGGTCTCGATAATACTAGCAGCCAAACTTCAAGAAAAGGGATTCCACGTTATCCCATACTTAGACGACTGGCTCATCAGAGCAAGATCATGACAGCAATCCGCCAGGGAAACACAAGTGGTGGCAGACTGCTTAAACAATATGGGTGGGTAATCAATCACAAAAGCCAATTAATATCCAATCACTCCATCAAACATCTAGGCACCCTCATAGACACAGAAAAAGGCCTAGTATTCCCATCTCACACAAGAATTCAATCACTCTTATCTACCGCTCAGTTACTGCAGGACCACCAACAACCAATGCTACTGCTCATATATCTCAAATGTTAAGTCTTATGTCCTCCACAATAGACACAGTCCCTTGGGCAAGATGGCACATAAGACCCCTCATGTCCTTCCTGTTAACTCAGGGACCCACACATGATATCAACCTAACAAAGAGGGTCACCCTACCACCAAGGGTCAAATCAAGCCTGACATGGTGGACAAGCAGACACAGACTAACACAAGGCATGCTCCTAGACATACATCTGGACATAATGATAGAGACGGATGCCAGCCTCACAGGGTGGGGGGCCGTATTGGGAAAACACACAACATAAGGAAAATGGTCCTTAACTGATCAAAACTAACAATAAACATACTGGTGATGAGGGGCAGTATTCAGAGCACTACTACACGTCTCACAACTGATCAATAAAAACATGTCCAGATAAAATCAGACAACCAAGTCACGGTAGCATACATAAACAAGCCAGGTGGCACAAAAAGCAAGGCAATAATGGCAGAGACATCAAAGCTTATGACATGGGCACAAAGAAACTTACAATCAATAACAGCCATTCACTTAGCTGGGAAGCTAAACACAACAGCAGACTGGCTAAGCCCCCAAATGGTCCACCCCAGGGAGTGGGAACTCCATCCACAAGTGTTTCTACAATTGAACCACAGATGGGGACTGATAGAGATAGACCTCATGGCTCACACAAGAACCGCCAATGCACAAAGTATTGGTCACGGTTCAAGGACTACAGAGCCATGGGAGTAGATCTCCTCACAGCTTCATGGACATTACAAGTGGCTTACGTATTCCCTCCTTTTCCACTGCTTGCTCAGGTGCTGAAGAAGATATGCATCTCGAGAACACGCATTATACTGGTGGCACCACATTGGCCAAGAAGATCCTGGTTTGCCACAATAGTCTCAATGGCACTAGCCGACCCCTGGAAACTACCACACAGACCAAACCTACTATCACAGGGTCCTATACTGCATCCAAACCTTCAACACCTGCAACTGACGGCATGGCTCCTGAAAGGGAGAGACTGCTAAAAGCAGGATATCACCCATCAGTCATACAAACTATGGCATCATCACGACAACAATCCACAATTACCACATAGCAACGACAATGGGATATATTCAACAAATGGTGCACACACCACAAAATAGACTCTAAATTATGCACTATACCTCAGATCCTACTGTTCCTTCAGGAGGCACTACAATTGGGACTGTCACCAGCCTCACTGAAAGTGCAAGTCGCAGCAACTGGGACAGCCAGGGGACTAATACAGGGCACTACCCTGAGTTCACATCAAGATGTAATATGGTTCTTGAAGGCAGCAGCCAACATAAGCCCTCTCAATAAACCAATACTAGCCCCCTGCGAACTAACAACAGTACTGACGGCTATGACTAGGCCACCATTTGACCCTCTAGATTCCATTCCCATGAAATGGTTGCAACTCAAATCCATTTTCTTAATGGCAATAGCGTCCACCAGGTGGGTAGGTGAACTACAGGCCCTCTCATACAAAGAACCATTTCTACAGTTCTATAATGACAGAATATTCCTGTGCCCCACTGCGTCATTCCGACCAAAAATAGTCTCAAACTTTCACCTCAGTCAGACTATCGAGATAGCAGCAGAACTACCACCAGCGGAAATACAGGCCGATCCACAGCTAAAAATGCTGGGAATGAAAAGGGTTCTTACACCTTACATTGCCAGGACAAAGGACATTAAAAAAAACAGACAGACTGTTCATCATAGTACAAGGACACAGAAAAGGCATCCCCACCTCCAAGTCATCTATAACGGGATACCTGAAGGCAGGCATATCAGAGGCTTACAGAGCAACTAACACTCACGTACCACTAGACCTAAAAACACATTCCACCAGAGCAATTGTGATGCCATGGGCAGAAAGGAATATGGCCACTGCAGAAGAAATATGCACTGAAGCTACATGGTCAACCATTCACACTTTCACCAGACACTACAGAATGGATGTGTCACAAGACACTAAGACAAACTTCCCAAGGGCAGTGCTCCTAGCAGCCTGCACAGAAAATAACATTGACACATCTAACCCTCCCTAGGGAATGATCACTGCTTTTTAACAACCCATGATGTCAGGAATGTGGAGTGCCTCAGAGATCAACCCCCACAATGGTAGTTTACACACGTGGTGAAGGTGATTGTGGGGGAATGGATCTCTGAGGCACTCCACACCACACCCTACAAAGACTCAATTTTCTAGTAAGCTCTCAGTACAGAAGTAAGATTGTACACAGACCTTTGACAAGGTAACCAAAAATTTATGCAAGTAATGCTAACACTTTGTACCTACTATACAAATTAAAAATAACAGTACAGAACATATAATGTTATTCAGCATATTCTTATTCAGGGTACAAGTAGGGGGATTTTAACAGATTTCATTTCAGATACAGCTTTGGAATACATTGAACTGACCATAGGAGACCAGTGACCCTCGGAAGGGGACGGACTTAGTTTTAGTCACATGTGCATCAGACAACCTATTAGGTGTATACAATCCATGATGTCAGGAATGTGGAGTGCATCAGTGATCCATTCCCCACAATCACCTTTACCAGGTGAGTAAACTACCATTGCCTTTAAGAATTCACTTTATCATCCATGCAGCTCTTGCTGTCAAGCCACACCCCCTGATGAAGCCTCACACATATGAGTGAAATGCTGGGATATAGTGCCATGCTCTCTCTGTGAGATCAATGAAGAGTTGGATTTAACCCTTAGGCTGCCAACAGAATTAGAACATATAGGAATTTTGGACTGGTATATCAGTTTGCGGCTCTGCAAGGGTTAACACTTCTATGGTGTAGTTTTCTCTGCTGACTGCTACCAATTGTTTGTTTTGTTGTACAGTTTTTTGGGGTCAGCACCCCTTGTGCCATGAGCGTGTGGTGTGGTGCTTGTTCCATTCCTGTGCTATTCCACTCACATGCTGAGACATGAACCTATGTGGGATATGTTAGGAGTGTTCCTTTTATCTGCGCTTTGGCACCTCCTCCAGGTGGGGTTTCCTGTTTGATTTACTGCGCTTCTGATTGGTAGTCAGGCTGCCATGTCACTCTCCTCCGCTTAGTCTCTGACCCTCTCGACCTTTGAGAGAGAGCAAGGGAGAAAATGAGAGGCAGCTGCTGTCCTACTGAGAAAAGCAACACTCCCAAGCAGGTTAGTTATACAATCAGAAGGCAGCAACTGCATGCCTGAGTTTTCAGACCCAATGCTCAGAAATGAAAGAAAATATCACCAATTTTCCAGACAATATAAAACACGCCTTTTACATCAGCCCTTTGTCTCTGCTTACTTGAAAAAAATTCCCTTGCCTTTAAATGCCTTTTAATTCCATTTCACATTGCACCCTCCATTTGTCTTTTGTACATCAGCCCCTATTCTCTCTATTTATTGTAAAAACATCTGTGTTTTAAATTCTGTCTCTTTAGCACCTTCCATTTGCCTTATTGACTGTGCCTCAAATTTCTTGCATTATAGTCCTACCCTTGATGCAATGTCCCTCCATGGTGGCTTTTACCCCCACCCACCCCCACTTTAACTCTCACCCTCCCAATGGCTGTCCAAAATGGAAGACAAATCAATGATGCCAAATAGTAGGCATCAAAGGGTACTTATAGAACTCAGGGTGGTACTGGCTGCACCTCCAACAGTCCTGTTTAACAGCTCACTGGAAACAGGAGTGGTCCCACAGGACTGGAGGAGGGCAGATGTAGTCCCGCTTCACAAAAGCGGTAGCAGGGAGGATGCTGGCAGTTATAAGCCAGTCAGCCTGACATCACTGATGGCAAAGTTAATGGAACCAGTAGCTGAAAGAAAGGATCGTGGCATATCTTTAATCCAGTGGGTTACAATACCTGAGGCAGCATGGGTTCACAGGGGGTGGTCATGTCAAACAAACCTGATAGATTTCTTTGACTGGGTGACCAAGGAATTAGATCAGGGTGGCACAGTGGACATGGCCTACCTAGAGTTCAGTATGCCTTTTGACGCCATTCCACATAGGAGACTTGTAAGCATGCTAGGTAGCTTAGAACCCATACAAAAAATAAGTTAGAAAATAACTAGTGATTACCTTTCCATTGGGTAATGGCTAACTAAAAAGTTAAGCATTATGCTTGACCATTGGTTGAGGAGTTTTTCTCAACTAATGTTTAACTTTTGCCATCTAGCAATTAGTTGGGAATTTTTTTTGTTTATTTATTCATTAGTTGAGAAATAAGATTGAAAAATACTGTAACTAGGAATTAATTGAAATGTTCTACTTAAACATAATCCTGCTTGAGAGTTAGTTGTTTATATGACCTAGAAAATTTCTCAGTAGTTTTACTTGAAATGCAAGAAATGTCTCAGTTATTAATTACTTGACATTTTAACTTTGAGGAAGCCTAGCAGTTGTCTGGGTGAAATGTAAGGTTTTTTTCCTCTGCATCATCTCCAGCTTTGTAAACCCAGCCGCTGGTTGCTGTACCACCAAGTTGAGAAAAATAAAACATTTTGCACTCTACATATTTTTTGTGTTTGTTTGCACGCATGTGCAAGAATCATTATGCGGTAGCTTAGGAGAGAAGCGGGTTGTGGAGGTGCGTCAATGTGGCCACCAATGCCAGCACTACATTTTCAGGTTTGGAGGTATGCACCCAATGCAGGCCCAGCGTCCTGATGATGCTGGTTCTACAGAAGTGCCACCAACTTGAAATGATTTGGCCGCTGTAATGAGGGGTCGCTTCGTCATTGCAGCATCAGCAATTCCACTGCAATGAGGGATCGACACGTCATTGGGGGCGGTAACTTGCCTGGTGTACCATTCCCCCTCGGCATTTCCCTAAACATGGTGGTGGCTTCCTCAGAGCCCCAATGAAAGCCAACTGATGGGGTGCCCAATCCCCCTGTCGGCATGACCCTGACCCTGTATATTTGCCGATGGGGGAGCCCACTCCTCATTGGCATAATGTACCCCTCCCCCATTTGTTATGTGCTGAGGGGGTGCCCAATCCCCCTCGGCATCATGCACCCTCAAACAGTCTTTATTTGCTGTTGGGGGGACCAATCCCCATTGGCTTAAATCCCCCCTTCCCCAAAATGCAGGCGGAAAAGTGAGAGCCACCCCAGTGTGCATAAATGAAGTCTGAAAAAAACCTTCCCACGACATCCTTTTCATTATTTTTTGCCACTGAACAAAGAAAATGGTCCCTAATGGTCTTTTATGCACCATCCCACAACCCATGCCATCCACTGCACACACCTCCCACAACCCCCTCACCCCATACTTACCTCTGGAGCTTAGCACGACAATCTCCGTTGGATGGGGAACATGTCTGCGCTCTTCAAAGCCAACCGCAAACTGAAGAAATGCCAATAAGCTGTATAATGGCATAAATATGGTTTTTTTCAACTTATGTGGATATCTCAGCCATTTTTTGGACTTTTGTCACCAAATTTTCAACATGGGGTTATTAGGACCCCTCCTCATAAGTACAGTCACTGTCATGGCATTATTTGGTCCTGAAAGGTGATTCTGCCATCACTGCACTGAATCATCTTTCAGGACTGATTAATGAAATGACAGCATGACTGTTCATGAGGTGGGCTCTCAAAAAGTCTATGTTGCAAATTTGGTGAAATAAATCAAAACAAGCATTTGTCAATGCTGAATGTTGTCTCACTGGCATTGACTTTGGTAATGCAGTGCGGAAAAACATTTTGGGCAGGATGTGAAAAATGACAGCTGTACAGTTCATAAGGAGGTGTAAAAAAATGGCAGTGTTGAAAATGTGGCATGTAAATATTGCAAATTTGTGAAGTTACAAGGGTGCATGGGAAATGCGCAACACACGCTTGTAACACATATAGAATAGTGGATTGGTGACCATCCACAACAAGGCTATGTTTCCATTGAGGGTTGTTGATGACATCATGGAGACCTCGGGAAAGCTCGAGGAGGTCTTCATGTGTTCTTTAACCTCGATAAACATAACGTTGTGGATGGTCCAACAACCTGAGCCCCTCAACCATATACTATAGTCATTTTGGGACGTTGGCACCAAATTTTCAAGATAGGCATTTTAGCACCTCTTCATACACAGTGTCACTGTTATTTCTCAAACTGTCCCAAAAGTGATTTCGAGAGCGACGCTTATTTTGCACCGACATGCGGAAACACATTTTGGGCAGGATATGTGAAATGACAGCTGTACTGTTCATCAAGAAGTGTGGAAAAATGCCAATGGTGAAAATCCAGAGTGAAAATATTACAAATGTACAACGTTATGAGCGTGTGTGCAATCTGCCAGTGCACGCTCATAACACAGTCATTTTATGATGTATCATCACCAAATTTTCAACACAGACATTTTAGGACCTCTGATCATGAACAGTATCACTGTCATTTTCATAATCTGGCCAGAACACTGATTTCCCACAGCGCCCGTGCTATTGTGCGCCGGAAGTGCGGAAACACATTTTGTGAAGAATGACAGCTATACTGTTCACAAGGTGGTTTACAAAAATGGCAATGTTGAAAATGTGGCATGAAAATATTGTGAAATTCGTGAAGTTATGAGCCTGCGTAGCAGCTACGCAAGGTGTGCTCGTAAAACAGCCATTTCTTGGATTTATTTCCACAAAATTTGCAACATAGGCTTTTTCAGAGCCCACCTCATGAACAGTGGCACTGTCATCTCATTAATGGATCCCAAAAGGTGATTCCATGCAGTGACTGCAAAAATCACCTTTTGGGACTGATTAATGATATGACAGTGACAGAATTCATGAGTAGGGGTCCCAAAAATGTCATGTTGAAAATTTGGTGTAAAAATTCCCAAAAATGCCTGAGATATGCATTAAAGTTGAAAAAACCTATTTATTCCATTATACAGCTTACCGGCATTTTCCTCAGTTCACGGTCAGCTTTGAAGAGTGCAGATGTGTTCCCGGTCCATCAAAGATCATCACGCCAGACTCCGGAGGTAAGTATGGGGTGAGGGGGGTGTGGGGAGGCAGGGTGCGAGTGGTGGAGTGCGGGTTGTGGAGGGGTTAGAGACTAAGTTTTTACTTTATAGGTATAAAAATAAAAGACATCGGGAGACCATTTTCACTTTAATAGGTGCTTTGGCATGCTAGGTTGGGGTCTCAGAGTGCCACCTGTGTGTGTGTGGGTGCTTTAGCTGACAGGGGATTGGGCACCCCATTGGCAAACAAGTAAATGGGGGGCACACAAGCTGAGGGGGATTGAGCACCTCCTTGGCAACCAAAAAAAAGGGGAGGAACACATTATGCCAATGTGGAGTAGGCTTCCCCATTGGCAAAATTCAAGGGAAGGGAGGGATACATGCCAATGGGGATTGGGTCCCCATCGGCAAAGAAAAACTGTTGGGGGGTGCATGATGCCGAGGGGGATTGGGCACCTTTTCGGCAATCAAAGAAAGTGGGGTTACATGATGCTGACAGGGATTAGGCACCCCCCGTCAGCACACAATAAAGGAAGGGGGTTGACAGGCAACAGCGGCAGTCCCTGCCTCCATGTTGCCTGCAGGTAGGGAGAGGCGTGTTGTGGTCACGCTGCATGAGAGCTTCACTCTCATTGCAGCGGACCTTTTCTGTGATGTCTTGGCCTGATTAGCTAGGCAGGGTGTCAGCCCCTGCTGCTGACTGATTGGGGAATGGGTGATGCACCTACTGGTGCTTGCCCTGCATTCAGCCAACAGTGACTGTGCCTCCAAATCTGCACTATCAAGTAGTTGTTGGTCGCAAGAGCCAACATAAAAATTACTGTTTTACGAGCGTTATGCTGCACAGTTTGCATGCACTCTTATAACTTCACTAATTTGAATATTTTCACTCCAGATTTTCAACACTGGCATTTTTCAGATCTCCTTATGAACAGTATAGCTGTCATTTTACACATCCTGGCCAAAATGTATTTTCGCACTTCCAGTGCAGAATAGCGGGGTTGGTGTGGGAAATCAGTGATCAGGACACATTAAGAAAATCACAGTGACACTGTTCATTAGCAGAGGTACTAAAATGCCTATGTTGAAAATTTGGTGATGAAAGTCCATAAATTGACTGTGTTACAAGTGTGCATCCCTCAGTTTCCACGCACCCTCGTAACTTCGTGAATTTGTAATATTTTCACTCCAGATTTTCAATTGTGGCATTTTTTCACACCTCCTTATGAACAGTATAGCTGTCATTTTTCATATCCTGCCCAAATATGCATTTACATATCTGGAGCAAAATAGCATGGTCGCTGTGGGAAATTAATGTTTGGGACAGATTAAGAAAATCATAGTGACCGTGTTCATGAGCAGAGATCACAAAAAGCCTGTGTTGAAAATTTGGTGAAATAATTCCACTAAATGACTGTGTTAAGCACGTGTGTTGCACAGTTTCCACGTATGCTCGTAACTTCAAATATTTGTAATATTTTCAAGCCAGGTTTTCAACACTGGTATTTTTTCACACCCCCCTATGGCCAGTACAGCTGTCATTTTTCACATCCTAGCCTAAATGTGTTTTCGCACTTCCAGTGTAGAATAGCATGGTCACTGTGGGAAATCAGTGTTTGGAACAGATTAAGAACAAGCTAGTGAGAGAAGGGGACTGAGTGAGCTCAACGGAGCGCTCTCAGGACTGCTGCACATTTCTTTGTGGGGAGAAAAAGGCACCAACACAGTCAGGAGCCCAGTACAAAAGGGCAGCCTGCAACGCAAGGAGAAACAGAATGAGAGAGAGAGAGAGAGAGGGGGGGGAGCGAGCTCAATGGAGCTCTGTTTGGACTTTAGTTACCCACCCAACTGCCCAGGGTCCTGTGTGGTTCTATCTTACAGCAGGGTCTCTGGGGTGGAAACAAAACAACGATTGGATACTTTTAGGACTGCGGTAATAATACAGATTTAATTGTTTTGTTTATTTCTCTAACTGAGCTGAGTAATACTTGGAGTGCAGTACAATTTCTAACTGGGCTAAATGAAACTATGAGGGCTGAGAGCTATGGTAGCTGAGGGGTGAAAAATGGACAAGGAGGCTTTAGGAGTACTGAGCTATACTGTTAGGATTGCTGTAATAATACATATTTATTTGTTCTGCAATTTCTAACTTGCCTAAATGAAACTATGAGGGCTGAGAACAAAAAGTATGGTAGCTGGGGGTGAGAAAATGGACAAGGAGGCTTTAGGATTGCTACAGTAATACAGTATCTAATGGATGAGATTTGAGACTGAATTTAACCGGTCAGCAAGGGGGTAGTAGGGGGACTAGTGTGGGGGGAACAGGAATTTGAGTAAACAGGGCCTAACAGTTGTAGTAGGGTACAGAAACTGGGAGTAAGAGCCCGTAACATAAGATGGGAGCCAAAATGGGGCAGGTGTCACATGTCAATAGGACTGGCATCTTTGGAAGGGTGGTGGGTGTCACAATGCAACTCAACAGGTCAGGCCCTCTGCTCCCACAGTGCCAACCTCCGAGTGCAGTATTGTGAGCAAGAACAGAACAGGGTAACACTCCTGTCTGTTTTGTGGGTTTGAATCACCTTTGGTCTCAAGTTCTGGAGGGATTCAAACTGTTAACCTGATGATAGCGTCCCCCAAATGTACAGGTTCAGATAATTCTGCTCTTTGGGGATTGCCAGATATCTTTCACCCAGGGCACCTAACCACGTACAAAATGAACCCTTAAAAACTCTATGAAAGACCATAGAAAAAATTCTTATCTTTTCCCAGTTTGGTATTACCATTAAGCTATGCACAGTATCAGCTTTAACTATATATGCTTCACTTGTCAAAGAAAGAATTTTGAAGGCACACCAAGCAATCTCTTTAAATTAGAGGTTTACTTTAAAATAGATAAAAATGTAAAATGTAAATACATAAAAATATATCACAAAGCATACAATAATTTATTTATTTGTTTTTTATTTAGTTTTTGTTAACCGGGTTGGTGCGCTAGCCATAGAGATGACTATTTGCAGACACGACCCAGGAGGTTTCGGGGTAAAACAGTACAGAGATACAACACAAGGTAGTTTCAGCAACACCGCTGTGGGTTATGCAGCACAAATAATATACAAGATTTTGAGAGTAGGGTACAGAGCAAGTATTATAGTTATAGCATTTGGATAATGCAATTTGGCAGTAGAGCAAAACAGTATAATTACAAAGTACAAGGTATAAAAAGAGATACATGGGTATAACACACAAGAAGAAAATAGGCATGCTGCAGATATGACCCTGGAGGAAGAAATTTTATAAACAGACAAAGGAAGCTATGAGAAACATAATTGATAAGTGCAAGGGTGGTTTGATGCAGGGGACAGGAAAACTAAGTTTATTTGAGTTTGTAGTAGGGCAAGCTTCACAGATATATCAGCCAAGGCAAGTAGTGGGTGTGGCTGGGGACAGGTGAGATAAACTACACAGGGGTTTGTAGGCAAGTATGTACTGATACGTGAATATGAGAATAGAAACAAATAAGTGCAAGGGGAGATGAAATGCAGGGGGTAGGCAAGCTGAGATTGACTAGATTTGGAGCAGGGTTAGTATAGGAGATGCAGGCCTGCTGAGTAGGGGGTACACCTAGGGAGAGGCGTAAGTGAAGAGGCACTAAGATGGAGTTTAGTAGAAGCAGGATTAAGAGCTGTGGCCAGGGAGAAGGACAGGGAGCTAAGGGGGTTTAAAGCAGGAGCATTGGTCAGATGAGATGAGGTAGAGATAGAGTGCTTTTTTAAAGGTGTCATGAGTGGGTGTTTGATGGACCTCTAGGGGGAGGGAGTTCCACAACCGAGGAGCGTGGTGAGCAAAAGCACTGGAACCTTTGATAGTTGTATTTTTTGGCACACCCAAGAGGTATGTGTCAGTTGAGCACAGTCCATAGTTTGAGGTCTGTGGAGTGAGCAGTTCCACCAGTGATTTAGGGGTTTGAGACCTCATAATACTGTCTAGTCAAGCCAAAGAAGTAGAGCCTGGTGGCATTTGAAGATAGCCAATTTAGATCAGAGTAGAGGAGGCAGTGGTGTTTCCACCTGTGGGACAAGGTAGTGTACCAACATATATTATAGGCAACGTCCCAGCTATGGAGATTTGTTTTAGGTATGGCGGCATAAGAAGATACCCCACAGGTTAGGGTCAGTAGTAGTATGCCTCGAGCAATAGTTAGTCTTGCTGAGGAGGTTAAAGCATAGCTAGTGCGGTAAGCTACACCTAGCTTAGAGTTCAAAGACTTACATGTGTTTGAAATGTGATGTTCGAAGTTTAAGGATTGATCCAAAGTGACTCCCAGGTACTTAAAAGAGGTAACTAAGCCAATGGATGAGCCATCTAGGCAGGAGACCCTAAAATTGTTTGGGTGTGATTTGAGTTTCAAGGGGGTACCAAATAGCATGGACATGGTTTTGGTCTTATTAAGAACAAGGTTATGATCCGAGAGCCAGGCTTGAATGCGTTGGAAATTAGCAGAGAACCATAGATTGATGTCTGATACATTTTTCACACTGGTATAGAGGACAATGTTATCTGCATAGAGTAAGGAGGAGGAGGCAGAGAGCTTGGAGGTAATGTCATTAATGAATATAGAGAAAATAAGTGGTCCCAGGATAGAGCTTTGGGGTACTTCAGCATTCACTGTAGCCTTATCTGAATAAGATGAGTTGAACTTAACAACTTGGACCCTATTTGATAGGTAGCTGTTGAACCAGCTAACTAAGTTTGACATGAAGCCCATAGATTGCAGGGTGATGAGGAGGAGGGAATGGTTCACTAGGGCCAAAGCCTTCATCATGTCAATGAAAACAGCCCCTGTTAGAAGACCCATGCCCATAGCAGTGAGTGTATCAGTGGTAAATTTAAGCAGGGCAGTAGAGGTGCAGTGACCTTTTTCGGATGCCGTGCTGGGCAGTTGTTAGAAGGTCATGCTTGATAAGAAATTC
This sequence comes from Neoceratodus forsteri, assembly GCA_016271365.2. Taxonomy (NCBI): domain Eukaryota; kingdom Metazoa; phylum Chordata; order Ceratodontiformes; family Ceratodontidae; genus Neoceratodus; species Neoceratodus forsteri. The sequence continues at coordinate 49,056,316 of JADMNL010000035.1, forward strand.
TATGGTTCGAGTGGTGACTAGTTTTTCTAAGATTTTGCTTAGCACCAACAGGATAGCTATTGGCCTATAGTTTGAGGGGGTCACTGGGGTCCCCCTTTTTAAAGACGGGGTGACTCTCGCTATCTTCCAAATGTCAGGGACACTACTTTGACACAATAAAGGGTATCGATTTTGGCCAGAGGTGCTGCAATGAGAGGTGCAGCTATTTTTGGTAGTCTGTGTTCAATAAAATCTGAGCCTGTGGCAGTACTATCAGAGATCAACTTAAGAAGTTGTGTTACCTCCTGCGAGCTAATGGCTCTAAAGTGAAAGGGGGGGCTGCAGGTTCTTTGCTAGAAGAAGCTGGAGACACTTGTTGTGAGATGGGAAAGGAGGATGTGAATTTAGGTCTGAGAACTGATTCTTAAGGAAGTTTGCAATGGTCTGAGGATTGTTGCTCCCAACTTGTCTAGGAGTTTGTCCGTCTGGGGCATCGGTTGGGCGTCTGACTTTGTGACTGCATTCTGTCCACGATAGTCCACACAGAAATGAGTAGAGCCATCTGGCTTGGGCACAAGGACTACGGGTGAGGCCCAGGGGTTGTGGGATCTCTGGATTACCCCTAAATCCAGCATCTCCTCCACTTCCCTCCTAATGTCCTTTTGGACAGCCTCTGACACCCAATATGCTGTCTGCCGTATGGGCGTCTGTGTCCCTGTCTCCACATCATGCATTGCTAAAGGGGGTTATTCCAGGTCTGGCACTAAACAATGGGGCAGAGTCTGCTAAAACCTCCTTTACTTCCTGGATCTTGTCCAGGGACAGCTGGGGAGAAAATGTAACTGCCTCCACAGAGCACTCCCACTTGTTTTCTTCCAGCAAGTCCAGAAGGGGGTCTCCTTCGTCCGTCTCCTGCCCAGGACTACACACTGCAAACACCATGTCAGCCCTATGAGCATATGGCTTCATCATGTTGACATGGTACATCCATTCTGTCTGTCTTCTGTCAGGTAACTCTATAATATAGTTCATGTCATTTACCTTCCTAACTACTTTGTACGGTCCTGCCCACTCAGCCTGCAGCTTGTCTTTCAGGACCAGAATAAGGACCATGGCTTTCTGACCCACCATGTATGAGCGAGCTCTGGCTCTGCGGTCGTACCACACTTTTGGTTTTTCTGTTGGGCAGATGCCAGGTTGCTCTGGGCTGTCCCCATAAGTTTCTTCAGCCTTTTCCTAAACCTAAAGATGTAATCCACTATGGGAGTTCCCTGGGTGGCATGCTTGCCTTCCCAGTCCTCCTGGATCAAATCTAGGGGCCCACATACCTGGCGTCCATATAAGAGCTCAAAGGGGGAAAATCCTGTCGACTCTTGGGGCACCTCCCTGTATGCAAACAACAGGAGGGAAGGTATTTCTCCCAGTCCCTCCAATGCTGTTCAGCAAACGCCCAGAGCATTGACTTGAGGGTACCATTAAATCTTTCCACAAGCCCATTGACTTGTAGGTGATACAGTGTCATGCATCTCTGCACCACCCCACACTTCTCCCACAAACATTTCATCAGGTCCAGCATGAAGGAACCCCCTCAATCGGTGATAACCTCCTGTGGAAACCCAACACGGGAGAAAATCCCAAGTAAGGCATCTGCCACTTTGTCCTCAGTGAGGACAGGGTGACTGCCTCTGGGTATTGGGTGGCATAATCTACCACAGTCAGGATGAATCTCTTCCCTGAGGAGCTGGGGGTATTTAAAGGCCCCACAATATCCATTCCCACCCTCTGGTATGGTTCCTCCACTATAGGCAATGGAATCATGGTGGCTTGGGTTTTCTTGCCCGCCTTCCCTTTTTCTTGGCACCGGTGACAAGACCTGCAATACTCCTTCACCTGCAGGGTGAAGTTGGGCCAATAGAAATTCTGAGCCAACCGCTGCATAGTGTGAGTGATTCCCAGATGACCAGACAAGGGAATATCATGTGCAATTTTGAGCAACTGCTCATGATACCCCTGGGGAATGACAAGCTGTCTGCCTATCACCCTTCCCTCTGTCTGCACAGTCTGAGTATATATCAGACCATTTTCCCAATAAACCTTATGTCTGCCGTCACCTCCCTGTGCTCCATCAGAGTCTACCCAAGCCCTCAGCTTCTCTAGACTAGGGTCACTTCTCTGAGCAGCTGCCAACTCCTCACACATTCCCAAGGAATGGGACAGGTCCCCTTCTGTCTCTAAACTAGGGTTCCTAGCACTAGTGTCAGGGCACTCAGGATCATTGTCATCCCTAGCACTCTGACAATGGGTCACCCCTCCTTCTTTGGAGTAACCCTCTGTAGCTGTGTGGTTAACTGCTACTGGGGAAATTTCTACCCCGTTTTCATTAATCTTCATATCAGGAGACACAGGCTGGGGAACCAGACTCCCAGTGGTTTTCACAATGGCTTCTGTGGAGTCCAGGTAACTACAATTTTCCCATGCTGCTTGGCAATGGGTAGCTACATACACCATCCCCTGTTTGAGATTGTTGCCAAGGATGACATCCACTGCTAACGTTTTGGCTACAGCTACTTGTTGCACAGTTCCCCCTGTTTCACCCCAGTCTATAAGAACACTAGCGAGGGACAATGTTTTCTCCCCACCAGTAAAGTCTTGTACAGTGACATATTTATTGGGTATACGCTGACCAGGATCTACTAGATCCCCTTTTACCAATGTCAGGGATTCCCCGTGTCCCTTAACCCTTGTGTCTGTACACCATTCACCATGACAGGGTGCATATGTTCCCTCATGTTCACACATGCTTCCACGGACACACAAACAACCCACTTCTTTCCTAGCTTCTGGTTGTGTAATGCTCACCCTTTTGGGATGTTGTCTGGCAATATGCCCAGTTTCTTTACACAACCAACATTCATTTCTTTTGTCAGATAAATCTTTTCTCTGAAACCTGGGGCTAACTGATTTTGGTGGAGGCAGTGAGGGTTTTAGCTGCCCTGAAGGAGCACTTTTCTCTTTCTGCGCTGCCATGCCCACTCCATTCATTCTCAGAGCAGGTCTGCTCTTGGCATAGCGGTCTGAGAGTTCAGCAGCCTCTTGCACTGTTTTGGGATCTCAGTCCTCCAGCCAGGTTTTCAGTTCTGCAGGGCATGCCAAAAAAAACTTTTCTAACAAAACTGCATTTTCAATTTTATCTACAGAGTTTGTTTCAACTCCTTCCCACCAACGTTTTAAAAACTGACGTTGTTTCATGGCTAGCTCCTCGTAGCTCATATAAGTGCTTTTTCTGAACTTATGGAATTTAGCTCTGTATGCTTCAGCAGTTAGATCATAATATGTAAGTCGTCATTGCCACCTTTTGGTGATTTGTACCATTACACTGCATTATGTAATATGTAAGAAACTGTACTCTTTTCTCTACAAACTGATGACTACTACAAAATTGTATGTTATCTTGTACTATGGAGCCACCTCTAATTTAGCCAGTAGGGCTCATCTCTGTAACTAGAAATGTTTCTATCTTACAGTAACCATAGTAATTATCATAGGTATATAATGTGAGACACTGAGTCTTATACCTCGGAGACCCCAAGAGACATGAAGAAATCTCGTGGTATAGGGAATGTTTAACATTGGCTTCCGGTTCGTATTGGTAAGAACTGCTTAGAACAATTGTGATTTATCCCTTTTGGTAGTAATAAACATGTTTATTATTCTTATGCAACTTGTTCTTGATTTCTTGTATTCCCAATATTGCCAAGAATCTGAGAATGAGGTTTAGACCTCCTGAAAGCCTTGTTCTTAATCCACCTGTGACCAGGCCTGGTGAACCCCACATGGCATCCAACCAAGCAGCTGCTGCTATTGCAGCTTAGAAACAGAAATTGTCAGGAGATGGGGACCAAATGATCCATCAAGTCTGCTCTTGGTTTCCAAGCCCCCTTAGTCTGTTGCAGATCTTGGTGTCATCTGCAAACAGACCAGCCTTACCCTCCAGTCCATCTGCAATGTCACTAATGAAGATGTTGAATAGGACCGACCTCAGGACTGATCCCTGAGGTGCCCCATAGAGTGGTACCTTGCACACACCTGACCTCTGGAGCTCTATAGAGCCCTGATTGGGGTATTGAGTGGGAGGCTCCTCTGGGGGCACAGGGGTCTGTCCCAGATAAAAAGTGTCCCATCACCTGACAGTGCATAGGAAGAAATAGGAAAAGCTACACACATTAATTCCTGCATCTCCCTCCACCTGAACAATTCCAGGAGTTGTATTAGGTCAGACATGGCTGGCTTTGAGGGTATATAGGGCAAGTCTTATATGTCTCCAATTCTCTGCTTCTCTCTGTTCCTTGATGTCTTCATTTTTACAGCTCAATTTAAGAAGACCACCTGAAATATAATATTGCTAACCTGAGTGAACACAATCTGAATGGATTATGGATTTATTACATTCCACCCTTGGGGAGTGGGGATGGAGGAAGAAAGGGGAGGATGGTGAGTATGGGGGATAGTTTGTGTTGTCTAATCTGTATGACTTGTAGTATGTCTGACTGTATTATATATTTATTTTCTTGTGTATTATGAAACTTAAATAAAGTTTAATAAATTAAAAAAAAGTGTCCCTTCAGTGCAAAGTGCAATTTTGAAGGGGTCTAGCCCTGGCCCTGGAGACTAGGGCTGTGTGAATATCTTTTTTTGAATAGTCTGCCAAATTAATGATATTCATTCATCATATATTCGTTATTAGGCTGAATATTCAATATTCTGTTAAAAAAGAAGGAAAGAAACAGTCCCCCATCCTCCTACCTAGCTGAGATCAATCAAGCAATCTTTATTTTACCAGGCAAATATCATGTGCAGGCTGTTTCCAGCACAATCTATTGCCTGTTGTGTTGGAGAGCAGTCTGTTGTGGTGCATCACAGCCAATAAACCCTTTTATAACCTCTTTAAAACTTGTTTATGAGAGATAATTGCTCCCAAATATACAGTCTGTTCCTAGTGCTGCTAGGGAACATTTTCTAATTTTGTGGATTTTTGCATAATATGTAGTTTAATTAGTTTTGAGTTTTGTCTGTGTACCTCAATCAATCAATTTTATTTGTATACTGGAAGGTATGAGAGCAAAAATGCCTGTTTTCACAAATGTCCAGTGCAGGACTATAACAGATGAACAAATACATAGGCCAATGGAATACATAGGACATACAATAAATTACCTACAACATGACATAGAATGAAGAAAATACATTACATATACAGGTGTATAGAAGTACAAAGAACTAATAAGTGCAAAATAAAACTAACATATTGCATGGGTAAAATTGTACAAGAGTCGACCAGAAGGCAGACCGATAAAAATGTTTTCAGGTACTGTATAGGGCAGGAAGTTTTACCTCACTCGGTGGGGAGAAGAAAAGTGTGGGTGATGAGGGGGAGAGACAGCTGCTGGGATTTACTGAGAGGGCCATGGAGGAGGCCTATCAGGACAGCTGCAGGTGGATGATAGGAAGATGTGCTCCTTAGGGAGGAGTTGAAAGGGTATATGTATCCACAAGCCTGGATTTCAGGGGGTAGATTGTTGTAAAGCTTAGTTCATTTGAATGTAATGGAGTTTGGAGCATGCTTAGTCCTGTTGAAAGGGGTGTCAAAAACCAGACTTGAGGCAACTCAAGTAAAATGCCCAGGCGCTGCGTATCTGAAGGAGTTGAATGGATGAGGGTAGGTGTGTTAAAGCACTGCTGGCTAGTTTCTAACCTTTTAGAAACAGATTTATCACAAATTGTAAGTGATGTATTGTTATTTCTTTTAAGACTTTATATTTTTGTTGGTGTTGTACTTATTTACATTTTTTTTTTTACGTTTTGAACACACAGTGCTGATCCCTTTTTTTAGGGCTGTGGGTAGAGCTGGCAGCTCTATTGGGATCAGAGTGTAGCTCTAAAAATGGCCGATCATGAAACCTTCCATTGGACATTTGGAAGTATCCTTCTGAATGCCCAACGAAGCTTGAAACCCTCTGTCATGATTGGCCACTAGGGAATAATAGCCATATGTGTGTGTGTGTGTGTGTGTGTAAGCATGCTGCCCTGCTTCTCTGTATTAAAGCCATCTGAAGGGATGGGATATAAATAAACTCAGGATATAAACATACAAAAAAAAAACTTTTGAAAGCTGCGATCTGTCCAGCTCAAATAGATTTATTCCAGTTTTTTCAGCAGCCTAGTGGTTAACTCATTGGCCAATATATTCAAAGGGGTTGCACCTGGTGCAACTGAGTTGCACCAGCACCACCCCGCAATGTGCCCCGGCGTGATATTCAAAAGGATGCCTTGCACAGTGCAAGTCACGATGCACCGGGGTGCAATGTAAATGTATGTGTCGCAACTGCAGAGGGCATGCCCATGCATATGCTGCGCATCCCGATATTCTGCCTGGGATATGCAGTGCATATGCTAGCACAACCCCTACATGCACCACACAATGGTGCTTAAAGTTGAGCCGACACAAAAAAGGCTCAAATGCTGGCCACCCACAGGTGGGCGGCTTTAGTGCAAGGTGCAACCCAACAGCCGCCAGTCATGGGTGGCCACCCGCCCAGCAAGAACACCATCCTCAAACAGCCAGTCCCTCCCTGGCAGTCTAGTGAACCCCCCTCCCCTACCATATGCCCGATTGCGGGCTTTAGTAATATAAAATAATAACCTGGTGGTCTAGTGGTCCCCACCCGTATGCCCGATTGTGGGCTTTGCAGAAAAAAATTATAATCAGGTGGTCCAGTGGTATGCCTCCCCACCCACCCGCCAGACCCCGGCCACCCAGCACCCCCATCATCGGTGGAGTGGCTGCATCCACCCAGATACTGCCCGGCCGGCCTCCCACCAAATTACAGTGTACAGAATGATCTGTATGCCTATTGGTCCACAGTGTGGACCAATGGGCTCAGACCATACTGTAATACACAGGCACAGATATGTGAATGAGCGTGTTCATTCAAATATCTGTGCCTGTGTAGTACAGCATGGTCTGAAGCCCATTGGTCCACACTGGACCAATAGGTGTACAGATCTTACTGTACACACGTCATTCCGAGGGTGGCTGGGCAGTATGTGACCAGGGTGCTACCCACCTGCTGATGGAGGGGCTGGTGGTCGGGGTCATCTGTGGGTGGGTGGGGGGGTACCACTGGACCACCAGGTTATAATTTTTCTGCAAAGCCTGTGATCGGGCATACGGGGGGACCACTAGACTACCAGGGTATTGTTTTGTATTAATAAAGCCCATGATCAGGCATACCAGAGGAAGGGGGGAACCACTAGACTATGAGGGAGGGTTCCTCTACAGCAAATGCTCACAATCGGGCATATGGCAGGGGAGGGGGGTACAATAGCCCACTGGGGACCCATCTCCTGATGACAGCTGCTATGCAGGGTGCCAGGTGCATTTCGCCAGGATGCCCGTGCAATGCATGCAAATGGGGCCATAATGATATGCAAATGGACCCATTTGCACCATGCATATATTATGGCCCAATTTGCATGCCCACTTCTAAATATCATGGGTGCCGTGCCCAGCACAACTACAGCTGTGCTGGAGAAGTCCAGGCCCTCCCTGTCCGGGGAATGCACCAGCACATTGTACTTGCACCATGCGCATTCAGTGCCATATTCAAAGGTGATGCACCATGGTGCATCACCTTTGAATATCTCCCTGTCATTGCCCTGGTCCATCTTGGATGCATTGTGCCCCCACTTGCACCAGTGCCTGGCACAATCTGAATATCTCGGCCCTTATCTCCTTGGCCACTGAGCTTTACATGGGACCCAGACAGGGAAACAGCTTCCAGACAGAGACTCAGTTGTTGCATGCTCTGAAGACATTAAGTGTGTGTGTGTGTGTGTGTGTGTGTGTGTGTGTGTGTGTGTATAGACTTATCTACACTCATCAAGAAATAGGTTGAAAACATGCCAAAAACTGCATTGCTAGATTTACCAGAAACTGATAAAGAAGATATTGGTGTAGCTTATGATAGACTGGAACAAACTGTAAATGTGATACTGTAAAGGTGAATGTTCCCATAACCTCAGAACAAACTGCAGACATTCGTAATGTGCTACAGACATTTACAATATTTTTACCACAGTACCGGGCCGAGCAACAGGGGTTAAGCATGTAATAGTGACAAGGAATGCTCATCCTATTAGGCAAAAGACATACAGGTTGCCAGAGCGGTTAAGAAATGATGTGGTTAAGGAACTACAAACAATGAAAGACTTGGGTATTATAGAGGAGTCAAGGAGTGCTTTATTTATTTATTTATTTATTTATTTATTTATTTATTTGAACATCAGTTTAACAACCTTTGAGCCAGAGGCTCATTTACAAAGGTACCTCATCACATAAAGGACAGACAGTGGCACAGAAGACAACAAATAATACAGGTTCAAGCTAAGTAACATACCAGGTGCTTGGCCATCTCCCGTGGTAATTGTAAACAAAAAAAAAGGGGGTGTTAGAATCTGCCTTGATTTTAGGAAGCTTAATCAAGTGTCAGAATTTGACAGTCATCCTATGCCCAGAATAGATGATTTGGTGGACAGACTGGGGAATGAAAAGTATATCAGAACTCTCAATCTCACCAAAGGTTATTGGCAAATACCTTTAGCTAAAGAATCCAGATATAAAACTTCATTTGCCACCCCTATAGGATTCTATCAGTTCACCACCATGCCCTTTGGTTTACATGGTGTGCCAGCTGCATTCCAGTGGCACATGGATGTCATTTTATCCCCTCACACTGGTTATTGTGCTGCGTACCTGGATGATGTTGTGGTGTACAGTCCAGACTGGAAAAGCCACCTGGAACACCTACGAGCAGTTATCCAAGCTATCAAAAATGCAGGTCTGACTATTAATCCTGCCAAATGTGCACTGGGCATGCAGGAAACCAGATATTTGGGCTATGTGTTGGGAAATGGAGATGTTAAGCCTGAGGTTTCTAAAATAGAAGCTGTAGCTAACAGTCTTGTCCCTAAAACAAAGAAACATGTCAGGTAATTTTTTAGGGCTGGCTGGTTATTATCACAGATTTGTTCCCAAATTTGCAGAGTTAGCTACTCCCCTCACTGAACTCATGAAAAAATGGTACCCAAATAATGTGAAATGGACCTCAGAGTGTGATGAAGCTTTTCAAGCCATTAAGGCTGCATGATGTTCAGCCCCTGTTTTAAAAAGCCTAGACTTTGAGAAACATTTTTTGCTACAAACAGATGCATCCGAAGTAGGCCTAGTTGCTGCCCTAAGTCAAAATGTAGATGGGACAGAAGATCCTATTCTGTACATAAGTAGGAAGTTGCATGACAGAGAGAAAATATACTCCACTATTGAAAAAATAATGTTTAGCAGCAAAGTAGGCCATGGAGTCCCTTAGGTTTTATTTGCTAGGAACTGATTTTGCTCTTGTAATAGATCACAATCCTCTCTGTTGGCTTAACCAGATGAAAGGTAAAAATTCCAGAATCACACGGTGGTACCTAGCACTTCAGCCATTTAAATTCACTGTGATACACAAATCTGGTTAAGAAAATAGCAATGCTGATTTTCTGTCAAGATATGGATCAGGCATTAAGGATTCAGAAGGTTGAAAAACAAATGTATGGATTTGAACTTTACTGTTTGCTCTACTGTTATAGAAAAATATACTGCAAATGCGCTTAATATCTGGAAGCAGCAAATGTTAGTAGAGAAATAATAAAAAGTTTAGGAAACCTGTCTAATAAAACAGGTTCCCTCTTAAGGAGGGGTGTATGTGATAGGGTAGAATAGGACTCTGTCCCAGTTGACATGGAGAAAGTGTTTAAATGCAAGGATCTTTCCTTTTCTGTCTCTTCTCTGTCTGGTTGCACAACCAAATTTTTCTGTGAGACTTTGCACTTGATCCACCCGACAGACTCTCAGTTCTTTACATCGCACTGTCTCTTAGTTTTCCCTTGCTTGTCTGTCTTTTCCTCCCTTGCATATATGCTAATATAAAAATATGTGCAAATCACTGTGTGAAAATAACTGATGTTGGTATCACTTTTGTTTAGAAAATATATAGTGTTACTGTTGAGATGTATATAGCTGTATTTTGACCCCACCACCACCCTTGCTCGGCTCTCCCTTATATAGGGTTTACTTGTCACATGAGGCTCAAAAACCAATCAGCCTACTTTCCCATTTGCTGGTTATATCGTTCCAGCACTAGAGGGAGCCTGTCCTCATTTCTTCCTCTTTACTGGGAAATGTCTTACTCAAGCATGGTTTTTTCTTTGCTGGCCCTCCTCCTGCTACAGCACCCTATGCTCTCTCTCTGCCCATCTATACACCCCATCAACCCGCCCCCAACCAAAACACACTGCCCCCACTCTGAACTCCAGGCCCCCCCATCGGACTACCCCACCAATCCCTCAACCCATTCCCCGAATCCCTCCCGTACTCTGGATTACCACCACCCCACCCACCAACCACCATTGTGCTATGCACAGTATTGTGTTCCACTCACAGGGGACACTCTCCCTCGCTAGCGCCCTCAGCTGTTCTCTCACTTCCTATCCCCTGCTCCTCCCTGATGGGGTCCCATTGGCCACATTTGGACCCCTCCCGCCAGCCACAAACCCCACTTAAGGTGCCTAATTCTCCTGCTGCCCTCTCTCCGGCAATGTGAACCCAAACCCTGGCCTGTCATCCCTGCCACCTCTGCCCACTGTTGGCAAAGGCTTTCAGTTGCCTTTATTAACATATGCAGTCTCCCCAAGAAACTGCAGCCCCTCAATGTTGGGTCACCCAACACTCCCGGATATTCTCATGCTTGCCGAAACCTGGCTATCCTCCCTCACGCCTGACTCTGCCATCTCCCTTCCTGGTTTTACAATTTTCAGGGCCGATAGGATGGGTCGGTGTGGAGGGGGGTGTGCTATCTACTTGCACAACTCGATCCTCGGGCTTGCCCTCCCCACCCCCGAGCTTAACCATGGGGCGCAAGCCATTACCTTAAAAATCACCCCCTACCCTGGTCGCGGTCCACTCTATCTAACTGCGGCTTATCTACCCCCGGGGACAAACAAAGACTCTGCAGCCTCCTCTCTCCTTGACTACCTGGCTACCTTACCCCCGAAAGCTGAACAGCTAATTATGGGTGACTTAAATTCAAATTGGCTCAGCTCCTCATCAGATAATCTGAAAAAATGACCTTGCAGCCCTTGACCTGTCCCAACTGGTCACTCAGCCCACTAGACTTAACAAAGTAACAGGAACAAGCTCCCTCCTGGACGTCATCCTCTCTAATCGACCTCATAAAATCGTCTCCGTTGATGTCCTTGCGGACTCACTCAGTGACCACTCCCCAGTCATCTGCTTCTGGTCCTCCCCCACCCTCAGCCCTGGTTACAGCAGGACCCCCCGCCACCGGTTTCTCCCCGGAGGTCTCACCAACCTCAAACGTCACCTCGCCCAAATCAACTGGTCCCCACTGGCCAGCTCTCCTGACGTTAATTCTGCCCTTACCTACCTCTCCACGGCTTTCAACCACGCCTGTGATCTGTATGCACCCCTCAACACTCATAGGATAAAAAAACGGACTGCTGCATGGATCACTCCAGCGCTGATCCAACAACTAAAAAAGAGAGATAACCTCTGGCACTTAGCTAATGACTCCGGCAGGGTTGCTGACAGGCAAGCCTACCCGGGCAGCCCGCAATCAATGCTCCTGGACAATCAAGCAGGCTAAAGCCAAATTCTACCAGGCCACATTGACATCCACCTGGGGCTCATCCAGAGCTTTCTGGGACAACATTAAAGATTTAAATGGTAGGACCCGCTCCCCCCCCCATCCCAGATTGTCATAAATGGGACTGTCTCGACTGACCCCACCTGTATTGCTAACTGCCTTAATCAAACTTTCACTGACTTAAATGCCGTCCTCCCAGCCCATTTTTCTGACCCACTTGCCAAACCCTCCCACGGACCCATTTCCAGGCCGCAATTCCACTTCTGAATGATCTCACCCCACGATGCCAAACCTTTCTTAATAAAGGCCCTCGCCTCTCAGAACCCTACCAATGACCCTCTTGACTCCAGGATTCTTCGCCTCGTGCTGGATGTCATGCTCACCCCGCTGACACTTATCATTAACAAATCCCTATGCCTCGGCCAATTCCTTAAGGCCTGGAAGCATGCAGAAGTAACCCCCATCCATAAGTCGGGGGACCGCACTCTGCCTAACAACTACAGGCCCATCTCCATCCTTCCCCCCCTATCCAAAGCCTTAGAAAAAATAGTAAACACTCAGCTCTCGGAATATCTTACTAACTACAACCTTCTTTGTCCGGAGCAACACGGGTTTCACCCTGACCATAGCACAACCACTGCCCTTCTGGAATTCTCCCACCACATTCACTCAGCACTTGACAAAGGTCATCTTGCAGGGGCGGTCTTTATAGACCTGTCCAAGGCCTTCGACACGGTGTGCCACCCCCTACTACTAAACTCCCTCAGCACACTAGGTCTCACAGCCGGCCCCCTGAAGTGGTTCGCAAGCTACCTACACAACAGGTCCCAAAGAGTCAAACTAAATGGGACCCTCTCCTCCTATCTTCTGGTATACTCGGGTGTCCCCCAAGGCTCCATCCTTGGCCCGACCCTTTTCAGCCTATTCCTGAACACCCTCCCAGCTCCTGTTCCAGTAAAATATTACTCTATGCTGATGACGCTGTTATCCTTGCATCACACCCTGACCCACTCCCACTCCAAAGCATGCTGCAAAGCGCCTTCCTCCAAACCAAAAGTGGTTCGATAATCACCGCCAGTCCTGAACCTAAAGAAAACAAAGTCCATGCTCTTTTCCCATCGGCAAAACAATGCCAGAAACTTCCTCCACATCACCACCAGCACGCCCCTCTGAGCAGGTTAGCATCCTATAAGTACCTGGGCATCACCTTCGACTCGCCTTACTTTCCACACCCACCTCAAAGCTCTGTCATCTGCTATAAACTCCAGGATCGGTCTTCTCTACCGCCACAAAGACTGTCTCCTGAACCCGCCTTAAAACTAGCCATCACCTCATCGGTATTATCGCTGGCTGACTACGGGCTCTGTTCACGCTGCTGCTGATGCCTCTGCCTTATCCAAAGTCCAGACCTCTATTAATAAAGCATGTAGGCTTCACCGGTGCCCACAGCAGAACCCATACCTGCTTGCTATACTCCACACAAAAATACTCACTCTTGAGGAAAGACTGAGTTATCAAACCTGCCTACTGGCCAAAAAATCCTTGTCAGGACTCTGCCCTCCTGGGGTCTCTGGACCTTTGCAGCGTGCTGCTAGGTCACTGCCAACCCGGTACGCCGCCACAGCCACTTTCAAAGTTCCCAGAGCGAGGACCTCTCGCTGCCAAAGATCTTTCCATCACCAAGCCCCGTCCTGTTTCAACTCCCTTCCTGAAACTATCTCCAAGATCCCTGGTATTGGCCGCTTCAAAATTGCCCTTCACCAGCATATTATTGACAGCTGATGTTGTAAATGCTTGTAGCTGCCTCATGCCGGTCCTCTCTGCCCTATGCCGGTCCCTACTGATCCCCTTTTCAAACCCCTCGCCCACCGGTCTTTTATATCTACATATTAGCCTGGACATGCTCAATTATGAATAATGTAACTATTATTGTTTCACCAATGTTATTTACCTATTTAACTTGTGACTTGCTGTCAAATTGAATCTCTTGTTGTTTTTTACCTATGTTAGTACCTTCCACAAGTTTAATCCAGCACAGCCTTGCTGTCTGCTCTCTCCAAGTGTATATTTTTTTTATGTATCTAACCTGTTTTGTCATTTCCCTGTCCTAACCTCACTTTATTGTTGTCTCCTTTTTGATGAGGTACCTTTTGTAAACGAGTCTTTGACTCAAAGGTTGTAAAACTGATCTCTACAATAAATAAAAAAAAAAAAAAAAAATAAATAAAAAAGGTACAGTATTGGGAACGTCAAAGGTTACCAGAGTTCACATTTTAGGTCTTTTTGCAAAAACTATGGAACTGGGAAATCTCAGCTCAGACACAATGTGTTCAAGCAGCTCTTGCCTGATATTTACGATAACAGAACACTTTGCAAGGAACAGGATGCTTGAATTAAGAGTGGGGGTTGAAATGACTTATAAAGGAGCTGAGCTGCAACTGCTGGGAGAAGAAAAAGGGACACAGACTGAAGTAAAACTGTTGTTTTTCTCTTCTGCATATAGTTATTCTCAACAAATTTTTTTTTTTTTGTTACTGTAAATATAAATTTTTGGTGAATTCTACAAGTGCTCCTGGTTTTCCGTATGTTTTCTGACCTGTGCCTCAGTGACAATACAGTTCTCTTTTTATGTTCATTATTTGCTGACTGTACTCTTTATTGGAGGATTTGGACTGTGATATTAACTTATGTAACTGTTTACATAGTGTAAGGTGGTTTAAATATGTATCTAACACTTGTTTTCCTGCTACTTTCTGGAACAGAGACTTAAAACTCCATTTTGTATCTTCCCACCAATCTGTCAATGAGTCATACCTACATTGTACTGAAATGCGAGCACTCCAGAGTTTCCTCCCTTTATTGATAAGTTTCCTTGATTTCAATAAGGATGCCGTTAGCCTCCATGGCCCGTTACCCAGAATCAGCATATCCTCCCACGCTACCTTTAAAAAAACCACCATGTGATCTGAAAATGCCAGATCTCTTATAAACACTTTCTGTATTGAAAACCTTGAGAAATGAAAAAATATATATATTCTTATATGTAAGGTCCCACTATGGTATTTGTATCCCCCTTGGGGATGGTGCATAATATATGAGTCTTTTAATCGTACTGAGTTCAAAACTTCCTTAAGCATATTAGAATCACAGAACATCTTATTTATTTTCAGGCCTCTATCTGCTGTAACCTCATGTGTTAAAGTCACCGCCCCCCATATTATCATTCTAGCAGTAAAAATATACAGTAGAATTTTTTTAAACAGTTCTATTCTCTGTGCCTTAGTCTGTGGGGAGTAAATGTTAACTTAACGTAGTCTGATGTCCCCAAATATAACATCTAAAATTAAAGCCCTTCCAGGCTCTGGTTCTATCAACCTGTTGACTTTAAAATTGAAATTTGAAAATAAGATGCCAACTCCTTCACAGGTTTCTGTGCCTAGTGACCAGAAGGTGGTGCCTTTGGAACAAATTCTTGAGGTGTGGGTTACCTCTTGAAGGGTCTTAATTTGGGTATCCTGTATATAAATTATATCAGCGTTCTGATGCAAGAGTTCTGATAAGATGGTCATACGCCTTTTGTTGTTCTTTATACTATTCACATTCAGAGTTAGGACTCAAAAGGGTGCCACAAAGAGAATAGAAAAAGGGGAAGTGTTTTCTAGTTACAATCCAGCCATCACTGCTGGGATCTTGTAGTCCATTTCTTCTTATTTTTAGTCCCTGAGCCAGAATCTTCCAAAGCTGAAGAGAAAGCCATGGAGGATGCTGTTGAAGAAGAATCTGAATACATATCCTCCTCCTATCCTGAAACTTCCTTAGCGTTTTTTGTATGTACCCTTACAGAACTATAGGTGTTCTGCGTACATGCAGAATGCATGCCACATTCTTAATTGTGTAATGTTTGCATGTGGTTCGAATACACAAAATGAATCTATGCGAACCAGGTCTATGAAGCACATCAGGTTTGCATGCTGCAAGCTTGACATGTGAACAGCAGGTAAGCTGGTGTAAATATTTTCTAAAAATCACATCAGGTTCGCATGTTGCATGCTTGACATGAGTGCACCAGTTAAGCTGGTGTGAACATCATTTAAAAATCACACCAGGTTCACATGTTGCATGCTTGCTACATGTGCAGCAACTAGGTTGATGCAAATCTCATCTAAAACAACACATCAGTTTCCATTTCGTATACTACTTCTAGCAATTAGAATAATTAAAATACCTTTTTCATTATTTTCCCATTAACATTAGATAAACTCTTTAATTCCCATCTTTTTGTAAATTGTTTAATGGCTTTTGATTTTTGTCATGAAACTGCCATTAATTTGTAAAGTATTGTTCACTTACTGCATTAAATGCCTATGAAATAGTCAACCAATATCCCCCATTCCACATGTGAGAAGAGGGTCCTCTGTGTTGTGAAACCTGACCTTTTTGTTTTGGGCCAGGCAAATCCTCTTCTGCATATTTAGTGCTATAAATGTGTTTCTCTATGACTGTTACGGCTCACTTACTTTCCCTTTTTCATTCTATATGGAGCATATACACTATTTCTGTGCTCAACACTCTTTGTGCTGAATAGGGTCTTGGAAGCATGCAGCATATCTCACATTTTGTCACTGAAATGAGGGACACGGACACTCAAAATGAGGGACATGAGGGACACTAACCCTCACAATGATCAGAACACATCCTGAAGCATGGAGATACAGTACCTCAGAACACAGTAGAAACCATGGTATTTACATGTACTGGTGTTAGTCCCTGATAATTAGTTTCTACTATAAAGCAGGGGTGCAATTTAGGTAGGGCAGAGGGGGGCAGTTCCCCCCCTCGCATCTGTGCCTAGGTCGTTCTTACAGTGTGGCAATAATGGCATTAAATCTGGATTGAATCATTTGCACAGTAAGTGCCTCCCTGGCCTGTGTTGTACTCATGCTGCAGGTGCACTCCTAATTTGACCGTGTCTATATTGTGTTGTCTGCTCTCTACACCTAATAGCAGCAGCACCATCACATATGATATGGAGGAGCTCCATCCAAGCAACAGCACATGAGTCACATGAGTGGGACACTGTATTTCCCACCACAGAGTAGACAGGCTACACATTACAGCTTGGAGGAGTCATTGAGCACTGAACTCTCAATAGCAGTGTTGTGGCAGCAAATTTTTGTTGGTCTACTCTTAGTGAGTCTCCATCTCCCTCTGTGGCTGAAGGGGCTGGGGGTGAGCTAGATGCTAACTTGAGACTAGGCTACCTACTTACTCTACTAGACTGGCCTCACAAAAAAAATCAGTGAGAGCCCCCTGCAGCAGCAAGCTAGGCCTCGTAGCAGCAGTGCCAATGGTGTGTGCAGCCTTCATAGGATTTGATCAGTGCAATACAGCTGCAGCCAAGCATGAAGCAAGCAACACAGGTTGGGTGGTTTCAGTTGGTGAGGTGACTTGGTTGCAGACCATGTTGGGGACCTGGGATGGTCAGTTCTAGTATCCAGCTTCTGGAAGAAGAATGGAGGAAGAGTGGACTGAAAACTGGGCTGGTGGCATACTGTGCTAGGCTTCAGGTTCTGGCCTGATAGCCAGGTAAGTAAAAGTAAATAATTTGTTTTTACAGAGGGATTAGGAAAGGATGAAGGACTGAAATATTGATGTGCTATCACATTTCTGTGCCTTTGGGTTGCTTCACGACCCACGTGGGATGGGCATTGAATGGAATGGAGTTGGGGAGAGAAATTCGGGAAAATTTCTTTTGGGGTGGTCAGAACTTCAGCCAGGAAAAAACTGATTATTAAATGGGTAGGTATAAGCCCAAATATGATGCACTGCTACCATTGGTATGTGTGCTACAATTCAGTTGTGCAGCTGAGATGAGTGGGGACAAGAAAACCAATAAGTATGTCAGTGGCTATAAGCATGCCGCATGCGTGCAGGTGTATGAAGATTTGTATTGAAGCATAAGCGAGCCATATGCACTACTGCATTGAAATCCATTAAAATTCCATTAGGTTCCATTAATTTTCCATTATTTTCATGCAAACCCATTAATTTTCACTGTTAAATTTTTTATCACCTTTTTTAATGGCCAATTATTATTCAAATTAAATTGTCATTAATTGTTAATGTTTCATGGGTGTAAACCATTAATTTACTCATCCATGCCATTAATTAACCATGAGAGGTGTCCATTAAATATTTAATGTGTGTGGTACGCCCCTTAAATTTTGTATCAGGCTATTTTAATGGCATGTTTAATAACCATTAAAACTGAGCAATGAACTTTTCATTGCCATGAAAATTATGTTCATGTTACGCCGATACTTTGATGGCCCTTAGAACTGTCCAAATGAGTTTTTCATTACCATGAAAATTGTGTTCATGTTTTACCAATACATTGATGGCCATTAGAGCTGTCCAAATGAGCTTTTCATTGCCATGAAAATTAGGTTCATGTTGTGCCAATACATTTTATTTATTTTTTTTACTCTATTTTTGCACCTCCTTAGCCCGGGCATCCTTCCAGGGTGCTCACTCGACTGGAGCCTCTACTCCCTGTCTGAACCCTACAATTCTTGGCTGGGCTCCCTCAGCCTCCCAAACAGGCCTAGCCCTGTGAATCCCCCCAGGGTGGGTTTGCCCTCCCCCAACAGCCTATCTGAAATTAGAGTGGCCTTACCTGGGTGCCGGACCAGGTGTGAAGTCCCCTGAGGCATTGGGCCAACATTGAGATGTGGGCTGTGTCCCTGGAGCCCCCTTCATCTCCGCAAGCTAAGGTGGGAGATTTTCCTTTGTTGTACATCCCTCATCCCACCCCCCTGGAGTTCGGTTGTGCAATGGCATCTCGAGATGTCTGCTGCAACTCCACCTCTCTACTTTGTGCCCAGATATGTGCACGTCCCTCTGGCTTTCACCAGGGCCGCTGTTGCACTGGGCAGTCCCTGGATCCCTCCCCAGAGAGAGGAGAGCAGTCTATGGATGCTCAATCCTCCCTCTCCCCTGCTGACTCCCAATGACCCGGGCTCGTTCCCGAACCCGGGTCACCGGAG
This sequence comes from Neoceratodus forsteri, assembly GCA_016271365.2. NCBI lineage: Eukaryota > Metazoa > Chordata > Ceratodontiformes > Ceratodontidae > Neoceratodus > Neoceratodus forsteri. The sequence continues at coordinate 49,075,103 of JADMNL010000035.1, forward strand.
TAGCTCAAGGTGTGGCATCCAGTGCCTAAACCCTCAGCACCATCGGACCAGCTCTGTGCCAATACTTCGATGGCCATTGAAAGTGTCCAAATGAGCTTTTCATTACCAATTAAAAATGATGGTTATGTTGTGCCAATGCATTAATGGCCACTAAAAACAAATGTTCACCAATTAATGGCAATTTTATGTATCAAACATATTTTCCTCTTTATTTCCATAGGACTGACTGGACTTTGACCTGTGCTTATCAGATAAGTATACTTTGATTTACTATTGGTCTTATCTGTACTTTGCCCTAAAAACTATTGATTCTCTGTGACGTCAGTGTAACCTTTATTTTACAGATACTCTCCAGCATCCAGAATCGAAATCTACACACAGGTTCACACACTGGGACCAGTACACATGATTTAGCTACTTGATTGGGAAGTGGGAAATCTGAGCCATAAGGGTGAGCATGCATCTGTTATAGAAGGAGTCCACTGAGGTTACATGTCAAGTCATCCCGGTTAATTCACTCTGGGACAACTTGCATCATACTATTAGTTCCAGCCTCAATTGGTTCCCCGCCCAATTTGTTCTCAAATTGTGCCCCCCTCAGAGTTTAACATATTAAATTTATGCTGGGGGTGAATTGTCAGGGAATGATTGAGGGCTGATTAGTATTGCATCAAATAGTGCAGCATGAGTTCTTATGGAGCAAATAGAGTGGATTGAATTGACATGTTATCATGCACTGAAGGGTGGGTGCCATGAACCTAGCTGCATGAGGGACAGTTGAGAGGTATGTGGTCAACCCCCCAGATCTGGCCCCTCTGCAACTGGACCCCCAACCTGCCCTGCAGCTGGACTCACACAGCCAAAAACTAACTGCGTGCTCACAGCACGTGTGTGGCAGCACCTTTTCCATGAGGGGCACAGCAATGCTGGGGAGGGACAAGGCTGGTCTGTGGGTGGGAAGGGGGTTTCAAATGCAAGGAGTAAGGTTAGCTGATGGGGCTGGTACAGGGTAAGGGAGGGTGGCCCAGTGACAAAGAAGGTGGGTCTGCTGAAGGTGGGGCAACTAGCACTTGAGCCCCCATAGCCATGGTGTCATACACCCTATCAAACCCCTACTAGCCCTGGCAGCAGGCTCTTGAGCCCTAGCCCCAGCTTCAGGCTTCTCAGGCCCCATAGCCAAGTAATTTGCCCGCTTACTCTGACTATGGCTGTAGGCTCCCAATCTGCCCAAGTCAATGTCCTGAGTAAGGGCAGCATGGTTCGGGTTGTCCTCTAAGTTGTCCAGATTGGAAAAGAGAGTGAACATTCATGGGGTATGTGGATCCCTGGGAGGTCCAGGTGGTGGAAGGGGGGCCATAGCTGGGGAAACCTGGTATGGGGGGGTCCCTTTGATGATTCAAATGTGTAAATAGGCTCTAAGAGGTCCTACGGGTGATCTGCAAGGGGCAGAGTATGGCCCAAAGGGAAAACCTCCCACCTGCTTGCAGTCAGATGGGCATCCAAACCACACTTCCACCTCCTTTCTCCTCAATTTCTCCCAAGGTTGGGGTGGTGTGTCGGTGGCAGTGCCATCAAGCAGATGCTGTCCACCCAAACTAGTAGTAACAATTTATTTTTTTAAGTTTGTTTTCATGCCAAGGGTACAATAAAGGATGGCTGTGACCATTAGAGTGGTCAGAGTACGGCCTGGGAGCAAGGGACTGCACAAGGTTGCATCTATTCAAATTTATGTAAATCACTCCAGAAAGGGAGTATATGGTGAGAAGGTGCCCTATTCAAAATTATCTAAATTTATTTAAATCACATTGCTGCTTTGAGCATAGGGAAGGGGTGGACTGCATTCAAATTAAGTAGTTCCCGGAGCTGGAGCAGAGCAGGGAAGACCCTGAATTAGATAGTAAACAGTGCTCAAGCAGCAAAGGTAGGGTAAAGCCACAGTTATAGGCAAGCTAGCCAGCTGGGCTAGAGAATAAAGGCTAGCTGGCCAAATGTTTTTGTTTTTATTATTCAGAAATAGGCACCAGTGGGAACAGTTAGGTGACGAAGCCCCAGATTATAAAGCGAAGAGTGCCCCAGGGTGATAAGGTGTCTAGTAGCCAAGTGGCAACCAGTAGCCAAGTTAAGGCTAGTGTTTTAGATGGCTATGGGTGAGTTACTCAGGTTACTAGCCTATGGCTGGGGTTGTAGCAACTGTGCTGCTGGGGTGGCTAACTGGCTGGTCCACTCCCATCCCCTTGCTCCTGACTGAAGCTGACATCTTAGTGCAATTTAAATCAGAAAACTCTGCAGTTTTACAACACTAGCCTTAGCTTGGCTACTAGCCTCCTTTATCATCCTGGGGCACTCTTACTTTATAATCTGGGTGCTTACTTCCCCTAACTGGCCCCCAGGTGCTTATTTCTGAATATACAGCCTTCTTCACCTTACCATGCCTTTGCTCCTTCTGAAGCCACCATTTAATCTAATTTGAGGCATGTTCTGCCCTCTGCCCCACCTCCTGTAACTACTGAATTTCAATGCCGCTTGCCCCTACACTATGCTCCAAGCAGTAGCATGATATAAATATATTTTGAATATGGCCATCCCCTCACCTTGTGCTGCTTATTGGAGCAATTTAAATAAAGTTGAACAGGTCCCCCCTTGGGTGGTCTCTTGCTTAGCGTGAGGTAAGGCATCCAGCACCTCAGCCCTCAGCCCACCGGGCCAGTTTCAGCTATATGTTTTAATGTTCTTGTTGTTTTCTACTTGTTGTTTTTTTCACTTGCCCTGCTGTCTGTCTACTAAATACTGTAGGTAATGTAACAATTATTTATTTCTCTGACTTTCAAAATGCATCCAGCTCTCCCCTGCTAACCACACAGTTGCTTCTCACAGTCTCTAGTGAGCATACATATGATGTAATTGTGGAAGGAAGTGTGGGATTGAAGGATGAAGAATCCAAGAAGTCCAACAAAAATCAACTTTATTCAGCAAAACAAAAATAAAGTGCTAAAATGCTAACTGTACATGACAAAAGAAATAAAGAGGGTAATCCAAAAAATAAGCATTCCAATACAAAAGAAAAATTCAACTTCTAGAAGTAGCTAGAGTTCCAGGTGGGTTAGCTCCTTGCTGAGCCCTAAAGCAGACTGACTAACACAGTGGTAGCCACTTCTTTCATAGTAGGATACATCAGGTGGTAGGGCTAAGCTCCTCTCCTTTTCTTATTTTAGTACAAAAATCAGGAATAACTAATAGTTTTTGTAAATAAACCCCTTTTCCTAAGTCATTTCTTCGAGCAAAGTATTATAATACATAAGAAAAGGCATAATATGCAAGGAATAAGAAAATAAAACTCAAATTAGCGTTTCCTTGTTTCCCAGGCTCCTCCTTCTAGTCTTCTACACTATAACATAAGCAATGAATGGGCCACTTGGCAATATAGGGAATAGCATAGAAACCTGAATAGGACCTGGAGGGGAAAAAAAATGCCAGGCCCTGGTATTTGGCATGCCAGCTATTCCCTTTAATAGGGAACATTTAAAGTGACAATGTGAAAGTGAATATGAAATAGATAAATATATATATTAAAGGGAACAGCTGGCATGCCATGTTATTCCTATGATTACGCGCTAGAGGGCACGGAACACATCAGGATTGTTTGTTGGAGAGAAACGGAGGGGACGACCTGTACCTAGGAGGGACTGTGGTTGCTGGTGTTCTGTGCACAGAAATAAAATTTAACACCTTTTGCACCAGTCTAGGTCTCCAGGAGTAGTATGTGCTGTCTGAAAACATTGCTTGCTCAAATGTTGCTTTGAAAAATGAGAACTGTGAGTAGCCAGTGCTGGCCAAAAACATTTTACTTCCTCCTTTTACTTGATCTTATTGCTAAGGCATGGCATGCCCAGGTGCTACCCTATTATCTTGTTTTTAAACTACTTGCTTTCTTAAGGGTTATTGCATGGGTTGCCCAACATAACTCTGGAATCTCGTTGTAATAGCAAGTGCAGACAGTATTGAAGTGCATTGTTAAAATACCTGTCACTAAGCCGAATGGCGTGTGGAGGAAATAAACAGGATGGAAACAGAATGGAGCCTGTAATCGGCTTGCATGCACACTGGGTCCCCTCCTTCTCGGATTTTGTTTTATCTAATCCTGCCCCAGCAGATATTAGGTTCACGGAGCTTCTAAATCAGGACGCAAATGTCAATTTCGGGCCATTAAACGTTAAACAGATATTTAGCCAATTAGAAAAAGTAGCCTTCCATTTAAAACGGCTCCATTGAGAACGAGTATCATTAAAGGCATATTTGGAGGTTGAAAGAGTGCCTTGGGGGCTACGGATTCTAAAGAAACCTACTTTTAGACTGCAGACAGAAGGTTTTTAGACAAATGGCAGCACATTAGTCACAATGCTAGCACTGAATATATTGAATTAATTTTAAAAGAAAATGAAACGATCCAAAAAGAAAGTGAGGAAGAAATTAAAAAAAGAAAGGAAACACAGAAAGAGTTTGTTTCCCATCCCATGTATGAAGAACTCTTGGACAAATTTAAAGTGAACCTTGCAAGATATGATAAAAAAGTACAGGAAGTTAAGAAAACAAAGTTTGAAAGGGACACTACAGATTACTAAAATGGAACTATTTTTGGATGGAACAAACCATATTTTAGTATAAATGAAAATATATCACTGAAATCTATTTTGAGAACACCATCAGGATCAGAAGAGCAAGGGTGCAATTTGGAATTAACAAGTACAGAAGAAACGTATTTGGGGGAAGAGGACTATTCCACACCCAGAACACCTCAACAACAGCAGATTCCATTTGAGGGCCTGAGGAGAAATCAATGACTAAATATTCATCAGGTCCAAAAAAACGGACAAGGAGGGGCAGTAGGAAGAGGAGGAGGTGGAAAAAGCAGAAACAGAGGGGACGCACCTGGAACCAACGAGGGTATCAGTAGGAAATATAATTAATATTTTGAAATACCAACTATCAGATGTCAAGGAATCTTTGTTGAACAAGGGACTATCATTTGTACTGATGCAAAGGATTAATATTTTTGAAACTATAATAAGCTGCAATTAATTTGTCCGTAACCTGGGTTTAAGATCCTTTGTTAATAAAAAAGAAGAACCACAGGACATGACAACGGAAGGGTTAAGTTAGAACCCTGACACTATTGAAGTTATGGAACATGAAAACTTTAGGGCTAGATGTAGGCCCAAATCAACTTTCTGTCCACCTCTCAGTCCAGCATTACAAGTTTTTCTAAAAAGCTGTGAGAAAGACTTACAAATGATTGACATAAATTCGAGCCATAATAGTAGCCATTGTTTTAATTTAAATAAAAAAGATAAAATGGCATTGGATAAGATGGGCTCAAATGTTGATATAACCATTAAACCCGCTGACAAGGGGGGGTCGATAGTAGTAATGGACACTGACATGGACCATCAGGAAATATGTAGACAACTGAATAATGATGTGTTTTATGAAAAACTTAAATCAGATCCTACGGTCAGATTTAGAAGGGAAATAGACGCATACCTTATGTTTGTTAAAAATCAAAATTGGGTTCCAGATGAAACAATTTCCTTTTTAACAGTGGCTAACCCTGTAAAAACTTGTTTTTATTGTCTTCCAAAGATACATAAGTGCCTGGTTAACTTACCAGGCCGCCCAATAGTATCAGGGAATGATTCACTAACGGGAACCACTTTCTAAGTATGTGGAGAGTTACATTAGTAACTTAGCAAAAGACATCCCCTCTTATATTAAAGATACAGGGGCTATTTTGATGGTGCTGGAAGATTTGGCAATACAAAAGGATAGTTTACTGGTTACTCTTGATGTGGAGTCCTTGTATTCAAAATACCCCATGATGATAGTTTGGCATCTATGGAGTATTATTTGAATAGAAGAGAGAACAGGGACCCACCTACATACATGGTGGTGAAATTGGTGGAATTTGTGCTGAAGTATAATACTTTTTTTTACCTGGAGAGTCAATATATACAAAAGAAAGGCACAGCTATGGGGGCCAGTTTAGCACCCAATTTTGCCAATATGTATCTAGGTAAATGGGAAGAGGATACTATACGAACACAGGAGATTAATCCATTCTACCAAAAGAGAAATTTATATTTCAGGTTTATTGATGATATACTGATGGTATGGACAGGAACTGAGGAAGAACTGTTGGCATTTGTAAGATATCTAGAAACAGTAATCCGAAGTTGAGATGTTCCTTATTTTTTAGTAAACAGCAAATACATTTTTTGGATCTGGTAATTGTTAAAGATGGACGGGGGGGTTAAGACAGACTTGTTTAGGAAACCTACTGACCGCGATACCCTGCTACAAGTGAAAAGTAGCCAATTCCATACTATTGCAGGTATTCTGAAAGGGTAATTTATTAGAGTTAAAAGAAATTGCAGTGATCAGGAAACCTATGATAAGAGAGCTAAAGAGTTGGAAAGTAGATTGAAGGAGAGAAGTTACTCAGATAGCCTTATAGTTAAGGCTAGGGAGGAGGTGGATAATATGTCAAGATTAGAGGTCATGAATAAAAGTTCAAAAAGGGAAAAGGGTGATTTAAGAATTAATTTTGTTAGCACTTAATGTGCACAGTCAAACGAGGTCAGCAACATTATCAAAAAACACTGGCATCTTGTCAGTTTGGATTCAGGCCTGAGTGAGCTAAATAATACAGAGCCAAGAATGGTTCACAGAAGGGGCCACAGCCTTAGAGATAAACTTGTTCACTTGGTACAACCCCAAACAGATAACCCCAGAATGTGGCTACCTAAAACAAATGATGGTTGCCACAAATGTGGAAACTGTAAATTCTGTGATAAGGTACACAATTCTAAAACCTTTGTTAACCCTAAAAATAAATTGGAAACAAAAGTAAGGGGTTTCATCACATGTGCAACAGAAGGGGTTATTTATATGGCCACTTGTACATGTGGCTGTTATTATGTGGGGGAAACAAAAAGACAGTTTAAAGTAAGAATAGGTGAACACTTAAGGGCCATTGAGAATAATGACCTTAAGAATGCAATAGTCACACATATAAGTACATGTTATGATAAAAATGAACATCATTTTATTTTTGTAGGTATGGAAAAAGCCATAAGAAACCCAAGGGGGGAGATTATGATAATGTGTTGTTAAAAAGAGAACAGTACTGGATTTTTGCCATAGAGGCCTCAGGAAAACAAAATCTAAATGAAAGAATAGAACTGAAGCCTTTTTTGAAGAAATATAATTAATGTTGTTAAATGCTTCCCTTGTCAAACCCCCATCCCTACTGTATAATTACATTTTCCTTCTTGTGACTTGATCTTGATGTAAGATTTAAGGTTTTTAATATATAATAAGAATATGGATGGTTGTTTGCAAACAGTGAATGTTAATATCCTATTTTTTATATATTTTTATGTGTAATAAGTTTTTTGTATATTATAATTGTAGTTCATAAGTATAGGAATATGTGTTAATATGGTACTATATATTTCTTGTTTTTATCTTTCAGGGGTATCTTGCTCTGCTGAACCATAGTGAATTCATATGGACAAACCTTGCAGAAGGCTTAACAATAGAATAGATGGACTTTGAAAGGATAGTAAAAGTAAAAATAATAATGTGCCTAACTGAAGAAAAAATATAGTTCATAACACATATGGATGGATATAAGATTAGTTTTAATTGTTTCTATGGTTTGATATTTATATAGATTTATCTATTTCGTATTCACTTTCACATTGTCACTTTAAATGTTCCCTATTAAAGGGAATAGCTGGCATGCCATGTCATTCCTATGATTAAGTGCTAGAGGGCACGAGAGTTAGACCGACTACCCTAACGCATACCCCAATGCTGGCTGGGGGCAGGGGTGGGATGGGTACAAGGGGTTTCAACCTTACCATAATTTCCTCACTTTTGTCACTGTGGAACAACCCTAACTGATGCATTAAATGGGGTTTTTTTGCCTCTAATTTCCCTTCTTTTTGAGAATCTGCAGAAGGAATAGTGAATGGAATGTGGTGGTGAGAGCCCGCATTCCCACCAGGTGATGTTTTGTGACATAGTAATGGTAAGTGCAAGGGAAATGCAACCGCTAATGGTTGCGCACATGGTGACATAAATGTAAATGGTAAAGCAAACATTAATAGAAGCACAAGCGCAAAGTGATGCCAAAGCGAACAGTGACACAAAAAGAAGACACAACCATAAAGGAAATGCAAACCATGACATGCACAGTGCGGCAATGGAAATGCAAATGGAAACATTAACAGCATAAATAATGCCAAAAGAAATAGAAAAGGAAGCGTGAACTCAAAGCGCGCAGAGCACAAATATGTATGCCACGGTCACAGTACCGTAATTGTAAACACAAATGATAAAGTTAGCATGTACAATAACGCCAAAGGAAACAAAAACAGAAATGCCAACAGAAGCGCATGCGAAACGCAAACCATAATGCGCATGGTCAAGTTACCACAGTTGTAAACATAAATGGTAATGGTACAACAGCAACAATAACACCAAGGAAACAGAAATGCAAACCAAAATGAAGCGCTTATGGAAACACAAACCGTAATGCGACGGGCACAGTAACGCAATTGGAAATGCAAATGGTAACAGTAACAGAAAAAAGAAGATGCAAATCAAAAGAGAAACTCAAATGAAAATGGAAGGGGTGGCTGAAACACAAACAGAAATGCAAACAGAAACAGTAGTGGAAACTCAAATGGTAACAGTAACACAACCGCAAGCGGAAATGAGAACACAAAGGGTAATGCACACAGAGGTGTACACGGGAACAGTAACTCAAGCGAGAACGGAAATGCAAGTGGAAATGTTAATTGTTACAGTAACAGAACGCACACCCTGTTTTTGCCCAACAGCTGCATAGAGAAACACAGTGTGTACACAGAATGTATGCATAATAATGGGCCTGGGAGCAGAAAACGAGCAGTTGAAATACTAAATTGCTTATATCTCAGGAACCACACAATGTAGAAAAAAAAAATTCTCATGATTCATGAGTTTCTGGGCTAGGTTTTCACTAAATGAAACAACGTGATGAAAATTCCTTATTTTGCACTGTTTTGAGATACAAGCCCGAAAGGTCTGACGTGTGCCACCATGTTAGTCTATGGGAAAATGCCAAGTTGAGTACTGTAACTTGGCATCTGTACATATTTTGTCACCAAACTACCAAAAGACACATCTGTGAGATGTTGGCTGCTTTTCCTCCAAATTTGAGCCCAAAAGCCCAAACCGTTCTTTTGCAGCAGGATGGCAAAGAACTGCTGTTATTTTGGCCATAATCTGGAAAAATAGTGTCGTAATTTGTGAAAGCTTTTGCAAAAATTTTCAAAACTGTCACAAGTGCCACACTACTTTGTGAAACTACTTTTCCCAAAAATCTGGAAAACATATTTCTGGGGTGTTTAACCCCAAAATAAAGACATGGCTAGCATCCTGAGGGGCTGACTAGGTGAACACAAAAAGAATTGTGTTCCTAGAGGGTCCCAATTTTAAATGCAAAGCATTTTTCTGATCACTAACTGCAAAAAAAAATGGTGGCTTTGTGACACATACTAGGGTAATTTTCGACACTAAAAAGTTCATTTGCGAAAGTGTTGAACTTTTTGTTAAATTTTCCCATTGACTTATAATGGGAACTTGTTTTTTAAATAACTTTTGAACCGTTCAATATTTTTTCATGAAATCTCCAAAAGGCACAATGGGGTCCCTGGCCAAACGTTCCCTGAAGTTTTCAGACTGGTTGAGCAAACTGTGCAACCTGTAGTGAGAGCAAAGAATTCACAAAAAATCTGCGTTACCATGTGCGTAACTCTTGGTGCTTGTGCTTCCATTGCTGTTCCTGTTACTCTGTGACAAGACATCACCTGGTGGGATGACCCCAATGCACACCCCGATGCTGGCTGGAGGGCAGGGTGGGGGTGGGTGCAAGGGGGGGTTCAACCCAAACATCGAATTTCCTAGCTTTTGTCGCTGTGGAACAAACCTAAGTGATGCATTAAATGGAGTTTTTGGCATATATATATATATATATATATAACTCACCCATCCCATGTGTGTAAACAAGCTGAGGTGGTGCAGTGTGGGAGAATGGGGGTGAGAGTTAGACCAGGACAATGCACCCAGTGCTGCCTGTTGGTGGGGGCCGAGCTGAGGGGGTGCAAGGGTGGGAACCCTAAAATCAATTTCTCACTTTTTCACTATAGAAGAACCTAACTGATGCATTAACAAAGTTTTTTGCATAAAATTTCTTACTTTTAAGAAAGAATAGAAAAGAAGAAAGTTGTGAGTTGAGGGATACCACTTTGGGCCCACGTCTCACCAAACTTGTGCGTTGAAATTTATCAGTCACCCAATGACTAAAAAGTACATTCACAACAGCAATGGCCAGCCACCAACATATGTTAATCTAGTAGAACAATAGAAAACCCTGTCCACAAAATGTAAACTGCACCACACAATATGTCCGCAAAACATATATTGTCTGACACATAAACACCTCTATTAAAATCTACAGGACATGCCATCAATACCCTCCAAATTTCAAGTAAGAAGACCAAACCGTGTCCAAGATATGACATATCAAAATTTGAAATTGTCATTCATCAGAGTGGCACAGTTCTGCACCTGTTGACATTTAACACACACAATGACTGAAAACTACATCCATGACACTAAGGCTATGTATCCTATCAATTTCAAGCCACCACCACAAGCAAAATGCTGTCCGCAGACAGTAAACTGCATCCAAAAAATATTTTCCAACACAGAAACACTGTAAGTTTCATCCACATGACATGCTGTCAACACCCTCCAAATTTCAAGTGAAAAGACAAAACCGTGTCCGAGATATTACATTTTAATGTATGAGATTGTCATTCATCAGACTGGCACAGTTCTGCACCTGTTGACATTTAACACACACAGTGACTGAAAACTACATCCATGACACTAAGTCTAGGTATCCTATCAATTTCAAGCCATCACCACAAGCAAAACACTGTCCGCAACACATAAAGTGCGTCATGCAATATCTCCGCAAAATAAATTTTCTCTGACACATAAACACCATAATTCACATTTACAGGACATGCCATAAACACCCTCAAGTAAAAAGACCAAACTGTTCCCGAGATATTCAATATGAAAGATTACTAACATTTCCTTATCTATTCCATTATAAAAAATCTGGCCATCTTGTCCCACCCTCGCGATCAAAGATGGTGATCAAAGAATCTCACGAGCAAAGAATTTGCAGGCTCATGATCAAAGAATTTGCAGGGTCATGAACAAAGATTTAAAAACCTTATAAATCAAAAAATTGATGGAATGCGGTAAACCACACCATAGTTTGACAGAGCGGTAGTAAGGGGCTCAGAAATACTGAGCACCTCTCTGCATCCCGCTCCTCCTCTGAGCAGTCAGTGGCTGGCCGTGGAGGTGAGGAGGTGGGCTGTGCCAGTCGCTGGCTGGCGAAGGTGGGGTGCTGGGTGGGCTGGGATGGATGGGTGGAGTGCCACTAGACTACCAGGTATAATATAAATCATTATTTATTTAACTATGCTGGGGAGCCGCTAGACTACCAGGGATATAAAATTATTTATAATAAAACAATACAGCTCAGGGCCACTAGACTACCAGGAATGTGGAAAATACAGGGCTGGGGGCACTAGACTACAGGACACTACATAGTTAATATATTTTATCAGGGGGGCACAAGACTACCAGGGATGTAAATATTTTATTGTGATGGGGTGGTCACTAGACTACCAGGGATAGGTACTCCATTATTTTGGGTATGCAGATGGAGCACAATGAAGCCCACTGAGCCAAACCCACCATAATTGAACACTGTAGGGCACCCCTGGGCTACATAAAACTATCTTTAAATCTGGCCATCTCATTCCTCACTCGCGATGCATGATCGCGATCAAAGATTCTCGCGACTAAAGAATTTGCAGGCTCATGATCAAAGAAATTGCACAATCACAATCAAAGAATAAAAAATTGTGAAACACGATTTTTTGACCGATTAGAAGCAAAGCAACACCATGGTTCTATAGAACCGACCCTCCTGAGCAAAACCCACCCTCATTTGTGTCCCTAGCCCACCCCTGGCCAAGATATTTGTGTTTTTAGGTAACAATGCAAGATCACGATCAAAGATTCTCGTGATCAAAGAATTTGTCCGCTCGTGATCAAAGATCGTTAGCGAGCCACGAATGAAGAATTAGAAAGCTAAAAACTCTATTTTTTCACTGCTTTCAATGGCACCAAAGCCATGGCTCGATAAATTGTGGTCCCCTGAGTAAAACCCATCGAAGTTTTACTTCAGAAGTGACCCCTGAGCTGAGGTATTTGTGTTTGTGCGATCGGAAAACTGAAAACAAGATGGCGGACCTCGCTGTCAAAGAATTTTTGAAATTCCTTGGGATCAAAGATTCTTGAACTGTGAGGCTGAAAATTCTTTGACTGCCAGGTGGAACGAGATGGCCAGAACACCCATTCTTTGATCGCAAGATATACACATACCTTTTCCCATTGATTTATAATGGGAATTTAAAAGTGCCGTAACTTTTGAATACCTTAACATTTTTTCACCAAACAAAAAACGGCATGTTCGATCACCAAAGCTCTTTCAAATGAGCCATCTTGCAGAGTGGCACACCTCACAACAGCTGTGCAGGATCACACTAAGAATGCCAAAAAGTGCCTCCAAAAATGGAAAATTTTGCATTTTTCATCGCTTTCGTACACAAACACCAGCATTCCAACTGAAACGTCATTTGGCAAATCAAGAGACCTAGTATGCCCCAACGTGTGTACCAAATTTCAGGTAAATCAATAGAACGGGTCCAAAGTTATTAACGTCCAAACTTTTGACTTTAGTATGTAACTGGCCGCTCAACCCTAACTATAGTGGCACGACCCACACCACTATTTTATATATATGCATATATATATATATATATATATATATATATATACACACACACATACATACACACACACACATATATATATATATATATATATATATATATATATATATATATAACACACACACACGCACACATATATATATATGTGTGTATTTCTAGGTAGAGGTTGACGTAACACTAATGTACTCATTGTATTGTTTTGTATCACAGGTCACATACTGTTGGTGTGCACATTCCAGTGCTTGATGAGAAATGTTGGCATTGAAATTGGAAATAGAATACTTTGAAGCCAATGAATGTAAGTATTTTTTGGGGGGAGGGGGAAGCATGTTTGCAAGTAGGTCTCATTAATGGTTTATTATTTCATTACTTCTTCACAGATTTCATCTGCATCCCTCTCTAGTCTGGTAATTATGGTCATGGTCATCGATTGAAATAACTTCTGCATGTTACATGTCTGCCCCAGCCTGGGGGCCCCCCAGTTTAAGAAGCTCTTTGGATGTTGAAGAAGTTCTTTGGATAAGACAACTATGACACAACAAAACATCTGGAAGTTTCATAAAAAAAGAAATGAAGGGCTTATTAGAACTTGATTTCAGCAGTAAGACATTATGTTTAAGCTGTGGCTGTTCCACGGGTATCTGAATTAACACAGATAGCAAGCTGTCCCACTGCAATCATCAGATCACAACTTAATTTAGTACTAGGCTGTGTAACAAATACAGTGTGTCAGTATCCCTGCATCTCAACTGAAGTTACATTTCAAAACCACATCTTGTCAAGTAACACGACCTGGGTCCAACTTTTGCAACACTGTTATTGCTGCACAACTGCGATTTTAGAATACAGTGCATGATATGTTGCAGAAATATTTTTTGTGAAGTACATGTCACCTAGTTTATGTATCCTCAGTTGGATTCATTGCACGCTTATGAAAAAAAAAGGAACAGATGAAATAAAATTGATATACTTACCAGTATGGATTGGAAATGGATATTCCATAGGTTCCTGTAGACAGTACAGCTGCTGTACCATTGATACAGAACTTCAGCAAAGGAGAGTCATTTGTTGTTAACCTGTAAAAAAAAAAAATAAGTTGACCATATGTGTTTAACCATTGCAGCTCAGAAAAGCAACAGAAAACAAAACACACAGCTAAAGGAAGTTGAATAGCGTAAAAAACATTAGTACACATACTCACTTTATAGTTTTAATAGTAAGAAGCCTTGTGCCTGTGGCTGATGGATGTGGTCTTCTGTTTGACTCCCTCTGCCTTGGCATGGTCAATGTAATGGAAAAACGTTGTCACAATGATGCTGGTGGTCATAGCTACAGCACATGTTGACATTCCCTCTCACATCTTCTTGCATCTGGTGATGGTGGCAGTAGCGAACAACAGTCTTATGGCAGTGATACTCCAGGTGGACACACGGTCACATTTCCTATGGTGGCAGTGGAGAAGAGTGGTCTTATGGTGGTGGTAGTCTGGGGGGACACACGGTCACATACTATGGTGGCAATGGAGAACAGCAGTCCTATGGTGGTGGTAGTTCAGGGCGCCAGGATATACTGTGCTCTGTGTTATAAATGTGATGACGTGACATATGGAATTTGAGTCAGTATGAGTGGGACAGTGATTTAACTTTATGAAAAAGAGAAGATGTATCATACAAGACATGTAACAGCCATTTAACCAATTAAGTTAAAACCTGCCAACATTAACATCATCATCATTCATCATCATCCTCAGAAAGAAAGCTGCCATCGCAGTCTTCTATGTCTGAATTCGGACTTCGGGGAAATTCTTTCTCCATTGTGCTATCATCTACATCAGTGGAAGGCCACTTCATGCTGTCACTGCCACCAGGTTAGTCCCTTTCTTCAACATCAGCAAAACCACGAGTATGCTGGGGTACGAATACTGAGGTTGCAGTCTGAGCTGGTATGTACCTCTCATTCATTTTTATGAATTTCAGCAAACTGACATCTGCAGGAGTGAGGTTTGTACGATGATCCCGAGCTATTTCACCTGCTGAGCTGAATACCTTCTCGACACTCACACTGGAGGGTGGGCATGTCAGGTACTTCAGTGCCACAGTGGTCAGCACTAGCCATTCACTGACCTTTCCACTCCAGTATAAAAAGGGATCATCAGTGACTGACAGATGCCTGTGTTCAGACACATATGACTCAACCATTCGCTATGCTGCTGTAAGTCCAGTGGTTGATGCATCATCCACTTCTCCGGAATCATTTGTGTCATAAATCCCCACTTGGAACAAAGTCTCCCAAAGTGGGTTAACACCAGCCGCTTTTGATGACAGACCACCAGGAACTGCAGTCCCCTTCCCCTTACAGGATATGCTTGATGCTACTCCAGGTTCACCTTCAGCCTGATTATGCTGCTCAGGTTTCCTGACCTTGGCACGTGACTTCTGTGCCCCATGAACCAAGTGCACCAGTTGCCCACTGACATTTTTTACCTGTTCAGGTCTGGCCTCCAGTACTGAGGCAATTCCACGTTTGTTTCATGGGTCCACAGTTGTTGCTGTTGCAAAGTTGTCATGATGCCGAATGCTCATGAATACTGTAGCATGTGTATTAGCAACACACTGCTAGCACTGTCTCTGGCAACATCAAGGCTATGCTCTACATTCACCAATGTCTGCCTTAGCACCCACAGCAGTGGAACTGATTGGCAAATGGAGGTCGACTTGCCACTCACTGCCTGTGTGGCATGGTCAAAAGGCCTCAAGATTGTTATTACAGAGTCTATGAGGCATCACTGTTCAGTCATCATAGCCATGGAGGCCCCAGAATTGTCATGGCTAGTGTTCATGACAAGATATTCTGAGATGGCTTTGTACCGTTCATACAGCCTCTCTGCCATGTATAAAGTGGAGTTCCACCAGGTGACAACTTCCAGCTTCAAGCAGTGCTGGGGGAGGCTGTTTCGGATCTGCAGCTGCCAAAGTTGGTTATGGGCCTTTGCAGAGTGTAAAAAGCGAGAACAGATATGGGGTGCAACTGTTAGCATTTCCTTTATATCAGGGTGCTGCAGAAACTCCTGCACCACAAGATTTAAACAGTGGGCCATGCATGGAACCCGTAAAAAGCCACCAGTCGTGATACATTTCCACCACATTGACCCATTGTCACTTGCTATGAACCCAGCTCTCGAGACAGGGGTTCAATCACGCATGTCAATTTCAGTCAGTACCATGTCCAACATGTTTTCACATGTGTGAACAGGTCACATTGCACATAGTGGTATTGCATGCTGTTGAATTCCTGGAAGATTGCCACCACTACACTCCACCTTACTACACTGATTATTCACACTACCAACAGCACAAACAACTCCTCGGCACCTGCATCCAGTGTGCAGTTATACACAAATATGAACTCCTGTTGTTTTGTCACTTGTCCACATATCCATACTTAAATGGATGAATGGACAGGAGGAATATTGAAGGCATGTCTTACTGAGTCAGACCTTAATGCAGTACAACTCAGGGACAACTGCGGGTCAAAAAGTATCATCCTAGATATGGACTTTCCCGTTTTGGACAAACATGTGCAACAAACCACGGAACCAGAATTCTCCACAAAGGAGAAGGATAAAAGACCAGTTGCCAGCATTTCAGCTACATTAGCATTAAGTTCACATGACACTGTATGATTGGGTGGGTACTTCAGCTTATGCTTAATAAAACTTTGTAACGTGGACTGACTTAAACGTTTTACATGGGGTGTGATGACTAATACTTCTGCTCTGCGAATGGCAGGGGTTGGAGTGTGGACATGTGATGAAGACAGTTGCACAAGTGATGACAAACCCAGAAATGCAGTTAATTTCCCAGATTTATCAACCGGGGTTGATGCACCACTTGCACTAAACATACTGCATTGACCACCACCACCACCAAAACTGCTACTCTCACCACCACTGAACAAGACTTCAAAATCATTCTGCTCCTCTCCCTCATCATGCCTGTAGTAATCCTCTGCTGTTATTTTATCACTACTGCAAGCATATAATTTTCTACTTGATGCTACAGTCGTGGAAGGGGATAACATGTTCATTATGGTTGATGATGAGGATGAACGCCCCACTGTGGTACAGGTATTAGCTGCCATCTTATGCTGAGTCCACGGTGCCATGTGATAATTCTTAAGATGTGTATGCTGTCCCCCTGTGCCCAGATGGCTCCTCTTAGTACCTCGATTCACACGCTCCTGGCAAACCTGGTAGATTGCAACTGACTCATCATTTACATCTTCCACAAAAAAATCCCAAACAGGGGATTTTGATGCTCTAGTTACATAGAAACATAGAAACATAGAATTTGACGGCAGATAAGGACTGCTTGTCCCACCCAGTCTGCCCATTTCCCTACCTGATGGATAAGCTGCAGATCCTAGTTAACCAGCAGCCTACTTCTTCTACCCACCCCTAGAATTGCCTTATGACTGTCCCATGCGATGCTTGAATCTCCCCCACTGTTTGTGACTCCACAACCTTCATCTGGAAGATAGATTTCCATACATCCACCACCCTCTCTGTGAAAAAATATTTCCTAAATTACCTCTGAGCCGCCCCCCTTCTATCTTCAAATTGCTTGCCTTGTTCTTGCACACCTCTTTTTTTGAAAGATGCTACCCTCTTGGACTTTGTTGATTCCCTTGAGGTACTTAAGTTTCTATCATGTCCCCTCTCCCTCCTTTCCTTGAGGCTATACATATTAAGCTCCTTAAATCTCTTCATATGTCTTCCGGTGCAGACCCTGCACCATTTAGTTACCCTCCTCTGGACAAGCTTCATCTGTCTATGTCTTTGCGGAGATTGGGTCTCCAGAACTGCCGCAGTACTCCAGATGGGTCTCGCAGCTGTCTGCAGAGATAATAACTTCCTGTTTTCTCTGGTGATGCCTCCCCATGCATCCCAGTATCCCACACCCTCCTTGCTGCCCTCTCACATTGCTTGCCCCACCTTTAGGTCATCTGATATGACTACCCCAGGTCCCTTTCCATTTTTGTTGTTGTTATTATCTCACCCCCATTGTGTACTCTTCCCTGGGTTTTGTTCCCAGGTGCATTACCTGCACTTCTTAGCATTGAATCTAAGCTGCCATACATTTGACCATTCCTCTAACCTTGCCAAGTCCTTCTCATCCTTTCCACTCCACCTTGTGCATCAACTCTGTTGCAGATCTTTGTGTCATCTGCAAAGAGACAGACTTTTCTCTTCCAGTCCCTCTGCAATGTCACTTATAAAGACATTGAGAGGACTGGTCTATCTGAACCCGCGGTACCCCACTACTACCCCTTTTTTTCAGAGTGGACTCCATTTACTATTACTCTCTGTGTCCTATTCTCCAGCCAATTCTTTACCCAGGCTGTCATCTTGGGACCCACTCCACATGGCTAACTTGTATATTAATCTTTGTGTGGGACTGTGTCAAATGCCTTGCTAAAGTCTAGGTAGACCATGTCCACAGCCCCTCCCTGATCAACTACTTTGGTCACCCAGTCAAAGAAATCTATCAGATTTGTCTGGCATGACCTTCCCGCCTATGAATCCATGCTGCCTTGGGTCCTGTGCCCTCTGGCCTCTAGATATTTAACAATTCTTTCCTTCAGAAGATTCCATCATTTTCCCTACCACTGAGGTTAAACTAACAGGTCTGTAGTTTCCTGCTTCTGCCTTGCTCCCACTTTTGTGAAGGGAATCACATCTGCCCTCCTCCAGTCCTCGGGTACCACCCATCCTCCCATGATTTGTTAAAGAGGGTAGTCAGTGGTGTCACTAGTTCTACCCTTAGTTCTTTAGAATTTGGGATGAATCTATCCAGGCCCCATTGCTTGTCCACCTTCAGTTTAAGAGTTCTTTCAGAACCCTTTCTTCTGTAAATGGGCTGGTATCAACTTCTGTATCCAGAGTGTTTCTACTGTTTTGTTTTAGGTACCTCCCCTCTTCCTTTGTAAATACTGAGCAAAATATTTGTTTAGTATCTCTTCCTTTTCACAGTCACCCTCTGCCCACCCTCACCCTCTTTATTAAGCCTCACTATCCCTCCATTGAATGTATTCCCTTAGCTCCTGATATACCTATAAAGGTTTTATCCCCTTCTTAACTGAGTTGGCTATCTTTTCCTCAGTTTGGGCCTTTGCTATTCTGACTGCGGCCACCAGCCTTTGCTTTAACTTGATACAGTTCTCTGTCCTGTTCCTTCTGTGATTCCTTGTACTTCCTGAATGCTTTCTTTTCTCTTGAACCTTCACTGCCACTTCCTTTGAGAACCATAGTGGTTTCTTACTCGTTCGTTTGTTTTATTTGCTTTACACAAAGGCTTGATACCTCTGTGATGGCAGTTTTTATTATTCCCCATTGTTCTTCACCCTCCTTCCTGCCCATTTGCTAGTGCATTCTGAGCACTCACCCATTTTGACAAAGTCAGCCCTCCTAAAATCCAGTACCTTTGTCTTTGTATGACTTGACTCTATTGCTGTGTTTATTGTGAACCATATTGTTCGATGGTTGCTAGTTCCCAGATGGCTACCCACTTCTCTGTGTGATCCTCTCTTCATCTCCATTTAGAGAGAACCAGGTCTAAGATTGCTCCCTCTCGAGTGGGCTCAATACTAGTTGTCTAATGCATGCCCCCTAGCAGGGCATCTAGAATACCCACTCTTAGAAGTGGCTGCTGCAACTGCGCCTCAGTTAACATCTGGCATATTCAGATCACCATCAGCAATATCTCCCCTTTTGCCATTCTAAGTAT
The DNA here is from genome assembly GCA_016271365.2 of Neoceratodus forsteri. Taxonomy (NCBI): domain Eukaryota; kingdom Metazoa; phylum Chordata; order Ceratodontiformes; family Ceratodontidae; genus Neoceratodus; species Neoceratodus forsteri. Next base: position 49,094,877 of record JADMNL010000035.1, read on the forward strand.
ACTTTCTATCATTTCCTTGTCCATTTCCTCCCCTGAGAGAGTCTGTATCTAACCCCTATGCGTGTTGGTGCCATTACGGTCTCAATTTACCCACAGTGCTTCTATGCTTCTCCTCCCTGTTTACCCTTTTATTCTGTTGCTGATGCCTTCCATATATGAAACTACTCCTCCTCCTCTTTTACCCTCCCTGTCCCTCCTGTAGATAGTGTATCCTGGTATGTTTACATCCCAGTTCAAACCACTACTTTTGAGAACAAAACCAAAAACCAACTGCACATATACCCATCAGTAAGCCAAAACAAACTTAAGAGGCACGGCTTACCGTATCTTCACATTTTATTCAAGATGACACAGCTGTTAAAACATGCAGCAAACCATAAAAGTCTTGAAACCACTCGAATTAATTGTAAAAAAATAATATTTTTTCACCATCTCGGTGTAAACATGATTTTGACCAGGCCAGCCGAGCAGAGCAGCCCAAGCATGTGATGACGCACAGGATCAGCTGACGTTTTGGCTTACGCCTTCCTCAGAGCTGATTGGTCAAAAACTGCATTAACTTTTTATAGTGAAAAAAATATACATATTCATTACCCTTCAGTGATTAGACCATCCTCCACTCATAAATATGCACACACACCAAATCACACATAATATAATAAAAACAAATCATAAATAACAATGTAATAATAATTCCTCATTTAGTCCCTTTGGCTAGAGTCCCAAGTTTAAAGATCCAAAAGCATTCTCTCTGATCCATTTTGTTGCTAGACTCCCACCACGGGGTCCAACACACACTTTTCAATCCCAACAAATTAAGATTTGCAGGAGAACATGACCCACAGCTGAAAATGTCGTGCCACTGCATTGGTCTGTACATTATTCTGAATAGCTGATTTATGTTCACGATTCTTTCCATTAACTGGCGTTTTGTTTGTCCCATAGTTCAAACCACATGGACACGTGAGCATATATATTACCAATTACTCTACAATTAATAAAATCCTTTATCTCAAATTTCTGACTTGTAGTGGATGTTTAAATATTTGCTCTTATTTGATAGTTATTACATTGTTGCAATAATTCCGCTTATAATTTCTCTTTGGAAGTGCAGGAGATCAAGTTGTTCTCAATTTTTCAGAGCTTTGTACTATGTACTAATAGATCTTTAATATTTCTACCCGTCTTATACATAATTCTGGGCTTTCTATTTACATCCTTTCTGAAAACAGGGTCCCCTGTAATACCATCCAATGTCTTTTCACTATATTTGCAATTTCCTCTGCTTGGCGGTCTGTAGTTTTCCTGCTTCTGCCTTGCTCCCTTTTGTGAAGGGGAATCACATCTGCCCTCCTCCATTCTCCGGGTACCACCCCATCCTCCCATGATTTGTTAAAGAGGGTAGTCAGTGGTGTCACTAGTTCTGCCCTAGTTCTTTTGTAGTCTGGGATGAATCATCAGGCCCCATTGCTTTGTCCACCTTCAGTTTTAGGAGTTCTTTCAGAACCCTTTCTTCTGTAAATGGGCTGTATCAACTTCTGTATCCAGAGGTTTCTACTGTTTGTTTAGGTACCTCCCCTCTTCCTTTGTAAATACTGAGCAAAATATTTGTTTAGTATCTTCCTTTTCACAGTCACCCTCTGCCACCCTCACTCCTCTTTATTAAGCCTCTTATATCCCTCCTTAGTAGTCTTCCTTCGCTCCCTGATGTGTACCTATAAAGGGTTTTATCCCCTTCTTAACTGGAGTTGGCTATCTTTTCCCTCAGTTTGGGCCTTTGCTGTTCTGACTGCCTTCCCAGCTTCTTTTGCTTTAGCTAGTACAGTTCTCTGTCCTGTTCCTTCTGTGATTCCTTGTACTTCTGAGATGCTTTCTTTCTTTTCTTGAACCTTCCTGCCACTTCCTTTGAGAACCATAGTGGTTTCTTACCTTGTTTTGTTTGTTTTATTTGCTTTTACACAAAGGCTTTATACTGTGATGGCAGTTTTATTATTCCCCATTGTTCTTCCACCCCTCCTTCCTGCCCATTTGCTGGTGCATTTATGAGCACTCACCCATTTTGACAAAGTCAGCCCTCCTAAAATCCAGTGCCTTTGTCTTTGTATGACTTGACTCTATTGCTGTGTTTATTGTGAACCATGTTGTTCGATGGTTGCTAGTTCCCAGATGGCTGCCGCCCTACTCTGTGATCCTCTCTTCATCTCCATTTGAGAGAACCAGGTCTAAAATTGCTTGCTCCCTCTCAGTGAATGCTCAATACTAGTTGTCCTAATGCATGCCCCTTGGGGCATCTAGAATAACCCCACTCTTAGAAGTGGCTGCTGCAGCTGCACTCCCAGTTAACATCTGGTATATTCAGATCACCCATCAGCAATATCTACCCCTTTTTGCCATTCTAAGTATACTTTCTATCGTTTCCTTGTCCATTTCCTCCCCCTGAGAGAGGGTCTATATCTAACCCTGTACGTGTGCTGGTGCCGACTGCGGGTCTCCAAATTTACCCACGATTGCTTCTTCTCCTCCCTGTTTACCTTTTGTTCTGTTGCTTTGATGCCTTCCTTATATAAAGAGCTTCTCCTCCTCCTCTTTTACCTCCCTGTCCCTCCTGCCAGTGAAGTGTATCCTGTATGTTTACGTCGGATTTCAAACCACTACTTTTGAGAACAAAAGCAAAACCAACTGCACATATACCCATCAGTAAGCCAAAACCAAACTTAGAAGCCGCGACACCGTATCTTCACATTTTATTCAGATGACACCGCTGTTAAACATGCAGCAAACCATAGAGTGCGGCGGCGATCACTCGATTAATTGTATAAAAATAATATATTTTCACCATCTAGAGTGTAAACATGATTTTGACCAGGCCAGCCGAGCAGTAGCCCAAGCATGTGATGGCCTTTGGGATCAGCTGGCGTTTGCCGCCTTCCTCAGAGCTGATTGGTCAAAACTGCATTAACTTTTTATAGTGAAAAAATATACTATTCATTACCCTTCAGTGATTAGACCATCCTCCCACTCCATAAATATGCATCACACACCAAATCACACATAATATAATAAAAACAAATCATAAATAACAATGTAATAATATATTCTCATTTAGTCCTTTGGCTGTAGAGTCCCAAGTTTAAAGGATCCAAAAGCATTCTCTCTGATCCATTTTGTTTGCTAGACTCCCACCACGGGTCCAACACACTCTTTTCAATCCCAACAAATTTAAGATTTGCAGGAGAACCATGACCCACAGCTGAAAAATGTCGTGCCACTGCGTTGGTCTGTACATTATTCTGAATAGCTGATTTATGTTCACTGATTCTTTCCTTAACTGGCGTTTGTTTGAAATCCCATAGTTCAAACCACATGGACATGTGAGCATATATTACCCCAGTACTTCTGCAATTAATAAAATCCTTTATCTCAAATTTCTGATTTTGTGTGTGGATGTTTAAAATATTTACTGTTGTTTGTTTTTGTTACATTGTGCTGAATTACCGCACTTATAATTTCTCTTTGGAAGTGCAGGAATCCAAGTTGTTCTCAATTTTCAGAGCTTTGTACACTGTGTACTAATAGATCTTTAATATTTCTACCCGTCTTATACATAATTCTGGGCTTTCTGATTTACATCCTTTCTGAAAACAGAGATTTCCTATTACCATCCAATGTCTTTTTCACTATATTTGCAATTTCCTCTGCTTGGTTAGAAAATTCAGTTCTGAAATTGATAACGCACTTGAAATTCTCATTCAAAACTTTTGGCTGTAAAGATCACTTCTGTTAGTGTTAACTGCTCTCTCCATGCCTCTATGTATAGAATTCACATTGTAAACACGACTTTTAAATCTGTTTGTAACTTCCTGTGCGTTCTTTTAAACTGTTCAGTGTCACTACAGATTCTCTTTAACGCAGCATCTGTCCAAGTGGAATATTGCTTTAAACTTTAGGATGGTTACTTTCATTATGCAACAACGTGTCTTCTCATAGGTTTTCTATACAGCGTAGTTTTTAATTTACCTGCATCCTTGTATATATAACATATCAAGAAGCTTGAACTTCAGTAATATCTGCTTGCATAGTAAACTTTAAATTGAGTCAAATGTATTAATTAGGTCCACAAAAACATTTAGACTTTCCCAATCAGCTGTCCAGACAAAAAGCAATCATCAATATAACGTTTCCAGATCTTACATTTTTTTTAAAATTTCAGTTCATATAGTGCATGAGCTACATTGTCCCACATATAGACAGGCAATACTCAGAGCAACGTGGATTTCCCATCGCTGTACCTTTGTGCTGCATATAAACTTAGTCTTTGTACACAAAATAGTTCAATTTCAAAACCATATCTGCCATACTAATAATAAACTCCACATCAAAAGTATCATCTTGTTGGTCACTCGAAAAAAATTCAATAGCTTTAATTCCCCTGTCATGTGGTGATCGTGATATTGATATGTTATTAAAAAGGAAAAAAGAAGATAATTTTAATTTAACATATCAGGAACATTTAGCCTTAAAAACATTGATGGAAGATAAAAGTCTGATCATAAAACTGGCTGATAAAGGGGGCGCCATTGTCTTATGGGGAATAAAAGATTATGAGTGTGAAATGGATCGACACTTGAATAATGGAACATATTATTGTAAACTAGTGAGGGACCCAACAGCTGAGATCAAAGTTCAAGCTGATGAATTTATTAAAAGAAATGAGATGAATGGATGTTTAAATAAACAAGAGGCGGATTTTTTAAAGGTTGCTTCACCAGTCAGACCGGTAATTTATTTATTACCGAAGATACATAAGAATGCTCGAAGCCCTCCAGGGCGCCCGATTGTTTCAAGCATTGGTTCATCTATGGAACCTTTTTCACAAATGGTGGATTGCTACCTTAAACCAATGGTGAAAAAATTACCTTCTTACATTTTGGATAGTGGAGATATGATAAGAAATGTTGAAAATTTGACCATTGACTCTTATTTTTGGCTAGTGACCTTGGACATAGAAAATTTGTATTCGAATGTACCACATGACGGGGGAATTAAAGCTATTGAATTTTTTTCACGTGACCAACAAGATGATACTTTTGATGTGGAGTTTATTATTAGTATGGCAGATATGGTTTTGAAATCGAACTATTTTGTGTACAAAGACCAAGTTTATATGCAGCACAAAGGTACAGCGATGGGAACTACGTTTGCTCTGAGTATTGCCTGTCTATATGTGGGACAATGGGAAGTGATGCATCTATATAAGACTGAAATTTAAAAAAAAAATGTGTAAGATCTTGGAAACGTTATATTGATGATTGCTTTTTTGTCTGGACAGCTGATTGGGAAAGTCTAAATGTTTTTGTGGACCTAATTAATACATTTGACTCAAATTTAAAGTTTACTATGCAAGCAGATATTACTGAAGTTCCGTTTCTTGATATGTTAATATACAAGGATGCAGGTAAATTAAAAACTACGCTGTGTAGAAAACCTGTGAGTAGAAACACGTTGTTGCATAATAAGTAACCATCCTAAAAGTTTAAAGCGCAATATTCCACTTGGACAGATGCTGCATTTAAAGAGAATCTGTAGTGACACTGAACAGTTTAAAAAGAACGCACAGGAAGTTGCAAACAGATTTCAAAGTCGTGGTTACAATGTGAATTCTATACATAGAGGCATGGAGAAAGCAGTTAACACTAACAGAAGTGATCTTTTACAGCCAAAAGTTTTGAATGAGAATTCTCAGGGTGTTATCAATTTCGTAACTGAATTTTCTAACCAAGCAGAGGAAATTGCAAATATAGTGAAAAGACATTGGATGGTATTACAGGGGGACCCTGTTTTCAGAAAGGATGTATATAGAAAGCCCAGAATTACATATAAGAGGGTAGAAATATTAAAGATCTATTAGTACATAGTGTACAAAGCTCTGAAAAATTGAGAACAACTTGGATTCCTGCACTTCCAAAGAGAAATTATAAGTGCGGTAATTGTGCACAATGTAACAATACAAATAAGAGCAAATATTTTAAACATCCACATACAAGTCAGAAATTTGAGATAAAGGATTTTATTAATTGTAGAAGTACTGGGGTAATATATATGCTCATGTGTCCATGTGGTTTGAACTATGTGGGACAAACAAAACGCCAGTTAAGGGAAAGAATCAGTGAACATAAATCAGCTATTCGGAATAATGTACAGACCAATGCAGTGGCACGACATTTTTCAGCTGTAGGTCATGGTTCTCCTGCAAATCTTAAATTTGTTGGGATTGAAAAAGTGTGTGTTGGACCCCGTGGTGGGAGTCTAGCAAACAAAATGGATCAGAGAGAATGCTTTGGATCTTTAAACTTGGGTCTCTACAGCCAAAGGGACTAAATGAGGAATTATTATTACATTGTTATTTATAATTTGTTTTATTATATTATGTGTGATTTGGTGTGTGTGCATATTTATGAGTGGAGGATGGTCTAATCACTGAGAGGTAATGAATATGTATTTTTTCACTATAAAAAGTTAATGCAGTTTTGACCAATCAGCTCTGAGGAAGGCGTGGCGGCGTCAGCTGATCCATGCGTCATCATCGCGCTTGGGCTGCTCTGCTCGGCTGGCCTGGTCAAAATCATGTTACACCGAGATGGTGAAAAATATATTATTTTTACAAATTAATCGAAAGTGGTCGCCGCAGCACTTTATGGTTTGCTGCATGTTTTAACAGTGGTGTCATCTGAATAAAATGTGAAGATACGGTGAGCCGTGCCTCTTAAGTTTGTTTTGGCTTACTGATGGGTATATGTGCAGTTGGTTTTTGATTTTGTTCTCAAAAGTAATGGTTTGAACTGTTTGACTCTGATACCTTCTTACACCAGATCAGAAATTATTCACCGTGAGTGAATTGAGCTCCTCAGTTTTGGTTTGTTCTACTTAAGTTTACATCCCAGTCAGGTTTTGTGTGTACCGTGTTTCTGTGACTGCCATGATATCCAGATGTTCCTCCTCCATCAAGGCCACTAATTCAGGAAGCTTGTTACTCAGACTACGGGCATTGGTACTCATTGCTCTCCATTTTTTTGATGGCTTTACCTTCTGTTGCAGCATCCCCCACTGACCTTTCTACCTTGGTCTTTTTCTCATTTAGTACCCTGTTTTGTAGGGGGAGGCTGGGATTTTCCTGTTGCTTATCAGTGCCTCCCCCCTTGACTAGTTTAAAAGCTTGCCAATGAAGCATTTAAACCGATTGCTCAAAAGACTTGTTCCCTTCCTGGACAGATGCAGACCATCCTGCCAGTATAGGCTGGTGTCCCTCCAGGTGGAACCCCAGTCCCCAATGAAGCCAAACCCCTGTGCTCCACACCATTTTTTCAACCATTCATTAAACTGCATGGTGCAAAGTACCCTCGCCTCACTCATGTCATTGACAGGCAGCACCTCTGAGAAGGATACTGTGTGCTACTTGTCTTAGGCCCCTCCCCAATTCTACAAAGTCCTTCTGCACTGCTCTAATCTCATGATGAGCCAAGTCATTTTGTCCCTAGGTGAGCAATGATGTCAGCTCAGACTCCGTGCAGCTGTTCCCATGATCCTGAGGACGTGCTTCCTGTCCTTCCAAGCCATGGCACCAGGCAGGCACCTTACTTCAGCTGTTTCAACTGAAACTGATAAATCACAACTTTTTACAGAAGGTGGGAAATGCAAACAGTCCCGGACACAGCCACCTAGAGTTTCTTTTTCTCTGGTTCCCAACGGAGTCACTGACATCATCATCATGTTCATCAACATCATCCACATCTTCTGCTTGAATGCTGGCATATGGACTGCATGTTGCAACCACAGCAACATCATCATCATGAGCATCATCAGCAACATCAGCACCACTGTCACCTGAAATGTTTTCACCACACTGTGCATCACTGCATGGCAAATGCATGACCTGAACCACGGTGAAAGAAATGTCACTTTGTGTGCTATCATTGACATGATGATCAGAATCCTCATGTTCAGTTACCGGGATGTTACTGGGGAGTATGACATCATATAAACTGTCACTCACTGCCACTCTTTCACACTCCACTATATTTCTGGACATGGTAAACTGGTCAGAACTGGAACTTGAGGCAGCAATACTCATACCACCATCAGCAACTGCACTAACACCACCAGCTGGGACAACATCAACATATCTTCCAACTATGAGTGAAGCTACTGATTACACTGTAAAAAACACTGGAGGAGAAATAAAATTTCCTCACATCAGCAATGCACTTCTGCAACTCCGTACTACTATGTGCCCACAGACAATCTTACCGCTGACAGCAGTGCCATGGTGAGAAACAGCTTTGCTTGGACATCTCATTGCGGGCATTTTGAGGGATCAACAGGAATATTCAAAACAAATTCAAATTTTGGAGCGTTCACTCTGGGTTGGGGAAGGCACAGAGTGGCAGCTGGATGTGGCCAAGAAACCATGAGGCTTAAAAAACAGATACAGATGCAAAGTCACAAGTTCAACAACACCTTAACTAACCAGTGGTGTTCTCAAGTCACAAACAATCCAATCTGGAAAAGAATACCTTTTGCCAGTGGGGGGGGCACTGACTGCAGATTACTGCAGTGCAAAACCAAGAACTGATACCACAATGGCATTACAAAATCACACAGCTGTAGTGGATAGCAGGTTCACACTGCTGCATATGCAATTACACTGTGGCACAATAAAAGGTGTATCATTTGAGGTCACGTCACGCACCACACACACACTCACACACAGAATCTGTCTACAAGTAATGCGTACCAGATTTAAAACTTCAGTAATATACAACCTATTTTAAACAACCTCAATGCTGCACCAGTTCCCTCCAGACCACAACACACACAAGCAGCAAAAAAATGTCAACAATTACTGAAAATATTACTGTGTGTACATTAACACCATCAGTTATACAAGAAAAATATAACCAAAAAACAAAGAACTCCTTATTTCTCCAACTTAAATCTACCTACACCAGATATACCCCTCCCTCAAGCACAGTTTCACTGTCTCTCACTACGCAGACTGAATGTTGTACATTAACATTCAAAATCCACACACAAACAATAAATGTTCGATGATACGAGCACGAGAGGGTTTCCTAGAGTCGATGAACTAAAGTTTCAGCAAAAAAAATGACTCAAAAACCTTTTTTAACAGCTTTAAGTAGGTTTGAATCACAGATAGCTCTTAGAGCAGACTGTCTCCTATAGCTTCCTATACACACTACCGTGAACAGAGGCTGTGCAGAACAATCTAGAGCCCATGTGACCTGAAATCCCATGAATCACTGCAAAATTCACCTTTGGAGTTTTAAAACAAGGCAAAGTGAGGTGAAGTACATTGTTCTCAATGTACTTCGCCTTAAGATTAGTTGGAGTAGTGGTTTGGGAAGGTGGAGTAATGCGAAGTCATTGTCTTCAATGGACTTCGCATTACTGATTATAACGTGAAGTGCTCCACTTCACGTTGTAGAGTGCTCTGCAAATCTGCCTTCACTCTGCTAATCACTCCATGGAGTGAATTGAGACCACTTCGCCCGTCTCTAGTTGCTGTACAACTGAATTCATGTATACTGTACCTATGTAAGTCAATAAACTTGCAACTAAAAAAAAAATCTGATGACCTAAAGGTGGCAAGACAGCTTGACAAGGCAGTAGAAAGGGCAAGTGTGATGCTGGGATGCATAGGGAGGGGTATCACCAGCAGAAAGAGGGAGGTGGTATTGTTTCAGTATAGATTACTGGTAACACCTGACCTAGAGTACTGTGTCCAGTTCTGGAGACCACATCTCTGGAAGGACACAGATAGAGTGAAGGCAGTCCAGAGGAAGGCAACTAAAATGGTGCAGGGTCTGCATCAATAGCCTTACAAGTAGAGACTACAGGATCTCAATATGTACACTCTGGAAGAGAAGGGGGAGGAGGGGATATGATAGAGACCTTTAAATACCTCACAGGGGTAAATAAGACACAGGAGGGATGTATTTTTCAGAAGAAAGTTACTCAAGAAGAAGGGGACATGTTATGAAGCTGGAGGGAGGGGTAGATTCAGGAGAGATGTGAGGAAGTACTTCTTCACAAAAAGAGTGGTGGATTCCTGGAACAGCCTTCCAGTGGAAGTGGTGGGGCCAAAAACAGCAGTGGGGTTCAAGAATGCATGGGATAGGCACAAGGGAATCATAGTGGAAGGAAAGGGGGAGAAAGAACTGTAGATCAAGTATGGTCCATGATAATAATGTAGATATGGAAAAATGGGCAGACTGGGTTGGCTAAGCATTCCTTATCTGTCATCGATTTTTGTTTCTATGTTTCTTAAACAGCAGTTTCATGCTGAGTGAAGGTCTTAGCTTCTGGCTCCCTCAAGTTGCTCATGCTGTCTGCTGTGGGCTGCTTGAGCTTGCACTGAATAGCCCTGAAGTTTCCAGTGTAGATTTAAACTACTGCCCTTAATGAAACTTGAAGCTAGGTATAGTAAACAGAATGCTGATGGCCTGGAGTGCTACTATAAAGAAGCATTTGTCAAGGCTGAATGTTTCCTTGCATGGTGTATGTGGCAGGTGTGTACTAAGGTTATGAGCTTGCATTCACAAATTGCAATTTAGCCTTACAACTGTGTTGTTTTTTTAATATTTTTACACCAAATGTTCAAAATAGCCTTGTTATGACCCCACCTCATGAACAATAGTAGAAAAAATGTCCAACTCCTCCCCAAAAGGTGATTTCATGCAGCAACTGGAAATCACCTTTCAGGATGCGAGAACATATTTTGGCCCGGATTTGAAAAATGACAGTGGTCATATTCATGAGGTGCTGTGAAGAAATGGCTTTGTTGAAAATTTGGGGTAAAAAAATATTGAAAATTACTAGTCACAAGCCTGCATTCACAAATTTTAACATAGCCTCATAACTTTGTTGTTTTGTAATATTTTTATGCCAAAATTTCAACATAGCCTTCTTATGACCCCACCTCATGATCAATGGTGGAGATATTTATCAACTCCTACCTGAAAGGTGATTTCAAGCAGTGAAAGTGAAACCACCTTTTGGGACAGATTTACTTAACGTCACTTACATTGTTCATTAAGTGGCGTCCCCAAAAAGGTATGCTGAAAAGTTGGGGCAAAAATATTGAAAAATGCCCAAGTTATGCTACTAAGTTCATAACCCCATAAAATACATCAAGCCACATATCTGATTTCCTCATTTCACAGTCTGGCACTGAAGAGTGAAGATGTCTATGTGGTGGGGAGAAGTTTACAGCATTGGAACCCATCTGGGTTAGTAAGGGATTGGGTGGATGGTGAGTGCGTGGTGAGTGGGAGGGTTGGGAGGAGGACTAACTGCACAACAATGATGAACAGTTTTCTGTTTTACAGGATTCCCCTGCTCCCCCAAAAACAATAACAAAATGATGAGGGATGGTTTTCTATCTTGGAGGTGATGACACTGGGGGATTGCCCCCCCCCCCATGGTCACTGTTACATTTATGGGGGGGTTGCTGAGAGGTAAGGTCAGAAGAACAGTAATAGAGAAAAAAAAAGAAACAGGACAGGGAAGGGAGGATCACGGCAGAGCTGTCAGTGCAAACTGTTTTAACAGTTTAGAGCTAAAAAAAATGGTAGACAAGACAGAAGTTTGTTAGAACAGATAATGAAACTTATTTTCAATGATATGGTCCCGTGCAAGGAAACATGAAAAGAGAAATTGAATCTCACCTCTACTATCATCATTACCGAATTTAACATGAGAATTTCTTAGACTTGCAGATCACTTCTCAGATATGGAAACATATGAATGAAACATACAGCATCATAGTTTAAACTGAAAGGTTTCCCTCCTGACACTCTCACACAGAGCACTCCCCCATGTCCTTCCCGCTTGCTGCCAGCCAGGAGGACACTGGCGTTGCTATGACGCTCAGTCTTGACTAACTAAAATGGAGGAGCAGAACACAGGAGGGATTGCTGACAGCATTGTCACCGTATTTAACATGAGGATTTCTTAGACTCACAGATTACATCTTTGGATTTATATTATCTGGAGGTATTGTTAGTAATCAATTTTTGGAACTTTAGTGGTCCTGAGAAAGTGATAATGCAGTTGTCCTTTATCAAAACATACAGGCCCAGATATTCAAAAGAGTTGAGCCATGCTCAATAGGGTTGCGCCTGCACAAGTCCGAAATTGTGCCATTCTGCGATATTCAGCAGGAGGCAGTTCGCGCCCAATCATGCTGGGCAACGTGCAATGATAATGAAGGCATGCGCAACGAAGAGGGAGAACCATGCATAAACCTGCACAACCCGATATTCAGCCGGGCCGCTACGAAATTATGCGCGCCAACTGCCACATGCGCCTGCACAAAGTTACGCCCGAAAAAAGAAGGAACAGGTCGAGGTCACCCACAGGTGAGCTTGCCACGTGCAGGGTACAACACAGCAGCGCTGCACCGCTATGGGTGGCCCTTGACTATTCAGCGCTGGTGGTGCCCCCCATGCCTCGGTCAGGGCATCAGTATCCCCAAGTCAATATCCTGATGTGGTCCAGTGGACATGAGTAGCCGATCGCGGGCATAACTGTATTTACCACCCCCATTAGGCCCAATCATGGGCATCAGTAACCCCAAAGTCCAATATCCCTGGTGGTCCAGTGGACCACGGCGGAGCCCTATCGCGGGCATTCTTCACCCCAAGTCCGAAATCCCTGGTGATCTAGTGGACCGCCCACCCACCTACCCATGGAGCCCCGACCCGCTCACCCCCGTCAGCCGGCGGGCAGCAGCAACAACGCCTGCCGCCCGCCAGCTGACTGACAGCTCAGTATGGCTGCACGCCCATTGGTTGAAGCATGAACCAATGGGTGTCGCAGCCACTCCATACTAGTCGGTCCAGATATGTGAATAATTCATTCACATATCTGGACAGCTAATTCTGTGCTACACCATTGGCTCAGCTCTGGACCAGTGATAATATGCTTTCGTCGGTCGGTGGGCGGCAGGCGGCAGGCAAGTGGCCACCCGCCCGACTGGCCTGGTGGAGCAGGGCTCTGTGGAGAGGGCAGGGTGAAATCCTAATCCCAAGGTCAAACTGGGGGTGAGGAATACGCCTTGATAGAAACCATTAGGTCCACTGGACCACCAGGGATATTGGACTTTGGGGGTTACTGATGCGATCAGGCCAATGGGTGGTGGAGAAATACAGTTATGCCCGCGATTGGGCTAATGGGGTGTGGGGAAATACAGTTATGCCCTTGTCCAGACTACAATGGGGAGTGAAATACAGTTATGCCCGTGATCTGTGGCTAATATGGGGGAATACAGTTATGCCCAGGATTGGGCTCACTCGAGGGGTACAGTTATGCCAGCGATCGACTGTCGCGTGATCTACTGGACCACCAGGGATTAAAGACATGCATTGTCCTTATGGGGCGATCCTCGATCGGGCTGCAAGTGAGTCGGTCATAACGGCTCCTGCCTGGCAGGGCGCCAGGTGCAAGTCCTCGGGGATTGGCGTACCTGCATGCTAATGGCATGCAAATGGGTCTGTAATCAGATGCAAATGGCCCCCCATGCGCCTTGCATAAATTATGGCCCCATTTGCATGTCACCCTTTGAATATCACAGGTGCTGTGCATGGCACAATGGAACTTGTGCCACCGCATCTCAATGCTCCACTCTGCCCACCTGCGCTGGCGCAGTTCCACTGCACCATGCACAGTGGGGTTGGCCAGGGGGCAATATTCAAAGCAGTTGCGCCATAGCGCAACTCCGTTGAATATCACCCTGGCCACACCCCTGCACAACTATTTTGAGCAGCGCACAGGCTTGCACCACAAACTGCCACAGTTTGAATATCTGGGCCACAGTGTTTTCCAGTGTACACAATACTGTAAGGTAGTGCTGCACTGTACTTCTGAATGTGTATGCTGCTGGTCAGCTAAATATAATATGTTACGGTGCATAACACCTTTAGTGGCAGGGCAGAGGGAACTATTCAACATACAATTAGGATTGGAGCACAGCAGCATGGGGGTGTAATGAGGGGGAGCAGGAGGTGGCACACAGAAAAAAAACAGACAAACTGGGAGCGGCATTCCAGTAACTCAGCTCATTTCAGTAACACTTTTCTTTTTTAAAACTAGGCTATTTCTGTTTGAAATTGCAGTTTGAAAAGTGAAACTGGCCTCTGAGCATGCTTTAGGTTGGGTTTTACTTTTCAAACTGCAATTTCAAACAGAAATAGCTCTCGTTTTTGAAAAAGAACAGTATTAGATAAGCAAGATGAGTTACTGAAATACCACAGTATACTGAGTTGATATGACTTAAAAATCACCGAACTCGTAAACCAGCTGACCTGACTTTGAAAGTCAATCAGCCTGATGGACGGCTTTATGAAATTGAAAGTACTGAAGCACTCTCTCGTTAGAGCACTTCAGTACTTTCATGTATCAAATGTTTCTGCCCTTGTAACTGTGACCACCATCATACTCTGCTTGTGTGATCATTGGTCTGTCAGGGACAAGCCCAATGCAGATTGCTCTGCATTGGGCTAATCCGTGAACACCTCTGAAATGTTGGTCTCTGAAGCAAAGCAAAATGTTTCTTGTACACAGGCAAGGAAACCTAAAAAGGACATGATGAAGACTTATTTCACTTGCTGTTTAATTGTCCTCTATAGAAGAAATGGTGTATTAAATAATTACCTGATTTCATCATACTGTAATGTTTCACTTAACAGAATATATGGATATAATTTGTAAATACTTTAAAAGTAGGGAATGCAAGGAACCTTGTTAAATTTGTTGAAGCTGCTTTTTGACATAGAAAAAAAGACTGCCACTATTTCTTTGTCCCAATGTACTGTAATTGGTTTATTAAAACACAGAAGCATACAATTTGACAGAAGATAAGGACTGCTTGTTCCATCCTGTCTGCACCTTTTTCCTTACCTACACTGTTACTTCCGACCATGCCTGATCTACAGCTCTTTCTCCCTCTTCTCTTTTTTCCACTATGAATCCTTTGTGCTTAACCCAGGCATTCTTGAACCCCACCACTGTTTTTGATCCCACCACGTCCGCTGGAAGGCCATTCCAGGAATCCACAACTCTTTCTGTGAAGAAGTACTTTCTCACATCTCTCCTGAGTCTGCCCTCCTCCCCCAACTTCCTAGCATGTCCCTTTGTTCTTGAGCACATTTTCTTCTAAAAATACTCCCCATCTGTATCTTATTTACCCCTGTGAGGTATTTAAAGGTCTCTATCATATCTCCCCTCTCCCTCCTCTTTTCCAGCATGTAAATATTGAGGTCCTTTAGTCTCTCCTCATAGGGCTTTTGATTCAGACCCTGCAACATTTTAGTTGCCCTCCTCTGGACTGCTATCCTCTCTGTCTATCTCCATCTGGAGATGTGCTGTGCAGAACTGGACACAGTACTCAAGGTGGGTCTTACCAATGATTTATACCGAGGCAACACCACCTCCCTCTTTCTGGTGATGAGACCCCTCCCTATGCACCCCAGTATTGTACTTGCCCTCCCTATAGCCTTGTCACACTGCCTGACAACCTTTAGATCATGACTACCCCCAGGTCTCTTTCCTGTTTGATGGTCATAAATACTACTCTACCCATTTTGTACTCCACCTCTTCTGTGCCCTAAGTGCATTATTTTGCATTTTTTTTATATTGAAACTCAGCTCTCATACCCTTGACCACTCCTCGAGTTTTCTCAGGTCCCTGCTCATCCTTTCCACCCCTCAGATTGCCTGCTCTATTGCAGATTTGGTGACATCCACAGAGAGGCAGACCTTCCCTTTCAGCTCCTCTGCAATGTTACTTGTAAAGACATTAAAGAGGACTGGTTCCAGCACTGATCCCCGAGGCACCCCAATGGTCACCCACCCTTCCTTGGAGTGAACTTTTTATACCACCACCCTCTGTTGCCTATCCCCAATCAATTTCTTGTCCAGTTTATCACTTTTGGACCCACTCCAAAGCTACTCAGCTTGCTTATTACTCTCCTATGTGGAATGGTGTTGAACGCCTTACTGAAATCTAGGTAGGCCATGTCAACCATGCCACCCTTTTCTAGTTCCTTGGTCACCCAGTCAAAGAAATCTATCAGATTAATTTGACATGACCTCTCCCTTGTGAAACAATGCTACCTTGGGTTTTGTAACCCACTGAATTAAATATATTCCACAATCCTTTCCTTTAGCAGTGATTCTATTAACGTTCCCACAACCGATGTCAGGCTGACTGGCTTATAATTGCTAGCCTCCTCCCTGCTACCACTTTTGTGTAGTGGGACTACATCTACCATCCTCCAGTCCTCAAGAACCACACCTGCTTCCAGTGAGCTGTTATATAGAACTGTCAGAGGTGCAGCCAGTATTTCTCTAAGCTCCATCAATACCCTTGGATGCACCCCATCTGGCCCCATTGCTTTGTCCACCTTCATATTAGCAAGTCCCTTAGGACTCTTTCTTCCAAATAAGGACTAATGTCCCCTCTGTCCCTCCAAAGTTTTTGTTACCTTTTTATGGCCCTTCCCCTTCCCTATCTTCTGCGAACACTGAACAAAAGTACAAAAGTATTTGTTTAGTATGTCTGCCTTTTCCTGGTTCTCTTCTGCACAGTCCCTCTCCCTTCTCTTTCTAACTTTAAAATCCCACACCTGGTCTTCCTTTTTTCACTTACATATCTAAATAAACTCTGGCCAGAACTGATAGGGCTGTGAAGTGCTGCCAAATGACCAAAGTTACACGTGTGCATAGAAAAAATTGAACGCCTGTTTGTAACTTGACCATTTTGTGGAGGTGTCGCACCAAATTTTTAATATGGCTTTTTTGGTACCCCTCTTCATGAAGAGTGCCAGTGTCATTTTGTTCACTTGTCCTGAAAGATGATTTTGCAGAGCGACCATGCCATTTTGTGCCACATGTGTGAAAACACTTTTCAGGCAGGATGTGCAAAATGACAGCTGTACTGTTAAAAAGGAGGTGTGCAAAAATGGCAATGTTGAAAATGTGGAGTGAAAATATAAAAAATTGGCAAAGCTAGGAGCGTGCATAGAAACTACACAATGCACACTCATAACACAGTCATTTTTTTGAATTTTTCACCAGATTTGCAACATGGACTTTTTGGGACTGCACCTCATGAACAGTAGCACTGTCATTTCATGAATTGATCAAAAAAAAAGTGATTCCGCACAGCGACTACGAAATCACCTTTTGGGACCAAGAAATGAAATGACAGTGAAAGTTTTCACAAGGCGGGGTCCCAAGAACCCCATGTTGAAAATGTGGGGTGAAAATTCTAAAAAATGGCTGATTTATAAACATAAGTTGAAAACCCCATTGAATGCCATTATAGCACACTTATCTTTGATTCTTCAGTTTGCGGTTTGGCTTTGAAGAGTGCAAACGTGTCCAGGTACAGAGAAGATGACAGTGCCAACCTCCAGAGGTAAGTATGGGGTAAGGGGCAGTGCAAGGAGGTGGGTGGTCAGTGGGAGGGTGGGGATGGGGAGGGGCACTGGGGCAATGACAAAGGATCATTTTCCTTTCTACAAATAAAAAAACATGTCAGGGCCATTTTTCTTTATTACAGGAAACAAAAAAAAGACATTTGGGCACACTGGGGTTTGAGCACCCATGAGTGGGGAGTGCGTGTGATGCTGACATGGGGATTGAACACCCGATGTCAGCAGGGGGCAGGGAAAGAAAAAGATTGGGCACACTGGGGTGGGCTCCCAGTGTGCCATATGAGTGGGGAGGCTATATAATACTGACACAGGGATTGGGGATCCCTGATGTCGGCTCAAAGATGGGAACAGAAGTAATGGGGAGGACAGCAGCAGTGGGAGGGTGTTAGACAGTTTTCTTTGTTGCTGGTGCTGACGACAGTGGCACAACTGTGCATGCACAGCACTCATGCATGCGTAGTTGTGGTGAATGGCATTTTGCCATTCACAACATGGCAGTGCCAGCAGAACTCACATGTGCCGAGCCACACATGCGCAGTTCTTGTCTGAATGTGGAAGTAAGAGCCAAAATAGTGCAGCTGTTATTCCATAGCTGCTGATCATGGAGGGTTTCAAGCTCCATTGGCCATTTGGAAGGATGCTTCCAAAAGTCCAATGGAAGGTTCCATGATCAGCCATTTTGTAAGGTACCATCTGATCCAAAAATGGCTGTAGACTCCCCCCAACAGCCCTAAAAATTTATTGGCATGATTTTGCTTCCTCCTGGGATATTCTCTCTTCAGTTTGCTTCTTTGTACTCCTTGCTGCTTTCCCTGCTTCCCTATGTTTCCCCTGATACACGTCCCTATCCTCCTCACTCTGCATCTCCTTATACCTTCTGAATGCTACCTTTTACCTTTTCAGCCACCTATTTCGAGAACCATAGTGGTCTCTTTTTTCTCTTGCTTTTGTTCACATGTTTGATGCAGAGGTTTGTTGCCTTTACTCTGCTCCCTTTTATCTTTGCCCATTATTCCTCCACCCCACCCATGTCACCCAACCCTACTAGTTCATCCCTGAGGCATTCACCCTTCTTTATAAAATTTACCCTCCTAAATTCCAGGACCCTCACCCTTGTGTTTTTGGATTCTGCAGCCATCCTTATATTGAACCACACCGTACATTGATCACTGATCCCCAAGTGGCCTCCAGCATTGACATCTGCAACACTGCCCGTATCAGTGAGTCCCACAACCAGTATTGCCTGATCATGAATGGATTCACTGCAGGTGCATGTGTGAGCTTCAGAAAAGAATTTCAGCTTGAAAATGAGTTCCTCAAATCAAGCCTTTTAAAACTTGAGAGACACTCCCCTCCCCCAAGTTGTAGTGGGAACGTTTTAATGGCGCTGTCTTTAAAGGAATTTGAAACTACAGATCACAGGCTGGGGGGGAGGTGAACCAAAACATGAATAGAACCAAACAAATCTGATCTAATGAAAGAAAAAAGCACAGCTCGGATTGATTACTCCATTTGCAAAACAAATCAAAAAAACTGCATTGGGAACTGTGAGCATCGTGGTTGAGAGCAGGCAATGATGGGAACAGAAACTATGGCTGAAGTGGCCCCGGTATCTTCAGTGGAATTTAAAGAATTAAAAACTAGGATGCAGAAGGACTTCACAGAAATATCTACATACAGGTCCTCGGTGCAACCTTGGAGGACAATTTTAAAGCCTTTCACCACAGGACTCTTGATGCAGAAACTTATCTAATTCTATTCTGAACACCTGAAAATGCTCAATTATATGTGCACTCTTTCCAAAAAAAGACACTATACTAAATCATTCCCATAAATACCGGGAATATATTATTATTCTAAATGTTAGCCTGTTATTGTATCTCTTGCATCATGCCTGTTTGCTTTTGTACCTTTTTGTACTGCTCTGTACTGTTCTCTCATGTTATGTCTGTACTGACGTGGAACCTTCAAAAAAGAGTCTTTGACTCAAATGTATTTTCCAAATCCTCAATAAATAAAACTAAATAAATGCCAAATAGGCTTAAATTTATTTCTGAGAATTGTAAACACTTTTTTTCTTTTGCTTTTTTTAAAGCGTTTTTATTCACGAGCCCAATTAGTATTCACTATTTACATTGTTCTCTCACAAGGACTCTTTCAGGCCAAAAAACTATTTACTAGAGCTGTTGCTCTTCTAAATCAAGTACTTGTTTAGGCTGTTACCCTTCATTACTTTGCTCACTGTTTCAGACAGAAAAATGTACTTATCTGAGCGGTTGCCTGTCATGTCTTGTTTCAAAGATCTTGCCAGTGTCTGTTTTTCGTGGCTCATTTGCCTAAACCCATCATGGCTTATTTGCCTAAATCCATTGGCTACTTGTTTCCCTGAGCTTCTTCTCCTTTCAACATAGGTAAAAATCGAAAACCTTCACCAGGTTTTCTCAAAGCCAGACTTCTGTTCACCTTTGCATGCTAAAACCATTAGGGTAGCCATCACATAAGCGCTTTCCTATCTTGCTTAGTGCTTGCACCAACCTGCATCTACCTCTCTCAGGTGTACAACATGCAAATGACATGAGAGGTAGATGTTGAAAGGGTACAACTGGTGCCCACTAATGGATGTGAAAAGGGTGCATAGATCATTGGCACCAGCACCGAAACAAGGTGACCGTCCCCAATCTATTACAGCAAACTTCTTGAGATTCCCCCCAAAAAAGAGAGAATACTGTCACTGGCCCGAGACAAGGAATCATTATATTGGAAAGGGCCACAGAGTTTACATATTTAATGATTACTCCTCAGAACTGGCAGGCAAATGGAAAGCATTCATGGAGGCCAGAAAATCCCTGCAGGAGCACCAAGTTCAAACAGACTCATCTACACTGCTAAGCTGCTGATTAACAGAAATGGGGTCAGCAACATCTTCAAGAACCTGGAGGAGACGAGGAATATATTAATCACAATTGGCCTGGGAGCTCTCCACACCAACAACACCCACTTTGGCAACCAAAGGCTACAGGGCAGAGGCCTGGGATGTGCCAGAACCAACGGGAACAGAACAATCCTAATAGATACTCACTACTTTGTCAACAAATGAGGGCATAGATTGGCAGACCTCTAAGTCTAAGAGAAAGCAACGAGACAAAGATAAGGTGGTACAGTGGTCTCAAAACCAAAGGCTCCAGGAGAGAAGGATGACACCCTCCACCACCAGCACAGAATCTGCAGGGGAGCCAGCTCCAAAATATCAGGAGTCAGAACTGAACCCACAGCAGCAGAAGCTTCAGGATCCAACACTGCAGACTGGAGAATTAATCCTTCAGTCCTGGACAGAAGCTGCTGGGGTAGTAACAGTTGAAGAAGAGGGCACCCCTCTACCAAGTGATCTCACATATGCCAAGGTGACAACTCCTAAGATGGTCCAGACAGACAATTTACTGCCATCAAATCACACTTGAGACTCATATCTGACCTAAGGTTCTGTTTTCCTTTCTTTTACTGTGCCTGCTTATAATGTTGATGATAAATGCTGCTGGGATAAGAGAGGTTCTGCTACAGAAGAGATGAAACGATGGTCTTACTCACGGTGCTGCACTCTAGACAAGGGTTGGCTTTCAGACAGTAAATTTAGGTAAATGCCTGATGAAGACTAATGCCAAAGCACTGGTATATGAGCTGTGTACCTTTTGCTCAACAAATTTGCTTTGCTTCAGTTTGCTGGAGTGCTGTATTGTGTGGAAGCCTTTCTTACCTTGGATTGACATCCCTTCTTACAGCACCTTCTCTGCTCCATAAGCCTCACAGTAGCTGCTGTGTGGATTCAGGACAAAGCAATGGGAGGCTGGGAGGGACACTAATGGGAAAGGGGGATTCAGAGGATAATCCATTTAATCTTAATGGAGTTGAAAGGCAGAGAAGCAAAGGCTCCCCTTCCCTTGGGATATGGAGGCACCGTAGGCATGCAATGTAATGCGCCTGATTATACTGAAAGATCCCTGCAATAGGGAGGCTTGCTCCCCCCCCAACAAGCACCCATTGCCCCCCCAAGGTGTGGAGCCCTCTCCCTGGTGCACCCATGGCAGCAGCTCATGCTCCACTACCCGACTCACTGGAGCTTGCTCAGACAGCCAAGGGAGGTGCCGAGATGACTGAGACCAAGGTGGGGGTGGAGAGAAATCACTCGAGACAAGGACACATGGAGCTAGTGGCCGAGGTCTGGGAGTGGCAGTCAGCACATGCACTAATCTGGGGGATTAACTCTCCCTCCCCATGTGTTCTCCTGCCAGAATCAAAGGGACAATCCACCCACAAAGAACCACAGGAAGGGATGGCGTGCCCACCATCTGCATCACCCAAAGGTGTTTTTTCTTACCTCACACCCTCGGTTTCTAGAGAACCACAGCTGGACAGTTGATGGCTGGTGCAAACTGTCCCTTGGTGAACACTATATAGAGAATAGGTGGAGTACAGTGCATTGAGTGCAGAAAGGTGCAGGGAACTGAGCACTGCAGCTGCACGGCAGTGTGCACAAGCCGTCATGAGATAACAGGAGGGTTCCAACCACAAGGGGACAACTTGCAAGGGTCAGGAATAGAGGACAGCTCATTTTGACTCACTGCTTACCAGTGTTGTGTCTTATGGGGCTGGCTGCAGATTGGAGATGGCTCACAAACGGGGTAGGGAATGCTTACAGGCACCAAGAGGACCTCCCCTCCCCAAGTTGTAGTGGGAACGTTTTAATGGTGCTGTCTTTAAAGGTACTTGAAACAAGAACTAGTTATGAGAGAGTCAGGGTGTGGGATGTGATTAACACAAACATACACACACTTGATGGGAATCCAGGGTTGGAATGGCTGGCACTAGAGGAGAACCCTAACTAGCGAAGGACCCAGATACATAACCAATCTAAGGATTCACCTTTCTGCAAGGAGGAGGAAGCACAACCCTCAGCAATACCTCAAGGTATCTAGAGGGCTCTCTGACCCCCCTCTTCAACAAGCCCCCAATTGCAGAACCTCTCAGTGACTAAGCAGATTAGGGGATTGGTAACAGCACTATGAATACTCCAAAGGGCACACTGGAGCTCAGCAGCGGACCGACAGGCTGCAGCAGGAGTCTTCCCCTCCTTTTTCCCACCCCTTCATGTAGACACAGTCAGTACCCTTCAACCCTCCAGCCCCCCAACTTTCTAATTCCCAACACCCTATCGACACCTTGGCTGTTTCCAGACAGGGGGCAGCTAGGTGGAGAATGGCAGGGCTGCAGGTCTGGGCCGATCTGAAAATGCTGGGCTTGAAAAGGAACTCACCAAGAACAGCTGGTGTTCACAGCATGTGCAAGGGCATTAGGGGCGGACATGAGGGATCCCCCATTGACCTAGATACCCTGAGTGCCCTAAAAAGATAGAAGTGGGAACAGGCAACATTCTACACCTTAAGGTACAAAATTTTGTATTTAACTGTGTTGAAAAGTAGTGATAAAGCAGGTTATGCTACAGTGAGCACTGTCATGATTTTGGCATGTCTACATTTGGGAACTAATAGTTTGGGAACTGTGACAAGCACAGGGTTTCCTGGTCTAAGATGGCTACCCCTTGGAATAGATCCTCTGAAATTTCAAAGGGCTTATGTCTACATTTACCTGTTATATTCAGGTATGAGACTCAAACAAAAATGTAAATGGCAGCCCAAGACCTGAAATGGGTGCCCTGGAATGTAAAGGGAATCCACACCCCAGCCAAGAGAAGGAAAATCCTGGATTACCTGAGGAAGGAGAGAGAGCAGGAATATTCTTCCTCCAGGAAACACATTTAGACAAAAAGGAGACCTTGAAGCTGGGCAGGGGTGAATCTCACATGTGTTTTCTCATCCTACAACTCTAAGAGCAGAGAGGTAGCATTCATACAAGTGGGGACACACAGTTCCTTCTGAAAAAAGAATTTAAGGATCCAGAGGGGTGTTTTGTCATAGTGGTGGGCTCTCTCTGGAACCAAGAAATCACCCTTGAAATGTAAATGGCTCTAACTCTGCAGGAGCCCTCTTCATCAGAGAACTCTCTCAAAAATTTGTAGAAGTTCAATCAGGGGAGCTAATCGTAGGTGGGGGCATGAACTGCCAGATGGACATAATCCTAGATAAAAGCAAACCTCCAATAAGTCTATCCCAGCCAGATACAGAGGCCCTATGTTATTTCACTACAGAGTTGGGCCTGATGGATATTTGGAGGTTAATACATCCCAATGAAAGGGATTATTCCTCCTTCTCCAACCCCCACCAATCCTTTTCCAGAAGTGACATGTAGCTGCTGCCAGGCAGCTGGGTAAAAAACATACTAGAGGCCACGACTGGGGCAATAGTAATCTCTGATCATGCACCAGTAATCTTTACCTGGCAACCATTGCTGGGAAGAAACAGAAGAAGAGGGACTTGGAGATTTAATGTCTCCACCCTGAATGATTAGGCTTTCTGTGCAAACCTGAAGGAGGACATAGAAACCTTCCTGGAAATGAACAAGGTGGGGGATATCTCAGCTGATACTAGCTGGGATACCCTTAAGGCATATATATCAGGGGGATATACTATGGTATCTCTAAACTCAGCATCCTGAGTCTCGGCATACCAACCCCACTGGCCCGAAATGCATACTCCCGAATCAAGCAGATGCCCAAAAATACTATTAAGGGAATCTGATTGAAAAATACAAGAAGCAAATCAGGGGTCTTCACCGTCCCAACCCCCCGTGTGGGGGCTCAGATCTCCACTCCTGCCATAATTAAAATAACTAACTCTTAGGGGGAGTGGACCTTGGAGTTACAAAAAATTTGTCACGGGGGTTTAAATTGTTAAATGTTGCAGGACACTGCATGAGATAGAATCTGTGCCTCCCAGAGCACCCTGACTGAGCTGTCAGTGGTTTAGTCCTCAACACCACTGAGGCAGCTCTGCCAGCTTCCCAATTCCACCAATATTTGGATCCAATCAAAAGGGATAAGGTAGCAAGCTGTCGCATCCGCTACCTTACCCCTGTAAATGTCTGTCAGGTTTTCTCATGTCGGGATACTCACTATCTGGATACTGAACTGTCAGGCAATACTGCCTGGGTAGGTCAGTGCTGGCATAGTGAATCTCGGCAAAGCATAAGGGTACCTATCAGGCTTAGATGTATCAGCCATTCAGCGTATATGAAAAAAGAACAATGAGAGAGAGTTAGCAGACTCCCTATCTGAACTAAAAGAGATGAAAAAAAGTTTATGGATAGCTTCCACTCCCCCCACAAAGTCTACTAGCTGAGATAACAGGCCTAAGATATAAAATTAGTACCTTCCACCACAAGAAGGCAGCATATGCCCTATTCTGGCTTAGACAAATCTTCTGGGAATCCAGAGAGAAACCTGGAAGACTTCTAGTCTTTCAATTAAAAAAGAGACAGGAGCAGTCATGGAATCTATCTATTAAAAGAGAGATGAGCAACTGACCAGGAACAATGGGGAAATCAATGGGGAATTTAGGGTCTCTATGAGAAATTGTTCACAGGTGAGGAACAACCATCTGAAAGACATTCAGCAGTTTCTGGAGAAACTGCAGCTGCCAGAACTCACAGGAACAATTACAGTGGTTAGATAGGCCAGTGGAAAAGGCAGAGGTGATTCAAAATAAATGTCAAATGGGAAGACCACAGGGGGAGATTGACTGCCAGCTGATTTCGTCAAGGCTTTCAGTCAGTAGAACCCCTACATGATGTCTTAGTTGACTCCAAGACCACAGGAAACCTGCCTGGATCCATATGGACTGCTAGAATATCCTTGCTCTCTAAACCTGTGAAAGATCCCGCACTGTGTGGTCGTTACAGGCCCAATTCCTTGATCCCCTCTGACTGTCAGGTGTTAGCTAAGCTATGAGCAACTAGACTGAAATCCTTTATTGCATAGCTAATTGAAGGGGATCGGGTGGGTTTTGTTCCATGTAGGCAAGGCATCAACAAAGCAAGAAGGCTGATAAACTTAAACTGGAAGGTCAAGCAGGTGAAAACCCCCTCAATACTTCTGTCTTTGGACACCGAAAAGGCATTCGACAAGGCAGAGTGGAAATTCTTCTTAGCAGCTTTAAAGGCTTTTAACATTGGGCCTGTGTTTGGGGGGTGGTTACAGGTTATTTACATCAAGGCCTCTGCAGAACTCATCATAAATGGTAAAACTTCCCCATCCTTCCACCTTCATAGGGGCACCCGACAAGGATGCCTGCTCTCCCCACTACTGTTTATATTAGGTCTAGAGCCACTGCTGCAGACTATTAGTCAAGCCAGGAAGATTAAGGGAGTGTCATGGGAAGGGGAACATAAAATGCTGGCATACGCAGATGACATCCTACTAATGATCACTGACCCAGTGAAATCTGCACCCCGACTGCTAACCAGCGTTGACTGTTGTAGTCATCTATCTGGCTACAAACTAAACACATCCAAATCCCAATTCCTAGCATCTCATGAAGTAGTGGGAAAACTGTTAGGCTATCCCTGGGGTATGCAGCCAATACAGAAGACTTTGGAGTACATAGGCATTAAATTCCAGTGGGACATCTCACACCTGGGGAAAATTAACCTGATCCTGGTGCTTGAGGAGATAGACAGACTGTCAGAGATGGAGGTTGCTGCACCTCTCTCATTGGGGTAGAGCACAGGTTTTCAAGATGATGGCTGCACCAAAAATACAGTATGTCTTAGACCACCTCCCCATTCACAGTGACAAGAAGCTATTAGATCTGGTGTAAACCAAAATCAGGTCTTGCTTCTGGAATGGAGGCCCCAAGAGGATGTCATATGGGGAAACTAAAAGTAGACCTCCGTAAAGGAGGTGACAAACTTCTAGATTTTCACCTCTGCATCATGGCACACACCTTGGTACAGCTGGGAGACATGGGGCCCTAGGCCCCTGTTAATAAATCTCCTAAGTGGGCTGCTGGTGAGGCACAGGTAGCTGACAGGGCCCTAACAGAAGTGGTGCTTTTCCTTCCCCCTCTCAAGCACACAATCCTGCCCCCCACAAGCAAACACACATTTCAAGTCTGGCATAAAATTTTGCAGCTCGTCAAATGGACACTTGAGAAGGCTAAATACTTTCCTTTATGAGATAGCCCTGGTCTCTTGATGGTGGGGGGGACAATTAAATGTTATTCCTAGAAGACAGCAGGGATTTATTTTCTCTCGGATATCATGCGTAAGTCCACTAAGTCCCTTATGAGCTTCCAACAGATAAAGGATAAATTTGGCATCCCCAGTCAGCAGCACTGGAGACACTTACACCTTCAACATGCCACACAGGGACTATTAGGGCAGAGTTTTACTAGTCACAAATCCAACCCGTTAGACTCTCCCCTATGTTCCAAAGGGGGCAAGCATGCCAGGAGCAGTGACATATATGCCTGCTTAGTGGACTTAGGCCCTGATGAATCAGTTAGGACCAGACACAAATGGTCAGAAGAACTCCAGACAGAAATCACCATGGAGAAGTGGGACAGCAGGTGGGAGGAGCTACAAGCATCAGTTAAGGATACAAAAACAGGTTTACCCAATTAAAAGTAATGCTTAGATGGTACAGAACACCCACACAACTGTTGATATGGGAACTCATTGCTAGTGATGTGTGCCGGAGATGTAAATTGAAAGGAAGTGATATTACCCACATATTGTGGCATTGTATGTGCATCAAAGGCTATTGGCAGGGGATAGAAATAATGTGCGGAGAAGTCCTAGGCCATAAGATCAGTCTACCCCCCACTTTGATGCTAGGAATAGGCCAGAGTAACCACCCAGTGGAGAAAATCTCTCCCAATCCCACAGATGCTGGCTTCTCGGGACCCTGATAACAGCTACGAGAATACTATTGTGACATTGGAGAAGCCCTAATCCCCCCCTTCACACAAGAATGGCTAGAAGAAATGGGTAAAGCTAACGTTTTGAAAGCGTGATGTTCAATGCACAAAATAAGGTCTCACTGGTTTCAGGAAATATGGGTCTCTTTCTTCAACTCTAAGTATTGCAAGCTTCTACCCTCCAGCTCGAAACCTGCACTATTTAGACAGCAACTGCAATATATGGAGACAGAAGTAGATAGCTCTGGCCACTGCAGTCACTGGAAGTTTCAACCCAAACTTGACTGTATGGCCAATATCCTCCGGGATAACCCATGACTCAGGGCATTTACTCTGGGGTTCTTTTGTAGTTCCTTTCCTTCTCTATTTTGGGGTCCTCTAGACCCAAACAAATAACATTCTCCTTAAGGGGTGACTGGCTCCCTCTCCCTGGGCTAAGACACAGATATGGCACACTGATGAGTCCAAATGAAGATGAAACACATGTATGTACCTGCTGTTCTTAGCCTTTGCTGATTGCACTGTGAGGCCTTCTGGCACCATGCAATTCTGCTTAAAGTAGAAACAGTCTACATTCTCTCATGGGGATTTGCATATGTTTCCCATGATGCTTTGCATTATTGGGATATTTGCAATTGTGTTTCCTTCAACCCAATCTGTTGTGTATAGTACAGGTACACAGATACTTGAAAATGCCACTTTGCAAAAACTTAGGTATTTGAGTGGAGTAATTTCAAAGATATTAGGATCTAGCCAATAACCCATGGTTTACACTCGGCCAGGTGCCCTACTGTCACATGCACAGTGCTTGCTGAATCCCAGATTCTCATCCAAAGTAGATCAAATGTCTTGTTTCGATGTGATATTGATGAACTGTTAAAATTAAAAGAATGTCTAAATTTCTTAACATGATTGAATGTAATGGTAAGATGGTACATACTCTGGGCAGGATTCACAAAACAGATGTGCCTGGCATTACTCAGATGTGTCAGCGCAAGTTGGAAATGCACCGGATGGTGATTCAGGTACAGGGAGAAAGCGCCAGTGCAAACGAGATGCCCTGCGCTGAAAGACATGCGCCATTGGTGCAACGTAATGACATGTGGCGCATGTACAAGGGGCGTACCCATGCATACACTGTGCATCCCTATTCACAGATCACAACCAAGGCGCAGCAATGGAGCAACTTCAGCGCAATGCCAAGATGTGCCACAGAAAGATAAATACAAAAGAAGGAGACTTAAGTCCAGCACACCAGCAGGCCATCAATGGAACAACGACAGCAGGACACACACAGAGGGAAAGTCAAAACAGAGGGAGAGGCACAGACAGCAAGCCACACCACAGGGTCACAGCAACAGAGGGGATGAACCCAGCAACAGTTGCCATTGCTGGTGCCATAATGTAGAGGAGGAGGCAGGGTGCCGGAAGTAGTCATAGGCGGCCGGCCCCATGGCGGTACCACACCCGGCTGTCCTTCAAGCAGCTGACAGAGGTGGAGACAATCGAATGATACCACCTCAACAGGGCCATGCTGAGGCAGCTATGTGAGCTGTGCCATGATGTGATGCAGGCACCCACTGCACAAGGACATGCCATCTCGGTGGAGACCAAGGTGACAACGGTCATGTGCCTGCTCGCCAGGGAAAACTTCCAGAGGCCTACAGGGGACACCACTGGCATATCACAGACCTCAACGCCCTGCCTCCTCACACAGTTCCTCACTGCACTGCTTCTGCATGCTTTGGAATACATCAGATTCCCCAGCATGCAGGCAGAGCAGACAGAAGTCATGGAGGGGTTCCACAGGGTGGCACGCATGCCAGGTGTCATAGGGACCATTGAATGCACCCATGTGGCAAATCCATGCACCACCGGGGGAGGAGGGCATCACATACATGAATTGGAAGGGGTACCATTCAGTGAACTACCAGGTGGTGTGTGATGCCACAGGGAGCATCACCAATGTCTGCGCCACACACCCTGGGAGCGCACATGATGCATACATATGGCACAAGTCAGCACTCTGTGCAAGGTTCGAGGCCGGGGACATCCAAACTGGACACCTGTTAGGTACATGTGACTGGGCGCCAGCACCATGTCCAGGACATCTGGGGTGGACCGTAGGTGGGAGGCTGCAGGCATGAGGGCACTGGGTCAGCAGGGATGTGGAAGGGTGCTGGGGCAGATGCAGGGTGGCATGAGACCGATGTGCACCACAGGATGGATGGAGCAGGCAGGAGCAGCTGGAGCAGGGTATGCAGGACTGCCAGGCATGTGGCTGCATGGGTGGGGGGCAGGACAGGGGCGCACAACACAGGGCGGGATGGGGTCGGGTCACACGCCACAGTGTAACACCATGTACTAATGGAGACACATCTACCCCCACAGGTGACGCTGCATACCATTGTGTCCCTGGCTCCTTACCCCATCTGATGACCCAGAACAGTGGTGGAAGAACACTACAATGAGGCACACATCACGACATGCACCATCAATGAGCGTGTCTTTGGCATGCTGAAGATGCGATTCTGATGCCTGTGCCGGTTAGGCGGTGCCCTACAGTACAGCCCTGAGAAGGCCTGTGGCATATTTCTGGCCTGTTGTATGCTACACAACATGGCCCAAGACCATGGGATACCTGCCGAGGCCAATGAAGGCAACAGTTCCGGGGAGGAGGAGGGGGTGGGGGACGGTGCAGCAGGGACACACCCAGAGGAACATGGAGCTGACGGCGGACATGGGCACAGGGTTCCCAGGCTTGCGGCTAGGGTACAGACATACCACACCCGAGGGGTGGAGGAATATTTTGGGACATGCAGGTTAGTATGCAGGTTGGTACATGTGCAGGTGTGGGCACCACAGTGTAGGGACAGTGTAGCGAGGGAATGGCAGGCACCATATGCCACACTGGGGCACACATGCAGGTGCATGCACACGGTGAGGGGCAGACACACTCACACACAGGCACCATGCATGCACCACACCAGAACCACAGAGGCCACGCCCACACCATCATGGGTCAGTGAGCACTGTGGCCGGTACACAGGCACTGCATGCACCGTAATGCACTCATCATTCCCATGACACATGGCACAACTGCAGTGCACGTAAACACACTGGTGCACATGCACAGGTGACACGGGGGTGTCAGGGAAACCATGTGGCTGGAGACCACCACACACAGCAGCACTGGTACCACCCGCAGGGCAGCCAGTACGCATGACCATGCCACCCACCACCACAGGCCCCTGGGCATGGACATCACAGAGCCACCATATGATCACCATGGACATGCAGGTGGCCTCTGCCATGGCTGCTGGTGATAGGGGTGCCACTACTGGCCACAGGGGGTGTCCCCAGGGACCCCTCAGGGTGCTTCACTGAGACCATGAATGGGTGTTCATTGGGGTGGCTGTTCCATGACCCCCCGGCTGAGCCATGGCCGGTGGGGGTGGATGCCAGTGGTGACGGGGTCAGCTGCAGGGGACCCACCTAGCCCCACCATCAGGGTGTCTGGGATGTGCTCCTGGGCATCTGACTGGATGCACGCTGTCCACGGCATGCTGTGAAATAGCCACTGTCTCCACAGCAGCTGTGATCTGCGGCATGTCTGTGATCATGCCCACCCACATGAGGCATGTCTCAGCCAGCAACTGAGCATGCCACACCACCTTGGACTCATGCTCCTGGACCATGATGGCCCGGTGGCTCCGGACCTCCACCCGGAGCACCTCCTGACTGTCCACAGTTGCCCGGAACAGGTCAAAGTAGACACCCATGTCATCATCAGGTGATGCTGCACAGGGGTGGTGCCAATGAACTGGGGAATGGTTGGCCTCACCAGAATCATCCATGTGCAGTGGATGCACCCTGTCAGGCTGTGCTGTGTGCGTATCTTGGCTGGGCACTGGTACCTGCTGTCCATGCATATCATCCAATGGACCCACTGTAGTGGGTACATGCTTATTGGTGCCCTGCCTGGATACCACTGACTCTGCCAGCACTGTGCTGGTCAGCGGTGCAGGGTGCATGGCACACACAGCCCCAGGCATCCATGCCACTGCTGCACTGGTTTCCAGTATGGTGGGAACGCTGTTGGCATCCAGGGTCCCATGCACAGGCATCCCCATGTGCACTGCAGTCGCCAATGGCAGTGGCGCTGCTGATGGTGGAACATGCATCAGCGCAAATGTCCTCACCCTGCAGGCCACTGGCAAGCACGATGAGTGCATCCTCTATGTCCACAGCCTCATCTGGGTCACCATCAGACAACCCAGCCAGGCCCCCCAACCATGAGATGTACCCACCTGTAATATCGCCATCGCTGTTGGAAGGCTCGGCAGGGCCTTCTGCCACAGGTACCATGACTGGTGGTGTGTGAAGCATGGACATCGCAGGTGTGGACACGCCCACATCAGTGTCAACGGCCCCATGGGGTGGGCCTGCATCATTGCCTATGGGAGCTGCGCAGTCGGCCATGACCACGCCATGGAGTCACGATGGAGCTGTGGAAGAGAGAAAGGGAGACATGGTTAATGCACAGGACGCACATGACACACTGCACAATCAGCCACTCATCACCCGGTATGTACATCTGTTCATGGTGGGTGCAGACAGGGTGCACAGCTACTCACCATGCTGTGATGGGCTGCCCCCCCGTCTGGAAGCCACCCCCAGAGACACCATGCATGGACGTCCCTGACACACTGGCGGCCAGGAGGGCCTCATTGGGGCTGAGCTGTGCCACCAAGATGGGTGCACTCCCTGTCCACAGCAGGGAGGCCAGGATGCTGACCACCCTCTCCTTGGCCCTCCATTGGTCATCATTCCAATGCTTTCTGCACTCCTGCACTGTGTGGTTGTATGGTGCAACCATGTTCAAGTGCCGAGCCACCTCTTCACAGCCCTCTGAATGCGCCATCCCGCCAGTGGGTACATCCAGGCATAGATGGCATGCCTCGATGAGTGCCCTCTTCTTATCCCGCGTGAAGTTTGGTGGCCACCTGGCGGTGGCACCTGACTCCTCAGATATTCAAAACACTGTGTGGAGAAGCAACCTTGTGTCAGACCCGCCCATGTGTACACACAGACCCACACCCATCTCTCACTGTTTGCAGGCTTACCATGGTTTATGGTGCCAGTGGCCTGTGCCAGGTCAGTGTGTGGGCTGCCAAGCACAGGTGGACATGCACCATGGTGTGCTGTCCATGCGGGATGGCACACACACCACACATGGCACCCAGGATGTGGTTGGGGTACTGTGTAGCCACCACAGGGTGTCGGACACTGATCCGTCTGCTGTGGGTGTGTCCTAATACCCGAGCATTGTGTGTTCCACCACCATGGTGCACCATCATGCCTCAGTGCATCCACTGTGTTGGCTGCAGGGCAGAGGGTGACTGCTATGTGGTGGCATGCAGTGTTTGCATGGCAGCAGTGTCTGTGCTGGCAGTGGTGACACTGTGCCTGCACAAGTGTTGCACTGTGTGACATACATACATGTGTCATGGCGCTGCATGCACCACACAGTGCAGTCCATCTCCAGCCATCCTTACCATCTCTGTGTCCCTGTGTACTTTATGTGATCCTCTGTACACATTGAAACCCCCCCACATTACACCACAGCAGCGCAATGCCAACCACGCCACAGTTGCGCAGCGGTGCCTGGAATGTGCTGTGCTGTGTGTGTCCCAGTGACACGGTCTTCCGCTGTGGCCTCAGCAGAGACCAGTCCAATGTCACCCCATGGATACATCCCTGCAGTTGTACATCATATATTGCCATGGGGGCCACCTGATGGTAGTCTGGTCCCACATGCAGTGTACTGGGGCACCATCAGCTGTGCACGCTCCTATGCAGGCACACCAGTGTGTGCTGTAGCCCTGTGAATGTGGCAGTAATCTCACCCTGTAGGCACTGACTCCTCTCAGTATCCGGGGAGCATTTATGGCTCAGGGCATGCAAATGAGGCCTGTTAATGAGATGCTAATCGGCTGAGATACCCATGCATGGTTGATGAGGCTGTTTGGGGCGCATTCTCTCTGAATAGCATAATTGCTTCCAGCTCATCTCACTTTGCACGGAGTATCTGTGTGATGTGCCAACCACAGTAGAGCACATTCCCAGCGCATGCATGGTCTGGGTGGTGCAACTGCATGGCTTGGGGCAGTCCACATGGCACATCCCCTGTTCATGTGTGGTTTATGTGTAATATGGCTCATCTTCCATTATGCGCCATTCTGATGTGGTCCGGTGCACCATAGCATGCCTGATGATTGTGGTGCTGTGTGTTGTATCCGCATGGCATGTGTCCCACAATGTACCACCTATGCTGCATTGTCCGTCCCTCCTATGGTTTCGCACTATGTGGTACCATTACTGGCATCGCCGATGCACAATATGGTGTCCACATGCTCACGCACATATGCGACAGTGTCCTTACCATGCAACATAGCATGGTGGTGTGCATGCGCGGGTCCATCGGTAGCGGCCAATCACACATCACATTCAGTGTGCAGTGTGCTGCACGTGTATCACTGTTTCACATGGCGCATAATGGTCTGTAGACAGCGCATTCACTGTTTGCACCTGCCACAGTATGTACACAGTGTAGGATGCCTGGAACTTGGAGAATGGTGCCTAGGGCCATGAACTGGTCACATTTGGAGCTGTACATCTAGTGGCACAGGTCATGGCTGTGGAGGGCCAACTGTTTGGACAGGAGGACCTCCATGTGCCCAGGGCCAGGGTGTGGGCCACCATTGATTCATGGATGGTGCAGCATACTGGCATGCCATGCACAGGAGAGCAGTGCAGGCATCGCTATGGTGACCTCCCGAGGTGGTACCCAGAGAGGCTTGCATGGCTGCGGCACCATGTATGCAAGGGTTCACTGCCAAGTCTAGCTAGGTGTTCTTCGGCTGTATCCTTCTGTGGCACATGCTGGGTGTGTCTATCACTGCACCCATGGTGCTGTTGCACTGCATTGCCCTGGTGCTGGGGGGGACAGGGTAAGGCTGTGAGTTCCTGCTTACATCAGGTGCTTTGGACACAGGCATCACTGTCTGCTGCATGGCCAAGTGCCGGCAGGGGGGTGGCTGGGGACTTGGATCCTGCACTGTGGCAGTGTTCTCTCATGGTGCTGTTAGTTGTGTTTTTCAGGTCCAGGGTCCTGGCAGCATGCTGCAGATGCAGCTGAGGAGCATCGTTGGTGATACATGGGTGCCAGGCCTGGTGCCCCGCAAGGGGCGGGTGAGTACCACTTTATATGATTGTAGTCTTTCTGGTGTTGTGTGGTCTGTGGTGGGTGGGGTTGTGTTTCATGTTTTGGCCCTCAGTTTGTGTTCCTTCTGTCATTTTCTGTAGGTGTCCTTGATTGCCATGCTGCTCCATGTGGTGCTGTGCCAGCGGATGTGGACCAGAGGATCCATGTGGCCATCCAGGCAGCCCTGCACCCTCTTACATGGACTGTTCGGCACCTGTCAGCTGCCCCTCGGGGTGTCATGATGCGCCTTCCAGGCCATGCCAGGGTGCTGTGTGGCAGGGCACAGTGTCGCTAGTGTTTCCCTGCCAATATCTGTGGGCCTTCCTGTGTAAATAGTTGCCCTAGCCTCTCCCCTGTTTCTGTCGCTTTCCCGTCCTCCTATCCGTCCCTGCTCCCCCTCTTCCCCATCTGTGGATGTTGTTGTTCCTTTTCTGGCATTTGATTTGTACAGTTTATATGGCCATTACATTTTATAAACATGTTTTACTCTACACTTGTGTCTGTGGGTCTGTTTGTGACAGCTCTGTGGTTGCTCCTCCTGTCCTGTCCTGCTGTTTTGCTCCAGTTGTTCTGCTGGCTCCCCTGTGTGGCTGCCCTGGAGCATCTCTTGATGTGCTGGCACATCTGAAGTTGCACCGTTGTGTTCTGTGGTGATTCACAGTGGTGTTGTGCTTGGTGCTTGACACGGCGCATCCCTCTTTGAATGCCAATGCTTGGGCTCGGTGCATCTGAGATGTGCCAGGTGCATCTTCTTTGTGAATCCTGCCCTCTTTGTTCTTCTTTTAAAACCTTACTTGCTAGAAGATTCATTAGTTGGTTCATCCATGGGTTAAGCACCCAGCCAGGATTTGTTTTTTGTTTTCTTTCTGATTGTACTGGAAAGTTGATTCAAAGAATAGGATATAACTGTATTTTGAAATACAAACTTTAATCAAAAGTTAATTATAAAAAAAAAAGGAATGCCCCCTGCAGAGAGTCCAAGATATCCCCGCTTCTAGCTGAAGCCACTGCTGGCAGTCTCCAATCCAAATCTGGCAGGTTGAAGTCCCCCATCAACAGCACCTCCCCCAACTCTGCCATCTTGCCAATGGCTTCCACCAGTACCTTGTCTAATTCCTACCTCCATGCTGGAGGTCTGTAGAGCACTGCAGTGTGAAGAGTGTCTCCAGTCCCCATCTCCAGGGAGAACCACAGTACCTCTGCCTCTCCCTGTATTCCCTGTATCTCCATGGCTTCCCACCCAGTCCTTCCTGAACACAGTATATCTCGGTATGGCAGTGTCCCAGTCTCAGTGCACCATGACTCAGTAATGGCCACAATATCCAGGTCAGCCTCTGCCATGATGACCTGTAGATCAGGAATCTTATTTCCTAGACTTCTACCATTTGCACACATGGCCTTCCAGATTTTGATTCCACTTTGCTTATTGACCCTCTTTTTTCCTTTTTGCCCTTCCTTCTTCCCACCTCTCTTTTTAATGCACCTGTTCTTTTCTCCCATTATCTCTACCAGTCTGCTCCCTTTACTAATTTACCTAAAGGGGATTTCCTCACTCCTCGAGTTCTCCTTACTTTCTGCTTCAGCTTGGGGGGGCATTTGTGACTTCCTGATTCCTTCTGCCACCCACTTGGCTAGTTTAATTGTTCACCAAATTAACATTTAAATCATCCACTGTGGACTGCAGTTCCCCTCCCAGATGGATGCAGGTCATCACCTCTGAATAGACCCTTATTCTCTCTCTGGTGGGTCCCCAGTCCCCAATTTAGCTGGACCATTCCTTTCTGCACCATTCCTTCAGCCATGAATTGAAGCTCTTGGGGCAGTGATCCCTCTCCTCACCCCTGTCATAGACAGGCAGTACCTCAGTGATAGTCACTGAGTGAGCTACATGTCTAAGATCCCTCCCCAGCTCCTTAAACTCCCCCTACACTATCCCAGCCCTATCCCAATCCAGATCATTCATCCCCAGGTGAACAATGACATCCAATTCTCTCTTCCATCCTATTGCCCTAGCAATCTACAGGATTCACTTCCCATCCTTCTGGGCCATGGCACCAGGTAGGCACCTAAACTACCCCCTTTCCAGTTCCCAAATCTATCTGCCTCACAGTTGAGTCCCCCATCAGAAGTTGCTTCTTGGGGTCCTCTACCACACTCCTTGGGGTCTCCACTATGGAGAGCCCCCACATTCCCCTTGGTCACTACTTCAGGTGTTTCCTACTGGCAGTCCCTCCCAACCAGGCATAGGAATGTTGTAGTGGCACCTGTTGAGGAATGTGGCTCTGTCCCACCATCCCCGCCTTTCCAGAGCCCACAATAGTCCAGCCGTTCCTCCTCACTGGCATCCACCTCACTGTCAACCTCTGGGGTAATGGTAGCTTAATTATCAGTGGCACACTTAAGAAAGTTTTCCAAAGAAATTGTATTACTACTGTATATGTGCAAATTATATTACAGTGTTCTTAACTATTTTGTAATGACCTATGGTTGATCGGTCCATGCTA
This sequence comes from Neoceratodus forsteri, assembly GCA_016271365.2. Lineage (NCBI taxonomy): Eukaryota > Metazoa > Chordata > Ceratodontiformes > Ceratodontidae > Neoceratodus > Neoceratodus forsteri. The sequence continues at coordinate 49,132,030 of JADMNL010000035.1, forward strand.
TTCTGCATGCTCCCAATGTGTGCCACTCTGCAGTGTGCTTAAACACTGATGGGCTGTTCACACAATTGTGTTGCTCTGTGTCATTAAGCTATATTCATATGTGATTGCTCCAGCTCTGAATATAGCCACTTATAAACTACCATACTACTGCTAATTTGTTAAGTGTATTTGCATGATACAAACTTTGTGCACTTTTTTCAGTATGAGGCCCAGTAACACTAAACAGTAGTAACTTGCAGATAACACTTTAAGTTTCCTTAACTACATTGTAGTTACAATGTAACTATACTGTGACTGCACTGCAATTGCAATGTAGTTACATGCCTCAAACATATAATTACATTGTAATTAAACCTGTTGCATATAATTAATGATTACCAACCCTGCAGCTGCATTGAAACAGATACTTAATATAAGTGTGACCACTAAAAGTTACATATTTTACTGGTTTGAGTCCCTTAGTTATGGCTGTAGTTTTGGTTTGACATCTGTGAGTAAGCATAATTACATTTATCAGTCAAATTCTATACCATCTTAGGTTGTATATTTAATTTTTAAAAATCACAAAATGGTGACCTTTCTAAAAGTTTACAATTGCTAAGTGATTGGAGATTGTCATAATAGCCAATAAAACTTATTCTTGCTGAGTTAGTGCCAATAGAATTGAAATGCATGCCAAAAAATAAGCACCTCGTTTTTGCACTGTTACCAATGAAGGGCCTGCAGACGTGATTTCCAGTCCAAAGTTTTCTCTGGAAAGTAAACAGAAAGAAACAGGTGTGATACTCAGAAGGAACAGAAAAATTCACCATTTTAATCCATATCCACTATCTCGCGGTTCTATGTGATTTCAGAGACTGCGTAATGGCAACGACAATAACAGCGATGGCACATCACCGAAAATCAAAAACAGTGATATGCACTACAACAAAGACAAATAACAGTGACGGCTACTAAGTTTCTGAGTGGGGGTGATATTTACTTACTTTTTATACAGTGGACTATGCCCCCGAGCCCCCCGCACCCTCCAAATTAATATAATCAACTCCAAGGGGGGTGCATTTCAGGGAGGGTGAGAAACTCAAGGGGGGATGCAACTCAAAGAGTTGGACACAAGTCAGAAGGGGAGAATGTTGGAGGGCAACCTGTGGACAGGGGGAGCAAAGTAAGAGGTAACAGAACTTCATCAAGTAAAAAAAATTAAACAACCCTCCCAAGAAAAGAACAAACCCATAGCCAGTCAAAACCCAGGTCAAGCAACGTCAGAGGTGGTGACTGTAGCTGCCACACCAGACGAGCAGCTGGAAACTGGCTTGCCCAGCAAGCCCCATAACCTTATGTAGCTGTCACTGCCTCACTGTTTAATAACTTGCTATTCTTTCACAGTCGTTATTCCCAGAGGCGCTCAAATTGAGTCGATCATTTTGAGTTGCCCATATTATGGGATACCATCTGGGCCGTGATGGCTTATGTAACCTGCACTAGTTGAAATGTTCACAGGCTTAATTCCCCAGTTACTGTAATAGAAAGCAGGTTTTGGCCTAAGAGAAGCAGCACTACTATAACCTTTTTGCAGGATACTAAGCTGCTTACTGAGGAGCATCAAAAAGCTGAAAAGGAGTTGGTGGGTACAATGGCACATATCTTCTCCAGGACAAAGAATGTGGGGTCTCTGTTTCACTGCATAAATCCCTTTCAGACTGCTGCAATCCATAGTGCAAGATGAGTGGGAAGTTGGGCCCACCTTAACATGCCAGAGGGAGAGAAAATACTTGGGAGTGTATAATCCCCAAAACAGGACCACACAGACGTACAGAGTAAAAGGCAATAATATAGAACTAAGCCAGTGCCTCAGATGTGATAAATGAACATCAAGTGGAAAATGTTGGGCAGCATGGCACGGAATGGATACCTGAGGAACTGGGTACCATTAAAAAGATGTATTCCATAAACAATTAAAAACAGCAGCAACAACAGGAACCCCCTCTCTCCACCAATATTTCATGGTATACTGCTGCTTGAATGAATAGAAGTATCCTTTGAAACTTTGGCAGGGAGAAACATAGAATTTGATGGCAGATAAGGACCACTTGGCCAACCCAGTCTGCCCATCCCCCTACCTAATGGATAAGCTGCAGATCCTAGTTAACCAAGAGCCTACTTCTTCCTACCCCCACCCCCTAGAATTGCCTTATGCCAGTCCCATGCATTCTTGAAATCCACCACAGCTTTTGACTCCACAACCTCCTCAGGAAGGTTGTTCCATGCATCCACAACCCTCTCCATGAAAAAATACTTCCTCACATTGCCTCTGAGCTGCCCCCCTCAATCTTCAAATTGTGCCCTCTTGTTCTTGTACACCTCCTTTTCTGAAAGATGCTGCCCTCTTGGACTTTGTTGATTCCCTTGAGGTACTTGAAAGTTTCTATCATGTCACCCCTCTTCCTCCTTTCCTCGAGGCTATACATATTAAGCTCCTTAAGACTCTCTTCATATGTCTTCTGGTGTAGACCCTGCACCATTTTAGTTGCCCTTCTCTGGACTGCCTCCATCCTGTCTATGTCTTTGAGGAGACTGGGTCTTCAGAACTGCACGCAGTACTCCAGATTGGGTTTCACCAGCTGTCTGTACAGAGGGATTACAACTTCCTGTTTTTCTACTGAGTGCTCTTCCTATGCATCCCAGTATCACCCCAGCCCTCCTTACTGCCGTCTCACATTACTTGCCCAGCTTTAGGTCATCTGATATGACTACCCCAGGTCCTTTCCATTTTGTTGTTGTCAGTATCTCACCCCTCATTGTGTACTCTTCCCCTACATTTTTGTTTCCCAAGTGCATTACTTTGCACTTCTTAGCATTGAATCTAAGCTGCCATACAATTTGACCATTCCTCCAGCCTTGCCAAGTCCCTTCTCATCCTTTCCACCCCATCTTGTGTATCAACTCTGTTGCAGATCTTTGTGTCATCTGCAAAGAGACATACTTTTCCTTCCAGTCCCTCTGCAATGTCACTTATAAAGGCATTAAAGAGGACCAGTCCTAGTACTGAACCCTGCGGTACTCCACTAGTAACACCCCTTTCTTCAGAGTGGACTCTGTTTACTATTACCCTCTGTGTCCTATTCTCCAGCCAATTCTTTACCCAGGTTACCATCCTGGGACCCATTCCCAGGCTGGCCAGCTTGTATATTAATCTTTTGTGTGGGACAGTGTCAAATGCCTTGCTAAAGTCTAGGCAGGCCATGTCCACAGCCCCTCCTTGATCTATTACTTTGGTCACCCGGTCAAAGAAATCTATTAGATTCATCTGACATGACCTTCCTGCTGTGAATCCATGCTGCCTTGGGTCCTGTGCCCCTCTGGCATCTAGGTACTCAACAGTTCTTTCCTTCAGAAGTGATTCCATCATCTTCACAATCACTGAGGTTAAACTAACAGGTATGTAGTTTCCTGCTTCTGCCCTGCTCCCAACTTTTGTGAAGTGGAATAACATCTGTCTTCCTCCAGTCCTCAGGTACCACCCCATCCTTTCATGATTTGTTAAAGAGGGTAGTCCCTGGTGTCACTAGTTCTACCCTTTGTTCTTTTAGAATTCTAGGATGAATCCCATCAGGCCCCATTACTTTGTCCACCTTCAGTTTTAAGAGTTCTTTCAGAACCCTTTCTTCTGTGAATGGGCTGGTATCAACTTCTGTTTCCAGAGTGTTTCTGTTGTTTGTTTTAGGTACCTCCCCCTCTTCATTTGTAAATACTGAGCAAAAATATTTGTTTAGTATCTCTGCCTTTTCACAGTCACCCTCTGTCCACCCCCACCCCTTTATTAAGCCTCACTATCCCTCCTTTGGTCTTCATTCGCTCTATGTTATTTACTTATAAAAGGTTTTATCCCCCTTCTTAACTGAGTTGGCTATCTTTTCCTCGGTTTGGGTCTTTGCTGCTCTGACTGCCTTCCCTCCTTCCTTTTGCTTTAATTGATACAATTCTCTGTTCTGCTCCTTCTGTGATTCCTTGTACTTCCTGAATGCTTTCTTTTTCTCCCTAATCTTCCCTGCCGCCTCCTTTAAGAACCATAGTGGTTCTTACATCATTTTGTTTGGGTTATTTGCTTCACACATAGACTTGTTGCCTCTGTGATGGCAGTTTTGATTATTCCCCATTGTTCTTCCACCCCTCCTTCCTGCCCATTTGCTAGTGCATTCCTTAGGCACTCACCCATTCTGGCAAAGTCAGCCCTCCTGAAGTCCAGTACCTTTGCCTTTGTATGGCTTGACTCTACTGCTGTGTTTATCGTGAACCACACTGTTCAATGGTCACTAGTTCCCAGATGGTTACCCACTTCTAAATCTGTGATCCTCTCACCATCTCCATTTGAGAGTACCAGGTCTAACATTGCTCCCTCTCGAGTGGGTTCCAATACTGATTGTCTAAGGCTGCCCTGAGGAGCATCTGGAATAACCCCACTCTAGAAGTGGCTGCTGCAAATGCACTTCAGTTAACTTCTGGCATATTCAGATCCCCATCAGCAATATCTCCCCTTTTTTTTCCATTCTAAGGATACTTTCTATCATTTCCTTTTCCATGTCCTCCCCCTCTGATGGGAGTCTGTATACAACCCCTGTGCAGATTGTGCTGCCATTGCCTGTCTCCAAATTGACCCACAGTGCTTCCTCTCCTCCCTGTTTACCTTTTTGTTCTGTTGCTTTGATTCCTTTCATTATGTAGAGAGCTACTCCTCCTCCTCTTTTACCCTCCCTGTCCCTCCTATAGATAGTGTATCCTGGTATGTTTGTCCCAGTCATGGTTCTGTGTGTACCATGTTTCTGTGACTGTCACAATATCAGACGTTCCTCCTCCATCAAGACAACTAATTCAGGAAGCTTGTTACTCAGACTAAGGTCATTAGTACTCATTGCTCTCCATTGTTAGAATGGCTTTACCTCTTAGCACCATCCCTGTCCTTATTGACTTTGCTACTTCATTCACCCCTGTCCTGCTCCTATTGACCTTTCTACCATGGTCTTTACCTCATTTAGTACCCTCTTTTGTGTTGCAGGAGGCTAGGAATTCCCTACTGCTTAGTAATTGCCTCCTTAACTAGTTTAAAAGCTTGCCAATGGCATTTAAACCAATCGCCTAGAAGACTTGTTCCTTCCTGGACAGATACACAGACCATCCTGCCAGTATAGGCTGGCATCCTCTAGGTGGAACCCCAGTCCCCAATGAAGCTAAACCCTGTGCTCTGCACCATTTTTTCAACCATCCATTGAACTGCATGGTGTGAGTACCTTCGCCTCACTTGCCATAGACAGGCAGCACCTCTGAGAAGGATAGCATGTGTACTTGCCTTAGACCCCTCACCAACTCCACAGACTCCTCCTGCACTGCTCTAATCTCATGTTGAGCCAAGTCATTCATCCCTAGGTGGACAATGATGTCCAGCTCAGTCTCCATGCAGCTGTTCTTGTGATCCTGAGGATGCACTTCCTGTCCCTCTAAGCCATGGTGCCAGGCAGGCACCTTACTTCAGTTTTCCCTGCCCCCCTCCCCAGTTCTATCCCCCAATGACTGAGTCCCCCACAGGTAGCTGCTTCCTTTCCCTGTGGTGTCCTCTACCTCCTTCCTGTGGGGCTCCCCTGTGACAGTTGTTCCCAACCTCCTTAGTCTCCTCTGTGGTTGCATCTATAGGGGAACTACGCTCCATCAGAATGGTGTATGGATTGTGGAGTGGTACAACTGACTGGGTGTGCCTCTGTTCCTCCACCCTCAACCCTCCCTGAGTCCACTGTGGTACAACTGCTGCACTTTCTTTGCAATCTCTGAGGTAGTGGTGGTGGCTGTGGCGCTCCCTGGGCAAGGGAGGTTCCCTTACTACTGTCCACAGCTGGTACATTGCACTACTCCCACATGTCTATCTACCTTCCTGTTTATCCTGTATGTTTTTTTTTATTTTTGTCAGTGATTATTATGTTGTGTATATATATATATATATATATATATATATATATATAAATATTATAATGTGTATGTATATATTGTCAGTGCAGTGTGCTAGAAAGGATATGGCAGTGGCATACACCCTGCTCTCCTGAGAAATTATGTCAGAACCCTCGGCATAAAGAAAATGGTATCAGCGGTGAGTGGGGTGTGGAGAAGAGGGGGTCATGCCCAAACTGTGCCCTCATGAAACAATCAGGTAAAGCTCTGACCCATTACTACAATGAGTGTTGAGCTTCTTGTCAGTAAGATGACCTACACAACAATTTAGAAAATATCCTGCTAATCAACCAGAGAAAAAAACAAACAGCTGAGTCAGACACGGTAAACCTCCCCTGCCCCAATACAGCCTGGTGATTTGTGCTCTGAAAGCAATCAGCCCCAAAACAAGTCAGCTGTGCACAAGGACAGACACAGCAAACAGTATTCCAATCCCTCTTGGTTTAAACTCTCGATCTCCAAAGCAGTATTGCAAGCCCCTTCACTGAAAAGAATAATAATAATTATAAACTGCAAAGTAAGGTATATCTCCCTCTGCTGTGAGCAAAACTGTATTTTCTGATAATTCAAAGTTCAGTATTTCACCTTTCAGTTAGAAGCAGCCTCCACCTGAAGAATATTAGCTTTTCCGATGAATCTGCTACAAACCAAAGTGCAATAACAATTGTAAAATGTAAACTAAGGTACACCTCCCTCTGCTGTGAGCAAGACTGTCTTTCTTGTAGATTCAAAGTTCAGTATTTCAGCTTTCAGCCAGAGTAGCTTCCACCTGAAGAATAAGGGGTACCTTTTGTTGCTGCTGCTGCTGCTGTTTTTAACTGTTTATGGAATAAATCCTTTTTTATGATACCCAACATCTCAGATATCTATTCTGTGCAGTGTTGCCTGTGTTTCTCCATGTAACTCCACTCAACTACAATACTGCTAGGTGAAGACTTCAACCTAACCCCTGCACCTGATATGGACTACCGCTTGGGCCAGGCCAAAGCACACCCTAGTTCAGCAGAAGCTCTGAAGGCCCTAATGTAAGAGCAAGCCTTACTGGATGTGTGATGGCTGTAGCACCCCTCTTTCTGTGACTACACATATCACTGTATGATGCACAATTCCTTCAGTAGCCTGGAGCTTTGACAAAGGTCACCTCTTATGGCATATAAGATGGTTACTACAGATATTGGGAACTGGCACTTGCCAGACTACAACTCTCTCTCTGTTCCTTATATGGAGCCCAGTGACATCTAAATCCCAGGCATCAAAGGTGGACCCTCTAATGCTGACAGACCCAACCTTTCAAACTTGCACAAAGAAAGTCTTAGCAGAATATTTAAGTTAAATGATACAGGGGTCACATCCACAGCAACACTCTGGGAGGCTTAGTGGGCAAGATTATGGAGACACTCCTTAAGGAAAGGATAGTGCAACAACTGGAATCCATAAGAGCACAAAATTCAAGACAGCATGGGTTTACAAAATGAAGGTCGTGTCAAACTAATCTCATAGATTTCTTTGACTGGGTAACCAGAGTGGTGGACCAAGGGGGAGCAGTTAATGTTGCCTACCTTGACTTCAGCAAAGCTTTTGATACTGTTCCACATAGAAGATTGATTAATAAGCTGTGTAGGCTAGGGGTGGGTCAGACGTTGGTCAACTAGGTGGCAAACTGGTTGACAGGCAGAAAACAGAGAGTAGTGGTAAACGGTATATAGTCAGAAGAGATGTAAGTCACAAGTGGGGTACCTCAGGGATCAGTTCTGGGGCCAGCCCTCTTCAATATCTTCATCAGTGACATTGCAGATGGACTGGAGGGTAAAGTTTGTCTGTTTGCAGATGACACCAAGATCTGCAACAGAGTAGATGATCCAGATGGTGTGGGCAGAATGAGAAGAGATCTGGATAAACTGGCAAAATGGTTGGAAGAGTGGCAACTGGGGTTTAACACAAAGAAGTGCAAGATCATGCATATAGGGAAGAGAAACCCTGAAGCTACCTATAGGCTGGGAGGGGAGTTGCTGGCAGTCACAATGGGAGAAAGAGACTTGGGCGTCATCATCACCGATGACCTGAAATCATCCAAGCAGACCTCTAAAGCTGTAGGTAAGGTTAGAGGGATGTTGGGGTGTATTAGTAGGGGTATCACAAGTCGGAAGAGGGAGGTAATAATCCCTCTTTACAAGACACTGGTTAGGCCCCATCTGGAGTACTGTGTGCAGTACTGGAGGCCACACCTTCACAAGGATATTAGTCAAATTGAGGCAATCCAGAGAAGGGCAACCAAAATGGTGCAGGGACTGCATCAGAAAACTTATGAGGACAGATTAACTGAACTCAATATGTAGACCCTAGAGCAAAGGAGGGAGAGAGGTGGTATGATTGAAACATTCAAATACCTTAAGGGAATTAACAAGGTGAAAGAGTCTAACATTTTTCAGTATAAGAAAAATAGCAGGACAAGAGGACACAGCATGATGTTAGAGGGAGGCTGATTAAGAGGTAATGTGAGGAAGTTCTTTTTCACAGAAATGGTGGTGGATGCATGGAATGGCCTACCTCAGGAAGTGGTGGGCATGAATACAGTGCAGGACTTCAAACAGGCATGGGCTAGGCATAAGGGAGCAATACAGATGAGTATGAATAGATAGGCCATTGACAGAGCAAAGGCCTATGGCACATTCATAAGGCAGAAAAAGAAATGGGCAGACTGGATGGGCCTTGCAGTCTTTTCTGCCATAAACTCTATGTTTCTATGTTAGGCTTAAAAGGTTCACATCTGAGGCCAGATTATGACCTATGCTGCATGTTATCATAGAGACAGGGAAAATGAGTATACAAACCTCATTGTCTGATTCAAATAGCTTGAGACACTAGTCAAAACCCCTCTTGAAGACACAGATCTTGAGGTGGCAACTACAGGCCTATAAGGGACCAGAGTAAAGGTCAATGAGCTGCTAATCCAAAAGGCAGAACAATGCATCACTCTTCTGAGATAGCTGGCAGGGTGTTAGTCTACACCTCTGTCAGCATCAGGCAGAAAGGTACATTGCATCCATGAAAAACAACATGGGACAGATGACTAGCAAACCAGATGGAGTTGATAAAATAATGAGCTCATTTCACAGATCTATATGCCTTTCTCACCCCTCCCACAGACATGGAGATCACTGCTTTCCCCACAGGCACACCACTACCCAAACTTACCTAAAAGGAAGCAAACATGCTAGATTCCACTCTTTCAGTGGCAGAACTAGCAACTGCTCTCTCCCAGTTCAGTTGGCACAAGGCCCCTGGAGGGGATGGTCTCGCCTCATACTTCCTCCAAATTACATCTGAACTGGTCTATCTTATCTTTCAGAGGGTATATGTGGAGGTCACGAAGTTCTCAGCCACCACTGTGAGGGAGACAGAAATAATTGTCTTTTCTGAAAAGGACAAGGATCCAATCAGTCCTGCCCATTGTCACCCAATATCACTTATCAATGCTGATGAGAAATGCTAGATAACGCACCGGCCAACCAGTTTGAAACATATCTACCAGATTTTATACCCCCTCACAAGTGGAATTTATAAAAAAAAGCAAACTTGGGTTTAGATGAGCTGAGATCTCTGGCCACCCTGTTTTTAAAGGTGGGTAGCCCCACTCCAGCTGCAGCAGGTGATACAGATTTTGAAAAAGCTTTCAGCTCAGTGGAGTGGGGCTACTTCCTCCAAAAACACTGCAACACAGGCTTCAATGATATCTTCATGTCCTGGATATGTAATCTGTATCCCTCCCTTAAGCAAGCGTCTTGACAATCTCAACACTCTCAGATCTGCCAGGGGTGCCCCTCTAACCTTTGCCTTTTGTCCTGTCCATCGAGCCCCTGGTTATTTCTCTGAGACAACACAGTGGCATCCAAGGACATGAAATAGATGAACAGGTGTATAAGAGCATGCTCTGTGTGATAATCTTCACATATTGACCAGGGACACACCTTTGGCCATCAAGCTGTTGCTGGATAACTTGCATCATGTCTCTAGGCTTTTAAGTCTGAAGGTGAACTCTAACAAAACCCAAATTATGCCATTAAGGGCAGGGCAAAATGTATCTTATGCCAGCAAAATTTTTGTCAGAATTGCCATTTTGTCAAAATTGTGATTTCAGATAAGTTATTTCCATCTAATTTAAATTATACTTATCCAAACTGCACACCATTTGATATGAGGACTTTCCAAAGATCCATACAGAAGTGTGCAAAGTTGCAGATCTGCAACTGTAAAGTAGATTGAGTTGTAACAGTCCAAACATTCAGAAATTTTAAAATAACATTTCACAATTATGTATACATCATCGCAGATGACCTGAAATCATCCAAGCAGACCTCTAAAGCAGTAGGTAAGGCTAGGGGGATGTTTGGGGTATAATAGTAGGAGGTATCACAAGTCAGAAGAGGAGTAATAATCCCTCTTTACAAGACACTAGTTAGGCCCCATCTGGAGTACTGTGTGCAGTACTGGAGGACATACCTTCACAAGGACATTAACCAAATTGAGGCAGTCCAGGGAAGGGCAACCAAAATGGTGCAGGGACTGCATCAGTAAACATATGAGGACAGATTAATGGAGCTCAATATGTATACCGTAGTCCAAAGTAAGGAGAGAGGTGATGTGATCGAAACATTCAAACACCTTAAGGGCATTAACAAGGTGGAAGAGTCAAACATGTTTCAATATAAGAAAAATGGCAGGACAAGAGGACACAGCATGAGATTAGAGGGATGCCGATTACAGGGTAATGTGAGGAAGTTCTTTTCACAGAAAGGGTGGTGGATGCAGGGAACGGCCTACTTCAGGAAGTGGTGGATATGAATACAGTGCAGGGCTAACAGGCATGGGTTAGGCATAAGGGAGCAATACAGATGAGTAAGAACAGATAGGCCATTGACAGAGCAAAGGCTTATGGCACATTCATAAGGTAGAAAAAGAAATGAGCAGATTGCATGGGCCTTGCGGTCCTTCTCTGTCATCAACTTCTATGTTTCTATGTTTCTATACTGCAGAATTTTAAGTCCCTATAACTTTAAAACTAGAGAACAGAATATCACCAACTTGGGTTCATTGATCCTAAATATTAGGCTTTGAGTCCACCTCATGGGGTTGCAGCAGAGGGTCATGCTGCCATGTTGATAACCCAGATTCATAAGAAAGCCCAGGAAGGCATTTAGGTTGACAGACAATGGCCAGGACACCTGTCGCTCGGAAATGCATCCCAGTTGGCGAGGGTTGGTGACAAGTTACACCAACACAGTGAACCCTGCAGCTCAGCCAGGGAGCTTGCTCCTGCTGCAGGGGAAGCTATATCTACATGAGTCTGACAGAGGCAACACCTGCACTAGGAGAGGTCGGAGGTAAAAGGCTGTTGCATAAAAATCCAGTAGCCAACTGAATGTTGGCTGGGTTCAGCATGATCAGGGTATATTAACAAAATAACAAGTTATGGGGTAGGGGGCCCTTTAAATCATCACATTTCAACAACATTAGTGAAAATATTCTTTCTTGTCTTTTTATTCTTTGTTCCCCTATGTTTTATTCTAAGGGAGAGCTTGTTCATGGGGTTTAATTCTTTTAAATTCTTATATCTGTTGATACATAAATGTTATGTTTAGTGTTGATCCTTATTGTATATTATACTGGAGTAAATCAAGCAAGGGCCTCTAAGAAAAGAAAAGAAAAGAAAACATTTGAAAAGAGGCCAATATGTTTTCACAGTAATGGTATGTTTACTAGACAAATGTGGTAAATTAAGTGTATAAATATTTAAAAAAAACTTCTAAACATATGTAAGGTTCAACATTAAAGCGAAACAAAGGGGAATGAAGAAGTAGAAGAATAAAAAAACAAGAAAGAATATTATCACTAATGTTGTTGAAGTGTGATGATATAAAGGGCCCACCTACCCCCATGACTTGTTATTTTGCAAATATCTTGTGCATCTAAGGGGGCGAAGAAAAAGATCAACAAAAGAATATAACCATTTCTCATCTTTTGTTTTTTCATGATCAGAGTATATCACTGAGAGACAAGCTGCCATCCTGGAGAAAAAACAATATGGAAAAAAACAGGTCTCTATTTTCTTGCTCCAAAGCTGGCCAAGTTATAAGCAGATACATTTTTCATAACATCAGAAATTAATGTTGAATTTCAGGAGCTTTTGTAAAATTGTAGAATGTTGAGATACTTTTGTCGAAGTCATGTCCATTTATTTTGTAGTAATATACTTGAGCTGCCATAGTAGAGGAAGGTAAAGGCTGGGTAAAGCATCAATAAGGTAGCATTTATAGAAGGCTCTATAGTAAAAATTTAGTGGTACCAAGTGTCAGGTCATTATCTTGAGTGACGAACCATGCAGCATGATCATGGACCTCTCTGTGCACTAGCCTGAATTCTTGCAATATGCCAGATAACCACTAGAACTCACTGGGAGCATGACAATTCGCTCCTGACAATTCACTCTGGGACAGCTCACTCCTGACAATATGCTTCTGCATCATTACGGTCCCTCAACTACCCATCCCCAACCAATTCACTCCTGCATTCACAGCAGAAACAACTCACTCCCACAGAACCAGCAGAAACAATTCACTCCCACAGAACCAGCAAAATCAATTTACTCTCACAGAACCAGCAGAAACAACTCATTCCCACAGAACCAGCAGAACCAACATGCTCATTCACAGCTCACAGCCAACCTAGTCACTCACAACTCACAGCATATAACTGAAGGTAAAACAAACCCCACAAGCAACAATATTTTACCTGAAGTTCTATGTTTCTGGGTTTCTCAGTCAGTGGTTGTGTACATGCTTGTAACGTGTAAGTATTCACCACTTGTGATTTGGCATCTGAGTGCTTTGGTCAAACTCATAATATTTGGGGCGGGTCAGTGTTTAACACTTGCAATTGGGAATCTGAGTACTTTTGTCAATACTTTGGGTGAGGGTCAGAGTGTTCAACACTTGCTGTTGGGCTGTGTCAGTGTTTAGCACTTGCTGTTGGGCTGTGTCAGTGTTCAGCACTTGCTGCTGGGCTGTGTTAGTGTTCAGCACTTGCTATTGGGCTGTGTCAATGTTCAGCACTTGCTATTGGGCTGTGTCAGTGTTCAGCACTTGCTGTTGGACTGTGTCAGTGTTCAGCACTTGCTATTGGGCTGTGTCAGTGTTCAGCACTTGCTATTGGGCTGTGTCAGTGTTCAGCACTTGCTGTTGGACTATGTCAGTGTTCAGCACTTGCTATTGGGCTGTGTCAATGTTCAGCACTTGTTGTTGGGCTGTGTCAGTGTTCAGCACTTGCTGTTGGGCTGTGTCAATGTTCAGCACTTGCTGTTGGGCTGTGTTAGTGTTCAGCACTTGCTGCCGGGCTGTGTCAGTGTTCAGCACTTGCTACTGAAGCTGTACCAGTGTTCAGCACTTGCTACTGGGCTGTGTAAGTGTTCAGCACTTGCTGTTGGGCTGCATCAGTGTTCAGCACTTGCTGTTGGGCTGTGTCAGTGTTCAGCACTTGCTGTTGGGCTGTGTCAGTGTTCAGCAATTGCTACTGGTCTGTGCCAATGTTCAGCGCTTGCTACTGGGCTGTGTCAGTGTTCAGCACTTGCTGTTGGGCTGTGTCAGTGTTCAACACTTTCTACTGGGCTGTGTCAATGTTCAGCACTTGCTGTTGGGCTGTGTCAGTGTTCAACATTTGCTACTGGGCTGTGTCCGTGTTCAGCACTTGCTATTGGGCTGTGTCAATATTCAGCACTTGCTGTTGGGCTGTGTCAGTTTTCAGCACTTGCTGTTGGGTTGTGTCAGTGTTCAACATTTGCTGTTGGGCTATGTCCATGTTCAGCACCTGCTGTTGGGCTGTGTCAGTTTTCAGCACTTGCTGTTGGGCTGTGTCAGTGTTCAGTATTTGCTGTTGGGCTGTGTGAGTGTTCAGCACTTCCTACTGGGCTGTGTGAGTGTTCAGCACTTGCTACTGGGCTGTGTCAGTGTTCAGCAATTGTTACTGGGCTGTGTCAGTGTTCAGCACTTGCTGTTGGGCTGTGTCAATGTTCAGCTCTTGCTGGTGGACTGTGTCAGTGTTCAGCACTTGCTGTTGGGCTGTGTCAATGTTCAGCACTTGCAGTTGGACTGTGTTAGTGTTCAGCACTTGCTGTTGGACTATGTCAGTGTTCAGCACTTGCTATTGGGCTGTGTCAATGTTCAGCACTTGTTGTTGGGCTGTGTCAGTGTTCAGCACTTGCTGTTGGGCTGTGTCAATGTTCAGCACTTGCTGTTGGGCTGTGTTAGTGTTCAGCACTTGCTACCGGGCTGTGTCAGTGTTCAGCACTTGCTACTAGGCTGTACCAGTGTTCAGCACTTGCTACTGGGCTGTGTAAGTGTTCAGCACTTGCTGTTGGGCTGTGTCAGTGTTCAGCACTTGCTGTTGGGCTGTGTCAGTGTTCAGCACTTGCTACTGGGCTGTGTCAGTGTTCAGCACTTGCTACTGGGCTGTGTCAGTGTTCAGCACTTGCTGTTGGGCTGTGTCAGTGTTCAGCACTTGCTACTGGGCTGTGTCAATGTTCAGCACTTGCTGTTGGGCTGTGTCAGTGTTCAGCATCTTGCTACTGGGCTGTGTCCAGTGTTCAGCACTTGCTATTGGGCTGTGTCAATATTCAGCACTTGCTGTTGGGCTGTGTCAGTTTCAGCACTTGCTGTTGGCTGTGTCAGTGTTCAACATTTGCTGTTGGGCTATGTCCATGTTCAGCACCTGCTGTTGGGCTGTGTCAGTTTTCAGCACTTGCTGTTGGGCTGTGTCAGTGTTCAGCATTGCTGTTGGGCTGTGTGAGTGTTCAGCACTTCCTACTGGGCTGTGTAGGTGTTCAGCACTTGCTACTGGGCTGTGTCGTGTTCAGCAATTGTTACTGGGCTGTGTCAGTGTTCAGCACTTGCTGTTGGGCTGTGTCAATGTTCAGCTCTTGCTGGTGGACTGTGTCAGTGTTCAGCACTTGCTGTTGGGCTGTGTCAATGTTCAGCACTTGCAGTTGGACTGTGTTAGTGTTCAGCACTTGCTGTTGGGCTGTGTCAGTGTTCAGCACTTGCTGTTGGGCTGTGTTAGTGTTCACTTGCTACTGGGCTATGTCAGTGTTCAGCACTTGCTACTGGGCTGTGTCAGTGTTCAACACTTGCTGTTGGGCTGTGTCAGTGTTTAGCACTTGCTACTGGGCTGTGTAAGTGTTCAGCACTTGCTGTTGGGCTGCATCAGTGTTCAGCACTTGCTGTTGGGCTGTGTCAGTGTTCAGCACTTGCAACTGAGCTGTGTCAGTGTTCAGCAATTGCTATTGGGCTGTGCTTCTGTCATTACTTGGTAGTGCTAATAACTTAGTACAGGGAGCATAGTCTGGGCAACTTTATTAAATCTTTTTTAAAATGTAGCAACGTCTGATTAAAACATCAGTGGCATCAATAATCAAAGGTATATGCCACACCACGTGAGAATTACACATGCAGGAGCTTACTGACAGGAATGAGTTTCTGAGGGAGTGAGTTGATAAGGGAGTGTGTTTTTGGGAGAGAAAATGTTGGGCGCAAATCATCGGAAGCGAGTTGTCTTATACCCAAACTCAATGTCTTAATGACTTGTGGAAGCACATATACGTGTAGCATTGTTTCTGTAGAATGCCAGTTTCTGATTCTTTAACAACCCTGTTGATAACAACACATATTTTTGCTATTTGAGAACAGTGGGAACAAGTGGTGGCAAGCCGTACAACTAGTTGTGACTTAGGCCACTGTGACAGAACAGAAGTGCTGGATATCTTTAGTAATGATGGAGAATGATGCTGGGCATCACTTTTGCAGAGGAGTTGCAGGGCCCTGATGCTAGGGCAGGTAAGGTCATTCAGGGATGATTAGCATTTTGTGAAAGTTAAATTCCACAAGTGGAATGCTAATAGCATCACCTATTATGTGTTCATGAATTTTTAAGCAGATTTAGCAAATTAGCAATTTTTAAAGCATCCACATTACCTTTTAACCAACTAAACCACCTTTATCCAGCTTGATTAAATTCCAGGACATATTTACCTTGGTATGCATGCCAATGTTTGGTGTATACCTACAATAGCAGTGGAGCTTTAAACATGCAACTATTTTGAAAATGTTCCCACAATTTAACAAATAATTAAAATGTGGAACTTTGAACTCCTGTAAGTTACAATCTACACAACCAATTACGTCTCTATTTAGCAGTTTTTATGACTCTTCCATGAAAGTATGAATATAAATTTTCTGTTATGTAGCTCTAAAGGTGACTGAGTTGTAAGCATAGAAATATTTCCAGAAATGTTCATATGATCAATACATTTCCAGATTTGGAGCCTTTAAATGTCACCGTCCCTCATCCAAGTGTCATGCAACTTGACATGTCATTAGAGCTTCTTCCAAACACTGGGCCCTCTGCACTATTGTGCAGAGGCTATGTCTTCACATAACTTTGGTGCATAGCCACTCCACACCCTCCTGCGCCCCTGTGCTGAATTCAACAATTGGGGTGCACAGCCCCTTGGAACCCGATCTTCTGGCCACATGGACAGCAATGTGCTGGGGGGGTGGGGAAGATTGGGGTTGTGCCTGCACTCCACACCATTAACAAAGGTGCAGAGAGCTGGGTGCCAGGGCTGCACCTTATGCTGGGTAACATCCAGCCGTAAGGGATACGTGCCCCTCCCAAGAATGCCACTGCTGGTAGCAGCACTGCTATGGGGGCACTGCAGACCCCCACCACATGCCACCCAGGCTCATGGATCATCAAGGATGGTTGGGGGCGGCCAATTGGGCACCCACCTGCCCTGAGCTGGTGGTGCACATCTCACCCTCTACTGTCTTCTGTGCCCTGCAGGTGCAAGGGATCCATTCATGGACCAGGTGTGGGCATCCCTTTGGATGCATGCCCAGTCTGTGGAAATGCCCTCCACGTGTTTGTGCACCAGGGGGCCATGGCCACAGACATGTGATGTCCAGTAGTGAATGCCGGCAAAGGGCACACCTGTCCACAGGTGCAGAACTCTGTGGGCAGGTAACATACCTCCTGCATGTATTACCCACCCATTCATGAACAGAGGTCAATGTGAATGCCAAATCTCAGATCTCTAGCTGTAACACTGACCAAATTATAGTGACCAATTACAAACTTTCAGAAAATTCCACAAAATGTTGCATCATTTTGAAAAACATTACATGAATCTGGAATTTTCTAATTTTACTCACCCTAATGAGATTACATCTCTCCTGACCCAGTGCCCATTTCACAGCCCGGAGCATGAAATTGGCACTATTGGGCATCACTTATCTGGACATTCTGTACACATCAAAGTGGGGTCCTTGTCAATCTCCTCCAACCCCCAATGTCCATGCTCAAACTGGAAATGATCAGATGGAAGTTCCTCATGGTCTCCATGGTAGGCAAAATAGTCACACTCAAACTGATGTAATCCCCTGAACTCTTACATTGTTTCTCTTACCTCCCCATCAAAATACCTGGGCTATGATTTTCCAAAATATACAGACTGATAGATTTCTTTTTAAAGTGCAAACTCCCTAGATACAATGGAAAACCTTGAGGACACACTGGAGGGTGGTGGGTGGGGACTGCCATGGCTACAGGGCTACCTACTTGCATATTAAGGAGTCCTGTTTCCAGAATGTTTGATGATCCCATCTCCTAAGGCCTCCCTGTGGACAAGTGTGGAAATGTCTGCTGTAGGGGGCACAACTACAATTCCTCCCATGGTAAAGGGATCTCCACAGATGTTACAAGCCCAAGGCAGCCTGATCAAACCAAGGCTCTCCATACCATCCCTCTGTCCTCTGTGGACCAACCCTGTAATCAGACTACAGCACATGGTCCTTCGTGGCCAACATGCACAGGTTGGGCATTTGGACTGCAGGAGGCCTGCTTATGAATGGCAAAATCAGATTGACACATTTCAAATCTTGAGGGCCAAATTCCAGCTTCTCCAATAAGACTTCTGGAGATATTTACAAATCAGGTACCTGCTACTTCTTTCTTTCAAAGCTGAGCAAACCATAGCAACTCACCCTGTCCCACATCCAGAGCTGACTTCCACAGAGGAAAGGAAATGGGGTGAAATCTACAACAGCATTTTCAAGAACTCCCAGACCAGTCACAGAAAGAGAGGCAAAATGGGAAACCCAGATATCTCTGTCCCAACCAGAGTAGCTCTCCACTAATGTTCATGTTCTGGGCTAGAGCAGTAAACAAGCAATGGCCAGAGAAGTCTACAATAGAACTGAATTGCTGCACAAAATGTTATCGGAAACAACTCAGTATAAACACACTGAAAAAGCTCTGAGAATAGCACAGTGAAATGTTGATCTGGTCTCGGTATGTGCAATAACATTTTGTTATATCTATATTGGGCTATTTGTGAGAGTACAGCAATTCAGTGCTAGACTTTTCCATTTGTTGCTTAAAAACCCAGCTATCCATACAAATTAATGAGGCAAAGGGTTTCACGTCAAGATAGAGACTGTATAATGGCGATGTGCAAAAATGGCATACAGAATACAGTGTGACTGCACGTGGTGATCACCCTCACACACCCCCATCCCCTTACTAAATATACTAACTCAGGGGGAGGACAACTCGGGGGAGGGACAACCTCCAGTGGCTGACATGACACTCGTGGTTTTCTTGTGCCATTTTTAGTCATCGCCATTATACAGTTGCTGTCTTGACAGGATACAGAGGCACAGTGGTCAGAGTGCTGAAAACTTGTTGACAAAACATGCACAGACTGCAGAGCACTCTTCATATAGAATAAAAATGATGTACGTTTGGTACAGGTCACCTGCAGCTCATAAAGCCACAAAGACTCTCACTCAAAACTTCTGCTGAAAATGTAGGAACCACGAGGGGAACCTTTCACACATATTTTGATCACATGGCTCTTAACTCCCCCTGGAAAAAGATGATAGCTTCCTGTGGCAAAACCCTACAAAACCAGCTACAAAACCCTTGCTTTTGACTGTTGGGGTGCCCCAAGCTGGACCCAGCCTCCTAAGCTCCATAGAAGCTAGCTATTGGCAAACTCAGTAAGGCTAAAAGGCTGATTCTGTAAAACTAGAGAAAGAAGTCCCTTATTTAGAGCAGGAGGTCATCCATGAGCAAACTAGTAATCTTCAAATGCATGTCCCACATTGCCAAAGGTGACAAACACAAGTATGATTGAAACTGGATCCCCTTTCTGCCCATCCCATTGTCCCGGATTCCCCCCTTTTCCCTCACAAAAAGACAGAGACCATTATTTGTTGTTGTGCTCAGATTGGCAATTAATTTATTTATATATCATAATTCCATGTTCCATTTCATCATCTTTATTATTATATTTCTCACAATTGCATTTCTTTTGCATCCATATATCCAATCTCTGATCATCCCTCTTTCTTCTTCTTTTCTCCCCAGGTGAAAACCTGGGTGCCTTCTTCTTCTCCTTTTCTGTTGAGTAGCGGTGAAAACCAAAGGCCGTCACTCCTTCAGCATCTTCTTCTTTTCATCTTTATTCCTTTCTTTCCCCCTCCTTCCCCCTTTTTCCCCATTAGCCAGACTCCAGCTTGCATTGGACGACCTGCTTTCTCCTCACTTTAGGTAATCCCACCCCCCGGGAAACTCCCTCTCTGTCCTTCTCCCTCTCTTTTTTTTTAACTTCTGTTTTTTGCATGCCTCCTCCATGCTTCTATAAAACCCATCGTTTCTGTGTTAAACATGTCTATGGCTAGATCTGACAGATGCACACCATCTGACCTGTAGAAATCTTCTACCCACTCTTCCACACCTCACAGAACTACCTGTCATCCCATTTTCTTTATCAGCATCCCTACCCTTCTGTTCATCTTTCTCCTGGCCCTATCCACAGCTCTGTGGCTGTGCTCATGTCTCCAAACCCTTCTTGGGATCATACCCGATCAGGCAAGACATACCTTAGGCCAGCACTGCTGTATTGTCTTTAGGTTCCTTTCTATCTGCAAGTATGTGTCCACCCATGGCTTACCCTCAAGGTCATAACCCCCTAGATGTATAATAATTAGGTCTGGAATGGGTCGTCGCTCCTTCAGATCTTTCAGGGTAGGAAGCAGTTGTGCCCATCTCATGCTCTGGATGACACGCCAAACCAACCTACATTGCTTCACATCTTAGTAAAGCTGTTTTCCCCCAGTCTTTTTCTGTCCAATAAATATAAGAGTGGCTGCAGATCCATATTTCTGTGATCCTCCCTCTTCCTATAGGGTTTAAGCAAAATAAACATCTTATAAATGGTCTTAACTTCCCTTTTTCACTATATCACTCCTCCCTGTCCCCCCCATGTGGGTCCAAATCTGTAACAAAACACAGGTGATACGTTAGTCTCCATACTGCAGTGTTTGAATGTATCTCTTATAACTGGCAGACCGCCACCACACCTTCTCAAAATATTATTCACCGTCTCACCTGCTGCTGCCACTGTGAGGCAGCCTCTATCCATAGGGAGTGAGATACTTGGGTAGTGATGGATCCTCCCCAGGTGCATGCCTTTTAGAACAAGGCTGTGACTTGATAACAGCGACCTTCTTTCCATTTCCATGCACAAATAATCTCCTTGTCCTTTTCCATGCTCTGCTGCAAAGCCCACAAAGCTTTCAATGGGACACTGTGCCCCACGTCTTTAGTGTTACTGTGCAACCTTGCCTTTGATCCATCTTTGACCTCTTGATCATGATTTGTATCTCCTTCATCCCCCAACTTTTATCTTCCATTCCAATCCCCCTTCCTTGTGTTTACTGTATTCTCTACCTCTCTCACTCTCATATTTCTGCAAACATTACAACATAAGTCATGTGAAATAGCTGGGCCTCGGCCTTTAATCTGCATATTGCCGGTAACACATCCTTTAGTTTCACAAGCTACTGTTCCCCTATTGGTCTTCTATTATCCACAGTTCCTTGTTTTATCCTACTCCATCCCTGCATTCTTCTAATGAACATTGATTTTGTCAGGTCCTTCCATCCTTTTAGGCTGCAAATAACACTAATCCCTGCCAAATAGACCCCCATTGTGGTGTGGGCTGTTCCTTTTTGCCATTGCTCTATGGTGAACTTCCCCAATTGTTCTTTTGTGAGTGGCCTACTTACCTCCACATGGTGTGTTGCCGTGAATGTTTGGAGCACTCACCAGGCCTCATCGTAGGCCCTCGGAGTCTGTGGTACCCATGAACTGAGAAACAATAGTTCTGCTCCTACTTTACAATGTCCCAGATGTTCATTGGTATGGGCGTTTTTTGGTACTCTGCTGTTGGTGCCAGCCTCCGAAATGATCCAGCTGCTGAGACAGGAAAGGCTGTCAGCCAGGGTATTGTGTACCTTCTATGTGTTTCACTCTGAATGACATGTTCAACTGCAAGGCCCTTAGCACCAAAAGTCACAAAACTTGCATGACCATTTCTGACCTTGCTCCCCTGTTGCTTAGGACCTCTATCATTGCTCTATTGTCACACCAGAATGTCACTTTTTGATTTTGTAATTCTTCCCCCCAAACTAGGGTGCATGCCCAGATGGGCATGATCTCTATCAATGTTACATCTTTTACCTTACCGTCCCTCACCCTGTGTGTTGGCTATGGTTCTGCAAACCATCTGCCCCTCAGATAGCCCCCCATGCCTAGGCCCCCCACTGCATCTGTGTAAAGATAGAGGTCTGTGTTATACACCCATTCCTCCTGCCAGAAAGAGTAGCCATTATATTCCTTGAGGAATTCCTCCCATACTTTAAAATCATCCTTGACTCCTTTTGTCATGTCTACCCAATGATGTGGTCTGGTCATCCCAGCTGTAGCCCTTGCTAACCTTTTGGTGAAAGCCCTCCCTGGCCCAATAGCTCTGCACGCGAAGTTCAGATGTCCCAATACTTGTTGTACCTGTTTTAGATGTACCTGTTTTAGTTGTACTCTTCTTCTACTGGTATGTATCTGAATCAGCTCCCTCAGTTCTTCCACTTTTTTGTCAGGCAGCCGAAATATTTCCCCACGGAGCATCTATCTCAATGCCCAGAAATTCTAACACCTTACTGGGCCCTTCTGTTTTCTCTGGTGCCAATGGAACCCCTAGTTCTTTACACAGCTCTTGAAAGCTGGCTAACATTTTTTCTGTCTCTCTTCTCCCACTGCCTATAAAAAGGAAATCATCCACATAATGGATAACAGTTTTTTAACCAGTTCTTTCTTGAAATATCCACTGCAGACATGTACTGAATGCTTCAAATGTCATATGCTATAGAACAACCCTGGGATGGCTTTGTCAAAATATTACTGTCCCCAGGTTTAAACCCCGGGTCCAGTCTTCTTTCCTAACCAGTAATCTGAAGGTGGACTCTATGTCTGTCTTTACCATCCATGCATCCACAGTTCCCAGATGATCGGACATGTCTTCCAAAGTGGAATATGTCACTTTATTATATTCCTCGCTGATAAAATCGTTCACCAAATTGCCTTCCAGGAAGGATAGGTGATGAATCACCCTGTATTCCACCTTCTGTTTTTTCAGGACCAAACCCAATGGAGAAATCCTCATATTCTGCAATGGGGGGTATCATATGGTCCCTCTACTCTCCTTGCTGCCTTTTCCTTCTCTATTTTTTGTCTTAACCTTTCTTCCCTCCCTATTACCGAACCCAGATTGTTCACCTCTCTCACTTGCCTTGGGCCCTCACACTGCAATGAAAAACCTGTGCAAAAACCTTTTTTAATAATTTCTGCCATTTTCCTATTTGGGTATCTGTCTAACCATTCTTTCCATGCCTCTGTCCTGATGGGGGTTCTAGCTTCTCTAAATTGCTCCCTTGTCTTCTTTTCTTTTTCTCCGTCAAGGTCTCCCCTCCGATTAATGTCTGGCCTTGCTGATCAGTGATTCTGAATCCCTCTACTTGCATGTCCTTGCCCCCCCTCTATTCCATGCCTGCCCTTTTTATCCCTGCCCTTCATTAAAAAACTGTTGACCAGACCCTTGCCCCTCAGATCCTTGGTCTCCCTGGACCCATGTCGTCCTGCATCTGCTCGCTGGATGTGATCCCCCACATTTCAAAATGCGTGCTGGAAATGGCTGTGGCCGGAACAAAAACCCTATTAGGCCCAGCAAAATCTCTGTGTGGCATCTTTTCTTCTAACTCTCCTCTGCCATGGACTGATTGATTACGTAGTCTGTCCACAGAATCCCTAGTTGTCTCGTGTCCCATCTTACATCCCCATATGTTGCCATTCTTTGAAAGAATTCATCACAGTATGTCCACCCACCTTTTGCTTTTGCTCCCTTATTATCAAGGAGTATGTGATGGTAGGGATACCGAGCTCAGGCCTTCTCCAATACTATGGCTGAGAATGTGGAGAAACCTACAAAACACCCTTCCCAAGTCTTCCCTTTAGTGAATTTGTCCTCTTCTTTCTTGCCCAACAAAACTCCGCTGCAGCCATTTCCTCTTCCCTATATTCTCTGCCTCCTCATATTTTGCTGCCACTTCCAGCTTACCAAGGCGAAGATATCCACATGCTCTCCCTTCCATATTTTCTTTTTTGTCACCAATGGAACGTGTTTGCCTACCCTCATCCCAGGAGCTCCTATCTCCCTCATTCCTTTTCCTCCTTTCTCCACTCCTCCTCCTTCTTTTTCTTTTGGCACTTCCTTTTCTGACCTAATCTCTGCTAGTGCTGACTCCATCTGCCCTAAGCCCCCTGTCCCTAGTGCTGAAACAATTTGGTTTATATACTCTTTGATGCTGTCACCCACTGAGCCGGGTGTGTTACTTGTGGCCTTGTCCACTCCTTGTTGCCTGCTGTCCCTCTGGGTACCCCAGTATGGTGCCATGTGGTTGAAAGGGTGAGTTGCTGTACTAGTGGCTGTGGAGAAACCACTATGAGCTGGGGATCTGGTCTTGGTTCCACTGGGGGAAGTCCAACCTGGTCCTGGAGAGGTACTGGTGGCACCGGATCAACAGGTTGCTGAGGTACTGGACTAGCCACCTTGTTGGGTCCCACTATTGGTGGCTGTATCCTGGCCAGACTGCTTGGTCCTTCAGCTGGCCACTTCCCTCTGGCCCCTTTCCCCTTCTCCACTTTCCTTTTCTTCCCAGGTCTCCCCAGTTCCTCCCCTTCCACCAGCTCCCACATTCTATTGGCCTTTTCTGCCAGCTCCACTATAGCCCTGTAGGCATCCTCCTTTGAAGGCCTGTTCTTCTTTGGTGCCATGTTCCTTGCTGTTCGCAAACTGTGGAAACACTGAAGAAAATAAAGAAATTTCACTAATTACAAATCATTATAGTATTCCCCTTGCTGACCAGGCCAATTTTCAATAGAAATGGTCGACTAATGGTGAAAAACGTGCCCACTCTTTTTTTTTTTTTTGCACAGTCTTCTATTGCCATCAGTTGATTCATGCCCAAAGCTACGGCTTCCCTTTTCATGCCTGTGGCAATGCTGTAAGGCTCAAAAATCCTCCTTATATGCTGCCCTCTTGGAAGCCCACTGCATCATACCTGATCCTCTGCCTGGGCCTTCCTCCTCTGTAATCCTTCAAAATTGCCCTACTCTTTTTTCCTTTTTTTTGTCTTCCCCCTCCTTATTGTTCTTATTGCCTGTCCTGTCTTCTAGCCACCTCTCTTTTCTGTGCCCCCCAGGCCTCAAAAATGCCCTAAGCACCTCCTCATGTGGCCTTCCAGGCCTAGCCATATTCCCCTTGCATGTCCTCACATTGTTATGGCTGCTGACCTTCCCAGGCCTCTCCGTTCCCATTCCTCCTTTCCCTGTTTGTTTCTAGCCATGCCCAGTAGCTTTTATTGCTTAAAAATCCCTATCACCCTTCCTCTTGAGAGCCTCACTCTTTGTCCCTACTCTCCCCCTGGCTTCCTTCACCATGCACTTGGACTGTTGGGCCCACTTCTCCTTTGCCCCCCCACAGTTGGTGTCCAAATGCCTGGGGCCATGCTGCATCCACCGTGCTGTTTATTGTGGCTTCATTTTGGCCTATACATCCCCCCTTTTGCATGCCCTTGCATGCCTGTGTCCATATCCCCTCTTTTCTGCTGCTACCCTCTCCACTTGGGTTGCTTCTCCCCCATTGCACCCTATATCCATTGTTTCCCATCCTAGGCCCTTTTCCAGCTCTCCAGGCCATCTTTGTTGTCACTGCATGGTTCTCCTGGCATGTGACATCATGCCATGCATTTTTTCTCTCTGCGCTATCCTGCACCCAGGCCTCTATCGCCTGCCTCCCCCTCTTGTTTCCCATGCCTTCCCCCTCACTTGCCCATTGCTTCCAGCCCCTATATCCATTCAGCCCTTAGGTCGTCACCAACCCTGCCTCTGCTGTCCTCGCTCCTTTTCTCCAGGAGCCGTCTCCTTCTCCTCTTGTGACCAAATGCCTTCCCCCTCCCTTGCCTATCACTTTTAGCATTCAGCCCCTTAGGCCGCCACAAAACTATGCCTGCTGTCCTCGCTCCCTTTTGGCAGGCACCGACTCCTTGCCCCCTTTCGAATTGCCCTCCTCTCACTCAGCGGTGAGATTCTCTGATTTCCGCTGCAAAAAGCCAAAAAAGGGCCCTGTTTCCCCAAAGATTGAAAGAAACAAAATCTTTTGAGTTTAAAACAACTATGGTGTTCCCCAGCATCAGACCATAGCATAGTTGAAGTCCATGCACTTGCTCAGAAAAAGCTTTAAAAATAACTCCTTCAGCTTCAAAGCTGCTTTACTAAAAACCTTGAAGGCCGAGGCCTTGCCTGCTCCTTCCACTCTTTGTCTCTGCCGTGTTCCACTGCATGCACCCAGAAACTAAGCAAAACGCTGTACAAACAACTGAAAACAAAGCCCTTAATTGTACAATTGTCCTAATGGCATTCCACATCCTGCAGCAGCGCAGGTTCAGCTCGACTCACTTGCTCGGCAATGCCTCATAACTAAACATACAAAACTGCTAAACTTTTCTTGCCTGCATTCCCTTTGTCCAGAATGTGTTTACAAGTTCAAAATTTCAAAATTAATGGAACGCTGGCACGGAAATGCCAAAAGAGCTATGCCTTACAAGTTTCTCAACCAGGATCCTAAAAACTAAGCAAAACACTGTTACAGCCTTATTCAATTTAAAGAAAAACTTCCCTCAGACAGGGGTCCCACTCCAAAACTTCATACAAACAAGGTCACATTCTAGGCCTAATGAGTGAGCCAGTCACATACAATTCACCTTCGATGATTTTGTCTTGTAAAGTAATACAACTTATCATTACATCTCATTATTAATTTATTTGTCTATATTTATTACCATATCATTATTTTTTTAAACTTCACTCATTGTGAGCTATCTTACCTGTTGTATCCTAGTGCACAAACCTATCCTGTTGTTCAGCCAATCTGATGTGCTGCAGTTTCAATTAAATCAAAAACTCCAGCAAAAGTGCCTGAACCACTCCTGTGCTGACCATTATGTACCTCCTTTTACCCCTCCCCTTCCTGTTGCTTGGCCATTGTTCTACACCCTGGCCCCCCCTTCCTTTTCCCCTCCCCTTCAGAGCACACTTTCTTAATGAAAAGGGGAAGGGGTGCACCAGGACAACCTGGTCTGCTCCTTAAAGGACAAACACCATTTTACAAAATCTCTGGCAGTGGAAGGTTGATGGATCCCAGGCAACTCCCTCTTTTGCAGATATACTCATCTCTCCATGAAGCCCATTCCCCACAAAAGGCACTAACCTCATCCCTAGAGTAGTTGATATTGCCCTCAAGTCTACACATTGGAAAATCCAGGCAGAACATGGCCTATATTAAAGGGGAAGTAAACAGTGCAGGGCTCACTCAAACTGTGAAAGCACAAGACAAGACGATTCAAATGAGATACTAGGCTTAGCTGTAGGTTTCAGGAGTCCTGAGATATGAATATCAGATTATCTGTAAAAGAAAACAAAGCAGTAGCCATTTCATGTAATCTTAAAACAGGAAGCGACATCACTGAGGGGCCAGCTCTATGTTGTTAATTACAATTTGCCCCACAGTGACATCACTTTTTGTCTTAGTATCCCATGAAATGGCTGCTGCCTTGTTTTGATTTACAGAGTGTTTAGATATTCATATCTCAGGACTCTTGACACCTATAAAACAAGTTCCATACCTCATTTGAAAAATCTTTTCATGGACTTTTCATACATTTGAGAGACTCCTGCAATGTTTATTTCTCTAAATATAATCATGTTATATGTGTTTTATAAGAGAGTGGGAAGTTAGAGTCACCCCCTCCCCTAAAAGGATGTGCTCATTTTTGTTCTAGAATGCAAGCCAGGCTTTGTGGTCTTTAATTAATTGTTAAACTTCCAACATTGTAGCTAATAATTGTACAGTATATGAATATACAGTCTGCACTGTTTCCAAGAGAACATATACGTAATTGAAGTACTGTATGTTTCTTTAAAAAAAGAAACAAATAAGAAAGATTAACTAAAAGCTGTGATGTACTGCACAAAAAATGGCTTGAGACAGTTTTATTTTATTCCATAGTTACATTTATTAATTTATTTTAAAGTTGCACAATTAAGGCACAGTGATCTGCTGTTAGCTTGTAGATGTGATTCGACAAAGCCCCACTTTCTCCACTCACAGTGTACAATCCCCACTGTGCAGAAACTGAAAGGCTACGACATTTTCTGCTTACCAATCACTAAAGCTGTGCAGAATTGGTGTGTAACAGCGATTGTACTTCAAAAATTCTTTTTTTTTTATTTCATTTTAAATTCTGTAGCATTCTGAACAGTATTTTTGTGTATTCCATGGATCACATAAACTGTTGAATAATTTTCCTGGGATCTTATAAACTATAGAATAATTTTCCAGGGATCCCTTAAACTGTGGAATAATTTTCCATAGATCTCATAAATCAGGGAATAATTTTCCATGGATCTCATACACCATGGAATAATTTTCTATGTCTCTCATAAACTGCAGTATAATTTTCCAGGGATCTCATACTGTGTAATAATTTCCATGGATTTCATAAACCACAGAATAATTTTTCAGGGATCTCATGAACTGTATTAATTTTCCATGAATCACATAAACTGCAGAAAAATGTTCAATGAGTAACAGAAAAAGAATACACAGTTTATGTAAATTACACATAACTGTTCTGTGAAACCAATTCTGTTCTTGAAATGTTGGAATTTAACTACCAATGGAATTCCACAGAATAATGTGGACTTTTATGAATTCTGCAGAATTCCATTTTACCAGAGGTTACAAGTTGTGCAGCTTCCACACAATGGAGGTCAGACTGACTGGCCTGTAGTTCCCTGGTTGCTCACTATCCTTACCCTAATGAAGTGGTACATCTGCCATTGTCCAATCCCTTGGAACTTCTCCAGACTGAAGTGAAATGTTAAACACCCCAGCCAGTGGTTCATCCAGTTCTGCTGCTAATTCCCTAAGTATCCTTGGATGCAACCCATCTTGTCATGGGGCTTTATCTATCTTAAGGGCTGCCAGCCCTTTAAGGAACCTCTCGACAGTAAATATTGGCTGCCTCATTTCTGGGACTCCCTTGATGACAAAGTTTATGTTCTAGAACTCTGCAGAATGCTGAATTCAGCCAGACAAATTTGTGCAGAAAGGCCCTTCCATTTCTGAAATGCTTTCAAGAATTTATTAATTCCACAGAATTCTGAAAGCATGTCTATGTAAACCATAGAATAATATTCTGTCGATCATGCAATCCATGAGAATAATATTCCACAATTTGTGGAAAATTAATCTACGGTTTATGTATATTGCAGAATATGATCCTGTAGTTATCATTCCACTCTCAGAGTTTCACAGTCCCTCCTCCAACAGAATTCTATGGAATTAGGCAGAATTTCTGAAATTATGTGTAATTCTGGAAGAAGTGGAATTTTAAAATTCTGCACAGCTCTGTTATGTCGCCCTTAAAGAAAAAAGGTACTAATTATTGTCTATGTGTTAAATTGTTTTATTGTTACTAAGAGGGGGTGCATTACAACATTCCATAGATACATGCATACGTACATACATAATCATGTATTACATTATTTTCCTTGTGTTAAGTTTGTTTTTATTATGTTGATTGCGCGCATGCGCAAGAAACATGTTGCGGCAGGTTTATCCACAAGCAGGTTGTGGAGGCATGACACTGTTGTGGACAATGCCCCCACAGCCTGTAAAGGATTGTCCCACTTCCCCCAGTGCTGTGGCACACTGCTGCTGACAGTAGTTCAGCCAGCATGCCACCAAGTTGTAACAAATTAGCCGCTGCAATCAGGGGCCACCTCATCACTGCAGCGTCAGCCATTTGCTGCCATTAGGCAGTGACCCATCACTGCAGGATGGGACCCTGAAACAGTGATATTGTTTATGAACATGGTGGCAGCTTGCCGCCGTGTTCACAAACAATATTAACCCCCCCTCTGTCAAGGGGGTGCTCAAACCCCCTTTGCAGCAGGTGCCACCCCACCATGTTTATTTGCCGACGGGGGCCTCAATCCCCATCAGCTTTAGTGCCCCACACTTTATGTTGCAGATGGGGGGCCCACCCCTGTTGGCATTACGTAAATCCCCCCACTTTTGTTGTCTGTGGACGGGGTGCCCAATCCCTGTCAGCATAATGTCACCTCCCCTTTTGCTGTCTGCCAACAGGGGTGCCCAATCCTTGTCGGCATAATGTAACAGCCCGCTGGCACCCCCCTTTTGTTGTGTGCCAATGGGGGTGCCCAATCCCCCATCGGCTACAGCTGCCCCTCAAAAGAAAGAGTCTGTTAGCACATTGGGAGCCCACCCCAGCATGCCACATGCCCCTGAAAACAAAAAAAAGGTCCCACGATGTATTATTTTTTTTTTACCTGTGAAAAAGAAAACAGTCCCTTGGCGGTCTCCCTGCCCCCTCCCACAACCCAAGCCCACCCACTGTGCACCCTGCCTCCCCACCACCCCTCACCCCATACTTACCTCCGGAGTCTGGCGCGATGATCTGAGTTGGACTGGGAACACGTCTGCACTCTCAAAGCCGACTGTGAACTGAGGAAATGCCAGTAAGCTGTATAATGGAATAAATAGGGTTTTTTCAACTTTGATGCATATCTCAGCATTTTTTGGAATTTTGCCACCAAATTTTCAACATGGGGTTTTTGGGACCACTCCTCATGAATTCTATCACTGTCCTGGGGTTAATTGGTCTCAAAAGGTGATTTCGCGGTCACTGCATGGAATCACCTTTCAGGACTGATTAATGAAACAACAGTGCCAGTGTTCATGAGGTGGCCTCTCCAAAAGCCTATGTTGGATATTTGTTGGAAAAAATAAAAAAAAATTACTGTTTTGTGAGTGTGCATTGCACAGTTGCTACGCACGCTCATAACTTCACGAATTAATAATATTTTCACTCCAGATTTTCAACATTTTCATTCTTCTGCACATCCTTATGAACAGTACAGCTGTCATTTTTCACATCCTGGCTGAAATGTGTTTTCGCTGTACTGGCGTAGAATAGCACAGTTGCTGTGGGAAATCTATGTTTGAGCCACATTATAAAAATGACAGTGACACTGTTCATTAGCAGAGATCCTAAAATGCCTATGTTAAAAATTTGGTGATGAAAGTCCATAAAATGAGTGTGTTATGAATGTGCATTGTGCAGTTTCCAAGCATGCTCATACCTTTCCAACTTTGCAATATTTTGACATCAGATTTTCAACATTACCATTTTTCCACACCTCCTTATGAACAGTGCAGCTGTCATTTTTCACATTCTGGCCGAAATGTGTTTTCGCTCTTCCAGTGCACAATAACGCGGTTGCTGGGGGAAATCAGTGTTTGAGACACATTAAGAAAATCACACTGACACTGTTCAGGAACAGAGGTCCTAAAATGACTATGTTAAAAATATTGTGATGAAACTCCATAAAATGACTGTGTTACGAACGTGCATTGTGCAGTTTCCACACACCCTTGTAACTACGCAAATTAGTAATATTTTCATTCCACATTTTCAACACTGGCATTTGTTCACACCTCCTTATGAACAGTACAGCTGTCATTTTTCACGTCCTGGCTGAAATGTGTTTCCTCACTTCCTGCACACAATACCACAGTCACTGTTGGAAATCAGTGTTAGGGACAGATTAGGATTGAGCGACTGAGAGGGGGGAGTGACTGAGCTCAACTGAGCTCTGTCGGGACTGCTGCAGATTTCTTTGTGGGCAGGAAATGGTGACAACGCCAGCAGGAGCGGTACAGGACAAAGGTTGCAGTGCGGGAGACACAGAACAAGTGAGTGAGACAGGTAGTGGAGGAGTGAGGCCAGTGGAGCTGCGTTGGGACTGCAGATTTCTTGTGGGCAGAAAAGATGCTGACAGAGGCAGGAGCCCAGTGCAAGGGCAGCCTGCAACGCTGGCAGAAATGGAATGGTGACTGAGAGAGGGGAGGGAGTGAGCAGAGCTCAACAGAGCTCTGTCAGGACTGCTGCAGATGTGTTTGTGGGCAGAAAAGGCCACCAACGCAGGCAGGAAACCAGTACAAAAGGGCAGCCTGCAACAGCGGGAGACACATAATGAGCGAGTGAGGAAGGGGGAGTGAGTGAGCTCAACGGAACTCAGTTGGGACTGCTGTGGATTTCTTTGTGGGCAGAAAAAGGCAGTAATGCACACACGGGCCAGTACAGAAGAGCAACCTGCAACGGCAGGAGAAACAGAACGAACAAGTGAGAGAGGGGGAGTGAATGAGAGAGCTCAACAGAGCTCTATTGTAACTGCTGCAGATTTCTTTGTTGTCAGAAAAGGGCATCAACGCAGGCAGGAGCCCAGTACAAATGGGCAGCTTGCAGCTCGGGCAGAAACAGAACAAGAAGTGAGACAGTGAGAGAGACTTGAGGTCAAAGGAGCACTGTCGGGACTGCTGCAGATTTCTTTGTGGGCAGAAAAAAATGCCAACAGATCCAGAAGCCCAGTACAAAAGGGCAGCCTGCAGCGCCAGGAGAAACAGAATGAGTGAGTAAGACAGGAAGAGTGAGTGACCTCAATGGAGCTCTGTTGGGACAGCTGCAGATTTTTTTGTGGGCAGGAAAAAGTGCCAATACAGACAGGAGGCCAGTACAAAAGGGCAGCCGGCAGCACCGGGAGAACCAGAATGAGTGAGTGACACGGGGCAGTGAGCAAGCTCAACGGAGGTCTATCATCACTGCTGTGGATTGCTTTGTGGGCAGGAAAGGCGGCACGCAGGCAGTAGCCCAGTACAAAGGCCAGCCTGCAGGCCCACTTCAGAAATGGAGATGAGCGGGTGACAGAGGGTGAGTGGTGACCTCCATGGAGCTGTGCCGGGACTGCTGCACATCTCTTTGTGGGCAGACAAGCTGCCATGAGCAGGAACCCAATACAAAGGGCAGCCTGCAGCAGCGTGAGACACAAGAATGAGGTCGTGAGACAGGAGGAGTGAGCGACCTCAACAGAGCTCTGTTGGGACAGCTGCGGATTTCTTTGTGGGCAGAAAAAGGTGCCAATGCAGGCAGAAGCCCAGTACAAAAGGGCAGCCTGCAGTGGCAGGAGAAACAAAACGAATGAGTGAGAGAGGGGGAGTGAGTGACCCAGCTCAACGGAGCTCTATCGTGACTGCTGCAGATTTCTTGTAGCTAGAAGAAGGTGACAACACAGACAGGAGCCCAGTACAAAAGGGCAGTCTGCAGTGCCAACAGAAATGGCATGAGTGAGTGAGAGAGGGGGAGTGAGCAAGCTCAACGGAGCTTTGTCGGGACTTCTGCAGATTTGTTTGTGGGCAGAAAAAGATGCTAACAGAGGCAGGACTCCACTACAAAATGGCAGCCTGCAGTGCCAGGAGAAACAGAATGAGCGAGTGAGACAGGAGGAGTGAGTGACCTTGACAGAGCTCTGTCGAGATAGCTGAGGATTTCTTTGTGGGCAGAAAAAGGTGCCAATGCAGGCAGAAGCCCAGTACAAAAGGGCAGCCTGCAGTGCCCAGAGAAACACAACAAGCAAATGAGAGAGGAGCAGTGAGCAAGCTCAATGGAGCTCTATCCTGACTGCTGTGGATTTCTTTGTGGACAGAAAAAGGCGGCAATGCAGGCAGTAGCCCCGTACAAAAGGCCAGCCTGCAGCGACTGCAGAAACGGAACGAACGAGTGAGAGAGGGGCAGTGAACTACCTCAACAGACCTGTGTCAGGACTGCTGCAGATTTGTTTGTGGGCAGAAAAAGTCACCAGTAGAGGTAGGAGCCCAGTACAAAAAGGCAGCCTGCAGCACCGGCAGAAACAGAAGGAGCGAGTGACAGAGGAGGAGTGACC
Source organism: Neoceratodus forsteri (assembly GCA_016271365.2). Taxonomy (NCBI): domain Eukaryota; kingdom Metazoa; phylum Chordata; order Ceratodontiformes; family Ceratodontidae; genus Neoceratodus; species Neoceratodus forsteri. The sequence goes on from JADMNL010000035.1 coordinate 49,165,393, forward strand.
GACCTCAACAGAGCTCTGTCGGGACAGCTGCAGATTTCTTTGTGGGCAGCAAAACATGCCAGTACAGGCAGAAGCCCAGTACAACAGAGCAGCCAGCAACACCAGGAGAAACAGAATGAGTGAGTGAGACAGGTGGAGAGAGTGACCTCAATGGAGCTGTGTTGGGACAGCTGCAGATTTCGTTGTGGCCAGAAAAAGGTGCCAATGCAGACAGTTGTCCAGTACAAAAGGACAGCCAGCAGTGCCGGGAGAAACACAATGAGTAAGTGAGAAAGGGGGAGTGAGGCACCTCAACAGACCTCTATCGTGACTGCTGTGGTTTGCTTTGTGGGCAGAAAAATGTGGCAATGCAGGCGAGGAGCCCCATACAAAGAGCCAGCCTGCAGCGCTGGTAGAAACGGAACAAGCGAGAGAGGGGGAGTGAGGTAGCTCAATGGACCTGTGTCAGGACTGCTGCAGATTTCTTTTGTGGCAGGAAAAGCCGCCAACAGAGGCGGGAGCCCACAAAGGGGCAGCCTGCAGCACCAGCAGAAACAGAATGAAGCGAGTGAGAGAGGGTGAGTGACCCACCTCAACATAGCTCTGTCAGGACAACTGCAGATTTTTTTGTGGACAGAAAACATGCCAATGCAGGCAGGATCCCTGTACAAAGGTGCAGCCTGCAGCACCAGGAGAAACAGAACAAGCGAGTGACACAGGGCCACTGAGAGAGCTCAACAGACCAACGCAATCAACATTCGGCATTGGCAAATGCTTTTTTTAATAAGAGAGTGTGCATTACAGTATTTCATTGATACATGCATACTGTACATATGCATACATTGCATTGCACATACATTACATTACATTAAAAACAAGTGCTTATAAAAGTTCACTGTTGTACATTTCCAGTAGTGCTTGCAATTATTGCTACATCACAGCTGAAGCAGCCATGTATCTTGCGGGAAGAAGCAAAAGCATGCCATCTTTCACACTCAATCGAAGATAAGAACCATATGAATATGTTCAGTGCCTCAAGAATCTTATGAGGATGGAGGCCCCCTATTTTGCCAAATTTGCTGCCACACAATAAACTACATAGATACATAGATACATAAATACATACATAGATACATAGACAGTGTCGGCAGATAAGGGCCTATGGCCCACCCAGTCTGCCCATTTGAGCTTATAAGTTCAGTTTGTTTTCCTAGAAGTCTGTGTTCCCCATACCCTCACCTCCAGAATTTCATGTCTATCCCATGCATTCTTAAATCCGTGATTGTTTCAGCCCCACCACTTCCTCTGGCAGGGTGTTCCACTTGTCCACCACCCGTTCTGTAAGAAATTCTTCCTCATGTTTCCTCTGAATCATCCTCCCTCCAACTTCATCCCATGCCCTCTTGTCCTGGAACATCTTTTCACTTAAAAAATGGTGTTTTCCTGCACCCTGTTCCTCCCTGTAAGATACATGTCTCTATCATATCCCCTCTCCCTCCTCTCCTCCAGGGGAGTACATGTTCATTCCTTCAACCTGTCTTCATAGGGATTCTAGATGCAATCCATGCACCATCTTTGTTGCCCTCCTCTGAACCTTCTCTACCCTGTCTATGTCCTTACTTAGGTATGGTCTCCAGAACTTAGGTATGGTCTCCAGAACTGTACACTGTACTGGGCTGAGAGGGCATAGTGGAGGTAACCATAAGGATGATGGCGGTGTTAAGGTTCTGTTACTGGGAGACTCGATGATTAAGGGTATCCATTGGGAGGGACAGGGGGATGGATGCCATAGCCAGGTGAAGAGTAGTGACAGTGGGCTGACAGTGCACAAGAGCAAAGTTCACGGTGTATGAAATGGTTAGGGATTGTGGAGAAACCGGATTTCCTGGTGCATTTGAGAACTAATGATCTGAGGAAATAGCATTATGAAATCAAGCAAGGTTCCAAGAACTTGCCAGAGTCTGTCGGGATAATGGATGCAACATTTCCTTTCGGAGATATTGCCAGTATAAAAGGCCTCAGTGAGAAAAAAATGAAGATCACAGAGGTTAATAAATGGCTCAGGAAGTGGGGTGAAGAGAATGGGTTGAGGTGTTAGGGAACTGGAATGGAGTTTGGGAGGATAAGGGACTATATGCCAAGGACAGGTTTCATCTTGCCCCATTAGGGAAGGAGGTCCTTAAACAGGGGATGGCTGACTACATACAAGAAAGGTGGGGTTTAAACTTGTAAGGGGAAGGGATAAGGAGGGGCTGACCAGAAGCCCTCCCTCAGATGAGGGAGTAGCCTTCAAGCCCAAGGGGAGGGAAACAGACTGGAGGTGGAGGTTTCAGGAGGAGCAGGAGGATGGAAATAATAAAGGAATCTGGGTGGGTTCGACAAAAAGGATCAGGGATAGGGTGGGGTAGTGTTAGTAAATGCCAGGAGCTTGGGAAACAAGTTGCCAGAGTTCCAGGCCATGCTGTTCGAGGGGGGGTGTGATGTGGCGGCAGTCACGGAAATGTGGGCCAACAAAAACCATGACTGGGACCTAAATGTACGGGGGTACACTATGCTTAGGAAGGATAGAAAGGAGGGCAGAGGGGGTGGAGTGGCTATGTTCATTAGAGATGACATAGAAATTGCTATGGTAGAAGAGGCAGAGGGAAACGTGGAGGCCTTATGGGTCCCCTACGATCCCCAGCAGGAGATAAGGTCAAGCTGGGAGTAGCATATAGGCCCCGGGATGGTGATGTTCTAGAGGATGGTTTGCTGGACAACATCATTGCCCAGTGTGGTCCAAAAGGGGAAGGAGTGTGGTGTTGATGGGGACCAATATGCCAGGTACAAACTGGGGAACCATGTCCTCTAAGGTGGCCAAGGAGCAGAGGCTGCTGGATGGCTTCCAGGATGTGTTCTTAACACAGCATGTGATGGAGCCCACAAGGGAGGGGCATGTCCTGGATGTGGTTCTGGCAGATGGGGGATCTGGTAAGGGACATAGTTGTACAGGACCCCCTGACTGGGAGTGACCACAATACTGTCTGGTTTCAAATAAGCATGGGGGGAGTGGGGTGAGATCTAGGACACTGGCAGTGGACTTCAAGGGAACAGACTCTGATGGGCATGGGAAATATTCCTCACATCACTTGAAGGGATTACCTTAACGACAAGTGTGGAAAGGAGATGGAGGTGCATAAAACGGGACTTCATGAGGCAGTCAGGATCTGCGCTAAGTTGAAACGTAAGGAGCAAGGTCACATAAACCATGCTGGTGGTCCAGTGAGGTCCAGGTAGCAGTCAGAAAAAGAAGCTTACAAAAAATATAAAACAACAAGAGGGATAGGGATAGAAATGTACCAGCTTGCATCTAGAAAAGTCACCCGTATGGTGAGGGAGCAAAGTCCAGTAAAAGCAACGGCTGGCACAGGGATACATGGAGGGGAAAAGGGTTCTTCTGGTACATTGGGAGCTGGAGAAAACTAGGCCATCTCAGCAGATTGAGATCAAAGAAGGGTGGAGTGGAAGAGCGAGGGACCAGGCAGAGGTATTTAATGAGTACTTTGCCTCTGTGTTCACTAGGGAGGATGGGATATCTACAAAGCAAGGCACAAAGGGGATAGAAGCGGCAGGAGTGGGATCAGGGAGCAACAGAAATGGAGCAAAGGGAGGGAAAGGTACCCCAGGGGTGTCACATCTGGATAAGGAAAAAAGACCAGTAAGGTGGAGGGACAGATGATGCCATCCCACCAAAGGGTGTGGTTGCCCTCAAGGCCCTAAAAGACAAATCTCTGGGCCGGATGGCATTCATCCGAGAGTACTATGGGATTGGCGGACATACTGGCTGCACCCTGGCGGAGCTTTTCAACAGGTCACTTGAGACAGGAGGGTACCTGGGGATTGGCGAGAGGCACATGTGGTACCAATCCATAAAGGGGGGTCTAAGGAAGTACCAGGAAACTATAGACCCATCAGTTTAACCTCAGTGGTGGGAAAATTAATGGAGAGTATACTAAAGGAGCGATTGGGGGTTTACTTGGGAGGTGGGAGGTCTGGATAGTCGGCAGCATGGGTTTGTGCCAGGTAGATCATGTCAAACCAACCTTGTGGAGTTCTATGAATAGGTAACATCAGAACTGGACAGGGGTAAGCCTGTGGATTTATTCTTGGACTTCAGCAAGCGTTTGACTCTGTCCCCCACAATGGTCTGGTGGAGAAACGATGGGGTTAGAGAGGCCCTTTGATGGTCAGATGGATTGAAAACTGGATAGCTGGACGCACTCAGAGTAGTGGTCTGTGGGAGCTCTCCAACCCTACAGAGGTTAGTAGTGGGGTACCACAGGGCTCGGTCCTGGGTCCAATCCTGTTTAATGCATACATATCAGACATCAGGGATGGTATAGGGTGTGAAATGAGTCTCTTCGCGGATGACTCCAAGATGGGAGCAGTAGTTGAGGGAGAAGAGGGAGGTTGGCCCTGCAGGGACCTGGACACCCTGGAAAGCTGGGCTCACACATGGAATTAATTTCAATATCACCAAGTGCAAGGTGTTGCATCTTGGTCGGGAAACCCTAAACACAGGTACACCCTGGGAGGGGAGGTGCTGGAAGCCTCAACAGGGAAAAAAAGACCTAGGGGTCATGGTGGATACATGTATGAATAACTCTGAGCAGTGCAGGAGAGCAGCTAGCAAGGCAAACAGGATGTTGGGATGCATCGCAAGGAGGATCACCTCAAGGAGCAAGGAAGTGATTCTGCCCGCTGTACAATGGACTGGTTAGACCACACCTTAGTACCATGTGTACAGTACTGGAGACCACATGAAGAGGGACATACAGCTCCTGGAGAGGGTACAGGAGGGCAACAAAGATGATACAGGGGCTAGAGGGTTTGACTTACGAGGACAGACTTGAGGAGCTCTGCCTGTTTTCATTGGAGGAGAGGAGACAGGGGACATGATTGAGGTCTTCAAGTACCTCAAGGGAATAAATAGGGTAAACATGGAGGATCTTTAGACTAAAGCAGGGAGGCATCACCAGAGGGCATGGTTTGAAGTTGGAAGGTGGAAGGTGTGGGGGAAAAGAGGAGGGTTTTTCACTGAGAGGGTGGTGGACCCTTGGAATGCTCTGCCTGGTGAGCTTGTTCAGAGATCCACAGTGGAGGCTTTAAGAGAGGTGGGACAGACACAGAAAGTGGATGTATCAGATGATAGGCCTGTCCCGGGGGTGGGGATGGATGATAGGGTTTCTGGAGCACAAGGGATGGGAGGTCTCTGCACCAACTAAGGATCTAGTTCGAGCAGACTTGATAGACCATAAGGCCTAATCTGCTGGCAAATAGTATGTTAGTATGTTAGTACTCCAGGTGGGGCCTCACTAGTGTCTTGTATAGTGGAATTATGACCTCCCTTTTCCTGCTGGTGATGCCCCTGCCTATACATCCCAGTATCCTATTTGCTTTACCTGCTGCCTTGTCACACTGTTTCCCTACCTTGAGGTCATCAGAGATGACAACCCCAAGATCCCTTTCCTGCTTGGTGCATGCTATATCCTCACCCCCCAACTGATATATTGTGCCAGGGTTTTTGTGCCCCATATGCATTATCTTGCACTTCTTTGCATTGAATTTCAACTGCCAAACCCTGACCATTCTTCAAGTTTCTGCGGTCGCTTCTCATTCTGTCCACACCCTCTGGTGTGTCTACTCTGTTACAGAGCTTTTTGTCATCAGCGAACAGTGAAATTCTGCCTTCTAGGTCGTGCGCAATGTCACTGATGAAGATGTTGAATAGGACCGGTCCCAGCACTGATTCCTGTGGTACCCCATTGGTCACTCTTCCCTCTGTGGAGTGACAGCCATTTACCACCACCCTCTGTGTCCTGCCACCCAGCCAGTTACCTACCCACCACACTACTGTCCTGCCCACACCCATATTCCATGTTTGTGTAATAGTCTTCTCATGTGGCACAGTGTCAAAGGCCTTGCTGAAGTCCAGATAGGCCATGTCCACTGCCCTCCCTGATCCACCTCCCTAGTCACCCAGTCAAAAATTCAATGAGGTTGGTCTGACATGACCTCCCCTGGTGAAACCATGCTGCCTTGGGTCCTGTGGTCCATTGACAGCAGATGTTCCACAATCTCTCCTTCAGTAGTGCTTCCATGATCTTCCCACTACCGAGGTGAGGCTGACTGGTCTGTAGTTCCCTGCTTCCTCTTTGTTCCCACTTTTGTATAAGGGGACTACATCTGCTGTCCTCCAGTCTTTGGGTACCTCCCTGTTTCCAGTGATTGGCTAAACAGGATAGCCAGAGGTTCAGCCACCACCTCTCTTAGTTCTTTAAGGACCCTGGGGTGCACCCATCTGGCCCCATTGCTTTATCAACTCTTATTACTTCCAGTTCCTTCAGGACCTTTCTCGTGTAAAGGGACTTGTGTCCATTTCTGCACCATTCTCACTCCTTGTACTCCTTCAGACCCATTACCCTCCTCTTCCTCAGTAAAGACTGAGCAGAAATACCTGTTCAATATGTCAGCTTTACTGTTGTAATCTTCCACGCGGCCCCATCCGCCCCTTCAGTCTCACTATCCCTCCCTTTGTCTTTCTTTTTTCACTTATGTACCTGTAAAGGTTTGTCCCTCTACCCACTGATTTTGCAATGTGTTCTTCTGTCTGAGCTTTGGCTTCCTGCAACCTCCTGCCTCCCTTTGCTTCTCCGGGTACTTCTCCCTATCCCTTTCTGCCTGTGTCTTTTGTATTGCCTGAATGCAATCTTTTGGCTTTCACTTTCTTTGCTACCTCTTTGGAAAACAAATGGTCTCCTCTTCCTTTTCCTCTTGCTAACCTGCTTAATGCATAATTCTGTTGTTCTTGTAATCCCCATTTTAAATACTGCCCACTGTTCCTCAACCTGATTCCTGTCCCATTCCCTTAATGCCTCTTTAAGTATCTCCCCATTTCCCAAAGTCTGCCCTCTAAAATCCAGGATACGTGTTTTGTGTGGTTTGGTTCCTCTTTCTGTGATTTTGAACCACAATGACTGGTGGTCACTGTTTCCCAGGTGCTCCCCCACTGTTACCCCATCACACTGTCCCTGTTTGTGAGCACAAGGTCCAGTATTGCCTTCTGCCGAGTTGGTTCCATGACCAGTTGCTTGAGAAAGGCACTCTGAAGGGAGTCCAGGATAAATCTGCTCCTAGTTGATGCTGCTGCTGGGATGCTCCAGTCCACGTCTGGAATATTGAAGTCTCCAACCAGTACTACCTCACCCTTGTCTGCCATCTTTTGGATGGCTAGCATCAGCTCCCTATCTGTTCCTTCCTCCTGGGCTGGTGGTCTATAGACCACACCTTTGCGGATGGCTGTCCCCATTTTCCTTTCCAGCTTAACCCACAGTATCTCTCCCCCATTTTGTTCCTCCTGGATCTCTGTGGCCCTTATGCCATTTTTCACATACAGTGCCACTCCTCCTCCTTCCTGCCTGCTCTGTCTCTTTTGAATATGTTGTAGCCAGGTATGGTCATCTCCCAGTCGTGGTTATCATTACACCAGGTTTCAGTGATGGCCACAATGTCCAGGTCTGACTGTACCATGACAGCCTCCAGATCTTCCATCTTGTTGCTAAGGCTCCTGGCATTTGCACACATGGCCTTCCATGATTTGACCTCCCTAGACTGTTTCACTGTTCTACTCCAGCCCCTTCCTTGGTTGTCATTTATCCCTGGTTCTCCTTGCTGTCTGCCCTTCTGCTGAATTTTGCCCCTTTTCTGCTTATCCACCTCTTGGGCACTAATCTCCATCTTTTGCACACTGCTTTGCAGAGATAGCCACTCCTCTGGTTCACTGGTTCCACTGCTAGCTTTGGAAATGTACCACTGATATTTTTATTTTTATGAAGTCACAGAAGCATCTGGATCAGAAAGCTAAAATTAAACAAAAACATTAAGGTAAAATATTATTCTTTTCTATCTTCTCCATATATGTTTTTGCTACTTACTGTTTGTGGCCTGCCTGACTAGCAGCTTTGCACTAACTGCATAAAATGAATGTTTTATGTAATTATATTTGTCTTTAAGTTCTTTATTGGAATGAAAGGAGTTTGTAAAGGATTCTGTTCAGTGTCTAACATGGGCAGGTATTCCTCTGGAAAAGGCTCCAGCTTTCCAAGAATTCTTTCTGAAATACACAAAGCAGGGAGGAACACTTCTGGGACCAGCACAACTGCACAACACCTGTCTCCAGGAGCTGCACTCTCAACATGGAGCCAAAGTAAAGCAAGAAATGGAGGCTGCTGATGTTTTTATCTTCTTGGGTGAAGTTACAAACTCCTGTGGATGCAGCATATTGGCAATTTAGACCCAGCCTTTGCGTAGAGTTAGAGAATAGCCCATCCTGATTGTGCAGAGTTTCTGCAGTGTGCCAGTCATACAACAGTATTATATGCTCTGCTGAGAGTTTAAACAAAAACTCTGAGCTTCTGCAAAATCATTGAACTTGTTTCAAACAGTGCATGCACAAGACATTTGGTGCAGTTTTCTCTGCAGTACTACCAACTGCCGTGCACGTGACCTGTGTGGCACATCTTCTTAGTCTTGTTCAGGTGATCTAGGTAAACATCTTATGAAATCAGAATGATGAAATTGCTTTTTTTTAAAAAAAGATGTTTTGTCAGAGCCTTATGCGACACAATCGACTCCTGACTTGCATGGAGTCGAACAAGAATCTTGCATCAAAGATACCAGTGTATCCTCTGCAGACAAGATGGTGCTTGTGGATCAGTGCAGTGGATAATTAACCAAATACATTCCCATCATTGATGATTTTCTAGAAGACAAAACATCTGGAGCAGCACCCCTCAAAAGGCTGAAAGACCTACTGAAAGAGAAGTTAACAGGGATGATGGCAAGGTTTATTTATTTTTATTTAATTTATGCCTTTGTAACCAGATAAGGCCTACTAGGCACAAGTACCTGTTTTCAGGGGCAACCCAGGAGCATAAGGGAGGTTAAGTGACTTGCCTAGAGTCACACCATATGCAAGTGAAGATTGTGTGAATCAAACCCAGGACTTCTGGATGTACCAAACACATTCACATTTCATTATTCTAACCTCTAGGCTACACTGCCAGCTCCATTTATTAAAGAACATTTAACAGAATTGGTTATCCTCAATGATGAGCTGCAGTCCAACTCCAAACTACATGGACATAACATTTATTCAAAGTTGCAGCATTCCATTTCTTTTTAGAATTTTGCACAACAGATGGTGCAAAGGGATACAATCCCCAAACTGTGAAAATGTTATCCAGATGCTTAATACAGGAATGAGTCCTGTGTTACTCTTTTCCAGACTGTAATATCGCAGAGCAATGAGAAAACAGCAAACATTTTAAGAGGCTACCCCTCATAGAACATTTTTGTAGCTCCAAGAGTATTTGATTCACAGCATCTACCATCAGTGGAGAAGGGTAAAGCAGAATACACCAAACAGCTCCCTGGACTTCTCAATGTCTCAAATGGCATGCCTACATGGTTGTCAGTCAGAAAACTCCATCAGACTTTATGCTGTCAGAATAGCAGTGAGTACAGCAGGCTGCACTGTCTCAGCTTGCTGCAGTTGCCAAGCAACATATCTGATTTCTGATGAGCACAGCTGATATGGAAATAGTATTTTCTATATACTCTAACCCCCGAAAGGATAACCAACAGACTTTAACAAAAGACAATGAAAAGCTGCTTTTGATACTGAAGTACAATAAATATATATGACTTGATTTTCACAGGGCCCTTAGAGCAATGCAGTTTGTATTAAGAGGCCACTTGAGGCAAAGCAGGGTGTACCTGGGACACTGCATCAGATTTTGGAAGAACGTCGGTCCTGGTACCAAGGTCCCGACAGCTGCCACAAGCGGTCCCTTGCGACAGACAGTGAAATGGACTAAATTGATAGAATTAGCAGTCACCCATGGGCCTTGACACTCTGGCTCATATGGTTAAAAAGCATGATGTCAAAACCAATACGCCATGTCATCAGGTCCCTGAACAGCTGTGTCAAGCTGGCAAACGATAGACACATGATGCACCACCAGTAATACAAGCATTGCCTGAATGCCACACTACTATGCCACCTGTACCCCTACAAATACCATGCAACCCAACACACAGCATGTAATGTCTGGTAACATATAGAACATGTGTCATTGCGGTGCTAACACCCCAGACAACAAAACACACAGTATCCCTACTGCAGAGCATACTGCCTTGTGTTGTAAATGTATCTACAATGAAACCCATGTTAAATCCAAAGTATAGGAGTAACACTGTATGAGCAGAGTGTATATAATCTGCGCTTATCAGGGTAATGGCCACAGCATCCTAAACCTGCTGAGGCACTGTGGTATTCTGTTTCCCAACAATGGCACAGGATCACTCGATAAGTCCAATTACACATGGCATTATAGTTTACAGACTAACCCCGGTTGCTGTAGCCTTCCGTTATCTTGGAGCTGGATCTGCATAGGGTTGAAATGCTGACATGCAGAATGACATACCTGACATCATTCCAGAGAGTAGCATGGACTGGGACACAAGCTTATTATGCTACAGATCGTACCCTACCTGCGGGCTGTAAGACACAGATCGGAATGCTAGGAGTCTAGAACGGTATAGCACAGTGGGTTAAGGCTCTAAGCTGCAGATCTGGAGACCTGGTTTGAAGCCCACAGCTACCTAAGTGTATACTGTGTGATCCTAAGCAAGTAACTTAACTTTCTTGTGCTTCAAGGTTGCATCTGGAAACAAGCTTTGGCTTAGTGTGCTACTCCTGGATAAACAATGTTTCCTTTCCCTATATACACTCTTGTATGGTGGTGAACAGTGGACTAAACCCCCTGTGTTTCTGCACTGTACATTCTTATGTTGCATGCATGTGCCAGAACGTGGCCCGTCCTGACAAAGGAGATGCTGCCTGGTTGCATTTTGCCCATTCAGGAAGAATAAGTCAATCCTGCGGTGGCCCCAGTATGTAGGGCTCTCTGGCTGTCCCTCATTGTTGGACCATGGTGGCGTATGGGATGGTTAGATGAGCTCTGGCTTGTCTAATCCCTGGCAGGTCCTGCAGTCTTTGAAAATCCTGAAAAAGAGGATGTTGCAGCCATGTAGTGGCACACGCCTCTTCAGCACCATGCAAACAGCAACAAGGAAGAAGAACAACTGGGAACTGTGGTAGCTATGCAGGAACATCACGTGGGATGTTTGGTCTGACATGCAGAATGTCTACCACAGGTTTAGGATGCAGTGGCCGTTACCCTAATAAGCGCAGAATGAAATCTGACACCATTCAGACCTGGATCTATCATTCTAGTCCAGATGTCCTTGTAGTCACCAAATCATGACTGAAGCCATCCACTAAGGATCAATATTCCCTTGTACAATCTTTTTAGGTCGGACAGACTTACACAGAGGGGGTAGCAATCTACATTCAAAAAAAGTTTACTTCCTCCTTAATCAAATCTACCACTGCTAATGATGATTGTTAATGATGCTGGTATAATGTTACTGCAGTGTTGCTGTACTATGGGATTTGTTGAAAAAAAGAGTATTGTGTGCAGTTCTGGAGACATCACTGTAAGGACGCAGACAGGTAGAGGTGGTTAGGAGGACTGTAACTAAAATGGTGCAGGATCTGCATCAAAAGTCCTAAGAGGAGAGACTAAAGGACCTCAAAATGGACTCCCTGGGAGTGAGGAGGAGAGGGGACATGATAGAGACCTTTAAGTACTTCATTGGAATAAATAAGGTACAGAGGTAAGTATGTTTTAGAAAAAAAGGTGCTCGAGAAAAAGGGGATATGCAATGAACCTGTTGGGGGGGATAGATTCAAGAGAGATGTAAGGAAGTAATTCTTTACAGAAAGAGTGGTGGATGACTGAAACAGTCTTCCAGCAGAGGTGGTGGGGTAGAAAACAGTGGTGGGGTTCAAGAAAGTATGGGACAGGCATAAGGGAAGCTTAGTGGAAAGGAAGGGGGGAAGGAGCCAGAGATCAAGCAGGGTCTGCGGTGATACTGTAGGTAGGAAAAATTAGCATACTATCTGTAGCAAGCAGTCCTTACCTGCCATCAAGTTCTATGTTACTATACAGTGAGCTAGTTGCTGTTGTGGGATTTGGGAAAAAAAAAGAGTATATGCTACAGATTAGAAAACACTGGATAGCATAATTAGGACATCAGTGTTCCCCACCCCTCTGATAAATGATTTTAGAAGTGCAAGCAGTTTTTTTTTTTAAAAAACGTTGGACCAGGTGTGGACTTTTATAGCTGAAATAAAAGTTGATCGTATCTGCCAGCTCCCTGGTTGGTTGGTGCTATGTTGAGTGGGCACTCTCAGAAAGTGTTTATGAAACGTTGATACAATCATACAAAATGCCAGCAGAAACAGGCCAAATGGTCTATCGAGTCTGCTCGATTGTGCAGCTAGCCCCTCACCTTGCAGCTGCCCCACCCTTCCCACCCCTCACAGTCCTTCCTCCTCTCACTCTGTCCCATCCCCTCTTGAAGCTGTCCACCGTCCTACATGAAACCACATCTTCTGGCAGTGTTCCACTTGTCTACGACCCTATCCATGAAGTAATGACTCCTGATTTCTCTCCTGAATTTCCCCCCTCCAATTTCAATTGGTGCCCTCTGGTATCCCTCCCTCTTCTGATGCTGAATATCTCTCCTGAATAAGCATTGCTTATCCCTTTCAGGTACTTAAAGGTCTCAATCATATCCTCACCATCTCTCCTCTCCTCTCCTACAGGGAGTACATGTTAAGCATGTTCAGCCTCCCTTCATAGGATTTCCCTTCCAACCCCTGGATCATCCTAGTCACTCTGCATTGCACCCCCTCCAACAGTTCGATGTCCATCTTCAGGAATGGGCAACAGTACTGAACACAGTATTCCAGGTGCAGCCTGACCACTGACCTGTACAAGGGAAGGATCACCTCATTTCTTCTAGAGGAGATTCCCCATGCTATACAGCCCAGCATCTTTTCGGCTTTCACTGCTGCCTTTCTACACTGTTCCAAGTTGTTCATACGCCCCATTATAATCACCCCCAGGTCCTTTTCCTCCTCAGGAGCACTATGGTACATGCAAGTAGGTGGACAAACACATATGCACAGAACTGACACAGTGGTAGGGCACACAGCCATGTGTGGGCATGGCCATGCACACACAGGAGTGGGGCAGTGGCAGGGCAGTGCCACGCAGCCACACACAACACCACACAGCACTGCACAGAATCACACACACACACCTACACTCCCACACAGTGGCACCTGCAGGCACATGACCGGGCACTAGAACATGGCGTGGATCAGATGCAGGGCACCAGTGCACATGCTCAACTAGTGTTGTGAAGGTATCATCATGCACATACCACACAGGCCAGTGGCCAGGCAGGTGCACACACTGGCAGTATGTGTCACAACACATGGCTGCCATGACCGTGCCATGCACACACACACGATGCCCATGTGCACACAGGGTGGTGGCTGCAGACAGCAGGCAGGGTGGCATGCACATCAGGTCTGCCGGGCAGACACATGGCCACCACGGACACAGGGACAGCTGTGCCATGGCTGCCTAGCAGGCGCAGGCTGCACAACGGCTACGAGGGGGTCTGCAACCGCCCCCGGGGTGGGACTGCAGGACCATGACCGGGTCCTCACAGGGGTCTACAGGCTCCCAAACAGGCCTGCACTATGTGTGCCTGAGATGCCCACAGCACAGCCCAGCATCAACACAGTTGGGGTAGCCCGACATCGGGGCCGTGAGGTGGACATTGCACTCTGCGGTGTCTGTGGCAGTCGGCCATGCCCTGTGACAGCCAGTGGGGCAAGGCCAACTGAGATTGCATTGGTAATGCAGTCTAGAGCTGTGGTAGTGTCCTCCTGCAGGCATTGATTGGCCTCCAGGACCTGCACGGTGCCCCTCTCATGCTGCTCAGCTGCCTGGTGCACCTCTGCACAGAGTGCCCGCACCCCAGCCACAAGCATCACCTGTTGCTCCACGGAGACCTGCAGCAATCGGGTGTGCTCAGCCAAGGGTTCGACACCCTGGGGTGCATGGGCATGGCGCAGACCCAACGGTGCCGTATGACCACACTGCATGGCCCCCCGATCAGGTTGGTGCCGCATAATGGGGTCCTCATGGGGTTGGGCAATGACAGGTGCCCCGGCTGTGAATGTGGCACCCAGCCTCCCAATGCCATCTGCAACTGACACCCCTCCAGCCCCTGCATGCTGGCCAGCACCTGTGTGGGTGCTCTGCCACCCAGCGCCACTGTGCCTGCACACACTGTGGTACCAGGGGTAGTGGCGGGCAGCTGTTCCACTGCCAATGGGCCACTGGCCATGCTGCCAGTGCAGGTGGTTGTTATATTTGTTTCCCCCCGACATGACCTACACCGTCCAGGACTATGGTCAGATCGTCATCAGTGTTGGACCCCGCCTCGATCTGTGTTTCCACACAGTGCATGCCATGGTTGATGTCTCACTGGAACACAGCCAGATTCTAATCTGCCACCATGCCCAGGATATCCGGCTGGATGGCAGTGGCATGCTGCAGCCTATCGGGCCCCTGGATGCCAGTGGAGGTGGATGGCTGGTCGTCTGGGCAGGCTCCCACAACACCCGTAGGTGCCCCTGCCACGCATGCTGGTGAGCTGGTGCTGAAAAGGAACAGAGATGTGTCAGAGCTGCTGACTCGACAGGCCCCTGCCCCCACCACCTGCCCGCCTGCCATACCTATCATGCAGTGGTGGTCTCCTCCAGTCTGGAAGTCACCACTCAGCACACCCTCGACTGCACTTGTTGCATGGTGGCCACCACCAGCTCCTCCTGCACCGTGAGCTGTGTCACGAGCCTGGCCCCACCTGTGGTTGACCTGGCAGCCTAGAATGGCCATCACCTTTTTCTTGATCCAACACTTGTCGGTGCCCACCTTTTTCTTGCACTCCTGTGCAGACTGCTAGTAGCTGCCCTGCCAGTTCACAGCCTCCACTACCTCCTCCCAGGCTGCAGCGCTGGCCTGGGGTGTGCCAGTGGTGCCACTCAGCAAAGGCTCCCTGTCGAGGTACGCCATGAACAGGGCATCTGCCTCCGCTCTCGTAAAGTTGGGCCTGCACTTCCGGGCAGGCTCACACTCCTCACCCTCCTCATGCTCGGACATGACGCCACCTGTGGAAATGGACATGTGGTTAGTGGCTGCAGTGGCCCACCCCAGCCATCCAGCCCACTGTGCTGGCCATCCCCTCGGCTGGCGCAACTTACCTGTGATGGCTGCAATACCGGTCCAAGGCCTGTGCTGTTGTGCGGCGCTTTTATAGCGCATCGCATGCAAATGAGCTGATGCGCAACTGTAATGACATGCAATTGTCCACATTGAGCGCGGATAGGCTGATGAGCTAATCTGCATATGACGGCTGAATTTTGAGCTCTTGCGCATTGTGCAATGGACTTGCTCCAGCGTATGTCATTGCACAATGCAGTGACATGCACAGTGCAGCCTCACAACGCGCATGTGCCATGGCATATGCTACAGCCTATTGCACAGCATGCGCTAGGTGCTCTATGGGGACCATTGTACCCTATGCACCATGGACCCCATGGCGATGGGGCTGTATAGGACATATGGCACTCGGGCACTATCGGGCCTATGGTGCTCAGGCTCTATAGGGCCTATGGCGCTCAGGCGCTATAGGGGCCTATGGTGCTTGGGCCTATGCTGTCTAGAAACAATCACCTACAACTCTTACCCTCCTCCCTGGGGAGTGCCTTCCTTCCTTTCAGACACCTATGTCACATAGGTTAAGTAACAGAGTCTACTCACAACTGACTGCAAATATCTCCCAGCTACAGTTCCTCCCTGGCAAATTAAAGTTAAAACTTAAAACTAAGAACAGTCCATCCCAAAACAGAATCAATACTAGTTACTTACACAGGTCCAAAAGTAATAATTCAGTTCAGTGTAGTCTAGAAAATAACCTCCATTCCTGCTGCTTTCTCTCCCTGTCTCAGGCTCAGCAGACAGAACCACAAACAACTCCAGTTATAAATCCTCAGTTCAACTAAGCCCCTTTCAGCTCCTCCCCTTAACAGACATCTATTTCACACAGGCTAAGTAACAGGTCTACTCACAACTGACTGCAAATGTCTCCCAGCTACAGTTCCTCCCTGGCAAATTAAAGTTAAAACTTAAAACTAAGAACAGTCCACCCCAAAAACAGAATCAATACTAGTTACTTACACAGGTCCAAAAAGTAATAATTCAGTTCAGTGTAGTCTAGAAAATAACCTCCTTGATTCAAGGAAGCTGTGGCTGCTTTCTCACTCTCCCTGTCTCAGGCTCAGAAGGCACTCACTGTGGAGAAGGGATGGAGACCAGCAGAGTACCTCAAGGCTCAATAATGGGACTAGTTCTGTTTAATGTTTTTATAAGTAATACTTCAAGTAAACTGGAATGGAAGGTATGTCTCTTTACAGATGACACCAAATTCTGCAATTGGGCGGATACTTCTGAAGGGCTGGAGAGAATGCGAAGATACTAGAGATAACTTGAGGAGCAGTCAAAGGTATGACAGCTGGAATTCAATGCGAAGAAGTGTAAAATCATGCAGCTGAGGCACAGAAATGCAGAGGTGGAGGATAAAAAGGGGGAAGAGGTATTGACGGCTGCAAAGCAGGAAAGAGACCCGTGGAAGCAATTATTAAAGAAACTTGATATTTTGAATTCTGTAATACTGCATTCTTTAAGGATATTGGCCCCTAAGCATGAATGGGGCATAGGTACATGAGAAATGTGCATACCCCACCCGCAGAGCTACGCACCTGTGGACAGGTGTTCTGGTACTGGCATTCACTAATGCTGGCCACTTGTCCACGGCCCCACCCACCAGCATGCAGGTGCATGGAGGGGTGTTACATGGACTATGCATGCATCCAATGAGATGCCTGGACCCGATATGCCAGTGGCTCACTTGCACCTGTGGGGCATGGATACTGGCTGCAGGCATGCAATGCACCAATCACACTGGGAACAGGATGTCTGATAAGCTTCCCCAGCCCTCCTCATGACCTCCATGGGTGGGGAAGGCATGTCACAGGGGACTGCTGCTCCCTGACTTCTTGGCCGATGCTGGTGGCAGCATCCTGGGGGGTACATACCCCTTACAGCTGGGGTTCCCAGGCAAAAGGTGCACCCCACATGCCCAGCACTCTGCACCTTTGTAAATGGTATGGAGTGCAGGCATGCCCCCAACATACCCCCAGCACACTCCTGTCCGTACGGCTGGGGGATCAGCACAAACATGTTCCTGTGCCCACCCCTTGTGAATGCTGCATGGGTTCCATGGGATCCCACTATGTGGCATTTTGACTTAGCTATGCCAACGCACCCAGGTTATGTGGCACATTGGCATAGTGCATATGGCCCATTGTTAGCTAATGTTGTAGTTATACATTCCAGTTTTTGTTTGTACTAACACAGATCCAGCAGGTAACTATGGAAACATCATGCCAAGGCCCATCAATATTTCCACAATTTGTCCACAATAAATTAAAATCTCCCAGCAATTTAGTCAGATTCTTCCTGCAATTATCCAGTGTCCCTGCTTATTTTGGCTTTCTTTACTGTTTACAGTTGCTTAGTTTACTTTAGAGTGCCACATTTAATTATTGTACTTAGAATTAAGTTGTAACCTTTCAGTGCGAGTGAGACAGACAATGATTTGGCCAAGAAGGAAACAGACAGAGTGCAATGTGACCATTTACTGAGGGAAATAGACTGCATGATCTGCATGCTGCCATAGTTACTGGCAGCTAGTGTGAAAGTGCAGTGCCAATTGGTAATAACACTAAATGGAAAGCATTATTACAAAATAAAAAATAAACTATTTGAAGGACTGAGCAACTGATAGAGTGGGCAGAGGAGTGACTGAGCAGGTGGAGGAGCAAGCAGATGGTGGTTAAGGGACTGGGTGGCTGAGTGGCAGAACATGTATAGTAAGGATTGCAGGTCTACAGAAGACAGGTGAGAGAGAAGGGAAAAATTAGGTGAGCTATGGGCTGAAGTGTTTTATCTAAAATGGTAGGTGTGTGTTTGGCCATGCATTGGAGTGGGGAGCTTTAACAATGTGATAAAATGTGTTTTTTAAAGGTATACACTGTCACAACCCCACTAAGCAGGTCAGGCCCTCTACTCTCACAGTGCCAACCTCCGAGCACAGTATAGTGAACAGGTAACAGAACAGGGTAACCATCCTGCCTGTTTGTGGTTCTGAATCACCTTTGGTCTCAAGTTCTGGGGGGATTCAAACTGTGAACCTTATGCTAGCATACCCAAATGTACAAGCTCAGATAATTCTGCTCTTTGGGGAATGCCAGATATCTTTCGCCTAAGGGCACCTAACCAGGTATCCAAAATGAACTCTTAAAACTCTATGAAAAGACCTTAGGTATTCTTACCATTTTCCAGTTCAGTAACACCATTAAGCTTATGAACAGTTGTCAACTTTAACCATCTATACTTCACATGTAAAAGAAAGAATTTCGAAGGCACACCAGGCAGTCTCTTTAAAATAAGATATTTACTTAAAAAGATAAAAATACGTAAATTGTAAACACAGAACAATATATCACAAAGCATATAATCACTTAAAAGAAAACAAGGAAAAAGTACAAACATAAACTCCTATCACAATACAATTTGACTTTCATATCTAATGTATATCCTTCTTACAGTGCTTATAGTAGATGTTATTTCTAAGAGCCCACCAAGAACAAAGTGTAAATGATTAGACACAGAATAGTTTAAAGTGATTCTCAAACACACCTCTTCCATGATGTCACCCAGCTCCTCCCAGTTAAATACAAAAAAGTAATACACCCAGGATGTCCTATCGGGAGGCATATTAAATAAGGTGAAATCAACAAAAACTAATTTCCCAATATGACTCTTTGATCTACATTCCCTCTTTGATCTCTGAGCAGTTCCTGTTCCTAGCCCATATCCAAAGGCCTTTACAACTCTGCAGTTTTCTCATCTAGATGTCATATAGCTTCTTAACGCCAGTTGATATTAACTGCTCTTTCTCTAAGACGTCATAAAATGTATATTTTAAGTCCCCAGCTTCAAAGAAGCGCAGCTCATCAACAAGGCCATAAAATGCAACTTCTTGGAAGTTAATCACATTACAGAGCTCTGTTGTTTAACATATATCCTATCATTTTAGCTGAAACCTGGGGGGGGGGATCATCCCACAGGCTGTCTCATGAGAGACATTCAATAACACATTCTATATACAAATATCATAGAGCAAGCATAACCAGCTGGCCAAGCGTCACATACACCTCTAGTAGCAAAACCCCTACAGCGAAATACGTCACTGCCAAAAACAGTGCCAAGGCACTGTAGGGGATGCACTTAGGACCCGGCAACACTCTCCCCCATCTTGCATCCCCTCCCCAAACCAACTCTGACTTGGAGTTGGTATCCATAACTACGGGGGGGTGCAGGTGGCAGAGTCCCCTGCATGGGAGGTTCAGGAGGCAAAGCCCCCCAAAGAAAAAAACAGTCCCTGCTGTGTGCAGCTTCCTGCTGACCACAACTAGCAGTTGGTAGGGAGCATGGCGCTGCGATGCCAATGAGTTAGTTGTTGACTCGGCATCATAGAGCATTTTTTAAACTATGAAATGCAGGGGTGTTAAAGTTTTTAACCTGACAAACACAGCTGCCAGAAATGTTTTCAAAAGATTGCTTGGAAGAATGGATATCTACAATAGGTGTGCTTTGTCCTGGTTGTTGGATGGTTTCTTGACCTCGTGTCTTTCATCATGCAATGCATAGGGTTCTGAGCCCTCTCAGCCAAACAGGATGCAGCAGATTCCTAACCCATGTTATAAAATGGTTTAGTAGCACTAGTTCTACAGTGTTAATCTGCATGTTATCTACAGATTTTAGTTTGAATGATTATCATTTTAACTGACAAAAGTTTATTCTGTTACTGTGTTGGAATGCTGTTAAGCATGGAAATCCATGTTTAGAACATTGGGAAAGGGGAAATTTTTTAACCAGGAAAGGCACACTAAGTCAGAGCTTATTTCCAGGTGCGATCTAGGAGCACAAGGAAGTTAAGTGACTTGCTCAGGGCCACACAGTATGCAATTGGGGTTTGATGGGATTCAAACCCAGGTCTCCATATTTGCAGCTCAGTGCCCTTAACCACTACACTACACTATATTGCCTCCTTTGTTGTGCTACAGTAGTGATGTCAAATTGTTGTGCACAATTGGGTAAGTCACTACTGCAACACAAGACTGAACGCATTCTCACACCTGTTTCATTAAATCCAGTCCACCTGCTCATACTGTCTCTAGACCATAATGGACATTAATTGCTTGAAACAAAATGGTGTGCTCTATTTTAAAAGAGCCCCTAGATTGCTACAAGTTGCAGTGATCTAGGGCTGCAGTGAACTCTGGGTGCATCAGGAACCTTGCGTCCAGTTTTGTGAAAATAGTGGTTCCCATGCCAACAAACTCCGGCCAGGGCTGTGAAGAGCTGCCAAGTGACCAAAGTTACAGGTGTGTGTAGAAATTATTGAACACCTGGGTGTAACTTGGCCATTTTGTGGAGGCGTTGCACCCATTTTACAACATGGCCTTTTTGGGACCCCTCCTTATGAAGATTGCCAGTGTCATTTTGTTCACGTGTAGCAAAAGGTGATTTCGCACAGCGACAGTGCCATTCTGTGCTACAGGTGCAAAAATATGTTTTTGGTAGGATGTGAAAAATGACAGCTGTACTGATAAAAAGGAGGTGTGCAAAAATGGCAATGTTGAAAATCTGGAGTGAAAATATTAAAAATTGGCAAAGTTAGGAGCATGCTTAGAAACTGCAGAATGCACATTCTTAATGCAGTCATTTTCTTTATTTTTTTCACCAAAATTGCAAAACATGGGCTTTTTGGGACCCCACCTAATGAACAGTGGCACTGTCGCTTCATTAATTGGTCCTGAAAGGTGATTCTGTGGCGCAATGACCACGAAATCACATTTCGGGACTGAGTAATGAAATGACAGTGACACTGTTCATGAGGTGGGGTCCCAAGTACCCATGTTGAAAATTTAGGGCAAAAATTCAAAAAAATGATTTATCAACTTAAGTTGAAAACCCCATTAAATAGCAATATAGCACACTTACCTTTGATTCTTCAGTTTGCAGTACAGCTTTAAAGAGTGCAGATGTGTCCTGGTTGAGAGAAAATGACAGCACCAACATCTGAAGGTATGTATGGGTAAGGTGGTGTGTGGGAAGGTGGGTGCTCAGTGGGAGGGTGGGGATAGGGGAGGGAATAGGGGCAATGATGAGGAACCATTTTCTTTTACAGTTTAAAAAAAAAAACACATCGGGGAAGGTTTTCTATATTTACAGGTGAAAAAGAAATATAAACATTTGGGCACACTGGGGTGGACTCCCAGTGCACCACATGAGTTGGGGGGTAAGTATGTGATACAACATGGGGATTGGGTACCCCGATGTTGGTGGGGAGGAGGGAAGAATAAACAAACATTTGGGCAGATTGGGGTGGGCTTCCAGTGTGCCACATCAGTAAGGGGGGCACATAGTGCAGACATGGGGATTGGGTACCCTGATGTTGGCGCAGGGCAAATAAGTACATTTGGGCACACTGTGGTAGGCTCCCAGTGTGCTACATAAGTTGGGGTTGGAGTTACATAATGCTGACATGGGGACTGGGGACCCTGATGTTGGCAGCCACAGGAGGACCGCAGGAGTGGGATGGTTTTTCTGCTGGCAACAATGCAACTGTGCATGCTTCACACTCACACATGTGTAGTTATGGAGAATGACATTTTGCCATTCACAGCATGACAGCGCCAGCTAAACTGCGCATGTGCATGAGTCGTGCATTTGCAGATCATGTTCCAGAATGCAGAACTAACAGTCAAAATAGTGCGGCTGTTATTCCAAAGCAGCTGATCATGACAGAGGCTTTCAAGCTCCATTGGGAATTCAGAAAGATACTTCCAAATGTCCAACAGAAGGTTCCACAATCAGACATTTTTAGAGCTACCTTCTGATCCCAATAGGGCTCTGGGCTGTGCCCACAGCACTAAAAACCCAGGACTTTCAGCAACTGCAGGCTAGTGCCAAATATATGATGCTCCTGTGGGAATTGCCACAGGGATACATCCCCCCAACTTGGCACAACACTAGAGGGACCAGGATGGTTGGGGGGTGAATCTGCTGTACAGAAGGAGGCTGGTGGCAGAAGGGGCATGGGAGCTGGCACAAAATGAGTCAGAAGTTGCATTGATTTTAAATCTTAGGCAATATTTTAATTAGCATCAAGAATCAAATCAAATCAAACGTTATTTATAAAAGGAGTCTTTCCAAACCAAGGCACCTGTACAATAAAACCACACACATTTTTATAATTATCCAAATAAAATTGAAACTAATAAATACAACAGCAGATTTAGTAACATTTTTCAAGTCAAACTATCTCTGGCTGGAAGCTGCAATACTGAACATAGGATTTGCAAGAAAGCGAGTTGTGCTCACGACAGAGGGAGGTGAACTTTACAATTGTCTTTGGTTTGGAGCAGATATTCTGCAGGTGGAGGCTACTTCTAACTGAAAGGTGAAATAAGGAACTTAGAATTATCAGGAAAAGACAGTCTTTGTTACAATTCTTAAGATTTTCAGTGCAGGAAGAGTTTAAAGTATAGCTGCCTTATTTTGGGGCTGACTGCTTTCAGAGCACAAACCACCAGGCTGTTTTGGGGCTGGGGAGGTTTTACCTGTGTCTGACTTGGATGTCTGGATTTTTCTCTGTTTGATTAGCAGGATATTTTCTCTGTCAAATTATTGTGTAGGGTATCTTGCTGACAGGAAGCACTCATCACAGCGGTGGGTCAGAGCTCTTAGCTGATTGTTTGTGAGGGCACAGTTTAGGCCCAACCCTTCCCTCCTCACCCCACCCACCCC
This sequence comes from Neoceratodus forsteri, assembly GCA_016271365.2. Classification (NCBI taxonomy): domain Eukaryota; kingdom Metazoa; phylum Chordata; order Ceratodontiformes; family Ceratodontidae; genus Neoceratodus; species Neoceratodus forsteri. The sequence continues at coordinate 49,188,402 of JADMNL010000035.1, forward strand.
TGGAAATAGTTCCTTTATACCTGAGGTTCTGACATCATTTCCTGAAGAGTGCAAGCAGCATATCACTGTCATATCCTCTCTAGCACACTGCACTGAAAATATAAGCAATATATATATATTTCTACATAACAAACCAATCACACACACAAACACACACAAATAACAAAAAAAAAGGTAGATAAACATGTGGGGAGTAGTGCAATGTAATGGCTGTGGGGCAGCAGTCTTCTGGGAGTCTTTCTGGAGGCTGAGTTGCTGCCCTATTTGCAGACAACTCTCTGCCCTGTGGGAGGAAGTTGCCCGTCTTCAGGCCACACTGGACAGTAGTAAGGGAACCTTCCCCTAGGCCACACTGGACGGTAGGAAGGGAACCTCTCCCATCCAGGGAGCACCACAGCCACCACCACTACCTCAGAGGTTGTGAAGAAAGCACAGCAATTGGACCACAGTGGGCTCAGGGAGGGTGAGGATGGTAGAACAGAGGCACACCCAGTCAGTTGTTCCACTCCACAATCCATACACCATTCTGGGGGAGCATAGCTCCCCTATGGATGCACCCTCAGAGGAGACTAAGGAGGCTGAGGACAACTATCACAAGGGAGGTCCACAGGAAGGAGGCAGAGGACACCACAAGGAAAGGAAGCAGCTCCTGGTGGGGGACTCAATTATTAGGGGGATAGAACTGGGGGGAGCAGGGAAAACTGAAGTAAGGTGCCTGCCTGGTGCCATGGCTTGGAGGGAGAGGAAGCGCATCCTCAGGATCATGAGAACAGCTGTACGGGAGTCTGAGCTGGATGTCATTGTCCACCTAGGGACAAATGACTTGGCTCAACATGAGATTAGAGCAGTGCAGAAGGACTTTGTAGAATTGGGGAGGGGCCTAAGACAAGTAGCACACACAGTATCCTTCTCAGAGGTGCTGCCTGTCAATGGCATGAGTGAGGCGAGGGTACTTTGCACCATGCAGTTTAATGAATGGTTGAAAAAATGGTGTGGAGAACAGGGGTTTGGCTTCATTGGGGACTGGGGTTCCACCTGAAGGACACCAGCCTATACTGGCAGGATGGTCTGCATCTGTCCAGGAAGGAACAAGTCTTTTGAGCAATAGGTTTAAATACTTCATTGGCAAGCTTTTAAACTAGTCAAGGGGGGAGGCACTGATAAGCAGCAGGAAAATCCCAGCCTCTCCCTACAAAACAGGGTACTAAATGAGAATAAGACCAAAGTAGAAAGGTCAGTGGGGGATGCTTCAACAGAAGGTAAAGCCATCAAAAAATAGAGAGCAATGAGTACCAATGCCTGTAGTCTGAGTAACAAGCTTCCTGAATTAGTGGCCTTGATGGAGGAGGAACATCTGGATATCATGGCAGTCACAGAAACATGGTACACACAAAACCATGACTGGGACGTAAACATACCAGGATACACTATCTACAGGAGGGACAGGGAGGGTAAAGAAGAGGAGGAGTAGCTCTTTACATAAGGGAAGGAATCAAAGCAACAGAACAAAATGGAAAACAGGGAGGAGAAGAAGCACTGTGGGTAAATTTGGAGACCGGCAATGGCACCACAATCCACTTAGGGGTTGTATATGAACCCTCTTCTCAGGGAGGAAATGGACAAGGAAATGATGAAAGTATACTTAGAATGGCAGAAAAAGGGGAGATATTGCTGATGGGTGATCTGAATATGCCAGATGTTAACTGGAGTGCAGTTGCAGCAGCCACTTCAAAGAGTGGGGTTATTCTAGATGCCCTACAGGGGCATGCCTTAGACAACTAGTATTGGAGCCCACTCGAGAGGGAGCAATCTTAGACCTGGTTCTCTCAAATGGAGATGAAGAGAGGATCACAGATGTAGAAGTGGGTAGCCATCTGGGAACTAGCGACCATCGAACAGTATGGTTCACAATAAACACAGCAATAGAGTCAAGTCATACAAAGGCAAAAGTACTGGACTTTAGGAGGGCTGACTTTGCCAAAATGGGTGAGTGCCTAAGGAATGCACTAGCAAATGGGCAGGAAGGAGGGGTGGAAGAACAATGGGGAATAATAAAAACTGCCATCACAGAGGTAACAAGCCTTTGTGTGAAGCAAATAAACAAAACAAAATGATGTAAGAAACCACTATGGTTCTCAAAGGAAGTGGCAGTGAAGGTTCAAGAGAAAAAGAAAGCATTCAGGAAGTACAAGGAATCACAGAAGGAGCAGGACAGAGAACTGTATCAGTTAAAACAAAAGGAAGCTGGGAAGGCAGTCAGAACAGCAAAGGCCCAAACCAAGGAAAAGATAGCCAACTCAGTTAAGAAGGGGGATAAAACCTTTTATAGGTACATCAGGGAGTAAAGGAAGACCAAGGGAGGGATAGTGAGGCTTAATAAAGGGGAGAGAGGGTGGGCAAAGTGTGACTGTGAAAAGGCAGAGATACTAAACAAATATTTTTGCTCAGTATTTACAAAGGAAGAGGGGGAGGTACCTAAAACAAACAGTAGAAACACTCTGGATACAGAAGTTGATACCAGCCCATTTACAGAAGAAAGGGTTCTGAAAGAACTCTTAAAACTGAAGGTGGACAAAGCAATGGGGCCTGATGGGATTCATCCCAGAATTCTAAAAGAACTTAGGGGAGAACTAGTGACACCACTGACTTCCCTCTTTAACAAATCATGGGAGGATAGGGTGGTACCGAGGACTGGAGAGGGCAGATGGATTCTCCTTCACAAAAGTGGGAGCAAGGCAGAAGCAGGAAACTACAGACCTGTTAGTTTAACCTCAGTGGTAGGAAAATGATGGAATCACTTCTGAAGGAAAAATTGTCGATTATCTAGAGGCCAGAGGGGCACAGGACCCAAGGCAGCATGGATTCACAGCAGGAAGGCCATGCCAGATGAATCTGATAGATTTCTTTGACTGGGTGACCAAAGTAGTAGATCAGGAGGGGCTGTGGACATGGCCTACCTAGACTTGTAAGGCATTTGACACAGTCCCACACAAAGATTAATATACAAGTTAGCCAGCCTGGGGTGGGTCCCAAGATGACAGCCTGGGTAAAGAATTGGCTGGAGAATAGGACACAGAGGTAATAGTAAATGGAGTCCACTCTGAAGAAAGGGGTTACTAGTGGGGTACCGCAGGTTCAGTATGGGACAGTCCTCTTCAATGTCTTTATAAGCGACATTGCAGAGGGACTGGAAGGAAAAGTATGTCTCTTTGCAGATGACACAAAGATCTGCAACAGAGTTGATGCACAAAGGGGTGGAAAGGATGAGAAGAGACTTGGCAAGGTTAGAGGAATGGTCAAATGTATGGCAGCTTAGATTCAATGTTAAGTTCAAGGTAATGCACCTGGGAAACAAAAACCAGGGGAAGAGTACACAAATGGGGTGAGATACTAACAACAACAAAAATGGAAGGGACCTGGGGTAGTATATCAGATGACCTAAAGGTGGGCAACAATGTGAGAGGGCAGCAAGAGAGGGCTGGGGGATACTGGGATGCATAGGGAGGCATCACCAGTAGAAAACAGGAAGTTATTATCCCTCTGTACAGACAGCTGGTCAGACCCCATCTGGAGTACTGCGTGCAGTTCTGGAGACCCAATCTCACAAAGACATAGACAGGATGGAAGCTGTCCAGAGGAGGGCAACTAAAATGGTGCAGGGTCTGCACGGAAGACATATGAAGAGAGAAAGGAGCTTAATATGTATAGCCTCGAGGAAAGGAGGAGAGGGGGACATGATAGAAACTTTCAAGTACCTCAAGGGAATCAACAAAGTCCAAGAGGGTAGCATCTTTCAAACAAGAGGTGTGCAAGAACAAGGGGGCACAATTTGAAGATAGAGGGGTCGGCTCAGAGGTAATTTAAGGAAGTATTTTTTCACAGAGAGGGTTGTGGATGCATGGAACGGCCTTCCGGAGGAGGTTGTGGAGTCAAAAACAGTTGTGGAATTCAAGCATGCATGGGACAGTCATAAGGCAATTCTAGGGGGTGGGGGCAGAAAGAAGTAGGCTGCTGGTTAACTAGGATCTGCAGCTTATCCATTAGGTAGGGAAATGGGCAGACTGGGTGGGCCAAGCGGTCCTTATCTGCTGTCAAATTCTACGTTTCTATGTTTCTAGTAGTTACAAAATGTCAGGCTAAAAAGATGAATCTTCAAAGCAACTTTAAAGCTTTGGATGGTCAAGCAATCTCGTACCCCATGAAGAAGAGAATTCCACAGGGTCGGGGCTGCAAACTTAATGCCCTTGTCCCAGTTGTTTGTAAATGAACCCTGGGAATCTCCAGCAATCCCTCATCGGTGGATCAGAGAGGGTGGAGGGGACAGTAGGGGTGAAGGAGATCTTTCAGGTAACTGGGTCCCTGATCGTGTAGGGCCTTTTAGGTTAACAACGCAACCTTGAAGGTGATCTACCACTGTATCAGCAGCCAGTGCAGTCCGCAGAGCCCAGGTGTTATGTGACTGGCCCTAAAGGTACCAGTCAAAAGCCTGGCTGCCACATTCTTCACTAGCTGCAAGCAGCGGATATCAACCCCCGGGAGCCCTAGGTAAAGGGCATTGCAGTTGTCACGGCGGGAGGTAACAAAAGCGTGAACCAATGTTCTGCTCTGGATGGCCTACCGAGCAGGAAAGCACCTTGCACAAGAAGCTGCAGATGTGGATCGTATTGAATACAAGACCCTGTTCCTTAGGAACATGATCCCTGCAGTGAAAGAAAATGTAGAGCCAACCACTTACCCCACCATGGAAAGGTTTACTGACATTCTTTGGAAAACCGAGAGAGATTACCAACTCTATATCTGTGGTCTGGGCTCTGGTTCCAAGAAAGTAGCCACCATGGAGCCTACTCAAGAGGCCGCGACACACTATACGGCAGAAGTGCAAACCCAACACAAACAGCCCCTCCCCGCAGACAACCAACACCCCCAGCAGGCCCAACAACAACAACCACAACAGCAGCAACAATGGGGTGAGAACCGGAACTATCGTGAGAATAAGAAACACCATAAGAATAAGGGTAAACAACAACAGCAAAGACCAGGCCCTTCATATAGGGAGATAGCCAAAGAAATTCGGAAGTTTAGAGAACTCCTAGGGCAAATGCGTTCTGTAGCAGATGCCATTCCTGCTCAGTCCCTTGTAGCCATAGAACCAGGAACCCAGACCCCAATGGGTCATGGCGACACCGGATGTACAGGCCCTCAGGCCCATGCAGGCCTAAACCCAGAAGCACCTCCCTATATAGTATCAGTGCAGCATGGTGAAGTGGTTCACAGGAACTAGGCCCAACCTCTCCCTGCTCCCCCCAGTACAGATTGACAATTACAAGCCCCAGTCCGGATTGTAAACAAGCTGGTCTTGGATACAAACAGAAGGCCCTTAACTGAGGCCAAGGTTGGGGGCTGCCTACTTACAGTAGTATTGGATACAGGCGCGGCTGTGTCTGTATTACATGATGACCACCTGGATACATCCCCTTGGTCCACCGGATGGAGGACCAACATGTCAGGAGTAGATGGCACTAGGTTACCTGCATACCACTCTCTACCTCTACCTGTAGAGTTGGGTCACTTGAAGGCTTCACACACCTTCCGACTAATGGTATTGCATGATCATCCTAGTATTATTTGAATTGACTTCCTTACCCCACACAGCTGTGTGGTGGATCTAACTAATATGCTACTGATACAGATTCAGGGCCAATATCATACTATCTTGATATCTGACTCACACGTTGTGGCAACAATATCTGCTAACAACAAGGATTATGATGTCATAGATTTGTTCAAGAACCATGAGCTTTTCCAAAGCTCCTTCTCATTTTGCAATGGCATTTGGAAGCATTTGCAATCAACAAGCATGACTGTGGCAGAATGCACACTGTCATAGAAGTGCCAGGCCCAGCATATGAGAGGCAAAGGCAATATCCTTTCCCACCTGAGGCCTTGCCTTCTGTCAGAGAAACAATAAAATCACTCCTCAATCAAGGGATAATCAGAACATGTGTTTCTACTGCCAACTCCCCAGTGTGGCCTGTAAAGAAACCTTCAGGTGCCTGGAGACTTACCACTGACTACAGAAAACTGAACCAGGTCACCCCCAGTTGTGCTCCAACTGTGGCCTCCGCACCTGACGTGCTATGACTTCTGACCCCTGACCTGAAATGGTTCACTGCTCTAGATATTTCCAATGGTTTCTGGTCACTGCCATTGGCTCCCAAAAGTCAATATAAGTTCACCTTCACCTTTGAAGGTAGACAGTACACGTGGACCTGCTTACCACAGGGATTCCATAACAGCCCCTCCCTGTTCCATCTCCACATGATGGATGCCCTTGAGGGTTTGTACTACTCCCCATGTCTCTTTCCAGTATGTGGATGACCTGTTGTTGGCACCTGCCACAGGAACAACACTTGGATCTCTTGGTTGAACTACTGACTCTCATCCAGAAAGCAGGCCTTAAAATGCAACCCAGCAAAAGCACGACTATGTCAGAAAGAGGTACTCTTTCTGGGCCTGAAAATAACTGACCAAGGCCATAGCCCTACCTGGTAAAAGATAGAAGGATTGCAAGACTTGCCATTGCCCACCAGTGTGGCAACTCTTAGTAGGTTTCTAGGTATGGTAAATTATTCCAGAGATTTTATCTGTGATTTTGCTCAAAAGGCTGTTCCTTTGTATGAGTTACTGAAAAAAGACATTCCTTGGACTTGGGGTCCCATACACACCCAGGCTGTGATGTCACTGAAACAGGCCTTGGCCTCTGCTCCAGCTCTGGTCAACCCCAATCCAGCACTACCATTCTATCTGGAGTGTGCCACTGCTGACATTGCCATGTCAGCAGTGCTGGCCCAAAAAGTTTCAGCACCCTGAGACCCACTGCATATGCATCACAGCTCTTGACACCAATGGAACAGAAGTACAGCCTTTGTGAAAGGAACCTTCTGGCTACCTACTGGGCTGTCAAGCACTTTCTATATATCATTGGGTACTCCCCCTTGGTTATTAACACCAACCACACCCCAACTACCTTTCTGCTATCAGATAGCGTGAAGGATGGGTCAGTCTCTAATACCAGGCTGACACACTGGTCCCTTCTTCTCCAGGATAGAGACATACAGGTACACCCAACTAAAATTCCATCCATGCTGGTACATGGACTCCTTTTCCAAGAAGAACCCCATAACTGTACACTGCAACCACCTGATCTTCCAGGTCCTTTCCTCCCTGCCACACCACAAATACTTGAGAACACCTCTTTGTGTCATATTTTTACTGATGGTTCAGCCTCCTACTACCAGGGAGAACAAATTGCAGTGATGGGTATTTTAGTGATTTGCCCCTATGGCAACACTGTTAAAATCTCTAAGCGTTCAGTGTAGCATCCTCACAGTACGCCGAGATGGCAGCAGTGGCCTGTGCCTTCGAGTTCATACAGCATGGAACCGAGGATACCATCATTTTTACAGATTCTAACTGGGTTTGTTGTTCTCTTACAGAATTTCTTCCGTTCTGGCAGAAGAATTCCTTCCTCTTTTCTGATGGTAGCCCAGTGCAATGCAAGGAACTGGTAATATACATTCACTGGCACAAAATTGTGCCCACAGACTTTATGTACACAAAGTTAAAGCTCACTCTTTACATGACCCCTACCATGCCTTCAATTATACTGCAGACACCCTTGCCAAGGAAGGAGCCTGGGGGGGACACACGGATGATGGCTCATCCAGAGGCCAGTGCGGCCATACACATTGCAGCAGTCAGGAAGAAACCTGAACCCTTTTCCCTCTTGGATCTCTCAGCAGCCCAACATGTTGATACTGAACTCAAAGAAGTATTCAGATTCCTTGACAAAGGTTCTGAAGAAAAACTTCCCACACATAATCCCTACCGGAGGCATGAAGGTAAGTTACACTTGTCACCAGATGACAAGCTCATCTGGTTCCAACCAGATGATTCCACCACCAAGTTGTGGGTGGTACCCAGACATCTTAGGTACAAATTCTTGTGCCGAGTGCATGATACGCCCACTGATGGACACTAGGGTAAGGGCAATTACAAAAGGGTTTAAATTGGCTGTAATTGCTGGTAGTGTGGCAAATGGACTTTCCAAAGATTCTGTTCTGAAATAAATCTGTTGCAACAGTAATTCTTTCCTCATTCTGTTCTTCTATCTCTATATTCTCTTCTCTACCTACATACTGACCCCATGTAGGTATCTTTCTATCCCTAAACTTACTTCTTCATCTTTTTGAAAGACCCACTAGTCCAGCTACTAAGTAATTTTATGGCTTGGATGCCCGTTTGAGTCGTTCACTAAAATAGTGGACCTTCACGACCATGCTCATGATTGCACTGCACGAATATGTGCACGGAGCATTGTGACCGTGCAAATATTTCAGGAAAGTGAGCGCTAGCATCTCGCTAGTTGTAAACTCCTACAATTCCTTAAAGGCCTGCAAGTTAGACAGGATTTGTCTGTCTTTGATGTCTTCCAGGAATAAAAGAGGATAACTAAGCAAATACAAATGTGGGTTTCTCAGAAGCTGGTGAATTTTCCATGTTGCTCTCGGTCCCAGCTTAAAGCCATAGATAAGCACTGCAATACAAACCAGGTTTAAAATGAATCCTTCTGCTGCTTGCTTCTTAGTGAATACATATGCTTTTCATTGTAATAAACTTTTCAAGCCCTTGAAAGACAATGTAAAGGGAACTTTGTCCATTTAACACAGACCCCATTTAAACTAGTGCAGTATCTCAGGTTTAAACTTGGCTTGTATGTTGAATAAACTTTTGTGCTGCATTAAAACATAAATAAAATAAGAATAAGTGTGGCCAATTAATACACCAGCCTAAATAAGAATCTAATACACTTTCTTTAGGCTATAGTGGATAGATTATTTGATGTATTTGTGAAATTAAGGAGTATGGCCCGGATATTCAAACTGCGCCATTCTGAGGCGCAAGCCCTTGCGCTGCTCAAAATAGCTGTGCAGGGGTGTGGCTGGGGCGATATTCAAAGGAGTTGCGCTATTGAGCAACTCCTTTGAATATCACCCCCCAGCCACAGCCACTGTGCATGGTGCAGTGGAACTTGCACCACCGCAAGTTGTCAGAGTTGAGCATTAAAGTTGCGGTGGTGCAAGTACCATTGTGCCATGTGCAAATTTCCGATATTCAAAAGGTGACATGCAAATGGGGCCATAATTCATGCAAGGCGCAGGGGGCCATTTGCTTCTGATTATAGCCCCATTTGCATGCCATTAGCATGTGGGTCGCGTAGCGATCCCGAGGACTTACCTGGCCGCCCTGCCAGGCGGCAGCGGAGTCGGGACTGGCGCACCTGCAGCCGATCAGCGGGCACAGCGTAAAACCCCCTGCCCACATCTCCCAATGCCCGATCGCGGGCAGAAAATATCATGAAACCCCCTGCCCACACATCTCCCAATGCCCGATCGCGGGCAGGCATGTAAAAATACCCCGCCCAAACAGCTCCAATGCTCGATCGTGGGCAGAATGTAAAAGACCCCCAACCCGAATATCTCCTGGTGGTCCAGTGGACGGCGTAATGCCTGATCGCGGGCAGAATGTCCAGTGACAACCCCCAAACATCTCCCTGGTGTCAGTATCCCCCACGCCACCCACCCACGAACCCCACCACCCCTCCCCGGCGGCGGTGGTGGCAGCATCACCGCCTGCCGCCCGCCACCCGCCGACTGACTGTCCAGTGGGCTGCATGCCCATTGGTGCAGAGCTAGAGCCAATGGGCATATTAGCCACTCACAGCTTGCACCACAAACCATGCTCTTTTTCCTGTGTTAGCCAGTCACAGCTTGCATCATGCTACATGCTCTCCCTCTAAGATAGCCACTCACAGCTTGCAGCATGCACCATGCTCTCTCTCCTATGTTAGCCACTCACAGCTTGTAACACAAACCTTGATTTTTCCTGTTAGCCACTCATAGCTTGTACAACGCACCGTGCTCTCTCCTATGGTAGCCACTCACAGCTTGTACCACAAACCATGCTCTTTTTCCTGTGTTAGCTAGTCACAGCTTGTATAATCCACTATGCTCTCTCCCATGTTAGCTACTCACAACTTGCACCATGCACAATGTCTCTCTCTCCTATAATAGTCACTCATAGTTTGCACCACAAACTATGCTGTCTCCTATGTTAGCAACTCATAGCTTGCACCATGCTCTATACTCTGTCTCCTATGTTAGCTACTTTACAGCTTGCACCATGCACCATACTGCCTCCTATAAAGTATTAGCCCTCATGGTTTGACCACAAACCATGCTCTCTCTCCTATGTTAGCCACTCAGTTTTGCACCACGCACCATGCTCTCACTCAATGTTAGCCACTCAGAGTTTGTTCCATGTTCAGTTTCTCTATTTTTTCACTCACAGCTTGAAAACAAACCATGCTCTTTTCCCATATGTTAGCCACCTCAGCTCGCTAATGCACCATTTTTCTTCTACGTTAGCTAATTCACAGCTTGCACCACGCACCCTGCTCTCTTTTCCTATGTTAGCCACTCTAGGTTGCAACATGCACCATGCTCTCTCTCCTGTGTTATTACACACAGCTTGCTCCATGCACCATGCCTCTAATATGCTAGCAACTCACAGCGTGCACCATGGACTATGCTCTTTCTCCTATGTTAGCCTCTCACAGTGTGCACCATGCACCGTGCTGTTTCTCCTGCGTTAGCCGCTCACAGCTTGAACCACGCACCCTGCTCTTTCCTATGTTACTCAACCACAGCTTGCACAGCGCACCATGCTTTCACTCTCCTATGTTAGCCTCTCAGTGCTTGCTCCAAGTACAATGATCTCTTTCCCCCCTGTGTTAGCCACTCACAGCTTGCACCACAAACCATGCTCTCTCTTCTGTTAGCCACTCACAGTTTGCACCATCCCCGTGCTCTGTCTCGTGCATTAGCCACTCACTGCTCATAGCACACACCATGCTCTTTCTCCTATGTTAGCCACTCACAGTTTGCCCCACAAACCATGCTCTCTCACTCCCACATTAGCCACTCACAGCTTGCACCATGCACCATGCTGTCACTCCTATGTTAGCCACTCACAGTTTGCACCACAAACCATGCTCTCTCACTCCTATGTTAGCCACCACAACTTGCACCATATATTCAATGCTCTCTGCTATGTTCATCACTCACAGCTTGCACCCACAAACCATGCTCTTTTCCCTTTGTTAGCCACCTCAGCTTCATTAATGCACCAGGCTCTCCTATGTTAGCCACTCAGAGTTTCACCATGCACCTTCTCTCTTCCTACGTCATCCCTCTAACTTGCACCATGCACCTTGCTCTCTCTCCTATGTTAGCCCACACAGCTTGCGGCATGCACCATGCCCTCTCTCCAATGTTAGCCACCACAGCATGGACCATGCCCTATGCTCTTCTCCTGTTAGCCTCCTCACAGCTGCACTCATGCACCGTGTTTTTCTCCTGTTTGTCAGCTTCACAGCTTGCTCCAAGACCTGCTCTTTCCTATAGTTAGTCACCCACAGCTTGCACCTTCCACGCACCATGCTCTTTCTCTCCCATGTTAGCCACTCAGTGCTTTGCACCAAGGCACCATGATCTCTCTCCCTTAGTTAGCCACTCACGGCTTGCACCACAAACCATGCTCTCTTCTGTTAGCACTCACAGTTTGTACCATCCACCATGTCTCTGTCTCATACATTAGCCACTCACTGCTCATAGCACTCACCATGCTCTCTCCTATAGTAGCCACTCACGGCTTGCACCACAAACCATGCTCTTTTACCAATGTTAGCCACTCACAGCTTGCACCACAAACCATGCTCTCTCTCCTGTTAGATACTCATAACTTGCACTGTAAACCATGCACTCTCTCTCTCCTACGTTAGTCAATCACCGCTTGCATCATGCACCATGCACTCTCCCCTCTAAGCTAGCCACTCACAGCTTACACCATGCACCATGCTTTCTCTCCTATGTTAGCCACTCACAGCTTGTAACACGAATCATCATTTTTCCTGTTCGCCACTCGCAGCTTGGACAACGCACCATGCTCTCTCTCCTATGTTAGCCACTCACAGCTTGCACAACAAACCAAGCTCTTTTTCCTGTGATAGCCAGTCACAGCTTGCATTATGCACCATGCTCTCTCCCCTCTAAGTTAGCCGTTCACAGCTTGCACCATGCACCATGCTCTCTCTCCTATGTTAGCCACTCACAACTTGTAACACAAATGATGATTTTTCCTCTTAGCCACTCACAACTTATACAACGCACCATGCTGTCTCTCCTATGATAGCCAATCACAGCTTGCACAACATACCATGCTCTTTTTCCTGTGTTAGCCACTCTCAGCTTACAGAATGCACCGTACTCTCTCTCCTATGTTAGCGACTCACAGCCTGCACCACAAACCATGCTTTCTCTCCTAAGTTAGCCACTCACAGCTTTCACCTCACACCATGCTCTCTCTCCTGTTAGCCACTCAGAACTTGCACCACAAACCATGCTCTTTTTCCTGTGTTAGCCACTCTCAGCTTGCAGAATGCTCCATGCTCTCTCTCTTATGTTAGCCACTCTCAGCTTGCACCACAAACCATGCTCTCTCTCTCCTATGTTAGTCACTCACAATTTGCACTACAAACCATGCTCTCTCTCCTATGTTAGCCACTCCCAGCGTGCACCACACACCATGCTCTCGCTCCTATGTTAGAAAATCACAGTTGGCACCACAAACCATTCTGTCTCTCTCCTATGTTAGCCACTCACAACTTGCACCATGCACCATGCTCATTCTCCTATGTTAGCCACTCACAGCTTGCACCATTCACCATGCTCTCTGTCAATGTTAGTCCCTCACAGCTGCTAGCACCATGCTCTACTGCACGCGCCTATCAGCCCACACAATTTGCACCACAAACCATGCTCTCTCTCTCCTATGTTAGCCACTCACAGCTTTACTACGACCATGCTCTCGCTCCTATATCGCCACACACAATTTGCACCACAAACTGCTTCTCTCTCTCTCTCCTATGTTAGCCACTCACAGCTTGCACCACGCACCATGCTCTCTCTCCTATGTTAACCAGTCAGAGCTTGCACCACGCACCTTGCTCTCTTTCCTACTTTAGCCACTCACAACTTGCACCATGCACCATGCTCTGTCTCCTAAGTTAGCCACTCACCGTTTGCACCACAAACCATGCTCTGTCTCCTATGTTAGCCATTCATAGCTTGCACCGAGCAACATGATCTCTCTCATATGTTAGCCACTCACAGTTTGCACCACAAACCATGCTGTCTCCTATGCTAGCCACTCACAGTTTGCACCACAAACCATGCTCTCTCTCCTATGTTAGCCACTCACAGCTATCACCATGCACCATGATCTCGCTCCTATGTTAGCCACTCACAGTTTGGACCGTGCACAATGCTCTCTGCTATGTTAACCACTTATAGCTTGCACCACAAACCATGCTCTTTTTCCTGTGTTAGCCACTCTCAGCTTGCACAATGCACCATGCTCTCTCTCCTATGTTAGCCACTCACAGCTTGCAACACGCACCTTGCTATCTTTCCTACGTTAGCCACACATAACTTGCACCACGCACCATGCTTTCTCCCCTCTAAGTTTGCCACTCACAGCTTGCACCACGCACCTTGCTCTATCTCCTGTGTTAGCCACTCACTGCTTGCACCACACACCATGCTGTCTTTCCTAAGTTAGCCACTACAGCTTACACAACGCAACATGCTTTCTTTCCTATGTTAGCCACTCACAGCTTACACCACACACCATGCTCTCTGTCCTTTGTTAGCCACTCACAGCTTGTAACACAAACCATGATTTTTCCTGTTAGCCACTCACAGCTTGTACAATCCACCATGCTCTCTCTCCTATGTTAGCCACTCACAGCTTGCACCACACACCATGCTCTCACTCCTATGTTAGCCACTTACAGCTTAGAACACAAACCATGCTCTTTTTCCTGTGTTAGCAACTCACAGCTTGTACAACGCACCATGCTCTCTCTCCTATGTTAGCCACTCACAGCTTGCACCACGCACCATGATCTCGCTCCTATGTTAGCCACTGACAGTTTGCACCATGCACAAAGCTCTCTGCTATGTTAACCACTCATAGCTTGCACCACAAACCATGCTCTTTTTCCTGTGTTAGCTACTCTCAGCTTGCACAATGCACCATACTCTCTCCCCAATGTTAGACACACACAGCTTACACCACGCACCTTGCTCTTTCTTTCGTTAGCCACTCACAACTTGCACCACGCACCATGCTCTCACTCCTATCTTAGCCACTCACAGTTTGCACATCAAACCATGCTCTCTCTCTATCCTATGTTTGCCACACACAGCTTGCACCATGCACCATGCTGTAGCTCCTATATCAGCCACTCACAGTCTGCACCATGCTCAATGCTCTCTGCTATGCTAACCACTCACAGCTTGCACCACAATCCATGATCTTTTTCCTATGTTCGCCACTCTCAGCTTGGGCAATGCACCATGCACTCTCTAGTATTGTAGCCTCTCACAGCTTGCACCACGCACCTTGCTCTCTTTCCTACGTTAGCCACTCACAACTTGCACCATGCACCATGCTCTGTCTCCTAAGTTAGCCACTCACATCTTGCACCATGCACCATGCTCTCTCTCCTATGTTAGCCACTCACAGTTTGCACCACAAACCATGCTCTGTCTCCTATGTTAGCCACTCATAGCTTGCTCCATGCACCATGGTCTCTCTCCAATGTTAGCCAGTCACAGTTTGCACCACAAACTATGCTGTCTCCTATGTAAGAAACTCATAGCTTGCACCATGCACTATTCTCTCTCTCCTATGTTAGCCACTCACAGCTTGCACCACGCACCATGATCTCGCTCCTATGTTAGCCACTCACAGTTTGCACAATGCACAATGCTCACTGCCATGTTAACCAATCATAGCTTGCACCACAAACCATGCTCTTATTCCTGTGTTAGCCACTCTCAGCTTGCACAATGCACAATGCTCTCTCTCCAATGTTAGCCACTCACAGCTTGCACCATGCACCTTGCTCTCTTTCCTACATTAGCCACTCACAACTTGCACCATGCACCATGCTCTCTCCCCTCTAAGTTAGCCACTCACAGCTTGCACCATGCACCATGCTCTATCTCCTGTGTTAGTTACTCACAGCTTGCACCATGCACCATGCCATCCCTCTCCTATGTTAGCCACTCACATCTTGCACCACACAACATGCTCTCTCTCCCATGTTAGCCACTCACAGCTTGCACCACACACCTTGCTCTCTCTCCAATGTTAACAACTCACATCCTGCACCACGCACCTTGCTCTCTTTCCTATGTTTGACACTCACAGCTTGCACCATGCACCATGCTTTCTTTCCTATGTTAGCCACTCACAGCTTGCACCATGCACCATGCTTTCTTTCCTATGATAGCCACTCACAGCTTGTACAACCCACCATGCTCTCTCTCCTATGTTAGCCACTCACAGCTTGAACCACACACCATGCTCTCACTCCTTTGTTAGCCACTCACAGTTTGCACCATGCACAATGCTCTCTGCTATGTTAACCAATCATAGCTTGCACCACAAACCATGCTCTTTTTCCTGTGTTAGCCACTCTCAGCTTGCACAATGCACGATGCTCTCTACTATGTTAGCCACTCACAGCTTGCACCATGCACCTTGCTCTCTTTCCTACGTTAGCCACTCACAACTTGCACCATGCACCATGCTCTCTCCCCTCTAAGTTAGCCACTCACAGCTTGCACCATGCACCATGCTCTATCTCCTGTGTTAGCCACTCACAGCTTGCACCATGCACCATGCCCTCTCTCCCATGTTAGCCACTCACATCTTGCACCACACAAAATGCTCTCTCTCCCATGTTAGCCACTCACAGCTTACACCACACACCTTGCTCTCTCTCCTATGTTAGCCACTCACAACTTGCACCACGCACTGTGCTCTCTTTCCTATGTTAGCCACTCACAGCTTGCACCACGCACCATGCTTTCATTCCTGTGTTAGCCACTCACAGCTTGCACCAACACCATGCTCTCACTCCTTTGTTAGCCACTCACAGTTTGCACCATGCACAATGCTCTCTGCTAAGTTAACCAATCATAGCTTGTTCCACAAACCATGCTCTTTTTCCTGTGTTAGCCACTCTCAGCTTGCACAATGCACGATGCTCTCTACTATGTTAGCCACTCACAGCTTGCACCATGCACCTTGCTCTCTTTCCCTCATGTTAGCCACTCATGCTACACCATGCACCATGCTCTCTCCCCTAGTTAGCCACTCACAGCTTGCACCCATGCACCATGCTCTATCTCCTGTGTTAGCTCACTCAGCTTGCACCATGCACCATGCCCTCTCTCCTATGTTAGCAACTCATCTTGCACCACAAAATGCTCTCTCCCATGTTAGCTACTCACAGCTTACACCACCACCTTGCTCTCTCTCCATGTTAGCCACTCACAACTTGCACCACGACTGTGCTCTCTTTCCTATGTTAGCCACTCACAGCTTGCACCACGCACCATGCTTCTCTTCCTGTGTTAGCCACTCACAGCTTGCACCAACACCATGCTCTCACTCCTTTGTTAGCCACTAACAACTTGCACCACACACCATGCTCTCTTTCATATGTTAGCCACTCACAGCTTGCACCACGCACCATGCTTTCTTTCCTATGATAGCCACTCACAGCTTGTACAACCCACCATGCTCTCTCTCCTATGTTAGCCACTCACAGCTTGCACCACACACCATGCTCTCACTCCTTTGTTAGCCACTCACAGTTTGCACCATGCACAATGCTCTCTGCTATGTTAACCACTCATAGCTTGCACCACAAACCATGCTCTTTCCTGTGTTAGCCACTCACAGCTTGCACAATGCACCATGCTCTCTCACTTGTTAGCCACTCACAGCTTGCACCACGACCTGCTCTCTTCCCATGTTAGCCACTCTCAGCTTGCACCATGCACCATGCTCTCCCTCCTATGTTAGCCACCACAGCTTGCACATGCACCATGCTCTCTCTCCTATGTTAGCCACTCACAACTTGCACCACGCACTGTGCTCTCTTTCCTATGTTAGCCACTCACAGCTTGCACCACGCACCATGCTTTCTTTCCTATGTTAGCCACTCACAGCTTGCACCAACACCATGCTCTCTCTCATTTGTTAGCCACTAAAAACTTGCACCACACCCCATGCTCTCTTTCCTATGTTAGCCACTCACAGCTTGCACCACAAACTATGCTCTCTCTCTCCTATGTTAGCCACTCACAGTTTGCACCACACACCAAGCTCTCACTCCTATGTTAGCCACTCAGAGTTTGTACCATGTTCAATGCTCTCTGCTATGTTCACCACTCACAGCTTGGAAAATAAACCATGCTCTTTTTCCTATGTTAGCCACTCTCAGCTCGCACAATGCACCATGCTCTCTCTTCTACGTTAGCCACTCACAGCTTGCACCACGCACCCTGCTCTCTTTCCTATGTTAGCCACTCACGTTGCACCATGCACCATGCCTCTCTCTCATGTTAGCCACACACAGCTCTTGCTCCATGCACCATGCTCCTCTCCCTATGTTAGCAACTCACAGCGTGCCCCATGGACTATGCTCTTCTCCCATGTTAGCCTCTCACAGGCGCACCATGCACATCGGTTGTTTCTCCTGTGTTAGCCGCTGCCAGCTTGAACCACGCACCCTGCTCTTTCCTATGTTACTCACCCACAGCTTGCACAACACACCATGCTCTCTCTCTCCTATGTTAGCCAATCAGTGCTTGCACCAAGTACCATAATCTCTCTCCCCTGTGTTAGCCACTCACAGCTTGCACCACAAATCATGCTTTCTCTTCTGTTAGCCACTCACAGTTTGCACCATTCATCATGCTCTGTCTCGTACATTAGCCACTCACTGCTCACAACACACAACATGCTCTCTCTCCTATGTTAGTCACTCTCAGCTTGCACTACAAATCATGCCCTTTTACCTGTGTTAGCCACTCACAGCTTGCACCATGCACCATGCTTTCTTTCCTATATTAGCCACTCACAGCTTGCACCAACACCATGCTCTCTCTCCTTTGTTAGCCACTAATAACTTGCACCACACACCATGCTCTCTTTCCTATGTTAGCAACTCACAGCTTGCACCATGCACCATGCTTTCTTTCCTATGATAGCCACTCACAGCTTGTACAACGCACCATGCTCTCTCTCCTATGTTAGCCACTCACAGCTTGAACCACACACCATGCTCTCACTCCTTTGTTAGCCACTCACAGTTTGCACCATGCACAATGCTCTCTGCTATGTTAACCAATCATAGCTTGCACCACAAACCATGCTCTTTTTCCTGTGTTAGCCACTCCCAGCTTGCACAATGCACGATGCTCTCCTACTATGTTAGCCACTCACAGCTTTGCACCATGCACCTTGCTCCTCTTCCCACATTAGCCACTCACAACTTGCACCATGCACCATGCTCTCTCCTCTGTTAGCCACCACAGCTTGCACCACGCACCATGCTCTCATCTCCTGTGTTAGCCTCCTCACAGCTTGCACCATGCACCATGCCCCTCTCTCCTATGTTAGCCACTCACATCTTGCACCATGCAAAATGCTCTCTCCCATGTTAGCTACTCACAGCTTACACCACACACCTTGCTCTCCTCTCCTATGTTAGCCACTCACAACTTGCACCACGTGACTGTGCTCTCTTCCCATGTTAGCCACTCTACAGCTTGCACCACACACCATGCTTTCTCTTTGTTAGCCACTCACAGCTTGCACCAACACCATGTTCCTCACTCCTTGTTAGCCACTAACAACTTGCTCCACACACCATGCTCTCTTTCGTATGTTAGCCACTCACAGCTTGCACCACGCACCATGCTTTCTTTCCATGATAGCCACTCACAGCTTGTACAACCCACCATGCTTCCTCTCTTTGTTAGCCACTCACAGCTTTCACCACACACCATGCTTTCACCTTTGTTAGCCACTCACAGTTTGCACCATGCACAATGCTCTCTGCTATGTTAACCAATCATAGCTTGCACCACAAACCATGCTCTTTTTCCTGTGTTAGCCACTCTCAGCTTGCACAATGCACGATGCTCTCTACTATGTTAGCCACTCACAGCTTGCACCACGCACCTTGTTATCTTTCCTACGTTAGCCACTCACAACTTGCACCATGCACCATGCTATCTCCCCTCTAAGTTAGCCACTCACAGCTTGCACCACGCACCATGCTCTATCTCCTGTGTTAGCCCCTCACAGCTTGCACCATGCACCATGCCCTCTCTCTCCTATGTTAGCCACTCACATCTTGCACCACGCAACATGCTCTCTCTCCCATGTTAGCCACTCACAACTTGCACCACGCACTGTGCTCTCTTTCCTATGTTAGCCACTCACAGCTTGCACCACGCACCATGCTTTCTTTCCTATGTTAGCCACTCACAGCTTGCACCAACACCATGCTCTCTCTCTTTGTTAGCCACTAACAACTTGCACACATGCCATGCTCTCTCCATGTTAGCCAATCACAGTTGGCACCACAAACCATGCCTCTCTTCTATGTTAGCCACTCACAGCTTGCACCACACACCATGCTCTCTTTCCTGTTAGCCACTCACAACTTGCACCACAAACCATGCTCTCTCTCTTAAGTTAATCACTCACAGTTTGCACCACAAACCATGCTCTCTCTCCCCCATGTTAGCCTCCCATAGCTTGCACCATGCAACATGCTCTCTCTCCTATGTTAGCCACTCACAGTTTTCATTACAAACTATGCTGTCTCCTATGTTAGACACTCATAGCTTGCAACATGCACTATGCTCTCTCTCCTATGTTAGCCACTCATAGCTTGCACCGCACTCCATGCTCTCGCTCCTGTGTTAGCCACTCACAGTTTGCACCACCATGCTCTCTCCTATGTTGTCCACTCACAGCTTGCACCACGAACCATGCTCTCTCTCCTATGATAGCCACTCACAGCTTGCTCACACACCATGCCATCTCTCCAGTTAGCCTCTCTCATCTTGCACCACAAACCATACTATCTCTCTCCTATGTTAGTCACTCACAATGTGCACCACAAGCCATGCTGTCTCTCCTATGTTAGCCACTCACAGCGTGCACCATGCACCATGCTCTTTCTCCTCTGTTAGCCTCTCACAGCGTGCACCATGCACTATGCTGTTTCTCTTGTGTTAGCCACTCACTGCTTGCACCTCACACTCTGCTCTCTTTCCTATGTTAGTCACTCACAACTTGCACAACACACCATGCTCTCTCTCTCTCCTATGTTAGCCACTCAGTGCTTGCACGAAGTACCATAATCTCTCTCCCCTGTGTTAGCCACTCACAGCTTGCACCACAAATCATGCTCTCTTCTGTTAGCCACTCAGGTTTGCACCATTCATTGTGCTCTGTCTCGTACATTATCCACTCACTGCTCATAACACACACCATGCTCTCTCCTATGTTAGCCACTCTCAGCTTGCACTACAAACCATGCCCTTTTACCTGTGTTAGCCACTCACAGCTTGCACCACAATCCATGCTCTTTCTCCTGTTAGAAACTCTTAGCTTGCACCGTAAACCATGCTCTCTCTCTCCTACGTTTTCCAATCACCACTTGCATCATGCACCATGCTCTCTCCCTTCTAAGTTAGCCACTTACAGCTTGCACAATGCACAATGCTATCTGCTATGTTAACCAATCATAGCTTGCACCACAAACCATGTTCTTTTTCCTGTGTTAGCCACTCTCAGCTTGCACAATGCACGATGCTCTCTCTCTCCAATGTTAGCCACTCACAGCATGGACCATGCCCTATGCTCTTTCTCCTATGTTAGCCTCTCACAGCGTGCACCATGCACCGTGCTGTTTCTCCTGTGTTAGCTTATGCTTGCACCATGCACCCTGTTCTCTTTCCTATGTTAGTCACCCACAGCTTGCACCACGACCATGCTATCTCTCTCCTCTGTTAGCCACTCAGTGCTTGCACCAAGTACCATGATCTCTCTCCCTGTGTTAGCCACTGCCAGCTTGCACCACAAACCATGCCTCTCTTCTGTTAGCCACCACAGTTTGCACCATCCACTGTGCCTGTCTCGCACATTAGCCACTCACTGCCCATAGCACACACCATGCTCACTCCTTGTTAGCCACTCACAGTTTGCACCATGCACAATGCTCTCTGCTATGTTAACCAATCATAGCTTGCACCACAAACCATGCTCTTTTCTTGTGTTAGCCACTCTCAGCTTGCACAATGCACGATGCTCTCTACTATGTTATCCACTCACAGCTTGCACCACGCACTGTGCTCTCTTTCCTATGTTAGCCACTCACAGCTTGCACCACACACCATGCTTTCTTTCCTTTGTTAGCCACTCACAGCTTGCACCAACACCATGCTCTCACTCCTTTGTTAGCCACCTCACAACTTGCACCACACACCATGCTCTCTTTCATATGTTAGCAACTCACAGCTTGCACACACGCACCATGCTTTCTTTCCTATGATAGTCACTCACAGCTTGTACAACCCACCATGCCTTCTCCTATGTGTTAGCCACTCACAGCTTGCAACACACACCATGCTCTCACTCCTTTATTAGCCACTCACAGTTTGCACCATGCACAATGCTTCCTCCTATGTTAGCCACTCACAGCTTGCACCATGCACCATGCTCTCTCTCCTATGTTAGCCACTCACAGCTTGCACCATGCACCATGCTCTCTCCCATGTTAGCCACTCACAGCTTGCACCATGCACCATGCTCTCTTTCCTATGTTAGCCACTCACAGCTTGCACCATGCACCATGCTCTCTCTCTAGTTAGCCACTCACAGCTTGCACCACGCACCATGCTCTCTCTCCTATGTTAGCCACTCACAGCTTGCACCACAACACCATGCTCTCTCTCCTATGTTAGCCACTCACAGCTTGCACCATGCACCATGCTCTCTCTCCTATGTTAGCCACTCACAGCTTGCACCATGCACCATGCTCTTTCTCCTATGTTAGCCACTCACAGCTTGCACCACGCACCGTGCTCTCTTTCCTATGTTAGCCACTCACAGCTTGCACCTACACACCATGCTTTCTTTCCTTTGTTAGCCACTCACAGCTTGCACCAACACCATGCTCTCACTCCTTTGTTAGCCACTAACAACTTGCACCACACACCATGCTCTCTTTCATATGTTAGCAACTCACAGCTTGCACCACGCACCATGCTTTCTTTCCTATGTTAGCCACTCACAGCTTGCAACACACACCATGCTCTCACTCCTTTGTTAGCCACTCACAGTTTGCACCATGCACAATGCTCTCCTATGTAACCTAATCCTAGCTTGCACCACAAACCATGCTCTTTTTCTCCTGTGTTAGCCACTCTCAGCTTGCACCATGCACCATGCTCTCTCCTATGTTAGCCACTCACAGCTTGCACCACGCACCATGCTCTTTCTCCTATGTTAGCCACTCACAGCTTGCACCATGCACCATGCTCTCTCTCCTGTGTTAGCCACTCACAGCTTGCACCACGCACCATGCTCTCTCTCCTATGTTAGCCACTCACAGCTTGCACCACGCACCATGCTCTCTCTCCTATGTTAGCCACTCACAGCTTGCACCAAGACCATGCTCTCTCTCCTTTGTTAGCCACTCACAGCTTGCACCACGCACCATGCTCTCTTCCTATGTTAGCCACTCACAGCTTGTACAACCCACCATGCTCTCTCTCCTATGTTAGCCACTCACAGCTTGCACCACACACCATGCTCTCGCTCATTTGTTAGCCACTTACAGCTTGCACCACAAATCATGCTCTCTCTCCTGTGTTAGCCACTCAGCTTGCACAATGACCATGCTCTTCCAATGTTAGCCACTCACAGTTGGCACCACAAACCATGCCCTCTCTTCTATGTTAGCCACTCACAGCTTGCACCACACACCATGCTCTCTTTCCTGTTAGCCACTCAGAACTTGCACCACAAACCATGCTCTCTCTCCTAAGTTAATCACTCACAGTTTGCACCACAAACCATGCTCTCTCTCCCCCATGTTAGCCTCCCATAGCTTGCACCATGCAACATGCTCTCTCTCCTATGTTAGCCACTCACAGTTTTCATTACAAACTATGCTGTCTCCTATGTTAGACACTCATAGCTTGCAACATGCACTATGCTCTCTCTCCTATGTTAGCCACTCATAGCTTGCACCGCACTCCATGCTCTCGCTCCTGTGTTAGCCACTCACAGTTTGCACCATGCACCATGCTCTCTCCTATGTTGTCCACTCACAGCTTGCACCACGAACCATGCTCTCTCTCCTATGATAGCCACTCACAGCTTGCTCACACACCATGCTCTCTCTGCAGTTAGCCTCTCTCATCTTGCACCACAAACCATACTATCTCTCTCCTATGTTAGTCACTCACAATGTGCACCACAAGCCATCCTGTCTCTCCTATGTTAGCCACTCACAGCGTGCACCATGCACCATGCTCTTTCTCCTCTGTTAGCCTCTCACAGCGTGCACCATGCACTATGCTGTTTCTCTTGTGTTAGCCACTCACTGCTTGCACCTCACACTCTGCTCTCTTTCCTATGTTAGTCACTCACAACTTGCACAACACACCATGCTCTCTCTCTCCTATGTTAGCCACTCAGTGCTTGCACGGTACCTATAATCTCTCTCCTGTGATAGCCACTCACAGCTTGCACCACAAATCATGCTCTCTTCTGTTAGCCACTCAGTTTCGGTAACCATTCATTGTGCTCTGTCTCGTACATTATCCACTCACTGCTCATAACACACACCATGCCTCTCTCCTATGTTAGCCACCTCAGCTTGCACTACAAACCATGCCCTTTACCTGTGTTAGCCACCACAGCTTGCACCACAATCCATGCTCTCTCTCCTGTTAGAAACCTTAGCTTGCAATCAGAACCATGCTCTCTCTCTCCCACGTTTTCCAATCACCACTTGCATCATGCACTATGTCTCTCCCTTCTAGTTAGCCACTTACAGCTTGCACAATGCACAATGCTCTCTGCTATGTTAACCAATCATAGCTTGCACCACAAACCATGTTCTTTTTCCTGTGTTAGCCACTCTCAGCTTGCACAATGCACGATGCTCTCTCTCTCCAATGTTAGCCACTCACAGCATGGACCATGCCTATGCTCTTTCTCCTATGTTAGCCTCTCTGGCGTACCATGCACCGTGCTGTTTCTCCTGTGTTAGCCGCTCGCAGCTTGCACCATGCACCCTGCTCTCTTTCCTATGTTAGTCACCCACAGCTTGCACTACGCACCATGCTCTCTCTCTCCTATGTTAGCCACTCAGTGCTTGCACCAAGTACCATGATCTCTCTCCCCTGTGTTAGCCACTCACGGCTTGCACCACAAACCATGCTCTCTCTTCTGTTAGCCACTCACAGTTTGCACCATCCACCGTGCTCTGTCTCGCACATTAGCCACTCACTGCTCATAGCACACACCATGCTCTCTCTCCTATGTTAGCCACTCACAGCTTGCACCACAAACCATGCTCTTTTACCAATGTTAGCCACTCACAGCTTGCACCACAAACCATGCTCTCTCTCCTGTTAGATACTCATAGCTTGCACCGTAAACCATGCACTCTCTCTCCTATGTTAGTCAATCACCGCTTGCTTCATGCACTATGCACTCTCCCCTCTAAGTTAGCCACTCACAGCTTACACCATGCACCATGCTCTCTCTTCTATGTTAGCCACTCACAGCTTGTACCACAAACCATGCTCTTTTTCCTGTGTTAGCCAGTCACAGCTTGTACAATGCACCATGCTCTCTCTCCTATGTTAGCTACTCACAGCTTGCACCATGCTCTATACTCTGTCTCCTATGTTAGCCACTTACAGCTTGCACCATGCACCATGCTCTCGCTCCTATGTTAGCCACTCACAGTTTGCACCACAAACCATGCTCTCTCTCCTATGTTAGCCACTCACAGTTTGCACCACGCACCATGCTCTCACTCCAATGTTAGCCACTCAGAGTTTGTACCATGTTCATGTCTTTATATTCACCACTCACAGCTTGGAAAACAAACCATGCTCTTTTTCCTATGTTAGCCACTCTCAGCTCGCAGAATGCACCATGCTCTCTCTTCTACGTTAGCCACTCACAGCTTGCACCACGCACCCTGCTCTCTTTCCTATGTTAGCCACTCACAAGTTGCACCATGCACCATGCTCTCTCTCCTATGTTAGCCACACACAGCTTGCTCCATGCACCATGCTCTCTCTCCTATGTTAGCAACTCACAGCGTGCACCATGAACTATGCTCTTTCTCCTATGTTAGCCTCTCACAGCGTGCACCATGCACCGTGCTGTTTCTCCTGTGTTAGCCGCTCACAGCTTGAACCACGATCCTGCTCTTTCCTATGTTACTCACCCACAGCTTGCACAACACACCATGCTCTCTCTCTCCTATGTTAGCCACTCAGTGCTTGCACCAAGTACCATAATCTCTCTCCCCTGTGTTAGCCACTCACAGCTTGCACCACAAATCATGCTTTCTCTTCTGTTAGCCACTCACAGTTTGCACCATTCACCGTGCTCTGTCTCGTACATTAGCCACTCACTGCTCACAACACACACCATGCTCTCTCTCCTATGTTAACCACTCTCAGCTTGCACTCAAACCATGCCCTTTTACCTGTGTTAGCCACTCACAGCTTGCACCACAAACCATGCTCTCTCTCCTGTTAGAAACTCTTAGCTTGCACCGTAAACCATGCTCTCTCTCTCCTACGTTTGCCAATCACCACTTGCATCATGCACCATGGTCTTTCCCCTCTGAGTTAGCCACTCACAGCTTGTACCATGCACCATGCTCTCTCTCCTATGTTAGCCACGCACAGCTTGTAACACAAACCATGATTTTTCATGTTAGCCACTCGCAGCTTGTAAAATGCACCATGCTCTTTCTCCGTTAGCCACTCACAGCTTGTAACACAAACCATGATTTTTCCTGTTTGCCACTCACAGCTTGTACAACGCACCGTGCTCTCTCCTATGGTAGCCACTCACAGTTTGCACCACAAACCATGCTCTTTTTCCTGTGTTAGCCAGTCACAGCTTGTACAATGCACCATGCTCTCTCTCCTATGTTAGCTACTCACAGCTTGCACCATGCACAATGCTCTCTCTCCTATGTTAGTCACTCATAGTTTGCACCACAAACTATGCTGTCTCCTATGTTAGCAACTCATAGCTTGCACCATGCTCTATACTCTGTCTCCTATGTTAGCCACTCACAGTTTGCACCACAAACCATGCTCTCTCTCCTATGTTAGCCACTCACAGTTTGCACCATGCACCATGCTCTCACTCCTATGTTAGCCACTCAGAGTTTGTACCATGTTCAATGCTCTCTGCTATGTTCATGACTCACAGCTTGGAAAACAAACCATGCTCTTTTTCCTATGTTAGCCACTCTCAGCTCTCACAATGCACCATGCTCTCTGTTCTACGTTAGCCACTCACAGCTTGCACCACGCACCTTGCTCTCTTTCCTACGTTAGCCACTCACAAGTTGCACCATGCACCATGCTCTCTCTCCTATGTTAGCCACACACAGCTTGCACCATGCACCATGCTCTCTCTCCTATGTTAGCTACTCACAGCGTGCACCATGGACTATGCTCTTTCTCCTATGTTAGCCTCCTCACAGCGTGCACTATGCACTGCGGTTGTTTCTCCTGTGTTAGCTGCTCACAGCTTGAACCACGCACCCTGTTCTTTCCTATGTTACTCACCTACAGATTGCACAGTGCACCATGCTCTCTCTCTCCTATGTTAGCCACTCAGTGCATGCTCAAAGTACTATGATCTGTCTCCCCTGTTTTAGCTACTCACAACTTGCACCACAAACCATGCTCTCTCTTCTATTAGCCCCTCACAGTTTTCACCATCCTCGTGCTCTGTCTCGTGCATTAGCCACTCACTGCTCATAGCACACACCATGCTCTTTCTTCTATGTTAGCAACTCACAGCTTGCACCATGCACCATGCTCTCACCCCTGTGTTAGCGACTCACAGTTTGCACCACAAACCAGGCTCTCCCCTATGTTAGCCACTCACAGCTTGCACCACAAACCATACTCATTTTCCTGTGTTAGCCACTCTCAGCTTGCACAATGCACCATGCTCTCTCTCCTATGTTAGCCACTCACAGCTTGCTCACACACCATGCTCTCTCTCCTGTTAGCCACTCAATACTTACACCACAAACCATGCTCTCTCTCTCTGTGTTAGTCACTCACAGTTTGCCCCACAAACCATGTTGTCTCTCCTATGTTCTCCAATCACAGCGTGTACCATACACCGTGCTCTTTCTCCTGAGTTAGCCACTCACAGCGTGCACCATGCACTATGCACTTTCTCCTATGTCAGGCACTCACAGCGTGCACCATGCACCATGCTGTTTCTCCTGTGTTAGCCACTCACAGCTTGCACCATGCACCCTGCACTCTTTTCTGTGTTAGTCACTCACAGCTTGCACAATGCACCATGCTCTCTCTCTCTGCTGTGTTAGCCACTCAGTGCTTTCACCAAGTACCATGATCTCTCTCCTTTGTGTTAGCCACTCACAGCTTACACCACAAATCATTCTCTCTCTTCTGTTAGCCACTCACGGTTTGCACCATCCACCGTGCTCTGTCTCATACAATAGCCACTCACTGCTCACAGCACACCTGTACTCTCTATGTTAGCCACTCACAGCTTGCACCACAAACCATGCCCTTTTACCTATATTAGCACTCACAGCTTGCACCCACAACCATGCTCTCTCTCCTGTTAGATACTCATAGCTTGCAGTCAAACCATGCTCTCTCTCTCCTACTTTAGCCAATCACCGCTTGCATTGTGCACCATGCTCTCTCCACTCTTATTTAGCTTCTCACAGCTTGCACCATGCACCATGCTCTCTCTCTCCTATGTTAGCCACTCACTGCTTGTAACACAAACCATTATTTTTCCTGTTAGCCAATGCAGCTGGTACAACTCACCATGCACTCTCTCCTATGTTAGCCACTCACAGCACACCATAAACCATGCTTTTTTCCTGTGTTAGCCAGTCACGGCTTGTATCATTCACCATACTCTCCCTCAAAGTTATCCACTCACAGCTTGCACCATGCACCATGCTCTCTCTCTCCCTATGTTAGCCACACACAGCTTGTAACACAAACCATGATTTTTCCTGTTAGCCACTCACAGCTTTGTACAGTGCACATGCCATCTCTACTACTTTAGCCACTCACAGCTTGTAACACAAACCATTATTTTTTCCCAAAGCCACTCCACAGCTTGTGCTGTAACGCACCATGCTCTCTCCTATGTTAGCCACTCTGCCAGCTTGCACCACAAACCATGGTCTTTTTCCTGTGTAAGCCAGTCACAGCTTGCACAACGCACCATTCTCTATCTCCTATGTTAGCCACTCAGAGCTTGCACCATGCTCCATGCTCTCTCCTATTTTAGCCACTCACGGTTTGCACCACAAGCCATGCTCTTGTCTCCTATCTTAGCTCATTATAGCTTGCACCGCACCATGCTCTCTCTCTATGTTAGCCACTCACAGTTTGCACCACAGACTAATCTTTCTCCTCTGTTAGCGACTCATAGCTTGCACCATGCACTATGCTCTGTCTCCTATGTTAGCCACTCACATATTGCACCACGCACCATGCTCTCACTCCTATGTTAGCCACTCACAGTTTGCACCATGCTCAATGCTCTCTGCTATGTTAACCACTAACAGCTTGCACCAAAAACCATGCTCTTTTTTCTATGTTAGCCAATCACAGCTTGCGCAATGCACCATGTTCTCTCTCTCCCATGTTAGCCACTGACAGCTTGCACCATGCACCTTGCTCTTTTTCCTATGTTAGCCACTCACAGCGTGCACAATGCACTATGCTCTTTCTACTATGTTAGCCACTCACAGCATGCACCATGCACCATGCTGTTTCTCCTGTGTTAGCCACTCACATCTTGCACCACGCACCCTGCTCTCTTCCAATGTTAGCTCACCACAGCTTGCACAAACGCACCATGCTCTCTCTCCTATGTTAGCCACTCAGTGCTTGCACCAAGCATCATGATCTCTCTCCCCTGTGTTAGCCACTCACAGCTTGCACCACAAACCATGCTCTCTCTTCTGTTAGCCACTCACAGTTTGCACCATCCACCGTGCTCTGTCTCGTACATTAGCCACTCACTGCTCATAGCACACACCATGCTCTCTCTCCTATGTTAGCCACTCACAGCTTGCACCACAAACGATGCTCTTTTACCAATGTTAGCCACTCACAGATTGCATCACAAAAAATGCTCTCTCTCCTGTATGATACTCATAGCTTGCACCGTAAACCATGCACTCTCTCTCCTACGTTAGTCAATCACCGCTTGCTTCATGCACCATGCACTCTCCCCTCTAAGTTAGCCACTCACAGCCTACACAATGCACCATGCTCTCTCTTCTATGTTAGCCACTCACAGCTTGTACCACAAACCATGCTCTTTTTCCTGTGTTACCCAGTCACAGCTTGTACAATGCACCATGCTCTCTCTCCTATGTTAGCTACTCACAGCTAGCACCATGCACAATGCTCTCTCTCTCCTATGTTAGTCACTCATAGTTTGCACCACAAACTATGCTGTCTCCTATGTTAGCAACTCATAGCTTGCACCATGCTCTATACTCTGTCTCCTATGTTAGCCACTTACAGCTTGCACCATGCACCATGCTCTCGCTCCTATGTTAGCCACTCACAGTTTGCACCACAAACTATGCTCTCTCTGTCCTATGTTAGCCACTCACAATTTGCACCATGCACCATTCTCTCACTCCTATGTTAGCCACTCAGAGTTTGTACCATGTTCAATGCTCTCTGCTATGTTCACCACTCACAGCTTGGAAAACAAACCATGCTCTTTTTCCTTTGTTAGCCACCCTCAGCTCGCACAATGCACCATGCTCTCTCTTCTACATTAGCCACTCACAGCTTGCACCACGCACCCTGCTCTCTTTCCTATGTTAGCCACACACAGCTTGCTCCATGCACCATGCTCTCTCCCCTATGTTAGCCCCTCACAGCTGCACCATGCACCCTGCTGTTTCTCCTGTGTTACCACTCAGCTTGAACCACGCACCCTGCTCTTTCCTATGTTACTCACCCACAGCTTGCACAACACACCATGCTCTCTCTCTCCTATGTTAGCCACTCAGTGCTTGCACCAAGTACCATAATCTCTCTCCCCTGTGTTAGCCACTCACAGCTTGCACCACAAATCATGCTTTCTCTTCTGTTAGCCACTCACAGTTTGCACCATTCATCATGCTCTGTCTCGTACATTAGCCACTCACTGCTCACAACACACACCATGCTCTCTCTCCTATGTTAGCCACTCTCAGCTTGCACTACAAACCATGCCCTTTACCTGTGTTAGCCACTCACAGCTTGCACCACGCACCATGCTTTCTTTCCTATTAGCCACTCACAGCTTGCACCAACACCATGCTCTCTCTCCTTTGTTAGCCACTAATAACTTGCACCACACCATGCTCTCTTTCCTATGTTAGCAACTCACAGCTTGCACCATGCACCATGCTTTCTTTCCTATGATAGCCACTCACAGCTTGTACAACCCACCATGCTCTCACTCATATGTTAGCCACTCACAGCTTGCACCACACACCATGCTCTCACTCCTTTGTTAGCCACTCACAGTTTGCACCATGCACAATGCTCTCTGCTATGTTAACCAATCATAGCTTGCACCACAAACCATGCTCTTTTTCTGTGTTAGCCACTCTCAGCTTGCACAATGCACGATGCTCTCTACTATGTTAGCCACTCACAGCTTGCACCACGCACCTTGCTCTCTTTCCTACATTAGCCACTCACAACTTGCACCATGCACCATGCTCTCTCCTCTCTAAGTTAGCCACTCACAGCTTGCACCACGCACCATGCTCTATCTCCTGTGTTAGCCTCTCACAGCTTGCACCATGCACCATGCCCTCTCTCTCCTATGTTAGCCACTCACATCTTGCACCATGCAAAATGCTCTCTCTCCCATGTTAGCTACTCACAGCTTACACCACACACCTTGCTCTCTCTCCTATGTTAGCCACTCACAACTTGCACCACGCACTGTGCTCTCTTTCCTATGTTAGCCACTCACAGCTTGCACCACGCACCATGCTTTCTTTCCTGTGTTAGCCACTCACAGCTTGCACCAACACCATGCTCTCACTCCTTTGTTAGCCACTAACAACTTGCACCACACACCATGCTCTCTTTCATATGTTAGCCACTCACAGCTTGCACCACGCACCATGCTTTCTTTCCTATGATAGCCACTCACAGCTTGTACAACCCACCATGCTCTCTCTCTTTGTTAGCCACTCACAGCTTTCACCACACACCATGCTTTCACCTTTGTTAGCCACTCACAGTTTGCACCATGCACAATGCTCTCTGCTATGTTAACCAATCATAGCTTGCACCACAAACCATGCTCTTTTCCTGTGTTAGCCACTACTCAGCTTGCACAATGCACGATGCTCTCTACTATGTTAGCCACTCACAGCTTGCACCACGACCTTGCTCTCTTCCTATGTTAGCCACTCTCAACTTGCACCATGCACCATCTTCTCTCCTCTCTAAGTTAGCCACTCACAGCTCGCACCACTCACCATGCTCTATCTCCTGTGTTAGCCACTCACTGCTTGCACCATGCACCATGCCCTCTCTCTCCTATGTTAGCCACTCACATCTTGCACCACGCAACATGCTCTCTCTCCCATGTTAGCCACTCACAACTTGCACCACGCACTGTGCTCTCTTTCCTATGTTAGCCACTCACAGCTTGCACCACGCACCATGCTTTCTTTCCTGTGTTAGCCACTCACAGCTTGCACCAACACCATGCTCTCACTCCTTTGTTAGCCACTAACAACTCTGCACCACACACCATGCTCTCTTTCATGTTAGCCACTCACCAGCTTGCACCACGAACCATGCTTTCTTTCCATGATAGCCACTCACAGCTTGCACCACCCACCATGCTCTCTCTCCTATGTTAGCCACTCCACAGCTTGCACCACACACCATGCTCTCACTCCTTTGTTAGCCACTCACAGTTTGCACCATGCACAATGCTCTCTGCTATGTTAGCCAATCATAGCTTTCACCTAAAACCATGCTCTTTTTCCTGTAATGCCACTCTCAGCTTGCACAATGCACGATGCTCTCCTCATAGTTAGCCACTCACAGCTTGCACCCACGTGACCTTGGCTCTTCCCACGCTTGCCAATTAACAACTTTTTTTTTAATTTGATTTTCCACCTCCTCCTAGCTGCCGGCCACCCAGTGGCTGGCGCCTGGTCATTGGCCAACGGGCTTCCACCTCCACATCGGCCTCTGTCCTCCTGGATACTCCTGTGGCTTACCCCCATGGTGGAGCAGTGATGGGAGAGCTGAGGCATCCCGTAGAGACCAGAATTGGTCGGAGGACTGGCCTGGGGCTACATTGTCCGCGCGGGTTTCATGGAGGCCGCCGGCAGTTGTCCATTTTCCTTTCCGGGGAGGCGGGTCATGTGCACGACGCCCCAGCATCCGGGCCCTGCCTCCTGCTAAATTTTTGATCAAGGGTAGGTGGGTACTCCTAGCCTCCGCTAGAGTCCCTTCGCCCAGATGCTACTTTATCCTTCCCCCGGAGAAGGAGAGCAGTCCAACAGACGCTAATCCTTCTCCCCCGCTGCCCTCCACGCACTCGGGTCCATTCCCGAACCCGGTCGCCGGGCGTCAAGCGAATTCCAACTGGCTGCCACAGCGGCCCAGCCACCTGCCACATAACTTGCACCATGCACCATGCTCTCTCCTCTGCTAGCCACTCGCCAGCTTGCACCACGACCATGCCTCTCTCTCCTATGTTAGCCATCACATCTTGCACCACTGAACATGCTCTCTCCTCATGTTAGCCACTCAAATTGCACCACGACTGTGCTCTCTTTCCTATGTTAGCCACCCACAGCTTGCACCACGCACCATGCTTTCTTTCCTTTGTTAGCCACTCACAGCTTGCACCAACACCATGCTCTCTCTCATTTGTTAGCCACTAAAAACTTGCACCACACACCATGCTCTCTTTCCTATGTTAGCCACTCACAGTTTGCACCACGCACCATGCTCTCACTCCTATGTTAGCCACTCACAGTTTGTACCATGTTCAATGCTCTCTGCTATGTTCACCACTCACAGCTTGGAAAACAAACCATGCTCTTTTTCCTATGTTAGCCATTCTCAGCTCGCACAATGCACCATGCTCTCTCTTCTATGTTAGCCACTCACAGCTTGCACCACGCACCCTGCTCTCTTTCCTATGTTTGCCACTCACAAGTTGCACCATGCACTATGCTCTCTCCATGTTAGCCATACGCCAGCTTGCTCCATGCACCATGCTCTCTCTCCTGATGTGTTAGCAACTCACAGCGTGCACCATGGACTATGCTCTTTCTCCCATACATTTCACTTACGTGTACACCATGCACCGTGCTGTTTCTCCTGTGTTAGCCGCTCACAGCTTGAACCACGCACCCTGCTCTTCCTATGTTACTAACCCATGCTTGCACAACACACCATACTCTCTCTCTCCTATATTAGCCACTCAGTGCTTGCACCAAGTACCATAATCTCTCTCCTGTGTTAGCCACTCATGGCTTGCACCACAAATTATGCTTCTCTTCTGTTAGCCACTCACAGTTTGCACCATTCATCGTGCTCTGTCTCGTACATTAGCCACTCACTGCTCACAACACACACCATGCTCTCTCTCCTATGTTAGCCACTCTCAGCTTGCACTACAAACCATGCCCTTTTACATGTGTTAGCCACTCACAGCTTGCACCACAAACCATGCTCTCTCTCCTGTTAGAAACTCTTAGCTTGCACCGTAAACCATGCTCTCTCTCTCCTACGTTTGCCAATCGCCACTTGCATCATGCACCATGCTCTCTCCCCTCTAAGTTAGCCACTCACAGCTTGTACCATGCACCACGCTCTCTCTCCTATGTTAGCCACTCACAGCTTGTAACACAAACCATGATTTTTCATGTTAGCCACTGCTAGCTTGTAAAATGCACCCTGCTCTTTCTCCTATATTAGCCACTCAGCTTACCTAAACCATACTCTCTCTTCCTATGTTTAGTAACTCACAGCTTGCACCACGAGACCATGTTTCCTCACCCCAAAGAGCGACTCACAGTTTGCACCACAAACCAAGCTCCCCCCTATGTTAGCCACTCACAGCTTGCACCACAAACCATACTCATTTTCCTGTGTTAGCCACTCTCAGCTTGCACAATGCACCATGCTCTCTCTCCTATGTTAGCCACTCACAGCTTGCTCACACACCATGCTCTCTCTCCTGTTAGCCACTCAATACCTACACCAAAAACCATGCTCTCTCTCTCCTATGTTAGTCACTCACAGTTTGCCCCACAAACCATGTTGTCTCTCCTATGTTCTCCACTCACAGCGTGTACCATACACCATGCTCTTTCTCCTGTGTTAGCCACTCACAGTATGCACCATGCACTATGCTCTTTCTCCTATGTCAGGCACTCACAGCGTGCACCATGCACCATGCTGTTTCTCCTGTGTTAGTCACTCACAGCTTGCACAATGCACCATGCTCTCTCTCTGCTGTGTTAGCCACTCAGTGCTTTCACCAAGTACCATGATCTCTCTCCCTTTTGTGTTAGCCACTCACAGCTTACACCACAAATCATTCTCTCTCTTCTGTTAGCCACTCACGGTTTGCACCATCCACCGTGCTCTGTCTCATACATTAGCCACTCACTGCTCACAGCACACACCATGCTCTCTCTCCTATGTTAGCCACTCACAGCTTGCACCACAAACCATACCCTTTTACCTATGTTAGCCACTCACAGCTTGCACCACCACCATGCTCTCTCTCCTGTTAGATACTCATAGCTTGCACCGTAAACCATGCTCTCTCTCTCCTACTTTAGCCAATCACCGCTTGCATTGTGCACCATGCTCTCTCCACTCTTATTTAGCTTCTCACAGTTTGCACCATGCACCATGCTCTCTCTCCTATGTTAGCCACTCACTGCTTGTAACACAAACCATTATTTTTCCTGTTAGCCAATTGCAGCTGGTACAACTCACCATGCACTCTCTCCTATGTTAGCCACTCACAGCTTGCACCACAAACCATGCTCTTTTTCCTGTGTTAGCCAGTCACAGCTTGTATCATTCACCATACTCTCTCCCCTCAAAGTTATCCACTCACAGCTTGCACCATGCACCATGCTCTCTCTCTCCCCTATGTTAGCCACTCACAGCTTGTAACACAAACCATGATTTTTCCTGTTAGCCACTCACAGCTTGTACAGTGCACCATGCTCTCTCTCTCCTATGTTAGCCAGTCACAACTTGCACCACAAACCAAGTTCTTTTTCCTGTGTTAGCAAGTCACTGCTTCCACAATGCACCATGCTCTCTCTCCTATGTTAGCCACTCACAGCTTGCACCATGCACAATGCTCTCTCCTAAGTTAGCCACTCACAGTTTGCACTACAAACTATGCTGTCTCCTATGTTAGCAACTCATAGCTTGCTCCATGCACTATGCACTCTCTCCTATGTTAGCAACTCACATCTTGCACCCCGCACCATGCTCTCGCTCCTATGTTAGCCACTCACAGTTTGCACCACAAACCATGCTCTCTCTCTCCTATGTTAGCCACTCACAGCTTAAACCACACATCATGCTCTCACTCCTATGTTAGCCACTCACAGTTTGCACAATGCTCAATGCTCTCTACTATGTTAACCACTCACAGCTTGCACCACAAACCATGCTCTTTTTCCTATGTTAGCCACTCTCAGCTTGCACAATGCACCATGCTCCTTCTCCTATGTTAGCCACTCACAGCTTTCACCATGCACCTTGCTCTCTTTCCTACGTTAGCCACTCACAACTTGCACCATGCACCATGCTCTCTCTCCTATGTTAGCCACTCACAGCTTGCACCATGCACCATGCTCTTTCTCCTGTGTTAACCACTCACAGTGTGCACCGTGCACTATGCTCTTTCTCCTATGTTAGCCACTCACAGCTTGCACCATGCACCATGCTGTTTCTCCTGTGTTAGCCACTCAGAGCTTGCACAATGCACCATGCTCTCTCTCTCCTATGTTAGCCACTCAGTGCTTGCACCAAGTACCATGATCTCTCTCCACTGTGTTAGCCACTCATGGCTTGCACCACAAACCATGCTCTCGCTTCTGTTAGCCACTCACAGTTTGCACCATCCACCGTGCTCTGTCTCGAGACATTAGCCTCTCACTGCTCAGAGCACCATCCATGCTCTCTCTCCTATGTTAGCCTCACAGCTTACACCACAAACCATGCCCTTTACCTATTTACCACTCACAGCTTGCACTCGTAAACCATGCACTCTCTCTCCTACGTTAGCCAGTCACCGCTTGCATCATGCACCATACTCTCTCCCCTCTAAGTTAGCCACTCACAGCTTGCACCAGGCACCATGCCATCTCTACTACTTTAGCCTCTCACAGCTTGTAACACAAACCATTATTTTTCCTGTAAGCCACTCACAGCTTGTACAATGCACCATGCTCTCTCTCCTATGTTAGCCACTCACAGCTTGCACCACAAACCATGGTCTTTTTCCTGTTTAAGCCA
The DNA here is from genome assembly GCA_016271365.2 of Neoceratodus forsteri. Lineage (NCBI taxonomy): Eukaryota > Metazoa > Chordata > Ceratodontiformes > Ceratodontidae > Neoceratodus > Neoceratodus forsteri. The sequence continues at coordinate 49,225,304 of JADMNL010000035.1, forward strand.
GTCACAGCTTGCACAACGCACCATTCTCTATCTCCTATGTTAGCCACTCAGAGCTTGCACCATGCTCCATGCTCTCTCTCCTATTTTAGCCACTCACAGTTTGCACCACAAGCCATGCTCTGTCTCCTATGTTAGCCACTCATAGCTTGCACCGTGCACCATGCTCTCTCTCCTATGTTAGCCACTCACAGTTTGCACCACAAACTATGCTGTCTCCTATGTTAGCTACTCATAGCTTGCACCATGCACTATGCTCTGTCTCCTATGTTAGCCACTCACATTTGCACCACCGCACCATGCTCTCACTCCTATGTTAGCCACTCACAGTTTCACCATGCTCAATGTCTCTCTGCTATGTTAACCACTAACAGCTTGCACAAAAACCATGCTCTTTTTCTCTATGTTAGCCAATCACAGCTGTGCAATGCACCATGCTCTCTCTCCTATGTTAGCCACTGACAGCTTGCACCATGCACCTTGTTCTTTTTCCTATGTTAGCCACTCACAGCGTGCACCATGCACTATGCTCTTTCTCCTATGTTAGCCACTCACAGCATGCACCATGCACCATGCTGTTTCTCCTGTGTTAGCCACTCACATCTTGCACCACGCACCCTGCTCTCTTTCCAATGTTAGTCACTCACAGCTTGCACAATGCACCATGCCTTCTCTCCTATGTTAGCCACTCAGTGCTTGCACCAAGTATCATGATCTCTCTCCCCTGTGTTAGCCACTCACAGCTTGCACCACAAACCATGCTCTCTCTTCTGTTAGCCACTCACAGTTTGCACCATCCACTGTGCTCTGTCTTGTACTTTAGCCACTCACTGCTCAGAGCACATACCATGCTGTCTCTGCTATGTTAGCCACTCACAGCTTGCACCACAAACCATGCTCTCTCTCCTATTAGATACTCATAGCTTGCACCGTAACCATGCTCTCTCTCTCTCCTTCGTTAGCCAATCACAGCTGCATCATGCACCATGATCTCTCTCTCCTGTTAGCCACTTACAGCATGCACCATGCTCTCTCTATGTTAGGCACTCACAGCTTGTAACAGGAACCATGTTTTCCTGTTAGCCTCTCTAGCTTGGCCCCAACGCACACCATGCTCTCTGTCCCACGTCAGCCACTCTGAGCTTGCACCACAAACCATGCTCTTTTTCCTCAGTTAGCTAGTCACAGCTTGCCTAATGCACCATGCTCTCCCTCCCTATGTTAGCCACTCAAAGCTTGCACCATGCACCATGCTCTCTCTCCTATGTTAGCCTCTCACAGCTTGCATCGCACACCATGCTCTCACTCCTGTGTTAGCCACTCAGAGTTTGCACCATGCACCAAGCTCTCCCCTTTGTTAGCCACTCACAGCTTGCACCACAAACCATGCTCTTTTCCTATGTTAGCCACCTCAGCTTGCACAATGCACCATGCTCTCTCTCCCATGTTAGCCACTCAGTCTGCACCACACACCATGCTCTGCCCCTGTTAGCCACTCACAGTTTGCACCACAAACCATGCTCTCTCTCCTATGTTAGCCACTCACAGCTTGCACCACAAACCATGCTCTCTCTCCTATGTTAGCCACTCACAGCTTGCACCATGCATGATCTCTTCTCCTATGTTAGCCACTCACAGCTTGCACCACGCACCATGCTCTCTTCTCCTATGTTAGCCACTCACAGCTTGCACCACACCATGCTCTCTCCTTTGTTAGCCACTCACAGCTTGCACCACGCACCATGCTCTCACTCCTATGTTAGCCACTCACAGTTTGCACCATGCACAATGCTCTCTGCTATGTTAACCACTCATAGCTTGCACCACAAACCATGATCTTTTCCTTTGTTAGCCACTCTCAGCTTGCACAATGCACGATGCTCTCTCTCCTATGTTAGCTACTCACTGCTTGCACCACGCACCTTGCTCTCTTTCCTACGTTAGCCACTCACAACTTGCACCATGCACCATGCTCTCTCCCCTCTAAGTTAGCCACTCACAGCTTGCACCACGCACCATGATCTATCTCCTGTGTTAGCCACTCACAGCTTGCACTACAAACCATGCTCTTTTTCCTGTGTTATCCAGTCACAGCTTGCACAATGCACCATGCTCTCTCTCCTATGTTAGCCACTGACAGCTTGCACCATGCACCATGCTCTCTTTCCTATGTTAGCCACTCACAGTTTGCACCACAAACCATGCTCTCTCTCTCCTATGTTATCCACTCACAGTTTGCACCATGCTCAATGCTCTCTGCTATGTTAACCACTCACAGCTTGCACCACAAACCATGCTCTTTTTCCTATGTTAGCCACTCTCAGCTTGCACAATGCATCATGCTCTCTCTCCTATGTTAGCCACTCACAGCTTGCACCATGCACCTTGCTCTCTTTCCTACGTTAGCCACTCACAACTTGCACCATGCACCATGCTCTTTCTCCTATGTTAGCCACTCACAGCTTGCACCATGCACCATGCTCTCTCTCCTATGTTAGCCACTCAGCTTTCACCACAAACTATGCTGTCTCCTATGTTAGCCACTCAAGCTTGCACCATGCACCATGCTCTCTCTCCTATGTTAGCCACCACAGCTTGCACCATGCACCATGCTCTTTTCCCATGTTAGCCACTCACAGCTTGCACCATGCACCATGCTCTCTCCTGTGTTAGCCACTCACAGCTTGCACCATGCACCATGCTCTCTTCCCTATGTTAGCCACTCACAGTTTGCACCTTGCACAATGCTCTCTGCTATGTTAACCACTCATAGCTTGCACCACAAACCTTGCTCTTTTTCCTGTGTTAACCACTCTCAGCTTGCTCAATGCACCATGCTCTCTCTCCTATGTTAGCCACTCACAACCTGCACCACGCATGTTGCTCTCTTTCCTACGTTAGCCACTCACAGCTTGCACCATGCACCAAGCACCATGCTCTTTCTCCTAAGTTAGTCACTCATAGCGTGCATCATGCACCATGCTCTTCTCCTCATGTTAGCCACTCACAGTTTGCACCATGCACCATGCTCTTTCTCCTTTGTTAGCCACTCACTAGCTTGCACCATGCACCATGCACCATGCTGTTTCTCCTATGTTAGCCACTCACAGCATGCACCATGCACCATGCTGTTTCTCCTAAGTTAGCAACTCATAGCATGCACCATGCACCTTGGTGTTTCTCCTAAGTTAGTCACTCATAGCTTGCACCACAATCCATGTTCTCTTTTCTGGGCTCAACTCTGGGAGTCGCTCACAGCTTACTCTATGCTGTCTTTCTAAACTAAAACAAAAATGAGAAAACCATAAATCAACATTCAGGTGTGCGTGTGTGTGTGCATGTGTCTGGGGAGGAGGAAACCTCTGCCATATTCCACCTAACAACACAGGACTATTCATGTAAGAAGAAAGGATATTACAATAAATTAAAAAAGAATTTCAAAACAAAAATGTGACTTTTTGTTATGCTTTTTAATCCATTACTAATGAATCACTGTATAATTACAATAACGCATAACATGGCATGGGTTATGGTGTGATTTATCCACTTCTTATGTGGTTAAAGTCACTCGGTCTGTGGAATCATGACACACTGTACCAGGTGTGGGAGAATCCCACCATAAACTATGACTTGTCATGCATAATTACATTAAAGTACAGTACAGTACAGTATAACACAACACAATACACTACAGTGGTGGTGGGATGAAATCTTTCTAGCAACAGAAAGGTCACCAGTGGGGTCCCACAGGGCTCAGTGTTCAGACCAGTGATGTTCAATGTCTTCCTAAATGATATTGGGGATGGCTTCAAAGGCAACATGTGCCTATTCATGGACAATCCCAAAACCCTATGGGATGGTGAACAGAGCAGAAGGAATACGGGACCTAAAGGAGGATCTGGAAGCTAGAGGTTGTCCATGATTCTGCAGCTTGGATTCTATTCAAAGAAATACAAAGTGATGCACACTGGATCCAAGAACTTCAGGACTGAGTACAGCCTAGGAAGGGTCCGGTATCTAAAATGGAGGAGGAGAGAATGATCTGTGAGTAATGATCACTAACGACTTGAAGCACTCCATGCAGTGTAGGAAGGCAGCAGTAAAGGAAGGAATGATCTCCCACCTCAAATTCAGCATTCCTCCTCTACCCACTCACTTTCTACCATGCCCAGCTAACTTCCTCACCACTAATTACTCCTGTACTTGATTCAGCCATGCGCCAATTGCTCCCCTCCCCACTGTCCAACCAGCGGCCTTAGCTTTGCTATAAATGCTGGCATATAGCCCCAACCTATGCACTTTTGTCCTGTGCTTTTTTTGTCCTCCACCATCATGTGTTCTATGTCTCCTGTTGCTTATACCTGCACATTACTGTGTGCTAAATTTTCCCTTGTATTGCTGCCATATGTCAGGTAATTGTTATATGTTCCATACAATATCCCATGTACTCCATGCGTTGTTGCTTGTACTTTAATGCAATTGTATCCATATGCTGCTATTTGCCTCTGTTATTTGCTCAGTTGATAACCTGCGTGTTATGCAACCCCCTTGTACCCCTTCCCCCCAGGGGTCACACTGGAAGATGAGCATCTTGTTGCTCAGTGTGCCTTTCCAGGTGAAACTATTTCAATAAATAAATATATAAATAAATAAAGGGAACTGAAATGTTGGTCTGCATTTCCAGAGGGATAAGTAGCAGGTGAGTGGAGGTAATATTGTCCCTGTACAGGTCATTAGTGAGTCAGGATCTGGAGTACAATGTACAATACTGGTGCCTATACCTTAAAAAAGACATTAACCTACTAGAAATGGTCCAAAGGAGGGCAATGAAGATGATCATGGGCCAAAAGGGTAGAACATATGAGGAGAGATTGGAGGCCCTGAAGGGGGGGTGATTCTCCTTGGGGACTTCAATCAAAACTGGCTTGCCCTGGGGTCCTCTAACACCAAGAACCCCATTCTTGACTCCAACCTGACTCAGATCATTGACCTGCCTACTAGGCATAATGCCAAGTCTGGCAATCACTCCCTAGTAGACTGGGCCCTCATCTCTTGTCCAGACCATATTATGACTGCTGGGACAATGGCAGATTCATTTAGCAACCACTCACCAGCTTCTGCACCTGGTTCAATAGACATCCCAAACGGACTACCAGAATGATTGAAGCCTGGAATTTCAGCAGATTCATAGCAGCTGACTTCTGCTCTGACCTTCGAGCTGTAGAGTGGGATCCCATTGTCACTCTCCCCACCCTGGATGAATCCCTGAACTACTTCTTTAATTCATTTCTGTCTGTGGTCAACACTCATGCTCCGTGAAAAAAACTGAGAGTTAAGGGGAAGTGCCACAAATGGCTTGTCCCGGCCTCAAATGGAGTACACTGCTCAGGGATAGGGCCTGGGAACTATATAAATCCTCAGGCCACAATGCTGACTGGGAAAAGTACAGGGAACTGTGGAACCACTGTAAGAAAACCTCCAAGCAGGCTAAGTCTACCTACCTGCATAACCTCTAGTCTAGTCACCTGCAGGATCCCAAGAAATTCTGGGGCCAAATAAACCTCCTACTCAAGAGTGCCCCCAAAGCCCAGGATGGAGCCAAACTGGTTGGGAATACCCTTTCCAATGACACCTCCATTGTATCTGAGGCATTTAATGCCTCCTTCTCCAATCCTGATGGACCCTCACCCCTCATCCCGCCTAGTGCTCCCCACTTGAACTGTACCAAGTGGGAACACACTCGGCCCCAATTTCACCTGAAACTTGTCTTCCCCTCTGAGATTCTCCCACTCCTGCTCAAATTAAACCCTGATTCCTCCCTGGGACATGACCTCCTTGAACCTAGGCTGCTGAGGGCTGCTGCTCATGCCATCTCCCTCCCAGTCACCTGGCTCATCAACAGGTCCCTCCTTGAGGGAGCAGTTCCTAGCAAATGGAAAGTACAGGCTATAGTCCCAGTCCACAAAAAAGGGCCCTGAGACAAATTGGGGAACTACAGACCTATCTCCATTCTCTGTCCCCTCAGAAAGGTACAGGAGAGATTGGTCTATAACCAACTGCAAGACTACCTTGAGAGGCACTCTGTCCTGACCGACATACAACATGGCTTTAGGAAAGGCCATGGCACAGACATGACCCTTATCTGGCTCACTTCTGATGTCCTTGATGCTATGGACAGGGGCTCATAGACAGGAGCTCTATTTATCGACCTGTCCAAAGCCTTTGACTTGGTCTACCATAATCTTCTTCTCTCCAAATTCCACCTCTTTGGACTGGATGAGCTCTTCCTCTTCTGGTTCAGGAACTACCTGCTCAATAGGAGCCAAAAAGTTCTGTAGAGAGGAACCCAATCTAGTACCCACCCAGTGGTCTCTGGGGTACCTCAGGGCTCAATCCTGGGCCACCTGCTCTTCACCCTCTTTGTCAATGACTTTGAGAAGGATAGTGGGCTGAGCAAACTTATTCTCTATGTGGACAATACTGTTGTCTATTGTGGTGACCCACTACCTAGTGTCATCACTGCCAAGCTTCAAGCCAGCCTCTTGGTACTTGAAGTCTGGTTCTCCTCTAACTCCTTAGTACTGAATGAGGAGAAGATCAAAGCTGTCTTGTTTGGGATCAGATGTCTTGGTACCAATAGATATGACCTGCTCCAAGTCTGAACAGCCATGGCAAAGAAGTTCAAGGTCCTTGATAGGATCAAATACCTGGGGATCCCTCTTGACCAGGAGCTGTCCTATAAGCCTCACATTGACTCCCTAAGACTATCCATCAGAGGACCAGGCTCCTCTACCATCTGGGACACTCTCTTTCTGGTGAGGCTCGGTGAGCTATCACCAATAATACCCTGCTCCCCATCTTCCTCTATGTGGCCCCCTTCTTCAGTCCCTCAGAGAAGGGGAGCTTTGTAAACTCACCATGCTCTACCACAGAGTGGCACACTTTGCCACCAACAACCCCCCAGGAGGCATCACTGTGAGGTCCATGCAGACCTCCACTGGCCCACCCTACAGAACAAATTAGCATACTCCTCTATCTGCCTGACCTACAAATTTGCCACCACCGGCCCCCCTCCCCACTTGCATGGCCTGCTTAACCCAAGAATACAATGCCATGGTATGAGATCCTCAGCTGGCCATCCCCTGGATATTTCATGGGTCCACACCAACCCAGTCAAGTGTTCCTTTAAATATGCTGCCCCTCACTTATGGAACACTCTCCCTGATAACCTGGTCAATAGGCCTTCTCTCCAAGGCTTCAAGTCAGGTCTCAAAGTATATCTCCTTGAACTCAGCCTCTGCAGCTGCAGTCGTTAGTCCCCACTCTTCCCCCCTTCCCATGCAGGTCTCTACCATGACTACTGCGGCCCATGCTTATTTCAATGAATGTATCTACTATGACCCTTTCTACTTCAAAGTATAGTGCCTAATGTACAAACAGTATTGTCAAATGTAATTACTGTTACTCTTGTATGTAATAATCCTAACAAATGTATCTTGTCTATTGTATGAAAATGTATCTTGTCTACTGTATGTAACTGTTGCCTCATTGTAACTAATCCTGGGTCGCCCCTGAAAAAGGGACCTCTGGTCTCAGTGGGCTTACCCGGTTACCCAAATTTAAATAAATAAAAAATTTACTCCCTGGAAGAGAAAAGAGAGAGAGGGCATGACTGAGATCTTCATGTTTTGAAAGGAATAAATAGAGTGGATATGGAGGGTCTCTTTAATCTTAGTGTAAACCAAAACACAAGGGGATAGTCTCAAAGGGGGGGCAGGGGGAGACTAGGAAGCGCCTCTTCATGGAGAGGATGGTGGCAAATTGGAATGTGCTGCTAGAAGAGGTGGTTTTGTGGAGAACAGTGGGTAGCTTTAAGAGAGGCTGGAATAAAGTTGGTAGGAAAATAAGGGTCAAAGGAGTGGTGGATTGGCGAGGTTGGGCAGGTCAGTAGTGTAAGCTGAGGACCCTGCAATATGGGCAGACTAGCAAGATGAAATAGCCTTTTTTTCTGTTGGCTTCTTTGTATGTTCATATGTTCATAATATAGTATAGAGCACTACAGTGGAATACATCACAATACAATACAATACAGTACAATACATTACAATACAATACAATAGGTGTATTACACTGCAGTACAGCACGATATATTACATACGAACATACGAAATTTGCCAGCAGATAAAGGCCTAGAGGTCTATCAAGTCTGCTCAAATGTGCAGCTAGCACCCCTTATTCTGCAGCTGCCCCTCCCTTCCACCCTTCCCCTTCATTAACCCTCCCCCTTGTCCTGTCCCATCCTCATTTGAAGCAGTCCACTGTTCTTCTGCATACCACTTCAGCAGATAACACATTCCACCCAGCCACCACCCTCTCTGTAAAAATGTGTCTCCTCATCTCCCTCCTGAACCTTCCTCGCTCCAGTCTCATATCATGGCCCCTGGTGGCCCTCCCTTCCCTTACTTTGAACAGCCCCTCTGTACCCATCTTGTTTATTCCTTTCATGTATTTAAAGGTTTCAATCATGTCACCCTGTCTCTCTCTCTCCTCCGTGAGTACATGTTCAACTCCTTCAACCTCCTCGTATGATAAGTCCCCCAGCCCCTTGATCATCTTTGTCACCTGCGCTGCACCCCCTCCAGTAACTTAATGTCCTTCCTCAGATACGGATGCCAGTACTGCATGCAGTACTCCAGATGTGGTCTAACTAATGACCTATACAGTGGCAGAATCACCTCCTCCCTCCTCGAGGATATACCCCTTGCAATACAACCCAGCATTTTGTTGGCCTTTGCAGCTGCCTTCCTACATTGTGCCAAGTTGTTCATTGACCCTGTAATGAGCACACCCAGATCCTTCTCCTCCTCTGTCTGGGCTAGCTGCACTCCCCCTAGCTGGTAACTCCTCCTTGGGTTCTTCATCCCAAAATGCAGTACCTTGCACTTTTTGGCATTAAAACCCAGTTGCCAGGTGTCTGACCAGGTTTCAAGCTTTGCCAGATCATCCTGCAACCCCTGCCATCCCCCTAGGTCATCCACCACTGCGCCTACCTTGGTATCATCAGCAAACATACTGATCTTGCTCTTGATGTCCCATGATATGTCTGCAATGAATATCCCAAACAACACTGGTCCCAACACTGAGCCCTGTGGAACACCGCTCATCACTGCCCTTAAGTGTGAGAGCTCCCCACCCACCACCACCCTCTGTTGCCTTCCCTGCAGCCAATTTCCTACCCATCTCACCAGCTTTGCACCCGCCCCTGTGCCTACTAACTTCCTTCCCAGCCTTCCATGTGGCACTGAGTTGAATGCCTTACTGAAGTCCAGATAGAGGACATCCACTGCATGGCCCCTGTCCAGTTGCCGAGTTACCCAGTCATAGAACTTGACCAGGTTGGTTTGGCAGGATCTGCCACATATGAAGCCATGCTGTCTGCTGTCCTGTAGTCCTTTGGCCTCTAGGAGGGCCACCAGCCTCTCCTTCAGGATAGTCTCCATTAGCTTACCCATGATGGATGTGAGGCTCATTGGTCTGTAGTTTTCTGGTTCATCCTTGGGGCCACTCTTGTAGAAGGGCACCACATGAGCCATCCTCCAGTCCTGAGGTACACACCCCAAATGTAGTGAGGCATTAAATAGGTCTGCCAAAGGTCCTGCAAGGACCTCTGCCAGCTCCTTCAGTACCCTACATTACATTACATTACAGTACGGTACGGGCCCTACAGTGCACTATAGTATATTTCCCACCTAACTCTCCTTCTTTTTCCAGACCACACCATGTTTCTCAATCCCCCCCCCCCAGATTATAAGCCACAGCAGATCAAATTTAGCCTACCTGTATCTTAGTTGCATAACTGTATATAGTTTTCTGGATTGTTTAGCCTTATTGTATAACTTGTATATATTTGCACATAGTTTTTCCTGTTAGTTTCTCATGTGTACATTGTTTCCTTTGCTGCTTTTTATTTTCTTTTTTCCTTATTTTGTGTACTTAAATTTATTCTGTTCTGACTCCTGTACCCCTGGGTCGCACCTGGAAATGAGCCGTGGCTCATGGTGCCTTTCCCAGTTATCAACTTTTAAATAAATAAAATATTACATTAGAGAAAAATATGTATAGCACGGTACAGTACTATACAGTTCTCCACATCACGGCACAATACAGTATAGTATATTACATTGAAAGACAGTTCAATGCAGTACAATGTGATACAGTAGAATACATTATATACAGTACAGTATATTGCAGTGCAGAACTTATCGTATAATACAGTACAGTTCATTACAGCACACTACAGCACATTACCATACATCACAGTACTGTACAACACAGTACAGTACAGTTCAATAGAGCACAGTACATACAGCATAATGCCTGTGTAGGTGTGGTGTGTTATGGGAATTTTTCACACACCCGAGGTATGTGAAAAATGCTCATAAAACAAGCTTTACACAGCCATTATTTTGTTATAATAATTGAAATAGCCGAAAGTGAAAGTATGTCTTGAACAGTCAACATACTCCTACAAATACACAGTGAAGTGAGAATATGAGGAGGAAACTGCCTTAAGAACCTCTATCAAGTTATTACAGAATTTAGCAGGTTATTACAGCATTTTATCAGGATTGACATTCAGCCATTATAGGGGTCACCAGTTATTTTAGTATATTACAATATAATATCATGCCATAAAGTACAGTAAGTACTGTGTAGAGCCATTTAGTGCAGTGCAGTACAATTCATCACAATGCAGTACAATACAGTACAGTATATTACAATACAGTACATTATAGTACAGTATTCTACTGTGCAGCATAGTACAGAATGCTACAGTATGGTAAGTATAGCACAATGCAGTAGAGCACAGCAAAGTATATTACACTACACTGTAATACAGTTCAGTAAATTATATTAAAGAACAGTACAGTATAGGGCTGCTTGTAATGGCTGTGGGGCAGCAGTCTTCTGGGAGTCTTTCTGGAGGCTGAGATGCTGCCCTATTTGCAGACAACTCTCTGCCCTGAGGGAGGAAGTTGCCTGTCTTCAGGCCACACTGGACAGTAGTAAGGGAACCTTCCCCCAGGCCACACTGGATGGTAGGAAGGGAACCTCCCCATCCAGGGAGCACCAGAGCCACCACCACTACCTCAGAGGTTGTGAAGAAAGCACAGCAGTTGGACCACAGTGGGCTCAGGGAGGGTGAGGATGGTGGAACAGAGGCACACCCAGTCAGTTGTTCCACTCCACAATCCATACACCATTCTGGGGGAGCATAGCTCCCCTATGGATGCACCAGCAGAGGAGACTAAGGAGGCTGAGGACAACTGTTACAAGGGAGGCCCACAGGAAGGAGGCAGAGGACACCACAAGGAAAGGAAGCAGCTCCTGGTGGGGGACTCAATTATTAGGGGGATAGAACTGGGGAGAGCAGGGAACACTGAAGCAAGGTGCCTGCCTGGTGCCATGGCTTGGAGGGACAGGAAGCACATCCTCAGGATCACGAGAACAGCTGCACAGGAGTCTGAGCTGGATGTCATGGTCCACCAAGGGACAAATGACTTGGCTCATCATGAGATTAGAGCAGTGCAGAAGGATTTTGTAGAATTGGGGAGGGGCCTAAGACAAGTAGCACACACAGTATCCTTCTCAGAGGTGCTGCCTGTCAATGGCATAAGTGAGGCGAGGGTACTTGCACCATGCAGTTTAATGAATGGTTGAAAAATGGTGTGGAGCACAGGGTTTGGCTTCATTGGGGACTGGGGTTCCACCTGGAGGGACACAAGCCTATACTGGCAGGATGGTCTGCATCTGTCCAGAAGGAACAAGTCTTTGAACAATCAGTTTAAATGCTTTATTGGCAAGCTTTTAAACTAGTCAAGGGGAGGCACTGATAAGCAGCAGGAAAATCCCAGCCTCTCCCTACAAAACAGGGTACTAAATGAGAAAAGACTGAGGTAGAAAGGTCAGTGGGGATGCTGCAACAGAAGGTAAAGCCATCAAAAATGGAGAGCAATGAGTTCCAATGCCCATAGTCTGAGTAACAAGCTTCCTGAATTAGTGGCCTTGATGGAGGAGGAACATCTGATATCGGGCAGTCACAGAAACATGGTACACACAAAACCATGACTGGGACATAAACATACCAAAATACACTATCTACAGGAGGTACAGGAAGGGTAAAAGAGGAGGAGGAGTAGCTCTTTACATAAGGGAAGGAATCAAAGCAACAGAACAAAAGGGTAAACAGGGAGGAGAAGAAGCACTGTGGGTAAATTTGGAGACCGGCAATGGCACCACAATCCTTACAGGGGTTGTATACAGACCCCCTTCTCAGGGGGAGGAAATGGACAAGGAAATGATAGAAAGTATACTTAGAATGGCAGAAAAAGGGGAGATATTGCTGATGGGTGATTTGAATATGCCAGATGTTAACTGGAGTGCAGTTGCAGCAGCCACTTCAAAGAGTGGGGTTTTTCTAAATGCCCTACAGGGGGCATGCCTTAGACAACTGGTATTGAAGCCCACTTGAGAGGGAGCAATCTTAGACCTGGTTCTCTCAAATGGAGATGAAGAGAGGATCACAGATGTAGAAGTGGGTAGCCATCTGAGAACTAGCACCCATCGAACAGTATGGTTCACAATAAACACAGCAATAGAGTCAAGCCTTACAAAGGCAAAAAGTACTGGACTTTAGGAGGGCTGACTTTGCAAAATGGGTGAGTGCCTAAGGAATACACTAGCAAATGGGCAGGAAGGAGGGTGGAAGAACAATGGGGAATAATAAAACTGCCATCACAGAGGTAACAAGCCTTGTGTGAAGCAAATAAACAAAATGAAATGATGTAAGAAACCACTATGGTTCTCAAAGGAAGTGGCAGTGAAGGTTCAAGAGAAAAGAACGCATTCAGGAAGTACAAGGAATCACAGAAGGAGCAGGACGGAGAACTGTAACAGTTAAAGCAAAAGGAAGCTGGGAAGGCGTCAGAACAGCAAAGGCCCAAACCGAGGAAAAGATAGCCAACTCAGTTAAGAAGGGGATAAAACCTTTATAGGTACATCAGGAGCGAAGGAAGACTGAGGGAGGGATAATGAGGCTTAATAAAGGGAGAGAGGGTGGGCAGAGGGTGACTGTGAAAGGCAGAGATACTAAACAAATATTTTTCTCAGTATTTACAAAGGAAGATGGGAGGTACCTAAAACAAAAAGTAGAAACACTCTGGATACAGAAGTTGATACCAGCCCATTTACAGATGAAAGGGTTCTGAAAGAACTCTTAAAACTGAAGGTGGACAAAGCAATGGAACCTGATGGGATTCATCCCAGAATTCTAAAAGAACTAAGGGTAGAACTAGTGACACCACTGACTACCCCTCTTTAATAAATCATGGGAGGATGGGTGGTACCTGAGGACTGAGGAGGGCAGTGATGTGATTCCCCTTCACAAAAGTGAGAGCAAAGCAGAAGCAGAAACTACAGACCTGCTAGTTTAACCCTCAGTGGTAGGAAAATGATGGAATCACTTCTGAAGGAAAGAATTGTCGAGTATCTAGAGGCCAGAGGGACACAGGACCCAAGGCAGCATGGATTCACAGTGGAAGGTCATGTCAGACAAATCTGATAGATGTCTTTGACTGGTGACCAAAGTAGTAGATCAGGAGGGACTGTGGACATGGCCTACCTAGACTTTAGCAAGGCATTTGACATAGTCCCACACAAAAGATTAATATACAAGTTAGCCAGCCTGGGAGTGGGTCCCAAGATGACAGCCTGGGTAAAGAATTGGCTGGAGAATAGGACACAGAGAGTAATAGTAAATGGAGTCCACTCTGAAGAAAGGGGCTATTAGTGGGACCGCAGGGTTCAGTATGAGATTTGTCCTCTTCAATGTCTTTATAAGCTTGCATTGCAGAGGGACTGGAAGGAAAGTATGTCTCTTTGCAGATGACACAAAGATCTGCAACAGAGTTGATGCACAAGTGGGGTGGAAAGGATGAGAGGCACTTGGCAAGGTTAGAGGAATGGTCAAATGTATGGCAGCTTAGATTCAATGCTAAGAAGTGAAAGGTAATGCACCTGGGAAACAAAAACCCAGGGGAAGAGTACACAATGGGGGGTGAGATACTAACAACAACAAAAATGGAAAGGGACCTGGGGGTAGTCATATCAGATGACCTAAAGGTGGGCAAGCAATGTGAGAGGGCAGCAAGGAGGTCTGGGGGGATACTGGGATGCATAGGGAGAGGCATCACCAGTAGAAAACAGGAAGTTATTATCCATCTGTACAGACAGCTGGTCGGACCCCATCTGGAGTACTGCATGCAGTTCTAGAGACCCAATCTCTGCAAAGACATAGACAGGATGGAAGCTGTCCAGAGGAGGGCAACTAAAATAGTGCAGGGTCTGCACCAGAAGACATAGGAAGAGAGACTTAAGGAGCTTAATATGTATAGCCTCGAGGAAAGGAGGGAGAGGGGGGACATGATAGAAACTTTCAAGTACCTCAAGGGAATCAACAAAGTCCAAGAGGGTAGCATCTTTCAAAAAAGAGGTGTGCAAGAACAAGGGGCACAATTTGAAGATAGAGGGGGCGGCTCAGAGGTAATTTAAGGAGTATTTTTTCACAGAGAGGTTGTGGATGCATGGAGCAGCCTTCTGGAGGAGGTTGTGGAGTCAAAACAGTGGTGGAATCTAAGCATGCATGGACAGTCATAAGGCAATTCTAGGGGTGGGGTTAGGAAGAAATAGGCTGCTGGTTAACTAGGATCTGCAGCTTATCCATTAGGTAGGGAAATGGGCAGACTGGGTGGGCCAAGCGGTCCTTATCTGCCATCAAATTCTATGTTTCTATGTTTCAATGTTTCTAAGGCATGGTACCGTACAGTACACACCACAACAGTACAGTATAGGGCAGTAAGGCATAGTACCATACAGTACACAACACATCAGTACCATATAGGGTAGTAAGACACGGTACCGTACATTACATAACACAACAGTATAGTATGCATTGCACAGTACAGTGCAGTACAATATATTATGTTATGCTATGTTACAGTATACTACAGTACATACAGATCGGTTCAGTGCAGTACAATATATTACGTTATGCTATGTTACAGTATACTACAGTACATACAGATCAGTACAGCGCAGTGCAATATATTACGTTATGTTATGTTACAATATACTACAGCACATACAGATCAGTATGGTGCAGTGCAGTACAGTGCAGTACATATAGGGTAATATATGTTTAGATGTATATTATGAATTTTTTCACACACCCAAGGTGTGTGATGCCACTTAAACCCCAAGAGCAAAGCTCGAGGGGGTTAAAAAAGCATAACACACTGATGGTATTTGAAAAAAATGAGGGATGCACATCAGCACATGTTTTAATGTATATAATTTGCTGGCTTCCAGTGTTTATCAGCACTACTAGAGATTGTTTTACCAAAGTGCCTCTGGTTCCTGTGGAGCCTTAGTTATTCCTGCCTGTAAGTGGTTCTTCTTTCTGGGGTCTGGCTTTCCCATGTGGCCATGTTTCTCTGTGATGCTGAGAAGCCCAGGATTTTATTTAAAACAACAACAACAGTCTCTTCTTGGTGGTTAGCACCTATTGACAGTGCTGCCATCACTCACCCTAGCACCTGATTTCTACTTTTGGGTCTGGGCACTTCTGGTGCAAAAAAGGAGTCCTCAGACCCCCCTCCTTCCTCTGACATCCACTTCAGCAGCTGCTTGACAGGGAGAAGGACTGGACAGTATTTCACTGTCACCCCTCCCTGTTGGAGTTCACCACTGCTACATGCCAGAATCACACTGGACTATTGCCACTGATGGGAAGGACTGAGAGCTGCTGTTGTTCTGGATCAGACAGGAGCTGGGAAGGAATGCAGGAACAATCGGTATGTCACTCAGTTGCTCGCTTTGCCTTAGCCAGTCAGTTGCTCCCCTTGCTTCCACTACTGCTGCTGCTATAGTTTAGTTATAGTGATATCAAACACTTACCCTGTTATTACAGAGCTCTGTAATAACCAGGTAACCAGTTCATTTCACTTAAGCTGGTCATTATAGCTTTTGAATTTACTTTAATTGGGGTAATTACTGTTATTTGGACAGTGGATTAAGCCATAGGACACCAGGAGATTACTGTCAATGTATAATGGAGCAGAGATGTGGAGACTGTAGGGACAGAGCAGATGAATGAAAACTATGGGGAGCTGGGAGACTGAAAAAAACAAACAGAAAAGAGGTAGTGATATTAACATTTTAAGTTGGCATACTGTCTGAAACTGTTGTAAACTAGTCCGTCATGACCCCCTTCTCCAGCATGGATAGACGCGCTGGACCAGTGTTCCCACCCACATTGGCGCTCCTCGGTCAGGGTGCCACACTCCCGCTCTTGTCACTCCACTCCTTCCGTCAGTCCCATGAACCACTCAGAGAATTCATCTCTGCCTGCTAGCACCCCCCTCATCTGTACCAGTCCCCTTCTGTGGTGGCTACAGGAGGACGTGTTTAAAGAGAAGACTTTTTTTTAACTGCTGATATGGGTTACAAGTACAACCATGCATCTGACTCCACAGTGCCAGTGAGGTTCATGACCATTTAGCAGGATTAAATATGACAGTTTCTGCGGCTGTAGACTTTCGGGGTTGGATTTGGAAGATGTGGCTGACTGGCACCTTTGCCCATGGGTTATCATAGGATTTACCATGGCAGGAAGGTGTCAGCCCAGCCAATCAGAATATGGATTTTTGCCTTTTTTTGAGCACACATTGTATAATATAGTATATTACACTGCAATACAGTACAGTATAGTACTGCACAGTACAACATTGCACAACACTTATTCATGTATTTATTTAAAAATTGGTAACCAGGAAAGGCACACTAACCCAAGCGTAGACTCCAGGTGCAACCCATGGGAGGGGAATACTGAGAGGATAAACATACAAAATCTGAGAATAGTAACTGAATAATATAAAAGTATTTGAGAATACAAAAACAAACTGAAGTAACAAGAAGCCTCTTTACAGATGATACAACAGGTGTCTTTACAGACGAATGGAGCATGTGGAATACTTTGTATAAAAGCAGCAACAAATGTATTATGCAATAAAAATGGACACTCACTAGATAGTCAGTAAAAGTGTTAAGTGCCTGTTGGTGTGGGTTACAATGCAAGCAGCGAGGGAAGATTGACCATGGGGAGTCAAAGACAGCAGCATAAGTGGCACTAAGCAGAAGAGGATGACAGAAGGAGGTTAAGACTCAAGATGTAGGGTGGTAGGTACAGAGAGGAAAATAAATAAACCTTAGTTGGTATTTAAATACAGGAAGTGAGGGGGGCAGGTGTAGGGTGGAGGGTAGTTGGTTCCAGAGGGAGGAGAAGCAGTAGGAGAAAGCTGAGTGACCTGCAGAGGAGTGAGGGTGGAGCTGGAGAGGGTGCAGGAGTATGAAGTATGAAGAGAACAGAGCAGGGGAGATTAGTGAGGAGAGACAGGAGTAAAGGGACCCAAATCAGTATTTGGCTATAAAGGTATTTGGATATAAACCAGTATTTGGCTACAATATAGTACATTACAATAGAGTACATCATAGTACAGTGCTGTGCATCACAGGAAATAAATTTCTCCTCTTACTGGCTGCACTAAAGTAACAGTACAAAGCTTGTTTGTAAAATGACCATATGTAAATGTATTACACATATATCAAGTAGGAAAAATGTGCATCTTTAATTCAGTAAGTGACCCCTTCTGTTCATATCCTTTCCCAATTTAACAAGTGCTATAAAGTAGGCATAACTAACATATGTTTCAGACTGATATCTTAGCTTGATGGCTTACAATAATTTATTTTTTATTTATTATGTATGAACTCTACTCTTAAGAATTGTTATGATATAATGAATAAATGTTACATATTTGCCTTCACTATAGATCCACACTCTGTTCTTAAGAATAAAGTCTGCCTCCCGGGAAGAAACATGCGTTGGAAACAAGAATAACACTGAGACTGATGAAATTCTAAAAGAAGTTGACTACCTCTATCAGTCCATTACTTCTACCGACCCCTCTTGACATCCTCATGTTTAACAGGAGCACTAGGTAAAAACACATAACATTTTATCTCTCAGGATTTATACAGAATCATGGACATTCTTCCATGACATGTAGAAACATAATGACCACCTAGGCCATAGAAAGATTTCTGAGGGGACTTTTTCGAGTCAGAATATTTAACAAGGATTTGGATGCTGGAGCTACAGGAAGATCACTGATTTTAAGAACGGACCTCATTTGATGACCTTCCCACTTTACTGGGAAGGGAAGGCTCTGATTTCGATAAGGCTCCTCCACTCGTAGAAGCTGTCTCCATTCTGAGCAAACTCAGAGAAAATATTCTCATAAAATAGACTATCTGGGATTTTTTTTCTCTCAGGGCTTTGGTGAAAATGCTATATGCCACTATAACCTGACATATATTGGTCCTCTCTGTGACATTTCTGATCGGAACTCTGGAGTAAAATGGATGTGTGAGAAACCCAGAACATTAGGCTGTGAGAATTTCAAGTACATGGAAACCCGGTACAATGTAGAGTATTCACTAAATGATGAAGAGAAAAGGCTGCTGGACAGGTAATCCCCTCGATATTTTTTTTGCCTACTGTAGAATAAAGTGTAGAACAGAACCAACTGTATTTGGAATTATGTACAGTGAGTAAAGCTGCATAGAATGTAGTTTTCCACCAGTGGAATTAATTCAAAATGGCAAATCAGATCCTGAAATACATTTTGGAATTTCTGATTTTATGCTGTGAAATTCCAAGAAGCATTTCTTTGTAAACTGAAGCATAATATTTAGTTGATTTTGTAATCTGTGGATAAATCTGCAGTCTTCATCCACTGCAGAATATGATTCTGCAGTTAACATTTTGCTCACGAAATTGCAGAATTGCACTGCCAACAGAATTCCATGGAGTGAGGTGGAATTTCACATAATTCTGCAGAATTCCAGTGGAAGCAGGATTTGAAAATTCTGTACAGTTCTAAACCTGAGACCAAAATTGCTGATCTGTATTATAGTATGAATACCAGAATAGCATGACTGTTCTGTGTTAAGGCAGTATGAGTGCGATTAGCAGCAGTTTCACTTTCAGTGTGGTTACATGTCCCTCTGCTGCTGGAACAAATCAAAGTACAAGGATGGCCAAGCAGCTTGTTCAAGGTCATGGCAGCATGTCATCCATCAGAGGATGACTAGCAGGTTTCAGTAAGGAGCCCATAACAAAGGAGAGAGTGCTGAAGGGACTTCAAGCACTGAATGTAGATAACTCGATGGGCCCAGATCAGTTGCACCCAAAGGTGTTAAGGGAGATAGTGCAGGTTCATGCAGGTCCTCTAATGGATCTCTTCAAATGCTCTTTGTAGACAAGAGACATGTCAGAGGATTGGAGGTCACGTAATGTTATCACCCTAAATAAATGTGGGAGTCAGGAGGAGCCAGGCAACTATAGACCAGCAATTCTGATAGTCATAGTGGGTAAACTACTGAACTCTATCAACAAGAAAAGGTCAATGGCCTTCCTGCTGGTATGTGGCCTGCTGGATTCCAAATAGGATAAATTCCTGGGGTGGATGGCAGTGCATAAGAAAATCCTGGTGCTGAATCCCAGAATCAAGTTTTTCCAAAACAGACTACACAGAAGCGAAGCGCTCTCAGACCACTGTTGTGTGTTGATTAAATAGTTATTTATTCAGATATATTGCTTCAGTGATTCTAGGTGGCATTGTAAGGTGTGCGAAACATACCTCAATGAATTCATTGATTGGGTGACAAAGGACATGCATAGGGGTCAGGCGGCTGGCGGCTTGGCCGTAGTTTCAACCAGCAAAGCTGTTGACTCATTCCCACATCAGAGCTTGATAAAAGTTGGGTCCCCAGGAAGTAGGAATTAAGTGGATGAAAAACTGTCAGAGTGGAGGACACAAAGGAGGTTCTAAATGGACAATTCTCATGAGAAAGGATGTCCCAAGCTGGATACCTCCCAGAGGTCAGTTCTACGACTGGTCCTCTTTAACATATTGACATGCAATATACAAAAAGAGGTTTAGGGAAAGATATGCCTCTCTACATATGACACCAAGGTCTCAGGAGGAGTGTAAACCAAGGAAGGGATAATTGCCATACAGTAAAGAAAGTTCTTGAAAATAAGGAGAGGTGAGAAAGAGTGTAGCAGCTGAACTTTAGCATGAAAAAGTGCAAGGTAATGCACATAGGGGCCAAACACCCCTAAAACAGAACATAGGATAATTCAGATGCTAGTTGACAGCACAGCAGTGGAAATGGACCTGGGAGGTTGATAATGAATAACATGAAAGCATTTACACAGTGTATTTCGGCTGTGGACAAGGTAAATTGAATGCTGAGCAGTGATGTGTGAAGTTGCCAAAATTCACTCTGGGAAAATATCTGCACATTTTGGCATATTCATAGAGCTGAGGATTACAATTCACATTGTTATTCACCAGGTGGAATGACTAAAATCTCTGTGCAAATGGCCAATTTGCTTGATGAATAAAAAAAGTGAATTGTGTGAGAATATTGATACCACCATCCTTACACCCCGCTAGCACACTCCTCCCTCCTCACCCTCTGCCCCTATGAACATGTGGCAGATGTTTTAAAAGATAATCCCTTCCCCACACTTGCATGCAAATACACTCCACCCACCTCCCCACCTGAGTCCCACTGTCTTGGATAGAAACACCCAGTTCCTCACCCAACCCTCATGGGACCATAGCATCTTTTTCCACCACCAGCACCCACAAAATCTATCTGAAAATAAAGAAAACAGTCTCCAGAGCACAGCATCTGCCCTGCTCAGTGTTGACTCCCATCTTGTAATGGTTATAGTAAATGAATGGTGACATCTTTGCTCCTAGTAAAATCTGATTGGTTGAAAGCTCAACCATCATTTTTAGGGCTCCATTGAGCAGTGCCCTGCAAACCTCTTGTTTTCAGAAAAGGACTTTGCATTCATTGTATTCTTTGTGACCAAAGAACATGTTGGAGTTACACCACAGTTGCCTCTCTATCTGTGGAGCATTCATGCACTACTGGTGTTTGCTTGAAAATAAAATTGGCAGGTCTGATCAGGACACTGGGGATTGGGTACCCCAAGTGTCACTCTTATGCTTTGGGGGAGCATGGAGTCATGGTGGGTGCTGAGAGGGAAGGTCTAATTTAAAAAAGCAAACAAACAGTGGTCACGGTACAACACTGCACACTCTGCCTTGTCCAAGATGGCTGCCGCAGTCTACTGCACTTGCGTGACCACTAGTGCATGGCAGTGTACTGCAGCAGCCATCTTGGTCACAGTGGAGTGTGCTGTCTTCTGCCATAAGTGCCAATTTCTTGGTTTTTTTTAATTATGCATATTCCCCCACCTGACCATCCATCTCAGCACCACCACCACCCTACACCCACCAGAAACATAACAATGGCACTGGGGATGACCAATCCCCCAGTGTCACAATTGTGTTCCATGCCCCCCTTTTTTAATATGTATTTTTTTTTATCCCCTGAAACAACCCTCCAACTCAGCACCCACCATCCCACACCCCACCCCGGAAACATAACAGTCACACTGGGGATGCCCAATCCCCAGTTTTGCGATGATGATTCCTCGTACTTTTCTTATTTTTTTTTACCCTGTATAAAAAAAAAGGAAAACCATCCATAGATGTATTTTGTGCCGTTACCATCACCCCACTCAACCCTCCCACTCAGCACTTTCCCCCTGCACACTGCCCCATGCCCTTACTTGCCCATTGAGAATCCAGTGTTGTAATCCTCTCTGAGCTGCAGACATGTCTTTACTCTTCAAAGACATACTGGAAACTGAAGAAACTGGTATTTGGTTCAATGTATTTCAATGGTATTTTGAATTTGTCAGCATAACTTATGCATTTTTATGTTTGTTTGCATGCATGAACAAGAAACATTATGCAACAGCTTAAGATAGAAGTGGGTTGTGGAGGCGCGGCACTGTTACAGCCAAGGGAGTCACTGCATTTGGGGGCTTCGCACTGGTGGACCAATGGAGGCACAGTGTGCTGATGACACTGGTCTCCAAAAGTGCCACCAAGTACAAACATTTTCGCCAAAACAATCAGGGGCCACCTTGGCATTGCAGCATCAGTCATTCTGCTGCAATGAGGGAGCGACCCAACATTGCAGGGCAGAACATTAGCTAGCGTAATACTGTTTGTGAACATGGCAGGCGGCTTGCTGCCACATTCACAAACAGTACTATGCAGTCCCCAGTGCTGAGGGTGTGCCCCAACCAGTTTTTGTTTGCTGATTGGGGCCCCAATCCAGGTCAGCTTCAGAGAGTCCCTCTCTGAGTTTCATTTGCCGACAGGGGAGCCCACTCCCCATTGGCATAATGTCACACCCCACACACATACACACACAAAACATAGGTTTGTGCGAGGGGGCCCAATCCCCCACTGGGTACAGTTACCCCACCAACAAAACACTAGGTTGGCACACTGGGAGCCCACCCCAGCATGCCAAATGTCCATGTTAAATGTCTCTGTAAAAAAATAAAACGCACGACGCTTTTTTTTTCCCTGTAAAACAAAAAGCGGTCTCTCGTCAGTCGGCAGCCCTCCCCAACCCAGAGCCCACCTCTGCACCTGCCTCGCCACACCCCTCCCCATACTTACCTCAGGCCCAGCTGATGATCTTGCTGGACCGGGGAACAAATCTGCACTCTTTTAAAGCTGACGCGAACTGAGGAAATGTCGGTAAGCTGTATAATGGCATAAATAGGGTTTTTCAACTTTGGTGCATATCTCAAGCATTTTGGGAATTTTGGCACCAAATTTTCAACATGGAGTTATTAGGACCCTCCTCATAGATTCAGCCACTGTCATGGTGTTATTCAGTCCTGAAAGGTGATTTTGTGGTCACTGCGTGGAATCACCATTCGGGACTGATTAACAAATGACAGTGCTAGTGTTCAGGAGGTGGTCTCTCAAAAAGTCTATGTTGCAAATTTGGTGGGAAAAATCCAAGAAGTGACTGTTTTATGAGCATGTGTTGAGCAGTTGCTATGTACGCTCGTAACTTCGCGAATGTGGAATATTTTCACTCCAGATTTTCAACACTGCCATTTTTCCACACCTCCTTATGAACAGTACAGCTGTCATTTTTCACATCCTGGCCAAAATGTGTTTTTCACTTCCAGCGCAGATATAACATGTGTCGCTGTGAGAGATCAGTGTTTGGGACACATTGAGAAAATTTCAGTGACACTTTTCATGAGCGGAGGTCCTAAAATGTCTATGTTGAAAATTTGGTGGCAAAGTCCATAAAATGACTGTGTTACATGCATGTGTTGCACTAGTTTCCACTTTTGCCCAGAAGTGCAAGCACATGTTTAATATTCCCACTAC
Source organism: Neoceratodus forsteri (assembly GCA_016271365.2). Lineage (NCBI taxonomy): Eukaryota > Metazoa > Chordata > Ceratodontiformes > Ceratodontidae > Neoceratodus > Neoceratodus forsteri. The sequence continues at coordinate 49,248,775 of JADMNL010000035.1, forward strand.
AGATTTTCAACATTGCCATCTCTTCAAACCCCTCCTATAGATGGTACAGCTATCATTCTTTACATCCTGCCCGATCTGTGTTTTCATACATGTGGCGAGAATGGCACTGTCACTGTTGGAACTCAATGTTCAGGACACATTGACAAAATCACACTGCCACTCTTCAGTGAGAAGAGGTCCCAAATGATTTCATGAGGTGGGTCACAAAAGGCCATGTTGAAAATTTGTAGTGCAAATGCCAACAAACACTCAAGGCACTAGGGTTTCTAACCATAATGTCCTACCCTGTGCAGACTGGCAGGCATCAAGGGATGTGCCTTTGGATTGCCAACTGCACTGCTCATGCCATCCCACCCCCCAGCCACTGACAGGCATCGAGATGTACCTTGGACTCCTCGGCCCCAGGCTTCACCCCATTCTCCTGTGCTGCACCCATTTCACCGTATGTCCTTATGGAATGAGGTGACTGTAAAGTCAAACACCCTAAGGCACACCTCAACACATGTTGGTGTCTGTAAAATAGGATGAGGTGACATGGCATGACCATCATAGGAGACAACCCAAAACTTACCCCAATGCCTGTCCATCTCTACAGGATGGAGGTGGGGTTGGAATTCAGTACTTCACTGCCATTCCTATTCTGCATCTGTATAACTCCTGCATTTCCAATGCTAATACCAGCAAGCAAACATTCATAATTGACAAATGCTTGTTGTATATTTGTGGCTCAAATTTTCAACATACCTTCTTTATAACCCTACCTCGAACAATGGCACCATCATTAGTCAAATCTGTCATGAAAGGTGATTTTGCTGTCCCTGCTCAAAATCACCCTTCAGGTAGGAGTAAAACATTTTCGCTGTCCTTGTTCATGAGGTGTGCACATGAAGGCTATGTTGAAAGTTTGAGTATAATATTAATTAAAAACAAAGTTTTGAGCCAACGTTGAATTTTGCGAATATAGTATAACTTTGGTAATTTTAACCCCAGATTTACAACACAGCCATATCTTTACAGCACCTCATGAATGTGACAGCTGTCATTTTTCAAATACTGGCCAAAATGTTTTTTTTTACATCCCAAAAGCTGGATTTTGCAGTCCCTGTGTGAAATTATCTTTCAGGCAGGAGTAGAAAATGTTCTCTGCCATTGTTCATGAGGTGCGGTCATGAGACGGTTATGTTCTAAATTTGATGTACAAATATTAAAAAAAAGTTATGAGGCTCTGTTGAATTTTGCAAACACATGCTCGTACAGTATGTTTGGTAATAATAATAATAATATTTTTACCTCAAATTTTCAACATACCCATTTCTTTACAGACCCTCATGAATGTGACAGCTGTCATTTTCAACTCCTGTCCCAAATGTGTTTTAGCATCACTGAACTAATTTCACAGTCCCTGCATGAAATCACCATTTGGGTAGGAGTTGAACATTTGCTCTGCCCTTCTTCATGAGGCAGGGTCATAACATTGACAATTTGGCATAAAAATATTACAAAAACAAATGTATGACCCTATGTTACATTTTGCTAACACAGGCTCATACCTTTGGTAATTTCCAATATTTTTACCCAAATTTCACTACTGCAGCCCAATCTGCTCTGGCCAAAGTTTGTTTGCTAGGAGCAAAGACATCACCAGTCACTCATTCATGCAATTACAAGATGAGAGTCAGCACTGAAGAGAGGAGATGCTCTGCACTGGCTAACCATTTTCTTTATTTGCAGGTTGACTTTGTTGGTGTTACTGGGACGGAGGGTGGTGGGGACCAGAGAGGGTTTGGATGGGTTGCTGGTAGTTTCAATCAATGACAGTAGGACTCAGGTGGGGAGGCAGATAGAGTATGTATGGTGCATACATGCAATGGGAAGGAGTACCTTTAGAAACTGTGACAAGCAGCCATCAGCCATATTATGTTCAACTGGAACAAGAGGGTGGAGGGTGTCATTTGGGGGGGTAGGAGTGGTATCATCTTCATTTTTATGTTCTTGGGTGAGGGAGGAAGGTGGAGGTTTCACTGCACATTGGGTGGGGGGAAGTGTCTTTAAATAAAGAAAATCCACTTACAAGTTTGCCAGTTCAGCTGCAGAATTTGCACATTTTTTCACAAATGTCAATATCTTAGATTTGCACCAACTTCACTCAAGAATTCAAAATGTGCAACATCTCTAATATTAAGGTGTACAGGAAGGGGGATCAGTTGCAGAAGGAAAGGGTTAATCCAGACCCTGTATAGATCCTTATTTCATCCTCACTTAGAGTGTTCTGTGCAGATTTGGAGCCCACAATTAAGAAAGGACAGTGGTAGGTTAGAGGTATTGCAGAGACAAGTAGGTAACATTTAAAGGGTCAGCATGGTAGGACTAAGACTAGGTAAAGGTATTCTTCCACCAGTGAAATTTTGGCAACATTTCAATTTCACTTATGCAAATGGTTGCAAATTTCCATGAAAATTTCACAAAATGTTACCAAGATTATGATTTTAGTTATTTCCATCTAATTTAAAAATGTATTTGCTCCCATTGCACCAAATGTGGCATGATGACTGTACCAAGGTCCATACAGATGTGTGCCAACTTCAGATCTCTGTCTTTAAAGGAGACTGAGTTATACGCCTCCACCTTTTCAGAAATTTTACAATTTTATTTCACAATTATGTAAACTGCAGAATTTTAAACCACCTATAATTTTAAATTTAGAGAATGGAATATCACCAATTTTGTTTGGTTCATTGACCCTAAATATTAGGCTTTGTGGCCCACTCCAGTATCCCAGCAGCAGAGCATTGTGCTGCCATGTTGACAACCTGGTTTCGGAAGTGATCCCAGGAAGTCTTGTAGGTAGGCAGGCAACAGCCAAGATAACTGCCACGTGGAAGTGTATCTCACTCAGGGAGGGTTGGCGGGGGGTTCCACCAACACAATGACCTCTGGAACTGGGCAAGAGAGGTTGTGCCTGCCACAGGGAAGCTGTGGCTGTACAAAGCTGATAGAGGCACTGCCCAAACTGGGGGAGATGGGAGGCAAACAAATGTTGGAGAAAAACCTGGAAGCCACCTGAATAATAGAAACTTAAATCTAACATAGAAACATAGACTTTGACGGCAGATAAGGACCGCTAGGCCCATCTAGTCTGCCCATTTCCCTACCTACAGGATAGGCCACAGATTCTAGTTAACCAACAGCCTATTTCTTCCTACCCCCACTAGAATTGCCTTATGTCTGTCCCATGCATTCTTGAATTCTCCCACAGTCTTAGACCCCACAACCTCCTCAGGAAGGCTGTTCCATCCATCCACTACCCTCTCTGTGAAATAATACTTCACATTGCCCCTGAACTGCCCTCCTTCTATCTTTAAATTGTGACCCTTTGTTCTTGCAAGTCTCTTTTTCTGAAAGTTGCTACCTCTTTGGACTTTGTTGATTCCACTGAGGTACTTAAAAGTTTCTATCATGTCCCCCTCTCCCTTCTTTCCTCAAGGGTATACATATTAAGCTCCTTTAGTCTCTCCTCATATGGCTTCTCTTGCAGACCCTGCACCATTTTAGTTGCCCTCCTCTGGACTACCTCTATCCTGTCTATGTCCTTGCGGAGATGGGGTCTCCAGAACTGGACACAGTACTCCAGATGGGGTCTCACCAACTGTCTGTACAGAGGGATAACAACTTCCTGTTTTCTGCTGCTGATGCCTCTCCCTATACATCCCAGTATACCCCCAGCCCCTCCCTACTGCCTTCTCACATTGCTTGCTAACCTTAAGGTCATCTGATATGATTACCCCCAGGTCCCTTTCCTTTTTTGTTGTTGTTACTACCTCCCACCCATTGTGTATTCTTCCCCTGGGTTCTTGTTTCCCAGGTGCATTATTTTGCACTTCTTTGCATTGAATCCTAGCTGCCATACTTCTGACCATTCCTCCAACCTTGCCAGGTCCCTTTTCATCCTTTCTACGCCTCTTGTGTATCAACCCTGTTGCAGATCTTTGTGTCATCTGCAAAAGGCATACTTTTCCTTCCAGTCCCTCTGCAATGTCACTGATGAAGACATTAAAAGGACTGGACCCAATACTGAACCTCAAGTGTACCCTACTAGTAACCCTTCTTTCTTCAGAGTGGACTCCATTTACAATTACCTTCTGTGTCCTGTTGTGCAGCCAATGTTTTACCTAGGCTACCACCCTGGGACCCACTCCCAGGCTGGTTAATTTGACTATTAATCTTTTGTGTAGGACTGTGTCAAATGCCTTGCTAAAGTCTCAGGTAGGCCATGTCCACAGCCCTCCCTTGGTCTACTACTTTGTCACCAGTCAAAGAAATCTATTAGATTCGTTTGACATGACCTTCCCACTGTGAACCCATGCTGCCTTGGGTCCTGTGCTCCACTGGCCTCTAGGTACTCAACTATTCTTTCCTTCAGAAGTGACTCCATCACTTTCCTACCACAGAGTCAGACTGACAGGTCTGTAGTTTCACCTCTGTCTTGGTCCCACTTTTGTGAAGGGAATCACATCCGCCTTCCTTCAGTCCTCTCGGGTAGCACACCATCCTCCCAATGATTTATTAAAAAGAGTAGCAAGTGGTTTCACTAGTTCCTCCTTAATTCTTTTAGAATTCTGGGGTGAATTCATTAGAACCCATTGCCTTGTCCACTTCAGTTTTAGGAGTTCTTGCAGAACCCTTTCTCCTGTGAAAGGACTGGGATCAACCCCCCTATCAAGAGTGCTTCTGTTAATTGAATTAGGCACTTCCCCCTCCTCTTTTGTAAATACTGAGCAGAAATATTCATTCAGTATTCCTGCTTTTTCACTGTCCCCCTCTGCCCACCCACCGTTCATTCTATTCAGCCTCACTATCCCTCCCTTTGTCTTTCTACGCTCGCTGATGTACCTATAAAAGGTTTTATCCCCCTTCTTAACTGAGTTGGCTATCTTTTCCTCAGTTTGGGCCTTTGCTATTCTGACTTCCCTCCCTGCTTCCTTCTGCCTTAACTGGTACAGCTCTCTGTCCTGCTCCTTCTGTGTTTCCTTATACTTCCGGAATGCTATCTTTTCTTCCTGACTTTCACAGCCACCTCTTTTGAGAACCATAGTGGCTTTTCTTTCATTTTGATTTGTTTATTTGCTTCACACAAAGGCTTGTTGCCTCTGTGATGGCAGTTTGATGATTCCCATTGTTGCTCCACGCCCCTTCTAGCCTGTTTGCTAATGCCTTTCTGAGGCACTCTCCATCTTGCCAAAGTCAGCCCTCCTAAAGTCCAGTACCCTCACTTTTGTATGGCTTGACTCTGTAGCTGAGTTTAACGTGAACCACACTGTTTGATGGTCACTTGTCCCCAGATGGCAACCCACTTCTAGATCTGAGATCCTCTCACTGCCCCCGTTTGAGAGTACGAGGTCTAAGATTGCTCCCTCACGAGTGGGTTCAAACTAGCTGTCTAATGCCTGCCACCTGTAGGGCATCAAGAATGGCCCTGCTCTTGGATGTGGCTGCAGAAAATGTGCTCCAGTTAACATCTGGCATATTCAGGTCTCCCATCAACAGTATCTCCCCTTTCTCTGCCATTCTAAGAATGCCTTCTATCATATCCTTTCCACTTCTCCTGACATGGGGGTCTGTACACAACCCCTGTGCAGATTGTGGTGCCCTTCCAGTCTCCAAGGTGACCCACAGTGCCTCTTCTCCTCCCTGTTTACTCTTTTGTTCAGTTGCTTTTATCCCTTCCTTTACATGAGAGCTACTCCTCCCCTCTTCTCTCCTGCCTGTCTCTCCTGTAGGTTATGTACCGGTATGTTAACATCCCAGTCATGGTTCTCTGTGTACCATGTTTCTGTGACTGCTACGATATCCAGGCATCCTCTTCCATCATGGCCACCAGCCTGTGGGAGCTTGTTGCCCAGACTACAGGCATTGGTACTCATTACTCTCCATTTCCTGATGGCCTTGGTCCCTTTTGCCCCATCCCTGTCCTTCTTGCCTTTGTCACTTTCTCCATTTACCCTGCCCTTCTCCTATCGACTCCTCTATGTTGGTGTTTGCCACTTACTCCACCATGATTATTTAGGGGCTAAGTTTCCCTGCTCCTTTCAGTGCCTCCCCTTAGCTAGTTTAAAAGCTTGATAAAGCATTTAAACCTATCCCCTAGGATCCTGGTTCCCCTCCCGGACAGATGCAGCCCATCATGCCAGTATAGACGCATCACTCCAGGTGGACCCCAGTCCCCAATGAAGCCAAGGTCCTGAGCCCACCAGTTTTCAACCACTGATTGAATCCCATAGTGCGGAACACTTAGCCTCTCCTATGCCATAGATGGGCAGCACCTCGAAAAGGTTACCGTGCGTGCTACTTGACTAAGGCCCCTCCTCAATTCCACAAACTCTTCCTGCACTTCTCTAATCCCTTTCTTAGCCAGGTCATTTGTCCCTAGGTGGACAATGACATCCAGTTCCCTCTCCTGTGCAGCTGCTCCGGCAATCCTGAGGATTCGCTCACTGTCCCTCCAAGCCATGGCACCAGGCAGGCACCTTACCTCCCTCTCCCTTCCTCCCCAGTTCTACCTTTCCAATAATGGAGCCCCCACCAGAGTTGTTTCTTCCTGCAGGTCCCCTGCCACCCTCCTGTGGGTCTCCTTTGTGGAGGTTCCCAGCATCCTCCTTGGTCTCACTCGGGTCCCTCCATAGAGGAACCACACTTTGCCAGAATGGCATAGGAATTGAGAGGTACCACTGGAGGGATGTGCTCTGTTCCACACCCTCACCCTCCTGAGCCCACTGTGGTCCAACCGCTCCTCTTTCTTGACAACCTGTAAGGCAACGGCAGTGGCACTGGTGGTCCCTGGATGGAAGAGGAGGTCCCACAAATCTGGCCAACTCAGCCTGGAGATGAGCAACCTCCTCCCTCAGCCCAGAGAGGTGCCTGCAGATGGGACAACACCGCATCCTCCAGAACGTCTCCCGGAAGACTGCTGCTCCACAGCCACTGCACTGCACCACTCCAATCATGTCTTATTTCTGGCCCCTTAACTGTTTGCAAGCCTTACTCTTTCCTCTGTTTTTCTCTCTCTCTCTCCTTACTTTCTGCCTGTGTGCCCTTTAAGCTCCTGATTGTCCTGTTCTGAGACAAGAATATCCTATATTTCTCAGTAGACCACTTACTTGCTCAGAGGCAGACCTCCAGCAGCTAGAGGGGGCCGGAGAGCTACTCTTGTCCTTCTAGGATGGTGGGTCTTTGGTGATTCTGATGGCAGATAAAGACCACCAGACCCATCAAGTCTGCCCTTTTCTCCCTTCCTATCCCAAAGGCCTCAGATCAACTAGATCTCCAGCCTCATCACCTCCTTTGAACCCTCAGGGTACTCCTGTGTCTATCCCATGCAGTTTTGAATTCCCCCACTGACTTTGCCCCCACTACCTCTGCTGATAGGCTGTTCCATGCCTCCACCACCCTTTCCATGAAGAAGTATTTTCTAAGGTTGCCCCTTAGTCTATTCCCATCCAGTCTCATGTCATGCCCTCTTGTTCTAGAGCATCTTTCCATCTTAAAGATGGTGCCCTCCTGTTTCTTATTTATTTCTTTTACGTACTTGAAGGTCTCAATCATGTCACCCCTCTCTCTCCTCTCCTCCATGGTAAACATATTAAGCTCCTCCAGTCTCTCCTTGTATGATCTCTAGTGTAGGCCCTGCACCATTTTTATTGCCCTTCTTTGAACTGTTTCCACCTTGTCTACATCCTTGTTGAGATGTGGCCTCCAGAACTGAATGCAGTACTCCAAATGAAGCCTCTCCAATGACCTGTACAGTGGCATTACCGCCTCCTTCCTTCTGCTGGTAATATGTTTCCCTGTACACTCCAGTACCATATTGGCTCTCCACACCACCTTGGCACATTGCTTGTCCACTTTTAGGTCATCAGATATGATAACCTCTAGATCTCTATCCTGTTGTGTGGTCTCTAACAACACCTCCCATCATATAATCCTTCCCTGACTTTCTTAACCACAAGTGCATGATTTTGCACTTTTTAGCCTTAAATCTCAGCTTTCATACTCTGGACCATTCCTTCAGCTTAGCTAGATCACTCCTCATTTTCTTCACCCCTCCTGTGCTGTCTACCTATTATAGATCTTGGTGTCATCTGCAAAGTGGCATACCTTCCCTTCCAACCCCTCAGCAATGTCACTGATGAAGATATTAAACAGTATGGGCCCCAGAACTAATCCCTGTGGCACCCTGCTTGTCACCCTCCCTACCTCAGATTTAGCTCTGTTTACCATCACCCTTGGTGTGATTTCCCTGAACCAATTCCCAACCAAGTTCACCATCTTGTGACCTAGTCCTTGGCTACCCAATGTGTTCACCAACCTCCTATGTAGAACACTGTTGAATGCCTTGCTGAAATTAAGGTAGGCTACATTCACCACTCCCCCCGATCCACCTCCCTGGTTATTCAGTCAAAGGAATCTATCAGATTTGTCTGAAATGACTTTCCTGACATGAATCCATGTTGCCAAGGATTTTGTGCTCCGCTGGCTTTAAGGTGCCCCACCATCCTTTCTTTTAGCAGTGATTCCATTATTTTTGCCACCACTGAGGTCAGATTGACAGGTCTATTTTTACCAGCCTCTTCTCTGCTCCCACTCTTGTGGAGAGGAATTACATTGGCCCTCCTTCAGTTCTCTGATGGCTGGGTTTAGTCTGATCAGCGTATATCCCTGTGAACAGGGTATATTTCTGGGAGACAAGCTGCCAGCCTGGAAAACAAACAATATGGAAAAACAAGAGGCTGTGTGTGTCAACTCTTTAATTTCTCACTCAGAGACTGGCCAAGTTATAAGCAGCCAAAGATTACAAAATAATATTAATAATTTAAGTTGAATTTCATGAGCTTTTGTGAAATTGTGGAATGTTGTGATACTTTTGTTGAAGTCATGCCCACACATTTTGCCTGGTCATACACTTACATTGCCATTGTAGAGGAAGGTAAAGACTGGGCAAAGTTGCAGCAAGGTAGCATTCAGATGAGGCTCCATAATAAAAGTATAGTGGTACCAAGTATCAAGTCAATATCTTGAGTTAAGAACCATAAAGAATAGTCATGGACATAGCTGTGCAGTACAGTACCCTAATTTCTTGCAATATGCCAGGATAACCATTAGAGCTTGCTGTCTTAGGCCCACATTTTCAAAGGAGATGCTCGGCACAAATTGCAGATGTGCCGCTCATCTCAGAAACTGAGTGGAATTACAATATTCAAAAGGGAGAGATGTGTCACACAACTCTGGATGCACCCTCATACATTTATAATGTATGCAATGCATGAGGAGGGGGTGTTCTCATAAACATGCTACACATCCCTATATTCAGCCAAAATGTGTGGTGCATCTGCTGTGCATCTCAGAGATGATTCACCAAGGTTAGGCATGGAAAAGCATTCCTAAATGGCCAGCCACCCACAGGCGGGCTGCTAGAACTGCAGGCAAGTCCATCTGAAGACAGCCCTTCGAGGTGCACCAGGACATGCCCCAGACACCCACACACAGCAGTTATGCCATGCCAGGATAGATGAGTGCTGAGCCACAGGTACCATGTCATCACAGACACTATCCAAGGAGCAGCCCCCTACACCACACCCTGGACATAGACACCCAGCAGCCACATGCCAGTGCTTCCAGGTGCCCCTGGACACACCAGAAGAGTGGACAGCCACAGTGAAGCAAATGTACTCGGGGCCATGGCCTGCACCATGTGGCCTGCAGAGTGCCACCTGACAGTGGCATGCACCCAGAGTGTCATTGGGGTCAGTGGTGCCCAGGTAGTCTGGTGGATGGGTGGCAGCTTTGCATAGGACAGGGACTGATCTGTGGCACACACCCATGGTGGTACACCATAGCTGCACACAAGTGTGACCCACCCACTCAGGTACCTGGTCACCCTCTGCAAAATTTGATTCCTTGCAGATATCACCATGTACCTCTCATACATGGATTGGGACACTGCAGGTGATGGTACACTGCATATGGAGCTGGTGTATCACAAGCAGGTGGTATACTGATCAGATTGTGTCACCTCGTGCCCTCCCCAGTTGCATGTCCAGGTTGGCCCTATGACCACTGTCCAGGAGGGCCCCCTGTACCCCAGTCTGACCCTGTACATGGCTATGGATAATAGCACTGTATCCAGGCAAATGCAGTTCACCTACCCACACACAAACATTCCATCACACCTGCCTGATAGGAAGCAATACCTCTTGTTCACCTTTGTGGAGTGGTGGGGCAGCCCTGCAAAGCTGGAAATGAGGATGCCCATGGTGTTCAAATGACTTGAATGCATTCCAATAATGAGATGCAAATGTGGAGATGGGTTTGAAATGTGCAATGAGGCCATTTGCATATCCTGGCTGAATATTGCAGTTCTGCACACTGTGCAAGTGGCTTTGCATTGCATTTTGCCATGCTCCACATAGGGCTCAGGTCATCTGCTGAACTGTGCATCTCCCACGGCATGATCATGCATCTTCAGGATATTCAGCAGGACATGTGCACGTGCATCTCATGGCACATCTTCTGAATATCTCATTATTTGGGGCCATTGCATCTCAGATATGTGGTGCAGGCACTTCTGTGAGTTTGCAGGGGACTATTGAATATGGGTGCCTTAATTACTTGTGGAAGCACATGTGCATGCAGCATTATTTCTCCACAATGCCACTTGCTGACCCTTCACCAACCCTGTAGATAACAATGGATACTTTTCCTGTTGGAAAACAATGGCCCCAAGTGATGCCAACCCTTACAACTAGCTGCAACATATGCCATTTGTGACAGAAGTGTCTGGATATCTTTAGTCGTGATGGAGCATTATACTGGGCATCACTGTCAAAGAAGTGCTGGAGGGGTATTGCAGGCCTATGATGCTAGTGCAGGTAAGCTGATTCAGTGGTGATAAGTACTTTGATAAAGTTAAATTCCACAAGTGGAATTTTAGTGGCATACCTATTATGTCCCCATGAATTTTTGAGAAAATGTTGACATTTATAATTTTGAAAGTATCCACAATACATTTTTGTTGTATTTATTATTTATTAGAAAAGTCAGAAGTACATCCTTTGAGCTAAATGCTCCTTTACGAAGGATCCTCATCATACAATAAAAAGGAGGGCTTTACGAAGGATCCTCATCATACAATAATAAGGAGGGGAGACAAGACAGGTGGGAACATACTGTATGAAGCTGTGAGGCATTGTCAAAATAAACAGTATTAAATACTTAGAGTATACAGTATCACAGTAATGTCAACAGTATTATAGAGTTAAGAACATTTGTAACACCAGATTATAAGGGATCTCACCCAACATGAGGAGGAAAAGTGCAAAGTCAGAAAGCTACAGGAACTGAATAATAGTGAGTAGGTAGTGGCAGCGGTACAAGGAAAGAGCCTGGGTCTAACTAGGGTGTGCCGTAGAAGAAAGGTGGGAGACAGTTACAAGATCCAGCAGGTTAGTTAGTTGTGAATGCAGTGTCAGAGGGGTCAGGGAGGTAAATAGTGGGGGAGGAGGTTTAAGGGGGGTAGGGAGACAGGAGAGACAATAGAGGAGGTAGTTAGGGAGGGCACATAGGCAACAGAATAGAGCAAATTGCAACCTTCTAGACCACATTTATCCAGCTTAATAAGATTCCAGGACATATTTACTTTTTTATGCATGCCAAATCATGAGTGTATGACTGCAATAGCAGTGAAACAATAAACATTCACAGTTTTAAATTTTCACACAATTTAACAAATAAATTGTGACATTTTGAACTCCTGTGTCTTACAATTTACACAACCAGTTACCTCTCTATTTAGCAGTTTCTATGAATCTTCCAAGAAAGTATTTATATAAATTCTCAATTATCTAGCTCCAAGGTGGCTAAGATGTAGGCACAGAAATATTTTCAGAAGTTTTCACGTGAATAATAAATTGCCAGACTTTGAGTCCCTAACTTCCCCAACTCTTATGGCAATGTGATGAATCTTGGCAACATTGTGGAGGCTATTCCAAACAGTATGCAAGCCACATTGCAGATATATAGCAATAATACTGTCTGAGTTAGAATCAATTATAAATTCTGGAAATTTCCACAAAAATGGCACAAATTTCCATGAGCATTCATGCAAATTCCATGAAAGCGGAATATGCCGATTTCAGCTAGCCCTTGTAGGTATTCTGAGGAGTGCTTTGAGGATCTAACATGCACAGTACATGTTGGAGGACAGGAGAAAGAGAGGAAACATGATTGTGATATTTAAATACCTCCATGGACTAAACAAGGTGTACAGCAGTAAGCAGTTCATAACTGTGGGGAAAAATGGGTACCAGGGGTAACTACCTGAAACTGTCTGGGGGAGGTTGTGACAGGGTTAAATAATGCACTGCCCCATTTATTATGCAGAAAGAGTTTAAATGCAAGGATCTGTTCTATCTTCTCCTTTTCTGTCTCTTGTCTGTTTGGTTGTGCAACCAAATTTTCTTGTAAGACCTACAGTAGGAACTGATCTCTCCAACAGTTTAACAATTCTCCTCCTCTTGCTATTCTCTGACTTCCCTTGCTGTTCTGTCTTTTCTTCCTCCTTGCATATCTGCTGATATAAAAGTATATGTGAATCATTTTGTGGAAATGTAATTGATACTGTGATCCCTTTGTTTAAAACTGTGAATAGTTATAATGTTGAAATGATTGAAAAGCTATTTGGAGCTCAAGGGATTGACCTGAAATGCAGTTTTTAAGCCTTTTGCAGAGATGTAAACAAGAGGTCGGCTCTGGGTCACGATGTTCTTTTTGCTGCACCTGCTGAAACTGACAAGAACACTGTGAGAAGCAACATGTTTTCTTAACAAGCTCCTGCAAAGACTTAAAAAAAAGAGCTGCAATATTTTGCAAGTTAGAGAAAGATTGAGATTTGAAATTGAGAAGAAAAAGGACTCTGCTTTCTATATTTGTACTGCCATTGTAAATATTTATTCTGAACATTTTTTTTTTACTGTTATTAATAATAAAACTCTTGTTGCGAATTATACAACTGCACTTGGTTTTCCTACCGACCTGCGCCTCTCTGTCAGATGGTGTTTGAAGTTGGATTTACACTGTGCATTCTCTAAGTCAGGAGTTTTGTACGTGGGTACTACACTTGGTACCAGGGAAGCACAGAAGAAAGGTATGGATTCTCCAGCAGCAAGCTCAGGAGTGGTTACCAGGAGAATGGCAGAAAAACTAGCAGAGACAGAAGTCCAGTCTGAAACTGTACAGCTAGCACCAGTTATAGAAAAAGAACAGGCAGTGATAGAACCTGAAAGTCTGACTGCCTTTTTCAAATGGTGGGCTATACAACAGAAAGAGATGGAGAAACAGAGAAGAGAGGAGATGCAGCAGAGAGAAAAAGAAATTCAACATTTAGAAGCACAGAAAAAAATGCAAAATCTTGAGACAGAGAGAAAAGAGATGCAGCGACAGGAGCAGCAAAGAAAAGAAGAGATGCAGCAACGGATGGATGTTTTGTAAGTTATCAAAGCTGGAGGATCTGGCACTGGTCCAGCAGAGCAACAAGACACAAACAACTTAAAATACATTAAACTTACAAAGCTGCACCCCTTGGATGATATTGAAGCATACCTGACAATTTTTAAAAGGGTTGCCACAACCGCCTGTGGCCAAAGTAGCAATGGGCAATCAGACTGGTACCTTACCTGACAGGGAAAGCCCAACTTGCCTACAGCAATATGGACACTGCAAAGTCAGAAAACTATGACCTGGTGAAAAGCGAAATCCTGAAAAGGCATGACATCTCAGGACACACCTACAGGCAGAGATGTCGGCCTCTGAAGTAAAACTCTGTCGACAATCCTCGAGAAGCCTTCACTCCACTCAGAGAACTCCTCACAAAATGGCTCCAACCAGAGTGCAAAACAGTCCCACAGATCATCGACTCATTTGCAATAGAGCAATTCATCAACATCCTGCCTGCAGATGTGCAGCTTTGGGTAAAAGAACATTGACCAGAAAGTGGCAAAAACAATGTTTCTTTGGCAGAAGACTACCAGTTGGAAAGACATATGCCACAGCAGTGAGGTACCAGTCAAGCACTGGTAAGGCACCCTTTTTCCCATTTAACCTCAAAGTCTGATAAGAACTCTGGTGGGGTATCAAATCTGTGCCCAAAGAATTTACTTTTCTCAAGAAGCTGCTGCCTGTCATAAAGCTTTCCTCCCTATAAAGAAGTATCTGCAGAACCACGATTTCAAATACAGATATAAGAATCTTACCCTACTGCAGGTCTCAAAAGAGGGCAAAGAACTTGTGGCAGCTCATCCTGGCGAAATTGAAAGGTGGATTTTAAAGTTCTGGCCCACATCACTTCCTCCAACTACATCCCCCAGAAGGCTATGGGAACCCAGTAAGTCTACAACCTCTACAGGGAACAAGTTGATGGGAAGTTGGTTCCAGGGGAGTTCATTTCTGGCCGGACTGTTCCTGCTACTTTTGATTCCCCCAGCCTTAGTTTTAAAGGTTCTTCTGAGGCCATTTCTCCTACCACTCCTGCTGTAACTTCACCATAGTGTCCAGGCAACCCATCTGCCTCCTCATGGACCGGGATCCATGCATCGCCATAGACAGCATTCTAGGAATGGCCAGCATCTCTCCCCTGACCAGCGCTCTGCTGCTCCACCAGCCAAGGTCCCAAGAGATGATCCTCTAGCTGATAATGATCACCTTGGTGCTACGATAGTGGACATGGAAAATATGGACACCGGACACCCCCAGGACTGGGCAGATACTCCAGAACCGACCTCCAATGGGGCAGTAGATCTGACCGTACACATTAAACTGGGTCTCAAGTTATATGCAGCTGCCCTAATAACACCCTCTTTTGGCTCAGTGGAGATCTCTTCCGTGACCTTTTCTTCCTCATGTGGGCCTTTAGGTTGACTTTGGGACTCACTGTTATGTTGGCATCCTCTGGGTTGGGAGCAACATCCCTGCCTAAGTTAACTTAGGTCTAGTTACTATGTTCAGGCCGCTAGGGCTTTGATCTCAATCCCTCATTAGTCCTGGCTGTAAGGTGTAATGCGCCTGACTTATTTTGTGGGGGTATTATATTATTTATTGATTTGTATGTGGCTATATTGTGGGGTGGACTGCAGGAACGGATAGTGTAATCAATGTAGTACACTTGAATGTTTAGGTCTATCTTTGCTCTCCCCCCAACCCGGGCCTCCTCAGTTCAGGCCTGAAGACTCCACTACCCTTTCCCCAGCACGTTTATTCCTGCTAATGTTTAAACTAAGTTGCACCTGAGCTCAATCACATAAGCAGGTAACTCTAACCTCAGGAGACCCTGAATAGGGGAATACTACAGTAGATCTTTTGTCTGGGTCTCACCCCTCGCCTACTGTGGCTCTCAGCTGCCTTACAGTGTGGGTTGTCCGAGTTGCATATTCTTGGGGTCATCCTCTGTTTCCTCCTATATGACACCATGTAATTTGTAGAAGGCTTTCTTACAGGCTGGCTGTATTCTGTACGTTTGCATAATGCATACCTGCATTTTGGCCAATATGACTGTCAGTTTGGGGGTCTCCCCCCTCGCCTATCCCTTTTCCCCTGATTTTCCCACCTCCACACTGCCTCCTTCAGCCTCCCTCTCCCCTCTCCACTTCCTCCCCTTCACCCCCACTCCCCCCCCGCACCATGCAACCTGACCTTGGGGAGCATATCAGCCAGGAAAGAGTTTGTTTCCCCTCGCCTGATATTTAACCGCCCCGTGTGGGTGCTGGAGTTAACATAGCCGAGGATCTCCCTAACTCTCAGAGCCCTCTTATTCACAGAGCTGTCTTCCCTTAGCATATTTATGCTTACTTTGTTTTCTCCTTTATAGCCTTACATAGTAGTTAGCTTTTAGTCCTGTCCGACTGCAGTGGTCTCATTTGTAACCTGTATTCTGTATTTTGTCCTCTTGGTAGTCTAACTATTGCTTCTTTTGTTTAAAAATTGTTCTGGTTTGTTCTAATCAGCAGCTCATAGTACTTACACTTCCCTACGAGTGAGTGTGGAATCTCACCCTTGGTACACTTAGGCTGTATTTACCACCCATGCAAGTATATTTCCACTACTTCCTGACTGTACACCTGGTGGGTAAGTACTCCTAGCTATTATTACAGTTAATTGTGATGGCTGCTCCCTCGAAACAAGGGGTACAACTAATCTCCTGGAATGTCTAGAACTACCCCATTAAATGTACTAAGGTGTTGCAACATCTATGCTCCCTGCATGCCAATGTAGTGCTCCTGCAGGAGACGCACCTTACTAGCATGTCTATACAGTGGCTCAAGAAGTACTGGGTTGGCAAAGTACTGGTGAGTTTTGCCACCACCAAGTCTAGAGGGGTTGCCATTCTAGTCCACCATTCTTATCCTTGGGTGGAGGAAGAGGTCCAGTCTGAAGCTCAAGGCCGTTGGGTTGTCACTAGGTTTTCTTTCCTGGAGGCAGGCTAATATTGGGTAATGTCTACGCTCCCAATGTAGACTGTGACGATTTCTTCCCATGCTTTAGTCAGGCTATATCTTTCCTTGCATCGTCCTATCTGCACATCCCTATAATGGTTGACGTGACTTTAACCTGGTCCATGATATTTTCCTGGAGAAGTCAAAACCTACCCCTCAGGCCCACCCCAAGGCCAGGTTAGCAATACAGGAGCTGATGGGGGAATGGGGCCTTGTTGATGTGTGGAGATGGGACCATCCCACTGGGCGTGACTACACCTATTTCTCACCAGCCCATGACACCCACGTTCACATAGATTTCTGGCTTGCCAATGTTGCTCCAGCCAGTGGGACGTCAGATTCTTAGATAGGTAACATTTTGATTTCTGATCATGCCCCTGCCATGTGTATATACACCCTCTCAACTCCTCATACCATTGGTACCCATTGGAGATGCAATCCTCTGTTGCTTCAGGATCCCCAGTTCTGTCAAACTCTAACTCAGGCAGCCAAAGATTATTTCTCCCTCAATTCCAGTGGTGAGGTACCACCGGGTACCATATGGGAAACCTTCAAGGTGGTCCTCAGAAGCTGCATCATTTCCTATGCTGCTGCCAAGAATAAAGAGCACAAGGCTACCCTCGCCCAATTACAGTTGAAGCTTACCGGCTTGAGTCCCACTTTAAAGTGTCCTCTACTGCTGCTAGGGACAAGTCTCTAATTTGGAACATTGTTGGACTTAAATACCAGATTAACTCCATCCTGCAGCAAAAGCAGAATGGCTGTTACTACGGTCCAAGCATGCTTATTGGGAGGGAGGGGAGAAGGGCGGCAGACTTTTAGCCTAGCAACTGAGGAAGCAGCAGGCATCATCCCATATCCATGCCCTCTGGACTGCTTCTGGACAGGTAACCTCTGATCCCAGTGGGATTAACACCACTATGCAACAGTACTACCATTCCTTCTACCAATCCCACTCTTCCTTGGCCTCGTCACAGATTTTGCAGGATCTAAGCCAGTTCTGCCATCCCTTTTCAATACCTAGTCTTACACCAGCCCAAGTAGACACCCTAGATGCACCACTTACCATCAATAAGCTGCATTTGGCCCATTCCCAGATGGCCAAAGGTAAGGCACTGGGCCCCGATGGGATGACAGTGGAACTTTATCAGGCATTTGGCCAGGAAATTGCTCACCCATTACTGCTTGCCCTTCAAGAGGCACATTCTTCAGGTGTCCTCCCTCCCACCATGAGAGAAGCCCTGATAACCCTTCTTCCTAAAAAATTGAATGACCCTCTGTACTGTGCTAATTTCCATCCCATTTCTCTCCTTCCGGTCAACACTAAAATCGTAGCTAAAATTCTGGCCACTAGGATGCTGAACATTTTGCCATCCATAATCTATCCCGCACAAGTGGGCTTAAGCAGGGAAATCTGGGGAGATAATACCAGATTGTTGATTAATCTTAAATAGTTGGTGTCTTGCTCTAAATACCCATGGCAGTGCTAGCTGTGGATTTTTCCAAAGCTTTTGATTCTGTAGTGGGATTATCTCCACACAGTCCTTCAGCTATATGGTTTTGGCCCCCAGTTTGACAGTGGATTGCCACTCTATACAGCTCCCATATGGCCAGAATTTTAACTAACTTGGATATTTCCCCCTCGTTTTCTCTGCACAGAGGTACCCGTCAAGGTTGTCCTCTCTCCCCGCTCCTGTTCTTAATGGGACTGGATCCCCTCATGAGGAAGCTTTTAGCTACCAAAGAAGTTGTTAGCATGTAGGTGTCAGGAATTACCTATCTGGTAGCCGGATGATCTATTGTTTACCTTATCCCACCCACAACATTCTCTACCAGCAGTTTTATCAATCCTGCAGGATTTTGCCCGATTCTCCAGGTTACAAACCAACCAGAAGAAAACTATGCTAGCCCCCCTTAACTAGGTCTGTACCAGCGACTGCCTTCAGGGCACAGACCTGGCCTGGGCCCTGCAAGCTTCACCTATTTAGGGGTGAGAATTCCTTTCTGGTGGACAGAGCTTGAGACAGCCAACTTCTCCCCACTGCTAGCCCAGTTATCAGCAGAAGTTGAGAGGTGGCGCAAGTTGCATCTCTCCTTACCTAGTAAGGTGGCAGCCATCTGCATGCTCTCGTCCCCAGAGTCACCTACTGTACCTGCTAATAATCATCCTCTTTGTCTCTCCCTAAACTATTCAGTTCTCTGGAGGCTTACATCCCTTTCCTGTGGGAAGGAAACCCTTGGTGGGGTCGGAACAAATTGCTAGCTCTCTGATCGTGGGTAGGCATGGGCTTACCATAGCTTCAATGCTACCACCTTACTTACCTGGCCACACAGGCTACTAAATGGTTTGTCCACTCACACTCCCCACTTCCTGTATGGGTTGAGCTGGAAGCTAGCATTCTGGGGTCTTGCCCTCTCAGAGCTTTACTGTCATCCGATAAAGTCTCTCTTTCGGGCCTTACTCCTATCATGAGTGAGACTAGACATGCATGGCACTGCCTCATGACTCTCTCTCCCATACCCCCAGGTGAAATGGGCTCCTCCCCTGCAGTATGCTGCACTGTGGTGCAATGATTTCATTACCATTGGCAGGGAATCCTTATACTGGCACACCTGGGTGGTGCAGGGTATCACCTATGTACAGGACCTGTGCATGCCTAATTCCTCTGAACTAATGTCATTTGAACAGATTTGAGTGCAATTCTATCTTCCTGCCAAGGACTTCTGGAGATATCTTCAACTCTGTAGTGCCATCCATGTCCTGCAGGCGAAACACAGTTTAGATGACAAATGGCGGTGGCTCGATTCTCTGCACCAATTGCCCTTTGTCTGCAGTCTAGCAGGGCAGTTTTACAGAGTCTGGTGTGATTCACAGCCAGAGTTTACGGATATCTGTTGACTTAAATGGATGGCTGACACACATACAGTCATTTCTGAGGAGTCCTGGTCCCAATACCTCAAAGCAGCCCACTTCACCTCTAGGGATGCTAGAAGCTGCTTTCTGCAGCTTAAAATCCTGCTCAGGTGGTATAGGACACCTGCCAGCCTCCATTCAGTGGAGGTACTTCCCCATTCCCAGTGTTGGCGTTGTCAGCAATCCCTCGCTCACCTCCTGCATGTGTTGTGGCAATGTCCACACCTTACTACCTTTTAGGTTACCATTGTGGATGACTGATCCAAAGTGCTGGGGTACCCCATCACCCTTCTAGACCCTAGATTGCTATTAGGGGATACCTCCACATTAACCCATCTACCTAAGGTGCACTGGGATTGGCTGATGTTAACTTTGCTTCAAATTAAACGGTTGCTACTCATGCACTGGTGACTGCCGCTTCCCCCAGCTCTACAGGCCTGGCATGCTGGCGTCCCTAACTTAGCAACTCTAGAGTGGCTATCTTATTCCCACCATGATCAACTAGCCCAGTGCTCCTGCAAATGGGATGCATATCTCCACTTCCCTCTTTGTAAGACCCTTACCCCTCCAGGTAACCCCCCTATTTGAAGTACTTGCTCATGTGTGAATTTCCGCTTTCAGTGATGGGGAAGTATAAGTTAGTTATCAACTAGTTATTACTGACTAAAGTTGTGCTTTTTATCTTATACTTTTGGGTTAAAGATGAAGTTTATGTGATGTACAGTAAGCTGATCTGGTACATCTACTTTAATAATGTACCTGTTTTCTCTGTATACAATTGGTATTTGGTATGTTATGCTTGCCTCTTATATGAGCTGTTCCTATCTGTGGAATCTGATAAAAACTTTTCTATGTTAAAAAAGAAAAATGTAATGGGCTACTGCACAGAGTTTGGGTAAAACCTCAGACACAGGACCAGAGAGAACAATCGGTTTTACCACAAAAGTATAGCTCTGAGTTGTTGCAGATAGTACATGATAGTCCTATGGCTGGCCATTTGGGGAGGGATTGCATACTTGCCAAATTGCTGTACAGATTTTACTGGCCTGGAATTCATGAAAATGTTGCTACCTATTTCAGTTCCCATGCTGAGTGACAGAAAGTAGCTCCAGTGACTAAGAAAGACAAGGTGCCCCTGGTGCCCCTATCCTTAATAGATGTGCCTTTTGAGAGAATTGCAATGGACGTGGTTAGCCTTAAACAAAAGTAAAAAGGGTAATTGATTCCTTTTGGTAGTATGTAACTTTGCTACTCAATTCTAAGAGGCAGTTCCAATGCGTACAGTCACAGCCCAAAACATGGCAGCAAAGCTTGCCAAAGGTGGGCATACCTAAAGAGATTATTATGGTTCCATGTCATCTCAGTGAGAATTATAGGGCAGTTACAAACTGAGCATAAATTATACAGCGATGCCGATTACAGCGACCATGACAGCGACGACCGCAATTCACAGTGCTTCCATCATGAGTGACTGTTACATGTCAACAACAATGTACAGAATTAGACATGTACATCATGATTATACACTGTTCCACAACAGGAAACACTCACCTGCTGTTGTCCTTCTTCCATTTGCAAGGGATAGCACAAACTCAGAGCTCCAGAGGTACTTTCCATGACCACTTGTGATGTACTCCCGGAACTAATCCTGGTCCTCTCATGCGTGACTGTGCTGCTTTCCCATTTGTTGTGTGTAACATGGGGGCTCGCCCCTGCACCCTCCGCACAGGGGGTTTCACCCCCAAATCCCCCCATCTCTAGGATTCTAACTGCACAGTGCACTTGGATTGTTAGGGTATGCTATGGACCTTGTAGGTAAGTCAATTGCATTTACTGCTGTGAGCCAGCTCTTGCACTCATGTTGTACAGTTGACAAATTCACATTTTCACTGAACTGTACCTGTAGCCCTTTGTGTATTTCACTCGATATACACAATCACTGCAATTGTCTGAGCACTATTATATTCACCCAAATGCTCTAGATGAAATGTATGCACTGTATGGATGTGATACCTATTATTATTGATCAGGGTAGTAATTTTGGTGTTGCATTACTGAAGGAGCTGCCTACCTGGTCAGTCTGTCGCACAGACTACACGCATGTTAAAACTGTGCAACAGGAATAGCACAATCGGGAAGAGTGAGAGGGTGCAAAACCATGAAAGGGTGTATGAGTGGTAGTGCACCCTCTCACTGTTCCCAGGAAGAGGATAAGACCTCAGCTGGGAGAAGGGCCAGCAAGCAGCTGCAGTGGCATGACGGGATGAGCCATAGGCAACAAGAGAGGCAGTGCATCTGTGGATTGATTTTTGATTCCCGGTCCCAGATGCTTAAACATTTTTTTATTTTTCACACTTTGTGCGATTATAAGTGTTAACCCTCCCCCAGAGTTGGTTATTTAAGTTAGAGGGTGTTCAGTGAAGCAGCCCCCTGCAAGACATACAGTTATTAAGATGGCAATATACAGAGTGGTATATTGCTGCGCTGTAATGTCTTGCGACATTATGACCCTGTGCCAAGGACCAGTACTGACTACTAGTTATCACTGCCATAAGAATCTCCCTTTATTACCCTCAGACAGATGGTCTTGTTGAGTGCTTTAGTCCAACCCTAAAACGCATGTTAAAAAGGTTTGGAAAAAGGGAAAGGGAAAGACCAATACTTACCTTACCTGTTTCTTGCTTATAGAGAAGTGCCACAGGCATCAACAGGTTGTTCACCATTTGAAATGCTGCATGGTAGATAACCTAGAGGGCCACTAAATGTAATAAAAGAAACATGGGAAGATAACCCCCAACAGAAACAATGTATTACATCTTATATGTGTGCCCTGAGAAAGAAGCTTGCAAAATATGTTGAATTCACCCATAGTATGCAGGAAGAGGCCCAAAACCAGCAGAATGTATGTTATCACCATGGGGCAAAAGAAAGCTTTTTGAGCTAGGAGAACAGGTCTTGCTATTGTTACCCACTACAGAAAATAAACTGTTAATGAAGTAGCAAGGGCCTTATAAAATGCTTAATCATACTGGCACAGTTAACTATGAGATTGAGACCCCTAATAGGAAAAATCCTACAAAGATATACCATGCTAACCTCCTCAAAAAATGAGTTGAAAAAACATCAAAAGCTGTTTTGCTAATTTTACCAGAAACTGATAAAGAAGATATTGATGTAGCTTATGACAGACTGGAACAAACTTATGACACACTGCAGCCATTTAAATTTAAAGTGGTGCATGAATCTGGGAAAGAGAATGTCAATGCTGATTTTCTATCAAGATATGGAGCAGGAATTGAGAATTCTGAAGGCTGAAAAAATGTGAACTGAAACTTTTTTGTTTGCTATGCAGCAGTTGCACTGAACTGTAAAGGTTACAAGCTAATGTTAGAAAAGAATAAATAGAACGTTTTGGAAACCTGTTTTTTAAAACAGGTTCACTCTTAAAGAGAGGGGTATGTGACATGATTGAATAAGGTGCTGTCCCATTTGTTATGCAGGAAGAGTTTCAATGCAAATATCTGTTCTATACTCTCCTTTTCTGTTTCTTGTCTGTCTGGTTGCACAACCAAATTTTATTGTGAACCTAGGAACTGATTACTCTGACAGTTTTGTAGTTTGCCTCCTCTCACTATCTCTCTGCCTTCTCTTGCTGTTCTGTTTTTTCTTTCCCCCTTGCATAGCTGCTGATATAAAAATATATGTGAATCATTTTGTGGAATTGTAATTGATAGTAGGATCCCTTTGTTTAAAACTGTATATAGTTATAATTTTCTGCCTATGAGTTTCTGCCCTCTCTTCTTGCACTTACCTGTCCAATGCAACTTCTAATGCACTTGCCCTGTGTCTGTCCTGACAAGGTCCCTCGGTTGCCTCACCCTGACCCTCTACACCTATGCCTTCCCCTACCTCTGCCCTCTCCCCTTCTTGCCCTCTTCCTACTATTGTTTCTTGAGTTACTCATCGCTCAGTCTGATTTTGTCAAGCAAAGTTACTGTCTAAAACCATGTACCTGTAACTGTTTTATGTTTTTAAGCACTGTTACCATGTAACCAGCATGGCGTGGAACCTTTGTAAAAGAGCCTTGGCTCAAAGGTACTTGTAATCCTAGACACAAATAAATAAAAACAAAATAAATAATGTTGAAATAATCACAAAGCTATTTGGAACTCAAGGGGTTAACCTGACATGCAGTTTTTTAAAGCCTTTTGCAGAGATATAAACAAGAGGTCAGTTCTGGGTCACAAAGTTCTTTTTGCTGCACCTGCTGAAACTGATAAGAATGCTGTGTGAGAAGCATGCTGTTTTTCTAATGAGCTCCTGCAAAGACTTGTAAAAATGAGCTGCAATATTTTGCAAAAATTAGACATATAAACTTACCAATGTGCCAGCAGAAACAGACCACCCAGTCTATCTAAGTCTGCTTGAGTGTGCAGCCAACATCCCTAGTTTGCAGCTGCCCAACCCCCCTATCTGAGGTTTGAAACTGAGAAGAAAAAGAACTTTGCTTTCTATGGATATTATGCACTACTGGGGTGGAGTGACTACGCGCATGTATCTGGGGCACGTATGAACACCACACCCTCTGTGCCCCTCCAAGTGCCATTTAGGATGGAGGGGTACAGATCCACTGCACCCAATCCCCCTTGTCCACAGACTGCACCACACAGGGAGTGTTCTGGTGGCATGCCAGCACTATGCAGGATTCACTAACCCGCTAGTGCTAGCTGCCTGGGTGCGGTTGGTGGCACAGATTACGCCAGGGCTGACCCTGCCATAACCAACTGTGTGCACCCATGGACATAGTCTGCCAGTCACTGAAGGACTGAGATTGGACACACTTTGCTACCCCTGACCACTGGGCAGCTGGAGGTAGCAGGGGCAGCTGGCTGGGTGAGCACCCGATGAGTCCGGGTGTGGCAGTACCAGTACACAGTGTTGCTGTGCTGGGCCGGGTGCCTGCAGTCAGCATGCATAGCCCCAGACTCATGCCAACCATCACATGGGACTCACTATGGGTCCCAGGGGGCATCCCTTTGGATGCTCACCAGGGACGAGGACTCCTCCCCCAGATGCCCAGTGGAATCCTGAGTGCTGGGGGGAGGGGCCGTGGACAGCTGGCTGGCATTGGTGAATTCTGGCATGTGCACACCTGTCTGTGGGGCACAGAGGCATGGACGGGTATGCGACTTTACCGCATTCCCCTGTCCGCTCAGTGAATAGCACCCTATGTTTGTACTGCCATTGTAAATAGTTATTCTGGACAATTTTATGTTTTATTTTACTGTTATTAATAGCAAAATGCTTATTGCAAATTTTACAATTGCTCCTGACCTATGCCTCAATGACAGATGTTCAAGGAGGATATCAGGAAGTGTGTTCTGCCAGGAAGATTGATGACAGACTGGGACAAGCCTCCAGAGGAAGTCATCATTGCTAAAACAGTGGGAGGGTTCAAAAAGGGATAGAACAGGCACACAGAAATAGTGAGTAAGGGGGCTAAATTGGAGAAGAAAAGTTTGGGGACCGACAAGGACACAGCCTTAAAATTTAACTCTGCCAGACTGGATGGGCCTTTAGATCTCTGTCTGCCATCATTTTATTTCTTTTTTATACTTGATTTTATTGTATTTCCATTTTACATCAACAAAAGCTTATCATTTCTTTATTTTTAATTAAATAAACCTTATTGAAAAAATAAGAAATACAAACAACAGCAAAAAGAAATGAACAGAATAAATACAATATTAAGATATCCAACCCACTCTTCGTCCATCTCTGTCCCACATCCCCCCCACCTTCCTATAACTGGGCCCTGAAGTGGTTAAGGGAAATTAGTCACCTAAGTGAATCCCACAGCAGAGACAATAAGATAATGCCATAGACTGGAAAGCCAGACTTCCAAAGAAGCCCAGGACCTGAGACAGGACTGAAAGGAATGATGCAGTGATGCAAGTGTGCATTCCACTTGTAGCATATCCAACATCTCTTTGTGCCATTCTGCAAATGATGGAATGATGGGATGGCCTGTTCCATCCAGTGTCTGAGGATGTTTTTAACCGCTGTAGTAATAAGTGCAAAATGGTAGCATCTGGCACCCATCACTGTTTGGATGTCCAACTGCAATAGGCAATGTTCCTTAGTGAAAGCTAAGAAAGACCTAGAGTTGGATCCAGTGCCTCCTGGATGCATTGCCAAAAAGATCAGGCTTTAGGACAGTCCCAAAGAATATGCAGCTAGGTGCCTTCCCCACTGTTGCACCTTGTACAAAATGAAGAATCCAACAGTCCCCATTTATGCAAATTCCTAGGAGTATTATAAATGGCATGTATACTTTTAAATTAAGTAAAATGGTGGCTGTCATACTTAAGGTAGAGATATATATTTTGCCAAATTTCAGTCCATTGTAGTATAGTTGGTCTCCAATCTAGAGCTTTAGGCCAATACTTTGGAATGGAGACATATTGATCAAGCCAAGCCTGCTGGAGGGCCTGGAAAATTGTAGAAATAGCATGGTGAGCAATACTAAGGCACCCAAGCTTGACCAAAAGAGAAGCAGGGGGAGCTATAAGTGGGGATGCACAGGTTTTTTTTCACAATAAGTAAGTAATACGACAGTGGAAGGAAGGGTCCCTAGGGTTCAACCTTTAAGTTTGATGAAGAGTGACAAAGGAAGCCCAGGTGTGATCCTGACACAAATGGGAGACCTGGGTTATACCTTTAGTTGCCAATAGTCTTTATAAAGATTTTGCCTTAAAATAGTGAAGTTAGTATTTAACTATAAGGGTTGATCTAAGAGGTTACTCAGCAGAGATTTTAGAAGCATTTGAGTTGTCCACAAATTAGAACAGATGTGCCAGTATGAGTGTCCTGAAGGGCAAATGGTAGGGATGCATGAGTAATGCAAGGGAGTACCAGCAGGCATACTCCCTGTCTATGACTTAATCAATGTTCCACCACTATGGGACATAAGAAGAAGAGTGTTCATCTTTTGGAGATGCCCACTGAAAATATTTGGCACCCTGGGCAGCATGGTAGTAAGACAGGAAGTCAGGAGCAGTCAATCCTCCTTCAAATTTTGGACCTGTCGGTCTTAAGTACTGCAGCATGGGTCTATGGCCCTTCCAGACAAAGGTGGAAGCCACAGCGTGAAGATCATGAAACCATTTCAAGGGCAACTGAACCATTAACATAACCAAAGGATAAAGAATTCAAGGCAGAATGTTCATCTTTAGCATGCTCACCTGGCCCCACAGTGTTAGAGGGATCCCGACCATTAGCTAAGGTTTGCTTTAATGGCCCAGAGCAGATCAGTGAAATTCTTTTAGATTATCTGTGTCATAGAAGTAGTTAATTTAATGCATAGATAGGTAATATCCTTGGGCATCCAGCCAATTCCCATTGACACTAGGTCAGCCTTCTGAACACAAGTATTCAAGGAAAGTACCTGAGTTTTCTGTAGACTTAGCTTATATAAGGAAATTGCATAAAAATGATGTATTTCATCTAAAGCTGTTTTCAGTGAAGGGATGGGATTTACTAGATGGAAAAGAATATCGTCCATGTATACTGAAATCCTATATTGGCTAGGTCCCAAGGAGATTCCCTCAATAGAGGGGTGAGATATACTTGCAATCAATGTTCCCCCTTCCTAACTCATCCCCCACCTCACTCCCCACAGGAAGTCCTCTCCCTCGTGGCCTGCATCTTCTGCATAGAAATATAAGAAGCCTTGCCCACAAACTTGATTCTGTCCAAGTACTCACTGCCCACTATGCCCTAGACATCATCACCTTTTCTGAAACGTGGCTCAATAAAAACATCACTGACCCTTCAGTCGCCATTCCAGGCTATGCTATGGCCCATCAGGACAGGGCCTCCAGGGGTGGAATGTCCATCTATGTAAACTCTGACTTGCATTACTCGGTTATCCTACTAAGGCAAACTTAAAGCCTATGAGCTTCTACTAATACAACTGTCCCTCCTTTTCTCAGTTCCATTCTACATTTGCAGGTATATACCGCAACCAGGCACATCTACCTCAACTGTCACTGACCTTCTTGTGCAAATTCCTCCCTTACCCTCACAGGTGAATTATATATTATGGGGATTGTAATCAGAACTGGCTATCACCAGCCCTCTATAAAGCCTGGAATCATGTAACTGGGCTAAATCTCTCACAAATCATCACCAAGCCCACCTTCCTAAACCCCAAATCAGGCAACCACTCTCTTCTAGACTGGACCCTGACCACCCACCCTCACCAGATCATCAAGTCTAAACTACTTCTAGACTCCCTGAGTGACCACCATATTACTTATTTAGACTATAAAATTTACTGCCCCAAATCATCCCCTAAATTCCTGGTCCAATGGTCCTATAAATCACTCAACCTTGCTCCCTTGTTAGATGACCTGGCCCTAGCAAATGGGGCCTCAACCACTACTACCTTCTCCATTGATGATGCCCTACTTCACTTCAAAAGGACATTCCTCAACATCTGGGACACCCATGCCGCACTGCATCACACAAGGTTACGGGGCAACCACCTGCCTTGGATCACCTCTGAACTTACAGCATGTCAAATCGCCTGGACCAAGCCTAGACAGCTCAAAAATCCTCACATCACCCACAAGACCTCTCCACATACCGGATGCTTTGAAACAAGTGTACCAGAACAACTTAACTGGCCAAAGTTGAGTATTTCAACACTTCTTTTCAGACAAACTTAAATAATCCCTCAAAATTCTGGAAGGCCATTCACTTCCTCTTTGCTCTACCAACTGCAACTCCCACTCCGCTTTTAAACGTTAACAACTCCCTTCTCTCAGAACCAAGTGCAGTCGCTGCTGAGTTCAACACATATTTCTCCACATGCGCTGCTTTGCTCCTTTCTTCCCTGCCCACTCCTGCTCCATATAGACCCACCACAGGAATAAAGGAGCCTCATGTGCCTCATACCTTCTCCTTCAATGACATCTCATCAGTTGATGCACTTGATGCCCTGCTATCACTCAACCCATCAAAGGCAAATCCCCCAATGGTCTGGATCCCAAACTCCTCTACCTCTCTGCCCCTGCCATGGTTGCCCCACTTGCCAGCCTACTAAATCTGTCCATAGCAGCTGCAGCAGTCCCCAGGAATGAAGCCATGCCATAATCATCTCCCTCCCTAAAAGGGGTGCTCCTACCTTCATGTCTAACTACCACCTTATCTCTCCTCCCGGCTCTTGCAAAACTGCAAGAGCACCATGTGCTCACACAGCTACCTCCTTTCCTCTCTGACTCAAACTTCTTCACTCCTTCCAGTCTGGGTTCAGAAAGGTCACTCCACTGCATCCTCCTGACTAGACTCACTGACACTATACTCTCTGGTATGGATAGAGGGCAGATAACCTCTGCCATCTTCATCGACCAAGCTAAAGCATTCAACACTGTCTCACATACCTTACTACTTTCCTGCCTCTCTGAATCTGGGCTCTCCATTGCTGTCACCAACTGGCTCAGTTGCTACCTCACTGGCAAAACACAATCTGTAAGAATCTCTGATGCTATATCTGTCCCCCTTCCCATATCTACTGGCATTCCTCAGGGGTCACTGCTCGGACCCATTCTGTTCTCCATTTTTCTAAATGACTAGTCAATCATCTGCTCTCTTCCTTGACCCAAAGTACACAGATGACACCGCACTTTTATCCTCAGGCACGTCCCCAGATGTGGTAGCTGCTAATTTTCAAGCTGATTTGGACAAAATTCAACACTGGTTCAGCACACATCAGCTCTCCCTCAATTCTAAAAAAACTGTCACCATGTCCTTCAGCACACAACAACGCCTGCCCAGGCTCCCCTCCCTCCCAATCTTCTGAACCCTGGACAGGCAAACACTTGAGGATGTCACCTCATTTCAATACTTAGGGGTTTGGCTTGACCGGCATCTATCCTTTGCCAACCACATCAATGCTATCATAAAAAAACTGCTCCCCAAGTTAAGTGCCCTGTACAGAAACCATAGTAGCCTCCCTCTAACTGTGCACCACAAAATAGTCCATAAAATGATACTTCCATCTTTCGACTACTGCGACATCATCTACAGTGTCACCCCAAAGTCCACATTAACTAAACTAGATACTCTTTTCAATGCCTTCTGCTGCTTTGCTCTTGATGCCCCTCCCCTCACCCATCACTCGATCTCTACCAGTCCCTGTCATTTCATTCCCTTGAAATCCAATGCATTATGCACTGTGCTAAATTTGTCTCTAAGTTCTGGCTAGGTGTCCTCCCACCTTACCTTTCCACCATGCTCTCATCTGCCCCCACTCATGCCCTTAGATCCCTTGACTCCTGCCAACTAGTAATCCCTTGACGGAGGATCACTGTTGGCCAGCAGCCTTCTCTCACCTCCACACAAAGCTCTGAAATTAGCTATTTCTGCAAATCCGCCACTCCTCCTCTGTCAACTCTCTCTCCACCACCCTGGCAAATTACTTCATGGTAAACTGATTCCTGCATCTGACTCTGTCAGACATTGCCCTACCTCCCCCTTTCCTGACCAGTGGCACATAGCAAATGCTATAAAGCTGGTCTATTTGGCCCAACTAACACACTTTTGAACCTACACACTTAATGTTATTGCTAGCTGCTTCTTGTGAGTCTACAGCTGCAGTTGTTCAACCCATGAAATATCTACTACTGTTTATTCATATATGTGTACTAAGTGTATTATGTGCCTATCTGTAACCTGGTTGTTCCATGATCTCATCTGTAACTCACACAAAGTGTAAACAAGTGTATTTTACTGCTAAGTGTTACTCAATTTGATAACCAGTGTATTATCCTTCCCATGTTCCCCTTCCCCCAGGTCGCACCGGGAGACGAGCAGCTTGTTGCTCAATGTGCCTTTCCTGGTGAAACAATTTAAATAAATAAATATAATATTTAAAGTCAGGAGTTCCAAATTCAAGTTAAAAAGGAAAGGAGAAAGGGTGCAACCCTAATGGGTAGCACTGGTAAGATAAAACTAGAGGAAAGAACTCTGTTACAGCATACCTGAGCTGTGGGGTATGAGTATAATAGTTTAACCCATTGAATAAAGGCTAATGGAATACTGCATGCCGTTAGCTTTTTGTGCTGCCTTTTTGCATTGCCGGGTAGTCTTTAAATCATGAGATATGAGTACTCCTACACTCACAACCTTAGTTTCTGTCAGTTGTTCCCTTCCTAGGGTATATTTCCTGCCCAGGTTCTTTCTCTCCAGGTGCATAACTTAATACTTTTTGGCAATGAATTTCAACTGCCATTGTTTTGACCATTCTTCCAGTTTTTTTAGATCAGATTCCATTTCTGTGGCCTCCTTTTGCATGTCTACTCTGTTGCAGAGCTTGGTGTCATCTGTGAACAGGCATACTGTACCTTTCCCTCCAATCTATCAGCGATGTAGCCGATGAATATGTTAAACAGAACTGGCCCCAGTACTGATCTCTGGGGGACTCCACTGGTTACCCCACATTGCTCTGACAGAGTGCCATTTACCATGACCCTCTGGGTTCTTTTCACTGGAGCAGTTCCTAACCCAACTGACTGTTGTATGCCCCACTCCAGCATGTTCCAACTTGTTTATTAGTCTCCTGTGTTAAACATAGTCAAACACTTTACTGAAGTTCAGATACACTATGTCTACTGCTTCACCTTGGCCCATCGTTCTGGTCACCCAATCAAAGAAATCAGTCATGTTTGTCTGGAATGATCTCCCTGCAGAGAAGCCATGTTGCTTTGGGTTCAGTTTTCCATTTGCTTACATATATTGTACTATTCTTCCCTTCAATGATGTTTCCATGGTTTTCCCCATCATTGAGGTGAGGCTGACTGGACGTTAGTTACCAGGATCTTCCCTGCTCCCCCTTTTGTGCAGAGATACCAGTCTGTTTTTTTCCAGTCCTCTGGGACTCTGCCCCTCTCCAGGGACTTATTGAAGAGGACTGCTAATGAGGACACAAGTTTCTCTGTGAGTTCCTTCAGTATTCATAGAATGTATTCCCCCATGTTGCTGTCCCTCTTTGTCAGTTTGTACTTTTTGAAAGTTTTCTTTATCTCCTTTATACTGAAAGCAACCTTTTTAGTTTTATTGATCTGGTTGGTGCATTCTACTGTGGCCAGATTTATTGCATCCTTTATGGCCTTCCAGCTTTCCTCCATGTCACCCTTGCAACATCTTTGAGATGGTTTTTAATACACATTTTCATTTTAACATAGTCAGCCTTCCTGAAGTCCTGGAACTGAAGTTTTGTGTGACTTGTGTCCTCTGCCCTTTTGACTGTGAGCCAGACTGACCTATGATTGCTTGACCCCAGATTGATTTTTTACCTTAATGTCCTTTCTTACATATAATCATAAATTCAAATTATGAACATCAATTCTACTCTATTATTAGTTCTCTACTAATAAAAATGAAAACATTACATCCCTTAATGATAAGAGATTCAATTCAACTTAAATACATATGCTAAAAGTCCCCATAGAGTGTGAAGATTAGTTATTAGACAGATGCAACAAACACAAGTAAAAGGTGTAGAATGCACTTTGCGGTATTTATTTTTCAAAAATAAAAGAATATAAAATAGTAGACATACAGAAAGGAAATAGTCGGTTAGTCTTTCAGTTCAAAACAGTGCACAAGTCCCTCAGCTTAGTTCCGGCCAAATAGATTCCTAGCACATGAAAACCTGCATGCACTATGAGCTGCTTCCTCCACGACAGTCAGGTCTCTACTGAATGACTCATCTGTTTTGCATCTTAGAAGGTAGGCTTTTATACCTGCCTACTGATGATGTCAGCACCATGTGAGCTGTCTGACTAAACACAGACAGACAGACAGACTCATCTGACATGAGATCATGATATTTCTTTAGAAAATAGGGTGTAGTATGTTTACACACTTAGATTATTATAGTATCTATCTTCATTTTACTTAAAATCAGTGTTACCATCTAAACTGGCACAAGCTCCTCTTATTTAAATTACATCACATTTTTTGGTAACAATACAAAAGAACTGGCTTTTCATCCAACTGAACAGATGGCTCTTCAGCTTGGGGACAGCTGCAGTATCGCTGTAGCTGGCTGCCCCTTTTATCTTCATTCCTCATCAACTCAGAAGAGGGAATAAAACAACAACAAAAAATAAAAACAATGGCACATGCCATTCAGCTACACTGTAATGAGCAATTCAACAGTGCAGCATCTTTCTGTCTTTCTTTAAACAACAGACTACTTCCTAGGCAGAATACACTGTCAGTCTGTATTTACATCGTGCTGTATTTATTACATCATACAGCTACCCGCTGGACCATAAAAATGAGAGGGAAGGGGAAGAAAAGAAATAGAAAACTAGGAAAAAGATTTAGGAAAGGTCAAAAGGGTATGTGTTGCGGGTGGCCAACCTGACAGTAGCATTTAAAGTTTATTGTTTGACTTAAAAGCCATCAACAAAAGAAAAAGTAGTTACAAAATAGATAATACCATACACTTCAGAATATGTTACATAACAAGGTATTACATCAAGCAAATAAATACTAATATACATAATATTACATATACATAACACACATAAATTGTATAATCACAATCACCCTAAGCTATTAGACTTAAGTCCTTATATGCTTTATTTTAAATAAAAATCACTGCCATATTGCACTTCTTTCGGATATAGTATTCCCTTCATATATAGTCACATATTTCACACTAATATCCTCATTTTTTGTTTCACTTTCCCTATTGCAACAAAGTAGTTTGCCAGTTTCTCAAGAGTCAGCCTATCTGCAATGAGTGACATAATTGTGGTTAACAAAGTTATATCAATCCGATACCTACTTGTATTGAAGTCTCTCAACCAATACAAACTTTCTTTTCCATAATAAGTACAAAACCAAAGGACATGGACCAAATCCTCTCTGGCCCCAGCTGAACAGTCACACAGTTCAGATAAAGATTTATTTTTACTATATCTGCTTAGCAGAACATTGCTAGGAAACGTCTCAAATGTATATTTAGCAAATGCTGTTCTCAATTTATTATTCTTCAGAATATCTAAGTATGGCTTATAACCAAAACAAAAAATTGTTCTTACTAAACCATTTGGAGTAGCCAAAGACAGAAATGGCTTTTAGATCCTCATTATTCCACTAGTTCTATACCTTTTTCTTTATATATTTACTATATTTAAGACTCTGAGTAATACCTTTATTGACTACCCTCTTCAAGTTTATTTATGAATATCTTTCCAGTACTGTGAAATCTTGGAGAACCAGAAAATGCCCCTGTATCCAAGGTCATACCAATATAACTTCTCTCTATAATCTATATTTGTCAATTTATCTGTGGGAGATCTGGTAAGTTTGATCAAATAATTCATCTTTCTAATATCCATATTTGCCCTTATATTAACAAGCCCTAGTTCTGAATGCAAATAGGTGACCGAGCATGAATGCCCAAGCCTGAGCAAATATCTTAAATTTCTATACGGGGTGACATCAATGGGTCTAGCTTTTTGCTATCATAATCCCAGATGTCACTGGCATAAAGCAATTGTGTTTGCAATTTAGCTTCAATAGCCTTAAGAAGAGGCCTAACTGTGTATCCACTGAATCTATAGTTAAACCTTACCAGAGCTCCAATAGTTTTCTTATGTTTTACTAATAAGGTGTTGTATAAAAAAGTTCCATGTTCCACTTGAATGGAATTCAATCCCCAGGAAAACATAACTGGAAACAACCTCAGTTTTGTTTTTCTTCACAACCCGAGTTCCTTTCAGTTGTTTCTCACCAAATATAACAACTTTTGTTTTGGTTTAATTTATTGTTAATTTTAGCCTCTCAGAGTGCTGTACAATATAGTCCAGTTTAACCTGAAGTCCTTTTTGTGTCAGAGAGAACAACACAAGATCATCTGCATAGGCTAACAGAGGTCAAGCAGAATCCAGCACCCTTGGAGAGTCCGAGCATAAGGAGTCTACCTCCTTCAACATTTTATCAATATACAAGGAAAAGAGAAGTGGAGCCATAGCACATCCTTGACACACACCCTTATTGGTCTTAATGGGGGCTGACAATTGACCTTCTTTCCCAAGCTAACTCTCATCCAGTTATCATGATAAAGACTAGCTATTACATGTACCAGGTTAGGATCAATACCTCTGTTGAGTAAAATAGTCCATTATATACTCCTTGAAATGGAATCAAAGACCACTGAATAGTCAATAAACACAGTGTAAAGCTTTTGTTTATGAAGCAGAACAAACTTCTCTATCAAATGTTGCATTATAAAGATGTTATCTATTGTAGAGAAATTTTGTTTAAACCCTGCCTGAAATCTAGACAAACCACCAGTCAATTCTACTTGAGCTTTTAACTTTTCCAAAATGATTTTAGAAAACAATTTTAAGGTAACATCCAATAAACTAATGGGTCTGTACATAGCAGGAGAAGTCAGTGAACCCTTTTGATGAATGGGGATAATATGTGAGCCCTTTTAAGATAGTGGGAACAGTTGGAATCAATACATTTGTTATAATAAGCTCGTAACACCCTACTCCAAAAAAGGGGATGAATTATATATATTTCTGCAGGAATCCCATCCAGTCCTGCAGCTTTATTTCTCTTTAAAGTTAATATGGCAAAAAGTACTTCCATAAGAGAAAACTCAGGTCTAATATCAGCACTTCTTTCTATACAAGACAGGCTATACTGTACTTCAGGCTCAAAAAAGATCTTTGCGAAGTACTCTATCCACGTACTTTCGTTAATGAAATTCTCAATTTTTGTTTTATATAAGTTGGTTCCCTTAGTCACCAAAACCAAAAAAACTATTTTACATAATTTATACTAATACCCTCTAACAACTGACCCCATTGGTTTTCATAATATTGCTTTTTCTCCTTAATAACAGCTTTATAATGTTTACATTTGATATTAAGCTGCTTTAATAAACCCCTTGAAGCATTTGTTCTATATACTCTACATAGCCTTTTTATCTCTCTTTTAATTGCTCTACATTCCTGGTCATACCAGCCAATCTGCTTACAAGGCCTATGTCTACTAGGTAGAGAGGCTAATCTACCATTTATTTGAGTAAATGAATTATTAATCATTTCAGTCATCTGTGAAATATGTATATCATCTAATAATGAAGCATGTACCATTAACAGGGAGGTGATAAGTATCGGTCTAACTATATCCTCTGCATTATTGTACCACTTTATTTTAGTATCTGCTCTTATTTCAGAAAACAGTACCATATACTGTGTCTCCACTTTGTCTTTCTGGTAATTAAATTCCAATATCACTGGAAAGTGATCACTTTCTGCCCTAAGGTCAACCCGCACTTCCTTCCAAGCTTCAAATATACCTGTCCATTATGCCAGGTCTATAGTAGAAGCACCTCTTGTGGATATATATATATATATATATATATATATATATATATATATATTAGAGGCAAAAAACTCCATTTAATGCATCAGTTAGGGTTGTTCCACAGTGACAAAAGTGAGGAAATTCGGTGTTAGGGTTGAAAGCCTCCCTTGGACCCCCAGCCCACTCCCCCAACTGGCATCAGGGTGTGCATTGGGGTCATCGGTCCTAACTCTCACCCCATTCTCCCATACCTCTGCTTCTTTACACATGTGATGGGGTGAGAGTTAGGGGCCAACGAGACCCCAATGAGCACCCTGATGCCAGTTGGGGTGGGCTGGGGGTCCAAGGGAGGCTTTCAACCCTAACACCAAATTTCCTTGCTTTTGTCACTGTGGAACAACCCTAACTGATGCATTAAACAAAGTTTTTTGCCTCCAATTTCCCTTCTTTTTGAGAATGAGGATGATAAACAATGAATGGAATGCAGTGGCGGGGGTACGGGGCCCTTCAGGCCCTGCACTCCCACCACATTATGTCTTGTTACATAGTAACAGGAACTGCAATGCAAATGCAAGCAGCAACGGTTACACACATGGTAAAGCAAACGTAAATGGTAAAGCAAACGTTAATAGAAAAGCAAGCATAAAGTGATGCTGAAGTGAACAGTGACGCAAGCACATACAAAAATGCAACTGGTAACATGCACAGTGATGGCACTGGTATTGTAAATGCAAATGTTAAGTGTTACAGCAACAAGAATGCCAAAGGGAACAAAAATGAAAACGCGAATGGAAGCGCACACATAAGAGTGAACCGTAATGCGCATGGGCACAGTTTCACAATTGTAAATGCAAATGGTAAAGTTAACATGAACAATAATGCCAAAGGAAACAGAAACATAAATGAGAATGTAAATGCAAACATAAACGCAAACCATAATGCCCACGGTCATGTTACTGCAATTGTAAATGCAAATGGTTACAGTAACAGCAACAATAATGCCAAAGGAAACAGAAACGCAAATGCAAGCACATATGGACATGCAAACCGTAATGCGCATGGCACAGTAACGCAATAGGAAACACAAATGGTAACAGTAACAGCAATGAAGATGCAAAGTGAAAGACAAACGCAAATGCAAATGAAAGGGCTGCCATAAATGCAAATGGCAATGCACACGGTGATGCAAACCGAAACGCAAGCACAAACGTAGTGGAAAAGCAAATGGTAACAGTAACGCAAAGGCAAGCACAAATGAGAACGCAATGGGTAATGCACACGGTGGCATAGACAGGAATGGTAACGCAAATGAGTACATAAATGCAAGTGGAAACAGTAACCGTAACATTAACAGAAGTGCATACCCTGTTTTTCACCCAACAGCTGCATAGAGAAACACAGTGTGTACAAAGAATGTATGCATAATAATGGCCCTTGGAGCCGAAAATGAGGTGTTGGAATACTAAATTGCTTATATCACGGTAACTGTACGACATAGAAAAAAAAATTCACATGATTTTCCTGGCTACGTTTACATATCTTGCACTGTTTCCGAGATATGAGCCCCGAAAGGCATGTGCAGATGCCACCATGATAGTCAATGGAAAAAATGCCAACTTCAGAGTACCATAACTTGGCAGCCATGCAATATTTTTCACTAAACCATGAAAAGGCACATCTGTGAGATACTGGCTGCCTTCCCTCCAAATTTCAGCCCAAAAGACCAAAATGTTCTTTTGCAGCAGGGTGGCAAAGAACTCCTGTCATTTTGGCCATAGTCTGGAAAAGTAGCGTTGCAATTTGTACTGTTTCCAGAAATTTGAAAAACATATTTCTGGTGTGTTTTACCCCAAAATAGAGGCATGGCTAGCATACTCAGGGTCCAACTAGGTGAACACAAAAAGAATTGTGTCCTTAGAGGGTCCCAATTTTAAATGGCAAGCATTTTTCTGATCACTAACAGAAAACAAAATAGAGGATTTGTGGCACTACTAGGGCCATTTGGGACACGAAAAAGTGAATTTGTGAACTTGTTGAACTTTTTGTTAACTTTTCCTTTTGTCTTATAATGGGAACTTGTTTTTTGAATAACTTTTGAACCATTTAGTATTTTTTCATGAAATCTTCAAAAGGCACATCGGGGACCCTGGCCACAGATTCCCTGAAGTTTTCCGACCAGTCATGCAAACCGTGCGATCTGTAGGCGAGAATAAAGAATTCACAAAAAAACATAATTACGCTTTTCATTGTCGCTTAATAGCTCTACAGCCTTATATCCAACTGGTACGAATGTTGGCAGATCCCAAGATCTGCCATGCCCAATCATGCATACCAAATTTCAGACAAATCCGTTGAATGGTGGCAAAGTTATTAAGGTGTAAAATTTCACCCTTTAACCTTAAAAGTTCTACTCAACCCTAACTATGGTAGCACTACCGTGCTACCACAATATGAGTGAAATCACCATATTCGTCCCCCCCATATCTCCCATTAAGTGGGTAAAGATCAAAATTACTCTTTAGATAAATCATTTTCCTCCTCTCTTTATTAATTGTAACATCCTTAGCTTTCCTTAAATGATTTTTATCCAATGTCTCATTACCTATCCTGACGGAATTTCCCAGCAAACCATCATAGGCTCCTATTTGAGCATTGCAATCCTCCCAGGAGTAATATATCTGCCTGGGGAAATAAAAACAATGCTTCAGTAAGAGTATCAAACAAGAAATCCCAGATAACCAGGAAGAAAAAGTTAGAATTTTCAGCGGGGATACAGCCAGAGATCACCACTATTCTCTGTTCTTTAATACCTAGCAATAGTGCTAAAACATTTTTGTGCCACTTCCAACAGTGAATTAATGAAAATACATTAATCTTAACAAAAACTATAATACCTCCTGAACTTCTACCATTACTATAAAGCTTTCTACCCTAAGATTGAAACCTATCATATCCATTAATTCTAATATTATCTCTGAGGCTATGTTATCTTTCTTGAAAACACGGTAACTCAGAATTTTGAATGTACTTCTCCCACTCCTCATCCACTACCGTAGCAATCCAACCAGCAATATTCCAAGTTAAGAACCAAATAAGCTCTGAATTAATATGGAATTCAGAGCTAATGACAGAATTAAGTCAATTGTCCTGGTATTCTGCAATAACCAAGAATCGATTATTCAGAGGAAGTTCCTTCTGAACAATTTTCCTCATTGGTTTAACTACTTTAGGTTCTACAGCCAAGAGTTCACTGTCACAAATATTTAACCCAAGCATATCCAGTGTAATACGTTTAGCAATAATTTTATCTGCAAGTTCCTAAGAGCTCATATATAGGTAAATTTGAGTGCTCCCATCTCTCCTTCTAGAAATTAGTGAATAAGTTCTTAATAGTCCCAGTCAATTTAGTACAAGTTTCTTTCTCATGAATATCCATTCCAAAAAGACTAATTCAGGGTTGTGGCCAATCATTCACTTGACTTCCATTGATTACTGTTGATTTATAATTAAAACTGTCCCTGCTGGGATAGGTTATAACAATCCCTTTTTCTTTAGGGATCGTATTGTCCAAATATATTATGTTTGTGCAGAAAACACACTATATCTAAGATGTAGGCTTCACTCACTTGGATTTCTTTCAGTTCAGATATGTAATTGAAAGTCAAATTCAATCCTAATTCTTTCTTAAGGAACTGTACAACTGTTGCTATAGAGAAAGGTGTCAGAGATCCACTCCAATCAGCTGGGCCAATCAGTCTTAAAAGGGGTCTGTTCTTGTTTATTACATCATTAGGTGCACCATTCCTCCTATTATCATTCACCTCCCCTCAACTGTTCTGTCTGACTGAGGAGATTCTGTTACTACCTACATCTGACAATGGTACACCGCCTAGGGTCCCCCACTGATCTATACCATTAACTTCCAACAATGGTCTTCTTAGCTGCTAGTTTAATAAATTAAATTCTGATTCCAGCAGCCTTAAGTGCGAGCTTAAGTCCCCATCCACTAGATGGGAAACAACATTCTGTACCCCATTCCCATTATCTGGTTGTCCTGCAGTAAAGATATTAGTAATAGTACCATCTTTAATTCCATCTTTATTTGTTGTTAACTCTTCCTCCCTTTTGGGGGGGCAAACTAGCTGTTCCTCAGCTGCTGTTTCCCTTCCAAGTACTGGCTGGAATGGCTGAGAGTTATTTTTATAGTTATTATTCTTACCATTAGAAACTCCTTTGTTCCTGCTTCCCCTCTTAGTCCTATTCCCCTCTTCCTCTTCTTATTGATTTTAGTAATAGGTGGACTCTAAGGAAAGTCATTGCTAATGAAATCTGGTCTAATTTCACTAGCAATAGAATCTGCTAAATGTACAACCCCGTCAGAGTCCTCCAAACTTTGATTTAAATGACTGATTTTTAACAATTGATTCAATATCTTGTCAATCTTCACTCTGTTAGAAGCTACTTCTGATCTTAAATTCTCCATAAGTTCTCTATAAATTATCAGTTGGTCCATTATAATCAAGTTGGCATAAGCCAGACTCCTTAATAATGAGACTAAATCTCTAACAAGATGATCACGGACATAAACTAAATCCCATTTCCTGTTTAGAGAATAATCACTGGGGCTGTCATCAGTAGAGCATTCCAGACCCAGCTGACACTGCTCCTGATAACTCACTCCGTTAATCTTCTCATCACACTCCTTCAGTCCATTAATAGTATTCTGTAAATTATGGGTTATTAAACTTACAGCCTGTTTATTGTCTAAGGTTTCATGGGGCTCTAGGCTCTCCAGGCTCTCAGATTTATATAAATCAGTAATAGAATGAATAATATTATCCTCTGAACTACCTGTCTCTAGTGTTACAATTATGGAATCTGCCATACTCTGAGCAGGATTCTTTCCCTCTCCACTAATATCAGTTTGACTTTCAATTTGACTTTCTTCTCTGCTCAAATCAAGCAAAACAACAGGATCATTTTCAAGTTTCTGGAGCTGTGGAGTTGAGGTTCTACTAGAACTATCATTGACCCTCTGCAAGAGATCCATAATTTGTGTCTGCTTTTTATGAGACATCACTTTTTTTTTTACTGGGAAGTTCCTGCACTAGGGTGGACACTTCCACATTCTGGAGCCTCTGCAGCCTAGTATTAACCATCCCTGATTTAACTCCCTCCCAGTAGGGAAAAGGGAAAGAGTGCTGTACTCTGCTTGCCCTCTAGCAAAGAGAATCCAAGTCCTACTATACAGAATCATTCTTAATACAAGATACTTGGTTAAAAAGCTTTCTAAGCTCTTCAATTGAATAAGTACTGTATACTGTATTCTGAATATTGTATATTACACAAGGCAATAACACTAAACCAAGATAATACAATAATAGATGGTAAGTGCTAATATGAGCAGGGTTATAAACAGCTTGGGCTGAGAATCCTGCAAAAAAAAGAAAAAGTGCAAATGTGAAAGAGGACTTATCCAAAATAAGCAGGATATGACCATAGAAATAAAGATTTAGTGATAGAAACAGAGAAATAGGTGATGCTACAACACTCTTAAGGGAAGGGGGGATAATAAAAAATGTTGTTTGTCCTTCATTTATCAGATAGGGCCTCTCTATTAAATAGGGCAGAATCAAATCAGATATATCATGACAAAGTAATGATGTTTAATCTTAGAGACATTAATATAAGTTGATATTTAATCCGGTAACTAAGTATTCAGTAATTATCACTCAGCAAAGATAATAAAATAAAAAAAAAATAAAAAAAGCAATATACAGTTACATGTTCCACAAATGTCCCATAAATTCCAAAAAGTAATAATTTATTGTTCTAATATTTCTAACTGTAGTTTTTCTATATATAACAATAATATTGTTATGTTTCAACTACACATCCTAACTACCTTGTATTACTATAGTTATAAGCTCCCTGTAAGTTAGTCTTTAATAATAATGCAGTTAATGTCCAAAAATATAAAGTTGCCATCAAAGTGTAACACCTACCCCCACCTTGGCTAACAATTAAAGCACAGTCTTACCCCTGGCATTAGGGCTACACCTGTCTCAGTATCTTGGAGGTTGGGGGAAGGTACAAATGACATTTCTATTTTACAGAGTCCTGGGGGAGAATATCTGGGCAATGGTGAGTCATACATGTCTGAGGGAGCACAAAAAGTCATCCAGGTCACACACAGATGGAATGTCCACAACAAGCATAGGATTATACAGTATGGCTTCATTCTGACAGGTGTCAGTCAAAAACTCTTTAGAGGTGCCACAAGGGTTTTTGCTGGAGCAAAACAATTGTACACAGAAATCCACAGGTGTAGAAATAACTACCAGAATGAATAATTCAAACATCCATTCACTCTTCTGGGAAAATGGAATTGAGCACCAGAGTCCCTTGAACATTTTTAGCACACACTGGCCACCGTAGTCCCATGAACATTTTTAGCACACTGGACCCTTTGAGTCCAAAGTTACCTGTGGGCATACATTCCTGACCAGGAGGGAGGACAAAGTTATCTCCCTTTTTAACTTTCAGAAGAGGGTAGCACCTGACTCCCCAAATCATGGGTGAACAGATTTGTCCCTCTGCAACTGGGACGGAATTGACTAACTCATACCCAGTCAAAGCCAGACCTCCTATGAATTTGCACAGGATCAAAGAACCTGTGAAGGCACTAAATGACTTTCAGCAATTCCGCTTTAGTTCTGGCAGATCACACTTTACATTTCAAAGCGGCGGCAGTCCTTCGCTCTTAAACCCATGCCTCATGATCAAAGTAGGTCACTGCCATAAGACTTCCAGCCCCCCACACACACACACACTGAAGGAGCTATCCTGCTTTACAGTACTTCAAGTGACAAATTCCAAACCCACAGCCTTTCCATAACTGAAGAGCTTTAACTGAGCCAAACAGAACTGGGCAGCACTTTAGTTTAAATCTTTACAGATCTGGGGATTCCCCCAAGAATTACTCACTGTTACCAGTTCCATAAGCAACATCTGTGGAGGAATTCACCTCTCAAGGCATCACAGAAGATGGTAGCCAGCATGTCCTAGTGCACAAACCATTCTGCTCATGAACTAGGGCAAGAAAATAAGAGTGGGCTCCCCTCTGGCAATCAGTCTGCACACTG
This sequence comes from Neoceratodus forsteri, assembly GCA_016271365.2. NCBI lineage: Eukaryota > Metazoa > Chordata > Ceratodontiformes > Ceratodontidae > Neoceratodus > Neoceratodus forsteri. The sequence continues at coordinate 49,291,773 of JADMNL010000035.1, forward strand.
GCAGAGCATTGACCAACTCACTTGAATTCCAGACACTATCTCTGACCTCTGAGTCAAACTTCACTGCAACACTCTAGCTGGGGTTATGCTGCTGCAAGAGTATTTCAGCAAGATGGTGGCTATGAGTGAGCTGCCTGGATTTTAGCTCAGCTCTTAGTGCTTTTTATTCTCATTCTTTGTCATGTTTATCATTGTTTATTTTTTCTCTGTTTTCCGTTTTATAGTTCAGTAGTTTTAGATAATTAGATAGGGTAACTTAGTGAGGTGAGCAAGATGAGTGACTTTTTGTGGGGTATTAGAGATTTTTTGACCTAGTTTGGTTACTGGTTGTGCTTGATTATCTGGACACCAGAATTGTTAGCCTTGGCACGCTGTTTTTACTTTTTTCAGCTTTTGTATTATTTCCCTATTGCTGTTCATTTTCACCGTGATCACCCTGCTGTTAAGAGATACGCCATGAGTGAATGGTGGATTAATGTACATCATACAGGAGGTGTGAGTTCTGCCTCTTGAACTACCAATATTTTTGGTTACCTGAGTCGAATTCCTGGAGTGAGCCTATGCGACTTACCAGCAGGAGGGAGGAAGACTGCCAATCATGGTTGGAGCACTGTGGGATTGGAAATTGAATCTACTGCAGCAAGCCTTTGGCTCTTGGGAAATATTTTGCAGGTGTGTTCAGAGGACACCTGACGTTAGTCTTGAGAGGACTGCTTGGTATCTGCTTTTTGTAATCCTTGACAGTTGGAGGGGTGGTCTGCAGATTGAAGGTGGAAGGAGATGACAGTTTTGGGGGTCTTGGCCCAGAGAAGTGGGCTCCTGACCAACTGTATTGGTAGGTGTTGGAGTCCAGAGGTCAGTGGCGCTTGGACCTCCACTGCCCTTCTACCTTGTAGCCCTGCCTTATCTTGTGAGCCACCTACTGCCCCTTTGGGGCAGGCATGGGCAGTGTTTTGCTGGACTTGGGATTGTGGTGAACCAACTGGGGTTAGGGCCTGGAGGAGTCTGTGTCCAGGTGGACTTCAGTGGCATATGAACAGGAGGGTGGTGTGCTCCTTGGGAGCCTTAGGGTCCTGTACTGGGGCAGGGGCTGGAGGACCCTTTCCTCTGGAATCTTGAAGTGCTGATAGCAAGCTTCATGGGTTTCAGCCTACTGGGAGGGGGGCACAATTTGCAATCCAAGGGATTGGTGGAATTTGGAGCTGGATGAAGATTGGAGGATAGCTGGTGTGAAGTCCCCAGTGCACCTTTAACTGGGGCTGTACTATCAACTGACTTCTTACCCTCCGTTTCTGTGCCTAGTGGCTCAAATTTGGTTCTGATGCTTTCAATTTTGCAACTATCTTTCTGTGGTGTTGGTCAGTGAACAGAACTCAACATCCCACTGGGGAGGTAGTGAGAGTACCTCCAAGAATTGGTCTGGAAGTGATTACATTTCTGTGGTTGCCAATCAGAGAAGAGCAACATTGGTTATTATTACCTGGACTGGGAAGGGTGAGAGCCTCCCCATGTCTAAATTCATCTCTCGAAGCTTGGTGTGCTTCATAGGCATTTAATTTTATCTTTTTTCTTGACTTTCATTTGAACTTTTTGGCATTAAACTATAGGGGTGTGTTGGGGTGGATTTAGTTTGAGGTTTGGGGTTTTGGTTTAGGGATAGTCAAGGTTAGGAGGATTTTTAATTTTGTTGTTTTATTTCTTTGGGGTGCTGGCTTTGGGTGTTAGACAGGATGTGCTGGCAAGGGGCTCTCCTGGTCATGCACTCGTCCTCCTCAGAGCTTCAGGACCTCCTTCCTTTTAGTTTTCTACCTTTGTCCACTGAGGCATATACTCATAGATACATAGACAGTGTCGGCAGATAAGGGCCTATGGCCCACCTAGTCTGCCCATTTGAGCTTGTAAGTTCAGTTTGTTTTCCTAGAAGTCTGTTTCCCCTTACCCCTGCCCTCTAGAATTCCTTTATGTCTATCCCATGCATTCTAAATCCTGTGATTGTTTCAGCCCCCACCACTTCCTCTGGCAGGGTGTTCCACTTGTCCACCACTCCATTCTGTGAAGAAATTCTTTCTCATGTTTCCTCTGAATCGTCCTCCTCCAACTTCATCCCATGCCCTCTAGTCCTGAAACATCTTTTCGCTTAAAAATAGTGTTTTCCTGCACCCTGTTCCTCCCTGTAAGATACTTGTATGTCTCATCATATCCCTCTCCCTCCTCTCCTCCAGGGAGTACATGTTAAGTTCCTTCAACCTGTCTTCATAGGACTTGTGATGCAACCCATGCACCATCTTGTTGCCCTCCTCTGAACCTCTCTACCCTGTCTATGTCCTCATGTAGGTATGGTCTCCAGAACTGTACACTGTACCCAGGTGGGGCCTCACTAGTGTCTTCGTATATCGGAATTATGACCTCCTTTTCCTGCTGGTGATGCCTGCCTATACATCCCAGCATCCTATTTGCTTTACCTGATGCCTTGTCACACTGTTTCCTACCTTGAGGTCATCAGCGATGACAACCCCAAGATCCTTTCCTGCTTGGTATGCGCATATCCTCACCCCCAACTGATATATTGTGCTAGGTTTTTGTGCCCTATATGCATTATCTTGCACCTTTCATTGAATTTCAACCACAAACCCTTGACCATTCTTTTCAAGTTTCTGCAGGTCCTTCTCATTCTGTCTACACCCTCTGGTGTGTCTACTCTGTTACAGAGCTTTGTCATCAGCGAACAGTGAAATTCTCTGCCTCTAGATCCTGTGCAATGTCACTGATGAAGATGTTGGAATAGGACCGTCCCAGCACTGATCCCTGTGGTACCCCACTGGTTACTCTTCCTCTGTGGAGTGACAGCCATTTACCACCACCCTCTGTGTCCTGCCACCCAGCCAGTTACCTACCCACCACACTACTGTCCTGCCCACACCCATATTCCCCAGTTGTGTAATAGTCTCTATGGCACAGTGTCAAAGGCCTTGCTGAAGTCCAGATAGGCCATGTCCACTGCCCTCCCCTGATCCACCTCCCTAGTCACCCAGTCAAAAATTCAATGAGGTTGGTCTGACATGACCTCCTGGTGAAACCATGCTGCCTTTGGGTCCTGTAGTCCATTGACAACCAGATGTTCCACCATCTTCCCTTCAGTAGTGCTTCCATGATCTTTCTCACTCACCGGCGTGAGGCTGACTGGTCTGTAGTTCCTGTGCCTCTTGTTCCCACTTTGTATAAAGGGACCATCTGCTGTCCCAGTCTTTGGTACTCCCTGTTTCCAGTGATTGGCTGAACAGGATAGTGAGAGGTTCAGCCACCACCTCTCATAGTTCTTTAAGGACCCTCGGTAATTCCCATCCATCTGGCCCCACATTGCTTTATCAGCTCTATTACTTCCAGTTCCTTCAGGACCCTTTCTCGCTAAAGGGACTTGTGTCCATTTCTGCACCATTCTCACCCCTTGTACCCCTTGACCAGTACACCCCTCTTCCTAGTAAAGACTGAGCAGAAATACCTGTTCAATATGTCAGCTTTATTGTTGTCATCCTCCACACGGCTCCCATCCTCCCTCCTTCCAGTCTCACTCATCCTCCCTTTGTCTTTCTTTTTTCACTTATGTACCTGTAAAAGGTTTTGTCCCTCTACCCACTGATTTTGCAATGTGTTCTTCTGTCTGAGCTTTGGCTTCTGCCCACTGACTTCCCTGCCTCCCTTTGTTTCTCCTGGTACTCTCCTCATCCCTTCTGCCTGTGTCTTTTTGTATTGCCCTGAATGCAATCTTTTGGCTTTCACTTCTTTGCTACCTCTTTGGAAACCATAATGGTCTCCTCTTCCTTTTCCTCTTGCTAACCTGCTTAATGTATAATTCTGTTGTTCTTATAATACCCATTTTAAATACTGCCCACTGTTCCTCAACCTTGATTCCTGTCCCATTCCCTTAATGCTCTTTCAAGTATCTCCCCATTTTCCCAAAGTCTGCCCCTAAAATCCAGGATACGTGTTTTTGTGTGGTTTGGTCTCTGCTCTTTCTGTGATTTCAAACCACAATGACTGGTGGTCACTGTTACCCAGGTGCTCCCCCACTGTTATTCCCATCACACTGTCCCTGTTTGTGAGAACAAGGTCCAGTATGTGCCTTCTGCAGAGTTGGTTCCATGACCAGTTGCTTGAGGAAGGCACCTTGGAAGGGAGTCCAGGATACAAATCTGCTCCTAGCCGATGCTACAAGGGATGCTCCAGTCCACGTCTGTATATTGAAGTCGCCAACCAGTACTATCTTCACCTTTGTCTGCCATCCTTTGGATGGCTAGCATCAACTCCCCTATCTGTTTCTTCCTCCTGGGCTGGTGGTCTGTATAGACCACACCTGTGGATGCTGGTCCCATTTTCTCTTTCCAGCTAACCCACAGTATCTCTCCCCATTTTGTTCCTCCTGGATCTGTGTGGCCTTATGTCATTTTTCTACATACAGTGCCACTCCTCCCTCCCTTCCTGCCTGCTCTGTCTCTTCTGAATATGTTGTAGTTAGGTATGGCCCATCTACCAGTCATAGTTATCATTACACCAGGTTTCAGTGATGGCACAAGGTTCCAGGTCTTTGACTGTACCATGACAGCCTCCAGATCTTCCATCTTGTTGCTAAGGCTCTGGCATTTTGCACACATGGCTTTCATGATTTGACCTCCCAGACTGCTTACTGTTCATCCCAGCTCTTCCTTGGTTGTCATTTATCCCTGGTCTCCTTGCTGTTTGCCCTTCTGCTGAATTTTGCCTTTCTGCTTATCCACCTTTGGACACTAATCTCCATCTTTGCACACTGCTTTGCAGAGATAGCCACTCCTCTGGTTCACTGGTTCCACTACTAGCTGTAGGGGTGAGCAAATGAGGTACAGCTCCTTGCTGGCCTTGCCACCTTTGCTAGTTTAAATGCTTGTCAATGTAGCATTTAAACTTATCATTGAGTGCTTGATTCCCCTGCAGGATGGATGCAGGCCGTCAGGCTTGAACAAACTTCCATCCCTCCAGGTGGGTCCCCAGTCACCAATGAATCCAAACCCTTCCTCACAGCACCAGTTCTTCAACTCGATGTAGGGCATTGGGGATAGTGGATAGGAGGCATGGAGGGTGGGGTCACAGATGATGTGGAGGAGAGGAATGAAGTGGCCAGATTAGGGCAGTGGGGACAAGAAGATGCCATGGAGGCCGGCCCGGTGTCACTGAGGGTTGATGCGGTGGACACCACACCTTGCTCCATGCAGGTGACCCGGGTTCAGTGATGAGCTCAGACTGCCAGGGGTCAGCAGGGGAAGTGAGGGATTGAGCACCCAATGGTGGCTCTCCCTCTCTGTGGAGGGCTGTACACCTGTCCTGCTGCTTTACTTCCATCTCCCTGGTGAACCCGATCTTGGCAGTGCATACTGCGGCATGCAAGGGGGGGCAGCATTAGCTGGGAGCCCTGGGAGGAGTTGCGTCATTATGTATACCTCCAATTGGCTCTCCCAGAGCGCTGATGACTGTGGGGATCAAGAACAGAGAAAAAAACAACCTGTCACTCCTAGGTGATGACCCCTCTAATACTGAGCACGTCGGCAGCCAACACCGGGAGCAGACTCCGCTGTATCACCTGCTCCACTGTATAGACATCTCCTCACCCAACCCGGGGGGGGTAATCTGGGGGTTTTCAGGGCTACTGAGGGCATGACTACTGTAGGGGCAGACTCCTGGGTTGGAAGGCAGGGTAGCACGGTCTGTAGGGGCTCCAATTGAGTAGAGTGATGAGGTAGGAAGGCGGAGATAAAAATCAATGTAAAAAAAAAGGAAGATGCCGTGGGGCAAAATAGAGACTGGAGAGGGGTCCTCCCTGTATAGTACCCATACTCAAGGGTTCCACATTAGGTGGGCAGGTTCCTCAGGTGGCTTCGGAACCCCATCATACCTGAGCGATGTTATGCAATGCCAGGGCCATTAAAAACAAGACAGCTCTGATTGCTGATCTTGTGGTGTCAGCGGACCTGGCATGCATCACCAAGACCTGGCTGGGCATGAATGCTGGCCAAGTTTTTATGGCAGCGGTGCCAGATGGTTTCTCATTGATATATCACCCGAAGTTGGATTGCGTAGGCGAGAGTGTTGCCATTTGTTTTAGAATGGAGTTGAGCCTGGTAAAGGTGCCACTGGGTGAGACCCAACTCTTTGAGTGTATCCTGGGCACAGGCGTTGGGTGCAAACTTCTTCTCATTTATTGTCCACCTGGGGATGGGAAGCAATTTTTGCAGGAAGTTGCGGACTTTGTCATCGTCACAGTGTTGGAGTCACCCAGAGTGATGGTGGCGGGTGACTTCAATGCCTGGATCAATTACAAACTCTCTCATTTTGGACAGGACTTCCTCCAACTTTTGTATGCATTGGGCTTCACACAGGTTGTTTCCTCTGCAACCCATATTTTGGGTCACTCTTTGGATATGGTCTTCCTACTGGTCATGGAAACCACCAACTTGGTGGTGGAACCAGTCAGATGGTCTGACCATCACACTTTCAGGTTCAGTTTCCAGGTACCCCCCTATAGGTCTGCCCCTTTGGAGATGGTCTGGTACCACCCATTAAGGGATGTGATCCCAGATGACCTAATGGCAGTGGTGGATCTAACAGATGTATGATAGCAAGCATGGGTCTAGAGGTTCTACCACAGGCCTATAATAAGGTTGTGGTGGTAGCTCTGGATTCTATAGCTCCTGTCCATATTCACCCCTTTCCCTTTGCCCTCGATTCCCATGGTTTGATGGGACTTTGAGGGAGATGGGGAAAGTGGGGCAAAGGCTAGAATGATACTGGTGGAAATTGGGCCTAGGTGTCGATGAGCTTAGATTGATGGCACATTATGCACACTGTCAATTGGAGATCTCTCATAAGAAGGCAGAATTCATGTCCGGGGAGATCACTGCTGCATGGAATTGACCAGCTCAGCTCTTTTGCACTGTGGACAGACTGCAATCCAGCCTGTCTGCAATTGCGAAGAGCATTGTCTCAGGATAAATGTAATGAGTTTGGTCGATTCTTTGCAGATAAGTTTGCTGGAATCAGGTCTGAGATATCTTCAGCACTCTCTAAGAGGGGTTGCAGTAACCAGTGGGAGGTTGCAGAACCTCAGTCTAGTTGGTTGGCATTTGGTCAGATGGCTATCTTGGATTTCATGATGATCATCCAGAGTATGTGGCTGACCTTCTGTAGTTTGGATCAGGGCCAAACCCACCTCCTTGTGGGATGTGTGGATGTCATCAACCCAGTCCTGTCAGAGACAGACTGGAGCTCTTCAGAGACTGGGGAATTCCCTGATTCTTTGAAAGAGGCAGTGGTGATTCCCCTTCTTAAGAAATCTTCTCTCAACCAAGACTGTCTTGCCAACTACAGGCCCATCTCTAGCCTTCCCTTTGTGGGTAAGGTTATTGGGAAGGTGGTTGTGCTGCAGCTGGTGGATCATCTTACCATCCATGACATCTATGATCCCTTCCAGTCAAGCTTCAGGAAAAGGCACAGTACCGAGACTGCCCTTGTTTGGGTGCTCGATGACCTCTTTGTTACAAGAGATCAGAGAAGACGTACTATCTTGGTCCTCCTTGATCTCTCCGAAGGCATTTGACACCATGGACCATGGAGTATTGCTGGAGCACCTGCAGCTGATCTGTGAGCTGTCTGGTTCAGTCCTCAGATGGTTCCACTCTTTCCTCACTGGCAGGTCTCAGAGAGTAGTGCCAGGGGTATTTTCCTCTGATGCTTTCTCTCTGCCTTGTGGAGTCCTGCAGGGCTCAATGCTTTCCCCAATGTTGTTCACAGTGTACATTTTGTTATTGGGGGACATTGTAAGGTGGTACAGACTGAGTTTTCACTGCTATGCAGATGATACTCAGCTGTACATGTCCTTTGTACCTGGTCAGGATGTTGCGCTCCCGATATTTAATACCTGCCTATCCGAGATCCAAGACTGGATGAGTGCCAACTGGCTGAAGCTGATTTCCAACAAAACTGAGTTTTGGTTGTGGACTCAGGTCATCAAGTAGAGGGGTCTTCAGCAGGGAGAACATCTGATATGGTACTGGCTGATTGCCAGCTGAAGACCTCTGAACGAGTGCATAGTTTGGGCTTTAACCTTGATGAGGAATTGACCCTGAAGTCTCAGGTGTCATCTGTGGTCAAGACATTGTTTTACCATCTGAGGAATACCATTTAGATTAGGCACCTGGTTCTGCTTGGTAACCTTCCAACTTTGGTCCATGCCTTTGTAACCTCTCACTTGGATTACTGTAATGCCCTCTACCCAGGGCTACCAGGGATGATATCCACCATTATACTGTAAATTGTTAATAAGTGTGCCAGGTAAAGCAGTAGCAGTCAAACCACTAAGGGAGCCAGGTTGTTGTTTAGGACATTCAAGAAGTTCTTTCTCAGTGGGGGGTAACACAGATAAGTACATGGCGGCTGATGCCATGTTGTGTATGGCACAGAATTTCCTGGCAGAGTCTGGGGAAAGGGAATCATAATTAGAAGGATCAATAAGAGCTGTAATATTGTATAAACCTGAATGTCTCAGTGAGGTTTGGTGCAAGGACAAGGTTCCATTTGGGGATACTTTTGCGTCAGGCCATCCATGGAAGGTTCCTTGGAGTTTGGGCATGGAGAGTATTTGTCCATGCAACTTTACCTGCCATTCAGTTTGTGAGGTAAATTGTCAGGAACCACAACTGGGGCAATAAGGTAGAGCCTCTCAACCTTCCTGTACTGTAATCAAATTATTTGGATTTGGGATATTGATAGAAACTCCTTCTGGATTGCTTGCTGGGAGGATCAAGATGTAAGGAGAGGATGTGCTTTACTGTGCCTTGGATGCAGGGAAAACTCCTGCAATGAGAGAAAGAGAGTACAGATAGCCATCTTGTCAGTGTACCTGGAAAGAAAAGTAAAACATTAACTTTGTTAGTACTATTCCACCAATGGGGTTAGGAAAAGTAATTAAACTGTTTTTATACAGTTTCCAACTGGTTTACATAGTAACCATGTGTCAAGTCAATTTAGTTGTTTTGCATGAGTCTAACTTGATAGGCTGCTCGACTGAGATTATTGACAATGGGGTAGGGTCCTTCCCACTTGTTGGAGAATGAATGTGTTGGGTGAGCAAATCTGAGAACCATTACCTGTTCTCCAACTTGCCAGTCCACTTCTTGTGCGTGTTTGTCAAACTGAATTTTGGACTGTTGCTGGGCTTTGCCCATGCAGTTTGCAGTATACAAATGAGTGTGTATCAGATCTTTTCTCAGCTCTTCCACATATTTGTCCACAGATACATGGTCTGCAGTGGGAGTGTTCAGGTCAAACAACAAGTGCTCAGGTACTCTCATACTTCTACCAGTCATCACCTCAAAGTGGTGGCTGAGGGTATACCTAATTGCCATAAGAAGTAAAGGAAGCAGTGAGGAATCCTAATCATGAGTTGTGTCCTCAATGAATGTGGACAGCATTTGCTTAATCTGTCTTTTGGCGCTCTCTACTTGACCTGAAGACTGGGGATGGTAAGGAATGTGGAATTTTTGGTAAACTCTGAGGAGTTCCAGGGCTTCCTTCATCAATTCACCTGTAAAACTGGTTCCTTTGTCATAGTCTACCTTAAGAGGTAGGCCCCACCTGGAGAAAATCTGTTCCACCAGGATTTTGGCAATGGCTTTTGCGGTACATGTCTTTGTGGGGAAAGCTTCAACCCACTTGGAGAAAAGGTCAGTGACCACAAGGGCATATTTGTTCTTTCTACTAGTATTGGTCAGGGGCCAATAAAGTCAGTCTGTAGGGCATGCCAAGGGAAAGAGTGCCTTTGTGATAAAAGTTTGGCATTTCTTTTGATAGGGATGAGGTTGTTCTGTGCACAAACAAGGCAGTTGTCAATGTACTGTTTGACATATTTGGTGATACTAGGCCACCAAGCGGTGGTCTTCAAGTGTTGAAGTGTGTTTTCCACTCCCTGGTGTTCACCAGTGGGTGTGTCATGCACTTGGTGCAAAAATTCGGGCCTCAGATGATGGGGAACCACCCACAATTTAGTGGTGAAATCATCTGGTTGGTACCAAATTGAGTTTGTCATCTGGGGACAGATGTAACTTACCTTCATGCCTTTTGTATGGGTTATGGACAGGTAGGTTCTTTTCAGTCCCTTTGTCCAGGGAATCTGAACACATCTTTGAGTTCAGAATCAGAATCAGTGTGTTGGGCTTCTGACAAGTTCAAGGGGGAAAAGGGTTCAGGTTGCTTCTTCCTAATGGCTGTAATGTGTACAGCTGCTCTAGCTTCTGGATGGTCTATCATCCAGATGTTCCCCACTCAGGCACCTTCATTGGCAAGGGTGTCGGCTGTGTCATTAAAGACATCATAGGGGTCATGTATGGAGTGTGCCTTAACTTTGTGTACATAGAGATTGTGTGCAAACATCTGAGCCAGTGAGTGAATGTATATTAGCAATTCCTTGTGCTTCACTGGGCTTCCATCAGAAGATGTGAAGGAGTTCTTCTGCCAGAAAGGGAGAAATTCAGTTAGAGAGCAACAAACCCAATTAGAGTCTGTAAAAATGAGGTATTCCCAGTCCCATGCCAGATGAACTCAAGGGCACATGCCACCATGGCCATTTCTGTGTATTGTGATGATGCTACACTACAATGTTTGGAAATCTTGACAGTGTTACCAAAGGGGTAAATCACCAATACACCCTTTCCTGCTATCTGTTCTCCCTGGTAGTAGAAAGAAGACCCATTTGTGAGCACATGACACAACAAGGTGTCCTCAAGTAGTTTTGGGGTGGCAGTAAGGAAAGGACCTGGATCTGGTAGATCTGGTGGTTGTAGTGTACAGTCATGGGGATCTCCTTGGTAAAGGAGGCCATGAGACAGCATAGATGACATTTTGGTTGAGTGGACCTTGATATCCCTGTCCAGGAGAAGAAGGGACCAGTGGGTCAGTCTGGTTTGGAGACTGATCCATCCTTCATTCTGTCTGACAGCAAAAATGTGGTAGGGGTGTGGTTAGTGCTGATAATCAGTGGTGAGTATCCAATGATATACAAGAAGTGCTTGACTGCCCAGTAGGTGGCAGAAAGGTTCCTTTCTCACAAGGCTGTACTTCTGTTCCACTGAAATCCAAAAGCTGTGATGCATATGCAATGGGTTCACGGGTACCATTGGCACCTTCTGGGCCAAAACTGCAGACATGGCAATGTCTGGGTGGCAGATCCAGATGGAATGGTAAAACTGGATGAGGTTGACCCTAGCTGGAGCAGGGCCAAGGCCTGCCAGTGACATCCAGCTTAGGTATGTATAAGGCCCCAAGTCCAGGGAACATCCTTTTTCAATAGTTCATACAGAGAAGTGGCCTTCTGAGCAAAATCACAAATAAAATTTCTCAAGTAGTTTACCATACTCAAGAATCTTCTGAGGGTAGCTGCTCTAGTGAGAAGAGGCAAATCTTGCAATCCCTGAATTTTCTTCCAGGCAGGGCTCCTGCCTTTGTCTGTTACCTTTACACCAAGAAAGAGTACCTCCTTCTGGCACAATTGTGCTTTTGCTGGGTTACATTTGAGGCCTGCTCTCTGGATGAGAGTCAATAGTTCATCCAGAAGGTCCAGGTGTTGCTCTTGGGTGGCTGTTGCCAGCAGTAGATCATCCACATACTGCAAGAGACAATGGGGGGTAGAGAAACCCTCAAGGGCATCCATCATGTGGAGATGGAACAGGGAGGGGCTGTTGTGAAACCCATGGGGTAAGCAAGTCCATGTGTACTGCTTACCTTCAAAGGTGAATGCAAACTTGTATTGACTCTTGGGGACCAATGGCAATGACCAAAAACCATTGGAGATGTCCAGGGCACTGAACCATTGTTGGTCAGGAGTTAGTAATCTTAGCACATCTGGTGCTTATGCAACTGTCGGTGCGCAACTGGGTGTGACCTGGTTCAGTCTTCTGTAGTCAATTGTAAGTCTCCATGTAGCTGTAGGTTTCTTTACTGGCCACACAGGGGAGTTCTCAGTAGAGACCCATGTTCTGATTACACCCTGCTTAAGGAGTGATTTTATTGTTTCTCTGAGAGATGGCAAGGCCTCAGATGGAAAAGGATATTGCTTTTGCCTCTCATGGACTGGACCAGGCACTTTGATGATAGTATGCATTTTGTCACAATCGTGCTTATTGATGACAAATGCCTCCAGATGCCTTTGCAGGATGGGGAGTAGTTTTGGAAAAAGTTCATGGTTTTTGAACAAATCTATGATGTCATACTCTTTGTCATTCACAGTGATTGCTGTAACCATATGCGAGTCAGGGATCATGTGGTCAGGGATTATGGTACTGTCCCTGAATCTGTATCAACAGCATGTTGGCTAGGTCCACCACACAGCCATGTTGTGCAAGGAAATTGATTCCAAAGATACTGGGGTGATCATGTAATACCATAAGCTGAAAGGTATGGTATGCCTGGAGGTGGCCCATTGTCACAGGTAGTGGCAATGAGCAGTATGTGGATAACCCAGTGCCATCCATGCCAGATGTGTTGGTCCTCCAGCCAGTAGACCAAGATGATGTGACTGGCTTGTCATCATGTAATACAGACCCAGCCATGCCTGTATCCAGCAGTACTGTACGTAGGTGGCCCCTGACCTTGGCCTCTGTGCAAGGCCTTCCATTTGTATCCAGGGCCAGCTTGTTTACAATCCAGACTGGGGCCTGTAATTGTCAATCTGTACCAGCGGAAGCATGGGAAAACTCCTTAAAGAGCATCCGGGCCTGATCCCTGTGGACCATCTCACCATGCTGTACCGATGCTATGTAGGAGCCATTTCAGGGTTCAGGCTTGTACGGACCTCAGGGCCTGGGCTTTTGGTGTCCCTGTGGCCTGTTGAGGTCTGTCCTCCTGGTTGTACTGCAGAAAGGGCCCAAACTGGGACAGCATCCACTACTTAGTGCACTTGCCCGAGAAGGTCTCAGAGACTTCAGTTCTCTTTGGCTATTTCCCTATATGAAGGGCCTGGTCATTGTTGTTTACCCTTATTGTTTTTATGGCGTTTCTTGTTTTTGTGATAGTTCTGGTTCCCTCCCCAGGGTTGTTGTTGTTGTTAGGGCTGTTGGGGCTGTTGGTTGTCCGAAGGGAGGGGCTGTTTGTCTTGGGACAGTCCCTCCACTGTGTAATACGTCGTGGCCTCCGGAGGGGATATCACAATAGCTACTTTCTTGGAGCTGGAGCTCACATCATGGATGTAGAGTTGATACTCTCTCCATTTTCTGAAGGATGTCTGAAAACTTGTCCTTGGTGAGATAGGTGGTTGGCTCTACCTTCTCTCGCACTGCATGCCGAAGGAACAGGGTTTTGTACTCAATAAGGTAATCATCTGCAGCCCCTCCTGTGAGATTCTTTCCTGATCGATAGGCCATCCAAAACCTCTGGTGGAAGGTCACTGGACTTTCCTTCACATTCTGTTTCACAGGGTATGCGAGCATCACTCCTACCACACCTGGGTTGTGTGCAGTAATGAGTTCAGCTGCCACTTCATCAAAGGTGGAGTGGCTATCCTGCTGGATAGCATTGTGGAGTTTTGTCCATAGGCCAGGATAGATGGTCTGGCGCAGAATTTGGAATTGGTAGTCTGCTGCGAGACCAAGGATTTCACATTTGGAACACACCTTTTCCAAGTGGCAACTGAGGTTGTCAGATGGGCTCATCCCACCAATGCTGTCAGCTTTTGCTGAACAGAGTGGACCATTTTAGGGGATTACTGGGACGATTGTTCAGAGGTAGATTATCTCGGGTGCCCTGGAGGGCTGTCTGAGCTGCTGCGTCAGCCACAATATGGACCATCTGTTCCTGGGTAGCACTCTCCTGCAGCATCTGTCTGATCTGCATTCAGAGGGTCTGCTTGCTTCTCTTGGAAGGGTCACAGTGCCTAAAGCATTATCAGTCATTTGTTCTATCTCTTCCCTATCATCCACAGAAATAACAGCAATTGGTGGTGCCACTGGGACTAGGCCTAGGCCTGCTCCCCCCATCATGGAGGTCGCCATGTTGGCATTGCCCATGATAGTCATCATGTCGTTGATGACGTAGGGAAGTGGTGCCATGTGATGGGGTCTGCCATGTTGTGAATGGCGGGATGGGGTCACTGGGTCATAGTAGGGATGTGACTGGGCATTGTACTGTAAGATGTTGTCATCTGACTCCTCCTTCTCCTCAGATGACATCGTCATGATAGGGGCTCCACCGCCCATTGCTTTGGTGTGACCAGCCAGAACCTCTTGCTGATGGTGCAGTTTCACCATTTTGGATTCACATTCATCATGACTAACTTTTGCAACATTCTGATCCACACCATCCTGTAACTGTTTCTGTAACACTCTATATGCAGTGCTCTATCCGCAATTTTCCCTAGCAACTATTCCTAAGTCATCATGTACTTGGTTTATCTCATCCTGGAGCTCTCCCAACTCATCATGGATCTGATCATCAGTTCTACTTAAAATATACTGTAATTCATTTGCAATGCCTGCCTCTTATTCTGTTTCAAACTTTCACATTCCTCCTTCAACATACCAAGCCCCTGCTCATTTTCCTGAACAGAACAATGCAAAAGTGAATCCTTTTCATTTCTCAGGGTCTGGAGAGCTGACTCCAAATCCTGCTCATGCTTCAAACATTTCATGCTCTGCACTCCTATCTCTTGCTTAAGAGATGAGATCTGCAGTTCAGGAGTTTGAAACCTTTCTTCTAGAGGCTTCAAAGCAGCATAGAGAGCAGTGACAAATAGCCCCTTAGCCTCACACTTCCTGGCTGTTTGTCTCGTCTCGAGTACTGGGTTGAAATCAGCACAGGGTTGTCAGATTGACTTGCATCCAGTGTGAAGTCAGCCCATCCTGCATGGGAGGCAAGAAAGTTCAAGACATCGGGTCTCAAGTCTGCACAGATATTTGATACGGTGGCCATTTATACTGGTAGTGGGAGGGAACATAAAATCAACCTGTAAAAAGATGCTCCATATTGTGTATTGATCCACAACAGGGGCACTTTAAAACAGGTGGGCTACTCTACTCTCATAATCTTACAATTCAAAACTGCCATAGGGTGCAGTAAGTTGGCATCGACCGCAGTGAGCAGCGAACTGCAGAGTTACGGAGTGCTGAAAAATGGGAGAGGTGATGTGGGTATGCACACCTACAGTCCCTGTTGGGAAGGGAAAAGTATTCACACAAGTGAGAGCCTTGCAAACTCCAACATCACCTGCACACGGTCGCCAGTTGTCGGGAGGTCTAAACCCTCCGCCTCAGGTTCTTGGCGATGATAGAGATGCAAAGAAGTCATAAACAAGTTGCATAAGAGTAATAGATCATGTTTATTACTACCAAAGGAAAAATCACAGTTGCCCTAAGCAGTTCTTACCATTAGGAACTGGGAGCCAATGCTATGCATTCCCTATACCTCTAGGAATATAGAAATCTCAGGGCTCTCTGAGGTAGAAGACGTAATGTCTTACATTATATACCTAAGATAGTTACCATAGTTACTGTAAGATAGAAACTTTTCTAGTTACAGAGATGAGCCCTATTGGCTTAATTAGAGGTGGCTCCACAGTCCTAGATAACATTATACAATTTTTTTATAGTCATCACTTTGTGGAAGCAAAGAAAGTACAGTTTGTGTACATGGCCATGTAATAATACAGATCTTTAGAAGATGGCAGTGCCGACTCATATATCATAATACTACAAGGACACAAGTGCCCTAACATCTTGTAAGCAAAGGAATACATATATGTATTAGAAAGTAAAGGGTATAGCATTCTTGTGCATACATATCCTGACATCTACTCTTGTACGGTAGATGTCCATGTCCCTGTATGTTAGTATAACATACCTAAGTGCTAGTTGTCTGCAGTGTACCTCTGGGGTATCAATCATGATGCAGGGACCTCGTGTAACACAACCATACAAGGTAGAGGGTGACTGTGGTAAACAGGGCACATATACATAAGTGTGTGATCCAGGTAAGCAACAACTGATTGGAACCATCTGTCCATCAGGTGGACATCTTACTGGCCAGAGATGGAGACAGGGAGCAGTGCACCCGAAGACAGCAGGCCTGGGAGGAGGTGGCAGGTATGGCAAATGCCAATGTCTCATACAGGAGCAGCACGCGTGAACTGCAGAAACAGTACCACCATATCAGAAAGAGGTCAAAAGAAAAACTTGCCCACAACCAACACTACACCACTGGCAAGTTGGGAGGACTAAGTAACATGATCCCACTAAGTAGACAGGAGCAATGTGTAGCAGCACACCTCAGTGCCTGAACCATATAGGCTGACAGTGACCTGGACCTCTTCCAGCTACAACATGCATCGGGTATTTACATGACAGGAAAATTATGGAATTAGATACATAACAAGGTAATCCAGGGTAAATGGGTGAATCCCACAAGGCCAAGTGCCTGTTGTCAGGGGTGACCCATGAGCACATGAGAGGTCAATTGAACTGCTCTGAGTCTCACATTATTTGAGTAGGGACTCAGGAAATGAACACAGCCCTGTGGTTTGTACAATGCTGATGCACAGCCTTGCTCTGCCACCCCAGGCTGTACTGCCAGCTCAAGCATGGCAACACAGGGCAATAAAGCATACACCTCAACTGTCCATGGTAACAGGGATAGCCCAGAAATGCCACCAAATGTCCCACAGTCCAATGTAAGATATGTATAAGTGTCACTGAAACATGCAGAATGAAAGCACAACAATGGCAAAGCAGGCACCACAGGCCAGTCCTATGTCAGCAGTGTACACCAACCCCGCAGTCTGTGAGCTGCTGGTATGTAACTCACCAGCTGCACAGTGTTCCCACAGGTGTGTTCTGTGCCCCTAGGGACATGAAGCCCCATCCCGATGCATGAGGCATCAGAGCGAGGTTATAGAAACAGACAGACAGGGGTGGACCCACAACAAGATAGGAATGTTTAACAGCAACAGGGGGCCTGTGGAGGCATCACAGTTGTACCACAAATGACATAGCAGGTGCTGCATATAACATGCAACATACCATGGGAATGTCCCATAATGGAGGAAACACGACAATGTACCCATCCACCATGAGTAGTAACCCACAGAAATGCCATGTAGCTCAGGTATAACACATTGCCGCAATGAAACATTAGGGGAACCCAGGGCACAACATGCTGTACAGACAGGAGGGTGGCACAAAATACAGTATGTGTATGATGCACAGCAGTGCTGCAGATATGCATGGCCTGTAGGTGGTCATAATGCACTGTTGGGTATAGCAATAGGAAGCCACATAGAGAGAAGGGAAGTCACAGATTGATGCAACACATAAGGCACAGTGACAGCAGCAATGTGAATATATCAGGTTATAGGAGTGAGCGGACACTGCACCGGTGGGGGGGGGGTTACAGCAAGGGGCATGAGATGCAGCTGGCTGCCCATCAACAGTGGCAGTGTCAAACAGCAGTGAACAATGTACTGTATGACCAGAACTTTAAAATACAGATATTGCACTGCTGCCCAGGAACCAGCATGTGCATTTTGTCACCCTACAGGTACTGGCAGTGTGGAGGCCAGTGGCACAAGAACAAATGCAGCTACAACTGCCCAGGAACAGCACCAGAAAAATGAGGAGATGGACATTGGCTGCCCATGAACAGTGCCAGCAAGGTGAAGAAGTGGACACAGACACAGAGGCACCAGAGGGGTCTGATGGCACACAGGCAGACATGGATATAGGCCTGGATGTCAGTGGCTGCTGCACCCCCACACAGCAAGCAACACAGCACAGAGAGTGAACCCACCAGTGGGCCAACACATGCCGGTGATGGTGACACAACCAGTGAAGGAGGTGACATAGGCAATGTGGCCAGCATACAGGGCAAGAGCATGGCAACATCCATCAGGGAGGCTGAGTCACCACAGCAAAAACAAGGTGAGCCTGCCATGCCACCCACACTGTTGGACCGCATCACCAGATATTGCCAGGATATGGATGACACCCAGGAGGCCCTACTGTGTGAGGTGGCAGGCATACATGCCGCCCTACATGACATGAACATCACTACAGCAGCACACCACAGTCATTTGGAGGATGTCCTCATGAGCCTGTGTGATGCCATGCAGGTGCATGTAAGGGACAGCGAATTGCAGGCTGCAGACATCAACACCACACTACATGGCCTTTAGCTGTGTATGCAGAGGCAGACATATGCCAAAGAGTGATGGAGGCAGATGGAATGCGGCATAGTGAACAACATGGCTCAGACACAAATGACATCATTGCCATGGTGAGATCCCTGCAGTCAACTGCTGAGGCCCTGTGGCATGGTAGAGGGGCACTAGACACTGGCCCAAGGCAGTGTCTGGACCCACAGACAGCACCCTGGTGGAACCCACCAAATGTGCCACCACTGTGAATATGGACTAATACACCAGGGAGTGCACATTGCAGGCAACAGACACCCCGAAGATCCAGAATGCGGGACTTCAAACATGACCAACATCACAAGAGCAGATGGCCAGACCCAGGATGCAGGTAACACACATGGTGTAACACCCCCACAGGCCCACCATGCTGGTGCCAGTAGTGACCAGGCCACTGACACACACAGGTCCACTGGGCATAACAGCCCACCTGCCCACACAGCAGTAGCCACTCCGTCCACGCAAGCACAAATGGACAAGATGATTGCCCGATGCAACAGACAAAAATAGACCAGCACCATGAAAGCAGCCAAAGACACAGCGAGTAGCTCAATGGTGGTCACCCCTGCTGAGCAACCCACCCACACCATCCATCCCACCACCCAGGAAATGAGGCAGGAGGCCAAAGGACAGCTGTGGTGGTTAGGGAACATCAGCCTCCCTGTACAACAGCAGCATAATGCCCACCACCAGAAGTCCCCAGAGGGTCATGGTGCAGGCATCACAACAAACAGCAGGGAACGGTACCAATGGTTGAACATAGGCAGAGAACCAGGAACAAGGTGGCAAACAAAATGAGGCACAGCAAGCAAGCAGGGGAAGAATGCACTGAAGGACAGACCATTCACATAGTGGACACCAGGCAGGGAACAACATGGACTGATATACATGACCACAGGCCCAAGAACACCCAAGGCCACAGTTCCAGCAGACATCAGAAGGTCACACACCTACATAATTTATATACATAGACTAAGCTAATAGACAGGGTCACTGGGACCACCACGACTGCACATATGTGTATGACATATGTATGGCCACCAGCTTACCCCACAACCCCCTTTTGCCCTATCCAGGAATGTGTGAGTCCATGTAATGGGCATGCCAACACCACCCCACCTGACCAGCTAGTCCAGGTAGCCAACACCCTTCATTTGACACATAACGGCATCACACCCTTCCTACATATCACATCCATCAGTGTTATACTATGCACTCCTGTGGTACAACACAGTATTCTCCTGACATGCCATCTCATACACTAGTAACCCTCCGTAGGATACCTGTACATTCCCATTATAGCCCCCTACCCTCTCCCATTCCCCCTGGGTGTACACATTGATCAGTAGACACAAAAGTCATTCCACAGTTAGGACCAAACCATGGGGTTCCACCTTGGCATTTGGTGGTTTGGCTTGTTCACACTGGAATTCCAATCTGGCAGCAAAGGTCACCCCTATATCATGGTGTGATAGTTATGACAGTAGCCACCACAGATGGTGTAACTGTGTACATAACCAGATATGCTAATGAGGGTGGGAGCCCTCGATTCTGCTTGTGGGGGTGTTACAAGCCACATAGCCAATGTAGGCAAGGCACTCTGTGTAAGAACTGCCTCTGGGGCTTGGCCCTGTGAGGACCAAACCATGAGAATCCACCATGGTGCATCATGTTTGTACATGCTCACATTGGAATTCCAATCTGACAACTAAAAGAACCCCTTTTGCATGTTGATAAAAGTTGCACAATAGCCACAGCAGACACTGTAGATATGTTACCAATCAGATATACCAAGAGGGGTGGGGGTGGCCAAGCACTGTAGTCCATCAACATGGACCTATGTAGCAATTCACACAGTTCCCCAGAGGACAAATGATGCAGACACTGCACCCATACCGTAGCCCTCACTAGTGCACCCCTCCATGTTACACATAATGTCAGGTTGTGCAAGTGTACCCATCACCTGGTGTGACCTTACAGGTGAATTATAGAGGGTGGAACCAGATCCCTTCCATACATGACATACCCTGAACACTACACCCCAGTAGCCCACTAGCCATCCTTAATGCCTTACCACACCACCCTCCCACCTGCAGGATTCCACCATGATGATCCCTTGGCCACTTACCTGCTTATGCTGTGACAGTAATAGCCCACTCAGCTGTGGGGGGAGGTAGGATGGGGGGATTTCACAGTACACCAGTGTTGGGACATGTCTACAACATGGGACTACTAGTGGACTGCCTACCACACAGGTGCAGGAGGTGGTATGTTTAATGTGGCAGTCCTACATGCCATGGCATCCATCCTACGATTGGGATGCAAAAGCAACATACCTGGAATGTGTCTTGGCCTACGGTAATGCGGCTGATATATAGGGTAGCTGATGTTATCACCGACATCAATATCTGCATACAGGGTGGACTGTATGGTGGTGTACTTCAATGAACCCTACGTGTGAGGGACAATGCCACGTTATCATACTGGGAACCATGTTGCATGCATGAACCAAGCAGCTGTGACATGGGCCACCCTACATGATAGCAGCATGGGTTGACAGACACACATACACCAGATAAAGTGCAAAACATACATTTATTCTCATAAAACCCATAAAAACATGCAAACCAAACTGGGGGGAGCGCAACATGTGGTTAATATAAGGTACAACAATTCTATCAAACAGCATGTAACAACAATGCAATGGCTGTGACCATCATATCAAACTGTGACTACAACACTTGTTGACTCAATGTTCTGATGGTGCATCCACGTAGGACAGTAGTGCATGCAGTGCCACTGGCATCGGGCCTACATGACTTACCATTAGGCAGAAGTGTTTCCTAAGGCCCCTGGCAAAGTCCTGAAGACCCATCTCCTAGTAACATTGCTGTCACCCTCCTTCTCCATAGCCACATCCCACTGCTCACCTTGAGCAGGCTCAGTGTTGTACGCAATCCCCCTGGGTTCATTGAACACCATAGCCACTGCCTCAGGCATGTCTATGTCTGGCGTGTCCACAATGTCCAGTACCCACACAGCACCACCGCAAATGACCTGAGAGACCACAATGTCCTGTGGTGGTTCAGCACCTTCACTGCTAGCCTCTGGGACAGTGCTGCTGGATGGTACTTGCTGTCCATCACTGTCCCAGGTGTCCCCGCTGCACCCCTGTATTGACTTCAGGCTGTTCCACTGTCCCCTCAGCTCTGCTTCTTGTGCATGCCAAATAGGATCTGGCCTCAGTACACTTTATGCTCCCCATGGCCCATTCCAGTACACAGCACTGTGGCATGCATGCCAGAGCCCTCTTCCTTGCAGTCCCACTGGCACCTGCAACAAAGCATAGAGCACAACATTGCTGAGCACACAATGGGGGACCTGCCATGCTGGACCGTGTCTTTCACCTGTGACACTCACCACCCATACACCAGCTGATCTGTTTCACATGACCATATCTCTGGGACACAGGAATAGCCATGCAGTTCCCTCACCACTTCAATACCCCACATCAATGGCATGCTGTGTGCTGCTGATGCCCCTGCACTGCATCCCTGCTGCAACACCGGTGGTTGCCACAAAGGTGGATGGGCATGAAATGGATGCCTCCCTCGCTGCTGCCATCGATGCATGATGCCCATGTAGAACACTGTGCACAATGTTTCCCACCATGGTGCCACCTGCCTGTTGTGCTCCTGGCCTTTTGTGGCCCAACGTATGTGGGCATGCCACACCAGATGTGCTGTAAATGTGGTATTCACACTGTGAATGCATAACACCATTCCTACATGATGGCAGTGTGTTTCCACATATCACCAATGAGGGACACACATTGCAGTGGTACATGATTATGAGGTCCTGGAGCAACATGCCCTGGCTCTCTGAACACTATCCACACATGTGTCACACACATAGGATGACAGCAGTGGACAACACTGATAAGGACGTTTATCCTGTGCCATGGGTTTCCCAACAGTATGTATCACCATCAGACATGTTCCCATTGGACCTCAGTGGGGGGTTGTATATGTGGATTAAATGTTACCTGCCATTTGTGGTGTTTGCATGCCCCAGTACCACACTAACCCTGGGCTGTGCCACGCCCACAATACCATGACTGGTTCCATCCCCCCACCCCACTGGCCTCCCTGCACATGCCATATTTATGACCCCAGGCATCATGTGCACCATTCCTACTGCATACTGGTACATGAATGTGGGTGCAGCCTCTACATAAAAGGTGTTGCATGCCTGTCACAGGCATGTCTAGTGTGGCTTCCCTATACCCGCGGTATAAAATGGGTACCAGTGGCTCAGTGGCATGTCCTGTGTATATCACATAACCTAACTGTTCCACTGGGCCCTGGTTATTTGTCCCCTTTCCACTCAGATGTCCCTCCTTGTGGTCCAATGGTTCATAGGTTCATAGATTAGTATGAGTTCAGTAGGTATTTCTACCTTTCATGAACACGCCACCCTATTATGGGTGGAAGCTATATTTTAAGTCACCATTATGATTATCTAAATTATTTTTAAATGAAGATATGGATTTACTATATTTTGGTTGATGTCTGCCTATGGTTGCAGATTCATGGGCCCCTGTGGAAACAGAATGGGGGACAGACAGATTAATATGGGTGTCTTGTGGCCACTCTGTAGAGCTCTACATGCAGTATTTCCCTATGAGATAATTGTGCCATAACGGTACCTGTTTGGCGGGGGTGGCCATCATGCATTGCAGCATCTGTGTCCCTGGCCAAGGTCCACAGATGGTCCAGCAGCTCCTTTTTCTGCCAAGCCAGATCATTACAGCATTACTTGAGCTCTCTGGTATTGTACTTTATTTTGTTGTGTTTTTGTATTTTAGTACCAATGATGCACTACACTCTTTCCCTTTCTTGGGGTGTGCTCCTACTGCTGTCAGGTGGCAGTAGTGTCCTGGACCATTGCGTGATAAGGCTGATCAGTAAAGCTGTCTCCTCGTCTGTAAAGTTTGGTGGCCTAGTCCAGGAAGACATTTTTTGGGATGTACAATTATTCGTTCAAGTTCAGGATCAGGTTTATTGTTCAACAAATATCATTACAGTTTGGTAGCAGAACAACATAAAATATACAATGCATAGACATAAATAAGCATTATAATACACTCAGGACAAAACTGAAATCAATAAAATCAGAGATACTAAAATAAGATACAATACATGCTATCAATTCTTGTTATACAGAGCTAACAATTCTGTTAGACCAAAAATATCATAAAGGTGTGATAAACACATTAGAGAGAAAACAAAATCTGGGGGCAGAACAATACATAATTACAGTAGAAAGCTGGGGAGACAACAGAAAAATAAAGCACCAGTCCAATAAACAAAATGCACAGCAGTCAAATAAATACAATATTTCCCCTAGGAAATGATGGAAGGTTTGATACATTTTATTGGACCAACAAGTGTGTTGTACAAAAATGGAATTATACACAAGCTTTCGGGGCCTCACAGGTCCCTTCTTCAGGTGAAGAGACCTGTGAGGCCCAGAAAACGTGTACAATTCCATCTTTGTACAAGACACTTGTTGGTCCAATGAAAGGTATCAAACATTCCATAATTTCCTGTTTTCCAAGGACCAATACAGCTGGAATCTCTTTTTCCAAAATATTTCCCCTAGCAACTTGTTTCACTCACCTAACCAAATAAAAAGCTTGTCATTTTTTCCTGCTTTGTTGGGGAGAAGGACTGTAGAGCGACAATCACCATTTTGCCCATTGTGAAGCAGCACAGCAGCATCATGACAAGAAGCCTCCATCTTGTGTGCACCACAGCAACAAAGGAGGAAGTGACTCTTAAACTCCCTGCAGTCGGCCATCTTGCTACAGTCAGGAATGCAGGAACTGCATGTCACAGTTCAGCGGCCATCTTGTGAAGGGCACAAAATGACCTCACTCCATAGAAATCAATGGCAATCCTATTGAAATGAATGGACACTGCAACAAATGACTGATTTTTGCAACAAAACCTTTATTTAAATAACTGACAACACAGACTTGAGTGGCAATTGTTTATTAAGACATCATTAGATGAACTTTGCTTACAAATAATTGTACTTTTATCTACAAAGATGTTTTCTTCTCAGCACTTCATCTACTCCACGATGTCCTGTCTCCTGTGTAATGGCAACTCCTTCTCATCCTAAGAACCTTTATTCAGTGAAGCCCAGCTCATCTCCAAAAACAATGTCTGAAGACAATGCAGATATGGGCTCTGGAGTATCCGGAGAACCATCTTCACCCACCTCAAGGGCGTGGGGCTACAAAACAGAAACCAACCTGCACAACATTCAGTCATCCATCTCAGCTCAAGGAGCACCAGCTATGCAAGCCATTCAAGACAACCTGGCCAACATTAAAGCTATTTCACCACAGTTCACACTCCATACCAGCCTACAGCCAGTACCCTTCTCAGCCTTGCCTCACGAAGACGCCATCGACTGACTCGAACAATTCCAAGCCTGGATTTCCTTATATGGTTGGACTGATCCTTTGTGTATTTCCAATGCCTTACACTTGTTTATGAGAGGGACTGCCATTTCTTTGT
The DNA here is from genome assembly GCA_016271365.2 of Neoceratodus forsteri. Classification (NCBI taxonomy): domain Eukaryota; kingdom Metazoa; phylum Chordata; order Ceratodontiformes; family Ceratodontidae; genus Neoceratodus; species Neoceratodus forsteri. The sequence goes on from JADMNL010000035.1 coordinate 49,316,613, forward strand.
TCAGCATACTTCCAGAACAAGTCAAATGAGACACTGCCACCCTGTATGCGACTTTCAATGGCCATTTTCTCCAAGTACATCTGCTCTGGTTATTGGAACAACAGCTGTGGGAACACACCATGCAACCCTCTGAGTCTTTAGAAGCATTCATAGTGGACATTGAGTCTCGCTGCAAACATCTGCAGAAATCTTAGAAAGAGCAAATGACAACCTTTGTCCAGGGACTGCTTCTTCAACTCTGTCTTTACGTAATCCAACAGAAACCAACAACCAGGATGGACACAGTCAAAGCTGCACAACTTGCACAAAGTTCATATTAATGTCCCAGGTCACCAGTGTACAAGCACCTCAGTTGTTGTAGTTAGCCACCCTCACGACATGTGTCCAGCAGCAGCAATCAATGATGGAGATGCTCACCACAACTGTCAATAGTCTACACTGCAGTTCAACTACTTCTTCTGCTACCTCTGTCAATGCTCTTTGGCAAACAAACATACAAAACACCAGCAAAAACAGGCCTCACGGTCTATCTAGTCTGTTCAATTGTGCAGCTAGCTCCTCAGCTGGCAGCTGCCCCACCTTCCCCTCTCCACTTCATAATTAAGCCCCCCTCACTCTGTCCCAACCCCTCTTAAAACTGCCCACTGTCTTACTGGATACCACCCATTTCTTCCCTTACTGGATACCAACCATTTCTTCAGTGACCTGATCCACCTCCGCCTTGATGAGAGCCTGTATCCTGCCAGTAGTGTGGATTCAAAGGACACACTGCTGCTATCTGCTGAAAGCTGAAGTACCACAACAGAAATCAAGAGAACCAAAGGCACCCACCACTGCACAATCAGCAAGATAACCACAACTACTCCCAGGATCAGAGGAACACAACTAACTGCCCCACTGACTCTCACAATTCAAACAAACTGCACCCTCTAACTGCTAACTCAGGCACACTCTCACTTCCAGGGCAAAGTTACCTGTCATCAGATCACCTCTCCTAGCAAACTATGTGCCTGAAACCATCAGAGACTGGTCCACACATGCCTTGGTCAACACTGGAACAGAAATCTCAGTTATCAGCAACAGTATTTTGAACAACCAAGCTATTCGTCAAATACGTAATGTGTCTCCAGCTGACCTAAAGTACATTATCACAGCAAGTACAGCTACAGTACCTATCACAGGCATGGTCCATCTCAAGCTACACTTTGACTCACAGCAAACTACTGTCAAGTTCTACCTAGTACCTGATCTATAACCTGCAGTGATTCTTGGCCTAGACTTCCTCAAAGCTCACAAAGTCATCCTAAACTTTCCATCTAACAAACTGTCACTAGATCCTCGGAGGCAACTTGCAGCTATAGACTCAGTCACTGTGCCTCCTCAGTCAGAGAGGTTGTGATTACCAAGATTCAAGGTGAACCACTTCCACAAGACGTTGTTGGCATTGTCATGGGATCTCCCTCACTGAATTCATCAGGTCTCCTTCCAGGAAACACCTTATTAGCAGTGCTTGGCAGTGCAGTCTTCCAAAAATGCTGCAGATTCACATATGAGCCTGTGGTAATCTCAAAGGTGCCAACATAAGAAAGTTTGTCTGCTTGTCTACAGGGACCAGCTCCATCTCATGCAAGAGCCTCAGCCTGGTTCCACCAACTTTAATCCTGTCAGTAATATCATCTAGCTTTAACAGATGTACCTCAGTCAGCATCTATCCTCTTCAAAACTTCCAGCATCTCAAACAGAAAGCAACGACTTTGAAATTCCTGGAGAATTACCTGGATGTCTTTGAAGGTCCAGATAACAAACTCAGATGCTGTGATATCCTGCAACACACCATCAAGGTGCAGTCAAGCAGACACCAATCCATCTAGCGAGCCTACAAAGTGGGACACAAACAGAAACAAGTTCTTGAGGACATAATCAAAGACATGCTAGAACAAGACATTGCTGAAGAGTCTATAAGTTTCTAGTGTGCACCTTGCCTGCTGGTGGTAAAGAAGGACAAAGGGTATCGCTTTGTTGGTAACTACAAAAACTTAGTGCCTACACAGTGGGATGCTCACCCATACCTACAACTAAAGATTCCTTAGAGTCTTGATGCAGCCAGCCTTACTTACTTTACCACTCTAGACCTTCAGATGGGTTCCACTAAGTTTCCATTGATCCAGCTTCTTGTACATACACAGCATGACACTGCCACTTGGAGCTTTTCAATTCAAATGTCTGCTTATGGGACTTTGAAAACTTTAGTCACATTCCTATGTGTTATGGAAGCTGTACAACATGGATTTTCTTGGAAATCTTGACTAGTCTACCTGAGCGAGTTATGGTCTTCAGCAGAACTTTGCCAGAGCACTGCTAACATCTCAAAGAGTGCTTGAACATCTCAGACAAGCCAATCTCAAGCTTCTCCTAGAAGTATTGTTTTGCACAGCATCAAATTCATTACCTGGGACATGTTAGTTCTCAAGGAATCTCTCATATCAGACAGGGGTTCAGCAGACAAAGACTATCCAGACCCTAACAATATCAAAGACTTTTGAGCTTTCCTGAGCTTGTCTTGTTTCTACTGAAAGTTCATTTGCAACTATGCAAAGATTGCTCTGCTCACTATCGCCCTCACCAAAGGGATGTGACTATACATGAAGTTCGGAATGCAAAGAGGCCTTTGAAACCTTTGAAAGAAAACCTAATATATTCTTCAGTATTGGCCTACTCAAGGTTTGACCAACCCTTCAAACTCTACTCAGATGCTAGTTCCTTTGCAGTGTGCACTGTGCTGTGTCAAATCCAAGATGTAACAGAGTTGTTTCCTATGCCGGGCACTCTCTCTCTTCAGCTGAGCAGAACTATGGCATCACAAAAAAAGAATGTCTAGCCATGCTATTTGCCATAAAGAAATTTGACTGTTACCTTCGCTACTCCTCTTTTACAGCTATTGTTGATCACTTTGCCCTCAGATAGATATTTGAAATGAAGGAGCCAGTAGGCAAGTTTGCCTGATGGCTTGCCATGCTGCAATTCTACACTTTGAAATTCAGCACAGACCAGGTCAAATTCACTCAAATGCTGATGGTGTAAGCTGGAGATGATATCCCTCTGCATCATCTTCAACAGATGAAGAATCCTACTTACAAGCTCTTCCTTCCATGCCATGGATGTGCTTCCAGTGGACACTCCTACAACACCTCAAGTTGCCTTACTGTTACATAGAAACACAGAAGTAGATGGCAGATAAGGACCAGAAGGCCCATCCAGTCTACCCATTTATTTTTGTACCTTATGAATGTGCCATCGACCTTTGATCTGTCAATAGCCTATCTATTCATACTCATCTGTATTGCTCCCTTATGTCTATCCCATGCCTGTAGGAAACTCCTGCACTGTATTCAAATTCACCATTTGAGGTAGGCCATTCCATGGATCCAGCAACCATTTCAGTGAAAAGAACTTCCTCACATTACCCTTAATCGGCCTCCCTCTAATCTAATCTCATGCCATGTCCTCGTGTCCTGCTATTTTTCTCATATTGAAATGTTAGACTCTTTCACCTTGTTAATGCCCTTAAGGTGTTTGAATGTTTCAATCATATCACCTCTCTCCCTCCTTTGCTCTAGGGTATACATATTGAGTTCAGTTAATCTGTCCTCATGTGTATGTCTGCCCACCCCATCTGGATCACCTACTCTGTTGCAGATCTTAGTGTCATCTGCAAACAGACAAACATTACCCTCCAGTCCATCTGCAATGTCACTGATGAAGATATTGAAGAGGATTGGCCCCAGGACTGATCCCTACCAACCGCTTCTACAGAAAAAAACACCAATCCTCATCTACTGCTGGCAGCTAAAGAGCTTCTCACATCCTTTACTTCTGACCTGTTCTTGACATCAGTCAAAACACAACAAAGACGTGATCCTCAATTCTTCACAGACATAATCAAATATTTTGAGTCTGGAACCTTAAAGCAACAAAAGAAGCATCACCAGGATGTACTTTTCTTTGTTTCACAATACTTCCTCAATGACAGTGTGCTTTTCCACATTTGGACCAAGGAAGACAAGGGCAACAGAGAAGATGATCCAGATGGAGTGGGCAGAATGAGAAGTGATCTGGAAAAACTGGCAAAATGGTCTGAAGAGTGACAACTGGGGTTTAACGCAAAGAAGACATCGGCATCATCATCACAGATGACCTGGAATCATCCAAGCAGACCACTAAAGCAGTAGGTAAGGCTAGAGGGATGTTTGGGTGTATTAGTAGGGGTATCACAAGTTATAAAAGGGAAGTAATAATCCCTCTTTATGAGACACTGGTTATGCCCCATCTGGAGTACTGCATGCAGTACTAGAGGCTGCTCCTCCACAAGGACATTAACAAAATGGAGGCAGCCCAGAGGAGGACAACCAAAATGATGAAGGACTGCATCAGAAAACATATGAGGGCAGATTAATGGAGCTCAATATGTATACCCTACAGCAAAGAAGGGTGAGAGGTGATATGATCCAAACATTCAAACATCTTAAGGGCATTAACAAAGTGAAAGAGTCTAACACATTTCAATAAAGAAAAATAACAGGACAAAAGGACACAGCATGAGATTAGCGGGAGGCCGATTAAGGGATAATGTGAGGAAGTTCTTTTTCATAGAAAGGGTTGTGGATGCATGGAACAGTCTACCTCAGGAAGTGGTGGATATGAATACAGTGCAGGGCTTCAAACAGGCATGGGATAGGCATAAGGGAGCAAAACAGATGAGTATGAATAAGTAGGCCATTGACAAAATAAAGGCCTATGGCACAGTCATAAGGTAGAAAAAATGGGCAGACTGGATGGGCCTTGTGGTCCTTATCTGCCATTAACTTCTATGTTTCTATGTTTCTGTGTTTCTATGTTTCATTGCATGGATAGAACTCATGTACAGCTTGTTGTGCCAGCTTCTCTAATCAATCAAGTTCTTCTCTCCTTCCTGCCCTCCACTCTCTGAGGTCATTATGGAATCCACAGAACTCACTAAAATACAAGACTTCACTTCTTCTGGCCTCACGTGAACAAGGACATTGTCTGATTTGCTAAATCCTGCCAGCCCTGCTCCCAAAGGTATGCCCCTGTATGGTGACACCATTACAGCGAACAATGTCGATGTCGGCAGGTTCCATGTCATGAGTGAGCAAAAGAGTGATCACTATTATGGAGTGTATATCACCAAAAGCAGTTCAGTAATATACACATTATGGTGACACTACATCGGGCAGTAGTTTTCCATATTTGTGCTGGGGGCTCGCCCCTCATGAGGGCTTCTCCCCACACTCCCCTACTGAAGGATTCTTAACTCCAGAGGGATGCCTGTCGGTGAGGGGTGAGACTACCAAAAAAAAAATACAAGAGCTGCAGGCAGCAGCAAAATATTTCTCCCCATCCTATCCCCAAACCCAGAACCTCCTATGCCGACCCAGCCACCCTCACCACCACACCACATGGGCTGGCTTGGCAGTGTCAGTGGCTCAGCAGGTAGCACACTTGCTTCTGAGGCTGGGAGATCAGAAGCCTGTGGGTTCTATCCCCACACCAGGCACTTGGGTTAAATCCCAATACTGACACTGTAGTGCAGCATGAGAGTGCTGCACTCTTAGGTACATTGAACAAAGGTCTGATCTGCCTGTTCTGGTGGTAGTTCAGGTGGATGTTAGAGATCCCATGGCACTTCTTGAAAAGAGTAGGAAATTTCCCCAGTGCCCTGGCCAAATTTCCTCCCATTCAGTAAAAATACCACCAACAGCTTAATCTGGTTCAAGGTCAGCTGGCATTCATTTGTATCCCCCTCCCCAGGTTTAGTCATCCCTTTCAGGAAAACCTCTCTCGGCCAAAGGTCCTTTTTCTATAGGGCACCCCTATGGCTAAATGAAATCCCCACACACATAACTACCACTTGAAGTCTCCCAGCCTTTAAAATGGAACTGAAACAGCATCTCATTGTCACTGGTTGCTGTTCTTGCAGGTAGCCTGTGCTGACTTCTCCTACATGTGTAAGGTGCGGGGGATGGTTTTGCTCCCCCCCTCACTGCCCCAGTCTTGTCTTCTCACTTAACTTCTCCTTGGTCCCCATGGGCCTACGGTGTATCTCGTTCCTACCCTCATCTCCCTTTTCATACTCTTCCTCCCTCCTTCTTAGATAACACCACTCTGTGCTGCCCCTCACCCCTAATACTAGACAATGCCTACCCAGGCAGCTTTTGCTACTAACTTTCTGTTTTCCTATATACCTTGGAGTCTAGTGATGAACATGGTCTCAACTGTAGCTGCCTCTTCCCTGACATTGCAAACGTACCTGTTGTCTCAGTGTTCCAACACTTCAATTTTTGAAGTTTTGCACTACAATCCTTGACGCTGAAAGAGTTATCCTCACTGTACCTCCTACTATGCCAATCTCGTACTTCAATGTTTAATTGTTATTTGTCAATTGCACCTGTTGTATTACTCATGCTCCTAGTTATGTTCACTGTTCCTGTTTAATTAATCATGTTCCTAAATTTTGACATGGAACCTTTGAAAAGAGCATTGTGCTCAAAGGTTATCTCGAGGAATGAATGAAATAAATAAATAAATGCATAAAATAGGCAGAATTTGTCTAGTGCAGTACCTGGTCAACTAAAATAAAAAAAAAAATTAAAAAACAGTAACACTGCCCCTCAGAAACCCTCTCCAATCCCTCCCCTTCCCCTCACTACTCCTGCCTTCTGTTCGCCCTTCTGAATGGTCACCACCCTTGCAGGGTAGCTGTTAACCATTTCGCTCAATATGACTCGCTCATTTGCTGAGTCACTCTTATGTACTAGCCCTTTTGATGTGATACCATGTCAACAACATCGACAGTTCACTATAATGGTCCACCTGAGACCCAGGCACTCTCTCCCAGTCCTGCACCCCCTCCTCAATTCAACTATGACTCTGAGTTAGAATCCTATTGATCGGGGAGGTGAGGTGCATAGCCCCCTGCATGGGGTGTTCTGGGGCAAAGCCCCCCCCGATAGAAAAATGGACCGAGTTTCCTTATGGATTTATGTCAACCGCAACTTACGGTCAACATAAATCCATCGCTGTGATGCCTGTCAACAAAATAGTTGTCAAACTAGCATCATAGATCTCCTCTCAAAGGAAGCCTCCTGCCAGACTAACAAAGGCAAACATCATTAAAATGCTTGTAGCCACTGAACCATTCCAAAGAGGCAGCACAGATATTCTTGGCCGTTTACCTACATGCTCCGACTCCGGCAACAAATACATTCTTGTTTTTGTGGACTATCTAGATAAGTATTTGGAACTAGTCCCCCTAAAAGACATTAAAGCTGCCACACTGGCAAGAGCCTTCCTCAACACAGTCATTTGTTGTCATGGTACCCATTATACTTATGTAACCCCAAGGTGGCGCTACTCCTTGAGTTACTACCACTGCCTTGCTGGCCTGAATGAAGTTGAGGGGCCTGGGTTCCCAAAACTTACATTAAACTGGTTCTTTCAAGACAGTAAAAGTGACACAGTGTCTTCAACCAAGAGTTTAGCTTTAAGTGGGCTAGCTGTTACTTGGTACAACCCTTGGGATGTTGTACCACTCACTACAACCATTAGCCATCCCAGCACATGACCCAACAACATTTCCCACATATTAAACATTTTGTCATTTAATGACTTTCTCTAATAATATGCTCACAACACAATTATTTGCAAAAACAACAACAACAATATTTATTCAGGTGGCATAGGGATTAGGAATGGAGAAACAAAGGAGTAGAGGTTATGCAGCATGATTATTATTTACATATTTACAGTTGATTTGATTTTGGTGCTGGTAAAAACCCTCCAGCTGGTGAATACCTGATTGTGAATCAGAAAGCAATCACATTAGACCAGCATAGATACCTAGAGCCCTGGCTATCTAAACTGCATAGGATCAGATGGAACACAGGATAATTTTACCCACGGTTGGTACCAGTTCCCCAGACTTTGGTATGATACCCCGCAATCCCACACATTTAAACCTGGGCACTCAGTCCTTAAAGTTCTTGCAGATTGCAGGCCTGGTGGAAGTTGCAGCTATATGTTGGCCTGCTTGATTAACATAAATTTTCAATTAGATCTCCCAATATTAAATAATTGAACTAATCACAGTCTTTCTGGGGTGAACAGGGATTGCCCTGCATGTTGCAGTCGAAACATTGGCTAAATGCAACCAGCCAATCACATCTGGTGTGAAACTCAGGTATTTCTTTCTGAATATCCATCACATTTATATGTTTTGATACATTCAGCACATTTATAGTTCAGACACATCTGGTACAATCAATGAAGGGATAGCTCCTTCAACCAGGGGCCAGGATGGCCACCCTGGTCAGTTTACATAAGAACAGTCATTTCCAGGTTACTGTAGTCAAATTCAACAGACTTGGGGTCTCAGTCCTATTTGTGGTTCATGGCTGTAGCTTGCAGCTCAACTAGACATCTTGACCGTATAGTTTGGGACACATTTTAGCACATTCATACAATTTTCTGGGCTCACATGGGTCCCCTAGAATAGTCATACGATACTCTGGGCTCACCTGGGTCCCCCTGAAGAGTCATACAATACTCTGGGCTCACTTGGCTCCCACAGAACAGTCATGCAATACCCTGGGCTCACTTGGGTTCCCCACAACAGTCAGGTCTACCTGCGCTGGGCAAGAGTAGCACAGCAGAATGCAGGATACAGACCAGTAGAACAGTCACAAACAGCAAGATTTCCAAAAGGTCCACCCACTCTGAAGGCTAAGGTTAGGCACAGCAGGATGCAGGGTGCAGACCAGATGAATAATAAATCAGTCTCTGGACATTGGTAGCCCCATTTAAGCAATTTTTCTTTCATTCTTGCACCAGGGGTACAAGAGTACTCACTCAGGCTCCTCACAATAGAATCTCCACAATCAAGGTTCCTGAAATATTTAGTCCTCTCACAACTGAAGTATAATCAGCTGTCTCACAGCTGGCTTGATGTCGAGTTGCAGGTCCACATCTTTCACCAACGTGGAAGGGAGGGCTAGCACCTGGAGGACATTCTGGCAACCCTCAGGCAAGCAGGTTCTGCATTAACTAAATTACTTTAAACTGTTATTGCTAATAAGGCAAACACCCCCTCCTGGATGAAGAGGATTACCTGGATCACCAGGACAAGTTGCATGGCTGGGGGCATGAGTCCCCACCCCTGTGGTGGGTTCCCACTCAAACCTCTCTCAAATCTGGCAAGTTGCTGAAAACACAGTCATTTATGGGGCTCTCCTGAGGCTCCTGATTGGCTGAAGCTATTTGGTGTTTGGCCTCCAAATGGCTGGAGGGCCTGTCAATCAAGAAAATGAATTATACATGAACCTGACTTGATGCACAGTTGGTTTACTGTTTTGGAACCTGACATTAGATCCCTGCAGTTCCCCATAAGCACTTGGTAGTTTACCATGAGTTTTGGAAAAAGTCCCACAAGTTCTGACTTTAAAATTCTAGCTTTCCGATTGGCTTTGGCTGCTCTGTAATGGCTGTGAAAACATACAGTCCCTTAGGCAGATTAAATACAGTCTGAAATAAAGTCCTGGTGCAGCCAGATAAATTAAATATTTGCTCAAATGCCCACGGTTCAATAACCCTGGGTGAGTATTTGTTGTTCGCTGCCCATATCTGATTATTTTCTCAGTCTATTTGCCTGTCACTGCTGCCAATATTTAAGGATGCTTGCAGCAGCAGGCAGGCTATCTCTTTGAGTCCCAACATTGCTTTTGAAGCCAGGTTAGAGCATTTATTTTACTTTTGTTGTCATACATATACAGCAAATTACATGTATTTATTTAAACATTTCCTTGCCTTTTTGGCAGTTGCCGAGAACACAGCTTCCCCGAGGGCAGAACAGACCCTCATCAATATTCATGAGATCAGGGCTCTGGCTCATCAATATTCATGAGCCACGATCTTATCACTGCATGGATTTTCTTAAATATTTGTAACAATGGGCTCTTACAGCCCTCCCCATGGCCACTGGGTCCCACTGATCACATGGGGACACCATGGCCACTGAAACACTCTCCCAATTGACCACAATTTGAGCAGTCGGGAGATCAAAGGCGCTGCAGGTGCATGCAGGATCCCCACACGGCAACAAAGTTCCTAAACAAGCAGCGAGGGATCATAGTTTGGATTTCAGAGCCATACAGGCTGGAATTACACCAGAGCTTACTCTGGGGTACCAGGGGCACAAACAGGACTTGGGCCAGCAGTGGGGACAAAGAAAAAAAATGCAGGCATTTCCTAGAGAGCAGGGAGAGCAGAAACGGGAGCTATGGGCTGCAGGCAAGCCCCCAAATTGGTAGGGGGGTTACACCTGCATACAGACAGAGGCACTACCTTTCAACCATTGTGCAAGAAACATGCAAACTTCTCCACATCAAGAGGACTCACACAACCAGTTATCATTTACAATGCAATGGACAAAGTGAAAGAATGATGTCTACCATTCTCAACACACCAAGTACCTGGATGAGACTCACAGCACTTGGGACTGTTTTGCTCCATTTGTGCAATTTGCTTACAACACAAGTCCTTGTGTCGACAGTATAGAGTACACACTGTTTTCCTTAGTCCATGGACGTCACCCAAGAACTGCATGGGGCAGGCATCTCTCACTGCTAGAAGTTCCAAAATCTGCTTCTTCCTTCATCATTCCAATGCTGGAACAGCTTGAACTTGCCAGACCTGTTACAATCACCACGTTGGGCCAGAGAAAATCTGCAATGCAGAAAATGTCAGCTGCCAAGTCACATGAGCCTTCATTTTCTGTTGGGGACATTGTATACTGTACCAACCTGTCCTAGTTCTGGGTGCCATCAAAAACTGCTTCATCCCTGGACTGGTCCCTTCTACATAGTAAAAGAGCTTCCTCCTGTGCACGTTCATCTAAGCTGCAAGTCTGATGGAAAGCTAATACACAACAAAGTCCACATAAATCGCTTGAAACATGGATACTTGAGAAACGCCCTTCCAGATGAACCCAGTCCACCTAACAATGAAGCTGCACTTGAACCTGCCATCCTCTCTGAAGCTGAGATTCTTTCAGACAACTTACAAACAGTTTCTACAGATCTTCCCACTCCTGACACTCTCCAGTCAGATTCCATTTTGCCTGATTTGCCAGATGACCTTCCTGGGACTTCTTTTCAGAACTCTCTCTTACACACACCAGTGTACCAAATCAGGAAGATCTTAAGGGAGAAGTACACAAACGGATCCTGGACTTACAGAGTAAAGTGGTGTGGATTTGACAGTGCACAGAACTCCTAGGCTGCTTTTAATGACCTGACCCTGTCCTGTCAGGAACTGGTGCAATCCACTCATGCCTCCATTCCCACTGGCCAGAAAAGTCAGTAGAGGTCTTGAACTTTAGTGAACTCAGTGTGTTTTGGGACTAAATCTTCTACTGCTGTGGTATTCTTTGTGTTATTGTTTTGCAGTAAATGTCTTGTGTACCTATCTCATTGCAGCAGTTGTTATGGTACTGCATACCTGCATTAACACTTTTGCTTCCAGGAATGCCCTTTCAAATAGTTCCATATAGAAACATTCTGGATACAGAAGTTGATAAAAGCCCATTTACAGAAAAAGGGTTCTGAAAGAACTCTTAAAACTGAAAGTGGACAAAGCAATGGGGCCTGATGGCATTCATCCCAGAATTCTAAAAGAACTAAGGGTAGAACTAGTGACACCACTGACTACCATCTTTAACAAATCATGAGAGGATGGGGTGGTACCAGAGGACTGGAGGAGGGCAGATGTGATTCCCCTTCACAAAAGTGGGAGCAGGGCAGAAGCAGGAAACTACAGACCTGTTAGTTTAACCTCAGTGATAGGGAAAATGATGGAATCACTTCTGAAGGAAAGAATTGTCCAGTACCTAGAGGCCAGAGGGCACAGGACCCAAGGCAGCATGGATTCACAGCGGGAAGGTCATGCCAGATGAATCTAATAGATTTCTTTGACTGGGTGACCAAAGTAGTAGATCAGGGAGGGGCTGTGAACATGGCCTGCCTAGACTTTAGCAAGGCATTTGACTCAGTCCCACACAAAAGATTAATATACAAGTTAGCCAGCCTGGGAGTGGGTCCCAAGATGATAGCCTGGGTAAAGAATTGGCTGGAGAATAGGACACAGAGAGTAATAGTAAATCGAGTCCACTCTGAAGAAAGGGGGGTTACTAGTGGGGTGCTGCAGGGTTCAGTATTAGGACCAATGACTTTGTAAGTGACATTGCAGAGGGACTAGAAGGAAAAGTATGTCTCTTTGCAGATGACACAAAGATCTGCAACAGAGTTGATGCACAAGGTGGGGTGGAAAGGATGAGAAGGGACTTGGGAAGGTTAGAGGAATGGTCAAATGTATGGCAGCTTAGATTTAATGCTAAGAAGTGCAAGGTAATGCACCTGGGAAACAAAAACCCAGGGGAAGAGTACACAATGGGTGATGAGATACTAACAACAACAGAAATGGAAAGGGACCTGGGGTAGTCATATCAGATGACTTAAAGGTGGGCAAGCAATGTGAGAGGGCAGTAAGGAGGGCTGGGGGGATACTGGGATGCATAGGGAGAGGCATCACCAGTAGAAAACAGGAAGTTGTTATCCCTCTGTACAGACAGTTGGTGAGACCCCATCTGGAGTACTGTGTGCAGTTCTGGAGACCCAATCTCCGCAAGGATATAGACAAGATGGAAGCTGTCCAGAGGAGGGTAACTAAAATGGTGCAGGGTCTGCACCAGAAGACAGAGGGCTCCGAGACTGCCAGCGGGCGGGCCACCAAATAGCCGAAAAGGGAACCAGGAGGCCGGGGGAGAAAGCCAGAAAGCTGGCCTGCCCTCGAGGACACACTCTCCAGAGGGGCTCTGAGCCACCAGCGGGCGGACGGCCACCAAATAGCCAAAAAGGGAACCAGGAGGCCGGGGGAGAAAGCCAGAAAGCTACTGGAAAGCCGCACAGCCAATCGGAAGGTGACCGCCGACTTTTGCCTGCCTCTGATTGCTGGCCTGCCCTCGAGGACACACTCTCCAGAGGGGCTCTGAGCCGCCAGTGGGCGGGCGGCCACCAAATAGCCGAAAAGGGAACCAGGAGGCCGGGGGAGAAAGCCAGAAAGCTGGCCTGCCCTCGAGGACACACTCTCCAGAGGGCTCTGAGCCGCCAGCGGGCGGCGGCCACCAAATAGCCGGGAAAAGGAACAGGAGGCTGGGAGAAAGCCAGAAGCTGGCCTGCCCTCGGGACACACTCTCCAGAGGGCTCTGAGCCGCCAGGTGGCGGCCACCAAATAGCCGAAGAACCAGGAGGCCGGGAAAGCCAAGCTGGCCTGCCCGAGGACACACTCCAGAGGGCTCAAGCCACCAATGACGGGTGACCGCAAATAGCCGAAAAGGGAACCAGGAGGCTGGAAAAGCCAAGCTGGCCTGCCCTCGGGACACACTCTCAGAGGGGCTCCGAGCCGCCAGCAGGCGAGCGGCCTCAAATAACCGAAAAGGGAACCAGGAGGCGGGGAGAAAGCCAGAAAGGTACAGAAAGCCGCTGGCCAATCGAGGCGACCGCCGACTTTGCCTGCCTCTGATTGGTGCTTCTCCCCATTGACTTTGCTGTATCTTTGCACCACCAAAACTGCTCGGTTAGCTTGCCTTTTATCTGAAAAGATTTAACTTATCTAAAAGGGCTGTTTTGCTGTTTTACTGTGTAATTCTGTGTAATGCCTGTGTAACTGTCTAGCTAGCAATTACAGTCTTTTGGGTTAATTTTGTGTTGGGCTAGGCGCATGACGCCTAACCCCCCACCCTCCCAGTCTTTGTTGTGCAAATCCTAAAATTTAGCACCTCCAGCAAGCCACTGCCTGCAAGTGCTTCTTCTCACTGCCCTCTCCTCTGTCCCTCCCTTCTAGCTGGCCTGCCCTCGGACACACTCTCAGAGGGCTCCGAGCCGCCAGGCAGTAACCTGAAATAGCCGAAAAGAGAACCAGGAGGCGGGGAGAAAGCCAGAAAGGTACGGGAAAGCCGCAAAATTTTTGCCCGCCCCACGCCCCTTCGGGTGTTTCTCTCTATACACCTTCCGCCAAATCTCATCCCCACCCATAGCTATTCTCCCAGCCAATTCCGAGCTCATTTTCTTCATCATCTTACTTTCTTTAACCATCTCCTACCCTCCACAATGCTACTGCACCTACTACTGCTGCTTTGCTTCTCACCTTCCTTAGATCAGATGAGATAACTGTTGGAACCCATACTAAGGTGCTTAGGGTGACCACTCAACACTGCCCCCCACTGTCCCCAGTGGATGCCCCCTAAACCATACATACTTATAATACCGCTTCTGCACAATAATCCTTGGGGAATCCCAAAAAAGGCTCTAGCCAATTTGGAACTCCCATCCCCTGCTACCATACTGGCACTACAAGTACCCCCTAAAGCCTGTCCATTAAGCTGGCAATCTATGATAATCTCTATAACCATGCAGCAGGATCATCAGCCACTATATATTGGATCCCAAGAAAGAAGAAAAAACTGCCTGACTGCTCACTACTCCTATCACGGTCGCCTCCATCAAGTTAATCTTCTTTCTGCTGGTCTGTGTTGGCACTGTGGAAATCAACCCTGGACCCACTGAAGCTCGATCTCTCAACTGACCTAACCTCCATAAATGGATTGAGTTTTCTTCACTTCAATGCCTGCAGCCTCCTAAAAAGTTCTCATCAATACAGGCCTGGGTTGCACACCCTACCAGACTGTCTGGTTATATCTGGAACATGGCTCAAATCTGCAACAAAAGATAGTGAAATAAACCTTCCAACTATCAGCTCTTCAGATCTGACCGTCTATCCAGGGCAGTGGGGTAGCCATCTATGTCAAAGCAAATATCTCTGCATCCTGCCTCAATTCCTACATCTCAACCAAAGGAATTCAGATGCTTGTCTATTAAAATAACCCTTCCGACACATCTTCCTTTCAACTGGTTGGTTGCTATAGGCCCCCTCTGCAGGCCTCAAACTCCTATCCCATTTAGGATCCATACTTAATCTGGGTCCTGAAGACACCATCATCTTAGGAGACATGAACTAAATTGGCTGACTAATGCATCTGCACCCCTGGTAACCTTCTGTGACACCTATGGTTTCTCTCAATTAATCAAAGAACCAACAAGGATCAACCCAAAAGAATACTCTCAACAGCACACTCCTGGATATTATATTGGTAAATAAACCTCATCATTATCCCTATGCAGGAGTACTTCTCAGTGACATAAGTGACCACTGTCCCATAGCTGCCATTAGATCAACAATCAAGCCACCCAATCCTGCAAAATTCCTCCCACGAAGGTCAAAAAGAACTTTAATATTACAGGATATCTCCATGATCTGTGCCCACACCACCGTTGGCAAGAATTCTATCTCACAGCCTCAATAGAGTCAGCTCTTCAAATCTTAAATGATATAATCATAAGTGCCCTCAATTCACATGCACCCCTCACCAGTGTCAGAACCAAACTCAAATCCTGTCGCTGGTTCTCTGCCGACCTTAAATCCGCACTGCTTGCCAGAGACAAACTCTGGAAAAGGGCAAGAAAGACAAAGGACCCAAATGACTGGCTCCAATTCAGAAAAAGCCAAAACTCCTGCACAAAACAAGTAAGAAAAGCCAAGGCAACCTTCTACACAGCTGAACTAGATGCCTCCTATAACAACCTTCCAGGTTCTGGGTACCATAAAAGCATCCTAGGTCAAACCTCTACCCTGTCTTACCATCAAAATTCAATTAAATAATATTGAAATCACCGACAAGCAAAATATCTTGAATGCCTTCAATGACCATTTCACTACAGCTGGCCTGGCTTTCGACTCCTCTCCTGCAAACCTATTAAGATCATCTCTAAACCTACAATCTACTGAGAATCAAAAGGTTGCTTCCACATTCTCATTCAAACCAATATTGTTCAAAGATGTAGAAGACCTCCTACTCCAACTAGATACCACAAAAGCGCAGGTGCAGACTCCTGGATCCCTACTTTCTAAAAGTAGCACTGTATGCCATAACCGCCCCTCACCCATCTCTTCAATCTATCACTTGTCACTGGTACTATCCCTCAATATGGAAAACAGCTCAAGTGTTTCCACTATTTAAGGCAGGTGATCCCATGGACCTCAATAATTATGGCCCATCTCCATCTTACCAATACTATCAAGATGCTTGAGAAGCTGGTAAACTCTCAGTTAACTGCCTACCTTGATACCAACAATCTCTAAATCCAGCTCAATCTGGGTTTAGATCTATGCATAGCACCATCTCTGCTCTAGCAAAAGTCACAAATGACTGGCAGACTGCCCTAGACAAAAAGAATAATACCTGTGCTGTGTTTCTGGATCTAAGCAAAGCCTTTGACACTGTGGATCATGATCTCCTAATCACCTCACTAAACTCCATAGGCCTTGACTCACTCTCCATTAAATGGTTCAGATGCTATCTCTCTGGAAGGCTACAACTGGTAAAGAATGATGGTGATCTATCTACCCCTAAGCCACTCCTAAGAGGTGTACCACAAGGCTCCATCCTGGGTCCCATCCTTTTTGCCATCTACATCAACAATATTGACTCCAATCTCTCTCTTTCTAATATCCACCTTTTTGCAGATGACACTGTACTTTATGTGAGCGATCCCTCACCATCAAAAGCCTGTGAGCTCCTACAGTCTCAATTCTCCCTCCTCCAGCATAACCTATTAAAAAAGAAATTATTACTAAATGCTAAGAAAACCAAAGCTATGTTCTTTGCCCACAAGAACTGTTCTTCCACTATCCCATCATTCACCCTCCCACAACTCTCTACCATCCTTGGTGAAAATCTGGAATATGTTGACAAATTCAAATACCTAGGAGTATGGATAGACAATAAACTAGACTATACTACCCCGTTGAAGAGCTCCTGAAAAGCTAAGACAAAGACTTGGTCTATTCTATAGAATCAAACACTACCTGACCAAAGATTCCAAACAAAGATTAATCCTTGCATCATTCATGTCCCTCATTGATTATGCTGACTTCCTCTATGGTCATTGCTCCCTCTCCCATCTAAACAAACTAGACACCCTGTATCATAGAGCTATTAGATTCATTACTGACCTTCCCTCTAGCACCCATCATTGCTCTCTCTACAATGCAGTCAGCTGGACATCCCTGCAACATAGAAGAAGAAAAATGCTGCTATCTGGATCTACAAAGCTCTGACAAACAAACTCCTTCCTACATCTCAGATTGCTTCAACAGATCACATCCAGGCCCTACACCTTGAGGATCAACAAACTGATCCTGCTGAAGATTCCTATCACCTGCACCCGATATGGAAGAGCTGCAATCAGTTATTCCCTGGCACTTATCTGGAATTCTATCCAAAAGACCCTGAAAATGGAAACACTGATCCCCCTTACATCCTTCAAAAAGCTGTACACCAGCCTAATCCCTGATTCTTGCAATTGCTTCCACAAGGCCTAGTCCTCCCACATCCCCACCCCCACACCCTCTCACTCCCTCACCCCCCCCTTCTAAATCTCCTCCCTATTCTTCTATCATTGCTCTGGTCCTTTCCACATCAAACCTCAAACATATATGCCCACCCATGTACCATTATCCAAGCTTATCCCCACCAGACTGTTTGTTTCTCACCTTTAATAGGTTTTGGTTTACTGTCCTTTGCCTTGTATATATGTAAATAATTGTACATCTATCTCACTCATAAATGTTTGTATTTGTGCTATTTCAATATCATGTTTTTGTATACACTCTGTAACCTTTTTTGTTATGACCACTCAGGTCCATCTTGTAAATGAGCTATGCTCAATGATGTTCGCCTGAATAAATAAATATTTTTGATTGATTTTTGACATATGAAGACAGACTAAAGGAGCTTAATATGTATAGCCTCTAGGAAAGGAGGGAGAGGGGGGACATGATAGAAACTTTCAAGTACCTCAAGGGAATCAACAAAGTCCAAGAGGGTAGCATCTTTCAAAAGGGTGTGCAAGAACAAGGGGTACAATTTGAAGATGGGGGCTCAGAAGGTAATGAGAAGTATTTTTCACAGAGAGGGTTGTGGATGCATGGAACAGCCTTCAGAGGAGGTTGTGGAGTCAAAAACAGTGGTTGAATTCAAGCACGCATGGGGCAGCCATAAGGCAATTCTAGGGGGTGGGGGTAGAAAGAAGTGGGCTGTTGGTTAACTAGGATCTGCAGCTTATCCATTAGGTAGGGCAATGGGCAGACTGGGTGGGCCAAGCGGTCCTTATCTGCCATCAAATTCTATGTCTCTATATGTTTTTGATTGTTCTGCAACTGTTATTAAGGTGTTGTCCTTCATTTCGTTTGTCCTCTTACTGCTCCCCTTCTCTCTCTTCCCTTTCCCTTCCCCTGCACTTTAGCACATATCTTTTTGTCTAATTATATAGTGTTCAGTACTGTAATTTGTTGAGATCTTTTTATTATGTTTGTTGTAATCACAAGACATTGTTGAAAAATGGAGGTAAAACCCTAACAGTTTGTATCCTGCATAAAAATAAATTATCAATCAACGTGTTGCATGACCAAGCTTTAAGTTGTTATGGTGTTCCCCCTTTCAGTGGCACTACTCTGATTGGTCTCCAGCGTAGTCCAGACCCCCCCCCCTGCAGTGGAGTATAGTTTTGTTTAAATGCGATACCCTGAAATGCTTAAAAATGTGTTTTACTTTAAACATTTGTTAGAAACTGTTATAATCATTATTGCTTGTTTGAGTGGTGCTCACAGTCACTGTCCCAGCGGTGATGTGAAGCACACATTAGGCATGGGGCTTAATGGTAGGTGCCACCCCTTTAAGAGCACTTTGAACCTTCATGTAACAATTTGTTGCATGGCCTGGCTGTGCCATGTATGCCTAAATTTTGTTGCACTACCTGGCAGTGCCACGGATGCCTGTCAGAGAATTATTCAGTGTGAGGCTAGTCCTCATGAAGAAAACATTTGCTGTACAGAATAAAATCCTTATTCACTTTATGTGTCCATCAGTTTGTTTGCATGATCCAGCAAGGGGTCCTCACCACCAGCAACTGAAGGGTCTGGCAGACCAAAGAGAAGGTAAAGATCTTTTAGTGGAAGACTAAACCAAAATGCCACAAAGGTATGGGAGAATAACTAAGCCAATATGACTTGATGGTTATCCTCTCCCATTTTCTTCAAGAAGGTA
Organism: Neoceratodus forsteri; assembly: GCA_016271365.2. NCBI lineage: Eukaryota > Metazoa > Chordata > Ceratodontiformes > Ceratodontidae > Neoceratodus > Neoceratodus forsteri. The sequence continues at coordinate 49,335,904 of JADMNL010000035.1, forward strand.
CTAAACTCTTTGTATCTGGTACAATCTGGCTTTTACCATGCAACTCATTGATCAAAACCTCAGAAGCAGCTACCTTTCTTTTAAGTTGTCAAGAATCAAACATAAAATGAACATTGATATTAAACTTACCATTACGATTTGGTCGTGCACAATGCAAGAAAAATTAAGGTTCCTTGATATGGTTATTGTGGTGTTCCTAAACAGGTAGTAATTTGTACATTTCTCCTGAAAAATAAATGTAGCCATGGAACAAGAATTATTTTTGTTTTCCAGTAGTTTACCAAAATTATGGTTATAAATTGTCCTTAAATATCACAGAATCCCCTGTTTTTACAGAACTTAATAAGAACTTATAAGTTTTCTTAATTAATAACAGTGGGTTTATCACCTAGGAGTCAAATGCTTCATATGAAGTAGAAGATGCATTGCATACTGAAATTGTTATACCTGCGTTTTTCCCCTTTGTCTACTTTCTAAGTTTATCAATCCTGCTTTAATTTAGACTCCATAGTGGGTCCAACCGTTATCATTGTAAAGCAGCAAAGTCTAACAAACTCTATGAAGATCACAAAAAACATATAAAGTAGGTCTTTGTTTAAAGAAATAAAGTACAAATGTAAAAAGACGTGGGGTACTTCACATAAACAAGCACTTATAGCAGCCATCTGGCTGCTCCTGGCCACCAGCAGAAAGTCATTCTTGCACTTCTTCAGAAACCAAGGTCAGTGGAAACCGAGCCCACTTAATGCAAGTTTGATGCTTTAACCAGTTAAAATGGTGCAGATGGCTTTGGTTTGGATTCAAAATTTAAATACGGATTCCTTGCATGTGGCAAATGTCCGGTGTCATCAATATCACAGTCATTTAAGACTATTCATTTAATTTTTATTTAACCTGCAAAAAACCTAGCATGTCAAAGAGCATCATTAGTTATTTTAAATCCCTGGGAGCATCACTTCATCCTAGGAAATGGAAATAAATGTGCCCTATACCAAGGGGCATTAAATGTACATCAGGAAACAGACGCTTAGCACCTAAGGTTCCATCTGCTTTTTTCCCCCATAACATATTAAAAAGAGTTTTTGCCTCTATCTTGGGGAAATATTTCCTCCATCAGCTCCCCGTAACTTACCACTGTTAGTGCTCAGTAAAATAGCAAGGAAAACGAGTTGTAGGGTTCTGCAGAATTTACACGTTCCTCCTTTGTCAGGAGTTTTTTAATGCTCTTCAGGTGCATTCATCTCACATTTTTCCCTCCAGAAGTCCTTGTTGTATGCTCCATGTTTTGGGCTCAATGCCCTCGGAGGTTCCAGGTTTCAGTCTCAGTTGCCTTCCATATGCTCACCTTATGCTCATCTGGGGAGGTAAACAGAAAGATTCACTCCACTGATTGTAATAAACTCAAATGCATTAGAAATTAACACCCAGTCCCCCCACCCCACCCATCCCGAGGCAAAGGTGACATACCATTAATTATATTAAATGAACCCATAGACACATTTTAAGTGTAATCACCTTTCCAGCTCTGGTTTGCAACATTCTCTCTCTCTCCAAAATCATGATGGGCCATAACAGAAGTTAGAGGACTGTTTCAGTTTACCTTCACCAAGCTTTCCATATAAATTGTCCGGGCTTTCTCTTCAGAAGTCTATAGATGGCAGCCCAAAAAACACATTTAACATAATATCTGTGCATCATACTGTTAAACCCTTATTTGTGGATGGCTTTAGCGTTAGTTCTAACTTTTTAGCATATATTCTAAATGCTATCTATGGTGTCCTAAATCAAATTACTCAAATGCTCTGTAGTCATCAAATAGATTTTACAGTTACATAACGCTCTAATGAAACAGGTAGTTTCTGACAAAACTCTACAAGAAAGACCTCTTAAAAACCAATAAGCAGGACAGATAAAGAGTGGCTGGGAGTGGAGCAGCACCACATCAACCATCTTGCTGCTCTGCCCCCTCTCCCATATACCATTAGTTGGTATTGTGTATAACACACAGTTGCATTGTCATTAATGTATGGTGGAACACTGTTAAGAATGGAATTCCATCTCTAGAATAGGGTTGTTTTACCACATTAGTAAAGTAAAAATGTTGATCTTTTGCACTAGATATGTCACTACTGTGGTATGACCCAATTATTGGGAACCTTTAGCCTGTTGCAATGGGTGTCTGCACCTATAGAATGGTGTCCTTGCCACATGTCTATTGCCCAGGAATGCGTGATCAAAATCAAAAGGCCCCATATTGTATCAGACGCATGCAAGTATGATCAACATGCATCATTTTTGGTGGGTGATGCAGCTTAAGTGGGAAAATATACCATTTGTCATGCAACATGCATCAGTCATTCCATGGCCCCATCCAGTTCCTCAGTACTGTACCAGTTCTTCAATAGTATCTGCATATATGTTCCTTCTGGCCCACAGCCATGTGTTCAGTGCAGCATGTGGGTTCCTTGACTGTGCTGCACAATGACTTCACCCAGTCATCGATTCACTTTCTGTGGGTATTTGGACCCATCCGCCCACCTCCGTTACTTGCTGTACCAAGCAAGAGTGGCACAACGGTGGCACACCATGACACCCTAGAATCCACTGTCTCCCTGCAGACATGACTATACTGGCTCGCACTGAGCACAGACAATGAGCACCTTTCACATTACAGTGCTTCCATTGCCCGTGTGCAGCCCCAGGCAGCAACACCTCTGCATCACTGCAGCCAGGGCCAGGTCCATGTCATTTGTTGGTCTGCATGACATGTCCCATGATGTTGTCCACATTATGTTGAGGTTGACTGAAGTGCCCACATCCTCTCAGAGGCACAGTGATGACAGCATGGCTGTTGCATTGATGTTGTTTTTTGTTTTTTTCAAATTGAATATGCTTAATTGAATAAGCAAAAACACAACCTGCATAAAGGTACAGCAAAACAGAACCAACTCCAATCTAACACAGAGTATGGAAGTTGAGAATAACAAAGAAGACATGACTGTATTAAGCTGTACATAGTAATGTAAACCTGAAAGAGATAGCATAATAAAATAAAAATAACCCAACACCAAAGTACCCCCTCCCCCCAGCTCCAACCTCCCACCCCACCAGCAGAGGATAACAGAACACTTGTGGATTAAAAGGAAAAAACAGATAGCAAAAATACTACCATAATGACATAGGTACCCAACTGTAAGGACCAAACAATGTATGTAAGCGAGGGTGGATGCTATTAAATTGAACTGTATGCCACAAGATTTTATACAGAAAAACCTGACAGTTCAGATGGTTAAAAGGACATATAGAGGTTCCCAGATTCTCCATTATTTATGGAATGTGTTCATTAAACTAAAAGTATTTCCCTATGCCATTCAGTAATAGAGGGGACACTTTGATCCAACCAATGACATAATAACACTTTTTTGGTGCATGCTGAAATAAGTGCCATGTGAGGCCATTGATTACTAATTAAAGTACTTCCATATTCCCCTAGTAAACACACTTCATGAGAAAAGGCCTCAGCCAGCCCTAGAGGGTGATCAAGACATGACTGTATAGCTGCCCAGAAGGGGGTAACTTTTTCACATAACCAAAGGATGTGAAACAATGTATCAGGTTCTTTCTGGCATCTAGAACAGTTGTTGGATTGAAGTTTACCCATATTATGTAATTTGGAAGGGGTATAATAAAGATTATGGAGGACCGGAACTGGAGAAAACGTTATCTGTCCCATTTTAAATACTTGTATAAATGCTTCCAAATCTGAGGCCAGTTACGGGGAGAATCCATAGAAGGTAAAGCCTGATCCCAGTAATAAAACAGGTGACCTTCCATACTGGCTAGTAGCTCCTGTAACTGATGGCAGTAATATGAGATGATGTAGAACTGTTGCATTGTTGTTGCCACTATGGCTGCATTAATGTGAGGGTTGTTGTGGGCTGATCATTGCCCTTCTTTCCTCTGCAGTACTGTCAGAGTGCCCTGTGTGTGCCAATCACTGCCTGAGGTGTTCTGCACATTGGTGTTGCTGTGTGTTAACTGAAGTGGCTGACGATCAGGTTGACTCATATGCATTGTCCTGCAACCATGGTTTGTGTCTGTGTGTGCATCTGCATGCCTCTGTCTTCCTGCCGTTCCTCTTCTCCGCCCTCCACATCCCCACCTGGCACCAGTTCCAGATACATAGATAGATAGAAATTGTCAGCAGATAAGGATCGCTAGGCCCATCTAGTCTGCCCCATAAGCCCTGACTTGTATGCAGTCACTGAACCAAAGTGATCAATCAATGGTTTTTCATCACTCATGCTTAGGCATGTTGAGTCTGTGTTGCAATGTTGTGGAATATGCAGCACATAACTTCCATTTTGCATGATATGTCCAGTGTGTACTGTAGAGTGCCATCTAACCTGATGAGGCACCAGATGAATATCTTCAGCAGCTCTATTATCCACTCATTCATGGACCATGTAGCTGTGGGTGCCTCATTGTAGCACTTCTGTGCCACATTCTCAGGGTGCCTCACTTGTGTCATCAACCATGGCAACTGAGGGTATCCACTGTCCCCTGTGGAGAGATGAAACATTGATTACTGCTTCCTGCACATCCTACTCCTGTCGGTGTGTATCTACCTGGCTTGCTGCAGGGCTCAGGTATGTCATACACATGGCTGGTTTCCCACCTGTGCGATCACATCTCCCAGCACTGCCACCCATGATCCCCGGGACACATGCATGATGGCACACAACATACCCCACATGCTGCACCATGTCCCTGGCTGTCATACCACATGACACATTAGCCACGCTCCATTTCTTGGATGCCTGACAGTGCCAGTATGCCGTGCTCTCTGTGGTTCAATACCCTCCCATCGCATGGCTCATGTGTGGACCTACATGTGGGTTTGGCATGTGCACTTGATGTGCTTTCTTTCTTTGCACTCACCAATGCAGCTCCTGCAGCAGGGGTCAACCTTAACATTCATTTACTAGCCTGGGTACTAGTGCAGATTGTGGCAGGCTAGTGCAGAATCTCTGTTACTTGCCCAGCTGGGCTAGTGCAATTCCTCCTGTGGAAAACTGCAATTCCATTCTCAACCTGGGTATCAAATAAATAAATAAATACATAAATACATAAATATTACTGTTATTTAATTTAAAGCCAGGTCCTTTTCATGGAGGTTTAACTATGTGCTGCCTTAGCATTAGTGAAATGAAAAAAATAGATATTTGTGTGTAGTGCATTTACAAACTGTTTTATTTTATACTAACTATTGCTTTTATTTTTTGCCGGTAAATATCCTTTCTCCTTTTCCTTTCCTCATTTAGCTCAGTACTCATTGCAGGCAGATTTGTGACTGTGTCTAGGAGCAGCACAGTTCTAGGGTTGCCACTTTGATCTGCCTGCCTACCTTGATGAGCTAAAATTCTCAGTGCGTAGACAGGATTTTTACCTAGCCAACTCGGTACAGTTGGCTTACGAGATTTTCTCCAAAATTATGACTGTGGCTTTAAATAAGTATACCCTGCTCATAAAAACTAGGGTAAGGGGAAGAACCTGTCGCTGGTTCACACCTGAACTCAAATCAGTTTTACTGAATAGGGACAAGCTTTGGAAAAAAGCATGAACTAGTTAAAATCCGATGGACTGGTGTAACTTCAGGAAAGCTAGGAATGAGTACACCAAGTTGATAAGAGATGCTAAGGCTTCCTACTTCCGCACGGAATTGGACTCTGCTTCCAGGAGCTCCTCCAAAATTTGGAAATCCATTAAGGATATGTCTGATCACACCCTGGTTAATTCCTTGCTTGCAAAGATCATTGCTGGCAGTGTCACCATCTGCGACAAAATGGAAATCCTGGATGCTTTTAACAACCACTTTGCCACTGCAGGCCTTGCTTTTGACAACTCACCTGCAAGTTCCCTACACTCCCAACTGGATGCTCAATGCTTGGAACCTCCTCTAACCAACTCAGTCTTCTTCCTCCAGCATACTTCCTTGAAGGAGGTCGAAGAACTCCTACTAAAGTTGGATGATAAGAAAAGCGCAGGCACCGACTCTCTGGATCCTTACTTTCTAAAAGACACCTTTCATGTCCTGTCCGCACCTATTACCCACCTATTCAAGTCTTTCTCTGTCCCACAGTACCCTCCCATCCTTATGGAAAACAGCTCATGTTATTCCTTTGTTCAAATCTCGGGACCCTCTTGATCTAAACAAATACAGATCAATTTCATTACTACCTACGCTGTCCAAATTACTGGAAAAAATTGTAAACAAGCAACTGAAAACATACGTAGAATCTATGAACCATCTAAACCCTATGCAATCCAGCTTTAGAGCACAGTACTATCACGGCCCTAGCTAAAGTTAACAACGATTGGCACCGAGACCTGGAAAATAAGAAATTTGTCTGTGCTGTGTTTTTAGACCTGAGCAAGGCCTTTGACACTGTAGACCATGACCTGCTCCTCTCCTCCCTTAAGGCCATAGGACTGAATCCACTGTCCCTTCACTGGTCGCTGATTACCTCTCTGACCGGTGGCAGCAAGTAAAGTCAGATGGTGAACTATCCCCCCTTCAAACCTCTGCAAAGCGGGTTCCCCCAAGGGGTTCGATCCTGGGTCCACTACTGTTTACAATCTACATAAACAACATTGATATTAACATAACCAAGGGCAGTATTCATCTCTTCACAGGTGACAAGATCCTCTACCTTAGTCACTCTTCATCTGAAACAGCCTGTAAAGATTTACAATCAGAATTCAACATTCTCCAGAGCCAACTCTTTAAGAAAAAACTGTTATTAAATGCTAAGAAAACTAAGGCTATGCTGTTTTCTCCCTTTCTACTGGATGCAAACCCAGCTACTGCCGGCACTGTCCCACAGATTGACACAATCCTGGGTGAAAAGCTAGAATTTGTTAGCAAGTTCAAGTACTAAGGGGTATGGCTTGATTATAAACTCTCTTTTATGGACCACATTGAAGACCTCCTAAAGAAATTAAGATAGAGGCTTGGTCTCTTTTTTAGGATTAACAACTACCTCACCAACAATGCCAAATGATGGCAGGTTCAAATCCTATTTCTCTCCTTGGTTGATTATGCTGACTTTCTTTATAGCCACTGCCCTGCATCACACCTTGCTAAATTGGATACGTTGTATCACAGGGCATTCAGATTCATTACTGGTCTACCTCATGCCACTCATCATTGTGCTCTTTTATACAGCCATGGGGTGGCCTTCCCTCCACTTCAGGAGAAACAGAAATGCTTTACTCTGGACTTTCAAAGCCATCATCAAGAAACTTCCCCCATATATCTCCGATTGTCTCCCACTTTGTGAACCTGGAGCCTATGCACCGAGATGCTCATCTTTTATTTATTTGAAGGTACCCAGGCTAAAAACATGTATCGGGAGAATGGCTATAAGTAGTGCGCTGCCATCTTTGTGGAATACTTTACAAAAAACACTGAAGCTTAGCTCCCCGATCAGCATATCCTCTTTTAAGACTCTATATGACCTTTTAGTTAAAGAAATCTGTAATTGCTTTCACCGCCTCTAAAAACCTGCATGTTGTCTGGCCGGGGTTTATATGCCCACCCGCTAAGCTATGCCTTCCAGAGTTCTCCTGCCTTTAACTACCTCACCCACACTTGTCCTTTTATGTTGAAACCCCTAACCCCACCCTTGTTGCCCCTCTCCACCTTATCCTCCCCTGTATCTCCTGCCCACCTGGCCCTCCAGGGGACATGCATGACACTCTGAAACACCAATATTATATGTCACCCCCCAGTTCACGGAAAGGCCATAACTTCCCTGTATCCGAGGTGGACCTTAGTCAAACCTTCCTGTATACGTTCACAAACTAATGCTTTATTTATTCCTTGTACTGTACTACTGTGTTCCTTGTATCATTTGTGTTTGCACATATTGTACATTGTTTGGATTGTACTGTTAAAATTTGTATACCTACGTATCAGGTCCATCTTACAAATGAGCTTGCTCAACGGTGATCGCCTGAATAAATAATGATTTTGATTTGACTTGATTTGATTTGATTGCACAGTATTAGCTACATCTTTACAGGCCATTGGAATAAATAGTAAGGAATGGTGTGTCTGAAATTTGTGGAATGGGATGTCTTAGACATTTGAAAAGAAACAGCAGTAGCTGATGAGATAAAGGGAACACAATGTAGTATGGAGGATACCACAAGTACTGATGGTTCAGTTATCAAAAGGTGGGCAAAGCATATCAGAATACATGGCTGTCATGGAAAGAAAACTGGAGCGTGTTTAACAGAGAGAGCAACAGGTTGTGAATGGGTGTTGTACATCCAGCAGATCTGGGTTTAAATTCCCACAGCCTCCACTTGCATACTGTGAGGCCCTAAGCAAGTCACTTAACCTCCCTGTGTTCCTGGGCCATCACTGTAAATGGATTTGGTGCCCAATGGGGGTTACCTGGTTGCCAAAGAATAAAAATGAATACATAACAGTATGGGTTGATGCTGTTGAATTTATCCTTACTTTTATTTTGGTGAACATTTTTTAATAGAACTGGGACAATCAAGCATTTGTGGGATCTGTGGCCAGGGTGGGAAAAGAAAGGAAAAAGGGAAGAAAAAGCTGTGCACACTTTTCATGACACAACTTTATTAACTACAAATCTGAAAATGTGGAAATATATTAAAGAAGTCATTAACCCAGCTGACATTAATAGAAGGTGTACTGACGAGGACAAACAAATAAAAGATCATGAGTACAAAAAGACAAAGTGAAGCCATTGGTTCCAGTAATGTTGGCTAGAAAAATATGACTGGTTGGGGTATGATGGTGCAAAAGATCTGATGTTCTGCCATTTGTGTATCAAACATGAAATACACTTGAGTAAGGCAGGCAATAACAATAATTTTAGTTTCGGTACAGATAACTTCCGGCTTGACTCTGTCTCATCCCATAATATCAGTGAAGCTCATGCTAGGGCAAAGGAAAAGGAGGATGCCAGCACTGCTACTCTAGGGACAAGTAATGCAGAGGGAATGCTGAAGAACATGAATGAAGCAATGTTTAACCATCTGGATAAACTGTTTCTCACATAGCGTGCAATTGCTAAGAAAGGACGTCCTTTCACAGACTTTGTGTGGATGTGCAGCATTGATGATATGAAAGGGCTAGATGTCAGTACAGCATATCAGAAGGACAAATATGCCCCAACTTCATCCACTATGTAGCCGAGGTTGAACATATGGTTCTACGGGAACAAATTTTGGGAACAAAGTTCTTTCAGTCATCAGTAACAGAACCACTGACTCTTCAGTCACAGAAGCTGAGACAGTGTATGTGTGATTTGCAGTTAAAGGCACAGTGCAAAATCAGTTGGTAGGTGTCCAGACTGTTGGTAGGACAAATGCGATTTTATTTACTTTTTGTTTAACAAATCACTGTTAACCATACTGATGACAGGCTACTGCAAACCTCTGCAGGCTAGTGCAATCTCTGGTTCACTAGCCTGGCTGGCTAGTGCAAAAAAAGTTAAGGTTGATCCCTGCCTTGCAGGTTATTAGTTTCCCTGGGTCCATGTCCTGCACCTACTTATGAGTCATCCATCCTGTATGGTACCATTTTCAAAGGCTTGCACAGTCCACTGTTCCTGACTATATATGCATCATGGCATGATCCTAGGTACTGTGTGACTACATCCAGGGTGCATTTGTGGCTGTCACATACCACCTGTATATTCATGGAGTGGTACCCCTTCCTATTCATGTAGACATCCTGGTTGGCTGTTAGTGCATTTATGACAATATGGGTGCAGTATATTGCCCTCAGCACAAGTGAGAGGCCAGCAATTATGCAAAAATGCCTGTTACACTGCCTGCTGCTGCTGTGCATCTGTGGTGAACTTTAGGTAGTTGTGTGCCTTGCATACCAGTGCATCCATAAATAGCCTCAGGGACCTGGATACGAGGCCTGAGAAATACCCACAGTGTCATCACTTGGGATCTGGAAGCCCCACTTGCTAGGACACAGAACTCTATGCTCACCATCACCTCAACAGGTATTGCTTGGACCATCCATGTCCTGGTCTGCAGGTCCCCTCAGAGTTCCTGCCACAGCTCTGCAATGGTGGCCTTGTTCAGCTGATATCAAGCTGCTCCTCCATGAAGTCCTGGTAGGATTCACACTGTGAACTACCCATCTTGCAAGTCTTCTGGTTCTGGATTATTGTTGCCTGGCATGCCCTTGTGCTGCACCACCCTGTCAATGGACATGACTCTGGTGCAGTAGCAGAGCCAACCTAATGTCCAGTAGAGCTACTGCCCCTGACAGCCTCAGTGGTGAGTCATCTCTGACTGCCTGCTGTGGGCTTCCTTTTATATGCTCTAAGTGTCCTTAGATCATTTATTGCTGGTCTAGCAGATGTTTGATTTTTTTCTGCACACTGCATATTTGTGAATCTCAAAAAAGGGATATTGTGGCATTTGCTTGACACAAGGTGCATTGTGCCATGGCACAGCCCTTTCTTTGATGCAATGGAATGTGTGGTACATAGGTCAGTGCTTGTGTATCTTATGAGCTCAATAGTATATGCTTGATGTTAATAACTTGAACTTTGGCATTTCTCTATATCCCACCCTCTGTGGGATACTGGGTAGGATTTAAGGCCCAGTGGAGCCGGTGAGACAAGAGTGCTGGAGAAGTAAGAGGAGGTAGCAGTGGAGGATGGAGGGTGCTTTCGAAACATTTGAAGCTGAGTGAGTGGAATCCTGAGGTTTAAGAAGAGGATGTGGGAGGACCTATTCCCCCCATTGAGCCTCAGGCTAAAGGCCTTCCAATTTAATGTGTGGTACATAGCTCAGTGCGGGTGTATACTTATGAGCTGAATGGTATATGCTTGATGTGTATAACTCGTACTTTGTCATTTCTCTATATCCTACCCTCTGTGGGATACTGGGTAGGATTTAAGGCTCAAAAAGAATTAGCATAATGATTACCTCCTCCAGCTCTGGAGAGTGTGACCAGTAGTATGCAGAAGAGGAAAAACACCCTTTGGGGGATCCTCCATGAACCCATGGCTACTGACCTGCCCATCCTCTGGGCATACTAAGAGAGAATAATTATAAATGTGGGCTGCTGTTTTAGTTGTGGTTATGTCCAAGAATGAAGTCTGAACTTACTGGTTGAAGAGTCCTGTTTCTGAGATCGATGATGAGCAGGAAGGCAACACTGATAATGAAGGTTCTGGCAAATGAAAAGAGGTCCAACTTGGGATGATGTCCAGATGAGAGACAATGGTTAATCTGTTTCCAAGGTAACTGTAAGTGAAGCAGATGTAAAGTGTACATAAGCAGCCAGCATGGCTGGGGTATGTGTGCCAAGCTGCAAATTTGAAGGACGTAAAGATCATAGATGATGAAGTGGTCGGAAGCGTTGCATGGCTGAGAATGATGATAAGGTAGGAGGGTAACCCAGCTGGGACTGATGATGAGGTAGAAGTCTATGAAATTTGAAAGGCTTGCATGGCTGTTGTACATCCATTGAAATGTTAGGGTATGATTGAGTACCTTGTCAGATAGGAGAAATTGTATTAAGACATCCAAGAGATTGAGGTGTGCTCCACAGAGATGTCTGGTGTAGAAACTATGGATGGAATTGTAACAGAAAGGAAGGTGGATTGCAGTAGAAGTAGTAAATGAAATGAGGAAGTAAAGGTAGGCCTGGATGTGAGCTAGCTGGAGTATGAGATCCCATGTAGGGCCAGTGTATGCAATGTTTGTATACTCAAGCGATAGAGTAGGTCTTAGGTAGTCAGACTTAGGAAGGTGAACCCCCTATGTGGGTCTGCTTTAGTGAAAATGGAGATGTGTGAGTAATGAGAAGTGCCCCCCCCCCTTGTGGGGCATGATAGATTCGGCATGGTGAGACCCCCACATGGGTTAGTCATCATGACAATATGGTATGATCCAAGGTAAGGAGGTGAAACCCCCAACTGAGACTGCCCATTGATGATAGAGAAATACATTTGAGCAATAAGTAATGTCCCATTGTGGACATGCTTGTGTTGGGATGGTGGGATCCTCTCACTGGTCTGCTATCACTGATTTATGACAAGATCCAGGATAAGAATGGCGAGACCCATTGTTGGGATGGCGGGACCCCACGTGGTCCACCATAGCTGTAGTCTTGAATAGTCCAGGGTAAGGGGGACGAGACTCTCACATGAGTCTGCCTGTAATAACATGGAAATATGAGTAAGGACCCTTCATGGGGCATGTGTGATTGGGATGGCAGGACCCCAAGTGGTCCACCATCACCATAGTATTGCACTGACTGAGGCAAGGATGGTGGAACCCCCACAGTTCGTCATTGCTGTATTAGCACATAGTACAATGTAAGGAGCACAAGACCCCCCATGTGAGTCTGTCTGTAGTGACTTGGACATACATTTGAGCTATGAGTAGGGACAATTCATGGGGCATGTATGTTTGGGATGTTGGTCTACCATCACCGTGGTATTGCACTAACTGAGTTAAGGATGGCAGGATTCCCCCATGGTCCACCATCACTGTTTTTTTATTTTATTAAACTCTAGGATTACAAATACCTTTGAGCAGGAACTGCTCATTTACAAAGGTTCCATGTCAAAGGATGTAGGGTAACATACATATAAAGGTCAACAATGGTTACAGTCTTAAAAACACAAAGATGCATTTATTATACAGCCCAAAATGGAGAGAGACAACATAAGTCAGCTTCATACAAGTTTCAGGGTGAACAGTATGTAGTTAGTATAGGGTAGGATGGAGTCAGGAAGAAGTAGGCAGGCTAAAGGGCCATTGTCAGTGGATAGAGGTGGGTGGCAAAAGTGTGAGGTGGATGGGCTGGAGGGTCCCATATCTGAAAGTGCCATTAGAGAGGGGAGGGGGTATTAGGGCACAGTTCAATGTAAGGAGGATGAAACCTCAAGTGAGTCCAGCTGTAGTAAATGGAAATGAGTTTTGAGTAATGAGTAGATGTCCCTCTCGTGGGCATGGTTGCTTGGGATGGTGGGACCTCTCATGGTCTGCCATGGCCAGGCCAAGTCTATGGATAGTCTGTGGTAAGGATAGCCTTGGAGATATGTGAGATTAGTAATAACCTGTTTTTGGGTAACTTAGGGATTTTGGGTCCACCATGGCTGAATAATCAAATAGTCTGAGGTAAGGGGGTGGTGAATCTATCATACTGGCCACCAGAAGAAGGGGTAAAGTGTGCAAGTTGAGCTAGGCCCCTCATGTGGGCTAGCCAGATGGAGGGGAACTTTCATTTCAAATAAGGACATATACACAAGTGCTGTTGAAACTCTTCATTCACTGCAATGATGGTCACTGAGAGAGAGTTCTTTTACATTAATCCCCTTATTGTTTAGCTTCCTGGGTGGAGAACACCAATGCTGACAATAGGTCTCTGAATGTGGTGCTTTCTCCCTGATATGTTAAGCCTTGTCCCAAATTAAAGAGGTCAGAGGTGGAGAGGTATGAACATAATTGCAAACAAGTTTATAGTTCAAAGTACTAAGCAAAGACAAACAGAATATGCAGCACTAGGTATTGGAGTTAGTGAATGAAGCCCAGTGAAGAAATTGGGGCAGATGAGCACCAGAGCAGCATGCAGAGGTTCCAGAACTATTCAGCTAAGGCTCTGGAATTCCCAGGAAAATTATGTTCTGCTTCCCTAAAGAACATTGTCTCCTATGGTAGCTAGAGGCCATTACATTTTGGCTAACCAGTACCAGGCAGGAGAAACTTCCCCCTTGATGGCTCCAGTTCTCCGTAGAATATGGGAATCCCTGAAGATATGGGAGTCACAAGGCAGGTCCCAGTCTAGCAACAGGTAAAGCAGAAGCACTAAGTACATGAAAATGATGAGAGCAAAGATAATGCTAGGGATTAGATACCCATAGACACGGTGCAGCCAGCTCAAGAAGAATTAGTTCAATGGCCAAGAATAAAGTTCACCAGTTCTTGAGCAAAAATGCAGTCCACCAGTCTGGGGTTTACATCCTGAGCCAGAGGGTGTTTGATCTCAAATGGAGATGGCACCTGTGAAAGTGGAGCACCATAGCTGGCGAGCAAACTCACAGGAGGAGCAGAAGTCACAAGGAGTGACACTGGCTGCTGGAAGGCCAGAGGCTAGAGAGGGTATGGAATGGTGGCTCCAAATAAACAGGAGGCAGGGAAGTAGAGGGGCACAGAAAAGGGAAGTCCAAAAGAAATGAAGAAGAAAGGAGAGAAATGAGAACACGGAAGGCCAGGAAGGAGAAGAGGCCATGAGGGGGATAGACGCAGGAGGGACCAGAGAAGGAAGCACTGGTTATGATACATGGGATGAAGGGACAGCAAAAACAAGAGGTACAAACAGACACATGCAGACAAGCCACAGTGACAGGGAAATCAAGGGAATGGAGCGGTGAACTCAGAAGCCAAAGGAGAAAAGGCAACAGAGGGCAGGGAGGAACAGAAATGAGGAGGAGCGGCAACAGAGTGGGAGTGCCAAGGCAAGCAGACGCAAGCTGGGGAGAGTGACCAAGAACAAAAGGCAAAGAAAAAGAGAGATGAGGTGGGGGCAACACAGACTAACAAGTTGTGAGGCAGTGGGGAAGCGAGGCAGAGAGGAAACTGAAACAGGAGAGGGGGGCAGGAAAGGAGGCCAAGCCTGCACCCATGCAGAAGCCTGAAGGTGCAACAATCTCCCAGGCATTCAAAACTCTCAAAGTTGAGGGAGTGGAAGCCTAAGGTTTAAAAAGGGGTTGTGGGAGGAGGTATCCCCCCCCCATTGAACCTCAGGCTAAAAACCTTCCAAGTATGTTGCAAGCCCTCTTAGGTGCATGTAGGCTGCATTTGACGCAAGCTGCATTTGTGAATCATTCTGTGGAGCATGGTTTGTTGCAAGTCATATCTTGCATCATTCTTTTTGATGCAAGCTCCTTGCACCATTCCAAGGGATTTGTGAATTGCTAAGTCTTACACAAAAAATGAGTTAGTTATGTTTACAAAAAGTGCATTTGTCATTTAAACTTGACAGCTTGGGGTGAATGGGGGCTACAACAGGTGATGGCAGTGAAAAATCATTCCAACAGTCACTTTCACAATAATACAAATAAAGGGTTCATCCAGTAGCCTGTGATCATGGCAACCATGACTGAGAGCTTTCAAAAAGGGCAGCTCAATAATGGCACCTGTGCACAGGGCTACCGGGCAAGGAGGGTGACCAGATAGGGGATTCAGCAAATATAGCAACAGGATGTCACTATATGTACATGCATGTGTGTGGGGGGCCATGCTGTATGATGGGCGGAAGGGGAGGGAGGGTTTGTGGGGTGTAGCACGGCAGTGTGCTGCCGAGCTGGCCATGTGGTGCAGTGGGTTCATGGCAGGCTAGGGTTGGGAGGGTGGTGGGTTCGATTCAGGGAGCATTCTTTTTTTTGCGCTGGTCCAGGATTTTAATTTTTGTTTTGTTTTGCACCCACCGAAATGCAACCCCTTGGAGATGAGAACCCTTTAAAGAGGGGGGTAAAGGCGGTACAGCCCTCCACATTAACAAAAAAAAACTAAGTCTCTGGTGCCCTTTTGCTGTGTGCCACCAGTGTATATCGCAAACATTGATTTTCAGTGATGTACACTCGCCCTAATGGCAATCGCTGTTATCACATGGAACCATTTGTCCCCTTGCTTGGCTGCCTTGTCATGCATTCACCGTGACTCCTATGTGTCTCACTATTAAAACAGGTTTTGCATGGAGATAGAAATAAAAACTAACAAAACTTGCCAGGCTGGATTTTCAAAGTCTGAGGAATGATGCAAGGTACCTGCATCAAACATAAATGATGCAAGTGGCACCTTGAGTCAAAAGATGCATCATTCCCAATGTATGAACATGGTCTGCATTGAACAGGGAAGCCATTGTGCCAAAGTAGTAGTGCACCAGCCTTGCAACAAACAATTGGGGTGTGCCTGGTCCTAAGGGGGCTTTTGCCACAGTGGGGCTGCAACGTCCACTTTTATGTGATTTTGCAAGCCCTGCCATGGACGCAGCAAGGGGCTCCACTTAGACCAGACAGGAGGTGGTCTATGGGATGTGCACCAGTGCCACACACTGTGGTGAAGGGGGACGGGGTCTGCAATTGGGCTGCTAGGGACAGAAGGGGTATGGGAATCACTATAGCATCTCCGTATCAGTTATCATACAGTACTTTAAAAAATGTTATTGCAGTCAATTTTTGAAGCAAATACTTTTCTGCATTCTTTGGTTTACAATATGATGAACATTATTCCAAATAATTTTTCTGTTCATTTGTTCATCCCCTGATCCCAAGTCTTGTCTTCCTTCTTGGGAGCACTGGGAACAATTGTCACCTATACCTCCACCTATCCCTCTTCTAGTTCACTACCCCTCCCAATCTGGCATTCATACTGTTCCTACACTGGTCCTGAGGCTAGGCTGTGGTCTTACTCTACCACAGGCTGTGAGACTGCTTGCATGCAGTGAGACAGCTCTGGGAGAGTGGAAACCTGTATAAAATGTTTTAATTTGTCTGCTACCTATATACTGTGCTGTTTGTATTTCTAGTCTATGTTACTGCAGG
Source organism: Neoceratodus forsteri (assembly GCA_016271365.2). Lineage (NCBI taxonomy): Eukaryota > Metazoa > Chordata > Ceratodontiformes > Ceratodontidae > Neoceratodus > Neoceratodus forsteri. Next base: position 49,352,532 of record JADMNL010000035.1, read on the forward strand.
TCGCAAGGCATTTTGGGGATTGTAGTTTTTATAACCTTAAGGTGAAAAAACTGTTCCACATCAAGCACTGTTAATGAGCTGAGAAACAGTGTAGGGTCCATCTACTATTCAGCTGAAACTGTGCTATAACCCTGTTAGGAGGGACAAATAGTAGTTTGAAGCACATTTTTAATTAGATTTGAGGTACATTCACTTTGCGAGGTGGTCATGTGACCCAGACGGCTATTCCGGGTTGCTGAATATATAAGCACAGCCCCAAGTAAGTGGGCAGTCCTATTACTGTACCACAGGCTGTGAGACTGCTTGCTTGCAGTGAGACAGCTCTGGGAGAGTGGAAACCTGTATAAAAGCCAGAACCAGAGCCCAGGTAGTGCATTTAGTATACTGTATGATTACTAAACTGTATTGTGTGAATAGGGCTCAGTAAATTGCACTCTATTCTACGTAGGGGTTCCTGTTTGAATTGTAGGTTGTGAGTTTGTCTATAGACTATAATGGCAGAAACTGTTATGACTCTCGAAGGTGAGGTTGGCATCAAGTGTAGCAGCTGTGCAATGTTTGCTATCACCCCTATAATTAAACAAACACCTGCTTATGTGTGTTTTAAATGTACATTAAATTCTGATTTGCAACAGGAAATAAACTGTTTCTCAGCAAGACTGGCTTCCTTAGAATCTAGTCAGATTGCAATGATTAACAGGATAAATATAATAAATGACACAGAAGTTAATAAGGAAAATTGCACTCCAGCAAACTTAAAGAACCTAGGTGATCATGTATCTTCTGTCCCCATTATTCTACCAATATGTGAGCTTAATACCATCATTAATACCCCTCCTTGCATCATTAATAGAAAGTGGAAATAGGAAGAGGACATAGGGGATCTATCCAACGATCCTTGACATATTGTAAAAAATCCCAGGTTACTAAAAAAGGGCGCAATGCCCAGCAGTTCAGTCTCCCTAAATCTAATAGGTATGATCTCCTATTGGATGAAACTGATAGTTTGAATGTACTTAATTCAAATATCATTAACCCCATTAATGTTTCCCCTCTTGGTCATACAAACTTCAGTTTGGTTTCACCAAAGACTACTGTTATCTAGAACAATATTCCAGATGTTAATACCACAATAAATATGGAAACTACCTCTACCCCTAGGTCTAGTGTAATCAAACAGTTATATGTTTTAGTGGACTCCATTATCAAACATTTAGACAGAGCTATTTGTAACCCTGATAAAAGTAGTCTTACTGCTTCTTCTTTTAGAGGAGCAAAAATATCAGACATCACAGAAATGATTGTTGATATTATACAAGATACTGATGTCAATTCTTTAACTATTATACACGTAGGGGCTAATAACATTCCACATGATTCTGTACAGAAGATTAAACAAGATTTTGTAGCATTAACAAAGGAACTAGTTGAGCTGGGGGCTGATATTTGTCTTTCTGAGATCGTACCTATTCCTAGAGCAACTGAGTTCCAAACTAGAAAGATTAAAATTATAAATGAGTGCCTATGCAAATGGTGTCTATGACAGGGTGTTGCGTGTATTACCCATAGGAAGAATTTGATCTCATACCAGTTATTTTGTTAGGATGGCTTACACTGAAGTCGTAGAGGTAGTACTTACTTAGGTAAACAGTTTCTGGATCATTTGCTATTACATTTAAACTAAGTGATCAGGGGGAGAAGGGAAATATGTCCATTTCTCTAGAAAAACAAAGCATCTCCTGTAATTTAAAAACAACTCTTAAGACCTCTCAGATGAAATGCATGTACTTTAATGCAAGAAGCTTAAATAATAAACTGGATGAATTAACAGTTAAAGTAAGAAAGGACAAGATTGATATTGTTTCTATATCTGAAACCTGGGGTGATAATAAAGCATCATAGGACATCCAAATCCCAGGATATAGTATATTTAACTTTAACTGTACATCATGAAAAGGAGGTGGTGTGGCCTTGTTTATTAACAAGTGTATTAAAGTCATTGATGTGTCAGACAAGATTTGTACACATGAACTTGAAACCGAAAGTTTTTGGGTCAAATTGTTCCCCTTAAACTCACCACCACTTATAATTGGTACTTGTTATAGACCTCCTGACTTCTCTTCTGTTTATTTTGATGCACTTCTTATGGAAATGGAAAATGCAGCAGAAATGGGTGATGTTATAATAACTTGGGATTTCAACCTTGGAAACATTGATTGGGAAACAAAATCATGTAATTCCAGTAATGGTAAAATACTTCTTAATATTTGCAAACAAACAAGACTGAGTCAGCAGATCATGTCACCAACTAGAGGGGATAAGATATTGGATTTAGTATTAGCAACTGATCATCTTGATCTTAAAGACATTAAAGTTAGTACACCAGTTGGTAATAGCTACCGTAACTCTGTGTTATTTACTTTACATATGGTTTGTGCACCTAATCTTGGTTCAACAAAACTGTATCTATATAATAAAGCTGATCTTATAAGTTTTAAGGAGGAATTACATTCCATCAAATGGGACACTGCCTTTCAGGGTTTGAACATTAGTGAATGCTGGAGTTATATCAAAAACCTTTTAGTTTATCTAAGGGATAAATATATACCTACCAGGCACAAATGTATATATAATAAACATCATCCCAAATGGTTTAATAAATCCATAAAATGATTAGTTAAATTAAAAGACAAGAAATATCGGGCTTACTTGAAATCAAAAATATCAAATAATTGGGTTGCTTATCTATCTGTACAAAAGAACTGCCAGTCTAAAATAGGAACAGCTTAAATTAAATGGGAGTCTAATCTTGCCAAAACAGCTAATAAAAATCATGGGAAACAATTTTACTCATACATCAACACATTACAAAAATCAGTTAGTCAGGTTGGACCTATTTTGTGTAATGATACATTAATTCATGATTCAAAAACTATGGCAGATCTGTTTAATTCCAAATGTTGCAACATATTTAGCCCTAGTGAGCAAATGTACCAAGTAGTAACACCTATAACTCTGGTGATAACATTCCAGTAATTTTTACTGAAGATCAAATCTATCTCAAACTTGCCACTCAAAAAGCTAAAACTAGTTATAGCCCTGATAATATCTCTGGTCATCTATTATTTTTATTGGCTGATAGCTTGGGCTATCCTTTGAAAAAAATATTTGAGTGTTTTCTCCTTTATAACGATGTTCCAGATGATTGGAAACATGCCCATGTCATTCCCATTCATAAAAAGGGTCCCAAAACAATATGGGAAAATTGCAGACCAATCAGCCTCATATCATCTTTATGTAAAGTCATGGAAAGCCTAATAAAGTATATAATTACTCTAAATTGGAAAGTCATGATCCTGAACAACATGGATTTAGACAGGGCAGTGGCTGTGTTACCAATCTTATGTGTTTAATGAGACTGTAAGCTCTGTAATTGATAAAAAAAATCCATATAATGTTGTTTTTATAGACTTTAGCAAGGCTTTTGATGTCATGCCCCACTGGGCATTACAAGAAAAATTACTACAGCATGACTTCAATACATTTATATTTAGATGGATTTGCAGTTGGCTGAGGTATAGGACTCAGAGTGTATTAATAAATGATGAACTTTACGATGTGGGTCTTGTGACCAGTGGGGTGCCACAGAATTCTGTGTTGGGCCCTTGCCTTTTTCAGGCTTTCATATCAGACATGACACGTACCCGTATTTCTAATGCAACTAAATATGCAGATGATGTTAAAATTGGTGGCCCCTGTGCCCCCCCCGTCCAGGTTGACACCCTGCAGCGAGACCTAAATAGGATATTTGACTGGACTATTAAGTGGTGAATGCAACTTAATTATAAAAAATGTAGGGTAATGCACCTGGGACATCTGAACCCCAGCCATTTATATACATTACATAACACAATTCTATTGAGCACCACTGAGGAAAAGGATCTTGGTATTAACATCTCTAACAACTTAGACCACTCAAATCAAGTTAATCAGGTAATTTGTGAAACTAACAAGGTTATATGGTCTCTTAGATGTAAAATTAAATTCCGTAATCCTAATATTATGATACCTTTTTACAGAGCGTATGTTAGACCTCATTTAGAATACGCTTCTCAGCTATGGGGTCCTCATAAGCAATGTAATCATATGCAACTTGAAAATGTGCAAAGAAAATTCACAAAACAATTGCATGGGTTGCAGATTAGTTCTTACAGGATTAGATTGGATTCCTTGAATCTAATGTCATTAGAGACATGCTGATTAAGAGATGATTTGTTATTTCTTTTCGATATTATAAATGACCCCTATATGATGGCTGAATTGGGTTTAGAATTTAAATCTGATCAATATAATACTAGCGGGCATCCTTTACAGTTGGCTGGTAAACACTTTCACTGTAATAATAGGACATTTTTCTTAACTTACGGGTCATACATCCTTGGAATACATTGCCATTATATGTTATTATAAGCAAATCAAAACTCGAGTTTAAAAAATAACTTGATACTTTTAACTGACACATGGACAGCTAACATATTATTAATGTAGTGATTGGTTAGTATAGGAGCACCTATGAGCTGTCTGCTTCCTTGCTCCTTCACTTCCTTAGAGTGTTCCTTAGTAAATGATTATATCCTTGCATTTTGTTTGCATACTGTCCTTAATACCTTGTTGGGAACTATTTGCCCTGGCACTTAACTGAATTGTCATGTATCCTGCACTTGTGTTAACTTGACTGCATTTTTGTTCCTACATTTTCTGTAAATATGTAATGCTGTAACTTTGTATTCTGTGTCTTATCCAATCTGTTTGCCATTGTTCATTTGTATTCTAAACTGCGTGTACTATATAACTTCCAAGGTTGGGCCTGAAAATAGTCACTTATGTGTCTAGTGCTCTTACCCGGCCAACAAAAACTAAATAAATAAATAAATAAATATTTATTATTAAATTGCCATTTCATTGGAAAACCTATCCCATCAGATCTGGGTAAGTCAGGTGTGGCACTCAGATGACACAGAGATTTACCTGGTGTCAGGTCTACATCACTAAGTTTACAAATCAACTACTGATTTCATTTCCATGCCACCATTTATATTTTGATAAATGATTTGTTGTCTACAAATAAAATAAACTGTTTCTTCAGTCTACATTATAATTTTCTCTTGGGCACCCAATATTATATGTATCTGGCAGTAACCAACTGAAAACAATGTATCAGTACTTTATTCCACTCATAAATCATTGCTCAGTTCTGTTGGGAGCAATACTTGCAATATACCATATGAGTCAGAGCAAAAGAGTTCTGTATTCCAGATGGAACTGTTCCTTTGCAGTACTTCTAAACCATAATCAGTCCAGCCCTTAAATCTGTCTTACAAAGAAATCAAACTCTTTAATAATAAATGTTACATATTTGTAGTCTTTAGTGAATTCAGGGCACAATACTGCTTGTGCTTTGCCTGCTAAAGCAAATAATAATGATTTACTCTGCAACTCACTAAGAAGGGTGTAATCCTTTTGTAGTCGTTAAACAATCTACAGAATGTCAATGTGCTCTTTAGTAGTTGTGACTCTAGGGGCCAGATATTCAAAGCTTTGCACCGGGCAAAAAACATTTGCACAGGTTTAGCGCGGGATTAGCGTGGGTCTGCTATATTCATAAGGCCAAATAGCGCGGGCAAACTGCATTAGCGCCCGGCAAAATTATAATGTATGCAAGGGGCAAACTGACATGAATACAGGCACAATGCTATATTCAGCGGCTAGCGCCGCGTTAAGTGGTTTAGGACGACCTAGCATGACACTTAGCGCGGTGCACATTACCGCCCAGGAAAAGCTCATCTTAATCCTGGGCAAGCAGCCTTGCACGACACTGTGGCTTTGCACGGTGTTTGCGCGGGTTTAGCGCAGGTTTAGCATGACCCTAACAAATAAATATGACACATAGATAAAGCCAAACATAGATGAAGCATGCTGCTAACTGATGGCATCACAATGATGCCATCATCTGCCACCAGTCCCAGCCATGCCAGGCAGTGAGTGGTGACCCTGCCACCAGTGGACAGCATGGCAGTGCGGCCATACAGAACATACCTGTGGACTGCGCTGCTGTGGACACCAACAGATGCCAGCACACACATGCAGCACTGTGGGCATGGAGGATGTTGAGGGGAGCATGTATGGGTGGCGAGGCTGTGCTACAGACCAGGTGTGGCCACAGGGCTGGGACACATCATGCAGTGTACATGGGCCAGTATTGGGAATTCCCCAACACCAGTGTGCCTTTTGGATGATATATCCCCCCCGGCCACATACCTCACAGCTGTACAACTGCCATAGCACACAAAGCCAGGAATTTACATGTCACTGTGAGCATCCATGCCACAGGTGCAGCATCGGTGGGTCACACAACAGTGTAACAGTAATGTCCAGTGTCAGTAAACATCCACAGGTCGGGCCTCTCACTGAGTATAGTGCAGTCATCATCACTGCCCTACACACCATAGGCATTGCTGTGTCCACACACTACTGGCCCCCCTTGCTACCATAGTTGCTGCTGTGCACTGTAGCATGCCCTACAGTGTGACAGTTGCATGCAGCACCACCACCATCTGTGCCTATGCTGTCCTGTCCCTGGGGTACAATATGCTATGCTATGCTGTACTGTTTACATGTAGCCTGCAGCTATCATCGTGCACTGCCAGACTGACCTACAGGTGGAGCTGCAGTTGGACCTGGTCAGCCCTGTACTTCCAGACTGACCTACAGGTGGCTCTGTGGGACCCTGCAGTAGCAGCTGGGCAAACTGCATGCAAATCAGGGTATAATGAGATGCTAATCAGGTTGTTTGCCCAGAGACTACCTAAGTAGGCTCATTTGCATAGCACTTTGAATATGGCACATTTTAGCTCAGGCAAATGTGTTTGCTCTGGGCTAACTGCTTAGCTCCGCGCTAATGTGTTAGCGCAGCGCTACCGGTACGGGGAATATTATACAGTTTTGATCACTGTTCTTTCACATCTGCTGCTTCCTGCAGCTGTACTGAGTCCATGCATTTGCTGGCACACACATTGGCCACATAGTTCATCTGTACCTGCCCTCACGTTGCTGTGTACTGTGTTGTTGTTGTGGTTTGCACTTCCTGGTTGCTTTATTCAGTGCTGTCTTATTCCAGGGCAATGTTTGCCCTGCACTCCCAGCCCAGTTTGCATGGCCTCATTACCATGCTATATTCAGAAGCTGTTTGCCCTGGGCTAGTCCATTTGAATATAGCTTGCTCTGTGCTCTGGGCTAAGTTTGCCCGTCGGGCAGTGCTAATTTTGCCCCGGGGCAAAGTTTTGAATATCTGGCCCTAGATCTTTTGAAAATAAACACTGCTTAAAGGGTATTGTATGTAACAAATAAATACATACATAAACAAATGTTAAAAATTAAGGCATGGAAAATACAAATATGAAATGATAATAAAAGGCTTAGTTCAGAGGAATAACTTTTCAGATGAATGCAAAAGTTAACTTTAAATAACATGTTAAATGACTACTTAAATTGAAGCTTAAATATTTTCTGTAGTATTACTTTCCTAAAAAGATTGCAAGCTTTCTATGCCCGGTAAATCCCTAAATATAAGTTCATAAATGTCCTTATTATATTATTGTGATACTGCATCTCAGCTTGTCTCATATGCAACAATACTTCCTTGGCTGCTCATCTGACTTGCGGGCGGTGTTATGTAATGCCAGATCTATTAAAAACAAGACTGCTATAGTTGTGGATCTTGTTAAATCATCTGACCTGGCTTGCATCACCGAGACCTGGCTGGATGAGAATGTTGGTCCTATTTTTGGCTGCAGCAATTCCTGCTGGTACTCGGTGATACAACACCTGAGGATGGATCGTAGGGGTGTGGGGTGGCCATTTGTTTTAAATCGGAATTGAACCTGATGGAAGTACCAGTGGGAGCCACCAATTCTTTTGAATGTATCATGGGCGAGGGTGTGGGGTGCAGGATTCTTCTTGTCTATTGTGGATGTGGGAACAAATGGAGCCCAGACGTTGATTCAGGATTCAAAACAGAATAACTAAATTTATTTCTCCCAACAGACAAAATAAGTGGACTGAGCATGGAAAATGATAAAGGCATAAAGCAAAGTCAAAATTACAGAACTTAAGTTACTTTCAAACAGAAATTCCTTCATCAACCTAGTAACAAGCAAGGGGACTGGCAGGGTATAGCTCCTACCAAACAACTAACTCACAATACATTCTGCAGTGCTTTTATACAAAAAAATAGTCACATGCCCACATTAGCTCCTCCCATACCTAGTTTGAAACAAAAATTATCCTTTAGAGGGACTCAATTCTTAATACAAAAACTTAATAATACTATAATACAGAATTTTGAAAGGTTTGATGCACAGAAATGCAGAAATTAGTCCTTTAAGCACAAAGAAATAGTTTCTACCAGGTTTTCAAGCACTTACCTATTGCTGACATCATAAAAGGGACATCATAAAAGAGGAGCCATGGCTGTCCAGCCCCAAGGACAACATGAAGACAGCAGGAAGGATCTGGGAACTCTGAACCAGGAAGTCCCAAAATAACAAAATAGGTAAACTCCTTAATTTCACAAAGATATCAAATAATATATCCACTATAGCCTAAAGAAAGTGCATTATATTCTTATTTAGGCTGGTGTATTAATTGGCCATACTTATTTTAATTTTATTTATATTTTAATGCAGCACAGAAGTTTATTTGACATACAAGCCAAGTTTAAACCTGGGACACTGCACTAGTTTAAAAGGGGTCTGTGTTAAATGGACAATGTTCTTTTTACATTGTCTTTCAAGGGCTTGAAAAGTTTATTATAATAAAAAGAATGTGTATTCACTAAGAAGCAAGCAGCAGAGCATTCATTTTAAACCTGGTTTGTATTGTAGCGCTTATCTATGGCGAAGCTGAGACCGAGAGCAACATGGAGGATTCACGACATAGGAAACCCACATTTATATTTGCTTATTTATCCTCTTTTATTCCTGGGAGATATCAAAGACAGACAAATCCTGTCTAACTTATAGGCCTTTAAGGAATTGTTGAATTTACAACTAGCTCGTTTCCTGAAACATTGTGCCAGTCACGATGCTACAGTTACTGTGACAGTCGCAAAGTATCACAAGATAATGAAGGTCCGCTTATTTTACCAAATGACTCAAACAGGCCCAAGCCATAAAATTACTTGGTAGCTGGACTAGTGGGTCTTTCAAAAAGATGAAGAAATAAGCATAGGGATAGAAATATACCTACATGGGGCCAGTATGTACGTAGGGAAGAGAATATAGAGATAGAAGACCAGAATGAGGAAAGAATTACTGTTGCAACAGATTTGTTTCAGAACAGAATCTTTGGAAAGTCCATTTGCCACACTACCAGCAATTACAGCCAATTTAAACCCTTTTGTAATTGCCCTACATTGGTATTCACACCTGTACCTTCAGGATTCTACAAAGTGCATTTGAAAATAAATATAAAGGAGGGGGGGTTCCATACCCATATAACATTCCTCCCCTCTTAAGAGAGAACCCCACAGGTTTTCTTAGCAGACATACAAGGGTGAGTAGATCTCTCCCAGGAGAGAGATGGAGCTTCATTCAGCCCAACCTCTCCCAAAGCTCCACCCCAGGGTCCCATATAAACTATTTCCTTAAATTACACTCTGATCAACTTTACTTTAAGGAACATATATGAACAATACCCCGGGGTCTACTCATTTTCTTTACTAAGTGATACCTGCCCCAAAACTGGACATGAAATTAGCTTTACTATGTGCCTTGCCCACTCTATGATGCATTGTGAATTTATAAGGCTGTAGTGCTGTGTACCACCTCATAATTCTTGGGTTTTTGTCCTTCATTTGTTAAATTCAATAAAGCAGATTATGGTCCATCCATATTTCAAAATTAGTTCCCCACAAATAATATTTTAAGGCTTCCACTGCCCATTTAAGAGCCAGACATTTTTTCTCTACTGTAGCATACTTGGTTTCTCTTACGTGCAGTTTCCTGCTAATGTACAGAATGGGATGTTCCTCTCCATCCTGTACTTGCGATAGTACTGCTCTGATGCCCACATTGGAAGCATCTGTTTGGACAATAAAGGGCTTGGTAAAATCTGGACTCTTCAACACAGGTGCTGCACACAAGGCTGCTTTTATGGCACAAAATGCTTCCTCACAGTTTGGGGTCCATTGAACAATTAAAGATTTGTTCTTTTTAGTTAGTTCTATTAAGGGACTGGCTAGGGTTGCAAATTGTGGCACAAAATTTCAATAGTATCCTGCCAATCCCAAAAATGAATGTACATGGGTTTTTGTAGTAGGACAGGGACTTTTTGATACAGCATTGACTTTGTTTACTTCTGGTTTCACTTGTCCTCCACCAATTACAAACCCCAGGTACTTTGTCTCTCTCTCATAGCTAGAGAGCATTTTGAGGGGTTTATGGTAAGACCTGCTTGAGAAATAGTGTCTAAGACATCATTGAGGTGTTGAAGATGTTCCTGCCATGTAGGACTAAAGTTAATAACATTTTCCAAATAGGCGGAACTATATGAAAGGTGAGGACGTAGCAGCTGATCCATCAACCTTTGAATTCTATAAGGTTTCACGCTAATGGACTTTTCTTGGGACACATTAATATGATGTGTTATACACTGGGTTTTTCCTGGGGTGGTGACAAAGGTACCTTATAACTTTGGCAGCACTTGTTTCAATTCTGTGGTTTGTTTTTCTGTTATCATTTCATTTATTAAGGGTGCCTTTGGGTCTTCTATTTCTAACCTATCATAAACCAGATCCATTTCACTATCAGGAGAATCAGGACATATATACATAGTAGGTACTGAAGCAGGGTGGTCATACCATTTTTTTTAATAGATTGGCATGATAAATTTAGATTTTCTGTTTTCTTTCTGATATTTCTATGGCATAATTCACAGGTCCAACTTGCTTTTGTACTACATAGGGGCCCTGCCACTTCATAGTTAACTTATTATCAGTGGAGGGAAATAGTAACAAAACGTGGTCTCCAGGTTGAAACTGCTTATCACCAACTCCCAAATCATAGTTTTCTTTTTGGTATTTTTGTTTCTCCTGATTTTGTGAGTGTGCCAACTGAACATATTTTGCCACCCTTTGATGCATTTGTGTCACTTACTCAACTGAAGTTGTTGGTGCCATACTTTTGTCTCCTTCCCACTGTTTCCTAACCACATCCAACAAGCCACTTGGATTTTTGCCAAATAATAATTCAAAAGGTGAAAATCTAGTAGACGCTTGTGGCACCTCTCGGTAGGCAAACAGAAACAGTGGTAGGTACACATCCCATTGCTTTCCCTCATCTTCTACATATTTCTGAATTGTTCTCTTTACAGTCTTATTGAAACATTCTACTAGCCTGTCAGTTTGTGGGTGATAGGGAGAAGTGTATACAGCTTCTACACCTAGGGCTAGATAGAGACGCTTCAAAAGGGTTGAACAAAAATTGGTACCCCTACCTGTAAGGATTGTTTTTGGCATCCCAATTTTACAAAACAAATTTAACAATTCATCAGCTATTTTGTCAGCTGTAACTGTGTGTAATGGTATAGCTTCCGGGTACTTTGTTGTATAATCACTTAATACTAGTACAAAACGATTACCCTTTACACTTTTTGGAAGAGGACCCACTATATCCATTGCCACTCTTTCAAAGAGAATAGTTACCAATGGTAGAGGCTGTAAGGGAACCTTGTCAGATTTTTTTTATGAGGGCCACTTTTTGGCAGGCAGTACAACTCTTACAGTAGTTTGCCACCTGTTCATGGATCCCAGGCCATAAAAATTGCCTTAGCAGTCTACTGAGGGTTTTATCTCTACCAGCGTGCCCTGCACAAGAAACATCATGAGCTAAATATAATAGATGGGCCTGATGTTGTTGAGGAACCACTAGCTGATCCACAGTCTCATTAGTTTTTGTATTAGTACATTGTCTATACAATTTTCCCTTGATTATCCTGTAAACAGGAGTAGTGGACTCAACGTCTTCAAGAACCACCCGTGAAAATAAAGGTGTTAAAGATGCATCTTGTTTCTGATCTGCTATAAAAGTATCTAACATGCTTTTATTAGCTAACAAGTCATCACATTTTGAGGCATGTTTTTGAGTCCACTGATGTTTCACCTGTCTCTTCTCTCTTTTTGACTTTCTGTCCTTTCCTGGGGGATCAAATTGTTCCTCATCAAAAGAGTATATATCAATTACATTTAGGTCTTGTTTAGCCTTGGCACAGGTTGTTACCACACACACACAGAGGATGCCGTAGACAGTAATTGTCCAAAAAGAGGAAAATCATGTCCAAGAATGAGAGGTACAGGCAACCTGAGCACCAGACCTACTTTTACAGTTTGTACCTGTGCATTAACAGTCATTTCATTGTCTTTTGAAGGCTACAAATGGACATCTCTTTGAATACAAGTGACTTCAGTCTGCTCTGTTCCTGGACCTGCATGCACAAGGTCGGACCGTACTGGGGACTGACTACTTCCAGAGTCAATTAAGGCTATCACATTCTTCCCTTCTATAGTAATAGGAATGACATATTGTCTCCAATTAGCTAGGGCCAGGAGGGTAGGTTAATTTTGTTCTTTGTACAATATCTAGCTAGGTGTCCTTTAGATTTGCATTCATGGCAAACAATGTTGGGGTTGTAATACTTTGGGGACCTCTCTGTTTTAACAGTACCAGAATCAGCAGATGTTTTAACAGAAGATGAAGATCTTACCGGTGCTGAAGCAGGCTTGGTCCAAGTATGACCCTTCTGAGTCATAGGACGTGCTGTTAAAAAATATTCAGCTAAGCTGATTTCCTTCTCAACAGTTTCTGGTCAATGTTCCCTTACCCACATTTGTACCTCATGGGGTAAGATTTTAATAAATTGTTCAAGGACAACAGCTTCTACCACCTGGTCCATAGTTTTTACTGCTGGTTGTAACCATTTCTTACACAGGTCCTGCAGTCTTACATAGGCCTCCTGGGGAGAGCCAGTCAATTGATACTTAAAAGTATGACATCTCTGGTGATACGTCTTTATACTAATGTCATATCATTTCAGAATAGCCTGTCTTACATGTTCATAATTTGTGACATATCTAGCTTTGACATGACTATATGCCAGTTGAGCCTTTCCAGTAAGATAAGGAGCCAATCTGACCACCCATTAATCCCTGGGCCACCAACAAGCTGTAGCCACTCTTTCGAAAGTGGTAACATAGGCTTCTATATCATCAGTCTTAACTAATTTAGACAGCTTAATGTCTCTGGAGCCCTCAACTGGAGGATTTGGCTGACATGCCCCCAATGTCTGTATGGCTTTTAGTGTATCCACCCACCTGGCCTCACTTTGAAGTCTGTCTCACTCCCTTTGCTTTTCCATGTCTATCTGTTTTAGACAGAGCCATCTCAACAAGTCCTGTACCTCAGAGGGTGGTGTCTCTTCTTCCTCTTCCTCTGAATCAGATTTTCCTCCTAAAGAACCTTCTTCCTTCATATCTTTCTTGCACTCCTTCTTTGCCTCCTTCCACCTCACATCACCCAAACCACTGTACAGGGGAACTTGAAGTTGTTCTGCCATAGCTCTTGTCAGAGTTCCCTCTGGGATGGATGCCTCCACCTTAATCTGCTTTGTCTGGTCTTCCATGGATCTGCAATAACAAAAATCCACCAGTAGCAATGTTTGCTTTCAGAATCTGACTTCGGACACCATATGTGGATGTGGGAACAAATGGAGTCCAGACATTGATTTAGGATTCAAAACAAAAGAACTGAATTTATTTCTCCAACAGATAAGCAGACTGAGCATGGAAACTGATAAAGGCATAAAGCAAAGTCAAAATTACAGAACGTAAGTTACTTTCAAACAGAAATTCCTTCATCCACCTAGTAGCAAGCTAGTGGACTGGCAGGGTATAGCTCCTACCAAACAACTAACTCACAATACATTCTGCAGTCCTTTTATACAAAAAAAATAGTCACATGCCCACACTAGCTCCTCCCATACCTAGTTTGAAACAAAAATTATCCTTTAGAGGGACTTGATTCTTAATACAATAACTTAATAATGCTATAATACAGAACTGTGAAAGGTTTGATGCACAGAAATGCAGAAATTAGTCCTTTAAACACAAAAGAATAGTTTATTCCAGGTTTTCAAGCACCTCCCTATTGCTGACATCATAAAAGGGGAGGAACCATGGCTGGCCGGCCCTAAGGACAACATGAAGACAGCAGGGAGGATCTGGAAACTCTGAACCAGGAAGTCCCAAAATAACAAAATAGGTAAACTCCTTAATTTCACAAATACATCAAATAATCTATCCACTATAGCCTAAATAAAGTGTATTAGATTCTTATTTAGGCTGGTGTATTAATTGGCCACACTTATTCTTATTTTATTTATATTTTAATGCAGCACAAAAGTTTATTCAACATACAAGCCAAGTTTATACTTGGGACACTGCACTAGTTTAAATTGGGTCTGTGTTAAATGGACAAAGTTCCCTTTATGCTGTCTTCCAAGGGCTTGAAAAGTTTATTATAATAAAAAGCATATGTATTCACTAAGAAGCAAGCAACAGAAGGATTCATTTTAAACCTGGTTTGTATTGTAGTGCTTATCTATGGCTTTAAGCTGAGACCGTGAGCAACATGGAAAATTCATCAGCTTCTGAGAAACCCACATTTGTATTTGCTTATTTAACCTCTTTTATTCCTGGAAGACATCAAAGACAGACAAATCCTGTCTAACTTACAGGCCTTTAAGGAATTGTATGAGTTTACAACTAGTGAGATGCTAGCGCTCGCTTTCCTGAAACATTTGCACGGTAGCAATGCTCCGTACACATATTCGTGCAGTGCAATCATGAGCACGGTCGCGAAGGTCCATTATTTTAGTGAACGACTCAAACGGGCATCCAAGCCATAAAATTACTTGGTAGCTGGACTAGTGGGTCTTTCAAAAAGATGAAGAAGTAAGCTTAGGGATAGAAAGATACCTACATGGGGTCAGTATGTAGGTAGAGAAGAGAATATAGAGATAGAAGAACAGAATGAGGAAAGAATTACTGTTGCAACAGATTTATTTCAGAACAGAATCTTTGGAAAGTCCATTTGCCACACTACCAGCAATTACAGCCAATTTAAACCCTTTTGTAATTGCCCTTACCCTAGTGTCCACCAGTGGGCGTATCATGCACTTGAGCACAAGAATTTGTACCTAAGATGTCTGGGTACCACCCACAACTTGGTGGTGGAATCATCTGGTTGGAACCAGATGAGCTTGTCATCTGGTGACAAGTGTAACTTACCTTCCTGCCTCCGGTAGGGATTATGTGTGGGAAGTTTTTCTTCAGAACCTTTGTCAAGGAATCTGAATACCTCTTTGAGTTCAGTATCAACATGTTGGGCTGCTGAGAGGTCCAAGAGGGAATAGGGTTCAGGTTTCTTCTTGACTGCTGCAATGTGTATGGCCGCACTGGCCTCTGGATGATCCATCATCCGTGTGTCCCCTTCCGGACTCCTTCCTTGGTAAGGTTGTCTGCAGTATAATTGAAGGCATGGTAGGGGTCATGTAAAGAGTGAGCTTTAACTTTGTGTACATAGAGTTTGTGTGCAAACTTTTGTGCCAGTGAATGTATGTATATTACCAGTCCCTTGTACTGCACTGGGCTACCATCAGAAGAGAGGAAGGAATTCTTCTGCCAGAACGGAAGAAATTCTGTAAGAGAACAACAAACACAGTTAGAATCTGTAAAAATGATAGTTTCCTCTTTTCCATGCTGTATGAACTCGAAGGCACAGGCCACCGCTGCCATCTCAGCATACTGTGAGGATGCTACTCTGCAATGCTTAGAGATTTTAACAGTGTTACCATAGGGGTAAATCACTAAAATACCCATCTCTGCAATTTGTTCTCCCTGGTAGTAGGAGGCCGAACCATCAGTAAAAATATGACACAAAGAGGTGTTCTCAAGTATTTGTGGCAAGGCAGGGAGGAAAGGACCAGGAAGATCAGGCGGTTGCAGTGTACAGTTATGGGGTTCTCCTTGGAAAAGGAGTCCATGTACCAGCATGGATGGAATTTTAGTTGGGTGTACCATATGTCTTTATCCTGGAGAAGAAGGGACCAGTGTGTCAGCCTGGTATTAGAGACTGACCCATCCTTCACTCTATTTGATAGCAGAAAGGTAGTTGGGGTGTGGTTGGTGTTAATAACCAAGGGGGAGTACCCAATGATATATAGAAAGTGCTTGACAGCCCAGTAGGTAGCCAGAAGTTTCCTTTCACAAAGGCTGTGCTTCTGTTCCATTGGTGTCAAGAGCTGTGATGCATATGCAGTGGGTCTCAGGGTACTGGAACTTTTTGGGCCAGCACTGCTGACATGGCAATGTCAGCAGTGGCACACTCCAGATGGAATGGTAGTGCTGGATTGGGGTTGACCAGAGCTGGAGCGGAGGTCAAGGCCTGTTTCAGTGACATCACAGCCTGGGTGTGTATGGGACCCCAAGTCCAAGGAATGTCTTTTTTCAGTAACTCATACAAAGGAGCAGCCTTTTGAGCAAAATCACAGATAAAATCTCTGGAATAGTTTACCATACCTAGAAACCTACTAAGAGTTGCCACACTGGTGGGCAATGGCAAGTCTTGCAATCCTTGTATCTTTTACCAGGTAGGGCTATGGCCTTGGTCAGTTATTTTCAGGCCCAGAAAGAGTACCTCTTTCTGACATAGTTGTAATTTTGCTGGGTTGCATTTAAGGCCTGCTTTCTGGATGAGAGTCAGTAGTTCAACCAAGAGATCCAAGTGTTGTTCCTGTGTGGCAGGTGCCAACAACAGGTCATCCACATACTGCAAGAGACATTGGGGAGTAGAGAAACCCTCAAGGGCATCCATCATGTGGAGATGGAACAGGGAGGGGCTGTTATGGAATCCTTGTGGTAAGCAGGTCCACGTGTACTGTCTACCTTCAAAGGTGAAGGTGAACTTATATTGACTTTTGAGAGCCAATGGCAGTGACCAGAAACCATTGGAAATATCTAGGGCAGTGAACCATTTCAGGTCAGGGGTCAGAAGTCGTAGCACATCAGGTGCGGAGGCCACAGTTGGAGCACAACTGGGGGTGACCTGGTTCAGTTTTCTGTAGTCAGTGGTAAGTCTCCAGGCACCTGAAGGTTTCTTCACAGGCCACACTGGGGAGTTGGCAGAAGAAACACGTGTTCTGATTATCCCTTGATTGAGGAGTGATTTTATTGTTTCTCTGACAGAAGGCAAGGCCTCAGGTGGGAAAGGATATTGCCTTTGCCTCTCATGAGCTGGGCCTGGCACTTCTATGACAGTGTGCATTCTGCCACAGTCATGCTTGTTGATTTCAAATGCTACCAAATGCCATTGCAAAATGGGAAGGAGCTTTGGAAAAGCTCATGGTTCTTGAACAAATCTATGACATCATAATCCTTGTTGTTAGCAGATATTGTTGCCACAACGTGTGAGTCAGGTATCAAGATAGTATCATATTGGCCCTGAATTTGTATCAGTAGCATATTAGTTAGATCCACCACACAGCCGTGTGGGGCAAGGAAGTCAGTTCCAATAATACTAGGATGATTATGCAATACCATTAGTCGGAAGGTGTGTGAAGCCTTCAAGTGACCCAACTCTACAGGTAGAGGTAGAGAGTGGTATGCAGGTAACCTAGTGCCATGTACTCCTGACATGTTGGTCCTCCATCCGGTGGACCAAGGGGATGTATCCAGGTGGTCATCATGTAATACAGACACAGCTGCACCTGTATCCAATACTACTGTAAGTAGGCAGCCCCAGATTTTGGCCTCAGTTCAGGGCCTTCCATTTGCATCCAAGACCAGCTTGTTTACAATCTGGACTGGGGCTTGTAATTGTCAATCTGTATTGGGGGGAGCATGGAGAGGTTGGGCCTGGTTCCAGTGAACCACTTCACCATGCTGCACTGATGCTATATAGGGAGGTGCTTCTGGGTTTAGGCCTGCATGGGCCTGAGGGCCTGTACGTCCGGTGTTGCCATGGCCCATTGGGGTCTGGGTTCCTGGCTGTATGGCTACAAGGGACTGAGCAGGAATGGCATCTGCTACAGAACGCACTTGCCCTAGGAGTTCTCTAAACTTCCAATTTTCTTTGGCTATCTCCCTATATGAAGGGCCTGGTCTTTGCTGTTGTTGTTTACCCTTATTCTTATGGTGTTTCTTATTCTCATGATAGTTCCGGTTCTCACCCCATTGTTGCTGCTGTTGTGGTTGTTGTTGTCGGGCCTGCTGGGGGTGTTGGTTGTCTGCAGGGAGGGGCTGTTTGTGTTGGGTTTGCACTTCCACCATATAGTGTGTCGTGGCCTCTTGAGTAGGCTCCATGGTGGCTACTTTCTTGGAACCAGAGCCCAGACAATGGATCTAGAGTTGGTAATCTCTCTTGGTTTTCCAAAGGATGTCAGTAAACCTTTCCTGGTGGGGTAAGTGGTTGGCTCTACCTTTTCTCTCACTGCAGGGATCATGTTCCTAAGGAACAGGGTCTTGTATTCAATATGATCCACATCTGCAGCTTCTTGTGCAAGGTGCTTTCCTGCTCAGTAGGCCATCCAGAGCAGAACATTGGTTCACGCTTTTGTTACTTCCCACCTTGACAACTGCAATGCCCTTTACCTAGGGCTCCCAGGGGTTGATATCCGCTGCTTGCAGCTAGTGAAGAATGCAGCAGCAAGGCTTTTGACTGGTACCTTTAGGGGCAGTCATATAACACCTGGGCTCTGCGGACTGCACTGGCTGCTGATACAGTGGTAGATCACCTTCAAGGTTGCGTTGTTAACCTAAAAGGCCTTATAAGATCAGGGACCCAGTTACCTGAAAGATCTCCTTCACCCCTACTGTCCCCTCTGCCCTCTCTGATCCACCAATGAGGGATTGCTAGAGATTCCCAGGGTTCATTTACAAACAACTGGGACAAGGGCATTTAGTTTTGTGGCCCCGACCCTGTGGAATTCTCTACTTCATCGGGTACGAGATTGCTTGACCGTCCAAAACTTTAAAGTTGCTTTGAAGATTCATCTTTTTAGTCTGACATTTTGTAACTACTAAATCTGCTGTTTATTTATTAGTTTCAATTTTATTTGGATAATTATAAAAATGTGTGTGGTTTTATTGTTCAGGTGCCTTGGTTTGGAAAGACTCCTTTTATAAATAACGTTTGATTTGATTTGATTCTTGATGTTAATTAAAATATTGCCTAAGATTTAAAATCAGTGAAACTTCTGACTCCTCATTTTGTGCCAGCTCCCATGCCCCTTCTGCCACCAGCCTCCTCCTGTACAGCAGATTCACCCCCCAACCATCCTGGTCCCTCTAGTGTTGTGCCAAGTTGGGGGGTTGTATCCCTGTGGCAATTCCCACAGGAGCACCATGTATTTGGCACTAGCCTGCAGCTGCTGCTAGTCCTGGGTTTTTAGTGCTGTGGGCACAGCCCAGAGCCCTATTGGGATCAGAAGGTAGCTCTAAAAATGTCTGATTGTGGAACCTTCTGTTGGACATTTGGAAGTATCTTTCCAAATTCCCAATGGAGCTTGAAAGCCTCTGTCATGATCAGTTGCTTTGGAATAACAGCCGCACTATTTTGACTGTTAGTTCTGTATTGTGGAGCATGATCTGCAAATGCACGACTCATGCACATGCGCAGTTTAGCTGGTGCTGTCATGTTGTGAACGGCAAAATGTCATTCTCCATAACTACACACGCATGAGTGTCAAGCATGCACAGTTGCATTTCTGCCAGCAGAAAAACCATCCCACTCCTGCGGTCCTCCTGTGGCTGCCAACATCAGGGTCCCCAGTCCCCATGTCAGCATTATGTAACCCCCACCCCAACTTATGTAGCACCCTGGGAGCCCACCACAGTGTGCCCAAATGTACTTATTTGCCCTGCGCCAACATCAGGGTACCCAATCCCCATGTCTGCATGCCATGTGCCCCCTACTGATGTGGCACACTGGAAGCCCATCCCAATGTGCCCAAATGTTTGTTTCCTTCCTCCTCCCCCCACCAACATCGGGGTACCCAATCCCCATGTTGTATCACATACTCACCCCCCAACTCATGTGGTGCACTGGGAGCCCACCCCAGTGTGCCCAAATGTTTATATTTCTTTTTCACCTGTAAATATAGAAAACCTTCCCCCGATGTGTTTTTTCTTTTTAAACTGTAAAAAGAAAATGGTTCCTCATCATTGCCCCTGTTCCCCCTCCCCTATCCCCACCCTCCCACTGAGCACCCACCTTCCCACATACCCCTTACCCCATACAGACCTTCAGATGTTGGTGCTGTCATTTCTCTTGACCAGGACACATCTTCACTCTTTAAAGCTGTACTGCAAACTGAAGAATCAAAGGTAAGTGTGCTATATTGCTATTTAATGGGGTTTTCAACTTAAGTTGATAAATCAGTCATTTTTTTGAATTTTTGCCCCAAATTTTCAACATGGGTACTTGGGACCCCACCTCATGAACAGTGTCACTGTCATTTCATTACTCAGTCCGAAATGTGATTTTCGTGGTCATTCGCCACAGAATCACCTTTCAGGACCAATTAACGAAGCGACAGTGCCACTGTTCATTAGGTGGGGTACCAAAAAGCCCATGTTTTGCAATTTTGGTGAAAAAAAAATGAAAAAAATGACTGCATTAAGAATGTGCATTCTGCAGTTTCTAAGCATGCTCCTAACTTTGCCAATTTTTAATATTTTCACTCCAGATTTTCAACATTGCCATTTTTGCACAGCTCCCTTTTATCAGTACAGCTGTCATTTTTCACATCCTACCCAAAACATATTTTTGCACCTGTAGCACAGAATGGCACTGTCGCTGTGCAAAATCACCTTTTGGGACACGTGAACAAAATGACACTGGCAATCTTCATAAGGAGGGGTCCCAAAAAGGCCATGTTGAAAAATGGGTGCAACTCCTCCACAAAATGGCCAAGTTACACCCAGGTGTTCAATAATTTCTACACACACCTGTAACTTTGGTCACTTGGCAGCTCTTCACAGCCCTGGCCAGAGTTTGTTGGCATGGGAACCACTATTTTCACAAAACTGGAGGCAAGGTCCCTGATGCACCCAGAGTTCACTGCAGCCCTAGATCACTGCAAATTGTGGCAATCTAAGGGCTCTTTTAAAATAGAGCACACCATTTTGTTTCAAGCAATTAATGTCCATTATGGTCTAGAGACAGTATGAGCAGGTGGGCAGGATTTAATGAAACAGGTGTGAGAATGCATTCAGTCTTGTGTTGCAGTAGTGACTTACCCAATTGTGCACAACAATTTTACATCACTACTGTAGCACAACAAAGGAGGCAATATAGTGTAGTGGTTAAGGGCACTGAGCTGCAAATATGGAGACCTGGGTTTGAATCCCATCAGACCCCAAATTGCATACTGTGTGGCCCTGAGCAAGTCACTTAACTTCCTTGTGCTCCTAGGTTGCACCTGGAAATAAGCTCTGACTTAGTGTGCCTTTCCTGGTTAAAAAAATTTCCCCTTTCCCAATATTCTAAACATGGATTTCCATGCTTAACAGCATTCCAACACAGTAACAGAATAAACTTTTGTCAGTTAAAATGATAATCATTCAAACTAAAATGTGTAGATAACATGCAGATTAACACTGTAGAACTAGTGCTACTAAACTATTTTATAACATGGGTTAGGAATTTGCTGCATCCTGTTTGGCTGAGAGGTCTCAGAACCCTATGCATTACATGATGAAAGACACAAGGTCAGGAACCCATCCAACAACCAGGACAAAGCACACCTACTGAAGATATCCATTCTTCCAAGCAATCTTTTGAAAACATTTCTGGCAGCTGTGTTTGTCAGGTTAAAAACTTTAACACCCCTGCATTTCATAGTTTAAAAAAGGCTCTATGATGCCGAGTCAACAACTAACTCATTGGCATCGCAGTGCCATGCTCCCTACCAAAAGTTGACAACTGTTCATAAGCTTAATGATGTTACTGAACTGGAAAATGGTAAGAATACCTAAGGTCTTTTCATAGAGTTTTAAGAGTTCATTTTGGATACCTGGTTAGGTGCCCTTAGGCGAAAGATATCTGGCATTCCCCAAAGAGCAGAATTATCTGAGCTTGTACATTTGGGTATGCTAGCACAAGGTTCACAGTTTGAATCCCCACAGAACTTGAGACCAAAGGTGATTCAGAACTACAAACAGACAGGATGGTTACCCTGTTCTGTTACCTGTTCACTATACTGCACTCAGAAGTTGGCACTGTGAGAGTAGAGGGCCTGACCTGCTTAGTGGGGTTGTGACAGTGTATACCTTTAAAAAACACATTTTATCACATTGTTAAAGCTCCCCACTCCAATGCATGGCCAAACACACACCTACCATTTTAGATAAAACACTTCAGCCCATAGCTCACCTAATTTTTCCCTTCTCTCTCACCTGTCTTCTGTAGACCTGCAATCCTTACTACACATGTTCTGCCACTCAGCCACCCAGTCCCTTAACCACCTTCTGCTTGCTCCCCCACCTGCTCAGTCACTCCTCTGCCCACTCTATCAGTTGCTCAGTCCTTCAAATAGTTTATTTTTTATTTTGTAATAATGCTTTCCATTTAGTGTTATTACCAATTGGCACTGCACTTTCACACTAGCTACCAGTAACTATGGCAGCATGCAGATCATGCAGTCTATTTCCCTCAGTAAATGGCCACATTGCACTCTGTCTCTTTCCTTCTTGGCCAAATCATTGTCTGTCTCACTCTCACTGAAAGGTTACAACTAATTTCTAAGTACAATATTTAAATGTGGCACTCTAAAGTAAACTAAGCAAATGTAAACAGTAAAGAAAGCCAAAATAAGCAGGGACACTGGATAATTGCAGGAAGAATCTGACTAAATTGCTGGGAGATTCTAATTTATTGTGGACAAACAGTGAAAATATTGAGGGGCCTTGGCATGATGTTTCCATAGTTACCTGCTGGATCTGTGTTAGTACAAACAAAAACTGGAATGTATAACTACAGCATTAGCTAACAATGGTCCATATGCACTATGCCAATGTGCCACATAACCTAGGTGCATTGGCATAGCTAAGTCCAAATGCCACATAATGGGATCCCATGGACCCCATGCAGCATTCACAAGGGAAGGGTGCAGGAACACGTTTGTGCTGATCCCCCAGCCATGCGGACAGCAGTGTGCCGGGGGCATGTCGGGGATGTGCCCGCACTCCATGCCATTTACAAAGGTGCAGAGTGCTGGGCATGTGGGTGCACCTTTGCCTGGGAACCCCAGCTGTAAGGGGTATGTACCCCCCAGATGCTGCCACCAGCATCGCCAAGAAGCAAGGGAGCAGCAGTCCCCTGTGACATGCCTTCCCAGCCCATGGAGGTTATGAGGAGGGCTGGGGCAGCTTATCAGACATCCTGTTCCCAGTGTGATTGGTGCATTGCATGCCTGCAGCCAGTATCCATGCCCCACAGGTGCAAGTGATCCACTGGCATATCGGGTCCAGGCATCTCATTGGATGTGTGCATGGTCCATGTAACACCCCTCCATGCACCTGCATGCTGGGGGGTGGGTCCGTGGACAGGTGGCCAGCATTAGTGAATGCCAGTACCAGGACACCTGTCCACAGGTGCGCAGCTCTGCGGGTGGGGTATGCACATTTCCCATGTACCTATGCCCCATTCGTGCTTAGGGGCCAATATCCTTAAAGAATGCAGTATTACAGAATTCAAAATATCACGTTTCTTTAATAATTGCTTCCACGGGTCTCTTTCCTGCTTTGCGCCATCAATACCTCTTCCCCCTTTTTATCCTCCACCTCTGCATTTCTGTGCCTCAGCTGCATGATTTTACACTTCTTCGCATTGAATTCCAGCTGTCATACCTTGACTGCTCCTCAAGTTATCTCTAGTTTCTCGCATTCTCTCCAACCCTTCAGAAGTATCTGCCCAATTGCAGAATTTGGTGTCATCTGTAAAGAGACATACCTTCCATTCCAGTTTACTTGAAGTATTACTTATAAAGACATTAAACAGAACTAGTCCCATTATTGAGCCTTGAGGTACCCTGCTGGTCTTCATCCCTTCTCCACAGTGAGTGCCTGCTGAGCCTGAGACAGGGAGAGTTAGAAAACAGCCACAGCTTCCTTGAATCAAGGAGGTTATTTTCTAGACTACACTGAACTGAATTATTACTTTTTGGACCTGTGTAAGTAACTAGTATTGATTCTGTTTTTTGGGGTGGACTGTTCTTAGTTTTAAGTTTTAACTTTAATTTGCCAGGGAGGAACTGTAGCTGGGAGACATTTGCAGTCAGTTGTGAGTAGACCTGTTACTTAGCCTGTGTGAAATAGGTGTCTGTTAAGGGGAGGAGCTGAAAGGGGCCTAGTTGAACTGAGGATTTATAACTGGAGTTGTTTGTGGTTTCTGTCTGCTGAGCCTGAGACAGGGAGAGAAAGGCAAGGAGGTTATTTTCTAGACTACACTGAACTGAATTATTACTTTTTGGACCTGTGTAAGTAACTAGTATTGATTCTGTTTTTGGGATGGACTGTTCTTAGTTTTAAGTTTTAACTTTAATTTGCCAGGGAGGAACTGTAGATGGGAGATATTTGCAGTCAGCTGTGAGTAGACCTGTTACTTAACCTATGTGACATAGGTGTCTGAAAGGAAGGAAGGCACTCCCCAGGGAGGAGGGTAAGAGTTGTAGGTGATTGTTTCTAGACAGCATAGGCCCAAGCACCATAGGCCCCCTATAGCGCCTGAGCGCCATAGGCCCTATAGAGCCTGAGCACCATAGGCCCGATAGTGCCCGAGTGCCATATGTCCTATACAGCCCCATCGCCATGGGGTCCATGGTGCATAAGGAGCAATGGTCCCCATAGAGCACCTAGCGCATGCTGTGCAATAGGCTGTAGCATATGCCGTGGCATATGGTGGAGGCTGCACTGTGCATGTCACAGCATTGTGCAATGACATACGCTGGAGCAAGTCCATTGCACAATGCGCAAAAGCTCAAAATTCAGCCGTCATATGCAGATTAGCTCATCAGCCTATCCAGCGACTCAATGTGGACAATTGCATGTCATTACAGTTGCATCAGCTCATTTGCATACGATGCGCTATAAAAGCGCCGCACAACAGCACAGGCCTTGGACGTATTGCAACCATCACAGGTAAGTTGCACCAGCTGAGGGGATGGCCAGCACGGTGGGCTGGATGGCTGGGGTGGGCCACTGCAGCCACTAACCACATGTCCATTTCCACAGGTGGCATCATGTCCGAGCATAAGGAGGGTGAGGAGTGTGAGCCTGCCTGGAAGTGCAGGCCCAACTTTACAAGAGCGGAGGCAGATGCCCTGTTCATGGCGTACCTCAACAGGGAGCCTTTGCTGAGTGGCACCACTGGCACACCCCAGGCCAGGGCTGTGGCCTGGTAGGAGGTAGCGGAGGCTGTGAACTGGCAGGGAAGCCACCAGCAGTCTGCACAGGAGTGCAAGAAAAAGGTGGGCACCGACAAGTGTTGGATCAAGGAAAAGGTGATGGCCATTCAGGCTGCCAGGTCAGCCACAGGTGGGGGCCAGGCCTCTGTGACACAGCTCACGGTGCAGGAGGAGCTGGTGGTGGCCACCATGCAACATAGTGCAGTCGAGGTGTGCCGAGTGGTGACTTCCAGACTGGAGGAGACCACCACTGCATGGCAGGTATGGCAGGCGGGCAGGTGGGTGGGGGCAGGGGCCTGTTGAGTCAGCAGCTCTGACACATCTCTGTTCCTTTACAGCACCAGCTCACCAGCATGCGTGGCAGGGGCACCTGCGGCTGTTGTGGGATCCCGGCCAGAGGACCAGCCATCCACCTCCACTGGCATCCAGGGGCCTGATAGGCTGCAGCATGCCACTGCCATCCAGCCAGATATCCTGGGCATGGTGGCAGATTAGACCCTGGCTGTGTTCCAGTGAGACACCAACCATGGCATGCACTGTGCAGAGACACAGATCGAGGCGAGGTCCGACACTGATGACGATCTGACCTTAGTCCTGGACGGTGAGGGTCATGTTGGGGGGAAACACCCATAACAACCACCTGCACTGGCAGCATGGCCAGTGGCCCATTGGCAGTGGAACAGCTGCCCGCTACTACCCCTGGTACCGCAGTGTGTGCAGGCACAGTGGTGCTGGCTTGCAGAGCACCCACACAGGTACTGGCCAGTGTGCAGGGACTGGAGGGGTGGCAGGTACAGATGGCTGGAGACATTGGGAAGCTGGGTGCCACATCCACTGCTGGGGCACCTGTCATTGCCCAACCCCATGAAGACCCCATTATGCAGCACCAACCTGATCGGGGGGGCCGTGCAGCGTGGTCATACGGCACCGTTGGGTCTGCGCCATGCCCATGCACCCCAGGGTGTCGAATCCTTGGCTGAGCACACCCAATTTACTGCAGGCCTCCGTGGAGCAACAGGTGATGCTCGTGGCTGGGGTGTGGGCACTCTATGCAGAGGTGCACCAGGCAGCCGAGCAGCATGAGAGGGGCACCGTGCAGGCCCTGGAGGCCAATCAATGCCTGTGGGAGGACACTACCACAGCCCTAGACTGCATTACCAATGCAATCTCAGTTAGCCTTGCCCACTGACTGTCACAGGGCATGGCCAACTGCCACAGACACACGCAGAGTGCAATGTCCACCTCACGGCCCCGATGTCGGGTTACCCCAACTGTGTTGATGCTGGGCTGTGCTGTGGGCATCTCAGGCACATGTAGTGCAGGCCTGTTTGGGAAACTGTAGACCCCTGCGAGGACCCGGTCATGGTCCCGCAGTCCCACCACGGGGGCGGTTGCAGACCCCCTCGTGGCCGTTGCACAGCCTGCGCCTGCTGGGCAGCCATGGCACGGCTGTCCCCGTGTCTGTGGTGGCCATGTGTCTGCGTGGTGGTCCTGATGTGCATGCCACCCTGCCCGCTGTCTGCAGCCACCGCCCTGTGTGCACTTGGGCATCGTGTGTGTGTGCATGGCACGGTCATGGCAGTCATGTGTTGCAACACATACTGCCTGTGTGTGCACCTGCCTGGCCACTGGCCTGTGTGGCATGTGCCTGATGATACCTTCACAACACTAGTTGAGCATGTGCACCGGTGCCCTGCGTCTGATCCACGCCATGTGCTAGTGCCCGGTCATGTGCCTGCAGGTGCCACTGTGTGGGAGTGTAGGGGTGTGTGTGTGTGATTCTGTGCAGTGCTGTGTGGTGTTGTGTGTGGCTGTGTGGCACTGCCCTGCCACTGCCCCACTCCTGTGTGTGCATGGCCATGCCCACACATGGCTGTGTGCCCTGCCACTGTGTCAGTTCTGTGCATATGTGTTTGTCCACCTACCTGCATGTACTGTAGTGCTCCTGTGCTATTGTGTCCTGATGGTGGCATGCCAACCACATGAGCTGGGGATCCCGCTGCCCAGGTGGGGCTGTCCACCACCACCCGGTCCATCACCCTCGTTGTCCCCCCTGCTGTTCCTCTCATTGACCTTGACAGCTATCCCACGGTCAATGGCCATGTTGTGTAGCATGCAGCAGGCCAGGACTAGGCCACAGGCCTTTAAGGGGCTGTATTGTAGGGCACCACTGGTCCTCTTCAGGCAACAGAACCGTGCCTTTGGCATCCTGAACACAAACTCAATGATGTTCTGCATGTTGCCATGTGCCTCATTGTACTGCTCTTCCACTGGGGATAACAAGCACCGGTAGGGGGGTGAGCAGCCAGGGCCTGAGTGGGTAGCCACTGTCACCTGTATGGGGAGAGAGGGGGAGAGAGATGGTTAGCCTAGGGACCTCTTTCACTTTGCCCCATGCTCTTCCCGGGTGCACACGGCTGTCCCCCTGCCCTGGCCACCCCCCCTTCCATACCAGCTGCCTGTGATCTCACCATATTCACCCACTAGGTGACCTGTGGGGATGTCCCCACTCTCAAACCTGTGGCACAGTGTCGAGCTGTGCCAGATGAAGGCATCATGTGCTCCCCCAGGGTGTGTGGCACATACATTGGTTATGAGCCCCTGGCATCTCACAACACCTGGCAGTTGATGCTGGAGTAGCTCTTTCTGTTGATGTAGGCTACCCCCCAAGGTGTCATGTGGATGCCCACATGAGTGCAGTCAATGGCCCCTAGCATGCCAGGCATACATGCTACACTATGGAACTCCTGCATGGTTGCTGTACACTCCGCCTGTGTGCTGGGGAAGTGGATGTATTCCACAGCATGTGGCAGCAGAGCATTGAGGAGTTATGTGAGGAGCCATGAAGTGGCCAACTGGGTTATGCCTGTGGTGTCCCCTGTTGGTCTCTGGAAGGTGCCCATGGGGAGCAGGCACATGACAGCTGTTACCTTTGTCTCCACCGTTAGGGTGTGGCTCCATCTGGTGGGTGCCTGCATCTCCTCACTGCACAGCTCACAGAGCTGCCTCAGAATTACTGGGCTTATCACCGAGGGGCCCTTCCATGGCCACGTTGCTCTGCCTCCTCACACCCCTTATTAAGGCCTCCATCTGGAATGCTGCACTGGCCGTGGCCCCTGTTGTCCTGTCACCCCCTGGGCATCTGGCTCCACTGGCCTCCCCAGGCTCTGTGGGGCAGTGCCTATCACTCGGCAGGGCCCCCTCCTGTGTACCCTGCCCCTGGCTGGGTTTTGTCTGCTGGCTCTGTCACCCAACCCTGTGTGTGCTTGTGTCACTCTCCTTGGGTCTGGTTGCTCTGTTTGGCACCCACTCTCTCTCCCTCCCTCAGTGGGCCTCCCTGTGTGTCACACTCCCTCTCTCTCTCTCTCTCTGTCTCTCTCTCTTTCTCTCTCTCTCTCTTTGTCTTTCTCTTTCTCATTCTCTCCTTGTCTCCTTCTTCCTCTCTCAGACGGCCTGTCTGTCTCCTACTGTCCTGCTCCCCTCTGGTGCAAGTGCTGTCCTCTGACTTTCTCCCTGTTTTTATAGGCTCAAGTCTGCTTTGTGCAACTGGCAGTTGCTCCTTGCTAGCAGCCATTGGTGAGGTTGATATTGCACTGTGCCGCATATTCCATGGTCCCTCCCTGCTCTTGTGCATGCATACATTTCTATTGTGCAGTGGCGCACTGCCACTTGTGCTGCACAGTTTCTCCTGCTGAATATTGCTTTATGGCATATCTCCACACTTGTGCATGCACAACCCTGTTGTGCCAAGCACCACTGCTTTGAATACACAGGCCGAGATGCATACCACAGGACTGAAGGTTAGCCCATGATGTGCCCATTCACAACGGAGGCCAAAAGGATGAGCCGGGTAACTACAGACCAGTAAGCCTCACATCAATTGTGGGAAAACTCATGGAGACCAACCTTAAGGAGAGGCTGTTAACCTTTTTGGAGGACAGTGACCTCCAGGACAGGAAACAGCATGGGTTTGTCTTGGGAAGGTCCTGCCAGAGAAACCTGACTGAGTGCTAAGACTGGGTGACTAGGGAGTTGTACAAGGGCCACGCAGTGGATGTCCTGTACCTGGACTTCTGCAAGGCCTTTGATTATGTGACACATAGGAGGCTAGGGGGAAAGCTGGAATATGTAGGGGTGAGTACCAAGACTGATCACCAAATGGCTGAAAAGCAGACAGTAGAGGGTGGTGATGAAGGGAAAACTCATCGCCAAGAGTGGTAGTGAGTGGGCTACCACAGGGGTTGGTATTTGGACCAGTGCTGTTTGGGTTACTCATAGCAGATATCTCACATGGAACCCAGAGCAAGATCAGTCTGTTTGTGGATGATACCAAGATTGGAGCTGTGGTGGATGACATTGAGGGGTGGAAGGGACTGCAGGGAGACCTGACTAAACTACAAGAGTGGTCAGAAACATGGCAGTTGGTGTTCAATGCCAAGAGTGTAAGGTATTGCACTTCAGAGCTAAGAACGAGAGGAGAAGGAGGAGCTATCAGCTGGGAGGGACAACAGGGGAGCACAGAGGAGGAAAAGGACCTGGGGGTGATTATAATGGGGAGTATGAACAACTTGGCACAGTGTAGAAAGGCAGCAGTGAAAGCCAAAAAGATGCTGGGCTGTATAGCATGGGGAATCTCCTCTAGAAGAAATGAGGTGATCCTTCCCTTGTACAGGTCAGTGGTCAGGCTGCACCTGGAATACTGTGTGCAGTACTGGTGCCCATTCCTGAAGATGGACATCGAACTGGCGGAGGGGGTACAATGCAGAGTGACTAGGATGATCCAGGGGTTGGAGGGGAAATCCTATGAAGGGAGGCTGAACATGCTTAACATGTACTCCCTGTAGGCAAGGAGAGATGGTGGGGATATGATTGAGACCTTTAAGTACCTGAAAGGGATAAGCAACGCTTATTCAGGAGAGATATTCAGCATCAGAAGAGGGAGGGATACCAGAGGGCACCAATTGAAATTGAAGGGGGGAAATTCAGGAGAGAAATCAGGAGTCATTACTTCACGGATAGGGTCGTAGACAAGTGGAACACTGCCAGAAGATGTGGTTTCATGTAGGACGGTGGACAGCTTCAAGAGGGATGGGACAGAGTGAGAGGGGAAGGACTGTGAGAGGGTGGGAAGGGTGGGGCAGCTGCAAGGTGAGGGCTAGCTGCACAATCGAGCAGACTCGATAGACCATTTGGCCTGTTTCTTCTGGCATTTTGTATGATTGTATCAACGTTTCATAAACACTTTCTGAGAGTGCCCACTCAACATAGCACCAACCAACCAGGGAGCTGGCAGATACGATCAACTTTTATTTCAGCTATAAAAGCCTACACCTGGTCTAACGTTTTTTTAAAAAAAAAAAATGCTTGCACTTCTAAAATCATTTATCAGAGGGGTGGGGAACACTGATGTCCTAATTATGTTATCCAGAGTTTTCTAATCTGTAGCATATACTCTTTTTTTTCCCCAAATCCCACAATAGCAACTAGCTCACTGTATAGTAACATAGAACTTGATGGCAGGTAAGGACTGCTTGCTACAGATAGTATGCTAATTTTTCCTACCTACAGTATCACCGCAGACCCTGCTTGATCTCTGGCTCCTTCCCCCCCTTCCTTTCCACTAAGCTTCCCTTATGCCTGTCCCATACTTTCTTGAACCCAACCACTGTTTTCTACCCCACCACCTCCGCTGGAAGACTGTTTCAGTCATCCACCACTCTTTCTGTAAAGAATTACTTCCTTACATCTCTCTTGAATCTATCCCCCCCAAACAGGTTCATTGCATATCCCCTTGTTCTCAAGCACCTTTTTTTCTAAAACATACTTCCCTCTGTACCTTATTTATTCCCATGAAGTACTTAAAGGTCTCTATCATGTCCCGCTCTCCCTCCTCACTCCCAGGGAGTCCATTTTGAGGTCCTTTCATCTCTCCTCTTAGGACTTTTGATGCAGATCCTGCACCATTTTAGTTACAGTCCTCTGAACCACCTCTACCTGTCTGCGTCCTTACAGTGATGTCTCCAGAACTGCACACAATACTCTTTTTTTCAACAAATCCCATAGTACAGCAACACTGCAGTAACATTATACCAGCATCATTAACAATCATCATTAGCAGTGGTAGATTTGATTAAGGAGGAAGTAAACTTTTTGAATGTAGATTGCTACCCCTCTGTGTAAGTCTGTCCGACCTAAAAGATTGTACAAGGAATATTGATCCTTAGTGGATGGCTTCAGTCATGATTTGGTGACTACAAGGACATCTGGACTAGAATGATAGACCCAGGTCTGAATGGTGTCAGATTTCATTCTGCGCTTATCAGGGTAACGGCCACAGCATCCTAAACCTGTGGTAGACATTCTGCATGTCAGATCAAGCATCCCACGTGATGTCCCTGCATAGCTACCACAGTTCCCAGTTGTTCTCCTTCCTTGTTGCTGCTTGCATGGAGGTTGAGTCGGTCTTTTTTTTTGGCACTTTTTACTTTTTACATCAAAACCGAACTCAATGAGTATGAATTTCAGTGGTTCAGGAATGACACAAAGTGCTTGCACCCAACAGACATGATGTGAGGGGTACACTGTGCTGCACCTTTTGTTATTCACAATTTTGAAATGACAGCCCCTGCACCAGACTGCCTTGTGCTGGACTTGCAGCAATCTGCAGGCTTCACCATGGTGCTGAGGGGGCGTGTTCCACTACATGGCTGCAACATCCTCTTTTTCAGGATTTTCAAGCACTGCAGGACCTGCCAGGGATTAGACAAGCCAGAGCTCATCTAACAGTCCCATGCGCCACCAATGTCCAACAATGAGGGACAGCCAGAGAGTCCTACATACTGGGGCCACCACAGCATTGACTTATTCTTCCTGACTGGGCAAAATGCAACCAGGAAGCATCTCCTTTGTCAGGATGGGCCATGTTCTGACATATGCATGTAACATAAGAATGTACAGTGCAGTAACACAGGGGGTTTAGTCCACTGTTCACCACCATACAAGAGTGTATATAGGGAAAGGAAACATTGTTTATCCAGGAGTAGCACACTAAGCCAAAGCTTATTTCCAGATGCAACCTTGAAGCACAAGGAAGTTAAGTTACTTGCTTAGGATCACACAGTATACACTTAGGTAGCTGTGGGCTTCAAACCAGGTCTCCAGATCTGCAGCTTAGAGCCTTAACCCACTGCATTATACTGCTAGACTCCTAGCATTCCGATCTGTGACTTACAGCCTGCAGGTAGGGTATGATGAAAAGGCCAATAGAGTGTGGGAGACCTGAGAAGAAAAGGAAAGCGGAGAAGGGGAAAGGGGGCAGAGGGAAGTGGCTGACTGAAGGACCAAGCAGTCTGGCCAGGATACAGCCACCAATAGTGGGACCCAACAAGGTGGCCAGTCCAGTACCTCAGCAACCTGTTGATCTGGTGCCACCAGTATCTCTCCAGGACCAGGTTGGCCTTCCCCCGGTGGAACCAAGACCAGATCCCCAGCTCACAGTGGTTTCTGCACAGCCACTAGTACAGCAACCACCCCTTCAACCACATGGCACCATACTTGGGCACCAGGAGGACAGCAGGCAACAAGGAGCGGACAAGGCCACAAGTAACACACCCGGCTCAGTGGGTAACAGCATCAAAGAGTATATAAACCAAATTGTTTCAGCACTAGGGACAGGGGGCTTAGGGCAGATGGAGTCAGCACTAGCAGAGATTAGGTCAGAAAAGGAAGTGCCAAAAGAAAAAAAAGAGGAGGAGTGGAGAAAGAAGGAAAAGGAATGAGGGGAGATAGGAGCTCCTGGGATGACGGTAGGCAAACACGTTCCATTGGTGACAGAAAAGAAAATATGGAAGGGAGAGCATGTGGTTATCTTTGCCTTGGTAAGCTGGGAAGTGGCAGCAAAATATGAGGAGGCAGAGAATTTAGGGAAGAATAGGGAAGAATAGGGAATATAGGGAAGAGTGAAATGGCAGCAGCGGTAGTTTTGTTGGGCAAGAAAGAAGAGGACAAATTCACTAAAGAGAAGACTTGGGAAGGGTGTTTTGTAGGTTTTGCCACATTCTCAGCCATAGGATTGGAGAAGAGGCCTGAGCCTGGCATCCCACTCATCACATACTCCTTGATAATAAGGGGAGCAAAAGCAAAAGGGGGTGTGGGGTGGATATACCATGATGAATTCTTTCAGCAGAGAATGGCGACATATGGGGATGTAAGATGGGACACGAGACAACTAGACTTGTGGACAGACTACGTAACCAATCAGTCCATGGCAGAGGGAGAGTTGGGGAAGAAAGGTGCCATGCCACAGAGATTTTGCTGGGCCTACAATAGGGCTTTTTGCTCCTGGCCACAATGCCATTTCCGGCACGCACGTTCGAAATGTGGGGGATCACATCCAGCGAGCAGATTCAGGACGACATGGGTCCAGGGAGCCCAAGGATCTGGGGGGCAAGGGTCTGGTCAACAGTTTTTTCATGAAGGGCAGGGATATAAAGGACAGGCATGGAATAGAGGGGGGGCAAGGACATGCAAGTAGAGGGATTCAGAATCACTGATCAGCAAGGCCAGACATTAATCGGAGGGGGAGACCTTGATGGAGAAAAAGAAAAGAAGACAAGGGAGCAATTTAGAGAAGCTAGAACCCCCCTCAGGACAGAGGCATGGAAAGAATGGTTAGACAGATATCCAAATAGGAAAATGGCAGAAATTATTAAAAAAAAATTTTTGCACAGGCTTTTCGTTGCAGTGTGAGGGCCCAAGGCAAGTGAGAGAGGTGAACAATCTGGGTTCGGTAATATGGAGGAAAGAAAGGTTAAGACAAAACATAGAGAAGGAAAAGGCAGCAGGGAGAGTAGAGGGACCATATGATACCCCCCCATTGCAGAATATGAGGATTTCTCCATTGGGTTTGGTCCCCAAAAAACAGAAGGGGGGATACAGGGTGATTCATCACCTATCCTTCCCGGAAGGCAATTCGGTGAACGATTTTATCAGCGAGGAATATAGTAAAGTGACATATTCCACTTTGGAAGACGCAGTCTGGATCATCTGGGCAACTGTGGATGCATGGATGGCAAAGACAGACATAGAGTCCACTTTCAGATTACTTCCAGTTAGGAAAGAAGACTGGGGCCTGTTGGGGTTTAAACCTGGGGGACAGTACTATTTTGACAAAGCCATGCCCATGGGTTGTTCTATAGCATGTGCGACATTTGAAGCATTCAGCACATGTCTGCAGTGGATATTTCAAGAAAGAACTGGTTAAAAAACAGTTATTCATTATGTGGATGATTTCCTTTTTATAGGCAGCGGGAGAAGAGAGACAGAAAAAATGTTAGCCAGCTTTCAAGAGCTGTGTAAAGAACTAGGGGTTCCATTGGCACCAGAAAACAAGAAGGGCCCAGTAAGGTGTTAGAATTTCGGGGCATTGAGATAGATGCTCTGGGGGGAAATATTTTGGCTGCCTGACAAAAAAGTGGAAAAACTGAGGGAGCTGATTCAGATACATACCAGTAGAAGAAGAGTACAACTAAAACAGGTACAACAAGTATTGGGACATCTGAGCTTCACGTGCAGGGCTATTGGGCCAGGAAGGGCTTTCACCAAAAGGTTAGCAAGGGCTACAGCCGGGATGACCAGACCACACCATTGGGTAGACATGACAAAAGGAGTCAAGGATGATTTTAAAGTATGGGAGGAATTCCTCAAGGAATATAATGGATACTCTTTCTGGCAGGAGGAATGGGTGTATAACACAGACCTCTATCTTTACATAGATGCAGCGGGGCGCCTAGGCATGGGGGGCCATCTGAGGGGCAGATGGTTTGCAGAACTGTGGCCAAAAGACAGGGTGAGGGACGGTAAGGTAAAAGATGTAACATTGTTAGAGATCATGCCCATCTGGGCATGCACCCTGGTTTAGGAGGAAGAATTACAAAATCAAAAAGTGACATTTTGGTGTGACAATAGAGCAGTGGTAGAGGTCCTAAACAACAGGGGAACAAGGTCAGAAATGGTCATGCTAGTCTTGCGACTTTTGGTGCTAAAGGCCTTGCAGTTGAACATGTCATTCAGAGTGAAACACATAGAAGGGGTACACAATACCCTGGCTGACAGCCTTTCCTGTCTACAGCTGGATCATTTCTGGAGGCTGGCACCAACAACAGAGTACCAAAAAACACCCATACCAACGAACATCTGGGACATTGTAAAGAAGGAGCAGAACTGTTGTTTCTCAGTTCATGGGTACCACAGACTCTGAGGGCCTACGATGGGGCCTGGCGAGTGTTCCAAACATTCAGGGCAACACACCATATGGAGGTAAGTAGGCCACTCACAAAAGAACAATTGGAGAAGTTCACTGTAGAGCAATGGCAAAAAAGGGAACAGCCCACACCCTGGGCACATGGGGGTCTATTTGGGTGGATTAGTGCTATTTGCAGCCTAAAAGGATGGAAGGACCTAAAAACTGTCAATGTTCATTAGAAGAATGATGCAGGGATGGAGAGTTAAAACAAGGGGCTGTGGATAATAGAAGACCAATAGGGAACAGTAGTCATGAAACTAAAGGATATGTTACCGGCAATATGTCAGATCAAAGGCCGAGGCCCAGCTATTTCACATGATTTATGTTGTAGTCGTTTGCAGGGCCTTTAGAGGGAGTGAGAGAGGTAGGTCATGTCAGTAAACACAAGCAAGGGAGATTGAACAAAGATATGTTGGGGGATGAAGGAGATACAAATCATGATCAAGAGGTCAAAGATGGATCAAAGGGGGCAAGGTTGCACGGTAACACTAAAGAAACATGTGGAGGGTGCAGTGTGCCCAGTGAAAGCTTTGTGGGCTTTCGCCGCAGAGCATGGAAAAAGAACAGGGAGATTATTTGTGCATGGAGATGGAAAGAAGGTCACAAGTTGTCAAGTCACAGCCTTGCTCAAAAAAGGCATGCAATTCCTGGGGGAGGATCCAATTAATTACTCATCTCACTCCCTATGGATAGAGGCTGCTTCACAGTGGGCTGCAGCAGGTGAGACAGTGAATAATATTTTGGAGAAGGTGTGGTGGCGGTCTGCCAGTTATAAGAGATACATTCAAACACTGCAGTATGGAGACTAACGTATCACCTGTGTTTTGTTACAGATTTGGACCCACATGGGGGGGGCAGGGAGGCGTGATATAGTGAAAAAGGGAAGTTAAGACCATATATCAGATGTTTATTTTGCTTAAACCCTATAGGAAGAGGAAGGATTACAGAAATCTGGATCTGCGGCCACTCTTATATTTATTGGACAGAAAAAGGCTGGGGGAAAACAGCTTTACCAAGATGTGAAGCAATGTAGGTTGGTTTGGCGTGTCATCCAGGGCATGAGATGGGCACAACTGCTTCCTACCCTGAAAGA
The DNA here is from genome assembly GCA_016271365.2 of Neoceratodus forsteri. Taxonomy (NCBI): domain Eukaryota; kingdom Metazoa; phylum Chordata; order Ceratodontiformes; family Ceratodontidae; genus Neoceratodus; species Neoceratodus forsteri. The sequence goes on from JADMNL010000035.1 coordinate 49,389,503, forward strand.
TCTGAAGAAGCGATGACTCATTCCAGACCTAATTATTATACATCTAGGGGGTAATGACCTTGAGGGTAAGCCATGGGTGGACACATACTTGCAGATAAAAAGGGACCTAGAGACAATACAGCAGTGCTGGCCTAAGGTATGTCTTGCCTGATCGGATATGATCCCAAGAAGGGTTTGGAGACATGAGCACAGCCATAGAGCTGTGGATAGGGCCAGGAGAAAGATGAACAAAAGGGTAGGGACGCTGATAAAGAAAATGGGAGGACAGGTAGTTCTGCAGGGTGTGGAAGAGTGGGTAGAAGATTTCTACAGGTCAGATGGTGTGCATCTGTCAGATCTAGCCATAGACATGTTTAACACAGAAACTATGGGTTTTATAGAAGCATGGAGGAAGCACGAAAAACAGAAGTTAAAAAAAAGAGAGGGAGATTGGATATATGGATGCAAAAGAAATGCAATTGTGAGAAATATAATAATAAAGATGATGAAATGAAACATGGAATTATGATATATAAATAAATTAATTGCCAATCTGAGCACAACAAATAATGGTCTCTGTCTTTTTGTGAGGGAAAAGGGGGGAATCCGGGACAATGGGATGGGCAGAAAGGGGATCCAGTTTCAACCATACTTGTGTTTGACACCTTTGGCAATGTGGGACATGCATTTGAAGATTACTAGTTTGCTCATGGATGACCTCCCCTGCTCTATATAAGGGACTTCTGTTCTCTAGTTTTACAGAATCAGCCTTTTAGCCTCACTGAGTTTGCCAATAGCTAGCTTCTATGGAGCTTAGGAAGGCTGGGTCCAGCTTGGGAGCACCCCAACAGTCAAAAAGCAAGGGTTTTGGTAGCTGGTTTTGTAGGGTTTTGCCACAGGAAGCTATCATCTTTTTCCAGGGGGAGTTAAGAGCCATGTGATCAAAATATGTGTGAAAGGTTCCCCTCCCCCGGTTCCTACATCTCCAACAGAAGTTTTGAGTGAGAGTCTTTGTGACTTTATGAGCTGCAGGTGACCTGTACCAAAGATACATAATTTTTATTCTATATGAGGAGTGCTCTGCAGTCTGTACATGTTTTGTCAACAAGTTTTCAGCACTCTGACCACTGTGCCTCTGTATCCTGTCAAGACAGCAACTGTATAATGGCGATGACTAAAAATGGCACAAGAAAATCACGAGTGTCATGTCAGCCACTGGAGGTTGCCCCTCCCCCGAGTTGTGTCCTCCCCCTGAGTTAGCATATTTAGTAAGGGGATGGGGGTGTGTGAGGGTGATCACCATGTGCAGTCACACTGTATTCTGTGTGCCATTTTTGCACATCGCCATTATAGAGTCTCTATCTTGACGTGAAACCCTGTGCCTCATTAATTTGTATGGATAGCTGGGTTTTTAAGCAACAAATGGAAAAGTCTAGCACTGAATTGCTGTACTCTCAGAAATAGCCCAATATAGATATAACAAAATGTTATTGCACATACCGAGACCAGATCAACATTTCACTGTGCTACTCTCAGAGCTTTTTCAGTGTGTTTACACTGAGTTGTTTCTGATAACAGTTTGTGCAGCAATTCAATTCTATTGTAGGCTTCTCTGGTCATTGCTTGTTTACTGCTCTAGCCCAGAACATGAACATTAGTGGAGAGCTACTCTGGTTGGGACAGAGATATCTGGGTTTCCCATTTTGCCTCTCTTTCTGTGACTGGTCTGGGAGTTCTTTGAAAATGCTGTTGCAGATTTCACCCCATTTCCTCTCCTCTGTGGAAGTCAGCTCTGGATGTGGGACAGGGTGAGTTGCTATGGTTTGCTCAGCTTTGAAAGAAATAGGCAGTGGCATACCTGATTTGTAAATATCTCCAGAAGTCTCATTGGAGAAGCTGGAATTTGGCCCTCAAGATTTGAAATGTGTCAATCTGATTTTGCCATTCTAAGCAGGCCTCCTGCAGTCCAAATGCCCAACCTGTGCATGTTGGCCACGAAGGACCATGTGCTGTAGTCTGATTACAGGGTTGGTCCACAGAGGACAGAGGGATGGTATGGAGAACCTTGGTTTGATCAGGCTGCCTTGGGCTTGCAACATCTGTGGAGATCCCTTTACCATGGGAGGAACTGTAGTTGTGCCCCCTACAGCAGACACTTCCACACTTGTCCACATGGGGGCCTTAGGAGATGGGATCATCAAACATTCTGGAAACAGGACTCCTTAATATGCAAGTAGGTACCCCTGTAGCCATGGCAGTCCCCACCCACCACCCTCCAGTGTGTCCTCAATTTTTTCCACTGTATCTAGGGAGCTTGCACTTTCAAAAGAAATCTATCAGTCTGTATATTTTGGAAAATCATAGCCCAGGTATTTTGATGGGGAGGTGAGAGAAACAATGTAAGAGTTCAGGGGATTATATCAGTTTGAGTGTGACTATGCCTACCATGGAGACCATGAGGAACTTCCATCTGATAATTTCCAGTTTGAGCACGGACATTGGGGGGGGAGAGATTGACAAAGGCCACACTTTGATGTGTACAGAATGTCCAGATAAGTGATGCCCAATAGTGCCAATTTCATGCTCCTGGCTGTGAAATGGGCACTGGGTCAGGAGAGATGTAATCTCATTAGGGTTGAGTAAAATTAGAAAATTCCAGTTTCATGTAATGTTTTTCAAAATGATGCAACATTTTGTGGAATTTTCTGAAAGTTTGTAATTGGTCACTATAATTTGGTCAGTGTTACAGCTAGAGATCTGAGATTTGGCATTCACATTGACCTCTGTTCATGAATGGGTGGGTAATACATGCAGGAGGTATGTTACCTGCCCACAGAGTTCTGCACCTGTGGACAGGTGTTCCCTTTGCCGGCATTCACTACTGGACATCACATGTCTGTGGCTACAGCCCCTGGTGCACAAACACGTGGAGGCATTTCCACAGACTGGGCATGCATCCAAAGGGATGCCCACACCTGGTCCATGAATGGATCCTTGCACCTGCAGGGACATGAAGACAGTAGAGGGTGAGATGTGCACCACCAGCTCAGGGCAGGTGGGTGCCCAATTGGCGCCCCAACCATCCTTGATGATCCATGAGCCTGGGTGGCATGTGGTGGGGGTCTGCAGTGCCCCCATAGCAGCGCCGCTACCAGCAGTGGCATTCTTGGGAGGGGCACGTATCCCTTATGGCTGGATGTTACCCAGCATAAGGTGCACCCCTGGCACCCAGCTCTCTGCACCTTTGTTAATGGTGTGGAGTGCAGGCACAACCCCAATCTTCCCCACCCCCCGGCACATTGCTGTCCATGTGGCCAGAAGATCGGGTTCCAAGGGGCTGTGCACCCCAATTGTTGAATTCAGCACAGGGGCGCAGAGGGTGTGGAGTGGCTATGCACCAAAGTTATGCAGCACATAGCCCCTCTGCACAATAGTGCAGAGGGCCCAGTGTTTGGAAGAAGCTCTAATGACATGTCAAGTTGCATGACACTTGGATGAGGGACGGTGACATTTAAAGGCTCCAAATCTGGAAATGTATTGATCATATGAACATTTCTGGAAATATTTCTATGCTTACAACTCAGTCACCTTTAGAGCTACATAACAGAAAATTTATATTCATACTTTCATGGAAGAGTCATAAAAACTGCTAAATAGAGATGTAATTGGTTGTGTAAATTGTAACTTACAGGAGTTCAAAGTTCCACATTTTAATTATTTGTTAAATCGTGTGAACATTTTCAAAATAGTTGCATGTTTAAAGCTCCACTGCTATTGTAGGTATACACTAAACGTTTGCATGCATACCAAGGTAAATATGTCTGGAATTTAATCAAGCTGGATAAAGGTGGTTTAGTAGGTTAAAAGGTAATGTGGATGCTTTAAAAATTGCTAATTTGCAAAATCTGCTTAAAAATTCATGAACACATAATAGGTGATGCTATTAGCATTCCACTTGTGGAATTTAACTTTCACAAAATGCTAATCATCCCTGAATGACCTTACCTGCACTAGCATCAGGGCCCTGCAACACCTCTGCAAAAGTGATGCCCAGCATCATTCTCCATCATTACTAAAGATATCCAGCACTTCTGTTCTGTCACAATGGCCTAAGTCACAACTAGTTGTACAGCTTGCCACCACTTGTTCCCACTGTTCTCAAATAGTAAAAATATGTGTTGTTATCAACAAGGTTGTTAAAGAATCAGAAGTTGGCATTTTACATAAACAATGCTGCATGTATATGTACTTCCACAAGTCATTAAGACATTGAGTTTGGGTATAAGACAACTCGCTTCCGATGATTCGTGCCCGACACTTTCTCTCTCCCAAAAATACACTCCCTTATCAACTCACTCCCTCACAAACTCGTTCCTGTCAGTAAGCTCCTGCAAGTGTAATTCTCACGTGGTGTGGCATATACCTTTGATTATTGATGCCACTGATGATTTAATCAGACATTGCTACATTTTAATAAAGTTGCTCAGACTATGCTCCCTGTACTAAGTTATTAGCACTACCAAGTAATGACAGAAGCACAGCCCAATAGCAATTGCTGAACACTGACACAGCCCCACAGCAAGTGCTGAATATTGACACAGCCCAACAGCAAGTGCTGAACACTGATGCAGCCCAACAGCAAGTGCTGAACACTTACACAGCCCAGTAGCAAGTGCTAAACACTGACACAGCCCAACAGCAAGTGTTGAACACTGACACAGCCCAACAGCAAGTGCTGAACACTGACACAGCCCAACAGCAAGTGCTGAACACTGACACAGCCCAACAGCAAGTGCTGAACACTAACACAGCCCAACAGCAAGTGCTGAACACTGACACAGCCCAGTAGCAAGTGCTGAACACTAACACAGCCCAACAGCAAGTGCTGAACACTGACACAGCCCAACAGCAAGTGCTGAACACTGACAAAGCCCAACAGCAAGTGTTGAACACTGTCTGACCCTCACCCAAAGTATTGACAAAAGTACTCAGATTCCCAATTGCAAGTGTTAAACACTGACCCGCTCCCAAATTATGGTTTGACCAAAGCACTCAGATTCCAAATCACAAGTGGTGAACACTTACACGGCCACAAGCATGTACACAATCACTGACTGAGAAACCCAGAAACATAGAACTTCAGGTAAAATATTGTTGCTTGTGGGGTTTGTTTTACCTTCAGTTATATGCTGTGAGTTGTGAGTGACTGGGTTGGCTGTGAGCTGTGAATGAGCATGTTGGTTCTGCTGGTTCTGTGGGAATGAATTGTTTCTGCTGGTTCTGTGAGAGTAAATTGATTTTGCTGGTTCTGCAGGAGTGAATTGTTTCTGCTGTGAATGCAGGAGTGAATTGGTTGGGGATGGGTAGTTGTGGGACCGTAATGATGCAGAAGCATATTGTCAGGAGTGAGCTGTCCCGGAGTGAATCATCAGGAGGAATTGTCATGCTCCCAGTGAGTTCTAGCGGTCATCTGGCATATTGCAAGAATTCAGGCTAGTGCACATGGAGGTCCATGATCATGCTGCATGGTTCGTTACTCAAGATAATGACCTGACACTTGGTACCACTAAATTTTTACTATGGATCCTCCTATAAATGCTACCTTATTGATGCTTTACCCAGCCTTTACCTTCCTCTACTATGGCAGCTCAAGTATATTACTACAAAATAAATGGACATGACTTCGACAAAAGTATCTCAACATTCTACAATTTTACAAAAGCTCCTGAAATTCAACATTAATTTCTGATGTTATTATGAAAAATGTGTCTGCTTAAAACTTGGACAGCTTTGGAGCAAGAAAATGAGAGCTCTGTTTTTTCCATATTGTTTTTCTCCAGGATGGCAGCTTGTCTCTCAGTGATATACCTGATCATGAAAAACAAAAGATGGGAAATGGTTATATTCTTTTGTTGATCTTTTTTCTTTAGATGCACAAGATATTTGCAAAATAACAAGTTATGGGGGTAGGTGGGCCCTTTAAATCATCACACTTCAACAACATTAGTGATAATATTCTTTCTTGTTTTTTATTCTTCTTCTTCATTCCCCTATGTTTCGCTTTAATGTTGAACCTTACATATGTTTAGAAGTTTTTTTTAAATATTTATACACTTAATTTACCACATTTGTCTAGTAAACATACCATTACTGTGAAAACATATTGGCCTTTTTTCAAATGTTTTCTTTTCTTTTATTTTCTTAGAGGCCCTTGCTTGATTTACTCCAGTATAATATACAATAAGGATCAACACTAAACATAACATTTATGTATCAACAGATATAAGAATTTAAAAGAATTAAACCCCATGAACAAGCTCTTCCTTAGAATAAAACATAGGGGAACAAAGAATAAAAAGACAAGAAGGAATATTATCACTAATGTTGTTGAAATGTGATGATTTAAAGGGCCCCCTACCCCATAACTTGTTACTTTGTTAATATACCCTGATCAGGCTGAACCCAGCCAACATTCAGTTGGCTACTGGATATTTCTGCAACAGCCTTTTACCTCCGACCTCTCCTAGTGCAGGTGGTGCCTCTGTCAGACTCAAGCAGCTATAGCTTCCCCTGCTGCAGGAACAAGCTCCCTGGCTGAGCTGCAGGGTTCACTGTTTTGGTGTAACCTGTCACAAACACTCGCCAGCTGGGATGCACTTCCAAGCGACAAGTGTCCTGGCCATTGTCTGTCAACCTAAATGCATTCCTGGGCTTTCTTATGAATCTGGGTTATCAACATGGCAGCATGACCCTCTGCTGCAACCCCATGAGGTGGACTCAAAGCCTAATATTTAGGATCAATGAACCCAAGTTGGTGATATTCTGTTCTCTAGTTTTAAAGTTATAGGGACTTAAAATTCTGCAGTATAGAAACATAGAAGTTGATGACAGAGAAGGACCGCAAGGCCCATGCAATCTGCTCATTCTTTTTTCTACCTTATGAATGTGCCATAAGCCTTTGCTCTGTCAATGGCCTATCTATTCATACTCATCTGTATTGCTCCCTTGTGCCTATGCCATGCCTGTTAGCCCTGCACTGTATTCATATCCACCACTTCCTGAAGTAGGCCGTTCCATGCATCCACCACCCTTTCTGTGAAAAGAACTTCCTCACATTACCCTGTAATCGGCATCCCTCTATTCTCATGCTGTGTCCTCTTGTCCTGCCATTTTTCTTATATTGAAACATGTTTGACTCTTCCACCTTGTTAATGCCCTTAAGGTGTTTGAATGTTTCGATCATATCACCTCTCTCCTTCCTTTGTACTACGGTATATATAGTGAGCTCCGTTAATCTGTCCTCATATGTTTTCTGATGCAGTCCCTGCACCATTTTGGCTGCCCTTCCCTGGACTGCCTCAATTTGGTTAATGTCCTTGTGAAGGTATGGCTCCAGTACTGCACACAGTACTCCAGATGGGGCCTAACCAGTGTCTTGTAAAGAGGGATTATTACCTCCCTCTTCTGACTTGTGATACCTCCTACTAATATACCCCAAACATCCCCCTAGCCTTACCTACTGCTTTAGAGGTCTGCTTGGATGATTTCAGGTCATCTGTGATGATGTATACATAATTGTGAAATGTTATTTTAAAATTTCTGAATGTTTAGATGGTTACAACTCAATCTACTTTACAGTTGCAGATCTGCAACTTGGAACACTTCTGTATGGATCTTTGGAAAGTCCTCATATCAAATGGTGTGCAATTTGGATAAATATATTTTAAATTAGATGGAAATAATTTATCTGAAATCACAATTTTGACAAAATGGCAATTTTGACAAAGATTTTGCTGGCATAAGATACTTTTTGCCCTGCCCTTAATGGCATAATTTTGGGTTTTGTTAGAGTTCACCTTCAGACTTAAAAGCCTAGAGACATGATGCAAGTTATCCAGCAGCAGGTTGATGGCCAAAGGTGTGTCCCTAGTCAATATGTGAAGATTATCACACAGAGCATGCTCTTATACACTTGTTCATCTATTTCATGTCCTTGGATGCCACTGTGTTGTCTCAGAGAAATAACCAGGGGCTAAATGGACAGGACAAAAGCAAAGGTTAGAGGGCACCCTGGCAGATCTAAGAGTGTTGAGATTGTCAAGACACTTGCTTAAGGGAGGGATACAGATTACATATTCAGGACATGAAGATATCACTGAAGCCTGTGTGCCAGTGTTTTGGAGGAAGCAGCCCCACTCCACTGAGCTGAAAGCTTTTTCAAAATCTATATCAACTGCTGCAGCTGGAGTGGGGCTACCCACCTTTAAAAACAGGGTGGCCAGAGATCTCAGCTCATCTAAACCCAAGTTTGCTTTATTTTATAAATTCCACTTGTGAGGGGGTATAAAATCTGGTAGATATGTTTCAAGCTGGTTGGCAGGTGCGTTATCTAGCACTTCTCATCAGCATTGATAAGTGATATTGGGTGACAATGGGCAGGACTGATTGGATCCTTGTCCTTTTCAGAAAGGACAATTATTTCTGTCTCCCTCACAGTGGTGGCTGAGAACTTTGTGGCCTCCATGTATACCCTCTGAAAGATAAGATAGACCAGTTCAGATGTAATTTGGAGGAAGTATGAGGGGAGACCATCCTCTCCAGGGGCCTTGTACCAACTGAACTGGGAGAGAGCAGTTGCTAGTTCTGCCACTGAAAGAGTGGAATCTAGCATGTTTGCTGCCTTTTAGGTAAGTTTGGGTAGTGGTGTGCCTGTGGGGAAAGCAGTGATCTCCATGTCTGTGGGAGGGGTGAGAAAGGCATATAGATTTGTGAAATGAGCTCATTATTTTATCAACTCCATCTGGTTTACTAGTCATCTGTCCCTTGTTGTTTTTCATGGATGCAATGTACCTTTCTGCCTGATGCTGACAGAGGTGTAGGCTAACACCCTGCCAGCTATCTCAGAAGAGTGATACATTGTTCTGCCTTTTGGGTTAGCAGCTCATTTACCTTTACTCTGGTCCCTTACAGGCCTGTAGTTGCCACCTCAAGATCTGTGTCTTCAAGAGGGGTTTTGACTAGTGTCTCAAGCTATTTGAATCAGACCAGGAGGTCTGTATACTCATTTTTCCTGTCTCTATGATGACATGCAGCATAGGTCATAATCTGGCCTCAGATGTGAACCTTTTAAGCCTAACATAGAAACATAGAAGCTTATGGCAGAAAAAGACTGCAAGGCCCATCCAGTCTGCCCATTTCTTTTTCTGCCTTATGAATGTGCCATAGGCCTTTGCTCTGTCAATGGCCTATCTATTCATACTCATCTGTATTGCTCCCTTATGCCTATCCCATGCCTGTTTGAAGCCCTGCACTGTATTCATGCCCACCACTTCCTGAGGTAGGCCATTCCATGCATCCACCACCATTTCTGTGAAAAAGAACTTCCTCACATTACCCCTTAATCAGCCTCCCTCTAACATCATGCTGTGTTCTCTTGTCCTGCTATTTTTCTTATATTGAAAAATATTAGACTCTTCCACCTTGTTAATGCCCTTAAGGTATTTGAATGTTTCAAACATACCACCTCTCTCCCTCCTTTGCTCTAGGGTCTACATATTGAGTTCAGTTAATCTGTCCTCATAAGTTTTCTGATGCAGTCCCTGCACCATTTTGGTTACCCTTCTCTGGATTGCCTCAATTTGGTTAATGTCCTTATGAAGGTGTGGCCTCCAGTACTGCACACAGTACTCCAGATGGGGCCTAACCAGTGTCTTGTAAAGAGGGGATTATTACCTCCCTCTTCCGACTTGTGATACCCCTACTAATACACCCCAACATCCCTCTAACCTTACCTATAGCTTTAGAGGTCTGCTTGGATGATTTCAGGTCATCGGTGATGAAGATGCCCAAGTCCCTATCTTCCATTGTGACTGCCAGCAACTCCCCTCCCAGCCTATAGGTAGCTTCAGGGTTTCTCTTCCCTATATGCATGATCTTGCACTTCTTTGCGTTAAACCCCAGTTGCCACTCTTCCAACCATTTTGCCAGTTTATCCAGATCTCTTCTCATTCTGCCCACACCATCTGGATCATCTACTCTGTTGCAGATCTTGGTGTCATCTGCAAAAAGACAAACTTTACCCTCCAGTCCATCTGCAATGTCACTGATGAAGATATTGAAGAGGACTGGCCCCAGAACTGATCCCTGAGGTACCCCACTTGTGACTTACATCTCTTCTGACTGTATACTGTTTACCACCACTTTCTGTTTTCTGCCTGTCAACCAGTTTGCCACCCAGTTGACCAACGTCTGACCCACCCCTAGCCTACACAGCTTATTAATCAATCTTCTATGTGGAACAGTATCGAAAGCTTTGCTGAAATCAAGGTAGGCAACATTAAGTGCTCCCTCTTGGTCCACCACTCTGGTTACCCAGTGAAAGAAATCTACGAGATTAGTTTGACAGGACCTTCCTTTTGTAAACCCATGCTGTCTTGGATCTTGTGCTCTTTTGGATTCCAATTGTTGCACTATCCTTTCCTTAAGGAGTGTCTCCATAATCTTGCCAACTAAGCCTCCCAGAGTGTTGCTGTGGATGTGACCCCTGTATCATTTAACTTAAATATTCTGCTAAGACTTTCTTTGTGCAAGTTTGAAAGGTTGGGTCTGTCAGCATTAGAGGGTCCACCTTTGATGCCTGGGATTTAGATGTCACTGGGCTCCATATAAGGAACAGAGAGAGAGTTGTAGTCTGGCAAGTGCCAGTTCCCAATTTCTGTAGTAACCATCTTATATGCCATAAGAGGTGACCTTTGTCAAAGCTCCAGGCTACTGAAGGAATTGTGCATCATACAGTGATATGTGTAGTCACAGAAAGAGAGGTGCTACAGCCATCACACGTCCAGTAAGGCTTGCTCTTGCATTAGGGCCTTCAGAGCTTCTGCTGCTCTAGGGTGTGTTTTGGCCTTGCACAATCGGTAGTCCATATCAGGTGCAGGGGTTAGGTTGAAGTCTTCACCTAGCAGTACTGTAGTTGAGTGGAGTTACATGGAGAAACACAGGCAACACTGCACAGAATAGATATCTGAGATGTTGGGTATCATAAAAAAGGATTTATTCCATAAACAGTTAAAAACAGCAGCAGCAGCAGCAACAAAAGGTGCCCCTTATTCTTCAGGTGGAAGTTACTCTGGCTGAAAGCTGAAATACTGAACTTTAAAGCTACAAGAAAGACAGTCTTGCTTACAGCAGAGGGAGGTATACCTTAGTTTACATTTTACAATTGTTATTGCACTTTGGTTTGTAGCAGATTCATCAGAAAAGCTAATATTCTTCAGGTGGAGGCTACTTCTAACTGAAAGGTAAAATACTGAACTTTGAATTATCAGAAAAGACAGTTTTGCTCACAGCAGAGGGAGATATACCTTACTTTACAGTTTACAATTGTTATTATTCTTTTCAGTGAAGGGGTTTGCAATACTGCTTTGGAGATCGAGAGTTTAAACCAAGAGGGATTGGAATACTGTTTGCTGTGTCTGTCCTTGTGAACAGCTGACTTGTTTTGGGGCTGATTGCTTTCAGAGCACAAATCACCAGGCTGTATTGGGGCAGAGGAGGTTTATCGTGTCTGACTCAGCTGTTTGTTTTTTCTCTGGTTGATTAGCAGGATATTTTCTCTCTTAAATTGTTGTGTAGGTCATCTTGCTGACAAGAGGCTCAACACTCATTGTAGTAATGGGTCAGAACTTTTACCTGATTGTTTCATGAGGGCACAGTTTGGGCATGACCCCCCCTTCTCCACACCCCACTCACCGCTGATACCATTTTCTTTATACCGGGGTTCTGACATAATTTCCTCAGGAGAGCAGGGTGTATGCCACTGGCATATCCTTTCTAGCACACTGCACTGACAATATAAGCATACACATTATAATATATATATATATATATATAAAACATAATAATCACTGACAAAAATGAAAAAAAAAACATACAGGATAAACAGGAAGGTAGATAGACATGTGGGAGTAGTGCAATGTACTGGCTGTGGGGCAGTAGTCTTCCAGGAGTCTTTCTGGAGGTTGAGATGCTGCCCTATTTGCAGGCAACTCTCTACCCTGAGGGAGGAGGTTGCCCATATTCAGGCCACACTGGACAGTAGTAAGGGAACCTCCCTTGCCCAGGGAGCACCACAGCCACCACCACTACCTCAGAGATTGCAAAGAAGGTGCAGCAGTTGTACCACAGTGGACTCAGGGAGGGTTGAGGGTGGTGGAACAGAGGCACACCCAGTCAGTTGTACCACTCCACAATCCATACACCATTCTGATGGAGCATGGTCCCCCTATAGATGCAACCACAGAGGAGACTAAGGAGGTTGGGAACAACTGTCACAGGGGAGCCACACAGGAAGGAGGTAGAGGACACCACAGGGAAAGGAAGCAGCTACCTGTGGGGGATTCAGTCATTGGGGGATAGAACTGGGGAGGGGAGCAGGGAAAACTGAAGTAAGGTGTCTGCCTGGCACCATGGCTTAGAGGGACAGGAAGTGCATCCTCAGGATCACAAGAACAGCTGCGTGGGAGACTGAGCTGGACATCATTGTCCACCTAGGAATGAATGACTTGGCTCAACATGAGATTAGAGCAGTGCAGGAGGAGTCTGTGGAGTTGGTGAGGGGCCTAAGGCAAGTAGCACATACAGTATCCTTCTCAGAGGTGCTGCCTGTCTATGGCAAGTGTGAGGCGAAGGTACTCCACACCATGCAGTTCAATGGATGGTTGAAAAAATGGTGCAGAGCACAGGGTTTGGCTTCATTGGGGACTGGGGTTCCACCTAGAGGGATGCCAGCTTATACTGGCAGGATGGTCTGTATCTGTCCAGGAAGGGAACAAGTCTTCTGGGCGATCGGTTTAAATGCTTCATTGGCAAGCTTTTAAACTAGTTAAGGGGGGCAGCACTGATAAGCAGTAGGGAATTCCTAGCCTCCTGCAACAAAAGAGGGTACTAAATGAGGTAAAGACCATGGTAGAAAGGTCAATAGGGAGCAGGACAGGGGTGAATGAAGTAAGCAAAGTCAATAAGGACAGGGATGGTGCTACAAGAGGTAAAGCCATCTAACAATGGAGAGCAATGAGTACTAATGCCCATAGTCTGAGTAACAAGCTTCCTGAATTAGTTGTCTTGATGGAGGAGGAACGTCTGGATATTGTGACAGTCACAGAAACATGGTACACACAGAACCATGACTGGGATGTAAACATACCAGGATACACTATCTATAGGAGGGACAGGGAGGGTAAAAGAGGAGGAGGAGTAGCTCTCTACATAATGAAAGGAATCAAAGCAACAGAACAAAAAGGTAAACAGGGAGGAGAGGAAGCACTGTGGGTCAATTTGGAGACAGGCAATGGCAGCACAATCCGCACAAGGGTTGTATACAGACCCCCATCAGAGAGGGAGGACATGGAAAAGGAAATGATAGAAAGTATCCTTAGAATGGAAAAAAAAGGGGAGATATTGCTGATGGGGATCTGAATATGCCAGAAGTTAACTGAAGTGCATTTGCAGCAGCCACTTCTAAGAGTGGGGTCATTCTAGATGCCCTACAGGGGGCACACCTTAGACAACTAGTATTGGAACCCACTCGAGAGGGAGCAATGTTAGACCTGGTACTCTCAAATGGAGATGGTGAGAGGATCACAGATTTAGAAGTGGGTAACCATCTGGGAACTAGTGACCATTGAACAGTGTGGTTCACGATAAACACAGCAGTAGAGTCAAGCCATACAAAGGCAAAGGTACTGGACTTCAGGAGGGCTGACTTTGCCAGAATGGGTGAGGTCCTAAGGAATGCACTAGCAAATGGGCAGGAAGGAGGGGTGGAAGAACAATGGGGAATAATCAAAACTGCCATCACAGAGGCAATCTATGTGTGAAGCAAATAACCAAACCAAAATGATGTAAGAACCACTATGGTTCTTAAAGAAGGTGGCAGGGAAGATTAGGGAGAAAAAGAAAGCATTCAGGAAGTACAAGGAATCACAGAAGGAGCAGAACAGAGAATTGTATCAATTAAAGCAAAAGGAAGGAGGGAAGGCAGTCAGAGCAGCAAAGACCCAAACCGAGGAAAAGATAGCCAACTCAGTTAAGAAGGGGGATAAAACCTTATATAAGTAAGTAACAAAGAGCGAATGAAGACCAAAGGAGGGATAGTGAGGCTTAATAAAGGGGTGGAGGTGGACAGAGGGTGACTGTGAAAAGGCAGAGATACTAAACGAATATTTTTGCTCAGTATTTACAAATAAAGAGGGGGAGGTACCTAAAACAAACAATAGAAACACTGTGGATACAGAAGTTGATACCAGCCCATTCACAGAAGAAAGGGTTCTGAAAGAACTCTTAAAACTGAAGGTGGACAAAGCAATGGGGCCTGATGGGATTCATCCTAGAATTCTAAAAGAACAAAGGGTAGAACTAGTGACACCAGGGACTACCCTCTTTAACAAATCATGAAAGGATGGGGTGGTACCTGAGGACTGGAGGAAGACAGATGTTATTCCACTTCACAAAAGTGGGAGCAGGGCAGAAGCAGGAAACTACAGACCTGTTAGTTTAACCTCAGTGATTGGGAAGATGATGGAATCACTTCTGAAGGAAAGAACTGTTGAGTACCTAGATGCCAGAAGGGCACAGGACCCAAGGCAGCATGGATTCACAGCAGGAAGGTCTTGTCAGACGAATCTAATAGATTTCTTAGACTGGGTGACCAAAGTAATAGATCAAGGAGGGGCTGTGGACATGGTCTGCCTAGACTTTAGCAAGGCATTTGACGCAGTCCCACACAAAAGATTAATATACAAGCTGGCCAGCCTGGGAATGGGTCCCAGGATGGTAACCTGGGTAAAGAATTGGCTGGAGAATAGGACACAGAGGGTAATAGTAAACAGAGTCCACTCTGAAGAAAGGGGTGTTACTAGTGGGTACCGCAGGGTTCAGTGCTAGGACTGGTCCTCTTTAATGCCTTTATAAGTGACATTGCAGAGGGACTGAAGGAAAAGTATGTCTCTTTGCAGATGACACAAAGATCTGCAACAGAGTTGATACACAAGATGGGGTGGAAAGGATGAGAAGGGACTTGGCAAGGCTGGAGGAATGGTCAAATGTATGGCAGCTTAGAGTCAATGCTAAAAAGTGCAAAGTAATGCACTTGGGAAACAAAACGCAGGGGAAGAGTACACAATGAGGGGTGAGATACTGACAACAACAAAAATGGAAAGGGACCTGGGGGTAGTCATATCAGATGACCTAAAGCTGGGCAAGCAATGTGAGACGGCAGTAAGGAGGACTGGGGTGATACTGGGCTGCATAGGGAAAGGCATCACCAGTAGAAAACAGGAAGTTGTTATCCCTCTGTACAGACAGCTGGTGAAACCCAATCTGGAGTACTGCATGCAGTTCTGGAGACCCAATCTCCACAAAGACATAGACAGGATGGAGGCAGCCCAGAGAAGAGCAACTAAAATGGTGCAGGGTCTACACCAGAAGACATATGAAGAGAGTCTTAAGGAGCTTAATATGTATAGCCTCGAGGAAAGGAGGAAGAGGGGTGACATGATAGAAACTTTCAAGTACCTCAAGGGAATCAACAAAGTCCAAGAGGGCAGCATCTTTCAGAAAAGGAGGTGTACAAGAACAAGGGGCACAATTTGAAGATTGAGGGGGCAGCTCAGAGGCAATGTGAGGAAGTATTTTTTCATGAAGAGGGTTGTGGATGTGGGAACAACCTTCCTGAGGAGGTTGTGGAGTCAAAAGCTGGTGGATTTCAAGAATGCATGGGACTGGCATAAGGCAATTCTAGGGGGTGGGGGTAGGAAGAAGTAGGCTCTTGGCTAACTAGGATCTGCAGATTATCCATTAGGTTGGGGAATGGGCAGACTGGGTGGGCCAAGTGGTCCTTATCTGCCATCAAATTCTATGTTTCTATGTTTCTCCTGCCAAAGTTTTAAAGGATACTTCTGTTCATTCAAGCAGCAGTATACCATGAAATATTGGTGGAGAGAGGTGGGGTTCCTGTTGTTGCTGCTGTTTTTAATTGTTTATGGAATAAATCTTTTTAATGATACCCAGTGCCTCAGGTATCTATTCCGTGCTGTGCTGCCCAACATTTTCCACTTGATGTTCATTTATCACATCTGAGGCACTGGCTTAGTTCTATATTATTGCCTTTTACTCTGTACGTCTGTGTGGTCCTGTTTTGGGGATTATACACTCCCAAGTATTTTCTCTCCCTCTGGCATGTTAAGGTGGGCCCAACTTCCCTACTCATCTTGCACTATGGATTGCAGCAGTCTGAAAGGGATTTATGCAGTGAAATAGAGACCCCCACATTCTTTGTCCTGGAGAAGATATGTGCCATTGTACCCACCAACTCCCTTTTCAGCTTTTGATGCTCCTCAGTAAGCAGCTTAGTATCCTGCAAAAAGGTTATAGTAGTGTGCTGCTTTCTTAGGCCAAAACCTGCTTTCTATTACAGTAACTGGGGAATTAAGCCTGTGAACATTTCAACTAGTGCAGGTTACATAAGCCATCACGGCCCAGATGGTATCCCATAATATGGGCAACTCAAAATGATCGACTCAATTTGAGCTCCTGTGGGAATAACGACTGTGAAAGAATAGCAAGTTATTAAACAGTGAGGCAGTGACAGCTACATAAGGTTATGGGGCTTTGCTGGGCAAGCCAGTTTCCAGCTGCTCGTCTGGTGTGGCAGCTACAGTCACCACCTCTGACGCTGCTGGACCTGGGTTTTGGACTGGCTATGGGTTTGTTCTTTTTCTTGGGGAAGGGTTGTTTAATGTTTTTTTTTTTTACTTGATGAAGTTCTGTTACCCTTACTTTGCTCCCCCTGCCTGCAGGTTGACCTCCAACATTCTCCCTTCTGACTTGTGTCCACTCTTGAGTTGCATCCCTTGAGTTTCTCTCCTCCTGAAATGCACCCCTGGAGTTGATTATATTAATTTGGAGGGTGCGGGGGGCTCGGGGGCATAGTCCACTGTATAAAAAGTAAGTAAATATCACCCCCACTCAGAAACTTAGTAGCCGTCACTGTTATTTGTCTTTGTTGTAGTGCATATCACTGTTTTTGATTTTCGGTGATGTGCCATCGCTGTTATTGTAGTTGCCATTACGCAGTCTCTGAAATCACATAGAACCGGCGTAGATAGTGGATATGGATTAAAAATGGTGAATTTTTCTGTTCCTTCTGAGTATCACACCTGTTTCTTTCTGTTTACTTTCCAGAGAAAACTTTGGACTGGAAATCACGCCTGCAGGCCCTTCATCGGTAACAGTGCAAAAACGAGGTGCTTATTTTTTGGCATGCATTTCAATTCTATTGGCACTAACTCAGCAAGAATAAGTTTTATTGGCTATTATGACAATCTCCAATCACTTAGCAATCATGAACTTTTAGAAAGGTCACCATTTTGTGATTTTTTAAAATTAAATATACAACCTAAGATGGTATAGAATTTGACTGCTAATAAATGTAATTATGCTTACTCACAGATGTCAAACCAAAACTACAGCCATAACTAAGGGATTCAAACCAGTAAAATATGTAACTTTTAGTGGTCACACTTATATTAAGTATCTGTTTCAATGCAGCTGCAGGGTCGGTAATCATTAATTATATGCAACAGGTTTAATTACAATGTAATTATATGTTTGATGCATATAACTACATTGCAATTGCAGTGCAGTCACAGTACAGTTACATTGTAACTACAATGTAGTTAGGGAAACTTAAAGTGTTACCTGCAAGTGACTATTGTTTAGTGTTACTTGGCCACATACTGAAAAAAGAGCACAAAGTTCTGTATCATGCAAAGATACTTAGCAAATTAGCGGTAGTATGGTAGTTTATAAGTGGCTATATTCAGAGCTGGAGCAATCACATATGAATATAGCTTAATGACACAGAGCAACACAGTTATGTGAACAGCCCATCAGTGTTTAAGCACACTGCAGAGTGGCACACATTGGGAGCATGCAGAATGGCATGGACCAATCAACCATAGGTCATTACAAAATAAGAACACTGTGATATAATTTGCACATATAGTAATACAATTTCTTTGGACAAACTTTCTTAAGTATGCCACTGATAATTAAGCTACCATTACCCCAGAGGTTGACAGTGAGGTGGATGCCAGTGAGGAGGAATGGCTGGACTATTGTGGGCTCTGGAAGGGTGGGGATGGTGGGACAGAGCCACATTCCTCAACCGGTGCCACTACAAAATTCCTATGCCTGGTGGGGAGGGACTGCCAGTAGGAAACACCTGAAGTAGTGACCAAGGGGAATGTGGGGGCTCTCCATAGTGGAGACCCCAAGGAGTGTGGTAGAGGAACCCAAGAAGCAACTTCTGATAGGGGAATTCAACTGTGAGGTGGATAGATTTGGGAACAGGAAAGGGGGTAGTTTAGGTGCCTATTTGGTGCCATGGCCCAGAAGGATGGAAAGTGAATCCTGTGGATTGCTAGGGCAATAGGATGGAAGAGAGAACTGGATGTAATTGTTCACCTGGGAATGAAAGATCTGGATTGGGATAGGGCTGGGATAGTGTAGGGGGAGTTTAAGGAGCTGGGAAGGGATCTTAGACATGTAGCTCACTCAGTGACTATCACTGAGGTACTGCCTGTCTATGACAGGGGTGAGGAGAGGGGTCACTGCCCAAGAGCTTCAATTCATGGCTGAAGGAATAGTGCAGAGAGGAATAGTCCAGCTAAATTGGGGACTGGGGATTCACCAGAGAGAATAAGGGCCTATTCAGGGGTGATGGCCTGCATCCATCTGGGAGGGGAACTGCAGTCCACAGTGGATGGTTTAAATGTTAATTTGATGAACATTTAAACTAGCCAAGGGGGGTGGCAGAAGGAATTGGGGAGTCACAAATGCCCCCCGTTGAAGCAGAAAGTAAGGAGAACTCGAGGAGGAGGAACCTCTTTGCTAAATTAGTAAAGGAGCAGACTGGTAGAGATAATGGGAGAAAAGAACAGGTGCATTAAAAAGAGAGGTGGGAAGAAGGAAAGGCAAAAAGGAAAAAAGGGGGCAATAAGCAAAGTGGAATCAAAATCTGGAAGGCCATGTGTGCACGTGCTAGAAGTCTAGGAAATAAGATTCCTGACCTACAGGCCATCATGGCAGAGGCTGACCTGGATATTGTGGCCATTACTGAGTCATGGTGCACTGAGAACCGTGACTGGGATGCTGCCATACCGAGATATAATGTGTTCAGGAAGGACTGGATGGGAAGCCATGGAGATACAGGGAATACACGGAGAGCCAGAGGTACTGTGGTTCTCCCTGAAGATGGGGACTGGAGACACTCTTCACACTGCAGTGGTCTACAGAACTCCAGCACAGAGGTAGGAATTAGACAAGGTAGTGGTGGAAGCCATTTGCAAGATGGCAGAGTTGGGGGAGGTGCTGTTGATGGGGGACTTCAACCTGCCAGATTTGGATTGGAGACTGCCAGCAGTGGCTTCAGCTAGAAGCAGGGATATCTTGCACTCTCTGCAGGGGGCATTCCTTTTTTTTTTTATAATTAACTTTTTATTCAAGTTTATATTTCAAAATGCAGTTGTATCCTATGCCTTGAATCAGCTTTCCAGTACAATCAGAAATAAAACGAAAAACAAATCCTGGCTGGGTGCTGAACCCATGGATGATATCCCCTGAGTATGGAGTTCTGTCAGTGAGCCCCCGGCTGAGCAGAGATGAAGCCATGGTGATGGTGATCTGAGTCTCCGGTGGGGCAAAGGCCAGACCTTGGACCAGGTTGTCCTTCCGAATCTACCATGTGAGGTATCTTGTCAGAGACTCCATCATTTTTATGGGGTAAGACTGTGGATGTGTGGTTGGTGACCACTGTGTGCTGAGCATTCATTGGGTGATCCTCATCTGCAACAGTGCTAGAGGTACTATAACTACGGACGAGGCCATGAGGCCTAAACTCCGCAGTCTGAAATGAGCTTGTATACAAGTATTCTCCCTGATGAAGTGAGCCATATGGAGAATGTCATTCCTCATTGTTTTGTGGAAGAAAAGCCCTTGCCCTGGAGGTGTCTTGGAGGGCTCCTATGAAGAGGAGCTGTTGAGAGGGTTGAAGCTGTGACTTTTCCAGGTTCAGCAGAACCCCGATGGAGGTGAAGAACTGAGATGTCGGGGAGACTGCTTCCTGTGGGAGAATTCAAGAATACATGGGACAGACATAAGGTAATTCTTGTGGGGGGGGGTAAGAAGAAATATGCTGTTGGTTAACTAGGATCTGCAGCTTATACTGTAGGTAGGGAAATGGGCAGACTAGGTGGGCCAAGCGGTCCTTATCTGCCGTCAAAGTCTATGTTTCTATGTTTCTATGTTTCTATGAACAAACTAATGAATCTTCTAACAAGTAAGGTTTTAAAAGAAGAACAAAGAGGGCAGGATTCACAAAGAAGATGCACCTGGCACATCTCAGATGTGCTGATCTCAAGCATTGGCATTCTCAGAGGGATGCACCGTGCCAAGCACCAAACACAACACCACTGTGAATCACCACAGGACACAACAGCGCAACCGCAGATGCACCAGCACATCAAGAGATGCTCCAGGGTAGGCAGGCAGTCCTGCAGCCACACAGGGAAGCCAGCAGAACAACTGGAGCAAAACAGCAGGGCAAGAGGAGCAACCACAGAGCTGTCACAAACAGACCCATGGACACAAGTGTAGAGGAAAGCATGTTTATAAAATGTAATTGCCATATAAACTGTACAAATCAAATGCCAGAAAAGGAACAACATCCACAGATGGGGAAGGGGGGTCAGGGATGGGTAGGAGGACAGGAAAGGGACAGAAACAAGGGAGAGGCTAGAGCAACTATTTACACAGGAAGGCCCCCTGATATTGACAGGGGGACACTAGTGGTACCGTGCCCTGCCACGCAGCACCCTGGCATGGCCTGGAAGGTGCATCACAACACCCCGTGGGGCAGCTGACAGGCGCCAGTCAGTGTAAGAGGGCGCAGGGCCGCCTGGATGGCCATATGGATCCTCTGGTCTGCATCCACTGGCACAGCACCACATGTAGCAGCATGGTGATCAAGGACACCTGTAGAAAACAACAGAAGGAACACATGCTGACGGCCAGAACGTGGAACACAACACCACCCACCACAGACGGCACAACATCAGAAAGACTGCAATCATGCAAAGTGGTACTCACCGGCCCCTGGAGGGACACCAGGCCTGGCCCCCATGTATCAACAATGATGCTCCTCAGCTGCATCCACAGCATGCTGCCAGGCCCCTGGACCTGAAATACACAACTAACAGCACCATGAGTGAACACTGCCACAGTGCAGGATGCACGTCCCTAAACACGCCCTCCGCCGGCACGTGGCCATGCAGCAGACAGTGATGCCTGTGTTTGAAGCACCTGATGTAAGCAGGCACACACAGCCATGCCCTGTCCTTCCTAGCACCAGCAATGCAGCACAAGAGCACCATGGGGGCAATGATAGACACACCGAGCATGTGCCACAGAAGGATGCAGTCGAAGAACACCTACCTGGACTTGGCAGTGAACCCTTGCAAACATGGTGCCATACCCATGCAAGCCTCTCTGGGTCCCACCACTGGAGGTCACCATAGCGATGCCTGCACTGCTTTCCTGTGCGTGACATGCCAGTACGCCACATGATCTGTGAAGCCATGGTGGCCCACACCCTGGCCCTGGGCACATAGAGGTCCTCCTGTCCAAACAGCTGGCCCTCCACAGCCATGAACTGTGCCACTAGATGCACAGCTCCAAATGTGACCAGTTCATGGCCTTAGGCACCATTTTCCAAGCTCCAGGCATCCTTCACTGTGTACATACTGTGGCAGGTGGAAACAGGGAATGCACTGTCTACTGACTGTTATGCGCCATGTGAAACAGTGATATACATGCAGCACACTGCACACTGAACGTGTTGCGTGATTGGCCGCTGCCAATGGACCCATGCATGCACACACCACCATGCTATGAAGCTGCACAGCATGGACACGGTTGCACATGCGCAGTGCACGTGTGGGCACCATGTTGTGCATGGCATATACCAGTAATGTGTACCATGCATAGTGCGCAATCCGTAGGGAGGGATGGACAATGCAGCATAGGTGGCACATTGTGGGACATGCTGCATGATACAGTATACAGCACTGCGATCGTCAGGCATGCTATGGCGCACCGGACCATGTCAGAACGGTGCACAACGGAAGATGAGCCGTATTACACATAAACCACACATGAACAGGGGATGTGCCATGTGCACTGCCCCAAGCCATGCAGATGTACCACCAGACTATGCATGAGCTGGGAATGCATGGTACTGTGGTTGGCACATCACACAGATGCTCCGTGCAAAGTGAGATGAGCTGGAAGCAATTATGCTTTTCAGAGAGAATGTGCCTCAAGCAGCCTCGTCAACCATACATGGGTATCTCAGACGATTAGCATCTCATTAACAGGTGCTCAGGCCTCATTTGCATGACCTGAGCCATAAATGCTCCCAATTCAGTAGGTTGAGTCCAGAGTACTAAGAGGACTCAGTGCCTACAGGGTGAGATTACTGTCACATTCACAGGGCTACAGCACACACTGGTGTACCTACATTGGAGCGTGCACAGCTGATGGTGCCACAGTACACCGCATGTGGGACCAGACTACCATCAGTTGGCCCTCATGGCAATACATGATGTACAACTGCAGGGATGTATCCATGGGGTGACATTGGACTGGTCCCTGCCGAGGCCACAGCGGAAGACCGTGTCACTGGGGTACACACAGCACTGCACGTTCCAGGCACCGCTGCACAACTGTGGCATGGTTGGCATTGCGCTGCTGTGGTGTAATGGGGGGGGTTTCAATGTGTACAGAGGATCACATAAAGTACACAGGGACACAGAGATGGTAAGGATGGCTGGGGGTGGACTGCACTGTGAGGTACATGCAGCGCCATGACACATCTATGTACGTCGCACTGTGCAACACCTGTGCAGGTACAGTGTCACCACTGCCAGCACAGACACTGCTGCCATGCAAACACTGCATGCCACCACATAGCAGTCCCCCTCCACCCTGCAGCCAACACAGTGGTGGCACCGAGGTATGATGGTGCACCATGGTGGTGGAACACACAGTGCTTGGGTATTGGGACACACCCACAGCAGATGGGTCAGTGTCAAACACCCTGTGGTAGCTACACGTTACCCCAACCACATCCTGGGTGCCATGTGTGGTGTGTGTGCTATCCCACATGGACCGCACACCATGGTGCATGTTCACCGCTGCTTGGCATCCCACATGCGGACCCGGCACAGGTCACCTGCACCATAGACCATGGTGAGCCTGCAAACAGTGGTAGATTGGTGTGGGTCTGTGTGTACACATGGGTGGGTCTGACTCAAGGTTGCTTCTCCACACAGTGTTTTGAATATTTGAGGAATCAGGTGCCGCCGCCAGGCGGCGACCAATCTTCATGCAGGATAAGGAGAGGGCACTCATTGAGGCATGCCATCTATACCTGGATGTACTCACTGGCAGGGTTGGCAGCAGTATGGCACATGCAGAGGGCTTGGAAGAAGTGGCCTGGCACTTGAACATGGCTGCACCATACAACCGCACAGTGCAGGAGTGGAGGAAGCATTGGAATGATGGCCAATGGAGGGCCAAGGAGAGGGTGGCCAACATCCTGGCCTTTCTGCTGCAGGCAGGGGATGCACCCAGCTCGGTGGCACAGCTCAGCCCCAATGAGGCCCTCCTGGCTGCCAGTATGTCAGGGATGTCCATACATGGCGCCCCTGGGGGAAGCCCATCACAGCATGGTGAGTAGCTGTGCACCCTGTCTGCACCCGCCATGGACAGACGTGCATACCCAGTGGTGTGTGACTGATTGTGCAGTATGCCATGTGCATCCTGTGCATTAACCATGGCTCCCTTTCTCTCTTCCACAGCTCCATCATGACTCCATGGCTTGGTCATGGCCGACTGCGCAGCTCCCATAGGCAATGATGCGGGCCCACCCCATGGGGCTGTTGACACTGACATGGGCGTGTCCACACCTGCGATGTCCATGCTCCACACACCACTGGTCATGGTACCTGTGGTGGAGGGCCCTGCGGAGCACTCCACCAGTGATGGCAGCACTACAGGTGGGTACATCTCATGGTTGGGGGGCCTGGCTGGGTTGTTTGATGGTGACCCAGATGAGGCAGTGGACATAGTGGATGCACTCACTATGCTTGCCAGTGACCTGCAGGGTGAGGGCATTTGCACTGATGCATGTTCCACCATCAGCAGCGCCACTGCCATGGGCAACTGCAGTGCACATGCTCTCTGTGCATAGGAGCCTGGGTGCCAACGATGTTCCCACCGTACTGGACACCGGTACAGGAGTGGCATGAATGCCTAGGGCTGTGTGTGCCATGCCCCCTGCACCCCTGCCCAGCACAGTGCTAGCAGAGTCAGTGGCATCCAGGCAGAGCACCAGTAAGCATGCACCCGCTACAGTGGGCCCACTGGATGACATACATGGAAAGCAGGTACCTGTGCCCAGCCAAGATACGCACACAGCACAACCTGACAGGGTGCATCCACTGCACATGGATGATCCTGGTGAGGCCGAACATTCACCAGTTCATTGGCACCACCCCTGTGCTGCTTCACCTGCTGATGACATGGGTGTCTACCTTGACCTGTTGCGAGCAACTGTGGACAGTCAGGAGGCACTCCGAGTGGAGTTCCGGAGCCACCAGGCCATCATGGTCCAGGTGCATGAGTCCAAGGTGGCGTGGCATGCTCCGTTGCTGGCTGAGACGCGCCTCATGTGGGTGGGCATGACCACAGACATGGAGCAGATCGCAGCTGCTGTGAAGGCAGTGGCTGCTTTCACAGCATGCCGTGGACAGTGTGCATCGAGTCGGATGCCCAGGAGCACGTCCTGGACACCCAGATGGTGGGGCCTGGTGGGGCCCCCTTGCAGCTGACTCTGTTGCCACTGGGATCCACCCCCACCAGCCATGGCTCAGCTAGGGGTCATGGAACAGCCACCCCAATGACCACCCTTTCACGGTCTCAGTGCAGCACCCCTGAGGTGTCCCGGTGGTGTCACCCCTATCACCAGCAGCCATGGTAGAGGTCACCCGTATGTCTGTGGTGGTCATATGGTGGCCCCTGTGATGTCCATGCCCAGGGGCCTGTGGTGGTGGGTAGCATGGTCATGCATACTGGCTGCCCTATGGGTGGTGCCAGTGCTACTGTGTGTGGTAGTCTCCAGCCACATGGTTGCCCTTTCACCCCCCCCGTGTCTCCTGTGCATGTGCACCAGTGTGTTTGTGTGCACTGCAGTTCTGCCATTTATCATGGGAATTATAAGTTTGTTACGGTGCATGCAGTGCCTGTGTGCCAGCCACAGTGCACACTGACCCGTGATGGTGTTGGCGTGGCCTCTGTGGTTCTGGTGTGGTGCATGTGTGGTGCCTTTGTATGAGTGTGTCTGTCCCTCACCGTGTGCATGCGCCTGCATGTGCTCCCCAGTGTGGCATATGGTGCCTGCCATTCTTCTGCCATGCTGTCCCTACACTGTGGTGCCCACACCTGCACATGTACCAACCAGCATACTCACCTGCATGTCCCAAAATGTTCCTCCACCACTCAGGTGTGGTATGCCTGTGCCTTAGCCACCAGCCTGAGATCCCTGCACCCACGTCTGCCGTCAGCTCCATGTTCCTCTGGGTGTGTCCCTGCTGTGCCCTCCCCCTTATCCTCCCCAGAACTGTTGCCTTCGCTGGCCTCGGCAGGTATCCCATGGTCTTGGGCCATGTTGTGTAGCATACAACAGGCCAGAAATATGCCACAGGTCTTCACAGGGCTGTACTGTAGGGCACGGCCTAACCGGCACAGGCACCAGAATCACATCTTCAGTATGCTGAAGACACGCTTATTGAGGTCGCATGTCATGATGTGTACCTCATTGTAGCGTTCTTCTGCCATTGTTCTGGGTCATTGGATGGGGTGAGGAGCCAGGGACACAATGGGTATGCAGCATCACCTGTGGGGTTAGATGTGTCTCCATTAGTACATGGTGTTACGCTGAGGCGTGTGACCCGACCCCATCCCGCCCTGTGCTGTGCGCCCCTGTCCTGCCCCCCGCCCATGCAGCCACATGCCTGGCAGTCTTGCATACCCTGCTCCAGCTGCCCCTGCCTGCCCCATCCATCCTGTGGTGCACATCAGTCTCATGCCACCCTGCATCTGCCCCATCACCCTTCCACATCCCTGCTGACCCAGTGCACTCATGCCTGCAGCCTCCCACCCACGGCCCGCCCCAGGTGTCCTGAACATGGTGCCCCTCTGGGCGCTGGCTCCCATCACATGTACCTAACAGGTGTCTAGTTTGGATGTCCCCAGCCTCAAACCTTGCTCAGAGTGCTGACTTGTGCCATATGTATGCATCATGTGCGCTCATATGCATCATGTGCACTCATAGAAACATAGAAACATAGAATTTGACCGCAGATAAGGACCGCTTGGCCCACCCAGTCTGCCCATTTCCCTGCCTACTGGATAAGCTGCAGATCCTAGTTAACCAGCAGCCTCCTAGGGTGTGTGGCGCAGACATTGGTGATGCGCCCCGTGGCATCACACACCACCTGGCAGTTCACTGAATGGTACCCCTTCTGTATCACGTATGTGATGCCCTCCTCACCAGGTGGTGCACGGATTTGCTACATGGGTGCATTCAATGGCCCCATGACACCTAGCATGTGTGCCATCCTGTGGAACCCCTCCATAGCTTCTATCTGCTCTGCCTGCATGCTGGGGAATCTGATGTATTCCAAAGCATGCGGAAGCAATGCAGTGAGGAACTGTGTGAGGAGGCGGGGCATTGAGGCCTGTGATATGCCAGTGGTGTCCCCTGTAGGCCTCTGGAAGTTTCCCCTGGTGAGCAGGTACATGACTGTTGTCACCTTGGTCTCCACCGAGATGGCATGTCCTTGTGTAGGGGGTGCCTGCATCACATCATGGCACAGCTCACATAGCTGCCTCAGCATGGCCCTGTTGATGCAGTATCATTCGATTGCCTCCACCTCTATCAGCTGCTCGAATTACAGCCAGGTGCAGTACCGCCATGGAGCTGGACACCTATGGTTACTTCCGGCACCCTGCCTCCTCCTCCTCATTATGGCACCAGCAATGGCGACTGCTGCTGGGTTCATCCCCTCTGTTGCTGTGGCCCTATGGTGTAGCTTGCTGTCTGCGCCTCTCCCTCTGTTTTGACTTCCCCTCTGTGTCTGTCCTGCTGTCGTTGTTCCATTGATGGCCTGCCGGTGGGCTGGACTTATGACTCCTTCTTTTATATTTATCTTTCTGTGGCACATCTTGGTTTTGCACTGAAGTTGCTCCATTGCAGCACCTTGATTGTGCTCTGTGAAAAGGGATGTGCAGTGTATGCATGGGTACGCCCCCTGTACATGCACCACATGTCATTACGTTGCACCTATGGAGCATGTCTTTCAGTGCAGGGCATCTTATTTGCACTGGCGCTTTCCCCCTGTACCTGAATCACCATCCGGTACATTTCTGACTTGTGCCGATACCTCTGAGTTGTACCATATTACCATTACATTCAAACATGTTAAGAAATTTAGACATTCTTTTAATTTTAACAGTTCATCAATATCACATCGAAACAAGACAATTGATCTACTTTGGTTGAGAATCTGGGATTCAGCAAGCACTGTGATGTGACAGCAGGGCACCTGGCCCAGTGTAAACCATGGATTATTGGCTAGATCCTAATACCATTGAAATTACTCCACTCAGATACCTAAGTTTTTGCAAAGTTGCATCTTCAAGTATCTGTGTACCTGTACTATACACAACAGATTGGGTTGAAGGAAACACAATTGCACATATCCCAATAATGCAAAGCATCATGGGAAACATAAACAAATCCCCATGAGAGAATTTAGACTGGCTCTACTTTAAGCAGAATTGCATGGTGCCAGAACCCTCACAGTGCAATCAGCAAAGGCTAAGAACAGCAGGTACACACAGTATTTCATCCACATTTGGACTCATCAGTGTGCCATATCTGTGTCTAAGCCAGGGAGAGGGATCCAGCCACTCCTTAAGGGGAATGCTATTTTTTTGAGTCTAGAGGACCCCAAAATAGAGAAGGAAAGGAACTCCAAAAGAACCCCAGAGTAAATGCCCTGAGTCATGGGTTGTCCTGGAGGATATTGGCCATACAGCCAAGTTTGGGTTGAATCTTCCAGTGACTGCAGTGGCCAGGGCTATCTACTCCTGTCTCCATATATTGCAGTTGCTTATCTAAATGATGCAGGTTTCGAGCTGGAGGGTAGAAGCTTGCAATACTTAGAGTTGAAGAAAGAGACCCATATTTCCTGAAACCAGTGAGACCTTATTTTGTGCATTGAACATCACGCTTTCAAAACGTTAGCTTTACCCATTTCTTCTAGCCATTCTTGTGTGAAGGGGGGATTAGGGCTTCTCCAATGTCACAATAGTATTCTCGTAGCTGTTATCAGGGCCCCGAGAAGCCAGCATCTGTGTGACTGGGAGAGATTTTCTCCACTGGGTGGCTACTCTGGCCTATTCCTAGCATCAAAGGGGGGGTAGACTGATCTTCTGGCCTAGGACTTCTCCGCACATTGTTTCTATCCCCTGCCAATAGCCTTTGATGCACATACAGTGCCACATTATGTGGGTAATATCCCCTCCTTTCAATTTACATCTCTGGCACACATCACTAGGGATGAGTTCCCATATCAACAGTTGTGTAGGTGTTCTGTACCACCCATGCATTACTTTCAGTTGGAGAAACCTGTTTTGTATCCTTAACTGATTCTTGTAGCTCCCCCCACCTGCTGTCCCACTTCTCCCTGGTGATTTCTGTCTGGAGTTCTTCTGACCATTTGTGCCTGGTCCTAACTGATTCATCAGGGCCTAAGTCCACTAAGCAGGCATATATGTCACTGCTTCTGGCATGCTTGTCCCCTTTGGAACATAGGAGAGATTTGTGTCTAGTCAAACTCTGTCCTAATAGTCCCTGTGTGGCATGTCAAAACTGTAAGTATCTCCAGTGCTGCTGACTGGGGATGCCAAATTTTTCTTTTATCTATTAGAAGCTAAGAAGGGAGTTAGTGGACTTATCCATAATATCCGAGAGAAAACAAATCCCTGCTGCCTTCCAGGAATAACATTTAATTGTTCCCCCCCCCATCAAGAGGCCAGGGCTATCTCATAAAGGAAAGTATTTAGCCTTCTCAAGTGCCCATTTGACAAGCTGCAAAGTTTTATTATTTATTTATTATTTTATGTATTTAACCAGGTGAGACACACTAAGCTGAAAGCTTTTTTACAGGTGCAACCTGGGAGCACAGGGAAGTTAAGTGACTTGCCTCAGGGTCACACAGTATGCAAGTGGAAGTTGTGGGATTCAAACCCCATTTTGGTCTGCTGGATGTCACCAGATTTGCAGCTCAGAGCCTTAAACCACTGTGCTATACTGCCTCCAAAGTTTATGCCAGACTCGAAATGTATGTTTGCTTGTGGGGGGGCAGGACTGTGTGCTTGAGAGGGGGAAGGAAAAGCACCACTTCTGTTAGGGCCCTGTCAGCTACCTGTGCCTCGCCAGCAGCCCACATAGGAGATTTATTACCATGGACCTTGGGCGCCATGTCTCCCAGCTGCACCAAGGTGTGTGCCATGATGCAGAGGTGAAAATCTAGAAGTTTGACGCCTCTTTTACGGAGGTCTCCTTTTAGTTTCCCCATATGATATCCTATCAGGGCCTCCATTCCAGAAGCAAGACCTGATTTTGGTTTGCTCCAGATCTAATAGCTTCTTGTCACTGCGAATGGGGAGGTGGTCTAAGACATACTGCATTTCGGGTGCAGCCATCATCTTGAAAACCTGCGCTCTACCCCAATGAGAGAGGAGCAGCAACCCCCATCTCTGACAGTCTGTCTCTCTCCTCAAGCACCAGGATCAGGTTAATTTTCCCCAGGTGTGAAATGACCCACTGGAATTTAATGCCTATGTACGCCAAAGTCTTCTGTATTGGCTGCATACCCCAGGGATAGCCTAACAGTTTTTCCACTACTTCATGAGATGCTAGAAATTGAGATTTGGATGTGTTTAGTTTGTAGCCGGATAGATGACTATAACAGTCAATGGTGGTTAGCAGTCAGGGTGCAGATTTCACTGGGTCAGTGATCATTAGTAGGATGCCATCTGTGTATGCCAGCATTTTATGTTCCCCTCCCCATGACACTCCCTTAATCTCCCTGGCTTGACTAATAGTCTGCAGCAGTGGCTCTAGGCCTAATATAAACAGTAGCGGGGAGAGCAGGCATCCTTGTCGGTGCCCCTATGAAGCTGGAAGGATGGGAAGTTTTATCATTTATGAAGAGTTCTGCAGAGGCCTTGATGTAAATAACCTGTACCAACCCTCTAAACACGGGACCAATGTTAAAAGCCTTTACAGCTGCTAGGAAGAATTTCCATTCTGCCCTGTCGAATGCCTTTTCGGCATCCAAAGACAGAAGTATTGAGGGGGTTTTCACCTGCTTGACCTTCCAGTTTAAGTTTATCAGCCTTCTTGCATTGTTGATGCCTTGCCTACATGGAACACAACCCACCCAATCCCCTTCAATTAGCTTTGCAATAAAGGCTTTCAGTCTAGTTGCTCATAGCTTAGCTAACACCTGACAGTCAGAGGGGATCAAGGAATTGGGTCTGTAATGACCACACAGTGCGGGATCTTTCACAGGTTTAGAGAGCAAGGATATTCTAACAGTCCATATGGATCCAGGTAGGTTTCCTGTGGTCTTGGAGTCAACTAAGGCATCATGTAGGGGTTCTACCGACTGAAAGTCTTGATAAAATCAGCTGGCAGTCCATCTCCCCCTGTGGCCTTTCCATTTGGCATTTATTTTAGA
Organism: Neoceratodus forsteri; assembly: GCA_016271365.2. Lineage (NCBI taxonomy): Eukaryota > Metazoa > Chordata > Ceratodontiformes > Ceratodontidae > Neoceratodus > Neoceratodus forsteri. Next base: position 49,420,474 of record JADMNL010000035.1, read on the forward strand.
GCTAGAATCACCTCTGCCTTTTCCACTGGCCTATCTAACCACTGTAATTGTTCCTGTGAGAGTTTTGGCAGCTGCAGTTTCTCCAGAAACTGCTGAATGTCTGTGTGGACGGGTGTACCTCACTTGTGTACAGTTTCTCATAGAAGGCCCTAAATTCCCCGTTGTTTTCCCCTTCATTCCTGGTCAGCTGCCCATCTCTCTTTTTAATAGATAGATTCCATGACTGCTCCTGTCTCTTTTTTAATTGAAAGACTAGAAGTCTTCCAGGTTTCTCTCTGGATTCCCAGAAGATTTGTCTAAGCTAGAATAGGGCATATGCTGCCTTCTTGTGGTGGAAGGTACTAATTTTATATCTTAGGCCTGTTATCTCAGCTAGTAGACTTTGTGGGGGAGGAAGCTATCCATAAACTTTTTCATCTCTTTTAGTTCAGATAGGGAGTCTGCTAACTCTCCTCATTGTTCTTTTTTCATATACGCTGAATGGCTGATACATCTAACCCTGATAGGTACCGTTATGCTTTGCCAAGATTCACTATGCCAACACTGACCTACCCAGGCAGTATTGCCTGACAGTTCAGTATCCAGATAGTGGGTATCCCGGCATGAGAAAACCCAACAGACATTTACAGGGGTAAGGCAGTGGATGAGACAGCTTGCTACCTTATCCCTTTTGATCGGATCCAAATACTGGTGGAATCGGGAAGCTGGCAGAGCTGCCTCAGTGGTGCTGAGGACTAAACCACTGACAGCTCGGTCATGGTGCTCTGGGAGGCACAGATTCTATCTCATGCAGTGTCTTGCAACATTTTAAAATTTTAACCCTCGTGACAAATTTTTTGTAACTCCAAGGTCCACTCCCCCTCAGAGTTAGTTATTTTAATTATGGCAGGAGTGGAGATCTGAGCCCCCACACGGGGGATTGGGACGGTGAAGACCCCTGATTTGCCTCTTGTATTTTTCAATCAGATTCCCTTAATAGTATTTTTGGGCATCTGCTTGATTCGGGAGTATGCATTTCGGGCCAGTGGGGTTGGTATGTCGAGACTCAGGATGCTGAGTTTAGAGATACCATAGTATATCCCCCTGATATATGCGTTAAGGGAATCCCAGCTAGTATCAGCTGAGATATCCCCCACCTTGTTCATTTCCAGGAAGGTTTTTATGTCCTCCTTCAGGTTTGCACAGAAAGCCTAATCATTCAGGGTGAAGACATTAAATCTCCAGGTCCCTCTTCTTATGTTTTCTGTTTCCTCCCAGTGATGGTTGCCAGGTAAAGATTACTGGTGCATGATCTCTCTAGAGATTACTATTGCCCCAGTCGTGGCCTCTAGTATGTTTTTTACCCAGCTGCCTGGCAGCAGCCACATGTCACTTCTGGAAAAGGATTCATGGGGGTTGGAGAAGAAGGAATAATCCCTTTTGTTGGGATGTATTAACCTCCAGATATCCATCAGGCCCAGATCTGTAGTGAAATAACGTAGGGCCTCTGTATCTGCCTGGGATAGACTTATTGGCAGTTTGCTTTTATCTAGGATTAGGTCCATCTGGCAGTTCATGTCCCCACCTACAATTAGCTCCCCTGACTGAACTTCTACAATTCTTTGAGACAGTTCTCTGATGAAGACAGTTCCTGCAGAGTTAGGGCCATTTACATTGCAAGGGTGACTTCCTGGTTCCAGAGAGACCCTCCACTATGACAAAACACCCCTCTGGATTCATAAATTCTTTTTTCAGAAGGAATGGTGTGTCCCAGCTTATATGAATGGCTACCTCTCTTCTCTTAGAGTTGTAGGACGAGAAAAACACATGTGAGATTCACCCTGCCCAGCTTCAAGGTCTCCTTTTTGTCTAAATGTGTTTCCTGGAAGAAGAAAATTCCTGCTCTCTCTCCTTCCTCAGGTAATCCAGGATTTTCCTTCTCTTGACTGGGGTGTGGATTCCCTTTACATTCCAGGATACCCATTTCAGGTCTTGGGCCACTATTTACATTTTTGTTTGAGTCTCATACCTGAATATAATGGGTAAATGTAGACATAAGCCCTTCGAAATTTCAGAGGATCTATTCCAAGGGGTAGCCATTCTAGACCAGGAAAACCCTGTACTTGTTGCAGTTCCCAAACTGTTAGTTCCCAAATGTAGACATGCCAAAATCATTACAGTGCTCACTGTAGCATAACCTGCTTTATCACTACTTTTCAACACAGTTAAATACAACATGTTTGTACCTTAAAGGGTACCTAAACAAGCAGTTTTTTAAAACCGCAAATTCCAAAATCTGGCTTTATATCAAGGTAAAGTAAAGGCTGCTGTTTACATTCATGCTAAAACTGCATTTATGTAAATAACATAAATGCAGTTTCATAGCTTTTGAAAAATATAAACATCAGCCTTTCACATTCAAAAAACAGCCTTGGTTTCTCCCTGAGATGGCTGCCAAGTCTGTTAAGTGATGAGTCATGATGACATCATAGGAGCCAGAGACAGAGATCCACATATATATCTATAATGCTAACTGTTCTTCTTTCCTCTTTATTTTGAATTGCTGTACCAGAATGATCAACACCATGTATTAACTCATGGATTATTTTGATCAGTACACATTAGGCTATGATTTTGTTCATTTTGTTTATTTTAACTTGTGGAAAATGTTTTGCAATCCAGCTGACTTTTTCTTTGGCAAACAGCATTACAGTACAACACTTCAAATACATGATGATCTAGTAGTTATATGATGCACTGAATTTTGTTTTTTGTTAACCAGGAGAGATGCACTAAGCTGAAAAGGAAGTTTAATGACTTGCTCAGGGTCACACAGCCCAATACCAGTCTGGTTCAGTTCCAGAGGGTTCCAAAGCTCATGCTCTCTTGTTAATCCACAAATAAGGCTTTCTTTTTCCATGTGAACCCCCTGCACCTAGCCTGCCTTATGTTCCATGCTCCACCATCCATACCCTGTCCTTAGTACTGCCTGGGGCCGCATATGAGCTTGCCGTCTCATGAAGAGAATTATCACACCTCAGATTGTAATATTGTACCTCAGAGAGTTTTGCACACCTATTCTGATACACATCATCAGCAAGCACTGTTAAAAATGCCTCCCAAATCACTCTCCAGTCCACATTCTCAATGCCTGACTTCTGCTCCCACAGTAAACAGAGTGGATCACCACCCGTCTGCACAGTGAAGGTAGTATGTACAGTTACCTGTTGTGTTTTTTTCCCACCTCATTAACCAACAACTAGGTCTTCCTGGAGGGGTAAGCAATAAGCATCATGACCCACCAGAAAAACTGCTGCTCATGCCCTCATAAGGGCTGCACTTACAATGGATAACAATGTTATTAGCAGGAGAGGAATACTAATACATTGAGTGAATCCATTGACTTCCAGTGTCAGTCTGCTCCTTTACCTGTGATCTGCAGAACCCTGCAAGACAGTTCCCAGCAATTCTTCTCCAATACTTTTCTGTGCTCTACTCCACAATGCGAGTTGGCTGGCTACCACCCTTCTAAATCTTGAATGAGCTGCCAGCACCTTGATCACTACCTGACCCCATTGTCCTGGCCAACATTCTCCTTCCTATAAAACCAGTTCATGCAATTGTCCAAGGCTGTGTGTGGATATTAATGTATGAAATGTCTGCCACTACATGTTCAGTCACTCACTACCAGTCTAGTATTGCTTAAAAGCACTTTGGGATGCAATGTGTATGAAAATCACTATATAAATGCTGATTCTTCTTATTATTTCCCATGGAAAAGAAGATGAGACAAGCATCTATTTGAGTTTCAAGAAAGTATGAACTCTAACATTGAACTGCACAAGAACTTTTACAAGAAGTGGGTGGTTCTAGGGATGGTGAAGGGTGGCTTCAACCCCCCGCCATATTAATGTACTTGGTTGTTGCTGCTGTATTTCACTTTGTTGAAGAAGTCCAATTTATTGATTGTACAAATGTTTACATTCAAACTATGGATTACATGTGTAGGTTCTGTCAAAACGCATTCAGAAAAGAATAATAGCAGAAAATATAAAGGTTTAATAAAATGTTAAAAGTACATATTAAGTATGCAGACCACCCCAGCATCCCCATGGATGGTAACATCCTGGATCCACCATAACCACTAGACCACCAGGTTATTCAAAATTTGTACTGCACTGCAGTTTGCCACAGAGAAAGTCGGTTGGATTAAAACATATTTTCAGCATGTTAAAGTAAACAAAATGAACAGAACCATAGCCTAACATGAGTATTATCTAAAATAATAGAAATAAGAACTTGTTAGCACTATAGAGAGCCATATATCTCTCTGACTTTGGCTCCAATGATGTCATCACATAATAGATTTGGCGGCCATTTTAGGAAGCAGGTAAGACAGTTTTTTTGAAACTGGAAGGCTGATTTTACAATTTTAAAAATGCTCTGGAACCACATATAAGTAAATTATGTAAATGTAGTTTTAGCATTAATGAACCCAGCAGCCTTTCCTTTAGTCACCTACGAAGTCAGATTTTTGAATAGTTTGATGTCAACATGTTGTTTAGGTATCCTTTAAGGAGTAGAATGTTGCCTATTCCCACTTCTATCTTTTTTAGGGCACTTAGGGTATCTAGGTCAATGGGGGATCCCTCGTGTCCACCCCTAATGCCCTTGCACATGCTGTGAACACCAGCTGTTCTTGGTGAGTTCCTTTTTAAGCCCAGCATTTTCAGATCGGCCCAGACCTGCAGCCCTGCCATTCTCCACCTAGCTGCCCCCTGTCTGGAAACAGCCAAGGTGTCGATAGGGTGTTGGGAATTAGAAAGTTGGGGGGCTGGAGGGTTGAAGGGTACTGACTGTGTCTACATGAAGGGGTGGGAAAAAGGAGGGGAAGACTCCTGCTGCAGCCTGTCGGTCCGCTGCTGAGCTCCAGTGTGCCCTTTGGAGTATTCATAGTGCTGTTACCAATCCCCTAATCTGCTTATTCACTGAGAGGTTCTGCAATTGGGGGCTTGTGAAGAGGGGGGTCAGAGAGCCCTCTAGATACCTTGAGGTATTGCTGAGGGTCATGCTTCCTCCTCCTTGCAGAAAGGTGAATCCTTAGATTGGTTATGTATCTGGGTCCTTCGCTAGTTAGGGTTCTCCCTCTAGTGCCAGCTCATTCCAACCCGATCTCCCATCAAGTGTGTATGTTTGTGTTAATCACATCCCCACACCCTGACTCTCTCATAACTAGTTCTTGTTTCAAGTACCTTTAAAGACAGCACCATTAAAACGTTCCCACTACAACTTGGGGGAGGGGAGGTCTGCCCCCTTGGTGCCTGTAAGTATTCCCTACCCCGTTTGTGAGCCATCTCCAATCTGCAGCCAGCCCCATAAGACACAACACTGGTAAGCAGTGAGTAAATGAGCTGTCCTCTATTCCTGACCCTTGCTAGTTGTCCCCTTGTGGTTGGAACCCTCCTGTTATCTCATGACGGCTTGTGCACACTGCCGTGCAGCTGCATTGCTCAGTCCCCTGCACCTTTCTGCACTAGATCCAATGTACTCCACCTATTATCTATATAGTGTTCACCAAGGGACAGTTTGCACCAGCCATCAACTGTCCAGCTGTGGTTCTCTAGAAACCGAGGATGAGAGGTAAGAAAAAACACCTTTGGGTGATGCAGATGGTGGGCAGCCATCCCTTCCTGTGGTTCTTTGTGGGTAGATTGTCCCTTTGATTTTGGCAGGAGAACACATGGGGAGAGAGAGAGTTAATCCCCCAGATTAGTGCACATGGTGACTGCCATTTCCAGACCTCAGCCACTAGCTCCACGTATCCTTGTCTAGAGTGATTTGTCTCCAGCCCCACCTTGGTCTCAGTCATCTCGGCACCTCCCTTGGCTGTCTGAGCAAGCTCCAGTGAGTTGGGTAGTGGAGCATGAGCTGCTCCCATGGGTGCACCAGGGAGAGGGCTCCACACCTTAGGGGGGCAATGGATGCTTGTTGGGAAGGGGCAAGCCTCCCCATTGCAGGGATCTTTCAGTATAATCAGGCACATTACATTGCATGCCTACGGTGCCTCCATATCCCAAGGGAAGGGGAGCCCTTGCTTCTCCGCCTTTCAACTCCATTAAGATTAAATGGATTATCCTCTGAATCCCTCCTTCCCAATTGGTGTCCCTCCCAACCTCCCATTGCTTTGTCCTGAATCCACACAACTGCTACTGTGAGGCTTATGGAGCAGGGCAGGGTGCTGTAAGAAGGGATGCCAACCCAAGGTAAGAAAGGCTTCCACACAATACAGCACTCCAGGCAAACTGAAGCAAGGCAAGTTTGTTGGGCAAAAGGTACACATCCCATATAGCAGTGCTTTGGCATTAGTCTTCATCAGGCATTTGGCTAAATTTACTGTCTGAAAGCCAACCCTTGCCTAGAGTGCAGCACCGTGCAGAAGCCCATCATTTCGTCTCTTCTGTAGCAGGACCCCTCTTATCACAGCAGCATGTATCATCAACATTATAAGCAGACACAGTAAAAGAAAGGAAAAGAGAACCTTAGGTCAAATATGAGTCTCAATTGTGATTTGATGGCAGTAAATTGTCTGTCTGATCCATCTTAGGAGTTGTCACCTCATCATATGTGAGATCACTTGGTAGAGGGGTGCCCCTCTTCTTCAACTGTTACTACCCCAACAGCTTCTGTCCAGGACTGAAGGATTAATTCTCCAGTCTGCAGTGTTGGATCTTGAAGCTTCTGCTGCTGTGGGTTCAGTTCTGACTCCTGACATTTTGGAGCTGGCTCCCCTGCAAATTCTGTGCTGGTGGTGGAGGGTATCCTCCTTCTCTCCTGGACCCTTTGGTTCTGAGACCACTGTACCACCTTATCTTTTGTCTCGTTGCTTTCTCTTAGACTTAGAGGTCTGCCAGTCTATGCCCACATTTGTTGACAAAGATGTGAGTATCTATTAGGATTGTTCTGTTCCCGTTGGTTCTGGCACATCCCAGGCCTCTGCCCTGTAGCCTTTGGTTGCCAAAGTGGGTGTTGTTGGTGTGGAGAGCTCCCAGGCCAATTGTGATTAATATATTCCCTCGTCTCCTCCAGGTTCTTGAAGATGTTGCTGACCCCATTTCTGTTAATCAGCAGATTAGCAGTGTAGATGAGTCTGTTTGAACTTGGTGCTCCTGCAGGGATTTTCTGGCCTCCATGAATGCCTTCCATTTGCCTGCCAGCTCTGAGGAGTAATCATTAAATAAGTAAACTCTGTGGCCCTTTCCAATAAAATGATTCCTTGTCTCAGTCCAGTGACAGTATTCTCTTTTTGGGGAATCTCAAGAAGTTTGCTGTAATAGATTGGGGACGGTCACCTTGTTTCGTGTTGGTGCCAATGGATCTATGCACCTTTCACATCCATTAGTGGGCACTCAGTTGTACCTTTCAACATCTACCTCTCATGTCATTTGCATGTTGTACACCTGAGAGGTAGATGCAGGTTGGTGCAAGCACTATCAAGATAGGAAAGCGCTTATGTGATGGCTGCCCGAATGGTTTTAGCTTGCAAAGGTGAACAGAAGTCTGGCTTCAAGAAAACCTGGTGAAGGTTTTGATTTTTACCTATGTTGAAAAGAGAAGAAGCTCAGGGAAACAAGTAGTCAATGGATTTAGGCAAATGAGCCACAATGGATTTAGGCAAATAAGCCATGATGGGTTTAAGCAAATGAGCCACGAAAAACAGACACTGGCAAGATCTTTGAAACAAGACACGACAGGCAACCGTTGAGATAAGTACTTTTTTTCTGCCTGAAACATTGAGCAAAGTAATGAAGGGCAACAGCCTAAACAAGTACTTGATTTAGAAGAGCAACAGCTCTAGTAAATAGTTTTTTGGTCTGAAAGAGTCCTTGTGAGAGGAAAATGTAAATAGTGAATACTAATTGGGCTCGGGAATAAAAACGCTTTAAAAAAGCAAAACAAAAAGTGTTTGCAATCCTCAGAAATATATTTAAGCCTACCTGGCATTTATTTAGTTTTATTTATTTTATTTATTGAGGATTCGGAAAATACATTTGAGTCAAAGACTCTTTTTCAATGGTTCCACTTCAGTACAGGCATAACATGAAAGAACAGTACAGAGCAATACAAAAAGTACTTAAGCAAACAGGCTTGATACAAGAGATACAATAAGAGGCTAACATTTAGAATAATAATAGATTCACGGTATTTATGGGAATGATTTAGTATTGTGTCTTTTTTGGAAAGAGTGCACATATAATTGAGCATTTTCGGGTCTTCAGAATAGAATTGGATAAGTTTCTGCATCAAGAGTCCTGTGGTGCAAGGCTTTAAAATTGTCCTCCAAGGTAGCCACCGAGGACCTGTATGTAGGTATTTCTGTGAGGTCCTTCTATATCATAGTTTTTAATTCTTTAAATTCCACTGAAGATATTGGGGCCACTTCAGACATAGTTTCTGTTCCTGTCATTGCCCGCTCTCAATCACGATGCTCACAGTTCCCAATGCAGTTTTTTTTATTTGTTTTGCAAATGGAGTAATCAATCAGAGCTGTGTTTTTTAATTTCATTAGATCAGATCTGTTTGGTTCAGTTCATGTTTTGGTTCACCCCCCCCCCCAGCCTACGATCTGTAGTTTTCTCTCAGGTTTTAAAAGGCATTATTTGAGAAACTCATTTTCAAGCTGCAATTCTTTTCTGAAACTCATGCATGCACCTGCAGGGGTCATTTCTTAGGCAACTAGTCAGTGAATCCACTCATGATCAGGCGATACTGGTTGTGGGACTCACTGATAGGGGCAGTGTTGCAGATGTCAATGCTGGAGGCCACTTGAGGATCAATGATCAATGTACGGTGTGGTTCAATATAAGGATGGCTGCAGAATCAAACAACACAAGAGTGAGGGTCCTGGAATTCAGGATGGCAAATTTTAAAGAAGGGTGAATGCCTCAGGGATGACCTAGCAGGGTTAGGTGACATGGGTGAGGTGGAGGAACAATGGGCAAAGATAAAATGGAGCAGTGTAGAGGCAACAAACCTCTGCATAAAACATGTGAACAAAGGCAAGAGAAAAAAGAGACCTCTACCTCAAAAGAGGTGGCTGAAAAGGTAAAAAGGTAGCATTTAGAAGGTATGAGGAGATGCAGAGTGAGGAGGATAGGGATGTGAATCGGGGGAAACAGAGGGAAGCAGGGAAAGCAGCAAAGATTACAAAGGAGCAAACTGAAGAAAGAATATCCCAGGAGGAAGCAAAATCAGGCCAAGAAATGTTTAGGGCTGTTGGGGGGAGCCTACAGCCGTTTTGTGATCAGATGGTACCTTACAAAATGGCTGATCATGGAATCTTCTATTGGACTTTTGGAAGCATCCTTCCAAATGTCCAATGGAGCTTGAAACCCTCTGCCATGATCGGCAGCTACGGAATAACAGCCGCACTATTTTGGCTCTTATTTCCACATTTCAGACAAGAACTGCGCATGTGTGGCTCGTGCACATGTGAAGTTCTGCTGGCATCTGCCATGTTGTGAATGGCAAAATGCCATTCACCACAACCACGCATGCATGAGTGCTGTGTATGCACAGTTGTGCCACCATGCCAGCACCAGCAACAAAGAAAACTGTCTAACACCCTCCCACTGCTGCTGTCCTCCCCACTCCCTCTTTTCCCATCTTTGAGCCGAAATCAGAGATCCCCAACCCCTGTGTCAGTATTATATAGCCCCCCCAACTCATATGGCACACTGGGAGCCCACCCCAGTGTTCCTCAATGTCTTTTTTTCTTTCCCTGACCCCTACCGACATTGGGGTGCTCAGTCCCCATATCAGCATCATGTACCCCCACCTCATGGGTGCCAAACCCCAGTGTGCCCAAATGTCTGTTTTTTGTTTCCTGTAAATAAAGAAAAATGTCCATGACATGTTTTTTTATTTCTAGAAAGGAAAACGATCCTCGTCATCGCCCCCAGTGCTCCTCCCCATCCCCACCCTCCCACTGAGCACCCAACTCCTTGCACTACCCCTTACCCCATACTCTACCTCTGGAGGTTGGCACTATCATCTTCTCTGTACCTGGACACATTTGCACTCTTCAAAGCCAAACTGCTAACTGAAGAATCAAAGATAAGTGTGCTATAATGGCATTCAATGGGGTTTCAACTTATGTTTATAAATCAGCCATTTTATGGAATTTTCACCCCACATTTTCAACATGGGGTTCTTGGGACCCGCTGAAAACTTTCACTGTCATTTCATTTCTTGGTCCCAAAGGGTGATTTCGTAGTCGCTGCACGGGATCACTTTTTTTTGATCAATTCATGAAATGATAGTGCCACTGTTCATGAGGTGCAGTCCCAAAAAGTCCATGTTGCAAATCTGGTGAAAAATTCAAAAAAATTACTGTATTATGAACGTGCATTGCGTAATTTCTATGCACGCTCCTAGCTTTGCCAATTTTTTATATTTTCACTCCACATTTTCAACATTGCCATTTTTGCACACCTCCTTTTTAACAGTACAGCTGTCATTTTGCACATCCTGCCTGAAAAGTGTTTTCACACATGTGGCACAAAATGGCATGGTCGCTCTGCAAAATCATCTTTCAGGACAAGTGAACAAAATGACACTGGCACTCTTCATGAAGAGGGGTACCAAAAGAGCCATATTAAAAATTTGGTGTGACACCTCCACAAAATGGTCAAGTTACAAACAGGCATTCAATTTTTTCTATGCACACATGTAACTTTGGTCATTTGGCAGCACTTCACAGCCCTATCAGTTCTGGTCAGAGCTTATTTAGATATGTAAGTGAAAAGAGGAAGACCAGGTGTGGGATTTTAAGGTTAGAAAGAGAAGGGAGAGGGACTGTGCAGAAAAGGACCAGGAAAAGGCAGACATACTAAACAAATACTTTTGTACTTTTGTTCAGTGTTCGCAGAAGAAAGAGAAGGAGAGGGACCATAAAAAGGTAACAAAAACTTTGGAGGGACTAAGGGGACATTAGTCCTTATTTGGAGGAGAGAGTCCTGAAGGGACTTGCTAATCTGAAGGTGGACAAAGCAATGGGGCAAGATGGGGTGCATCCAAGGGTATTGAGGGACCTCAGGGAAATACTGGCTGCACCTCTGACAGTTCTATATCACAGATCACTGGAAGCAGGAGTAGTTCTTGAGGACTGGAGGAGGGTAGATGTAGTTCCACTTTACAAAAGTGGTAGCAGGGAGGAGGCTGGCAATTATAAGCCAGTCAGCCTGACATTGGTTGCGGGAAAGTTAATAGAATCACTGCTGAAGGAAAGGATTGTGGAATATATTAAATTCAGTGGGTTACAAAACCTAAGGCAGCATTGTTTCACAAGGGGGATGTCATGTTAAATGAATATGATAGATTTCTTTGACTGGGTGACCATGGATCTAGAAAAGGATGGCATGGTTGACGTGGACTACCTAGATTTCAGTAAGGTGTTCAACACCATTCCACATAGGATAGTAGTAAGCAAGCTGAGTAACTTTGGAGTGGGTCCAAAAGTGATAAACTGGACAAGAAATTGATTAGGGGATAGGCGACAGAGGATGGTGGTAAAAAGAGTTCACTCCAAGGAAGGGAGGGTGACCATTGGGGTGCCTTGGGGATCAGTGCTGGAACCAGTCCTCTTTAATGTCTTTACAAGTAACATTGTAGAGGAGCTGGAAGAGAAGGTCTGCCTCTTTGTGGATGACACCAAATCTGCAATAGGGCAGGCAATCTGAGGGGGAGGAAAGGACGAGCAGGGACCTGAGATAACCTGAGATATTCTCCTACACTGCATCACCTCAGCTTGTTTACACATGGGATGGGGTGAGAGTTAGGCCCAAGGGCCCCCATGCCTGTTGGTGGGAGCAGACTGGGTGGGGTGCAAGAGGTGGGAACTCTAAAATTGAATTTCCTTGCTTTTTTTGCTGTAAAAGAACCCTAACTGGTGCACTGGTGCATAAATGACGTTTTTTGCATAGTGTATATATCTATATATATATGCCAAAAAACTCCATTTAATGCATCACTTAGGTTTGTTCCACAGCGACAAAAGCTAGGAAATTCGATGTTTAGGTTGAACCCCCTTGCACCCACCCCCACCCTGCCCCCAGCCAGCATTGGGTGTGCGCTTAGTGTCATCCAACCAGGTGTCTTGTCACATAGTAACAGGAACAGCAACGGAAACACGAGCACCAAGAGTTAGGCACATGGTAATGTAGCTTTTTCTGAATTCTTTGCTTGCACCTACAGGTTGCACGATTTGCTCAACCGGTCTGAAAACTTCAGAGAATGTTTGGCCAGGGACCCGATGTGCCTTTTGGAGATTTCATGAAAAAATATTGAACAGTTCAAAAGTTATTTAAAAAACAAGTTCCCATTATAAGTCAATGGGAAATGTTAACGAAAAGTTCGACACTTTCGCAAATTAACTTTTTAGTATCTCAAATTACCCTAGTAGTGTCGCAAAGCCACCATTTTTTTTTTGCAGTTAGTGATCAGAAAAATGCTTGGCATTTAAAATTGGGACCCTCTTGGAACACACTTCTTTTTGTGTTCACTTAGTCGGACCCTCAGGATGCTAGCCATGTCTTTATTTTGGGGTTAAACTTCCCAGAAATATGTTTTCCAGATTTTGGGAAAAGTAGTTTCACAAAATAGTGTTGCATTGAGACACTTTAAAATGTACTAGAAAGCTTTTGTAAATTACGACACTATTTTAGATCATGGCTGTATTACAGTTCTTTGCCACCCAGCTGCAAAAGAACGGTTTGGCCTTTTGGGTTCAAATTTGGAGGAAAAGCAGCCAACATCTCACAGATGTGCCTTTTGGTAGTTTGGTGACAAAATATTGCACAGATGCCAAGTTACAGTACTCAGAAGTTGGCAATTTTCCCATAGACTAACATGGTGGCATACGTCGCACCTTTCGGGGCTTGTATCTCGAAAACAGTGCAAAATAAGGAATTTTCATCACGTTGTTTCATTTAGTGAAAACCTAGCCCAGAAACTTATGAATCATGAGAAATTTAAATTTTTTTCTACATTGTATGGTTCCTGAGATAGAAACAATTTAGTATTTGAACTGCTCGTTTTCTGCTCCCAGGCCCATTATTATGCATACATTCTTTGTACACACTGTGTTTCCTCTATGCAGCCATTGGGCAAAAACAAGGTGTGCACTCCCTTTACTGTAACAATTAACATTTCCACTTGTATTTCTGTACCTGCTTGAGTTACTGTTCCCGTGTATGCCTCTGTGTGCATTACCCTTTGCGTTCTCATTTCTGCTTGCGGTTGCGTTACTGTTACCATTTGCGTTTCCACTACTGTTTCTGTTTGCATTTCTGTTTGTGTTTCAGCTACCCCTTTCATTTGCATTTGTTTCTCTTTTGGTTTGCGTCTTCATTGCTGTTACTGTTACCATTTGCATTTCCAATTGTGTTACTGTGCCCCTGCGCATTACGGTTTGTGTTTCCATAAGCGCTTTACATTTGGTTTCGCATTTCTGTTTCCTTTGGTGTTAGTGTTGCTGTTACCATTACCATTTATGTTTACAACTGTGGTAACTTGACCATGCGCATTATGGTTTGCGTTTCCGCATGCGCTTCTGTTGGCATTTCTGTTTTTGTTTCCTTTGGCGTTATTGTACATGCTAACTTTATCATTTGTGTTTACAATTACGGTACTGTGACCGTGCATGTTACAATCTGCATTTCCAAGTGCGCTTGCGTTCACATTTCCTTTTCTGTTTCCTTTGGCATTATTTATGCTGTTAACGTTTACATTTACATTTCCAATTGCTGTACCATGCTCGTCATGGTTTGCGTTTCCTTATGTGGTTGTGTCTCCTTTTGTGTCACTGTTCGCTTTGGTGTCACTTTGTGCTTTCGTTTCTATTAATGTTTGCTTTACCATTTACATTTATGTCACCATGTGCGCAACCTTTAGCGGTTGCGTTTCCCTTGCACTTACCATTACTATGTTACAAAACATCACCCGTTGGGAATGTGGGCTATCACAACCACATTCTATTCGCTATTCCTTCAGCAAATTCTCAAAAAGAAGGGAAATTAGAGGCAAAAAAACTTAATGCATCAGTTAGGGTTGTTCCACAGTGACAAAAGTGAGGAAATGTGATGTTAGAGTTGAAACCCCTCCTTGTACCCACCCCCACCCTGCCCCCTGGCCAGCATCGGGGTGTGCGTTGGGGTAGTCGGTCCTAACTCTCGTGCCCTCTAGCGCTTAATCATAGGAATGACATGGCATGCCTGTTATTCCCTTTAATAGGGAACATTTAAAGTGACAATGTGAAAGTGAATATGAAATAGATAAATCTGTATAAATATCAAACCATAGAAACAATTAAAACTAATCTTATATCCATCCATATGTGTTATGAACTATATTTTTTCTTCAGTTAGGCACATTATTATTTTACTTTTACTATCCTTTCAAAGTCCATCTATTCTATTCTATTGTTTAGCCTTCTGCAAGGTTTGTCCACATGAATTCGCTATTGTTTAGCAGAGCAAGATACCCCTGAAAGATGAAAACAAGAAATATATAGTACCATATCAACACATATTCCTATACTTATGAACTACAATTATAATATACAAAAAACTTATTACACATAAAGGGCTGGATATTCTAACTGCACCATTCTGTGGCGCAAGCCCTTGCGCTCCTCAAAAAAGTTGTGCTGGGGTGTGGCCGGGGTGATATTCAACAGAGTTGCGCTATTGAGCAACTCCTTTGAATATTGCCCCCCCGGCCACAGCCATTGTGCATGGCGCACTGGAACTTGTGCCACCGCTAGTGGTTAGAGTGGAGCATTCAAGATGCAGAGGTGCAAGTTCCATTGCGCCATGTGCAACTTTCTGATATTCAAGGTTGACATGCAAATGGGGTATAATTCATGCAGGTGCATGGAGTTATTGCATCTCTTATATTGTTGCATGCCATTGGCAGGTGTGTTGCGATCCCTGATGACTTGCACCTGGCGCCCAGCCACGCAGCAGCCATCGGGACCACACACCCCTGCAGCCCGATTGTGGGCATGGAGTAAATCCCCCCCACTGGCCCAAACACAGGCATATTATAAATGACAACCCCCACTGGCCTGATCGCGTGGCATAACATAAATGAACCCTCCACTGGCCCGATCGCAGGCATAACATAAATGAAACACTTCAACTGGCCCGATCGCGGCATAATATAAATGACAACCCCACTGGCCCGATCGAGGCGATAACATAAATAAACCCCCACTGGCCCGATCGCGGGCATAACATAAATGAAACACCCCCTGGCTGCCCGAATCGCGGGCGTATAAATAAACACCCCCTGACTGGCCCGATCGTGGGCGCATTAACGGGAAAACCCGACTGGCCTGATCGCGGGCATAACATAAATAAGCTACCCCGACTGGCCTGATCGTGGGCATAACATAAAACACCCGACTGGCCTGATGCCGGGCATAACATAACTGAAACACCCTCCCGACTGGCCGATCGCGGGGCATAAACAAATGAAACAGCCTCCGACTGGCCCGATCACAGGGCATAATGAAACCTCCCCCACTGGCCCGATCACGGCCAGAACAGGATTCATCCCTAAAGGCAATATCCTGGTGGTCCAGTGGACGCAAAGCCGATCATGGGCAAAATAATCAACCCCCACAAAGTCCAATTCCTGGTGGTCCATGGCCCCTTCACCAAACCCACCCATGGTCCCAACCCTACTGCTCCCCATCAGCCAGCAGGCGGCGCGCCACCTGCCTGCGCCCCCAGCCTGCCAACTGATTTGCCGGTGAACTGCCGCCCATTGGTTCAGAGCAAGAGCCATGGCGTGCAGCCCATACCATCTTAAGGCAGTCTGGATATGTATGAAGGAATTCATTCACATATCTGGACTACCTTGTACAGTAGGATTGCATGCCCATTGGCTCTTATTCTGAACCAATAGGCATGCGGCCCTACCAAGCAGTCAGTCGGCAGGCGGCGGGCGGCAGGCAGGTGCTGCCACCTGCTGGCTGTTGAGGGGGAGCAGGTGGTGGGGCTCCATGGGTGAGTGGGTGGGGGCCACTGGACCACTGGGAAATTGACCTTGGGGTTGACTCTTATGCCCGTGATCAGGTTTCACAGTCCACTGGACCACCAGGGATATTACTCTTTGGGGTGAACTCGCGATCGGGCCAGTGGCGGGGAGGTTTCACATTATGCCCGCGATCGGGCCGTTCGGGAGGTTTAATTTATGTTATGCCAGCGATCGGGCCAGTTGGGAGGGGTGTTTATTTATGTTATGCCCGTGATCGGGCCAGTCGGGGTTCATTTATGTTATGCCCGCGATCGGGCCAGTCAGGGGATTCATTTATGTTATGCCTGCAATCAGGCCAGTTGGGGGTTCATTTATGTTATGCCCGTGATAGGGCCAGTCGGTGGGGGAAGATTTCACAATATGCCCACGATCCGCTGCAGGGGGCACAGGGAACAGTGAGGCCACCCACAGGTGGCAGCTGCTGTGTTGTGCCCTGCAATGCAGCAACTCACCTGTGGGTGGCCCTTAACTTACTCTTTTTGGGGGCTCAAAGCTGTGTCAGGCGCAGGTGGGGGGTGGCGCCTGCACAACTCTGCACAGCCTGGCTGAATATCGGGCTGTGCAGTTTATGCATGGTTCCTCCCCCTCCGGTTGAGCAAGCCTTCATTAGCATTGCACTGTTGCTCAGCATGACTTGGGGGGGGTGCAACTACCTACTGCTGAATATCGCAGAATGGCACAATTTTGGACTTGCGCAGGTGCAACCCTATTGCACATGGCGCAACCTTTTTGAATATCCAACCCACGATATATAAAAAATAGGATATTAACATTCACTGTTTATAAACAACCATCCATAGCCTTATTATATATTAAAAACCTGAAATCTTATATCAAGATCAAGTCACAAGAAGGAAAATGTAATTATATAGTAGATACTGGGGATGGGGGTTTGAGAAGGGAAGCATTTAACAACATTAATTAAGGAAATAATTTTGTCTAGAACCCAATTTTTGATTTTTAACAAACATAAGGTCTATTTCCCTTTTAAATCTGACCATAGGGTCTGATTTAAGTTTTTCATAAAACACATCATTATTCAGTTGTCTACATATTTCCTGATGGTACATGTCAGTGTCCATTACTGCTATCGACCCCACTTTGTCAGTGGGTTTAATGGTTATATCAACATTTAAGCCCAACTTATCCAATGCCATTTTTTTCTTTTTTTATTTAAATTAAAACAATGGCTACTATTCTGGGTTGAATTTATGTCAGTCATTTGTAAGTCTCTCCTGCAGCTTTTTAGAAAAAAACTTGTAATGCTGGACTGAGAGGTGGACAGAAAGCCGATTTGGGCCTAAATCTAGCCCTAAAGTTTTCATGCTCCATAACTTCAGTAGTGTCAGGGTTCTGACTAACCCCTTCCATTGTCATGTCCTGTAGTTCTTCTTCTTTTCTATTAAAAAGGATTGTAAGTCCAGGTTATGGACAAATTTATTGCAGTCTATTATAGTTTCAAAACATTAATCCTTTGTGTTGGTACAGATGATAGTCCCTTGTTCAACAAAGATTCCTCATCATCTGATAGTTGGTATTTCAAGACAGTAATTATATTTCCTACTGATACCCTTATTGGTTCCAGGTGCGGCTTCCTCTGTTTCTGCTTCTGCCACCTCCTCCTCTTCCTACCGCCCCTCCTCATCCATTTTCTGGGGCCTGATGAAAATGTAGTTATTGACTTCTCCTCGGGCCATCAAATGGAATCTGTTGTTGTGGAGGTGTTCTGCATGTGGAATGGTCCTCTTCCCCCAAATAAGTTTCCTTTGTACTTGTTAATTCCAAATTAGACCCTTGCTCTTCTGATCCTGGTGGTGTTCTCAAAATAGATTTCAGTGATATATTTTCATTTATATTAAAATATGGTTTGTTCCATCCAAAAATAGTTCCATTTTGGTAATCTTTAGTGTCCCTTTCAAACATTGTTTTCTTAACTTCCTGTATCTTTTATCATATCTTGCAAGGTTGACTCTAAATTTGTCCAAGAGTTCTTCATACATGGGATGGGAAACAAACTCTTTCAGTGTTTCCTCTCTTTTTTTAGTTTCTTCCTCACTTTTATTTTGGATCGTTTCATTTTCTTTTAAAATTAATTCAAAATATTCAGTGCTAGCATTGTGACTAATGCACTGCCATTTGTCTAAAAAACCTTCTCTTTGCAGGCCCCAAAAAATGGATGAGGAGGGGCAGTAGGAAGAGGAGGAGGTGGCAGAAGCAGAAACAGAGGGAGACACCTGGAACCAAGAAGGGTATCAGTAGGAAATATAATTAATATTTTGAAATACCAACTATCAGATGTCAAGGAATCTTTGTTGAACAAGGGACTATCATTTGTACCAATGCAAAGGATTCATGTTTTTGAAACTATAATAAACTGCAATTAATTTGTCCATAACCTGGGCTTACGATCCTTTTTTAATAAAAAAGAAGAAGAACCACAGGACATGACAATGGAAGGGGTAAGTCAGAACCCTGACACTATTGAATTTATGGAACATAAAAACTTTAGGGCTAGATGTAGGGCCAAATCAACTTTATGTCCACCTCTCAGTCCAGCATTACAAGTTTTTCTAAAAAGCTGTGAGAAAGACTTACTAATGACTGACATAAATTTGAGCCATAATAGTAGCCATTGTTTTAATTTAAATAAAAAAAGATAAAATGGCATTGGATAAGATGGGCTCAAATGTTGATATAACCATTAAACCCGCTGACAAAGGGGGGTCGATAGTAGTAATGGACACTGATATGTACCATCAGGAAATATGTAGACAACTGAATAATGAAGTGTTTTATGAAAAACTTAAATCAGACCCTATGGTCAGACTTAAAAGGGAAATAGATGCATACCTTATGTTTGTTAAAAATCAAAATTGGGTTCCAGATGAAACAATTTCCTTTTTAACAGTGGCGAACCCTGTAAAAGCTTTTTTTTATTGTCTTCCAAAGTGCCTGATTAACCAGCCAGGCCACCCAATAGTATCAGGGAATGACTCTCTAACAGAACCACTTTCTAAGTATGTTGATAGTTACATTAGTAACTTAGCAAAAGATATCCCCTCTTATATTAAAGATACAGGGGATATTTTGATGGTGCTGGAAGATTTGGCAATACAAAAGGATAGTTTACTGATTACTCTTGCTGTGGAGTCCTCGTATTCAAACATACCCTATGATGATGGTATGGCATCTATGGAGTATTATTTGAATAAAAGAGAGAACAGGGACCCACCTACATATATGTTGGTGAAACTGGCGGAATTTGTACTGAAGTATAATACTCTTTTTTACCTGGATAGTCAATACATACAAAAGAAAGGCACGGCTATGGGGGCCAGTTTAGCACCCAATTTTGCCAATATGTATCTGGAAAATTGGGAAGAGGATATCATACTAACACAGGAGATTAATCCATTCTACCAGAAGGGAAATTTATATTGCAGGTTTATTGATCGATATACTGATGGTATGGACAGGAACTGAGGAAGAACTGTTGGCATTTGTAAGATATTTAGAAAACAGTAATCCGAAGTTGAGATTTCCCTTATCTTTTAGTAAACAGCAAATACATTTTTTGGATCTGGTAATTGTTAAATATGGACAAGGGGGAGTTAAGACAGACTTGTTTAGGAAACCTACTGACCACAATACCCTGCTACAAGCTAAAAGTAGCCAATTCCATACTATTGCAGGTATTCCGAAAGGGTAATTTATTAGTGTTAAAAGAAATTGCTGTGATGAGGAAACCTATGATAAGAGAGCTAAAGAGTTGGAAAGTAGATTGAAGGAGAGAAGTTACTCAGATAGCCTTATAGTTAAGGCTAGGGAGAAGGTGGATAATATGCAAGGCCCCTGGAATTCTGCAGTTCTGCGGTTGCAGAATTTGCTGCAGAATTTGCATCATGCCGCAGAATATAAATAGTGCTGCAGAATTCATTGTTTTTGGTGAATTTTCATATAAATATATAGTTTTTCCATAGTGTCATGCTTTCTTTCCCACCTCATTTATCCTGAAGCCCCTCCTCTATGCTCAGCATATGATGTCATCGATGACATCACATCATGTTTAGCCAATGACAGGACTGCATTCTGCCAGAGAACTTAATAGATCATGCCACAGAAATCAGAAAATGCTGCCGCAGAAGTCAAGGAGCCCTGCGGCAGAAATCAGAAAATTCTGCTGCAGAACACCAGGGGCCCTGATAATATGTCAAGATTAGAGGTCATGAATAAAAGTTCAAAAAGGGAAAAGGGCGATTTAGGAATTAATTTGGTTAACATTTACTGTGCACAGTCAAACGAGGTCAGCAACATTATCAAAAACACTGGCATCTTGTCAGTTTGGATTCAGGCCTGAGTGAGCTAAATAATACAGAGCCAAGAACGGTTCACAGAAGGGGATGCAGCCTCAGAGGTAAACTTGTTCACTTGGTACAACTCTGAACAGATAACCCCAGAATGTGACTACCTAAAAGAAATGATGGTTGCCACAAATGTGGAAACTGTAAATTCTGTATTAAGCTACAACATACTAAAATCTTTATTAACCCTAAAAATAAATTGGAAACAACAGTAAGGGGTTTCACCACATGTGCAACAGAAGTGGTTATTTGTATGGCCACTTGTACATGTGGCTGTTATTATGTGGGGAAAACAAAAAGACAGTTTAAAGTCAGAATAGGTGAACGCTTAAGGGCTATGTAGAATAATGACCTTAACAATGCATTAGCCACACATATAAGTACATGTTATGATAAAAATGAACATCGTTTTATTTTTGTAGTAAGAAAAAAACCATAAGAAGCCCAAGAAAGGGAGATTATGATAATGTGTTGTTAAAAAGAGAACAGTACTGGATTTTTGCCACAGGGGCATCAGAAAAACAAGGCCTAAACTAAAGAATAGAACTGAAGCCTTTTTTGAAGAAATATAATTAATGTTGTTAAATGCTTCCCTTCTCAAACCCCCATCCCCAGTCTCTACTATTATAATTACATTTTCCTACTTGTGACTTGATCTTGATGTAAGATTTCTGGTTTTTAATGTATAATAGGGATATGGTTGTTTATTTACAAACAGTAAATGATAATATCTTATTTTTTGTATAATTTTATGTGTAAGAAGTTTTTTGTATATTATAATAGCAGTTTATAAGTATAGGAATATCTGTTAATATGGTACTATATATTTCTTGTTTTCACCTTTCAGGGTTGTCTTGCGCTGCTGAAACATAGTGACTTCACATGGACAAACCTTGCAGAAAGCTAAACAATAGAATAGATGGACTTTGAAAGGATGGAAGAAGTAAAAATAATAATGTGCCTAACTGAAGAAAAAATATAGTTTATAACACGTATGGATGGGTATAAGATTAGTTTTAATTGTTTCTATGGTTTTGATATTTATATAGATTTATCTATTTCATATTCACTTTCACATTGTCACTTTAAATGATCCCTACTAAAGGGAATAGCTGGCATGCCATATAATTCCTATGATTAAGCACTAGAGGGCACTAAATGCATCAGGATTGTTTTTTGGAGAGAAATGGAGGGGTCGACCTGTACCTAGGAGGGACTGTGGTTGCTGGTGTTCTGTGCGTGCACAGAAATAAAATATAACACCTTTTGCACCAGTCTATGTCTCTAGGACTAGTATGTGCTGTCTGAAAACATTGCTTGCTCAAATGATGATGTTTTAAACAAGCATTTGTCAATGCCGAATGTTGCTTCCTTGTATGTGCTGTTTAGGTATTTGTAAGTGATAGTTCCATGCCTTCCTCCCAAGACATGCACTGTGTCTTTCCATTCAGTATGCAGAGAAGAGTGGAAGGGGCAAGGGCCAAAGCAGTACTGCAGCTGCCAAGGGTGAAGAGGTGGACAATAGTCCATTCAAAGACAAAACAGTCCTGCTGGAGCTCACTAAACTGAAGGTGGACAAAGCGATGGAACCAGGTGGCATACACCCAAGGATATTAACAGAACTGCAAAGGGAGATAGCAGTACCTCTGGCAGCCATGTTCACTGCGTCATTCAACACGAGTGAATTGGAGGAAGGCACATGTGGTCCCTCTACACAAGTCCAGCAGCAGGGAGGAGGTGAGGAACAATAGGTCATTTAGCCTCACCTCAGTAGTGGGGAAGATCATGGAGACATTGCTTAAAGAAAGGATAGTAGGGCATCTAGAAGCCATCGGATCCCAGGACCATAGACAACAATGATTCACAGTGGGGACATCATGTCAGACAAATCTGGTTGATTTCTTTGACTGGGTGACAAAGGAAATGAATTAGGGTGGGGCAGTGGACAACGCTTACCTTGATTTCAGCAAAGCCTTTGACACCATCCAACATAGGAGGATGATAAACTAGCTGGGTAGGCTCGGCATGGGTGAAAGGGTAGTAAATTGGGTTATAAACTGGCTAACAGACAGGATGCAGAGAGTGGTGGTAAATGGGGTGCAGTCTAGGGAGAGGGGATGACAAGTGGGGTGCTGCAGGGATCGGTTCTGGGGCCAGTCCCGTTCAATGTCTTCATTAGTAACATTGCAGAATGGCTGAAGGAAATTTTTTCACCAAATTTTCAATAGAGCCATTTTAAGACCTCTGCTCATGAACAGTGTCACTGTGATTTTCTTAATCTGTCCCAAACATTGATTTCGCACACCGACTGCATCATTGTGCGCTACATGCGTCGAAACACATGTTGTGCGAGATGTGAGAAATGACAGCTGTACTGCTCATAAGGAGGTATGGTAAAATGGCAATGTTGAAAATCTGGAGTGAACATATTGAAAATTTGTGAACTTACAATTGTGCATAGGAACAGTGCAACGCATGCTTGTAAAACTGTCATTTTTGGGAATTTTTTCACCAAATGTTCAACATAGAGTTTTTGGGGGCCTACCTCATGAACTGTAACACTGTCATTTTGTAAATCAGTCCCAAAAGGTGGTTCCATGCAGTGACTGCGAAATCACCGTTCGGGGTCGATTAACGCCATGACAGTGACAGAATTCAGAGGTGGGGTCCCAAAATTCCCAAATGCCCAAGATATGCAGTAAATTTGAAAAACCCATTTATTCCATTATGCAGCTTACCAGCATTTCCTCAGTTTACGGTCAGCTTGAAAGTATGGCAGACGGTCCCGTCCAACAAGATCATTGCGTCGACTCAGAGGTAAGTATGGGGTGAGGTGGGGGTGTGGGGTGGTAGGTACAGAGGGTGGGCGTGGGTGGGGAG
Organism: Neoceratodus forsteri; assembly: GCA_016271365.2. Taxonomy (NCBI): domain Eukaryota; kingdom Metazoa; phylum Chordata; order Ceratodontiformes; family Ceratodontidae; genus Neoceratodus; species Neoceratodus forsteri. Next base: position 49,443,795 of record JADMNL010000035.1, read on the forward strand.
GGGGTCAGGACCATCTGCGGGGGAAGGTTTTTCTTTTAGGTTTTTTACTTGGATGGCTGAGCTTGTGCCACACTGGGGTGGGCTCCCAGTGTGGCAGCTGAAAGCTGTTTGGAGCTGAGGGCGTAGTGGAGCTGATGGGGATTGGCACCCCATCAGCCATAGGACCTGTTGCCACACTGGGGTGGGCTCCCAGTGTGGCACCCAATAGTCTCGGGGGAACAGTAGTTCCAATGGGGATTGGGCACCCCCCGTCTGCCATACAGGCTGCTGCCATGCTGGGGTGGGCTCCCAGCGTAGCACCTGGAACTTTGTTGGGGGGAGCACAGCACAGCAGACAGGGGATTGGGCACCCCCGTCGGCTATACAGTATGTGCATGGGGGGAAGCACAAGCACGCAGTATGCGTGCGTATTTGTGTGGGAGGGTAGTGTGCATTAGCATGCAATCTTATTGCTGCCCACTGAAGCGTAGCTCTCCCTTTCAACTGTATGGCACTGCATTTTCAACTGCCATTATAGACAGCTGCAGCATTGATTGGAGAACTGCAGCCGCACCTGCAAACGCACAGACTGAATTGGAAGAGCGCTGCCACACCTCTGAAAACTCGGATGATGGCACTATGTTGCTTGCACATGCATGCAAGCAACATAAAAATCAGTTAAGCAACTCAGTTGCACTAGCAAATTAATATACACTTTTACCAACCTTTACCAAGTAAAAGACCAGCTTCAACTTATTCTAAAAATAGAGAAGCAAAACTCAGTAACCAAACAGGCTCAGTAAACACCACTTTTCCAAAAAGGGATATGGGATGCCAGAACATAAAACCAGTAAATTCTAGCATTTCAGAACATGGGTAGCAAACTGCATTTTCTACAAACACCTTTGCAAATTCAGGGTAAAAATCTGGTTACAGTTACGAGAAATTCAACTCTAATGATCTGTGTTACACTTAGCTAGGCATTTTATATCAGCATGGAGAAGTATGATACAGTCAAAATGTGGGGAACTAAACTTTACTTTTTTATTCTTTTATTTAGGAATTTGGATCATACCTTTGAACTCAGAGCTCTTTTACAAAGGTTCCACATCAAACAGTGACAATGGCAACAATAACAAACAGTTTACATCAATACTTGAATAGTAGGTAGCTAGTATACAATAAGGTTACAATGTCATTCATAGTACCAATGGTGATAGTACAGCATCAAGAGCATTCAATTAGGGTAAAGGACAGTGTTTATATGTAGCGAAGGAGATAAAGAGGTGTGACACCTAGTGTGAAAGTCCAAGGAGGAGTCAATGTAAGGAGGGAGACTGGGGAGAGTGGAGGCCAAATAAGTGGCTTTGTCTAGAGGTTGGGAGGTAGTGGTAGTAGGTTGGTTTTAAGGTTGATCCAGTGGGAGAAAAGGCACAGGGGAGAGGAAGACAGAGGATAGGGCAAAAGAAGAGTGGGGTAAAAGGAAGAGAAAGGGAAAGGGAAATGTGGATGAGTGGGCATTATGGGTGGTAGAGTCCTAGTGGCAGTCACAAACTGTCCTAGTAAGAAAGTGTTGCCATAGGCCATGTTTGAATGCGAGATGCATTGGGAGTTCAGAATGTGCCCTGGGATTTCATTGAGCCATTGGGGCCCTATAGCTGAGAGCACGCTGTCTCTGCACAGTTGGATGGAAAGGTGTAGATAGAGCCCCCCATCCTGCCTCTGGTGGTATAGCTTTTAACTATTGATTTTGCACTTTTAACTTTTGATTTTGGAAAATGGGGGTGCCCATGAAGTCATGTATATAAAGACGCAGCTCAGTAACAGTAATAATGACTCCTGCATGTAAAGTGCATAGAGAGAGAATATAAATTATGTTTGCAGTGATGTCTGACACCACAGGGAGACACTGCATAGCTGATATAATAGTAATGTTAAAGATCAATGGAAAACAAGTTTTTTTTTCCCCACAAGTTTTTCTGATGGCAGAGCAATAAATTGGATGTGTTCACTTAAATAATATGTCTTCTGTGATTTTTCTTCTGTGTATTCTAACCTCCTGCCCCTACTATGACCGCCGGATTCGAGATGTTTTTGCGAGCCCCGGCAGCTGGACTCAGTTTTGTATGTCACTGCAGAGGGGGTGTGTGCGGCGCTGTACCTGATGTTTTTCTCTTGATGTCCTACATTCGTGTCCACAAGTTTCTTTTAATTTTTCATAAACATCTTAATATTAAACATCTGCTGCTAAACAGCTTTCTTTTGACTTGGACTCTGTCATCTGACCATCTGCTGACTCTCATTTAGTTTTTTTTTTTATCATTTCTGAGTGAGTATAATCACTTACTGACATGCAGTTGAATTATTCAGGCACACATTTACAAATATTTTTTTGGGGGGAGGGGCATCACTGCGGAATTGAAACTCATCCCCTCACATCCGCTCATCACTCGCCCCAGAAAAAAAAGAAAAAGAGATTTATTTTTCTTTTTGTTCCATTAGATAGCATAATTGAGTATTGCCAATTTTGGTTTCACATGATTATTAGAGCTGGACCTGTTTAGATTGGTAGATCTTAGGCAATTGTAGTTTGAATTATGTTACTAGTAAAATGCATATGCCAGCTCCTAGCATCTGTGGTCACAGAGAGCTTGCTGAAAAGTGTTTTGCATCTGTAGAGGTGTAAATATCCATAATTGGTCTTCAGCTTCACTCTCAGTGTGTACCCCTATGTATTTCTGAAAATACAGAAGGCAAGATCTACTTTGAATTTTTCATAATCTCTGTGCTGTTTTCCTTTTATTTGGACCCCCCCCATACATACACACACACACACACACTGAACACACACTCCCCATTGCTTTGTAATGTGTCACTACTGTGAATTGCACTCACGATCCTCAGGTGTGTCCGATTTTTTAAAAAAATCACTAGTACTTGAGTTGGGCTCCCACCCCATAGCACATTATTCTGACTTAGTTTCAGTTCTGATACAACTTCACTTAATGCTACTATGATTACACAGCTCACCCCACTGTCACCATCATACCAAATAACTGTTGATGTGTTGCGGACTGATGTATCGGTCCAGCAATGCAATAGTTCAGTAGTATGCATGTGTGTGTATGGGGGAGTGCATGCACATTATTTTGTCTGAGTTTCATCTGTGGTACAACTTCACTTAATGCTGCTATGATTACACATCTCACCTCATTGTCACCATCGTGAGTCACTGCATAGCTGATACAATAGTAATCTTAAAGATCAATGGCAAACAAGGTCTGTTATTTTTTTTTTTTTTCCGCAAGTGCTTCTGATGGCAGAGCAATAAATTGGATGTGTTGACTCTTAAATAATATGTCTTCTGTAGTTTTTCTTCTGTGTGTTCTAACCTCCTGCCCCTACTATGGCCATCCACTTCAAGATGTTTTTGTGAGCCCGGGGAGCTAGACTCAGTTTTGTATGTCACTGCAGAGGGTGTGTGTGTGTGTGTGTGTGTGTGTGTGTGCCTGCGTTGTGTGTGTGTGTGTGTGTGTGTGTGTGTGTGTGTGTGTGCATGCGTGGTACCTGATGTTTTTCTCTTGATGTCCTACATTCCTGTCCACAAGTTTCTTTTTTTTTTTCACAAACATCTTAATATTAAACATCGGCTGCTAAATAGCTTCCTTTTGACTTGGACACTGTCATCTGACCATCTGCTGACTCACATTTATGTTTTTTTATAATTTCTGAGTAAGTATAATCACTTACTGACATGCAGTTGAATTATTCAATCAAATCAATCAATCAAAATCTTTATTTATTCAGGCGATCATCATTGAGCATAGCTCATTTACAAGATGGACCTGATTGGTCATAAACAACAAAAGGGTATAAACTCACATATATACAAATACAGATTGAGTACAATAACAAAGACTTTAAAAAAAAATGAGCAGATACAATAATATGCACATATATACAAGGCAATTAACCAGTGATATTGGGCACCAGAGCAAGTATAGAAAAAAAAAGGTAAGGTATAGGGGTTTAGGAGACAAATAGTATCGGTGTTAATGGATAAATGCTTAAACAGATAAGGGAGGGGGAATCTAATGGGGGCAGGGGTGAAAAGATGTCTGAAGGGGCTAGGAATTGTGGAAGCAGTTGCATATCTCTGGGAAAAGATTTAGGTACAGCTTTTTGAAGGAGGCTATAGGAATGAAAGTGTTCAGCTTCAGGGTCTTTTGCAGAGAATTCCAGATGAGTGCTAGAAAGTAGTTGATTGCAGCCCTTCCATGCCGGGTACTGGCCTTTGGTAAATTCAACATGATGAGGCTATTGCTTCTTAGGGCAATTATTCTGGCACACATTTACAAATATATTTTTTTTGGGGGGGGCATAGCTGCTGTATAGAATCTCATCCCCTCACATCCACTTGTCATTCACCCCAGAAAAAAAGAAAAGGAGATTTATTTGTCTTTTTGTTCCATTAGATAGCATAATTGAGTATTGCCCAATTTTGGGTTCACATGATTATTAGAGCTGGACCTGTTTAGATTGGTAGATCTTAGGCAATTGTAGTTTGAATTATGTTACTAGTAAAATGCATGCCAGCTCCTAGCATCTGCAGTCTCAGAGAGCTTGCCTAAAAGTGTTTTGCATCTGTAGAGGTGTAAATATCCATAATCGGTCTTCAGCTTCACTCACAGTGTGTACCCCTATGTATTTCCGAAAATACAGAAGGCAAGATCTGCTTTGAATTTTTCATAATGTCTGTGCTGTTTTCCTTTTATTTGGACCCCCCTATACACACACACACACACACACACACACACACACACTGAATGCACACTCCCCATTGCTTTGTAATGTGTCACTGCTGTGAATTGCACTCATTATCCTCAGGTGTGTCCGATTTTTAAAAAAAATTCTAGTCCTTGAGTTCAGCTCCCACCCCATAGCACATTATTCTGACTTAGTTTCAGCTCTGGTACAACTTCACTTAATGCTGTTATGATTACACATCTCACCCCACTGTCACCATCGTATACTGAATAACCGTTGATGTGTTGCGGACTGATGTATCGGTCCAGCAGTACAATAGTTCAGTAGTATACGTGTGTGTGTGTGGGGGGGGTGGAGTGCATGTACATTATTTTGTCTCAGTTTCAGCTCTGGTACAACTTCACTTAATGCTGCTATGATTACACATCTCACCCCATTGTGACTATCGTATACTGAATAACTGTTGATGTGTTGCGCGGACTGATGTATCAGTTCAGCAATACAATAGTTCTGTAGTATGTCTGTGTGTGTGTGTGTGAGGGGGGAGCATGCATAGCAGCAATCTTGTTGCTGCTCACTGAAGCATAGCTCCCCCTTTCAACTGTATGCCACTGCATTTTGTCTGCTGTCATAGACAGCTGGAGCAGGCATTGGAGAACTGCGGCCGCACCTGCAAACACACTGACTGAATTGGAAGAGGGCTACCACACCTCCAAAAACTCAGATGATGGCACTTTGTTTCTTGCACATGTGTGCAAGCAGCATAAAAATGAAAACTGTGAGTAACCAGTGTGGGCCAAAAAACATTTTACTTCCTGTTGTCCCAACAGTAAAATACATTAGTTACTGTAGAAACCATATGGATAGTCCCTTTCCCTGTGCAGCATTTGCCTTTTGTGTTGTTCAATCCAGCGACACAATTTAAGTTTCAGTCCTTGACAGAGACATTTTAAAAAAATAGGTACTAGGAAGGGAGCTGGTGTGGTAACTTCAGTTTATCATGCTTTCTGCTGTTCTAAAACTGCACCCACACTCTATTAGATATGTACAACATCTGGAAAAGGATCTTTTGCAAGATATTTGCAGCCGTGTCAGTTGGTCATGTTTATAAATAGTAACAACACAGAGTACCTACTTGTACTGAGATGCTCAGGAGCTTTTGGAGGTTTGTAAATGTAAATTAACCAAAGTTGTACCAGAGCTGTAGGTGTATTTAACAGGGATGTTCAGCACTTCATCACTGCACTGCTCCTCACTCCAGATACAGCATTTGTGCAGTACAAATAGCATAACAATGTTTGTATATTTCAGAAGAAAACCACAAGAAGTTATTGCTGTTTTGTTTGTCTTGCATGCTTACCAGGATCTGGCAAATTTTTTCCCCTCCAAGTCCTGTTCAGGTTTCTACGCTATTCCCTATAGTGCCGGGTGGCCCATTCATTGCTTATGTTATAGTGCAGAAGACTAGAAGGAGGACCCTGAGAGACAAGGAAACGCCCATTTGAGTTTTATTTTCTTATTCCTTGCCTATTATGCCTTTTCTTACGTATTATAATACTTTGCTTGAAGAAACTACTTAGGAAAAGGAGTTTATTTACAAAAACTATTAGTTATTCCAGATTCTTGTACTAAAATAAGAAAAGGAGCGGAGCTTAACCCTACCACCTGATGAAACCTACTATGAAAGAAGTGGCTACCACTGTATTAGTCGGTCTGCTTTACGGCTCAGCAAGGAGCTAACCCACCTGGAACTCTAGCTACTTCTAGAGGTTGAATTTTTCTTTTGTATTAGAATGCTTATTTTTGTGATTACCCTCTTTATTTCTTTTGTCATGCACAGTTAGCATTTTAGCACTTTATTTTTGTTTTGCTGAATAAGGCTGATTTTTGTTGGACTTCTTTGATTCTTCATCCTTCAATCCCACACTTCCTTCCACAGTGACATCATATGCGTGCTCACTAGAGAATGTGAAAAGCAATTGCGTGGTTAGCTGGGGAGAGCTGGATGCATTTTGAAAGTCAGAGGAATAAATAATTGTTACACTACCTACAGTATTTAGCAGACAGACAGCAGGGGCAAGTGAAAAAAAAACAAGTAGAAAACAGCAAGAACATTAAAACATATCGCTGAAGCTGGCCAGGTGTGCTGAGGGCTGAGGTGCTGGATGCCTTACCTCACGCTATGCAAGAGACCACCAAAGGAGGGATCTGTTCAACTTTATTTAAATTGCTCCAGTAAGGAGCACAAGGTGAGGGGATGGCCATATTCAAAATATGTTTAAATCATGCTCCTGCTTGGAGCATATTGTACTGGGCAAGTGTCATTCAAATTCAGTAGTTCCAGGAGGTGGGGCAGAGGGCAGAACATGCCTCAAATTAGATTAAATGGTGGCTTCAGAAGGAGCAAAGGCATGGTAAGGTGAAGAAGGCTGCATATTCAGAAATAAGCACCTGGGGGCCAGTTAGGGGAAGTAAGCACCCAGATTATAAAGTAAGAGTGCCCCAGGATGATAAAGGTGGCTAGTAGCCAAGCTAAGGCTAGTGTTGTAAAACTGCAGAATTTTCTGATTTAAATTGCTCTAAGGTGTCAGCTTCAGTCAGGAGCAAGGGGATGGGAGTGGACCAGCCAGTTAGCCACCCCAGCAGCATAGTTGCTACAACCCCAGCCATAGGCTAGTAACCTGAGTAACTCACCCATAGCCATCTAAAAACTATCCTTAGCTTGGCTACTGGTTGCCACTTGGCTACTAGACACCTTTATCACCCTGGGGCACTCTTACTTTATAATCTGGGGCTTACGTCACCTAACTGGCCCCACTGGTGCCTATTTCTGAATAATAAAAACAAAAACATTTGGCCAGCTAGCCTTTATTCTCTAGCCCAGCTGGCTAGCTTGCCTATAACTGTGGCTTTACCCTACCTTTGCTGCTTGAGCACTGTTTACTATCTAATTCAGGGTCTTCCCTGCTCTGCTCCACCTCCGGGAACTACTTAATTTGAATGCAGTCCACTCATTCCCTATGCTCAAAGCAGCAGTGTGATTTAAATAAATTTAGACAATTTTGAATAGGGACACCTTCTCACCATATACCCCCTTTCTGGTGTGATTTAAATGAATTTGAATAGATGCAGCCTTGTGCAGTCCCTTGCTCCCAGGCCATACTCTGACCACACTAAAGGTCATAGCCATCCTTTATTGCACCCTCAGCATGAAAACAAACTTAAAAAAAGAAATTGTTACTATTATTTCAGGTGGACAGCATCTGCTTGATGGCACTGCCACTGACACACCACCCCAACCTTGGGAAAAATTGAGGAGAGAGGAGGTGGAAGTGTGGGTTGGATGCCCATCTGACTGCAAGCAGGTGGGAGGTTTTCCCTTTGGGCCATACTCTGCCCCTTGCAGATCACCCGTAGGACCTCTTGGAGCCTATTTACACATTTGAATCATCAAAGGAACCCCCCCATACCAGGTTTCCCCAGCTATGGCCCCCTCTTCCACCACCTGGACCTCCCAGGGATCCACATAACCTATAAATGTTCAACCTCTTTTCCAATCTGGACTACCATGAAAACAACCTGAACCATCCTGCCCTTACTCAGGACATTGACTTGGGCAGATTGGGAGCCTACGGCCATAGTCAGAGTAAGTGGGCAGATTACTTGGCTATGGGGCCTGAGAAGCCTGAAGCTGGGGCTGGGGCTTGAGAGCCTGCTGCCAGGGCTAGTAGGGGTTTGAGGTGTATGACACCATGGGGCTCTGGCAAGCTAGTTGCCCCACCTTCAGCAGACCCACCTTCTTTGTCACTGGGCCACCCTCCTTACCCTGTTCCAGCACCATAAGCTAACATTACTCCTTGCATTTGAAACCCCCTTCCCACCCACAGACCAGCCTTGTCCCTCCCCAGAATTGCTGTGCCCCTCATGGAAAAGGTGCTGCCACACACGTGCTGTGAGCACACAGTTTTTGGCTGTGTGAGTCCAGCTGCAGGGCAGGTGGGGGGGTCCAGTTGCAGAGGGGCCAGATCTGGGGGATTGACCACATACTTCCCAACTGTCACTCATGCGACTAGGTTCATGGCACCCACCCCTTCAGTGTATGATAACATGTCAATTCAGTTCAATCTATCTACTCCATAAGAACTCATGCTGTACTATTTGATGCAATGCTAATCAGACCCACATCATTCCCTGACAATTCACCCCCAGCATAAATTTAACATATTAAGAACAAATTGGGCAGGGAACCAATTAATCTGGAACTAATAGTATGATGCAAGTTGTCCCAGAGTGAATTAACTGGGATGACTTGACATGTAACCTCAGTGGACTCCTTCTATAACAGATGCATGCTCAACGTTATGGCTCAGATTTCCCACCTCCCAATCAAGTAATTAAATCATATACACTGGTCCCGGTGACGGAACCTGTGTGTAGATTTCGATTCTGGATGCTGGGGAGTACCTGTAAAACAAAGGTTACACCGACGTCACAGAGAATCAATAGTTTTTAGGGCAAAGTACAGATAAGACCAATAGTAAATCAAAGTATACTTGTCTGATAAGCACAGGTCAAAGTCCAGCCAGTCCTATGGAAATAAAGGGAAAAATGTGTTTGATACATAAAATTGTCATTAATTGGTGAACATTTGTTCTTAGTGGCCATTAATGCATTGACACAACATAACCATCATTTTTAATTGGTAATGAAAACCTCCTTTGGACACTTTTAATGGCCATTAATGTATTGCCACAGAGCTGGCCTGATGGTGCTGAAGGTTGAGGCACTGGATGCACACCTTGAGCTACTCCGGTGACCCGGGTTGGGAGCGAGCCCGGGTCATTGAGAATCAGCAGGGAGAGGAGGATTGAGCATCCATAGACTGTTTCTCTCTGGGGAGAGATCCAGGGTCTGCCCAGTGCAACAGCAGTCCTGGTGAAAGCCAGAGGGATGTGCATGTCTGGGCACAAAGTAGAGGAGGAAGTTGCAGCAGATGTCTCGAGATGCCATTGCACAACTGAACTTGGGGGGGTGGGATGAGGGATGTACAAGAAAGAAACATCTCACACCTTAGTTTGCAGAGATGAGATGAAGGGGGCTGCAGGGACACAGCCCATGTCATAATGTTGGCCCAATGCCTTGGGGGACTTCACGCTTGGCCCAGCACCCAGGTAAGGCCTCTCTAATTTCAGATAGGCTGTTGGGGGAGGGAAAACCCACCCTGGGGGGATTCAGGGGGCTAGGCCTGTCTGGGAAGCTGAGGGAGCCCAGCCAAGAATTGTAGGGTTCAGACAGGGAGTAAATGCTCCAGTCAAGTGAGCACCCTGGAAGGATGCCTGGGCTGAGGAGGTGCAAAAATAGAGTAAAAAAAATAAAAATGTATTGACACAACATGAACCTAATGTTCATGGCAATGAAAAGCTCATTTGGATAGTTCTAATGGCCATCAATGTATTGGCAAAACATGAACATAATTTGCATGGTAATGAAAAACTCATTTGGACAGTTCTAATGGCCAATCAAAGTATTGGCGTAACTTGAACATAATTTTCATGGCAATGAAAAGTTCATTGCTCATTTTAATGGTTATTAAACATGCCATTAAAATAGCCTGATACAAAATGTAAGGGGTGTACCACACACATTAATATTTAATGGCTACCTGTCATGGTTAATTAATGGCATGGATGAGTAAATTAATGGTTTACACCCATGAAACATTAGCAATTAATGACAATTTAATTTGAATAAAAATTGGGCATTAAAAAAGACGATACAAAATTTAACAGTGAAAACTAATGGGTTTGCATGAAAATAATGGAAAATTAATGGAACCTACTGGAATTTTAATGGATTTCAATGCAGTAGTGCATATGGCTCACTTATGCTTCAATACAAATCCACATACATCTGCACGCATGCAGCATGCTTATAGTCACTGACATACTTATTGGTTTTCGTGTCCCCACTCATCTCAGCTGCACAATTTAATTGTAGCACACATACCAATGGTAGCAGTGCATCATATTTGGACTTAAACCTACCCAGTTAATAACCATTTTTTTCCTGGCTGAAGTTCTGACCACCCCAAAATAAATTTTCTCCAATTTCTCTTCCCAGCTCCATTCCATTCCATTCAATGCCCATCCAATGTGGGTTGTGAAGCAACCCAAAGGTACAGAAATGTGATAACACATCAATATTTCAGTTCTTCATCCTTCCCCAGTCCCTCTGTAAAAACAAATTATTTACTTTTACTTACCTGGCTATCTGGCCAGAACCTGTAGCCTAGCACAGTGTACCACCAGCTCAATTTTTAGTCCACTCCTCCACCATTCCTCTTCCAGAAGCTGGGTACTAGAACTGAACATCCCAGGTCCTCAATATGGTCTGCAACCAAGTCACCTCACCAACTGAAACCACCCAACCTGTGTTGCTTGCTTCATGTTTGGCTGTAGCTGTATTGCACTGATCAAGTCCTATGAAGGCTGCCCACACCATTGGCACTGCTGCTATGAGGCCTAGCTTTCTGCCACTGGGGGCTCTTACTGATTTTTTTTTTGTGAGGCCAGTCTAGTAGAGTAAGTAGGTAGCCTAGTCTCAAGTTAGCTTCTAGCTCACCCCCAGCCCCTCCAGCCACAAAGGGAGAGGGGGACTCACAAAGAGTAGACCAACAAAAACATGCTGCCACAGCACTGCTATTGACAGTTCAGTGCTCAATGACTCCTCCAAGCTGTAATGTGAAGCCTGTCTACTCTGTGGCGGGAAATACAGTGTCCCACTCATGTGAATAATGTGCTGTTGCTTGGATGGAGCTCCTCCATATCATATGTGATGGTGCTGTTGCTAATAGGTAGAGAGAGTAGACAACACAATATAGACACAGTCAAATTAGGAGTGCACCTGCAGCATGAGTGCAACACAGGCCAGGGAGGTACTTACTGTGCAAATGATTCAATCCAAATTTAATGACATTATTGCCACACTGTAAGAACAACCTAGGCACAGATGTGAGGGGGGAAATACCCCCCTCTGCCCTACCTAAGTTGCACCCCTGCTTTATAGTAGGAACTCATTCTCAGGGGCTAACATCAGTACATGTAAAAACAATGGTTTCTTCTGTGTTCTGAGGTACTGTATCTCCATGCTTCACAATGTGTTCTGATCATTATGAGGGTTAGTGTCCCTCATGTCCCTCATTTTGAGTGCTGTTCCCTCATTTCAGTGACAAAATGTGAGATATGGTGCATGCTTCCAAGACCCTACTCAGCACAAAGAGTGCTGAGCACAGAAATAGTGTATATGCTCCATATAGAACGACAAAGGGAAAGTAAGTGAGCCATAACAGTCATGGAAAAACACATTTAAAGCACTAAATATGCATAAAGGGATTTTCCTGGCCCAAAACAAAAAGGTCAGGTTTCATAACACAGAGGACCCTCTTCTCACATGTGGAATGGAGGATATTGGTTGACTATTTCATAGGCATTTAATGCAGAAAGCGAACAATACTTTACAAATTTATGGTAATTTCATGACAAAAATCAAAAGCCATTAAACAACTTGCAAAAGGATGAGAAGTAAAAAGTTTATCTAATGTTAATGGGAAAACAATGAAAATGGTATTTTAATTATTCTAATTGCTAGCAGTAGTATATGAAATGGAAACTGATGTGTTGTTTTAGATGAGATTTGCATCAACCTAGTTGCTGCACACATGGCAAGCATGCAGCATGTGAACCTGATGTGATGTTTAAATGATATTCACACCAGCTTAACTGCTGTACTCATGTCAAGCATGCAACATGCTAACCTGATGTGATTTTTAGAAAATGTTTACATCAGCTTACCTGCTGCTCACATGTCAAGCTTGCAGCATGCAAACCTGATGTGCTTTATAGACCTGGTTCGCATAGATTCATTTTGTGTATTTGAACCCCATGCAAACATCACACAATTAAGCATGTGGCATGCATTCTGCATGTACGCAGCACACTTATATTTATGTATTCAGATTCCTCTTCAATAACATCCTCTATGGTTCTCTCTTCAGCTTTGGAAGATTCTGGCTCAGGGACTAAAAATAAGAAGAAATGGACTACAAGATCCCAGCAGTGATGGCTGGATTGTAACTAGAAAGCATGCCCCCTTTTTCTATTTTCTTTATGGCACCATTTCAAGTCCTATCTCTGAATGTGAATAGTATAAAGAACAGCAAAAGGTGTATGGCAATCTCATCTGAACTCTTGTATTGGAACGCTGATATAATTTATATACAGGATACTCAAATTAAGACCCTTCAAGAGATAACCCACACCTCAAGAATTTGCTCCAAAGGCACCACCTTCTGGTCACTAGGCACAGAAACCTGTGAAGGAGTTGGCATATTATTTTCAAATTTCAATTTTAAAGTTAACAGGTTGATAGAACCAGAGCTTGGAAGGGCTTTCATTTTAGATGTTATATTTGGGGACATTAGACTACGTTAAGTTAACATTTACTCCCCACAGACTAAGGCATAGAGAATAGAATTGTTTAAAAAAAATTCTACTGTATATTTTTACTGCTAGAATGATAATATGGGGGGTGGTGACTTTAATTGTGGGTTACAGCAGATAGAGGCCTAAAAATAAATAAGATGTTCTGAGATTCTAATATACTTAAGGAAGTTTTGAACTCAGTAATATTAAAAGACTCATATATTATGCACCATCCCCAAGGGGGATACACATAATATAGGGGGACCTTATATACAAGAATAGATTTTTTTTCATTTCTCAAGATTTTTCAATACAGAAAGTGTTTATAAGAGATCTGGCATTTTCAGATCACAAGGTGTTTTTTTTAGAGGTAGCATGGGAGGATACGCTGATTCTGGGTAAAGGGCCATGGAGGCTAACTGCATCCTTATTGAAATTAAGGAAACTTCTCAATAAAAGGAGAAAACTCTGGAGTGCTTGCATTTCAATACAATGTAGGCATGACTCATTGACAGATTGGTGCGAAGATACAAAATGGAGTTTTAAGTCTCTGTTCCAGAAAGTAGCAGGAAAACACGTGTTAGACACATGTTTAAACTACCTTAATCTACATAAACAGTTATGTATGTTAATATCACAGTTCAAATCCTCCAATAAAGATTACAGTCAGCAAATAATGAACATAAAAAGAGAACTGTATTGTCACTGAGGCACAGGTCAGGAAACATAGGGAAAACCAGGAGCAGTTGTAGAATATGTATTTACAGTAGCAGTAACAAAAAAAATAAACGTGTTCAGAATAACTATATACAGAAAAGAAAAACAACAGTTTTAGTTCCGTCTGTGTTACTTTTTCTTCTCCCAGCAGTTGCAGCTCAGCTCCTTTATAAGTCATTTCACCCCCCATTCTTAATTCAAGCATCCTGTTCTGTTCTCTTAAATATCAGGCAAGACCTGCTGGAACACATTGTGCCTGAGCTGAGATGCCCCAGTTCCAGAGTGTTTGCAAAAACGCCTGAAATGTGAACTCTGGTAACCTCTGAAGTTCCCAATACCTTTTTTCAGTCATGTCAAAATATGACTATATACATCTCAACAGTAACAGCATATATTTTCTAAACAAAAGTGATCCCAACATCAGTTATTTCCACACAGTGATTTGCACATATTTTATATTAGCATATATGCAAGGGAGGAAAAGACAGGCAGCAAGGGAAAACTGAGATACAGCGAGAGGTAAAGAGTGTAAGCCTGTCAGGTTGATCAAGTCCAAAGTGTCACAGAACAATTTGGTTGCACAACCAGACAGAGAAGAGACAGAAAAGGAAATATCCTTGTATTTAAACATTTTTTCCATATCAACTGGAACAGAGTCCTATTCTACCCTGTCACATACTCCCTCTCCTTAAGAGGGAACCTGTTTTATTAGACAGGTTTCCCAAACTTTTTATTAATTATCTACTAACATTTGCTGCTTTCAGATATTAAGCACATTTGCAGTATATTTTTCTATAACAGTAAAGCAAACAGTAAAGTTCAGATCCATACATTTGTTTTTCAGCCTTCCAAATCCTTAATGCCTGATCCATATCTTGACAGAAAATCAGCATTTCTATTTTCTTAACCAGATTTGTGTATCACAGTGAATTTAAATGGCTGAAGTGCTTGGTACCACCATGTGATTCTGGAATTTTTACCTTTCATCTGGTTAAGCCAACAGAGAGGATTGTGATCTGTTACAAGAACAAGATCAGTTCCTAGCAAATAAAACTTATGGGACTCCATGGCCTACTTTGCTGCTAAACATTCCTTTTCAATAGTGGAGCACCTTTTCTCTCTGTCATGCAACTTCCTACTTATGTACAGAACAGGATGTTCTGTTCCATCTACATTTTGATTAGGGCAGCACCTAGTCCTACCTTGGATGCATCTGTTTGTAGCAAAAATTGTTTCTCAAAGTCTGGGCTTCTTAAAACAGGAGCTGAACATAATGCAGCCTTAATAGCTTGAAAAGTGTCATCACACTCTGAGGTCTATTTCACATTATTTGGGTACCATTTTTTCATGAGTTCAGTGAGGGGAGTAGCTAACTCTGCAAAGTTGGAAACAAATCTGCGATAATAACCAGTCAGCCCTAAAAATGACCTGATATGTTTCTTTGTTTTAGGGAGAGGACTGTTAGCTGCAGCTTCTATTTTAGAAACCTCAGGCTTAACGTCTCCGTTTCCCAACACAGCCCAAATATCTGGTTTCCTGTATGCCCAGTGCACATTTAGTGGGATTAATAGTCAGACCTGCATTTTTGATAGCTTGGATAACTGCTCGTAGGTGTTCCAGGTGGCTTTTCCAGTCTGGACTGTACACCATAACATCATCCAGGTATGCAGCACAATAACCAATGTGATGGGATAAAATTACATCCATGTACCGCTGGAATGCAGCTGACACACCATGTAAACCAAAGGGCATGGTGGTAAACTGATAGAATCCTATAAGGGTGGCAAGTGCAGTTTTATATCTGGATTATTTAGCTAAAGGTATTTGCCAACAACCTTTGGTGAGAATGAGGGTTCTAATATACTTTACATTCACCAGTCTGTCCACCAAATCATCTATTCTGGGCATAGGATAACTGTCAAATTATGACACTTGATTAAGCTTCCTAAAATCAAGGCATATTCTAACGCCCCCTTCTTTTTTGTTTACAACTACCATGGGAGATGGCCAAGCACTTCTTGACTCCTCTATGAAACCCAAGTCTTTCAGTTTTTGTATTTCCTTAACCACATCATTTCTTAACCACTCTGGCAACCTGTATGTCTTTTGCCTAATAGGACTAGCATTCCTTGTCACTATTACATGCTTAACCCCTTTTACCCGGCTTGGTACTGTGGTAAAAATATTGTTAAATGTCTGAAGCACATTATGAATGTCTGCAGTTTGTTCTGAGATTAAGGAAACATTCACCTTTACAGCATCAGCATTTACAGTTTGTTCCACTCTATCATAAGCTACATCAACATCTTTTTTATCAGTTTCTGGTAAATCTAGCAATGCAGTTTTTGGCATGTTTTCAACCTATTTCTTGATTAGGTTAGCATGGTATATCTCAGTAGGATTTTTCCTGTCAGGGGTCTCAATTTCATAGTTAACAATGCCAGTATGTCTAAGAATTTTATAAGGCCCTTGCCACTTTATTAACAGCTTGTTTGGGTAACAGTAGCAAAATATTTTCACCTGGCTCGAAAATGTTTTCTTTTACCCCATGGTCATAATATACCTTCTACTGGTTTGGGGCCTCTTCCTGATTACTATGGGCAATTTCAACATATTTTGACAGCTTCTTTCTTAGGGCACACATATCAGATGTTATAGATTGTTTCTGAGGGGGATTATCTTCCCATGTTTCTTTTATCACATCCAGTGGCCCTCTTGGCTGCCTACCATACATCATTTCAAATGGTGAAAACCCTGTTGATGCCTGTGGCACTTATCTGTAAGCAAAAAGTAGATAAGGCAAGTATTGGTTCCAGACTTTACCTTTACCTTTTTCAAACCTTTTTAACTTGCATTTTAGGGTTTGGTTAAAATGCTCAACAAGGTCGTCTCTCTGAGGGTGAGAGGGAAGGTTCTTATGGCAGTGATACCTAGCAGTCTGTATGCTCCTTAAGCAATTCAGCACCAGAATTACTACCCTGATCAGTAATCATTTCATTAGGTATGCCCACTGTGCTAAAAAGTTTGACACGTTCTGCTGCAACCTTTGGGGCTGTAACAGTAGGCATTGGAACTGCTTCTGGATATTGAGTAGCATAGTCGCATACTACCAGGATAAATCTATTATCCTTTTTACTTTTGTCTAAAGGACCAACCACATCCATTGAAATTCTCTCAAAAAGCACATCTATTAAGGGTAGGGGTACTAGGGGCACCTTGTCTTTTCTAGTGACTGGGGCTACTTCCGACACTCAGTACAGGAATTACAATAGGTAGCAACATCTTCATGAATTCCAGGCCAGTAAAATCTATACAGTAATCTGGCAAGGGTATGATCCCTCCCTGAGTCACCAGCCATAGGACTATCATGTGATATCTTTAATAACTCTATTCTATACCTCTGTCGTATAACCAATTGTTCTGTCTGTTCCTGTGTCTGAGGTTTAACCCAAACTCTGTACAGTAACCCATCACATTTCTTAAACATTGGTCCTCCGTGTTTTGGTTACACCCCCAGCTGCTTAAAATAACCCTGGAAAGAAACATTGTTGGCTTGTTCCGAAAGAAAATCACAATCAGTAATCGGTTTAGTTTTAGCATTTTCATGTTTTAACCCTTCATGTCCATCAGTCATTTGTTGTCACAGTTTCTTCAGGCTTCATCTTTCTTTCCTGGATTTCTGGATCTTGGAGCTGTGCTCAAACAAGTCCAAACCAAAATCACTGAAAGGAAAAGTGTCCCCACCCTCTGAAATTTTCTTTGCCGAGCTCTTATTACCAGAGCTGCTGAAACATCAGGATTTACTTCCTCTTTGATTAACTCAGTAAACTCTGGAAAGTCATTTCCAAGAATCACATGTACAGGTAACTAAGGTACTACCGCCACTTTCATTTGGTGTGAGACACCCTTAATGGCCAGAGTCACTTGGATGGTGGGATAGTATCGAGTGTCCCTGTGGTTTCAGATGATACCAGTACCTGGTCCCTTTGCATAGTGGTCCCCCAGCACTTTAACATGCACTAGGGTCTGTCTGCTTCCCCAATCAATGAGTCCCTTCACAGTCTTATTCCCCACCTTCATATCTGTTAAGTACTTGCCTCAGTTTGCCAAGGATAAATCTGCTGTGGTGCCACTCTCCTTACTATGGCAGTTTCTTGCAAAATGGCCTGACTTATTGCAGTTATAGCAGATAATGTCTTTGTGCAGAGATTTGTTACCCCCAGCAGAGTTCTTATCAGGCTTAGAGTTTAAATGGGTAAAAGAGTGTCTTACCAGTGCTTGGATGTTACCTCACTGCTGTGGCATCTGTCTGGCCATTTGGTAGTCCTCAGCCAAAGAAACTGTCTTTTCTCCACTTTCTGGTCGGAGTCCCTTTGCCCACAGCTGCACATCTGGAGTCAAGATGTTGATGAATTGCTCCATGGCAAATGTGTCAATGATCTGTGGGACTGTTTTGCTGTCTGGTTGGATCCGTTTCATCAGGAGTTCTCAGAGTCGGGTAAAGGCTTTTCGAGGATTGTTGACCGAGTTGTACCTCAGAGATCGAAATCTCTGCCTGTATGTTTCTCCGAAGATGTCATACGTTTTCAGGATTTCGCTTTTCACCAGGCCATAGTTTTCTGACTGTGCAGTGTCCATACTGTTGCAGGCAAGTTGGGCTTTCTCTGTCAGGTAGGGTACCAGTCTGATTGTCCATTGCTGCTTTGGCCATTGGCAGACTGTGGCAACTCTTTCAAAGGTTGTCAGGTATGCCTCAATATCATCTGAGGGACACACCATTGTAAGTTTAATGGCTTTTAAGTTGCTTTTGTTTTGTTGCTGAGCTGGATCTATGCCGGATCCTCTGCCTTTGATAGCTTGCAAAGCATCCAGCCATCGCTGTTCCTGTCGCTGCATCTCTTCTCTCATCTGCTGCTTCTGCCACTGCATCTCTTCTCTCCTCTGTGCTTCTAAATACAGAATCTCTTTTTCTCTTTGCTTTTCCACCTCTTTGTTGTATAGCCCACCATTTGAAAAAGTCCATCAGGCCTTCAGGTTCTGTCACTGCATGTTCATTTTCCATAATTTGTGCTGACTGTACAATCTCAGACTGGTCTTCTGTCTCTGCTAGTTTGGCTGTCATTCTGCTGGTAACCACTCTTGGACTTGCTGCTACAGAATCCATACCCTCCTCTGTTCTTCCCTGGTAGTAGGTCCAGTGCCCATGCACAAAACTGTTTTAGGGTATGCATAGCTTAAATCCCACTTAGGCTGACACCATCTGTTGTCAAGGCATAGGTCAGGAAGCTTAGAGAAAACCAGGAGCAGTTGTAGAATTCACCAAAAATATTTATTTACAGTAGCAGTAACATAAAAATAACTTGTTCAGAATAACTATGTACAAAAGAGAAAAATCAGGAGTTTTACTTTAGTCTGTGTCCCTTTTTCTTCTCCTAGCAGTTGCAGCTCAGCTCCTTTATAAGTCATTTCAACCCCCACTCTTAATTCAAGCATCATGTTTATTGTAAAGTGTTCTGTTCTTGTAAATATCAGGCAGGATCTGCTAGAAGACATTGTGCCTGAGCTAAGACATCCCATTTCCACAGCTTTTGCAAAAAGGCCTAAAATGTGAACTCTGGTAACCTCTGAAGTTCCCAATACCTTTTTTCAGTCATGTCAAAATACAATTATATACATCTCAACAGTAACACTATATATTTTTTATAAACAAAAGGGATCCCAACATCAGTTATTTCCACACAGTGATTTGCACATATTTTTATATTAGCATATATGCAAGGGAGGAAAAGACAGACAGCAAGGGAAAACTGAGATACAGTGAGAGGCAAAGAATTGTGAGCCTGTCAGGTTGGTCAAATCTGAAGTCTCACAGGAATATTTGGTTGCACAACCAGACAGAGAAGAGACAGAAAAGGAAAGATCCTTATATTTAAACACTTTCTCCATAACAACTAGGTCAAGGTCCTAGTCTACCCTGTCACATGTATAAGCAACAATACAACAGGGCTAAGACTTTGCGGCAAGAACTGAGATTTGGGATCACCTCTAAAAAAATAACGTTTGAGCCCTTAAAAGATAGCAACAAAAAACTGAGAAAAAAAATTATTTTAAAATTAGAGAATGAGCAAGGAAACCTTTGCAATGAAAAACAAGAGATTCTGGAAGTTGTGAATAAATATGTGACAGAGACATTTGGGACTCCACCCGTGATATAAAATAGTAAGGATTACCTAGAGAATTCAGTTATAGAATATCTTACAGCAACCCAGAAAGACACAATCGTGGAACATATTTCAATAGAAGAAGTGGAAATAGGAACAAGAAATCTTAAAAAAAATATGGTATTAAGGAATGATGAATTAACCCTGGAATTCTACAAGACCTTTACAGAGATTGTAGCTCCTGAATCAGCAAAGTTATATAATGAAATACTGTCGAACCAAAAAGTTCTGAGAGCTATGGCCCTGGTGAAATTGATATTTTTGTATAAAAAAGGGAATAAGAATAATTTAAAAAATTGGAGACTCATCAGTCTTTTAAATACTGACATAAAAATTCTGGGTAAAATACTGGCCAAACATTTAGCTAAGGTCTTGGAGATGCAAATAAGTAAAGTACAATCTTGCTTGATTCCCCAGAAAGGGATCCAAGATAATCTTATAATGCTTAGAGAATTATTTCAGAGGACCCAAGCCAGTGTAGAGGGGGGTTCTTACTTAGACCAACAGAGAGCATTTGATTCCATCTCATGATTTCCTATTTTTAGTTTTAGAGAAATTTAAGATCCCTCAGCAGTTCTGTCTGTGGTTAAAATGCCTTTATAATACAGCTATGATTGCACTGAGAATTAATGGTTGGGCAGGAGAAACTAGGCTGGTATGCAGAGGGGTAAGACAGGGATGCCCCATTAGTCCCCTATTATATGTGTACTGTATCAATCCTTTCCTCCGTAGTATAATAAACTCACAGAGTTTTAAAGGAATTCAAGTTATATCTATGGGTCCACAATTAAAAGTATTAGCTTATGCTGATGATGTAGTATTGATGGTAGACATAATTACAGAAGAGGATGAGGTTCTGAGGCAGCTTGAAAATTTTTCAGAAGTCTCAGGGTCCCAGACAATACAGAGAAATGTATAAGGGTGCAACTAGGGAAAGATCCTACACTTCAATCAGCTTATGCATCAGTGACCTTAACAACAGACCCTGTTTCCATATTAGAGGAACAATTGGTAATAGGTTCATAGATTCATAGTATATTAAGGGTTCAGTAGACCAAAGACCTATAATGAACTCACCACCAGTTTATCTGTAGTGGTGGTAAGAGAATTTCTTTTCACCCATGTACATATCTGGTCTTTTTTAAACTGATCAAGATTTTCACTTTGTACAACAACACTTGGTAATGAATTTCATAATGTTACCACTCTTTGAGTGAGCCAATTACCTCTCTTGGATATTTTATTTACAGGTTTATTAAATTTAAAATTATGTGATCTCATACTATTTATTACCCTATTCCATACCAGCCCTATAGTCTCTAATATTCTTTCATCTCTAGACACCTTAAAAGCTATACATAAGTCCCCTCTATGTGCCCTATACTCCAGTGATTATAGTCCCAAATGTTTAAGTCTGTCTTGATAATCATAAGATTTAACATGGTTTATCTTTTTAGTAATCTTTCTTTTAACTTTGTCCACCATTACTTTACCTTTTATAGAGGTGGGTGCACAAACAGGTGCACAATATTCCAGATGGGGTCTCACCAAACTAGAATACAATGATATAAGCACCTTGGGGTCTCAGCTTTTAACATGGCTAAGAATACACCCCAATATTTTATGACACTTTTTAACTGTATTAATATTATGCATATCCTGTGATAATTTGTTAGGTGCAATAACCCCAAGATCCCTTTCATTCTCTGTTGTATCAAGGATTTCGTTATTAAGTATATAGTTAATTCCTGGGTTATTTTTTCCAAAATGCACTATCTTACATTTAGCCGTATTGAATGACATTTATTTTCCTTTGCCCATGAATTTAAAATATCTAGATTATTTTATAAAGCAGCTGCAGTTGTCTTATTATAGATAATTGCCCCAACCTTACAATCTTCCGCATATTTGCCCACCCAGGCATTCTGTGATGTTTGCATTGATGCAATGAAAATATTAAAAAGGGTAGGAACTAGGACAGAACCATGGAAAACTCCAATTGTGACTTCATCCCATAATGAAACAGAACCCTTAATAGCAACCCTCTGTTTTCTTTGATCCAACCAAGATACAACCCATTTTATTAACTGGGGGTGAAGTTTACATTTCAGCAGTTGTTCAATTAATACCCTATTAGATACTGAATCAAAAGTTTTGGCACAATCCAAAAAGATGACATACACTGACATCCCCTTATCCAAGGTCTCACTCACCAGTTCAAAAAAATTCAAATGGTTTGTTAGACAAGATCTTCCCTGTAAAAAAACCATGT
The DNA here is from genome assembly GCA_016271365.2 of Neoceratodus forsteri. Taxonomy (NCBI): domain Eukaryota; kingdom Metazoa; phylum Chordata; order Ceratodontiformes; family Ceratodontidae; genus Neoceratodus; species Neoceratodus forsteri. The sequence goes on from JADMNL010000035.1 coordinate 49,466,231, forward strand.
TGTGAGATGTCTAAACATTATTTTTCTTTTATAGGGGTAATTAATACTTGCTGCAATAGTTTTTCCAATAATATACCAATAACCAAAGTCAAACGTATTGGTCTGTAATTACCAACCTCCTGCCTACTACCACCCTTAAATAGTGGAGTGATAGTTGCCATGTTCCAAACTGAAAGTGTTTTACCCTCTTTAATAGAAGCATTAAAGAGAAGAGTAAGTGGTCCCTTCAGCTCTTGAGCTAATGCAATAATAAATTTTGACTGTATCCCATCTGGACCAGCAGATTTATTGGGTTTCATAGATTTAATAGCTAACGTTACTTCACTTTCTGAAATTGCAATTGGAACAAATGTGTAATTTAAATAATCTAAATGTATGTCTTGTTTTGCTTGAAAAACACTTACAAAATAATTATTAGACTCACTTGCCATCTCCGTTTCATCATTGATTACCTCGTTACTAATTATAAGTGGTCCAACACCATTTGTGTTCCCCCTCATAGACCCAATATAATTGTAATTCTGTTTTTTATCGTCCTTTGTTATTTTAGCTAATTTGATTTCATAATCACTTTTTGCTTTTTGTATCAAGTTTTTTTTTTGCCATTGTTTTAAATTTATCTCAAGTAGTAGTTGTAAGCTGAACCTTATATTTTGCAGATGCCCTTCTTTTTCTCCTTATGTGTTTTTATGGAATTATTCCACCACACTGGACTTCATCTGTTTTTATTATATTTTGAACGATCTGGGACCCAGGTTTCAATACATAAATTCATGTTTTTGGACAATATTTTCCAGATTCCATTTAAGTCTAAATTCTGCAATTCAATTTGCCAGATCCAGGAAGCCAGGTAATGTTTAATACTACAGTAATCTGCCTTAAAATAGTTTTTAACAACTGTTTTCTCTATTTTTATTTCTATATCTTTATTAATAGTAAGTTAGACCATATTATGATCACTGTCCCACATACGGTGGTAGTACTCTAGGACTTGTTTCATTACTATCTATATTGGAAAAAAATTAGATCTAACACATTATCCCCTCTAGTTGGTTCTTTAACCAATTGTCCTAAGGTATGTTCAATAGACAAGTCGAAGAACTTTTTTTTCAGTTTCACCATTAGCTTCAAGGGTTACCCAATTAATATGAGGGAAATTAAAATCTTCCATAAGTAGTCACTATTTAATTTCATACTTTCTGACTCAGTCATAAATAATACATTCTCCTCTTTCTGCAAGTTTGGAGACCTATATACAAGACCAATTGTTAAATTAATATTATTCATTTTTATTTGTGCCCAAACAATTTCACGTAATATCTAATTTTTTTGAAAAGGCTTAATTTCATAAGCACTAAAGCTTCCGCAAAGTATAAGCAATACCACCACCCTGTTTTATTATCCTATTTTTGAGTATTTTGGTGAAACCAGGAATATCAGTACACCAGTCATCATTTCTATTCAGTTTCAGTTATACCACATACATTTATGTTATTTGTAGTTCAATAATGTTTTAATTCATCCATTTTATTTTTAAGACTCCTGGCATTAACAAGTAAGATGTTTAGTTGTGCATACTCTAATTTTAACTTACCACTAATTTTGGTATCAGTACTATTATAAGGGAAATGTACAATATCTACTTTTTGTTGATTTAAACGTGTAAGCCAGACCATTGGTGTTACATCTTTTATAACTGATCTAGTATTTAATATAGGGATGAGAAGTACATCCCTCTCCCCCTCCCCAAACTAGCTTAAATGTTTATTTATGTAGTAATTAATGTGTTTTCCTAGCAAAAAAAAAATCCCTTTCTTACTTGGTTGCCAACCATCCCACCAGTAAAGGTCATTCCTATTGCCAAATTGCTTCCAATTAGTTATACAACCTATGCCTTGCTTGAGACACCAGAGTCTTAGCCAATTATTTAGCTGTTTAATCTTATGGTTCAATTCTGAACCTGCTTTTGTTACTGGCCAGGGCTGGATTAACAAGTTGTGGTGCCCAGGGCAATTTTAAATTGTGGGGTCCCCTGTGACTTAACCAGTAGGCCGGGGGCTCAGGGGCCACCTAGGTCCCTGAAAGCTGAATGATTTTTGATGCCTTAAAATGCATTTGGAGGGGTTTCCAGCTACTCTGAATGCCATTCTTGGGGTGGAAATAGAAGGTTATTGTTTGATGTTGGATGGCTGGAGTACATTCACTCTGAGTGTCAGCACCCAAGCAGAACCATGTGTTACTGGCCCCTCCACACCAACATGTCACTGTCGCAGCCCAAATCGATAGTAGTCTGCCCTGTGAGTATGTGGTGGACAATCCTGACCTCCGTAAGAGTGGCCCTAAAGATGACCCCCCCAGGAATTACAGACCAAAAAGTCTGATCTTTGTGATGTGGACACTCATGGAGACCATACTAAAGGAAAGGTTGGTACTGTACCTAGATGAGCATAGTCTGCAGCATGTGAGGCAATGGGTTTATGGGAGTGAGGCTGTGTTATAAATATTACAGTTATCCACATTCCCAGGACCCTAGCACATATCAGTGATTTAGGTCAAAGAAGTTATCAAATATTGCAGATGCATGCTGTTCAAGGAGACAAACCTTACCCTTCACAGCACCCAAAAATATCAGGTATGGAAAATATTAAATACTTCACATACTGCATAAGAAGTAATAGGTCATTATTCTTGAAAGTTTCTGGCAGTACCAGATCTACCTCCCACCCTGGACACCAGTATGATACCTCCAATACATCTGATTCAGCTTCCTTCAGCTTTTCACTACTCCTGTCTACTAACTACCAAGGACTGCAGTTTGCAGTTAAAGTGTTGCTGAATTAGCCCCCTACTGCTCTCCCTCTTGCCCACTCTGGACAGCCTGCCATTTAAATGTTAGCCATCCTTGGATCAGTGGGCTGGTGTACCTGGTGTTGTGTCAGGCAGCAGGTAGTAGTGGGTACTGTGAAGGACATAGAAACATAGAAACATAGACTTTGATGGCAGATAAGGACCACTTGGCCCACCCAGTATGCCCATTTCCCTACCTACTGGATAAGCTGCAGATTCTAGTTAACCAACAGCCTACTTCCTGCCACCCCCACTATAATTGCCTTGTGTCTGTCCCATGCATGTTTGAATTCCCCCACTGTTGTAGCCCCAGCAACCTCCCCAGGAAGGCAGTTCCATGCATCCACCACTCTCTCTGTGAAAAAAGATTTCCTCACATTACCTCTGAGACGGCTCCCCTCAATCTTTAAATTGTGTCCCCTTGTTCTTACACATCTCTTTTTCTGAAAGATGCTACCCTTCTGGACTTTGTTGATTCCCTTGAGGTACTTGAACATTTCTATCATGTCCCCCCATCCCTCCTTTCATCATGGGTATACATATTAGGCTCTCTCAGTCTCTCTTCATATGATTTCTGATGCAGACCCTGCATCATTTTAGTTGCCCTCCTCTGGACTGCTGCCATCCTGTCTATGTCCTTATGTAGATAAGGTCTCCAAAACTGCACACAGTACTCCAGATGGGGTCTCACCAACTGTCTGTACAGAGGGATAACCACTTCTCTTTTTCTACTTGTGATGCCCCTTCCTATGCATCCCGGTATCCCCCGGCTCTCCTCACTGACTTCTCACGTTGCTTACCCACCTTTAGATCATCCGAAATGACTACCCCCACGTCCTGTTCCATTTTTGTTGTTGTTAGTGCCTCCCCTGCTATTGTGTACTCTTCTCCTGGGTTTTTGTTTCCCAGGTGTATTACTTTGCACTTCTTTGCATTGAATCTAAGTTGCCATATGTCTGACCATTCCTCCAACCTTGCCAAGTCCCTTCTCATCCTTTTTACCCCCCTTGTGTATCAACTCTGTTACAGATCTTTGCATCATCTGCAAAGAGGCATACCTTTCCCTCCAGACCCTCTGCAATGTCAATTATAAAGATGTTAAAGAGGACTGGACCCAGTACTGAGCCCTGAGGTACTCCACTAGTGACCCCCTTTCTTCGGAATGTGTGCCACTCACTATTATCTTCTGTGTCCTGTTGTGCAGCCAGTTTGCAACCCAGGCTACCACCCTGGAACCCACTCCAAAGCTGGCTAACTTAATTATTAATATTTTGTGCAGGACTGTGTCAAATGCCTTGCTAAAGTCTAGGTAGGCCATATCCACAGCCCCTCCTTGGTCTATTACTTTGGTCACCCAGTCAAAGAAATCTATTTGATTCATCTGACAATACCTTCCTGCTGTAAATCCATACTGCTTTGGGTCCTGTGCCCCGCTGGCCTCTAGATACTCAACAGTTCTTTCTTTCAGAAGTGATTCCATCATTTTTCCTACCCTGAGGTCAAACTTACAGGTCTGTAGTTTCCTGCTTCTGCCTTGCTCCCACTTTTGTGAAGGGGAATCACATCTGCCCTCCTTCAGTCCTCATGTGCCACCCCGTCCTCCCATGATTTGTTAAAAAGTGTGGTCAGTGGTGTCACTAGGTCCTCCCTTAGTTCTTTTAGGATTCTGGGGTGAATCCCATCAGGCCCCATTGCTTTGTCCACCTTGAGTTTTAGTTCTTTCAGGACTTTTTACATAGATACATTGATACATAGACAGTGTTGGCAGATAAGGGCCTATGGCCCACCCAGTCTGCCCATTTGAGCTTGTAAGTTCAGTTTGTTTTGCTAGAAGTCCGTTTCCCCTTACCCCTGACCTCTAGAATTCCTTTATGTCTATCCCATGCATTCTTAAATCCCGTGATTGTTTCAGCCCCCACCACTTCCTCTGGCAGGGTGTTCCACTTGTCCACCACCTGTTCTGTGAAGAAATTCTTTCTCATGTTTCCTCTGAATCATCCTCCCTCCAACTTCATCCCATGCCCTCTAGTCCTGGAACATCTTTTTCGCTTAAAAATAGTGTTTTCCTGCACCCTGTTTCACCCTGTAAGATACTTGTATGTCTCTATCATATCCCCCCTCTCCCTCCTCTCCTCCAGGGAGTACATGTTCAGTTCCTTCAACCTGTCTTCATAGGACTTGTGATGCAATCCATGCACCATCTTTGTTGCCCTCCTCTGAACCTTCTCTACCCTGTCTATGTCCTTACGTAGGTATGGTCTCCAGAACTGTGCACTGTACTCCAGGTGGGGCCTCACTAGTGTCTTGTATAGCGGAATTATGACCTCCTTTCCTGCTGGTGGTGCCCTGCCTATACATCCCAGCATCCTATTTGCTTTACCTGATGCCTTGTCACACTGTTTCCTCTACCTTGAGGTCATCAGAGATGACAACCCCAAGATCCCTTTCCTGCTTGGTGCATGCTATATCCTCACCCCCAACTGATATATTGTGCCAGGGTTTTGTGCCCCATATGCATTATCTTGCACTTCTTTGCATTGAATTTCAACTGCCAAACCCTTGACCATTCTTCAAGTTTCTGCAGGTCCCTTCTCATTCTGTCTACACCCTCTGGTGTGTCTACTCTGTTACAGAGCTTTGTGTCATCAGTGAACAGTGAAATTCTGCCTTCTAGATCCTGTGCAATGTCACTGATGAAGATGTTGAATAGGACCGGTCCCAGCACAGATCCCTGTGGTACCCCACTGGTCACTCTTCCCTCTGTGGAGTGAAAGCCATTTACCACCACCCTCTGGGTCCTGTCACCCAGCCAGTTACCTACCCACCACACTACTGTCCTGCCCACACCCATATTCCCCAGTTTGTGTAATAGTCTTCTATGTGGCACAGTGTCAAAGGCCTTGCTGAACTCCAGATAGGCATGTCCACTGCCCTCCCCTGATCCACCTCCCTAGTCACCCAGTCAAAACATTTTTCTTCTGTAAATGGACTGGTGTCAACCCCCCTACCCAGAGTGCTTCTATTGTCTGGTTTAAGTAACTCCTCCTCATCTTCTTTTGTCAATACTGAGCAAAAGTATTCATTCAGTATCTCTGCCTTTTCACCGTCTCCCTCTGCCCACATCCCCTCTCCCTTATTAATCTTCACTATTCCTCCCTTAACCTTTCTATGCTCCCTAATGTACCTATAAAAGGTTTATCCCCCTTCTTACCTGACTTGGCTATTTTTTCCTCAGTTTGGGCTTTTTCTATTCTGACTACCTTCCCCACTTCTTTATGCTTTAATTGATGCAGTTCCCTGTTATGCTCCTTCTGTGATGCCTTATACTTTTTGAATGCAACCTTTTTCTCATTAACCTTCCCTACCACATCTTTTGAGAACCATAGTAGTTTTTAAATCTGCTTTGTTTTCTTTATCTGTTTTGTACAAAGGCTTGTTGTCTCTATGATGGCAGTTTTTATTTTTCTCCATTGTTCTTCCACCCCCTCCTTTTTACCCATTTGCTAGTATAGTCTTCAGGTATTCACCCATTTTGCCAAAGTCAGCCCGTCTAAAGTCCAGTATGCTTGTTTTTTTATGGCTTGTCTCCATGGTTGTGCTTATTGTGAAGCACACTGTGCAGTGGTCACTTGTTCCCAGATGTCTACCAACTTCTAAATTTGTGATCCTCTCTCTATTTGAGAGTACCAGGTCTAGTATTGCTTCCTCCCAAGTGGGTTCCAACACTAGCTGTCTAAGGCCTGCCCCTTGCAGGTCATCGAGAATGACCTTGCTCTTGGATGTGGCTGCAAATACATGTCATCCAGTTAACATCTGGCATATTCAGGTCCCCCATTAACAGTATCTCCCCTTTTTCAGCCATTTTGAGAATGTCCTCTATTATTTTCTTGTCCATTTCCTCCCCTTGAGATGGGGGTCTGTATACAACCCCTGTGTGGATTGTGATGCCATTTCTTGTCTCCAAGGTGACCCAGAGTGCCTCTTGTCCTTCCCCTTTACTTTTTAGTTTTTATAGCCTTGATTTCTTCCCTTATGTATAGAGCTACTCCACCTCCTCTTTTCCCCCTCCCTGTCCCTTCTGTAGACTGTGTACACTGGTATGTTGACATCCCAGTCATGGTTCCCCATGTACTATGTTTCTGTGACTGCCACAATATCCAAGTGTTCATCTTCCATCAAGGCTACTAGCTCAGGAAGCTTGTTTCCCAAACTATGGGCAACTGTACTCATTGCCCTCCATTTAATGTTGGCCTTATCCTTTTTTCTCCTATGCCTGCTCTTTTTGCCCTTTTCTATTTTTCTATTTATCCCTGTCCTGCCCTCTATTGAGTACTGTACCTCAGTGTTTACCTTACTACCCATCATGTTTTGTGGGGGGAGGCTTGAAATTTCCTGCCTCTTATTAGCACCTCCCCCCATAGCTAGTTTAAAAGTTTGCCAAGCAAGCATTTAAACCTGTCACTTAGGATCTTGGTTCCCTTCATGGACAGATGCAGACCATCATTCCAGTATAAACCTTCATCTCACCAGGTATATCCCCAGTCCCCAATGAAGCCAAAGCACTGTGCTCTGCACCAGTTTTGCAACCATTCATTAAACTGCATGGTGTGTAGTGCCCTAGCCTCACCCCTGCCATGGACTGGTAGCACCTCTGAGAAGGTAACTGTGCTTGCTACCTCTCTGAGGCCCTTCCCCAACTCCACAATTTCATCCTGCACTGCACTGATCCCATGCCTAGCTAGGTCATTTGTCCCAAGGTGGACAATGATATCTAGCTCCCTCTCCTGTGATGCTGCTTCTGCAATCCTGAGGATTCACTTCTTGTCCCTCCAAGCCATGGCACCAGGCAGGTACCTTGCTTCCCTCTCCACTCCCTTCCCTAGGTCTACCCCTCTAACAACTGAGTCCCCTATCAGAAGCTGTTTCCTCACACTGTGGTGTCCTTTGCCACCCTTCTGTGGGTCTCCCTTGTGGGTGTCCTCAGCATTCTTTTTGGTCTCCACTGAGGGTGCAATCATAGAGGAACCTTGCTCTTCCAGACTGGCATATGGTTTGTGTAGAGGTACAACTAGAGGGCTTCACCTCCTTTCCACCACCCGTACCCTCCCAGAACCTACTGTGGTCTACCTGCTCTTCATACTTGGCAGCCTCTGTGGCAATAGTGCTCTTTGGGCGGGGAAGGCCTCCTTAGCCCTTGCCAGTTCAGCCTGGAGGTGGGCTACCTCCTCCCTCAGAGCTGAGAGATGCCTGCAAATAGGACAGCAAAGCAGTTTCCAGAAAGTTTTCCGGAAAACTGCAGCCCCACAGCCAGTGATGGTAACTCAGATGCAAACCTGTTGTAGCTACTGAGCTGCAGTGAATGTTTGCTGGGGTCACACAGTACTGACCACAGCAAGAGAGTAAGACCTGAGTAACTTTGGCTGCCTGGCCTACAAAATTTCACTGACTGGTGGCATGATCACAAAGCAAGCACTGGGGAAAGAAGTGAGAGAAGCTGGCTAGTGCAATGAGAACCCGAATTTCTCTCACTATCACTTATTATTAGTATTCTAAATAAAATAAAGTAATAAGAGAATCATACACTTGAGAAGAGGATAATGTATGTGATACAGTATATGATCGTCTTCTCACATCATTTTATTTAGAATTTTTTTAAGTAACTCACACACTTGTGTTACTAACACACAAGCAGAAATAGTTACATTCAGTTGTTCATCGGGAGCATTGTTATTTTTCTTACCTGATAGAAAGAAGAAGAAGGAAAATGCTGCTCGCACTTCTTGCCAGTGGCTCTTACTACTGTAAGTTGATGACAGGCTCTATCAGTCTCTCAGACACGAGGTGGCAGGTGTGTTCCGTTCTGCACTGCCTTAGGCCTGGCTGGTAATAATTAAGCTGCTGTTGATGCTTGTGTTTATTTATTTTTTCTGAAGGGTTTTATTAAATTAAATATTTTCCAACCAGACCTTGACACCCGAGTCACTGGTCTAGATCGAGTCAATGTGACAGTCATGGCCAGGTCAGACAGTGGGCCTAGTGACAGGCCGTATGGCACACTATCTCTCTCTCTCTCTCTCTCTATCATTGATGACAGGAGGATGGATTTGCAGCTGTCTGAGGGAATAAGTCTGTGTGGTGGTGTGTGGCTCTGTTTTTTATTATTCAGGTGGACTTCAAGTGAGCAGGACATGACAGAACCACTACCATGCAGTGACACATGGCACTGTGTGTGATGCACTGACCACCTGAGGGCAGAGGAGACATAAAGGTTCTCGTCCGGGTGTGGGGAGGGGTGCAAATCATCAACAGATCTCATTTGGAGCCATTTCATTGGCTAGCATCACCACAAAGAGAAGTCTGTGGGGAAACAAAAATGCCTGAGCTGTTTGGGTGGTCGAGGGAGGCGGTGTGGAAAACGATCGGCGCCAGTGGACAAGGAATATTGACCCCCCCCAGGTTTACTGACACAGTGGGAAAGTATTGTGGTCAGGGAAGAATTAAAAATAAATAAAAAAGAGGAAATTAGTGGCTCCTCAAACTAGGGGGCCCAGGGCAATTGCCCCTTTTGCCCTATGGTTAATCGGGCCCTGGTACTGGCAAAATTTCACATATTGCTATATCACAACCTTGTTCAACTAGTGTATTATTTAGTGCCACAATTTCTTGATTTACATTCTGTAGAGTTTCATTATGAATGTTATTTGTACCAGCATGAATTATCACTAATGGTCTTTCACCTGCATTCATTGATATTTGCTTCGTCATTCTTGTTATATCTGAGAACTTTCCCCTCTAAAGCATGGCAATGTACAATTACTCTTGTCTTGGTTACATATCGTTCTATCCAAATGTTTTATGATTGAATCTCCTAGCATGACAATTTGCTTTTGGGTATTCACTACATACATTGATGATTGGATATTCATGTCCGGAATTGTTGAGGTTGTTGGAATATCTGCTGTGAACCCATCTGTGTTTGCAAATACTGGCCTTACAAGACCCAAATTATTATTAGTACTATCACTATTATCATTTCAATCATTATGATCCATTAAATTACTGATAATCCCATTATCTTCATCCTCCATGGGAATTATAAACCTACTTTTGGCATTGAAGGAAGTATATCCTTTATATTAACTACAGTATCTGGAAGAAGAGTAAGTGGTTTAAAACTATTGCAAGTGGGTAAAGTAAACACATTCACCTTCCTGCTCTTTTTCAGAGCTCTAGAATTTTGTATAGTGTACCATGTCTCATCAGCATCATTTAATTGAGCTTCCTCTCTGTTTCTTTTCCTACTAGAACACATTGGGTTAATCATGTTCTTGTCTTGTATAAGAACCCTTTCTGATATTTGCCTTTGGTCCTGTGCATCTGAATTTATAAACAAACCTAACAATAAGGTTTTAGGATTGGTATTAATGTTATCTAACATAGGTTCAGCAGGTTCTAAAACATTTGGTATGCAATACTTATATCACATTCAGCAACTCTTGCTTGCATATGCTTGCTGACTTAGTTATAACTCAGACAACCTAGCATTAAACAACACAATGTCTCTACACAGATTTTGATTTTTCTGACAGTGTGAACAACTTGAGTAAGGTTCTGGATCTATAGTGGACACCATAGAGTACATCTCACATATTACACACTGAATCTCTATCTCCCATCCATTGTCATTACTGACTTTGCCATTTCTACTATGTCCCTTTGTTAACAACACTGGTAAACAGTATATAACACACTGCATGTAATAACAACTAACAATATATGTTATATAACCTTTGAAGTGTACTACTTTGTACTACAAACAGTGTTGTTCCACTTAGCATGCAGGTTACCTTGCCTGCACTCCACCAATCCACCCAAACATGCAAGACATGCTGGATGCGTGTATCTCTGCATGTGTCTCCACGCTCAGCCCTGCGCATGCTCAGCCTTCTCGTGATGCAAGCTGTTTTAACTAAGTGTACCCGGAAGTAAGTGCTAACACACCTCCAGTCCCATGGTAATTCTTAAGCCCCAAAAAGTGTTAAAAACACTATAAAACAATTGTTTTTTTTTAATACTTCTTTATTAGAGTTTATGATTTCAACAAAGACATACATACACATATCCCAGGCAAATCCCAGGCCCACATCCCAAAACTGGATGTGCCTGCTATATACATCCCCTAAACTATTTACATACACATTTTTAATGTGTTGAGCCATCCAAGTTGAGTCTGATTTAACTATTACAACAATTGACTCTATTCTGTCAAAGTTAACTAGATATCTGATTTACTTCCAATTTTGACTTCTCTCTTTATTACTTTCCTTAACTTTGAAGTAACTATAAGTCCTCCAGACTGAGCTTTTAAAACCTGTATCCCTAGAAGAGAGAGAGAGAAAGAACCCATCATAACCTTTTGGATGTGACAGACATTATAGATCCAACTAAGAACTATCTAAAGAGAGTAATATACCTCATTGGTTAGAGTACTTTCAGAAACAAAATCACACACCTTAGTAAAATCGTATTTCCTTTTCACATTCTCTTAGGAAATAATTGCTAGCTAATCCCAATCAGACAGGCAGATCTGGGTTCGATCACTCTTCAGTTACATAGAAACATAGACTTTGATGGCAGATAAGGACTGCTAGGCCCATCTAGTCTGCCCATTTCCCTACCTACAGGATAGGCTGCAGATCCTATTTAACCAACAGCCTATATCTTCCTGCCCCCCACAAGAATTGCCTTATGTCTGTCCCATGCATTCTTGAATTCTCCCACAGTTTTAGACTCCACAACTCTCAGGAAGGCTGTTCCATGCATCCACTACCCTCTCTGGCAAATAATACTTCCCCACATTGCACCTGAACCACCTCCTTCTATCTTTAAATTGTGTCCCTTGTTCTTGCAAGTCTCTTTTCTGAAAGATGCTACCCTCTTGGACTTTGTTGATTCCTTGAGGTACTTGAAGTTTCTATCATGTCCCCTCTCCCTTCTTTCCTTAAGGGTATACATATTAAGCTCCTTTAGTCTCTCCTCATATGGCTTCTCTTGCAGACCCTGCACCACTTTGGTTGCCCTCCTCTGGACTGCCTCTATCCTGTCTATGTCCTTGCGGAGATGGGGTCTCCAGAACTGGACACAGTATTCCAGATGGGGTCTCACCAACAGTCTGTACAGAGGGATAACAACTTCCTGTTTTCTGCTGCTGATGCCTCTCCCTATACATCCCAGTATAACCCCAGCCCTCCCTACTGCCTTCTCACATTGCTTGCTAACCTTAAGGTCATCTGATATGATTACCCCCAGGTCCCTTTCCTGTTTTGTTGTTGTTACTACCCCACCCATTGTGTATACTTCCCCTGGGTTCCTGTTTCCCAGGTGCATTATTTTTTGCATTGAATCCTAGCTGCCATACGTCAGACCATTCCTCCAACCTTGCCAAGTCCCTTTTCATCCTTTCCATGCCTCCTTGTGTATCAATCCTGTTGCAGATCTTTGTGTCATCTGCAAAAATGCATACTTTTCCTTCTGGTCCCTCTGCAATGCCACTGATGAAGACATTAAAAAGGACTGGACCCAATACTGAACCCTGCAGTACCCCACTAGTAACCGCCCTTTCTTAAAAGTGGACTCCATTTACAATTACCTTCTGTGTCCTGTTGTCCAGCCAATGTTTTACCCAGGCTACCACCCTGGGACCCACTCCCAGGCTGGTTAATTTGACTAATAATCTTTTGTGTGGGACTGTGTATTGAGTACACTGCCTCTAATGTCCTCCATCTTTTATCATATATTTTCTTTGTCTCATCTATTATCATTTGTCTTTTAAGTCTATCTAAGGCATGTAGTAGGTCTCTAACCCAATGATCATAATTATAAACACAGTCACATTTCCAATGTCTTAGGACAAATGCCTTAACCAGGGTGGACATCAGTGCCACATGATGCTAAGCTGAGTCTCTCACAATTGTTGTCATAGCTCCCAAAACACAGATCTCTGGTTTAATATGCTCTGAATAGTTTAATAAAGGAGCCATGTTATGACCAATTTGAACCCATAGTGAATGTATTTTGGGACAGCTCCACATCACATGTAATAGATCTCCTGGTTTCATTCCACATCTAAAACACAGATCTGTCTGTCGGAGTTTTCTAGAACATAGCTTAGCATGGATGTAGTAAATATTTGAAAAAATAAAAAAGTGCATAGTCTTATATTTCGGTATGGGCAGGAATTTGAAATTTTTCCAAATCTCTTTCCAGTCAGGCCTCATGGAGGTTAGACTTTTTTCCCAATACAAAATTTGAGCCCTGGATTCTGAGCTCGCAATACCTAACAGCACCGTGTAAACTTTTGAGAGGGGGTGTTGTGAGTAGTCAGTCTCATTCAAATGATTCCAAGTAAATGAATTCTGACCCACTTCTTTATTAACTTGAAAAAATTGATGCACCATATTTGTAATCTTAAACTTTCTGAAAAAATCCCATTCCTTAGTCTGCACAGGTAGGATCATCCTATCTTCTACTATAAAATCTGTCAGTTTCAGATCAGCTAATTGTGGTGCCCAATGTTGATTGATTATTTGTTCCCCCAGCTGAAAGTTAGGATCTCCTAATATTGGTTGATCCCTAGCTCCCCTTTGAGCCTCCTTCTGTGTATGGTTTAAAAAATCCCACCATGCCATCATTGATTTAAAGATTGGTTTCAGTCTTCCCCTTTTAGATGTGGCCTCTGGATCTGAAAAAAGCAAGGTTGTTGGGGAAAGTTTCAGGTCCTCTAAAATTTGTTGCTTGATTTGGAGCCATGTTGGTGTTTATCCCCCTTCTTCCAGAGCTCTTCTCCACTGTCCCATTAACCCAAGCTGTCCCACTACATAATAAAAAAATAGGTCTGGAAGTTTAATACCTCTCATAAGATAAGGGAGGCATAGGGCAGCATGTTTTCTCCTTGGGGGTTTTCAATTCCACAGAAATTCTGAAATTACCCTTTGGATATTAATGAACCTTCCCTTGGGATTACTATAAGATATTAGTGGATTGGGTATAACAATCTAGGTAGGAAATTCATTTTTATCAATCCCAGTCTGCCAGTGAAGTTCAGGGGGAGTTTGTTCCACCTTAAAATATCATTTTTAATTGTGGTCAAAAGCTTGTCCACATTTTCTTCTACCTCATTTTCTGTTTTGGCCACAATCCAGATGCCCAAATATTTCATTTTTATTGGGGCCCAGTTAATTTGCAAGTGTTCAAAATCTGCTCTATAAGTATACGCGGTAAGAGAAAGAACCTGTGTTTTGCTTAAATTTTATAGTTGGAAGCCTCCAGAACTGCCTAATAATTCCCAAGGCTTTTTGGAAGCTTTTGGACAGATTATATAGATGCAACAATATATAACTGGCAAAAAATGAAAATGTAAGCTCCATCTCATGAACCTTAACTCCCTGAACTGTGGGCTCCATGTGAAGTGCCCTTAATAAAGGTTTCAAGTAAATGTTAAACAAAATTGGTGACAAAGGACAACCCTGTCTAGTCCCTTTCATCAGCAGGAACTCCTTAGAAAGGTAGCCGTTACACAGGACCCTAGCAGTAGGGGCACTATAAAGGTTTTTAAGGCCTCTGAGAAAGCCCTTCAGGAAATCCATTTTCTCCATTGTAAGAAATAGAAAATTATGGGAAACCTTCTTGGCATCAAGTACAATCAGTGCCATAGCAGACTTGGAGTTGGAAGCCCGATGAAGGATGTGATGCAATTTTCTTAATGCATCATGTGCCCCCCGATCTGGCATAAACCCAACTTGGTCCTAACTGATTAATAAAGGGGCAACTTTTAAAACCCTATTAGCCAGTATCCTTGTGAGAACTTTAATATCCTGATTTATTAAAGCTATGGGTCTGTAATTGCCAGGCAGGTCCCTAAGTTTATCCGGCTTTGGAATTAGTGTAATATAAGCCTGGTATAGAGGAGGATGGGGAACCCCATCTTTCATAATATTCAAGAATAGGTCTTTCAAAAGTGGGAGTATGGTCAAAAAATGAACTTTGTAAAATTTAGCCGATAGGCCATCAGGCCCTGGTGTCTTACAATTTGGCAATTCTTTAATTGCAGCCATAATTTCTAACTCACCAATTGAGGCTGCCAGAGCCTGGGCATGCTCTTTATCCAATTTGGGCAAAGGTATTTTATCAAGAAACCCTCTAATCTCTTCCTCTGAGCTAGTACCCCGCTCTTGCTAGATCCCAGCATAGTATTCTGTGAAGGCATCAGCCATTCCCTGAGAATCAGTAATAATGTCCCTTCCAAACTTCACTGCCATTATCGTTTGATCTGTCTCCCATTCCCTAATTCTAGTGGCTAACAAATGGCCCGGCACATCTCCCTGCATCAGGTATATAGCATTTAATCTTTCAAGCCAGCGATCTATCCTGAGATACAACATACTTCTCATATCCTCTCTTAAATCTCTTAGCTCCTTATCCAGCTTATTAGAGGAACCCTCCAAAGGCAGTAGTGACTTAATGGCCCCAGTTAAAAATGCTTCCCATGGGTTATTCATCATATCCCTCCCAGCAGTGTATTCCTGAGCTATTCCTGCATATAATACCTTGTAAGTAGACCAAGCAAGTTTCTTATCCATCAGTGTCAGAATCTGGGTTTGGATAATCTCCACTAGTGCTTCCTCTAATTTGAACACTGTATTATCAACCACTAATATCCCTTCATCCAACCGCCATCAGTATGATTTTGGGGGAAGTTATCTAGCTCCCATTGCATCTGAATCGGGGAGTGGTCAGATAGTACCCTGTTAAAAGTAGTCAGTTCTTTGATTCCTCTTAATGTTGCCCTATTAACCAAGAAAAAATCAATTCTGGAATGTGACTTGTGTACTCCCGAGTAAAGGGTCATCTCAGTATCCCCTTTGTTATACATCCTATAGGGCTCTACTAGTGCTGAAGCTTCCAAAAATCTATTTAAAATTATCTGTGCTGCAAAAGGTGGTTGATTAGAAGGTGGGTTCCTATATACCCCATTATCCTGACAAAGGTTCCAATCACCTGCTAGTATAAGTGGGTGGGATGGGAGCATAACAATATCAACTCCCAATGAGGCAAAAAAGTCAGAATTAGAAGGGGTAGGGCCATAAATTGAGGTGCAGGAGAATGGATTTCCCAATATATTTCCCAACACATATATCCCCCTACCATCCTCTCGTGACTTGATTTGAGTAATTGCATATGGGCAAGCTTTCCTTATTAGTATCGCCACACCCTCTGATGCTTTCGCTTTCCCTGCTCCTATTACTTTGCCCACCCATCCTTTCTTCAATAGATATAATTCCTCATTCAGTAAATGGGTTTCTTGTAGTGAACCCCCAACTGATTTATATATTGTAATACTACCAGTCTTTTCTTCCCCCCCGAGGCCTTTAACATTCCATGAGAGAAATTTAATCGATATCATTGTTTATAACAGTACCCCTGCTTATCACCCTCTTGCATTCTATCCACCTTGTTATATACGCCATGGATTCTCTCTCTCCCCTTTTCCCCCAGTAACTCCCCCACATAATCCCCGATCCTCCAATTGTCTTCCTTAGTCTTCATGAGCTGTGGATGAGTTAGCCCCGAAGTGTTCCCAAGCCCCTGAGTCCCCATATATAGACAAGACAAAAGACCCCCCATTGCCATTAATCCCATCGTTAACTTCTAACATTACCTATTACCCCTTTTATTTTAAGTTAAAGAAGCTCCAGAAGCTTAGTAAGTACCTCCTTCTCCCCACACGTGCTCACAGCCACTGAAATACCAATTAATATCAAGAAGAGAGCATTCCACACCCTGTCCTTTCGCCCATTTATCTATTTCAGCTATAGCCAATTAGGGAGGAAATAGAAAGAACAAACACTGGAGGAAAACATAAAAATTGCCAGTAAGCCCCTGAGACCTATACTTAATCTTTTATTAAAGGAAAAACACCCCGCTCAAGAACAACCCATGTTCCATTGCAGGTTTCGTCGGTAGCATAAGCTAATCAATACCCCACTGTCCCTTGGGAATTTCTTCCACTCAAATCATAAGCTCCTTTGACCTGCTGTACCATTTTTTCTTATTTAAAAAAAAAAAAAAACAAACAAAAACTACAGGCTATCTGATATTCGATCCTCTTCTTAATATTGATCTTTAACTTACTACAATGAGTGAGAAACACATAACAGCAAAAAAAAACAGAAACTGAAAGACCAGGATTTTTAGCGGTGTCAGACCGATTAGACCCTAGAAAAACAAAACCAGTAAGGAACCCTTATTTAACAGTCCCAAACAAAATTGATCTGAAGCTGTCCCAGCAATGAAAGGGCATATCTCTTCTCCCAAATGTGTGGTAAGGATGCAGTTAATCAATCGCTACCAGCTATCGCAGCACTTCCCGATTCTTCCTACTAGCATTTGCTGCTTTACAGCATACAATCTTGAAGGCTCCTCAGACTTTCAAGTCACTGGTTTAAACAAGGCTGGTAGCTCCACCCGTAGGCTTTCTATGGCATCGATCACTATTGCATACCTCCTGTTCCCCTTTGGTAACCTCACAATCAGCGTAGCTGGGTATTGTATTCTGAATTTCACCCCTGCCAAGTATAACTTCTTCTTAATCTCCATGTACTCCTTCTGTTTCTTTCTTATTGAAGGTATTAGATCTTGGAAAAGCCAAATAGAGGCCCCATTCCACTGCAGATTTCTATTTGTTTTGGTTTTATTCAATACATGAGTCTTCTCTTTAAAATTCAGAAAACACATTATAAGGACCCGAGGTCGAGCTCCAGGTGGGGGGGTCACTCTCAAAGAATGGTGCACCCTCTCGCTATTATAAGAGTCATCAAATGGCGTTGGACCAAACAATTTCAGGAGGAGATCCTGCATAAAGGCTACATAGTCCCGAGCCTTCTAATTTCTCAGGGAGACCTGCCACAATTAAATTGTTCCTCTGACTGCATGGTTCCTGATCTTCCAGGTGATCCTCCAACTTTTTAACTTGTCTTTTGAGAGTGATCACCTCCTGATCCATAGCCACTGTCTTCCTTTCCTATGAAGCAACCCTGGCCTCAACAACCCCCACCCTTTGCATTAGAGCATTAAGAGCCGGCTTTAATGTAGAGAAATCAGCCACTTGTCCTTGCAGGAGATGTTTAATTTCCATAATATCATCTGAGGATGTATGCCCCCCTCATTCTTCTGCCCGCAGACATTCGTTCTCCTCTGGAACCAGGGAGTGGGGTTTTGAGCACTTAACAGCCGGCGATCTTGCAGCCAGAGGCTTGGGGCTTCCACCTTCTATCTCAGCCATACTATCAGCCAGGCCCAATTCTAAGTCTAGTGAGTAAACTCCTTAATTCTATTTACTTTACTCACTCCCTGAAACACAGGACCTTATTAGGTATTGAAGCTCCCTGTTAAAGTTGAAGTTATGAGGTCTTAAACAGCTAAAATAATGTAGTTTATTTGGCATGACTTGGGAGCAACTTCAGGGACGTCTTTTCCCCTGCTAGCTCATCACGTCTCTATAAAACAATTGTTGAGTCTCAGATTCTACGATCTTTCATAGAGTTTTTAAGGGTTCATTTTGTACCTGGTTAGGTGCCCTGGGTGAAAGATATGTGGCAATCCCCGAAGAGCAGAATTATCTGAGCCTGTACATTTGGGTTACGCTAGCATAAGGTTCACAGTTTGAATCCCTCCAGAACTTGAGACCAAAGGCGATTCAAACCCACAAAACAGACAGGAGGATTACCCTGTTCTGTTCCTGTTCACAATACTGTACTCGGAGGTTGGCACTATGGGAGCAGAGAGCCTGACCTGTTGAGTGGCATTGTGACACCTGCCACCCTTCCAAAGAATCCCGTCCTATTGACATGTGGCACCTGCCCCATTTTGGCCCCTATCTTATGTTACGGGCTCTTACTCCCAGTTTCTGTACCCTACTATAACTGTTAAGGCCCTATTAACTCAAATTCCTGTTCCCTCCACACTAGTCCCCCTACTGCCCCCTTGCTGACCTGGTTAATTCAGTCTCAAATCTCATCCATTAGATACTGTATTACTGCAGCAATCCTAAAGCCTCCTTGTCCATTTTTCACCCCTCAGCTACCATACTTTTTGTTCTCAGTCCTCATAGTTTCATTTAGCCCAGTTAGAAATTGCATTGCACTCCAAGTATTACTCAGCTCAGTTAGAGAAATAAACAGAACAAATAAATATGTATTATTACAGAAATCCTAACAGTATAGCTCAGTAGTCCAAAAGCCTCCTTATCTGCTTTTCACCCCTCAGCTACCATACTTTTTGTTCTCAGTCCTCATAGTTTCATTTAGCCCAGTTAGAAATTGTATTGCACTCCAAGTATTACTCAGCTCAGTTAGAGGAATAAACAAAACAATTAAATCTGTATTATTACAGCAGTCCTAAAAGTATTAAATCATTGCTTTGTTTTCACCCCAGAGACCCTGCAGTAATATAGGATAATGCAGGACCCTGGGCAGTTGAGTGGGTAACTCTAAAGTCCCAACAGAGCTCCGTTGAGCTTGCTCACTCCCCCTCACTCTCTCATTCTGTTTATCCTGGTGCTGCAGCCTGCCTTTTTTTGTACTGGGCTCCTGCCTGTGTTGGTGCCTTTTTCTCCCCACAAAGAAATGTGCAGCAGTCCTGATAGAGTTCCATTGAGCTCACTCAGTGCCCCCTCTCACTTACCCGTTCTTAATCTGTCCCAAACACTGATTTCCCACAGTGACCATGCTATTCTGCACTGGAAGTGGGAAAACACATTTAGGCCAGGATGTGAAAAATGACAGCTATACTGGTCATAAGGGGGTGTGAAAAAATATCACTGTTGAAAATCTGGCTTGAAAATATTACAGATTTGCGAAGTTATGAGTGTTTGAGGCTGTTGGTTAACTAGCATCTGCGGCCTATCCTGTAGGTAGGGAAATGGGCAGACTAGATGGGCCTAGCGGTCCTTATCTGCCGTCAAAGTCTATGTTTCTATGTTTGTGGAAACTGCACAATGCACGTGCTTAACACAGTCCTTTAGTAGAATTATTTCACCAGATTTTCAACATAGGCTTTTTGTGACCTCTGCTCATGAACACGGTCACTATGATTTTTTAATCTGCCCCAAACATTAATTTCCCACAGCGACCATGCTGTTTTGCTCCAGATGTGTAAATGCATATTTCGGGCAGGATATGAAAAATGACAGCTACACTGTTCATAAGGAGGTGTGAAAAATACCAATGTTGAAAATCTGGAGTGAAAACATTACAAAGGCACAAAATTATGAGGGTGCGTGGAAACTGCATAATGTGCGCTCATAACACAGTCATTTCATGAACTTTTGTCACTGAATTTTCAATTTAGGCATTTTAGCACCTCTGCTCATGAACAGTGTCACTGTGATTTTTTTTAGTCTGTCCCGAACGCTGATTTCCCACAGCGACCTCGTTATTGTGTACCGGAAGTGCGAAAACACATTTTGGCCAGGATGTGAAAAATGACAGCTGTACTGTTCATAAGGAGGTGTGAAAAAATGGCAATGTTGACAATCTGGAGTAAAAATATTACAAGGCTGCAAAGGTACAATGGTACGTGGAAATTGCTCAACACACGCTGATAAAACAGTCATTTTATGGGCGTTTGTCACCAAATTTTCAACATTGGCATTTTAGGACCTCTGTTCATGAACAGCATCACTGTGATTTTCTTAAGCTGTCCCAAACACTTACTTCCCACAGCAACCACATTATTCTGCACTGGAAGTACGAAAACACATTTCAGCAAGGATGTGAAAAATAACAGTTGTACTGTTCATAAGGAGGTGTGGAAAAATGCTACAATTGAAAATCTGGAGTGAAAATATTACAAATTCACAAATTTACGGGGGTGCGTGGAAACTTCAGGATGCAAGCTCATAACACAGTCATTTTATGGACTTCCATCACCAAATTTTCAACATAGGCATTTTAGGACCACTGCTAATGAACAGTGTCACTGTGATTTTCATAATGTGTCCTGAACACTGATGTCCCACAGCAACCCCACTATTCTGCGCTGGAAGTGCGAAAACACATTTTGGCCAGGATGTGTAAAATGACAGCTATAGTGCTCATAAGGAGATCTGAAAAAATGCCAATATTGAAAATCTGGAGTGAAAATATTACAAATTTGTGAAGTTACAAGCATGCGTGAAAACTGTACAATGCACACTCGTAAAACAGTAATTTCTATGTTTGCGCGCTTGCGCAGCCAACATCTTGCGAGTAGTGCAGATTTGGAGGCACAGTCACTGTTGGGTGAATGCAGGGCACGCACCAGTAGGTGCGTCCTGCATTCCACAATCAGCCAGCAGCTGGGGCTGGCACCCTGCCTAGCTAATCAGGGCAAGACATCACAGAAAATGTCAGCTGCAATGAGAGCGAAGTTCTCATGCAGCGTGACCACAACACACCTCTCCCTACCTGCAGGCAACATGGCAGCAGTGACTGCTGCTGTTGCCTGTTAACCCCCCCCTTCCTTTATTGTGTACTGACGGGGGGTGCCCAATCCCTGTTGGCACCATGTAACCCCCCCTTTCTTTGATTGCCGAGGGGGCTAATCCCCTCGGCATCATGCGACTCCAACAGTTTTTCTTTGTGATGGGGCCCAATCCCCATCTGCATGTATCTGTCCCTACCCTTGAATTTTGCCAATGGAGACCACTTTCCATCGGCTAATGTGTTCCCCCTTTTTTGGGTTGCGGGGGTGCAAATCCCTCGGCTCCTGTGCCTCCCTTTACTTGTTTGCCAACGAGGGTGCCCAATCCCCATCAGCTAAAGCACCCACACACACACACACACACAGGTGGCACCCTGGGAGCCCACCCTAGCATGCCAAAGCACCTATTAAAGTGAAAACAGTCCCCCAATGTCTTTTATTTTTATACCAATAAAGCAAAAATGGTCTCTCTTAGTCTCCAACCCTCTCCCACAACCCACACCCACCCACTGCACACCCTGCCTCCCCACACCCCCCTCACCCCAAACTTACCTCCCAAGTACGGCGTGACAATCTTTGATGGACCGGAAACCCGTCTGCACTCTTCAAAGCCAACCGCGAACTGAGGAAAATGCCGGTAAGCTGTATAATGGAATAAATTGGGTTTTTTCAACTTTAATGCATATCTCAGGCATTTTGGGGAATGTTTACACCAGATTTTCAACATGGGGGTTTTGGGACCCCTCCTCATGAATTCGGTCACTGTCATATTGTTAATCAGTCCCAAAAGGTGATTTTTGCAGTCACTGCATGGAATCACCTTTTGAGACCCATTAATGAGATGACAGTGCCACTGTTCATAAGGTGGGCTCTGAAAAAGCCAATGTTGCAAATTTGGTTGAAAAAATCCCCAAAATGGCTGTTTTATGAGCGTGCCTTGCACAGCTGCTACACAGGCTCACAACTGCATGAATTTTGCAATATTTTCATGCCAGATTTTCAACATTATCATTTTTGTACACCTCCTTGTGAACAGTATAGCTGTCATTTTTCACATCCTGGCTGAAATGTGTTTCTGCACTTCTGGCACACAATAGCACAGTCACTGTGGGAAATCAGTGTTCGGGCCAGATTATGAAAATGACTGTGACACTTCATGAGCAGAGGTCCTAAAATGCCTATGTTGGAAATTTGGTGACAATACTCCATAAAAAGACTGTTACGAGTGTGCGTTGGCAGATTGCACACATGCTCATAATATACATTAGTAATATTTTCACTCTGGATTTTCACCATTGGCATTTTTCCTCACTTCTTGATGAACAGTGCAGCTGTCATTTCACATATCCTGCCCAAAATGTGTTTTCGCATGTCATGTACAAAATAGCATGGTTGCTGTGCGAAATCACTTTTAGGGACAGTTCGAGGAAATACCAGTGACACTGTGCATGAGAAGAGGTGCTAAAATGCCTATGTTGAAAATTTGGTGCCGAACATCCATAAAATGACTGTGTTACAAGCGTGCATTGCGCATTTTCCACGCACCCTTGTAACTTCACAAATTTGCAATATTTACATGCCGCATTTTCAACACTGGTATTTTTTTACATTTCCTTATGAACTGTACAGCTGTCATTTTTCACATCCTGCCCAAAATGTTTTACCACACTGCACTACCAAAGCCAATGCCAGTGAGACAACATACGGCATTGACAAAAGCTTGTTTTGATTTATTTCACCAGATTTGCAACATAGGCTTTTTGAGAGCCCACCTCATGAACAGTCATACTGTCATTTCATTAATCAGTTCAGAAAGGGGATTCCATGCAGTGACCACAAAATCCCCTTTCAGGACTGAATAATGCCATGACAGTGACTGTATTTATAAGGAGGGGTCCCAATAACTCCATGTTGAAAATTTAGTTGTAAAAGTAAAAAAAAATGGCTGAGATATCCACATAAGTTGAAAAAACCCTATTTATGCCATTATACAGCTTATCGGCATTTGTTCAGATTGGGGTTGGCTTTGAAGGGTGCAGACGTGTTCTCTATCCAACGGAGATTGTCGTGCCAAGCTCCAGAGGTAAGTATGGGGTGAGGGGGTTGTGGGGAGGTGGGTGTGCAGTGGATGGGCATGGGTTGTGGGATGGTGCATAAAAGACCATTAGGGACCATTTTCTTTGTTTCAGTGGCAAAAAATAACAAAAGGACGTCATGGGAAGGTTTTTTTTTTCAGACTTCATTTGTGCACAGTTGGGTGGGCTCCCAGTGTGCCGCCAGAATTTTGGGGAAGGGGGAATTTAAGCCAATGGGGATTGTTCTGCCCATCAGCAAATAAAGACTGTTTGGAAGTGCATGATGCCATGGGGGATTGGGCACCCCCTTGGCACATAACAAATGGGGGATGGGGTACATTATGCCAACAGGGAGTGGGCTCCCCTGTCAGCAAATGAGCTGGGTTGGCATCATGCCGACAGGGGATTTGGTGCTCCGTCAGTTGGCTTTCACTGGGGCTCTGAGGAAGCCACCACCATGTTTATGGAAATTCCAGGGGGGGAATGGTACACCAAGCAAGGTACCACCCTCAATGACATGTCAATCCCTCATTGCAGCAGAATTGCTGATGCTGCAATGACAAAGCAGCCCCTCATTACAGCAGCCAAATTGCTTCAAGTTGGTGGCACTTCTGTAGAACCAGCATCATCAGAACACTGGGCCGGCATTGGGTGCATACCTCTAAACCTACAAATGTAGTGCTGGCATTGGTGGCCGCACTGCCACACCTCCACAACCCACTTCTCTCCTAAGCTGCCGCATAATGATTCTTGCACATGCGTGCAAACAAACATAAAAAATATGTAGAGTGAAAAATGTTTTATTCTTCTCAACTTGGTGGTACAGCAGCTAGCAGCAGGGTTTACAAAGCTGGAGATGATGCAGAGGGAAAAAAAATTAAGTTTCACCCAGCCAACTGCTAGGCTTCATCAAAGTTAAAATGTCAAGTAACTAATAACTGAGACATTTCTTACTTTTCAAGTAAAACTACTGAGAAATGTTCTAGGTCATATAAACAACTAACTCTCAAGCAGGATTATGTTTAAGTAGAACATATCAATTAATTCCTAGTTACAATATTTTTCAATCTCATTTCTCAACTAACGAATAAGTAAACAAAAAACAATTCCCAACTAATTGCTAGATGGCAAAAGTTAAACATTAGTTGAGAAAAACTCCTCAACCAATGGTCAAGCATAATGCTTAACTTTTTAGCTAGCCATTACCCAATGGAAAGGTAATCACTAGCTATTTTCTAACTTATTTTTTGTATGGGTTCTAAGCTACCCAGCATGCTTACAAGTCTCTTATGTGGAATGGCATCAAAAGGTGCACTGAACTCTAGGTAGGCCATGTCCACTGTGCCACCCTGATCTAATTCCTTGGTCACCCAGTCAAAGAAATCTATCAGGTTCGTTTGACATGACCACCTCCTGTGAACCCATGCTGCCTCAGGTATTGCAACTCACTCTCTTCAAGATATGCCATGATCCTTTCTTTCAGCAACTGGTTCCATTAACTTTGCCACTAGTGATGTCAGGCTGACTGGCTTATAACTGCCAGCATCTTCCCTGCTACTGCTTTTGTGAAGTGGGACTACATCTGCCCTCCTCCAATCCTGTGGAACCACTCCTGTTTCCAGTGAGCTGTTAAACAGGACTGTTGGAGGTGCAGCCAGTACCACCCTGAGTTCTGATTATAGTACCCTTTGATGCCTACTATTTGGCATCAATGATTTGTCCTCCATTTTGGACAGCCTTTGGGAGGGTGAGAGTTAAAGTGGGGGGTGGGTGGGGTAAAAGCCACCATGGAGGGACATTGCATCAAGGGTAGGACTATAATGCAAGAAATTTGAGGCAAGGTCATTAAGGCAAATGAAAGGTGCTAAAGGAGACAGAATTTAAGGCAAAGTGTTCTTACAATAAATAGAGAATAGGGGCTGATGTACAAAAAGACAAATGGAGGGTGCAATGTGAAATGGAATTAAAAGGCATTAAAAGGTAAGGGAATTTTTTTCAAGTAAGCAGAGACAAAGGGCTGATGTAAAAAGGCGTGTTTTGTATTGTCTGGAAAATTGGTGATATTTGCTTTTATTTCTGAGCATTGGGGTTGAAAACTCAGATATGCAGTTGCTGCCTTCTAATTGTATAACTAACCTGCTTGGGAGTGTTGCTTTTCTCAGTAGGACAGCAGCTGCCTCTCGTTCTCTCCCTTGCTCTCTCTCAAAGGTCAAGAGGGTCAGTGACTAAGTGGAGGAGAGTGACATGGCAGTCTGACTACCAATCAGAAGCGCAGTAACTCAAACAGGAAACCCCACCTGGAGGAGGTGCCAAAGGGCAGATAAAAGGAACACTCCTAACATATCCAACATAGGTTCATGTCTCAACATGTGAGTGGAATAGCACAGGAATAGGAACAAGCACCACACCACACTTCATGGCACAAGGGGTGCTGACCCCAAAAAACTGTACAACAAAACAAACAAATGGTATCAGTCAGCAGAGAAAACTACAGCATAGAAGTATTAACCCTTGCAGAGCCGCAAACTGATATACCAGTCCAAAATTCCTATATGTTCTAATTCTGTTGGCAGCCTAAGGGTTAAATCCAACTCCTCATTGATCCCACAGAGAGAGCATAGCACTATATCCCAGCATTTCGCTCATATGTCTGAGGTTTCATCAGGGGGTGTGGCTTGACAGCAAGAGCTGCATGGATGATAAAGTGAATTCTTAAAGGCAATGGTAGTTTACTCACCTGGTAAAGGTGATTGTAGGGGAATGGATCGCTGATGCACTCCACATTCCTGACATCATGGATTGTATACACCAAATAGGTTGTCTGATGCACATGTGACTAAAACTAAGTCCGTCGCCTTCAGAGGGTCACTGGTCTCCTATGGTCAGTTCAATGTATTCCAAAGCTGTATCTGAAATGAAATCTGTTTAAATCCCCCTACTTGTACCCTAAATAAGAATATGCTGAATAACATTATATGTTCTCTGCTGTTATTTTTAATTTGTATAGTAGGTACAACGTGTTAGCATGACTTCCATAAATTTTTGGTTACCTTGTCAAAGGTCTGTCTACAATCTTACTTCTGTACTGAGAGCTTACTAGAAAATCGCATCTTTGTAGGGTGTGGTGTAGAGTGCCTCAGAGATCCATTCCCCACAATCACCTTCACCAGGTGTATAAACTACCATTGTGGTGGATGATCTCTGAGGCACTCCACATTCCTGAACCTTTACTTCTGTCCCTGCCTCCACATTACACAACACCAGGTCCAATGCGAGAAGCCTGGGTAACACAATAGCAGATCTCCAGGCACCTTTACAGAAGGGAAGGTGGACATTGGTGCAGTGATGGAGACTTGGGCCACCCAGTACCGTGACTGGGATCTGTTAGTCCTGTATAGCATTCACAGGAATGACCAGGAGTTGGGAGAAGGGTGGGTAGTGCTCTATGTGAGATGGGGGATTAAATGAATGAGGGAGGAGGGGAAGGGGACAGAGGCCCTTTGGGTGCAGATTCTTAACCCCAAAGGTAGGAAGTTGAGGCTGGGGGTGGTGTACAGTCCACCAACTAAGACAGTGGAACTGGACAGGGAGTTAGCAGAACAAATAAGGAGGGTGTGTAGAAGCGGGAGTGTGGTGGTAGTGAGGGATTTCAATCAGCCAGGGATTGAATGGAGCACCCCAGCCACCTCCAGTGCAAGAGAACAGGTGCTCCTGGAAGAGATCCTGGATGGTCTCCTGGCACAGCTGGTGAGCGAGCCTACAAGACTAGGCAACACATTGGACCTGGTGTTGTCTAATGTGGAGGCAGGGAGAGAGGTAAAGGTTGAGGATCCACTTGCTGGAAGCAACCCTCAACCAGTGTGGTTCAGACTCACATAGGACAGGGACTACGGAGGCACAGGCACCGAGGTGGTGGATTTCAAGGGGGTGGACTTCACAAGGATGAGAGATATACTGTGAGGGAAGCTTCAGGCTATTGGGCCGGAGATGGACACGCAACAAAAGTGGGATATTATAAAAACTAAGCTAACAATGGCTACAGAAGCCTGCACCAGGACTAGAAGCAAGAAGGGCAGGGCAAGGAAACTATGTTGGCTGAACAGTGAGGTGCTGGAGGAGATGAGGATGAAGAGGGCTGCATATCTGAAGTTCAGGAGAATGAGTAAGGGAGAGGAGAGGAGAGGATAGGGAGACTTATGAGAACTGGTCCAAGCTGGTGACCAAGTGGGTGAGAACAGCCAAGACCTCCACAGAACTAAGGTTAGCACAGGGCATTAAGGGTGGGAAGGACTTTTTTAGATACATCAGGGAAAAGAGGACATGCAAGGACCATAGAGTGAAGATAAAGTGGGAAGGGGAATGGGTGGATAAGGGGTTGGAACAAACGGAAGCACTTAATGAGTAATTCTGCTCTGTTTTCACTAAGGAGAAAGATGGCCCACTACCACAGTGGACAGGAAGGGTGGGGGAATGGGAAGAGGAGTTGACAGACCAAAGGATCATGGGGAGTAGGGTACTTGAGGGACTGAGGATATTAAGGGCGGACAAGGCACCAGGTCCAGATGACATCCACCCCAGAGTACTGAGGGGGATGGTGGAGGTGTTGGCCTAACCTCTGGCAGATCTATTCAGCACCTCCCTGGACACGGGCTGTGTGCCTCAGGATTGGAGGGTGGCCCATGTGTTGCCCATACACAAAAGTGGGCCTAGGGATGAGCCAGGAAATTATCGACCTGTCAGCCTCACTTCCATAGTGAGGAAACTGATGGAAACAATATTAAAGGAGAGACTGGTGATGTTTCTAGAGGGGAACTGGCCTCCAGAATGGGTGACAGCATGGGTTCATCTCGGCGAGGTCTTGTCAGAGGAACCTAATAGAATATTATGACTGGGTGACAAGAGAGCTGAATGGGGGCTGAGCGGTTGATGTCCTGTACTTGGGCTTCAGTAAGACCTTTGATTTGGTGCCTCATGGAAGACTGGGGAGAAGCTAATGGCTGTGGGGGTGGGGAAGTAGCTGACACACTGGCTAGAGAACTGGCTAGAGGGGAGGCTGCAATGAGTGGTTGTGGGGTGGAGCTCTCAACACCCAGAATGGTAATAAGCGGCGTACCGCATGGTTTGATGCTTGGCCCGGTGCTCTTTGGGCTGTTTATCTCAGATATTGCAAACAGAGTTGGGAGCAGGGTTAGTCTGTTCACAGACGACACCAAACAAGGGGTGATGGTGGACGAGAAGGAGGGATGAAAGCAACTGCAAGGGCAACTAAACAAACTGGAGGGATGATCAGAGAAGTGGCAGCTGGGATTCAATGCAAAGAAGTGCAAGGTTATGCACTTTGGGGCAAAAAGCCCAAGGAGGGAATACTGGCTGGGGAAGGGGTGAGGCTGGGGATCACGGAGGAGGAGAAGGACCTAGGGGTGTTAGTAACAGGGAGCATGAATAGCTCTGCCCAATGCAGGAAAGCAGTGGCTAAGGCTAACAGGATGCTGGGCTGTATCACAAGGGGTTTCTTGTCCAGGAATAGGGAAGACATCCTGCCCCTATACAGATCATTGGTCAGGCCACACTTGGAATACTAAGTGCAGTACTGGTGGCCATATCTTACAAGGGATATTAACTTACTGAAGGGAGTGCAAAGGAGGGCAACACAAATTGTTACAAGGGATGGAAGGAAAGGCCTATGAAGACAGGTTGCGGGAGCTGAACATGTATAGACTGGAGGAGACGAGGGATGGGGATATGATTGAGAAGTTCAAATATTTAAGGGAGGTAAACAAAGCCAACACTGATGGGTGTTTAAACTGAAGATTGGAAGGGACACAAGAGGGCACAGTCTAAGACTGAAGGGGAAAATTTAGGAGGGAGATGTGGAGGCACTTTTTCACTGAGAGGGTGGCGACTAAATGAAATGGTCTACCGGAGGGAGTGATTTCATGTAAGACTGTAGGAAGTATCAAGTGGGGATGGGACAAAGCAAGGGGGATGTTATGGGTGGCAGGGGCCAAGTCAGTCAAAGGAGGAACAGAGGTGGAGGGGGTTGGGGCAGCTGCAGACTAGGGTGCTAGCTGTACACTCGGGCAGACATAGACAGACCAGGTGGTCTGCTTCTGCTGGCAAATTTGCATGTTCGTACACACACAAACACACACACACACAAGTGGGTGGGGAACACTGTTGGAAATTGTCACTCAAGGAAGAGGTCACTCCCTCATAGCCCTGAGCAGATAAAACTGGGGAGCTGGACACACACTCATTCTCTCTCTCTCTCGCTCTCTCTCTCTCTCTCTCTCTCTCTGACATTTTACATTGGGAGAAGAAGGTGGGAGCTCTGCAAAGATAGCTAACTTGTCTGTGTGAGGAAAGCACACTCTAGAGAAGTACCCTTTTCAGGTTAGCTAGCAGGTAAAATTAGATGCTAGGAGAGACTAGATGATGAGAGCCTTCTATCACATATCTGTCTGTGTACTTGACATTATTTTCCTTTCCCAGTAAATGTATAAACCTTTTGTCTTACTGTACAGATCCTGATAATTTTTGTTATTACCTGTAGTAA
The DNA here is from genome assembly GCA_016271365.2 of Neoceratodus forsteri. Classification (NCBI taxonomy): domain Eukaryota; kingdom Metazoa; phylum Chordata; order Ceratodontiformes; family Ceratodontidae; genus Neoceratodus; species Neoceratodus forsteri. The sequence continues at coordinate 49,496,228 of JADMNL010000035.1, forward strand.
TTACTTAATACCTGTAGCAGGCCTACTAGTAAAGAATCTATCTTTATTGAATCAGTGGCTGTGCCTTATAGCTGAGAAGGTAATTTTAATATGTCTGCTGGTACAATAAATTCTCTGTTTACAGTCTGCTGTCCAAACTGCATTCTTCTAAACATTGTTGTGTTTGACATCCCCAGTCTTGAGCACAGGATTGGAGTTTCCTGATGCAATCAAGTGGTGGTGGCAATGAAAAGCTACTCTACCCAGACAACTGCCCTGCAAGCAAGTATAGCCAAAGGGCAGATTGTCATAAAGTGCTAATAGCAGTGCAGATCAGTGCACAAATTTAAAGACAGAATTTGTCTGCAGCGTGCTTTCCTTGTGGACTAGGATCTCTAGGTTAGAACCTTACCTAACACACAGGGAAACAAAGTGTACCAGTAGAAAGTTACATTAACAGTCACAAAACAGGATATACAAAAAAAAGTACTTTGTTTACTACTATTATTTTTATTTCTAGAAGCGCAGCTTAGTGCAGTGTAGATAGTGAGCATGTCTTCAACATATGGCAGATGTAAGGGTGCCCCAGCTCTGAGAGATGTGCAAAGACAGAGGAATTGTCTATGAGGGCTTGAAAGAAGATGGACTCATGGAAACCCTGACAGAGCAGAACCAAGTGCAGGGGAGGCAGCTGGCCCCTGGGGCACATGGCTAAATGCATCAGGTGGTCACTGAGGACAGTTACCAGAGTAGTGAGACTGAGGGTAACAGAGTTTGAGCCAGAGGGGTGCCTCATGCCACGAGCTGGTGAAACAGCACAGCCTGAGCTTAAGCCAAGAATCAAGGTGGCAGAGTTTCTAAATCAGCTTGAGCTCATGAAAATGGAGCTTGCATTGAAGGAGGTGCAACTACAGTGGGCAAAGCTTGAAACTTGAAACTAAGAGGGAGAGGGAGAGAATGAATCTGCAGGCTGACAAAAGAGACAAGAAACAAGCAGAAAGAGAGAAGGAATGACAGCATGAGAAAGTGATGGTGAAACTGTGCCAGAAAGAACCACAACAAAACAAAACTATAATGGCATAAGGGATCAAAGCCACACAACCACAATTTATTCAGAAATGTTTCCTTTTGCCGGGAGAGTGATGATCTTCATTTGTTTTTAAAATCATTTAAGAAGGTATGTATGTGTGCAGTTAAAAGTGAACAGGGCTTTGTACCACCTCACACCACTACTTACAGAGCATGCTCTGCACATATTTATGAGAATGGATGTTCAGGACTGTATGGACTATGACAACGTCAAGAGGGTATTACTGAAATGTTTTGAGCTAACTCCTGAGGCTTATTTGGAGAAAATTCAGAGTTAAGAAAGGGCACAGGAGAAAAATATGTAGAGCAGCATGTTCAAATGTGTACCTATGGACCGCTTGGTGGGTGGTGCTAAAGCCAGAATGGTAGAGCAAATAAAATATTTTTTTGTAAGGGATCAGTTTCAAAATTGTACCATAGGACCTGTGTGTATGGTTACTGAACCGGTGTGAAGCTCCACGAAGGAAGCAGCAGAAAGTGTTGATCTGTACATGGCCAACAGACCACACATATAATGTAGGAACAATGAGGAAGGGGCACCACATGATTTCAAGGGTACTCACGAAGGCAGCTTAAGTAAACCAGCCTGCACCTGATCCCAAAGCACAACCCACCGGACCTTGGGGGGGGGGGCAGGGAGAAAGAAGTGCTTCATTTTCCAGAAAGTGGGGTAATCTATCCTATGGCTGCCCTAAGAACACGAACAAAGGGCAAAAGCCTGTGGGAGGTAACAACCAAGAAAGTACCAAGAAAATAGCCTGCGCACAGACTGTAGTACCACCTAACTCCTCTAAGCGCATGCACCCTATCCTAGTTAATGGGACAGTAACACAGGTATTGAGGGACACTGGCGCCTTCATCTCAGATAAGGCAAGATCTGATCCAGGCGAAGCAGATTCTGCCAAGGCAGATTAGCAGATTTGGGGAATAACAGATCCAGTGGTCCAAGTACCAATGGCTAGGGTCCTCCTGAGGTGGGAAGGTGGCCATGGGGTAAGGGAAGAGGAAGATGCACCTGATCTCCCAGTGAATGTGATTATGGGGAATGATTTTGACCACAGGGAAACTCTGGTGTGTGTGTTTCTACCTGCAGTCAGGCAACAGGGCAAGCTCCTGAGGGTGAGGAGGGGGCAACAAAGCCTGTGTCAACCCCTCCCTCAGCAGCTGAGGAAGCTAGGAGTTGCATTACTGAGCCCCAGCTGCAAACAGAGGAGGTCTCATCTGTGGGTGGATTTTCTTCTGAAGGGGAGTTGGGGAGGGTCAGTCAGGAGAAGCTGGGTAGAGCTCATCTAGCTGATCCAACCCAACAAAAGCTAGGAGAGAAACCTGATAGTGCTGAGGACTCTCATGGGAGAAAACAGTTAGTTTACTGGGTGAATGGGCTGTTGTTTAGGGAGTGTACACCACAGATGAGGCTAGAGTGAGTGATGCTCTGGCAGATGGTAGTCCCTTGGGCTTACTGCAAGCAGCTCTTGGCCCTGGCCCATGACATCCTTCTTCTGGCTACCTGGGTATTAATCATGCAAAAAAGGTGGCTTGCCAACAATATCTTTTGGCCTTGTACTGCAAGTACGCAGAAGTGGCGACTACTGCCAGACTTGTCCACAGTGCCAGAGGTTGTGGAAGATCAGGGACAAGGTTAAGGAAGATTTGGTGCCCCTGCCTATTGTTGATGAACTCTTTAAGATGGTAGCCTTGGACATAGTCACTGAGCACCCTGAGTCGCACAGTGAAAAGATACATACTGGTTGTCATGGACTACGCAACCAGGTACACAGAGATGGTGGCCATGTGGTCCATTGAGGTGGAGAAAGTGACTGATGAGCTTCTTGGAATCTTTAGCAGAGTTAGATTTCCCCAGAAGATTTTGTCGGCCCAGGGGACACATTTAATGTTATCACTAATGACTAGTCTGTGGAAGAAGTGCGCAGTGAACCAGCTCTGTGTATCACCCTATCATCCTGAGACAAATAGCCTGGTTGAGCAGTTCAACGGGACCCTCAAAACTATGCTCAGGACATTTGCTGACCAGCACAAGAGGGAGTGGGACAAATGTTTGCCCCACCTCCTGTCTGCGTACAGGGAAGTCCCACAGGAGTCCACAGTGTTTCACTCTTCAAGCTCCTATTTTGTCAAAGGGTGAGGGAGCCCCTAGATTTAGTTAAGGATGAATGGGAGGTGGACCATTCCTTCCAAGGGGACTATCTTATGGAGTATATCCTGAATTTCAGGGCCCAGCTTAAGGAACTCATGGGGTTCACTCAGCAGCACTTTGTCACTGCATAACAACAGCAGAAAGCCTGGTACGACTGTGGGGCCAGAGCCTTGGAGTATGAAGTTGGACAGCAAGAGATGGTACTTATCACAGTCCAACTGAATAAACTGCAGGCAGCATGAAAAAACGGCCCATTCTTCCAGTTAGGAAAGTGACTGAAGTCAATTATGTAGTGGAACTGCCTGACAGGAGGGGCAGGCAGAGGAAATATCATGTTAACATGATCTGGTCTATGTCTTTCTTGAGATGGGGACTCCAGAACTGGACACAGTATTCCAGGTGTGGCCTCACCATTGATCTATACAGGAGCATCACTACCTCCCTCTTTCTGCTGGTGCTACCCTCCCTATGCATTCCAGCATTCTGTGGTCCTTCCCCACTGCTTTATTACATTGTGTTTCTACCTTCAGGTCATCAGATATGATGACCCACAAATCTCTTTCCTGTTTTGTGGTCACTATCTCCTCTCTCCAAAATGATATGTTGCCCTTGGTTTTCTGTGTCCCATGTGCATAATTTAGCACTTTTTGGCACTGAAGCCCAGTTGTCAAACTCTTGACCAGTCTTCCAGCTATTTCAAATCTTCTCTCATTTTCACCCCCCCCATGTGTCTCTACTCTGTTGCAGATTTTTGTGTCATCTGTGAACAGGCATACCTTTCCTTCCAGCACCTCTGTGATGTCACCAATAAAGACATTGAAGAGAACCAGTCCCAGAACTGACCCTTGATGCACCCCAGTTTACTTTCCCTTCTTCAGAGTGAACTACTTTTACCACCACCCTCCGAGTTCTGTTACTTAGCCAATTTTGTACCCATTTTACTATCTTCCGACCCACAACCTGACTACCCAGCTTACCTACCAATCTCCTGTGTGGAACAGTGTTGAAGGCCTTACTGAAATACAGGTAGACCACATCCATTGCTCTTCCCTGATCAACCTCCCTGGTAACCCAGTCAAAGAACTCTATTAGGTTCATTTGGCAGGATTTCCCCCTGTGAACCCATACTACCTCTGATCCTATGATCAACTGTTTTTAAGGTATTCCACAATCTTTTCCTTAAGTAGTGTTTCCATAACCTTGCCCACCACAGAAGTTCTTGCCTCCTGCCTATTCCCACTTTTGTGCAGTGGGACCACATCCACTTCTTCCAATCCTCCATTGACCACAATGTACTTAACCGTAAACTACAAGAACTAGGTTTCAGATCCCCTGCTCTTGCCTGGTACAAAGATTATCTGAATCACAAGAAGCAGACAGTGAAGATCAACAGTGCAGCTTCTGGTATCAACTTAATCAAAAGTGGGGTCCCTCAAGGCTCCATATTGGGGCCACTTTTGTTCTCCATTCTCATCAACGATCTGCTGACAGTCTGTAAACCCATGCACACTCTTCTTTAAGTAGACAATAAAGTTTTATAAACCCTCAACAACAACATTAGAATAATCAATCATGCACTGGGTAACAGTTTCAAGAAACTACAGGAATGGATCGTGCAAGAAAAAATGGTTCTGAACCTCCACAAAACCAAATCAATGCTGTTCGGTACCAGCCACAACCTGAAAAAACTGGCCTCAATGTTCTGCATTAAGGCAGAAAACAACATCTGCCTAGAAGAAGTCAGCAGTTTCAAATATCTTGGAGCATACTTAGACTCCACACAGTACTTTGATACCTACATTCAAAATACCTCCAACCAGCTTCACCAAAAGTTGGGCTCATTGTACAGAATCCACAAGTATTTAATGCCTGAAGCCAGATTCAGAATAGCCCAGGCAAGTCTGCTTCCCATACTGGACTATGGATCTCTGATCATTGATGCTGCCAACAAAACAGTGCTGCAGAAAAAAACATACCCTTTATTACAAAACTGGCAAATTTGCATCTTGTAGCAAAAACAAAACACACCATTACCACTCACTACACTCCTTAAACTTGCTACTACCAGAGCTCAATGCCAGTGTAACATTTACCAAGCTTATAAAAAAAAAATACACACAAACATTCCTACTTACCTAGTGGAACATATCACATTCATTGATATGCCCTCCTCCCATTCAACCTCTAAAAATAACATCATAGTCCCACTGATTCACAGAAACTTGGGACAATGCTCTTTCAGTTATCAAGCTGCCTCATTTTGGAACTCCATACCCCCTATCAAAAAAACTCAACCATCTCTGCCTTTAATAAGGAGCTGGAAGACTACTACTTTACACTCCATGTCTGTGATTGCCATGGCTAATTTCTCTTACACACCCTCCACAAATGCATTTGCACTGTCTGTATTGAATTACTGTAACTTGCACTGCCTTTATCCCTTATCGCACTTCATTTGCACTTTATGTTTTCATGTACTAATTTATTTCATACATATAAACATACAAAGAAGCCAGCAGCAGAAGGCCATTTGGTGTATCTAGTCTGCTAATATTGCAGGGTCCACAGCTTGAGCTACTGTCCCTGCCTCCTCCCACCCCAATCCTCCCATCCTCCCTACCCATGATCCTTACCTTCCCCATGCCTATCCCAGCCTCTCTTAAAGCTGCCCACTGTCTTCAATGAGATGATCTCTTCAGCAGTGCATTCCAAGTCTCCGCCACCCTCTCTGTGAAGATGTGTTTACTGACTTTCCTCCTAAACCTCCTACCCACCGGCTTAAAACCATTCCTCCAGCCAGCCTGATGGCACAGAGGGTTGAGACACTGGATGCCACACCTCATGCCACACCAACGACCCAGGTTCAGGGATGATCCTGGGTTGGTGGCAGTTGGTGGGGGTGAAGAGAGAGGATGTGACTGGCTGCAGGCTGGCAGCCCCCCACCTCAGGAGGGAGTACATGGTCTCCTTGGAGCTTGGCTGCCCCATGGTGGAGGCCAGGTGGCTGGGCCACTTCCCAGGAGTGCCGGCATTAGGCTGAGGGAGGGTGGAAGGGGCTGATACTAGAGCTGCAGTGTGCATGTGCACCTCCACATGAATGCATCACCACTTCTGGGGCCTCAGGGTGGGACTGAAGGTAGGGGCAAAAATGGAGAAAAGTTAAGGGGCCACCTAGGGTGAAGCCTCCAGAATGGCTATGGGGTTCTGCAAGGGCATGCATGGTGCCTTAAGTCACCAAATGACCCCAAGTCTGGTAGGTTGGTAGATGATTTGGTGGTCTGCTGAGGAGGATGAACAGAACTGTAAAAAAAAAAAAAAGAATGTGCCCCCTTGTGTTATGGTTGCTACTCATCTTAAAGAGACTCTACTTAGCAACCTTATTTATCCCTTTTAAGTACTTGAAGGTCCCAGTCATGTCCCCTCTCTCCGTTCTGTCTTCCAATTAATGCATGTTAAGTTGTAACCTCTCCTTATATGCCTTACCCTGCTGACTCACTATCATCTTTGTAGCCCTCCTCTGGACCTTTTCCAGCTGGTTAATGTCCTTTTTGAGGTGTGGGCACCTGTAGTGAACTCCATACTCTAGATGTGGCCTTACCAGCGACCTGCACAAGAGCAGTATAACCTCCTCTCTCCTACTACTGATCCTCCTAGATATGCATCTCAGCATATTGTTTGCCTTTGCTTTCTTGCACTGCGGTGAATGCTTCATGTCCATAGTGATCACCACTCCCAGGTCCTTTTCCTTCAATACTCAGACTTCACCCAGTTAGTGCTCTGTTCTGGGATTCTTGGCTCCAATTTGCATAACTTTTCATTTCTTGGCATTGAAGCCAAGCTGCCAGATCCTCAACCACCTCCCCAGCTTTTCCAGATCTTCTTGTAGGTCCTGTATCCCTTTAACTGTGTCCACTCTCCAACAGAGCTTGGTGTCATCCATGAATAGTCACATTTTTCCCTTAATGCCATCCCCAATGTAATTGATGGAGACATTGAACAACATTGGCCTCAGCACTGAGCCCTGAGGGCCCCACTGGTTACCTCACTGGTGCCATAGTGGTAGTTATCAAAAAGTTTCCTACTTTGAGGTACCTTGAGGTACCACCAAGGTACCGATGAGGTAACTTGCATTGACTGTAATGTGATCCTGCCTCAGTATACCTAGGTATACCTCAGTACTGCAAAACTTTTCTATGACTAACACTGTAACTCTCCCCCTACATCCACCCTCTGAGTTCTGTCCCTCAGCCAGTTTTCCACCCATCTGGCCATCTTTTCTCCAACCCCGAGATCCACCAACTTCTTGATCAACCTTTTGTGGGGCATAGAGTCAAAGGCCTTGCTGAAATCAAATTATTATCAAATTATTGCAATCTGTAATCTCTGTATTCAAACACTGTTAATCTTTTATCTGTTCTGCCTGTGTCATTGCACCCCTTGTTGTGCCTGAAAAAGCATCAGTTGCCAATGTACTTACCTGGTTACCAAAGCTGAAATAAATGAAAAGGAGACAAGGGGCAGTCTTGCTGAGTGCCACAGGTAATAAAAAAGTCCTAATGTAAGACAGTTACAAGTAAGCATGGAGGAGGGAGTAGTATATAAATTCGGAGGCACAGAATTAATTCAGGCAGAATATTGTAGGCAGTGGAAACTGTAAAAATAAAAGGCCAGGACACATGATCAGAGGCTTTCTCTGCATCCAGGGAACCCAGGTCCATAGTAGTCCTGGTCTTGCCAGACACCGAGATTACATGGAAATGTTTTCGGTGTGATCATTAGAAACTCATGCTTTAAAGTCCACTTGCTCACTTACTCTGAAGCTAGCAGATGAGACCAAACCCCTCAAGTCTATCAGCTAAAATTTTATGATCAATATTAAGAAGGAGATTGGATGATAACTAGAAGGAGGGAATGTGTCCTTACCTGCTTTTAAGAGGAGGGTAATATGAGCTTGAATAAGGGAAAAATTAGTAAGACCATGTGAATAAAGATATTTCAGCAGATCAGTTAATAAGGGCGTAAATTCAGACATTAAAAATTTATACAAATTAGTGGAAAAACCATTAGATTCTGGTGTCTGATCAGGAGGAAGAGAAGAGAAGAGAAGAGAAGAGAAGAGAAGAGAAGAGAAGAGAAGAGAAGAGAAGAGAAGAGAAGAGATGGCCCAGTGGACTTTAGTTGAAGTAACAGATCTCTGAAGGGATGCACATTGGGCATCAGTGAGACATGGGAGGGAGGTCTGTCATAAGTAATCCTAGATATAATTTTCAAGGGAAATAGCAGATGGGACCTCTGTATACAAACATTCATAATAAGACCTGAAAATGTCTACAGTTTCCATGGGTTCACAACTAAATCTCTGGTGTCTGGCTGACAGAGTTCCTGTATGATCTGAGAGGCTTCTGCTGCCTTAGGCACAGAACCAGAAGCTTGCCAGCTTCTTCTCCCTAGTCCAAATATCACACCTTAGTATGAAATGTAGCCAGGTTAGCCCATTTGATTAAAATGGTGAGATATTGAGAGTGGAGGGAATTAAGGGTCAGCCACGTATCTTCTAGTGTAGTGGAGGAAGCGATGTTTCAATGGAAGGGTTTTACATAAGCAAAATAGTAAGACATGGGCAGTGTTGTTCAGCTTTTTTAGAGGCTAATCAGATACACTCCCCTCCGACTTGTTTTTACTGTTCCCCACAAAACATCTAGTTTGTGCATGGAAGCTCTATTAGTTACTAAAAAAGAGGCAAGATAATTTTTCAATCCACAAACAGTGTCCCAGAGCAACTGATTATTAAAATGCCACATGAGATCCCTTTCCAAGCTGCCCTGCAGTGAAAATGCTAAGCTTACTGGAACATAATCAATTTCACAAGTATGTGATCTCAGAATAGGTTTCTGAGTCAGTGGATAAAGTCCAACCAGGAAAAAGAATTATGCGGCGGGGAGTAAAAAGTATATGAGCGGTCAGTGGGGTGTAATAAATACCATGGATCAGTTAAACTCAACAGATCTTCTGCTGGCTTTCTCATATGTTCATATGATCCATCAACTCTGGTAGACCCAGTTGAGCCAAGAAGAGACCCACTGAATGCATCTCCAATTGATCCAAGTCTATTTGATAGACAAGTTTCCATTCTACCCCCAAAACTATAGGCAGATGTGTATAAGAGGCAAGCAAGGATGCCAGTGTAAGAATAAACTGAGGGTTATCAAAAATTGGACAATGTATTGAACCCAGAAGGAGATCATGAAACAGTAATCTACCATAAATAAGGATATATCTTCCCTCCTGATCCCAATGTTCTGCCAATAAATGAAAGGGCAACTGATGCGTAATTAAAATACACTCCCCTTTTCATAGTACTATCTCCCACCCCACATACCTGACCCAGCCATAAGCATCTAAAATAAGTAATCTGCTCCCATTTCAGATGAGATTCCTGAAGAAAAACAATATCAGCACCCAGCTGTTTCAAATGTTTGAGGACAGAATACTGCTTTCTGACATCCAGAGTGCCTTTTATGTTCCATGTAATAAACTGACAAGAACTATTCATGAATACACAATAAAGCAAAAAAGGAAGCTATAAAAACAGTAAACTCGGGTACCATACATAAAAAAAAAAAAGGAGAAACAGAAATAGAGCAGCACTGTTCTCTCTCTCTCTCCCCCAAGACAAGATCATCAGGAGAATGAATATGAAAAAAGGAATAAAACCAAAGAACCAAGAACAAAATAAAGACAAGACAACAAACACACATGGTCCCTAGGACCATCCTGCTGAAAAACGAAGCCCCCCCGGTGCTCAAAAATACCCTTAAAGTTAATCAACTACGTTAAAGTGAAACAAATGGGGCATGTCATTCCTGCCCCCTCGCAAAAAATACAGAGATAGGAAAAAATCCTATACAAATACAAAGCACCCTGCCTGTATATCCAGCACTATTAAAAGAAAAGCAGAATAAATGCTACAATTATACAAACAAAACAACCTCTGTAAATAACAACCATAAAGAGGAGGTCACTATGGCATGGGTAAAAAGAGAGGGGAAAGTAAGTCAAGGGGATCCCTGGCAACAAATACAAACTCATTTAAAAAGGTAGGATACTCACTTAGTGGGAACCTATAAAATATAATAGACATGGGGAAAATGGACAGGAACAAGGTAGAAATACAACCAAGTGCAACAAACCCCATTATGAAACAGCATAAAATCTACTTTACCTAACAGGTTAATCAGAAAAACAAACACGCCAAACAAACAAACAAAAGGTGGACAGATAAAAAAAAATTTGAGCTCTCCATGTGTCTACCTCTATTAATAGGCATGAGCCATGCTGACAGAGTGAAAAAAAATCAAGAACAAATAAAAGATTTAAAACAAGCATTTGTCAATGCTGAATGTTGTTGCACTGGCATTGGTTTTGGTAGTGCAGTGTGAAAACACATTTTGGGAAGGATGTGAAAAATGACAGCTGTACTGTTCATAAGGAGGTGTACAAAAATGCCAGTGTTGAAAATGTGGCATGTAAATATTGCAGATTTGCAAAGTTACAAGGGTGTGTGGAAAATGTGCAATGCACCCTTGTAACACAGTCATTTTATGGACTTTCAACACCAAATTTTCAATGTAGGCATTTTAGCACCTCTGCTCATGTACAGTGCCACTGTTACATCCTCAAACTGTCCCAAAAAGTGATTTCGCACAGCGACCACCCTATTCTGCGCTGGGCGTGCAAAAACACATTTCGGGCAGGATATGTAAAATGACAGCTGTACTGTTAATCAAGAGGTGTGGTGAAATGCCAATGGTGAAAATCCAGCATGAAAATATTACAAATGCACGTTATGAGCGTGCGTGCAAACTGTGCAATGCACACTCATAACACAATCATTTTATGGAGTATCATCACCAAATTTTCAACATAGGCATTTTAGGACTTCTGCTGATGAACAGTCATTTTCATGATCTGCCCAACACTGATTTGCTATGACCGGCGCCTATCGCGGGCGCCTGGAAGTTCAGAAACATGTTTTGGCCAGGACGTGAAAAATTGACAACTGTACTGTTCACAAGGAGGTGTAGAAAAATGACAATATTGAAAATCTGGCGTGAAAATATTGTGAATTCGCAAAGCTATAAGCATGCGAAGCAAGTGCACAACGCACACTCAAAACACAGTCATTTTATGGAGTATCGTCACCAAATTTACAACATAGGCATTTTAAGACCTCAGCTCCTGAAAAGTGTCACTGTCATTTTCATAATCTGTCCTGAACATGGATTTCCCACAGCGACCGCGCTATTGTGCACTGGAAGTGCTGAAACACATTTTGACAGGATGTGAAAAATGACAGCTATACTGTTCACAAGGAGGTGTAGAAAATGACAATGTTGAAAATCTGGCATGAAAATATTGTGAATTCACAGAGTTATGGAGCTGCATAGCAACTGTGCAATGCACACTCAGAAACAGCCATTTTTGGATTTCGTCCACCAGATTTGCAACATAGGCTTTTGAGAGCCCACCTCATGAACACTCCACTGTCCTTGCATTAATCAGTCCTGAAGGTGATTCCGCATGAGTGCTGAAATCATCTTTGGACCGGTTAACGTCATAACAGTGACAGAGTTCATGAGGAGAGGTCCCAAAACCCGCGCTGCAAATTTGGTGCAAAAATTCCAAACAATGCCCGAGATATGCATCAAAGTTGACAAACCCCCCATTTATTCCATTATACAGCTTACCGGCATTTCCTCAGTTCGCAGTTGGCTTTGAAGAGTGCAGACGTGTTCTCGGTCCACTGAAGACTGTCGCACCAGACCGGAAGTAAGTATGGGTGAGGGAGTGGGGAGGCAGAGTGTACAGAGGGTGGATGCAGGTGGTAGGGAGATTATGAGGGACTGTTTTCTGTTTACAGGAGTGTAAAAACATTGTGGATGCTTTCTCTTTTTACAGGTGTTTTGTTTTTGGGGGGCTACAATAGCTGACAGGGGATTGGGCACCCCCATCAACACATAGGGATTGGGGGACAAATGCCAATGGGGATTGGGCACCACATCAGCAAATAACAAAAGCAGGAGGTGCATGAGCAGAGAGGGATTGGGCACCCCCTTGGCAACCAAAAAAGGAGAGGGGGGCACATTATGCTGACAGGAAGTGGGCCCCCATCAGCACATACAAGAGGGGAAGGGTAAGTTGATGGGGATCGGGCAAACCCCGGAAGTTGGTAGTTTAGCAGCCATTGTGTCAGCCATGTTTGATGCTGGGCATGCACATAGGAAGGGTCCACTGCATATGACAAGCTTTGCTCATTGCAGCTGTCTTTCCTTAGATGTGCTTGCCTGGGTGGTGTGGTGCTGGCAGGCAGGCTGATTGGGGAATGAGGGACACACCTACTGGTGTGTGCCCTGCATTTGTCCAACAGCAACCATGCCTCCAAATCTGCAGCACTCAAAGATGTTGGCTGCGCAAGTGCACCAACATTAAAATGCAGTCACACAGACTTACTATATGTGCCAATAGAAAAGAAAAAAAAAGTGGGGTGAATCCATATGAGGGGATCCCATGGGCAGAAATAAACTAAACTGGTAAAGTAATGGCTATAACAAAGAAGTAAATAATTCTAGAGAATGGCAGGCTCACTTACCAACCGTGCACTCTGCAATAAGATGGTAAGTGCTGGGAAACTGATAAATTAAACCAAGGATCCCCTCCAAATCTTACAATAAGAAAGGAGAAGGGATTGGGAGCACCAAGTAGCCTTGCAGAATAGGTTTGGAGATTGGTGGATCATTGCCATCCTGGGTCAGACAAAGAGGGTAAGAGATCTTAAGCTGAGGAGGGAAGTGCAGGAGGATTGCTGTTTCTGGGGTTGAACAGCCTAGTTCTGGAAATAAGACTATAAGTGTCTGCGACAACCCCTTACAAAAATTGGAAAGCACTGGGCACTGCCAGAAGAGACGTGCCTGTGTTGAAACCTCAGCACCACATTTACTCCAACAGGATGAGTCTGCAATTAAGTAGAATTTAGCCATCACTTGTGGGGTGCGGAAGTAATGAGCCACCACCTTCCACCCAAATTCTCACCATGTGTATGAGCCTGTGATACGGTGCTGCCAGCACCTTATTCAGAGCCCGCTCTTTCTCTCGTGAGCTCAATCATCAAATCCACCTCCCAATTCTCCTGGGCCAACTTTGATAGGAATCCAACGCTGCACTCTCTGCCCTATAGTACCAAGCTATTAGATGTCAGAGGAGTCTCCTCCCCAACCAGAGTCAGCAGTGTAATAAGGGAGGTATCTACATGGGGTTCACATGGAGCCCCAAGTTGGTCTCCATGAAATGCCTAATTTGCAGATATCTAAAACAATCTTGTGTTGCAAGGGAAAATTTGGATTGCAATGTCTGAAATGATTTAAATTCCCCCTGATCATAGAACTGGTAGGTATATAACAGCCCCTGTCTTCCCCATCTCCTGAATCCATGATCTAATCCCACCAGAAGAAAAGTTAGGGTCCCAGGCTGACATCCCTATCCATTGTGCCCCAAAGCGGTTCTTTGGAAATTTTAGATAGCCAATCTTGCTTTGTATATAGCTTTTAGTGTATATAGATCTGGTCATCTCTAGATTTGAGGGAGTGGGCTGACATATTATAGTGTGGTCTAAGGTGACAGGTGAGGTCTCTTGTTCAATCATAACCCACTGAGACTCCTGTGTATGAGAGGTCAGCCATGCCATCATGTAGGTTATTTGAGTGGCTAGTGCATATCCTGACCAGCATGAAAGGGCCAGGCCTCTACGCTCCTTGGATGTCTGGAGTCTGGCCAAGGATATCCGTGGTGTCCCCCTACTACAAACACTGTGAGATCAATCTGCTCCATTGTTACTCTTCCTTGTGATTGAAGAGCATGGGGATTGTTTGCTTCAAATATAGCTCTAGGGGCAGGAGGTTCATTTGCACTGACTGCACCCTATTGAGTAAGGATATAGGTAAATGAATCCAGGACTTGACCTCCTCGCTGATCTGTGTGTGAAAAGCTTGTTTTAGTTTAAGGGGAAGACCCACCCAGGGTCTGCTGGTATTTCAATCCCTAAGCATTTAATGGATGTACCATGCCACTTATATTTGTGTGCCTTCTGTAAGGCTGGGGATAGAACCCTCTGATAGACAGTGTATCCATCTTATCAGTGTTTATTTTGTAACCTGTTAAATGCTCTATTTTTATCATGTCCATGTCTAACACCACCAGGGAGGATTCAGGTTTGGTTATAAATAGTAGAAGGTCGTCCACTTAGAGCACCACCTGGAGTTCATGCTTGGAGATAATGTACCCCTTAATTGCTATTTGTTGGTGGAGTTACTGTGCAATCGGTTCAGCATAAATTACAAAATGTTAGGGGGGGTTATGGTCACCCCTGCCAGGTACCCTGTGTGCATGGGAAGCATTGGGAACAGGATCCATTAACTTTGACCACTGCTTTCAGACGCCAATAGTTTCCCATAATATTACTGATAAAGTCCTCCAGGATGCCAAATCTGATTAGTGTGTGTTTCAGGAATGACTAGGATACTCTGTTGAATGCCTTTTGAGCATCAAAACTCAGGAGTTGTAATGGGGTATGGGTGGATAAGGTATGTTCAATTAGGTATAGAGTCTGTTTAATGTTATCAGCCATTTGGCATGTTTTTATGCTTTTATGAACCCTGCCTGATCTAGATGAATTAGTGTGGGTATTATTTCGCCTAGACGATGTGTAAGGATACTTGCATAGACTTTATAATCCTGGTTTGGTACTGATATGGATCGATAGGAATCACACAGGTGTGCTGGTTTGTTGGGTTTCAGGATTACGGAGATTGTGGCCTGCACCCAGGAAGCTGAGTATTCTGCTGTTCAATGACTCTTCTGTCGGATTTTGGTCAAGAGGTCTCTGATAAGGTGCCAGGTGGCTTTATAAAACTGTGTTCCAAAGCCGTCGGGGACAGGGCTCTTGCCATTTTTCAAATTTTTAATCACTATGTGTACTTCCTGCTGTGTAATGTGTCCTGTCAAATTCTGGACTTTTGAAGAACTCAAACGGGGAAGAGTGAGATCTGTCAGGAAGGTCTTGATCTCCTGTCCTGAAGGGGCAGGCACAGCAGAGTATAATCTATTATAGTAAGATCTAAATGCCCGCAATATTTGAGACGTGTTAGTAGAATCTGTCCTGAACATGGGTCTTTAACCATGGTAACAGTAACTTTCTGAATTTGCATACAGAGTCTGTATGCCATACTTTTAGAGGCACATGTACAACCCTCAAAATACTTCTGTTGGAGCCATAGGAGAGCTCGTTCTGTTTTTACTGTTAGCAGCTTTGGATAGTCTGTTGAGTGAGGGTCATCTGTTCTGCTAGAGCAGTATCTCCTTGCAAATGAGTTTCCCTGAAGGAAGTGCAGTTTTTCTTGTAATTCTTTTTTTTTTGTGTTATCTATTTACTCTCATGCCGTGCCTCGGGTTACTCCTCCTCCTTCAGCTGCACATTGCCACTGTTGCTTCCCCTCACCCTGTCCTTCTCCCCTCACCTCACATCGCAGCCGACCCAGGGTGGTCCAGCATATCCCTTTGCGGATGGGTCCCTCCTCCAAGGGAAAGACACCGGGTGGGGTGGGCCCAGCATACTAGGCGTCAGACCCTGGGTGCTGCTGAGGTGGGATTGGAGGGACAGGACCCTCGGACCAGCGAGCAGGCAGCCATCATCCAGCGAACCGGAAGCCTGGTATTTCCGCTTTTCTGGGGGCAGGTCTGCCACGAGCGTCAGGCATAGCCGGCGTTCCTGCCTACTCAGCCCAGGTTCGCTGCGACTGGACCCCCCGGCCTCCGCCAGGGGTGCCATGCAGCATTCCTAGAGCCCCACCCTCCCCTGGGTAGGTGAGCAGTCATGGGCAGCTCTAACCCTACTCCACCCCGGCCGGCTCTCCAGCGACCTGAGTCCATTCCCGAACCCGGGTCACCAGCGTCGCAAGCGGAAATCCAACTGCTGCGCTGACGAGCTGGCTTCTTGTAATTCAAGTTGAGCTTCTGCTTGTTGTTTTTTCTTAGTCACAAAGGCTATTTATGTAACTCCTGAGCACTATCTTAACCGTATCCCACAATAATTGAGGGGAAAACTGCAGGGAGGAGTTGTTCAATATGATCACTGGAATTTTATTTTTAAGGAGTTCCTTGAACTCAGTGTAGGCAAGGAGGGAATTATTTGGTCTCCAATATATAGTTTTTGGTTCCGTCTGAGTGTCAGCACCAGTCTAATGGGAGCATGGTCAGACAGATATATGCTGTGTATATCTACTTTTTGGATTTGGTCTAAGCTCTCCCTACCCATACAAAAATAATCCAAATGGATATAATGTTTTTGCGCACATAAATAAAAGATGAATTTTCTAGCAGTAGGACTAATGTGCCTCCAAGTATCAACCAGGCCCATGTCCATCAGAAGTCGTTTAAGGTGTCACTGACCTCAGGTTTGCGGCCAAGGTCTGGATGTGGATGTAGCTAAGGTAGGATTCAAAAGACAATTAAAGTCACCCCCACAATATCAGAATCCTCCTCTTGTTAGCAAGTATAATATCACATAGTTGTATAGATGAGGCATCACTGCCTGGAGGAATATAGATATTGCCAGTTGTGTATTCCTGGTTGTGTGTTTTGCCCACGACCAATTCCAATTGGCCTTCTGGGTCTGAGTATTGGTGAGAGATCTCAAAAGCAGAGGCCCAGTGCACTAGAATCACCACCGTTCAATGTCTGCCCCTTTATATGCTGATTCTAAAACCTATGTATTACAAAACTTTAGCAACTTTTGGTGTTCCGAAGAGGAGAAGTGGGTCTCCTCCAACAATAATAAATTTTTTTTTTTTTTAGGGCAGTCGTTGTTCTGTATCTTTTCACAGGGCTGGCCAAACAATTTACCTTGTGGGAAAACAATCTGATGAAATTATCCATCACATTGTGTCTCCCCCCCCAAACTTTCCACTCCCCTGCAGCCTACACAGCCCATTTCACAAGCACCTAGTTGTTTAAGCATCATGTAACCACCAATCACAATTGACCAATGTGTGTCTTGACTAAATAACAAATGCACTGCACCCCTTTTCTGTGCGGGTTGCCAGTCACCCATTATGGTTTGGGGGAAGGGGAAATAAGCAAGGGAACTTGGCGGAAAGAGCCTTAAAAATAATAACCTGGGATATGAGCACTCAACTATGTCCCTATTTGGGAACCATCATTGATAGTCATGTAATGGCGGCCAACAGGGTCTATAAGAACCTAAACTATTGACACATGTGACTTTCAAACTGTAGGTTGCTATTTGCAGTCAACCTAAGGTCGGTAGCCCAAAGGGCCACCAAAGGAGGGTTTCCCTAAGTGTGTACTGAATGCTCCTCAGGTTGAATGCTCCTCAGGATTGAGAAGAGAAGAAGGGCAGAACCAAAAGGACTATACTGTGAGATTAATAAAATTTGGGAAAGAAAGGTGTGTCATTCCGTTGTCCACCCTGCGGTACACCCTTGCTTCTTACTGGTTATGTGTTAAAGCAAAAAAATTGTTATAACATTACAGCCCAGTTCTATGACTGTTTAGCATACTAGTTCATTGTACTGTAAGCAGGAATGGAGTCCATTTAAATCTGTTAATCTTCACCCCCGGAAGTCGTGATGATATCGTCTGTCAAAGTTCTAGAGGTGAGATCACCAGTTCATCCTAGGAGGGAAGGAAAAGTGAACAATATGGATAAAATAACATAACAAGGAGGTAGTCCAAAGCCACTCAGTCCTTCTAGGAAATATAGATGAAGAAAAAAAGGAGGGGGGGGGGATGTCCTCCTGTTATACTGTCTCCAGGTGAACTCAGTCCCTACCAGTTTAGGTTCAAAAGTCAGCTCCTCTGGGACAGTGGCCAACCAATGATCATCCGTCTCCTCCCAGTTCCATTATATTATCTTTTTTGAGAAGAAGCCCTCATGTTGTGAGGTATTGGTATTCCTCCACCCAAAGCAGATTCTCCCCAGCAAGCTAACTCTGAGTGAGGGGCCAGTCTCTGAGGAGGATGGGGCTTTAAAGATCTCGCACCCCTGCAGTATGAACTCAGAGCAACCAATGTGGCCTAACCCCAGCACCAGAAGATTCAGCCCCAACCGGGAAAGGTCCCTTGGTCCCCCAAGGGGATGAGGCAGATGAACCAGACAAGGATCCCAGTTTAGCATCATTTCTGCATAGCAAGTCACTTAACCCTCCTTGTGCTCCCAGGTCGCTCCTGTAAAAAGCTTTCAGCTTAGTGTGCTATACCTGGTTAAACAACTAAATAAAAAAAAAAAATTCAGCATGGGCCTAGAGAGATTCAAGGGACTGGGAGGCCCTCCCACCAGCATGAGGAAGCCAATTCATCATTATTAGCCTGGTGCTTCAAATACTGCCTTCACTGGTGCATGCCCAACCCAGAGAGAGCCCCACGCCCCAGAGTGGATGTAAGTCCCTTCAGTTATGCTCCAGTTTCCCGTCCCCCAATAGGGCCACACCCAGGTCTTGAACCTCTTATTTTCACCTCCGGCCTACCATTGCTCCATTCTATCTAACGGATGTTGACTGAGCAATGTATTACTTCAAGGTGGGGCGGAGGGTGCACCAATAAGGCCCATTGAGTTGGGAGAGCAACCCCATCTAGTGAGCGCTCATCCCCTTGGTGGACAGTTATGCTCTTACCTCATGTCAGTGGGAACCGCCCCCCAACCACAGTGGATGGCTTCATAGTCAAGTAACATGCCCATAAGTGTCAGTGGAGAAACAGAGCATGTCTCTGATTGTTCCATTTTCATAACCTGGGGATTCCATTAACTGTCTGGCAGTCTGACTTCTCCTCAAAATCTGGGAACCTGGTTTCCAGCTCCCGCGGTTGGATCCAGCATCCGTCCCCTGGTAACCCATGGCCCAGCCAAACCACCAAACAGAAAGACTGATCCACCCCCCCCCCCGTAAGCCTCTGGGACAGGCGAGAGGCCTACTCCAGTCAGGGTACTCACTGTGCCCCTCAGCAGTTCTTCAGGGTCAATCAGCTCTCTCAGTCTGAGACTGGTGCTTTTTGCAGGCCCTTAAGGAGCTGCATCTATTGTTGCAGCATTAAGGAAATTGAGACTCTGGAGGAGCCCACTGAGGCTCATGCCGAGGAATGTCGTGGAAGGTCCATTTTGGCTGGGATGTCCAGGCCTTTCTTCTTTTAAAGTCCATCATTGCTTCTTCCACGGAAGAGTAGGATTGCTGGCCATAGGGGAATTGTACCACCATCACCAGATACAGTGTTTGATGATCAAACGTGGTCTGGCAGTAACTGAGGTGGACTTCGGCCCCAGAACCCTGTGTACGCATTTGATTTTGAGCTGCCTATCAGTACCTAGTAGCAGGGAGGAGTGCAGGAGGGTGTCCACAAAATCTTTAATGTCTCTGCCTTCTGCCCCCTCTGGCACAGAGTAACTTCTGATATTTCGGCATCTATGCTTGTTCTCAGAATCCTCCTGACATTCGACTGACAATTTACAGATAAGTGCCAGTTGTTTGAATTGGCCTTGCAGTTCTGCTAGTTGGGTGGAGATAGCTGTTTGTTTTTCCTTTGTGGTGCAAACTTTCCCCTCAATGTCCAACACATCGCCCCAGAGCTCCGTGAGTGACTCCTTGAATGTTTTAAAGTTTGATTTAATATCAGAGAGTTCTGCCAATATTTTGTCTAGTTTGCCTTCCATTTTGATATCTTTTGAGGCAGCCTGTTTGTTAGTTTTATGTTTAGTTCTGGATTTGGTCTTAGAGGCTTTCCAGGTAGCAGATTGGGTGGAAAGTTGTGAATGAATGGAGGTTACCGAATCAGAGCTTCCCCATCTTCATCCATGGCATCCTGGGCTAGAACTGCAGATCTTTTATGGATTCCTTGTATAGAAGATGTGGCCATACCTCTCCTGCAATTTTATCAGTCAGCAGTGCTCATTAAAGATAAGTTTAGGAGAAGTTTAGTAGGTTGGGGTGAGGAGCTGCGGTGCTAGGCAGCCATAGCATGGGTGAGATCACCAGAAGTCCTCCCGCTAGCTATTGTTAATATATCACAACCCTTATTCTGTCTTCATCTCCCCCTCACTCCTTTATTGATAATGTCCCTATATGCTTGTCCCATGTTTTTTTTAATTCTTCTACTGTTTTTGCCTCCACCACCCTCGCAGGGATGCTGTTCCACTTGTCCACCACCCTTGCCCTTGAAGAAACTACCTCCTCACATTACCACCTCAAATTCAAATCATGACCTCTTGTTCTCAAACCCCATTTCATCTGGAATAGGCAACACCCTTGCACCTTGATAATGCCCCTGAGGTATTTGAAAGTTTCTATCCTATCTCCACTTTCTCTTCTTTTCTTCAGCGAATACATGTTGAGGTCCCTCAGCCTCTCCTCATATGATATCTGATGTAATCCTTGTACCATCTTTGTAGCCCTCCTCTGAGCTGCCTTTACTTTGTCTACATTCTCCTGAGATATGGTCTCCAGAATTGTACACAGTATCCCAGATGGTATCTCACTAGTTGTCTGTAAGGTGGCATTACCACCTCTCTCTTTCTACTAGTGATACCCCTCCCAATGCAACCGAGCATCCTGCTGGCTTTCCCCACTGTCTTCTCACACTATCTGGACCTCTTTAGGTCATCAGTTATGATTCCCATTGGTCACTTTCTTGATTTGAGGTTGTCAGGACCTGCTCCCCCCCATTGTGTATTCCTCAACTGGATTTCTGTGTCTCAGATGCATGATTTCCTCACATTTTTTAGTATTGAAGCTCAGCTGCCACACCCTTGACTATTCCTCAAGCATGCCTAGGTCCCTTTTCATTTTCTCCACCCCCTCAGGAGTGTCCACGCCACTGAAGATTTTAGTGTCATCTGCAAAGAGGCACATTTTCCCCTCCAGCCCCTCTGCAATGTCTCCTATGAAGATATTAGACAGAACTGACCCCAGCACGGAACCCTGTGGAATCCTGCTGGACACTTCTCTCTCAATGGATTGGGCCCCATTTAACATTACTATCTGTGTCCTTCCACTCAGCCAGTTCTTGATCCACTTTACTACCTTGGATCCTAGTTCCAGGCTGTCAAGCTTGTTAAGAAGCCTCCTGTGGCTGGCCCAGTGGCGGTGAGGACTGAGGCGCTGGATGCCACATCTCACACCACACTGGCGACACAAGTTCAGGAGTGAGTTTGGGTGCTAGGGATCAGCAAGGCAGGGAGAGAATTGAGCATCCAATGGGCTGCTCTCCTCTCCCATGGGGAGGGCTATGGGTTGTTCAACATCCCAAAGACTCTCGGTGGAAAGCAGGGGTGCTGCAGGATGCAAACCACATGTCCGGGTGAGCGTGGCAGATGCCAGCAGGGTTGCTGTGTGCCATGGTGTTAGGGGATGTCATGCACGGGGAGAGGAAGTAGCTCAGGGATAATTACTAAAAATCCCCTCCAGCCTGGATATGCGCCAGCCCTCCCAGTGCCACTCCACCACATGCCCAATTCTGGTTCCCTGCCTCTGCCCCTTTGGTCTCCTCAGGCCCATAGCCCACCCGGGGCTCAAGGAGAAAGTAATGACTTTGAAGAAGGCAGGGTCCACAGCAGGCAGTAGAGCAGATCAGGCGAGTGGAGTGGCCAGAGACAGTAACAGAGCTGGGGAGAAGCAACATAGTTGATAAAAATTAAAAAAGAAGCCTCCTGTGTAGAAGACCTTGCTGAAGTCAAGGTAGGCTACATCCTCTGCCCTCCCTGTTCCAGCTCCTTTGTTATCCAGTCAAAGAAATCTATCAGATGTGTTTGACAAGACTAAACTGCTGTGAATCCATGCTGCCTTGGAGCCTGTGCCCCACTTTCCTCAAGATATGCCACAATCCTTTCTCTTAGGAATAACCCCATCAACTTTCCTACCATTGAAGTTAGACTACATGGCCTATACAAAATCGCACATGCCCCCACAATGCAAAGCATCATGGGCTGCATATGCAAATCACCACAGAATGTTAGGCTGGTCCAACTTTAAGCAGAATTGCATGGTGCCGAAAGGCCTCTCACACAGTTTGCAAAGGGTGCTACCATAAGCCTATAGTTGCCCACATCTTCCCTGTTCCTACTTTTGTTGATAAAGACTACAATTGCCCTTTTCCAGTTTTCCGGAACCTCGCCTATTTCCAATTATTTGCTTAAGAGTGCTGCCAGTTGCCTCCCACATTCTTTCAGTATTCTGGGATATATTCCATCCAGTCCCATAGGCTTGTGCCCCTTAAGGCTTGATAATTCTTTGAGAACGCTCTCCTCCATGAACGGATTGTTGTCCACTCCTCCTCCTCCTGTGTTACCTCATGTACTTTTCGGACCCTTCCCTTCCCTCTTTTTCACAAAAAATGAACAAAAGTAAATCTCACCTTGCAGGACGGAGGCTGGCTCATATATTGTATTTCCATTTTATTTTGTTCTTTGGTAACTGGGAAAGGCCCACTAGGCACAGGTGCCTGTTTTGGGGGTGACCTTGGGGCACTGTGGTGGTTGAGTGCCTTGAGCAGGGTTGCACAGTATGCAGGTGGAGGTTGCAGGGTTCAGCCCCAGGTCTGCTGAGCAACCTAGGCTCATTCACAGCTCACTGCTCTGGCCTCACGGCTACACTAGAATCCACATCATTCCAATCAGGGTTTGTCTGTGCATTACATGTATTACATATACATTTACCCCAAATAGTATGTAAGAATCTGACCATCCTATTGTGTCTAAGAGTATTGGCTTGCATTTCATCCAGGAAAGTGCCTGCCTTACACCATGACAACCACTACTGCACCACTGAGGGCAATGGGGATCAGTGGCACCATAACACCCCACCCTGGGGCACCACAACAAGAGATCACTCACACAGACTGCTTGGTCCATACCAGAGCTGGGGCTATGCATAGTGGTATTTCATTACTTAGCTGCAAGAGGATACACCCTTCTCTGGACCTTTCTCTGTCCATTACATTTTTCAAGATATTTGACTAATCTTTCTCACCCCATTCAACATCACTTTATAGCCCTATTGGCTCTGAACAGAGCTTGTGTAGTATGAGACCACTCTCGGTCAACATACATACAACATGCATAACTTTAAATGTAATTTGAATTTTGTAAACTATAACTGTATACATTATCTCTGTGTTCAAATATACTATTGTTAATTAGCTGGTGGCTAAACTGATTGTAACATCTCTTGTTTATTGCTATTAATAAACTTATTATAATAATTTTTTAAATGTACAATGGATAACACAGGCATTCATATGCCAGTACAGAATGTAATGACTTACAGAATCCCTAGGAATAATCAACTTTTTCATAATGACCCCCCCCCCAAAAAAACAGGAAATCTAGTATCACTTGTGTTCGTGTTAATTTGGGCAGACCTGATAACTAGCCAACACAGCATCTTCATCAGACAAATGAGCTCTAAAAGAGCAAACTATGTTTCTGTGGCTAGTTGTTTACAACATCTGAATGAAATGAAAAGGTCAGGGTAGGGAAAATTTCAATTGTATTGAAAACTGGAAAGCCTGCCAAACACTGGGATTTATAAGCTTGACCCATAATGATTTGGGCAAGTCAAGGCAAGTTTATTTTTTGGCACCCTTTCCCAGGGGCTCAGGTTGCCTTACAAATGAATGATGAAACAACTACAAAGAGTAAAACAATAACTTCAAATAAATTATGAAAAAGCACAATAGAGTAATGCAACAAATGGGACTCAAAGAGCTTTGTAAAGGAATCCACTGAGGGGGTACCATGGACATGAGACAGTAAAGAGTTTCAAAGTAATAGTGCAATCACTGCAAAGACCCTGTCCCACACTCTTTATGTGTGTATGTGGATGGCAGAGAAACACAAAATCTACACAGGTGTTTTATCAAATGCCTCCCTGAATGCCACTGTTCACCCTTCTGCACCAGAGACCCTGAAGCTCTGAGTTCTCACACCAGCAGCAGTTAGATGGAACCTGGTCGAGAAGGGTGCTCTATTGTGATCCTGCCCCCATTGAATGCCGTTGCTCACCCAGCCACAGTGGAGACCCAGAAGGTAGGCACCAATTACCTGATTGTTTCCTGCAGCACATAGCCTAGATGCCACTTTGTGGGTCTCAAAATGGTGACTGATTAGTAATTCAATATATTCCAAGCCATTGGATGCAAGGACAGTAGGAAAAACCCACTGCATTTACATGTTGTGGACTTCCTAGCCCAATAAGGGTGTTCCTTATGTAGGATTAAATGCAACTGTGTGTGTATCATTATCTGTTTAGCTAATGTAATACATTTCCTGAATTAAGTGAAAGGTGTATAAGTCAGCCAAAGTAGTTGCAGTGGCCTGTATATATTTTACTATGTGATGGCAGCTTGTGATAGAAGCTCTGAGTGACACGATGTGTAATAAAGAAAAATGCCATTGAATTATTGTCCAAGCTGATAAAGTATGTGTGCCCCTTGGGCTATTTAAATACCATCCTGTGCTCAGCAGATGCCTCGTGTCCACTCACAGTGTAGGGTGTAATTTTTCAGTGTGGGAGTGAGAACATAGCCAAGCTGCTTAGTGATTATGTTTTTATTTAAAATAATACTGTGTGGCCAAGCTGCATATTGAATACCATTTTATTAATTAATAATAAGACTGTGCAGGCACATGTGGAGATTTCACTTTTAGACTATCAGTCATTTTAGCAGTTTGAGTGCAATGTTTGCTGCACTCAGCAGAGTATGTTCGGTTGAGGTTTAAGGGATTTGTTTTATTTGACTGTGGCAGCACTCTGAGCAGGTGACCAAGTGCAGAACAGGCAGGCTACTGGTGCTAGTACTCCAACAAAGACACCCTGATCACAGCCAGTCTTTGTTTCAGCTCTCAGTTATTTTTAGACACCCTAACCCGCCTCCGCACATGCCCTGTGGAGTTTCAGATATCACCTTGGGAACAAGTGAACAGCAACAAATCACAGCTGGGCATTCCTAATTTCTCCTCTGTCTTCCCCTTTTAACTCTAACCTCTTCCTACCCACCAGTAGTTAGAGGAACAGGGTCGAGAAGGGCACTCTAGGAGGATCCCACCCCCCCAAAAGCAGCTGCACTCCCCACAGCATCCTACTGCATCAGAGACCCTGAAGGTAGGCACCAGTTGCCTGATGGTTTCCCACAGCATCCAGCCTGTGTGTGGCACCACACTTTGTGT
Organism: Neoceratodus forsteri; assembly: GCA_016271365.2. NCBI lineage: Eukaryota > Metazoa > Chordata > Ceratodontiformes > Ceratodontidae > Neoceratodus > Neoceratodus forsteri. Next base: position 49,521,733 of record JADMNL010000035.1, read on the forward strand.
GGCACCAGTGACTGAATAATCACTCCAACCCACCCACCCCAATATCCATCCACCCTGGGTTGGCTCAATTTATACCGTCTTCCGATTGTCTTGTCCACTCCCTACTTACATTTGTACCTGACTAGGTACTAACGTCAGCCATCCAGAAGACACAATCCTTTTTCAGCTCTCACTTGTAAGCCTGGCCCCCTGACTAACTGCATGTATCAAGGTTGTTCAGCTGTGAGTCTCTAGTTTGCTAACTGACCTTGTCCCACCCCTGACTTGAAGATCCACCTGCTCCATTGCTGTGCATTTAGCTAGCTCCTCTGAGAAATCTGTGGTTGCACAGCTCTCCTAACACTCTCACACAACTATACTTCAGTGAAAATCCAATTATTTTACCTTCACTAACTACAAGTGCAACTCAGATATGTTTTTTATTCATTTGTATTTTTCTCCTCTACGTGGTCTAAAGATTTACCCCCCAGTAACCACCCCACCATAAGTACATTTCCTACATTTTCTGGATGCTAATATGAATGAGACACTAATTCTAGGCAACCTGAACCTTGACTGGCTCTGTTCAAAATCAGTCCCTCTCAAGACTGCCTGTGATAACTTTAGCCTCTCGCAACTAGTAACAGAAATTACTAGGCCTAGCCGCATAAACCATTTTCTTGGTTCGTTATTAGACGTTATCCTGACAAATCGACCACATAAGATATTCCACCAAGCCATCTGGCATAATCCCTTTAGTGACCTCAATATAGTGATTTGCATCAGAAACTTGCCAAAATTAGTCAGACATAGCAAAATAATCACTAAAAGATGCCTTAGGAAGTTCATCCCTGCCAATCTTTTAACTGATCTGAGAGACATTAACTGTCAACAATTTTACCTAACTTCTTCAATTAATGATGCCCTGTCCATCTTCAACTCTATCCTCACTAGAATCATTAACATCCAGCTGGCCAACCGGCTCAGTGGTAGGGTTACAGCTCGTGGCACCAGCAACTCAGGTTCAGGAAAGAACTTAGGCTGCTGGAGGGTCGGCCGTGGTAGAGGATTGATCACCAAGAGGCTGCCTCCTCCTCCAGTGGTGATGCATGTCCCACTGCTCACTGCCACCTGGTTGACCACAGGTGGAGGCAGCAGGGACTGCAGAAAGAAGGGAGGGGGACGTCAGCCGGGGCCAGAGCGCCAGACACCTCGGACGCAGTGCCGCCCCTAGATTCCCTTTAGCGTGTCAACGTCCTGTGGGAAGGACAAAAACAAAAAAAAAACATGGTGTTCCTGTAGACAGAGCTCCAGGCCCCAATCCCAGAGCCCTGCCAGTGCCAGATGACAGCATTCCCCCAACGAAAGACAGACAGGTCGGGACAGTAAGAGGGTCCCATCCCGTACCTGCCTGGGTGGTATAACCATGGCTCTGTGGGGGGGGTGGACTGCATCAACACCTGGTAAGAGGAGTAGGGGCGTACATGGCCAACACAGAGTCTCCCGAAGAAAGGAAGCACTGCGATGAGAAGGGGGCATAAAGAGAAAAGAAAAAGAAACATAAATATCCATGTAACTGTTATTAATTGCAGAGTGAAAAAAGCAACCTGCCCCTGGTTTAATGCAGAAATCAAATCAATGTTATCCAAAAGAGAGAAATTATGTTCCATTGCCAGATGCACTAAATCTCTTGCAGATTGGACAGCTTTTAGAGTCTGCCATAACGCATGTACAAAACTGGTTAGAACCTCAAAAGAAAACTACTACCTAAATACCCTGGAATCAGCCAATGGGAATCCATCTAAGATTTGGTGTACCTTCAAGTTAATAGAAGGGAATAAAGCCCCACCATCCCTTCCTGCTAGCATTTCCCATAAGGGCAATTTAATCTCAGACAGACCTGTTATTCTCAATATACTCAAGGATCATTTTGCCACAGCAGACCTCGCATTTGATTCCTCCAAATTAGCTATCCTTAGATCCTCTATCATCAGTGCAGTGGCTCCATCAAATCCGTTATCTCTGATACCCTTCTACTTCTTGGAAATCACTTTTAAACAGGTTGAAGAGCAACTACTCAATCTGGATGACACAAAAAGCAGGGGTCCAGATAATATCGACCCATTCTTTTTGAAACTTGGTCACTATTTCCTCACTGCCCCAATCACTCACTTATTTTAATCTATCATTAACAAATGGCAGTGTACAGCAAGAATGGAAAGTCACTAATTTTATTCCCCTTGTCAAGTCTGGTGACTCCAGTGATGTGAACGATTATAGGCCATCTCAATATTGCCAGCCCAATCAAAAATTCAAGAGAAATTTGTCAGTAACCAAGTCAAGTCATTCCTTGAGTTGAATCAGTTGAAAAGCTTGCTTCAGACAGGTTTAGGAACACATCATAGCACAGTCTCAGCTCTGTCAAAAGTCACTAGTGACTGGTTTGAGGCTATGGATAGAAAATAAGTCACCGGGGCAGTATTTTTGGACTTTAGTAAGGCCTTCGATATCGTGCATCATCCCTTGTTACCTGACAGCCTTAAATTACATGGTATTTCTAAATCAGTGGTTGCTTGATTTGACAGCTATCTGGAAAATAGACAACAACAAATCAAGATGAACGGTACCCATTCTTCGCTCCTCCCTCTCGTAACAGGGGTACCACAAGGTTCCATTTTGGATCCATTGCTGTTCCTAATTTATGTCATTAAAATTGGTTTAGGGATTGACGACTCCAATACTCATTTATCTGTGGATGACACAGTGGTCTATACATCAAAATCAGTTGTGGACCAAGTCTGCATATCGCTCCAGGCTGACTTTGACAAATTCCAGTATGATCTAATCTTGTCCAAGCTGCTTCTTAATGTTAAAAAAACAAAGGTCATGTTTTTTTATCTACCCAATGCCAATCAGTCTGCCCTATGCTGAATCCCATTACTCCTATTACTACTCTCCTAGGAGACATATTAGAGGTGGTAAGTAATTTCAAGCATCTAGGTTTTATATTAGACTTTCATATGTCCTTCTCCATGCATATCGACACCCTTACCAAAAAACAGAAACAAATCATTATTTTCTAGGGAATCTAGAACCAGACTAGTACAGGCTACCTTCATGCCCCTCATTGATTATACTGATATCCTCTATAACACCAGTGCAACAATACATCTCTCCAGACTGGACACATTATTTCACTGTGCTGTCCATTTATAACCAACACCCAGCAGAACTCACCATGCATCTTGTACCAGATCGTTGGTTGGACCTCATATTACTATTGGGAACTCATCCACACTTATTCTTGGACATATAAAGCACTTCTAAATAAGCTCCCCATGTATCTCCCCCCATATATCGCAACAGTCCTCATACGTCCTAGTAATGCATATTCCCTTTAGACCTGCTCGTGTATCTCTTCTAAGGTGCCCAGTTTTCTGCACCCATTTTGGCATGGCGGCAATTAGTTATTTCCTTCCAGCCTTATGGAAAAAGCTTTAAATCTCCATAAAACTATACAGCCTAATTCTCCTAAGAGAATTCAACTGGCTGGTCAGAGATTCTGTAACTGAAACCTGTCAGTGTATCTAGCAACCCAAATCCTGTCTATGTATACTGTCCTCCTGTTTGCACATATGGAAACAAAAACCCAGGGGAAGAGTACACAAAGTGGAGTGAGATACTAACAACAACAAAAATGGTAAGGGACCTGAGGGTAGTTATATCAGATGACCTAAAGGTGGACAAGCAATGTGAGAAAGCAGTAAGAAGAGCTGGGGATACAGGGATGCATAGGGAGAGGCATGAACAGTAGAAAACAGGAAGTTGTTATCCCTCTGTACAGACAGTTGGTGAGACCGCATCTGGAGTACTGCATTCAGTTCTGGAGACCCCATCTCTGCAAAGACATAGACAGAGTGGAGGCTATCCACAGGAGGGCAACCAAAATGGTGCAGGGTCTGCACCAGAAGACATACAAAGAGAGACTAAAGCAGCTTAATATGTATACCCTCAAGGAAAGGAGGGAGGGGTTACATGATAGAAACTTTCAAGTACCTCAAGGAAATCAACAAAGTCCAAGAGGGTAGTATATTTCAGAAAAAGAGATGTGCAAGAACAAGGGGACACAATTTGAAGATAGAGGATGGCTCAGAGGTAATGTGAGGAAGTATTTTTTCATGGAGAGGGTTGTGGGTGCATGGAACAGTCTTTCTGAGGAGGTCATGGAGTAAAGAACAGTAGGGGGGATTCAATAATGTATGGGACAGACATAAGGCAGTCCTAGTGGGGGATAGGAGGAAGTAGGCTGTTGGTTAACTAGGATCTGCACCTTATCAATCAGGTAAGGAAATGGGTAGACTAGGTGGGCCAAGCAGTCCTTATCTGCTGTCAAATTCTATGTTTCTGTGCTATTCCTCTGTGTCCCCCTCCTCCTGTTTTATCTTTTGTTGCATCTCCCTCCATGTCTAGTATATAGTAATTAACCCAGGATTGGTTATTTAGTCCTTTCATGTTAGGTTGTCTTACTCCTTCTCCCTGCACCATTAATGTACATTGCTTTTATCTTGCTACATTGCAACTGTGTATCCGTGTATTGTGCTGCGTATGTACCATTACTGCATATGGCATTATTGTGAGCTGTGATTTTGTATCATGTATATGTTGTTTAAGGTACCTCCTTGTAAATGAGCGTCCTCAATGGAATCTATCCCTTCACAATAAACTGAACTGAAAACTTCCCTCTCCTTCAGTCTGCCTCCTGACTGCTTGTTTCCTATGTATCACCCAGCCAACACGAGTAACTACTCCCCTCTCATACCCTTCACCCCCTCCGCAGCACATTTGCTTTCACTCACTCCTTCCCCACCCTTTCTGATTTACTGTTCACCCCGTCCTCCTGCCCCATTCTTCATTCTTGCCTGCCACTTAACTCCCTCCTCACATCAGCTTTTTCCTCTCTCTCCTCTGGTCCCCTCACCCCTCACCCACTCCCCTCATCCACCCTGTGTTACTCTCCTCTCCCATGTTAAATTTAGAGTTCCTGTTTCATTGCACTAAGCTCTCCATGCCACCTTCCACATACACCTCCAGAAAGCAAAAATCCTCCACACCTGCCACTAGTTCTACTCCTCCTGCTACTCTCAGGGGACATACAACCCAATCCAGGTCCCCCCACACTCACTGCCCTCACTCTCTACCACTTCAGGCCCTGCCCCAGTGCCCACACCGCATTCCTCCCAAGGGCCTTCGCATCTTTCACCTAAATGCTAGAAGCCTTCTCCCTAAGATGGATGCCTTTAAGGTATGGATAGCTCATCCCTCCCAACATTCTCTGCTTCACCAACGCCTGATTATTTGTCAAAATTCCTGACGCCGCTATCTCCTTAGCAGACTTCAGCCTCTTCCACCAGGATCGTGGCAAATGAGGTGGTGGTGTAGCTTTGTTCATTAGACAGTCCCTGTCCTGCTCCATCTCTTTTAAAGAGGCTCACTCTTCCTCCAATGAATTCACCATCACCCTTCTGTCCCTCCCATCCTCATCCCCCACTCTACATTGGCACACCTCTATGCCCCTCCCAAAACTCCTTCAGACTCTGTAGTCAACATCACATGCAGCAAATGGTGAATTCTTACTTTTAGGAGACTTCAAACTTGACTAGCTCTCCCCATCCTCAAAATCCACTCTTATCAGGATAGAGTCCCTTAACCTCACCCAGTTGATCCTTGAACCCACTTGTCTGAACCATTACTCCTAAAATCATACCCTGCTAGACTGGGTGCTCTCACCCCCAAAGGGACACAGCTGCTGTTTTTTGCCTGATGCCCTTAATGATCACTGTATCACCTACTGCGTTAGAAAAATACAAGTCCCCCACTCCATTCCAAAGTGAATCTGGACCCATCATCTCCATGATTTGGACACAGGAGCCCTCCTCCAGGGCCTCCCTAATGCAGACTGGCTGCCAGTTTACTCAGCCCATGATGTCGTCATTGCCCTCATATCATTCTTTGATACATTTAACCACATTTGAAATCTCCAAGCCCTGTTAAAAAAAAGCCAGAGTAAAGTGCCACCATCACCCTGGATTATATCCGATCTTCTGGCCTTATGCAGATCCAGGGACAAAGCATGGTCACAATATAAAGCCTCTCTATCCAATACTGACCTACAGTCCTATACAATACATAGAAATAAATACACCAAAGCCACCCACCTCTCCAAGTCTCAATATTTTAAATCCCACCAACAGTACAACATGAACAATTAGCACCTGTATTGTTCTGGAAAGTTATTCATTCACTTCTTGATCCTCCTACTCAACTTTCCTCCCCAGTTCTCAAAATGGATGCCTCTCCTGTCTCTGACCCCTCCACAGTAGCTGAGATTTTCAACACATTCATCACCACCAGCATGATCCCAGAAAAGCCCTCCCTTATCCCCCAAGCCTCCCCCACCTCCACTACCAATTACCATTTCCCCATCAACACTCAAGAAGTCCACACTGCCCTTATTGTGCTCAACTCAGTCAAAATTAGCCCAGGTTGCCTCAACACCAGGCTCCTTCTTGTAGCTTCCCCACCACAGCTTTCCCTTTAGCTCATATCCTGAACATTTCCCTCTCTGTCTCTACTGTTCCAAAAGCCTGGAAATTTGTTCATGTGCTTCCACTCCACAAGGGAGGTGACCCCACCACTCCAGAAAACTATAGACTAGAGCTGTGCAGAATGGGAACATTTTGAATCCACGGAATTTGATACCATTTGGCAAAATTCTGTGAAATTTCACAGAATTTCATCAGAATTTCACAGAATTTATAAAATTTAGTAACTTAGTTATAACTCAGCCACTGCTCAAGCTAGAGCTCTGAAATTTGGAATGCTTACTCTTTTCGTCAGTGGCCACTGATAAGCAAAATACCATGAAAACTAGATTGATAGTTTCAAAATTATAGAGTACGCTAATGTTGTCATTTATTGTTTGTGAAAAATGTCATAAACATTTTTATCTGCAAATACTTAACTATCTATTGGCATGATTTCTTGATGATAGGTGTTCTAACAATGTACCAGATTTCATGACAATATGATGCATCGTCTCAAAATTATATGTGCTCAAAATCTGTAATTTTATTTTTTCAGGAAATTTTATGAAAAGATTTAATCTGATTATAACGGATACCTTTGGAGCTAGGCATGTGTAAATTAGTATTGATAACCTTTTGTAATGCATATAGAACGATCTAAATATGGACAGAGTTAGATAAGAGATGTTTAAGTTACAGGGGTTCAAACGTTGCTATCTAAATATGTGCAAAACTTTGTGAAAACTATAAAAAGTGTGGGTGTTTGCAACTTCTCTGCTCTTTCATGCACAGAGTAAACATTTGACATGCATATCCATAGTCCGTGTATCCTGATGTCCAACACAACTGTATAAATTGATTTAGTTTTTTTTAATTTTGTAGAAGAAAAAAAATGATTAGTAACATTTTTTCACATACTTATGATAGCATATACTATAGACAAAGCATGCAGAATTTATTTTGTGGAATTTAACATTGACAGTGCACATATTACTACTTCATTTGAGAAGCTGGGCTGAGCTTTTTGCAGTCCTGCTGTTCCTCTCTGGGTGACTCCCCCTCCTCTTTTTTTGGCATAGCCAGACTGACTCAGTAGAACTACTGATCCCGCTGATATCCTTTTTGTTCTTTACAGTGACAAACTTCCTTAAAACATAATTATAAAATGGTAAGGGGAAATCCCACAAGCTGATTGGTTGTTACCTGTGCATTAGATCTGTCTAATGCACAGGTAAAAACAAGTGCTGACAACCTGGATGTAGCACACAAAAAAAGAAAGAAAATCAAGCAGCAGATAAAACCTGGAGATGGAACTTTCAGTTTTGACCAAGTTGTGATGGCAGCCATTTTACTTTATCAGAACAGACTTAGATTCAGGAACAGCCTGAGACACAACTAGCCTGTGTACTGCAATCCAAGGGATTTTCCCTTACCATTTTATAAAATCAGTTTAGAGTACTCACGGTCTCTGTCTCTTCCACTGTTTGAGACTGTCATTTTACTCACGATCTCTGTGACCACCCCCTCCCCATAACTGCTAATGCAGTTCACTTCAGTTTCACAGATGACTTCACATTTCAGATGCTGATTGAAAAAAAACGAGGGAGTTGGGCTCAGATAGGAAGCTCTTCAGTTTTAAAATTATTACCAGCCATCTCACATTTCAGATGCTGATTGAAAAAAATGAGGGAGTTGGGCTCAGATAGGAAGCTCTTCAGTTTTAAAATTATTACCAGCCATCTGAATGCCGTGCTCATGCATAACTCCCGCCGGTCCTGTCATACGCTCAAATGCCTGCCCGCTAACTCGTTGCACAGCTACTTCTATAAATACAGTATCGGGCTGCATTCACTTACATTTTCAAACACAGTCGCATTTCTGCTTTTTTCACAAACCTATTTGTGCCCCCTCCCAGTTTAGCCTCCGCTGCAAACATATCTCCACCGACCAGTGTCTTTCCTCCGCTTACTCATTCATCGCGGTGTTGTTTTCAAATCCGTTGATGTGGAGTCAGCATTTTAGTTTGTACTCCATGATCATCATACGGAAATAACATGATTTAAACAAAAAACATTTAAAATGTAGACCCACGATTTCACTTAGTGTCTGTATATCGATGGACTTATTGGTAAGGACTGTGTGTGTGTTGGGGTGGGAGTGGGGTTCTTTCTTCCAGCTGCCCAAGACACTGTCTTCCCCCACTACACCTTATGGGTACCTCTAGGTCCTAGACTTGCATGTACACCTGGCTCCCAAGATCATAAATTTACTGGATGTGATCCTTAAATATCCTGACTTCAGGTTGCAATTGTTGACACTCTCTGCGTTCCTGCTCCAACCTGAGGGTCTACCACAGTTGTGCTACCCAGCTTGGCTGTCCATTTCTTTGTGAAACTGCACATCTAAGTTCAGAACCTGGTGACCTCCTTTGCTACCTGCCTTTTATACCCATATCCTCAAAGTAGAATTCCCCAGATAAGGCTGAGTGAAATTAGAAAATTCCAGTTTTATGGAATTGTTCATAAAATTCTACAGTTTTCACAAAGACTCATGGGATTTGACTTTAAGTACATGTGTTGTTTTGCAATTTCTCACAGCAAGCAACTAATAAAATTAGCACACACAGTCTCCTTGTAAGGTCTAAGAACCTGCCAAATTTAATAGTATTGTATTGCATTCTCTAGCTTTAAAGTTTCAGGGTTTGTAAATTTGTAGTTTACATTCTTGTAAAATTAAATTTTTAAAGGTTTTGAAAGTTTGTCTACTTTTAATTCAATCCCATTTAAAGCTGAGCATATGAACTTTTTCAGAAATGACCATGTGGTAGAGCAGTTTAAATATTTAAATTCTGGTTAAATTTAGATATGTAGTTTAACATTGGAGGGAACTAACTGAAATTAAAATGTTGGCAATATGTTTGGCAGGCCATACCTCAGTATATACAAATGTAGTGATAACCTGTATACCTATTAATTTGTGTAACATTTCAATTAATACCATAAAAAATATACTAAAATTACAGAAATCTACATTGTGGCAAAATATTTGGCTACCTACTATATAACTCAGCTCCCATTGAAGTTTGAAACTTAAAATATGGTGCATATACCCATTCTAGGTGCTTCTCTAAATCCTGATATTGTGGAGAAATTCGGATAAGAAATTTTTAAATAATCTCAAAATAAACAAAGATTTAACTTTGATTAAATGTTTGGCCATACATAAGTCTTCCCTTTTCAATCTACAGATATGACATTTGGTACACCCTTGTAAGCATGTGATGCTGTGTACATTTCAAATTTGGTGTTATTTTGACATGTACTGTTAAAATGATAGCAAAATAATTGAAATTTAAAATGTTGTGAAATTCCACAGAATTTATGCAAAACTTCCATAAATTCTATGGAATCAGAATGGTCACTTCATGGGCATTCCATGGGCAGAATTTTATATTCTGCACAGCTCTACTATAGATCCATTTCACTTCGCCAATCCTTACCAAATACAGGAGTCCCTCATTCTCTCTAGGCTCTTTGAGTACCTCAGCATCAATAACATCCTCTCTCCTGTACAGTCAGAATTCAGAAAGCAGCATTTAACTGTCTTTTCCTTGTTATGGGTTACAGATTATATTTTTTCAGCTATGGACCAGAGTCAAATTACTGCTGTTATATTCACAGACCTGGCCAAAGCTTCTGATTCTGTCTCCCACCCACTCCTACTTCAGGAACTCTGTGGGTCTAGCAGCTCCATCTGTAAACTAGTTCCACTCCTATCTACAAGACATGCTGCAGTCTGTCAAAATTGGTGACGTACACTCCCCCATTCCCTGGAAGACGGGAGAGAGAGTGAGGGGACATGATTGGGATCTTCAAGTACTTTCTATGTAAGGAAAGGGATAAAAGCAACTGAACAAAAGTGTAAACAAGGAGGAGAGGAGGCACTGTGGGTCACCTTAGAGACTGGAAATGGCATTGCAATCTGCACAGGGGTTGTATAGACCCCTATTCAGGGGGAGCGAATGGACAAGGATATGATAGAAGGCAACCTTAGGATGGCAGAGAAAGGGAAGATACTGTTGATGGGGGACCTGAATATGCCAGATGTTAACTGGAGCACCTTTGCTGCAGCCACATCCAAAAGCAGGGCCATTCTTGATGCCCTTCAGGTGGCATGCCTCAGACAGCTAGTTTTGGAACCCACTCACGAGGGAGCAATCTTAGACCTTGTACTCTCAAATGGGGAGAATGAGAGGATCTCAGATCTAGAAGTGGGTAGCCATCTGGGAACAAGTGACCACCAAACAGTGTGGTTCATGATTAACAGCTACAGAGTCAAGCGCCCAAAGTGAGGGTTCTGGACTTCAGGAGGGCTGACTTTGGCAAGATAGGAGAGTGCCTTAGAAAAGCACTAGCAAACAGGCTAGAAGGAGGGGTGGAGCAACAATAGGGAAACATCAAAACTGCCATCACAGAGGCAACAAGCCTTTGTGTGAAGCAAATAAACAAATCAAAACAAAAAAAAAAGCCACTATGGTTCTCAAAAGAGGTAGCGGTGATGGTTAGGGAGAAAAAGACAGCATTTAGGAAGTAGAAGGAAACACAGAAGGAGCAGGACAGAGAACTGTACCAGTTAAGGCAGAAGGAAGCAGGGAGGGTAGTCAGAATAGCAAAGGCCCAAACTGAGGAAAAGATAGCCAACTCAGTTAAGAAGGGGGATAAAACCTTTTATAGGTATATCAGGGAGCTAGAAAGACAAAGGAGGATAGTGAGGCTGAGTAGAATGGATGGTGGGTGGGCAGAGAGGGACAGTGGAAAAGCAGGGATACTGAATGAATGCTTCTGCTCAGTATTCACAAAAAAGGAGGAGGAGGTGCCTAACCCAATTAACAGAAGCACTCTGGATGGGGGAGTCTATCCCAGTCCTTTCACAGAAGAAAGGGTTCTGAAAGAACTCCTAAAACTGAAGGGGACAAAGCAATGGGGCCTGATGGAATTCACCCCAGAATTCTAAAAGAATTAAGGAGAGAAACTAGTGACACCACTGACTACCCTTTTAACAAATCATGGGAGGATATTGTGTTACCTGAGGACTGGATGAAGGTGGATGTGATTTCCCTTCATGAAAGTGGGACCAAGACAGAGGCAGAAAACTACATACCTGTCAGTTTGACCTCTGTGGTAGGGAAAGTGATGGAATCACTTCTGAAAGAAAGAATTGTTGAGTACCTAGAGGCCAGTGGGACACAGGACCCAAGGCAGGATGGGTTTACAGTGGGAAGGTCATGTCAGACAAATCTAATTGATTTCTTTGATTGGGTGACAAAAGTAGTAAACCAGGGAAGGGCAGTGGACATGGCCTACCTAGACTTTAGTAAGGTGTTTGACACAGTCTCACACAAAAGATTAATAAACAAATTAACCAGCCTAGGAGTGGGTCCCAGGGTGGTGGCCTGGGTAAAACACTGGCTTGACAAAAGGACACAGAAGGTAATTGTAAATGGAGTCCACTCTGAAGAAAGAGGGGTTACTAGTGGGTACCGCAGGGTTCAGTACTGGGTCCAGTCCTTTTTAATGTCTTTATAAGTGACATTGCAGAGGGACTGGAAGGAAAGTATGCCTCTTTGCATATGACACAAAGATCTGCAACAGGGTTGATACACAAGGAGGCATGAAAAGGATGAGAAGGGACTTGGCAAGGTTGGAGGAATGGTCAGAAGTATGGCAGCTTGGATTCAATGCAATGAAGTGCAAAATAATGCACCTGGGAAAGAAAAACCCAGGGGAAGATTACACAATGGGGGGGAGGTAGTAACAACAACAAAAATGGAAAGGGACCTGGGGTTAATCATATCTGATGACCTTAAGGTTAGCAAGCAATGTGAGAAGGCTGTTAGGAGGGCTGGGGGAATACTGGGATGTTTAGGGAGAGGCATCACCAGCAGAAAACAGTAAGTTGTTATCCCTTTGTATAGACAGTTGGTGAGACCCCATCTGAGTACTGCGTCCAGTTCTGAGACCCCATCTCCACAAGGACATAGAACAGGAAGGAGGCAGTCAGGAGGGCAACTAAAATGGTGCAGGGTCTGCAAGAGAAGCCATAGAGCAGAGACTAAAGGAGCTTAATATGTATACCCTTGAGGAAAGAAGGAGAGGGGACATACTAACATACTAACATACTATTTGCCAGCAGATTAGGCCTTATGGTCTATCAAGTCTGCTAGAACCTTAGATCCTTAGTTGGGTGCCGAGGCCCTCCCATCCCTTGTGCTCCAGAAACCCCTATCATCCATCCCCACCCCCCTGGGACAGGCCATCATCTGATACATCCACTTTCTGTGTCTGTCCCACCCTCTCTTGAAGCCCTCCTGTGCATCTCTGAACCAGCTCACCAGGCAGTGCATTCCAAGGGTCCACCACCCTCTCAGTGAAAACCCCCTCACCCTTCCACCTTCAAACCATGCCCTCTGGTTACCTCCCTGCTTTAGTCTAAAGATTCCCTCCATGTTTATCCTATTTATTCCTGAGGTACTTGAAGACCTCAATCATGTCCCTGTCTCTCCTCTCCTCCAATGAAAACAGGCAGAGCTCCTCAGTCTGTCCTCATACGTCAAATCCCCTAGCCCTCATTCATCTTTGTTGCCCTCCTCTGTACCCTCTCCAGGAGCTGTATGTCCCTCTTCAAGTGTGGTCTCCAGTACTGTACACAGTACTCAAGGTGTGGTCTAACCAGTCGATTGTACAGTGGCAGAATCACTTCCTTGCTCTAGAGGTGATCCCCTTACGATGCATCCCAACATCCTGTTTGCCTTGCTAGCCACGCTCTCCTGCACTGCTCAGAGTTATTCATACATGCATCCACCATGACCCCTAGGTCTTTTCCCTATTGAGGCCTCAGCGCCTCCTCAAGGCGTACCTGTGTTTAGGGTTTCCCAGACCAAGATGCAACACCTTGCACTTGGTGATATTGAAATTTAATTTCCATGTGTGAGCCCAGCTTTCCAGGGTGTCCAGGGCCCCTTGCAGGGCCAACCTCCCTCTTCTCCCTCAACTACTGCTCCCATCTTGAGTCATCATGAAGAGACTCATTCACAGTCTATACCCTCCTGATGTCCGATATGTATGCATTAAACAGGATCGGACCCAGGACCGAAACTCGCGGTGCCCACTACCAACCTCTCTAGGGTTCAAGAGCTCCCCAGACCACTACTCTCTGGGTGCGTCCAGCTAGCAGTTTTCAATCCATCTGACCATCAAAGGGCCTACTCCTAACCCCATCAGTTTCTCCACCAGACCATTGTGGGGACAGAGTCAACACCTTGCTGAAGTCCAAAGAATAATACATCACAGGCTTTCCCCTGTCCAGTTCTGATGTTACCCATTTGTAGAACTCCACAAGGTTGGTTTGACATGATCTACCTGACATTATAAAAACTTTTAAGTACCCTCAGTGGAATCAACAAAGTCCAAGAGGTAGCATCTTTCAGAAAAAGAGATGTACAAGAACAAGTGGACACAATCTGAAGATGGGGGGGCGGCTCAAGGGCAATGTGAGAAAGTATTATTTCACAGAGAGGGTGGTGGACACATGGAACAGCCTTCCTGAGGAGGTTATGGGGTCTAAAACTGTGAGAGAATTCAAGAATGCATGGGACAGACATGAGGCAATTTTTGTGAAGGGTAGGAAGAAATAGGCTGTTGGTCAAACAGGATCTGCAGCTTATCCTGTAGGTAGGGAAATGGACAGACTAGGTGGGACAAGCAGTCCTTATCTGCCATCAAAGTCCATGTTTCCATGAAAGGGATAAATAAGGTTGATGAGAGTCTCTTTAAGCTGAGTGGCAAGCATAACACTAGGGGGCACAGTCTTAAGCTGGAGGGTGGGAGGTTTTGGAAGGAGGTCCAGAAGCACTTCTTCACAGAGAGGGTGGTGGACACTTTGAATGCACTGCCAGAAGAGGTCATCTCATTGAAGACAGTGGGCAGCTTTAAGAGAGACTGGAATTGGCATAGGGAGAAAGTAAGGCTAATGGGTAGGGAGTATGGGAGGAGGAGTAGGGGAGGAGGGCCAGGAACATTAGCTCAAGCTGTGAACCCTGCAGTACAAGCAGACTTGATAGACCAAATGGTCTTCTTCTGCTGGCTTCTTCGTATGTTCATATGTGACCCTATCTGGGGTCCCTCAAGGCATCTATTCTTGGCCCAATCCTAATCTCGTTGTTCATTAATGACCTCCCCTCCATCTGCACCTCCTCCCACATGCACATGTATGTGGACGATACTGTCATCTTCATATCTGGTCCCTTGCCTGTCAGTGTGCAATCCCATCTCCAACAAGACTTCACGAAGGTGCAGGCCTAGTTTCAACTGAATCAACTTAAACTAAATGCAAATAAAACTGTTACTATAGCTTTCAGTACCAGGTAGAAACTGTCTACCCTCTAGTCTGCCCAGTTTTCACTACTCTGGATGGATCTCCTCTTGAATCTGTCACAGCATTTAAGTACCTAGGGGTCTGGCTAGATAACCATTTAGATTTCTCTACCCACATTGATACCACCTGTTCTAAACTCAGACCAAAACTCAGTCCTTCACCACCACAAGGATAGTCTCTCTCTCCCCACCCATTGGGAACTTGCAACAAAGATGATCCTGCCAGTCCTGGATTACGCAGACATAGTCTACAGCACAGCCCCCATCCCATTGCTCTTTAAACATAATACCCTCCTTAATTCCTTCTGCTAGCTCACTCATCACTGTCCTCTGTATTCTGCCGTCTCCATTGCTCCCCTATCCCATGGAAGATTGGTTCACTGCGCCTTCCTTATTGCAAAGTTCTGGTTTCTGACTCTCCCCCTATCTCTCTTCCTGTCTTTTCCAAGCTGACACCTCTACATACTCCCTTCATCATAAAGACCCATGTACCTTCACTATTCCGTGTACCTTATCGATTGCAGGCCAGTCTGCTTTCTACTACAGATTTCCTTAATGGAATAAGCTCCCCACCAACCTTCCCTTATCCTCCTCTAACTCTTCAGTCAAAAGACTCCTCAGACTTTTCCCCTCACCCCAATGCGCACACTGCACACTAACATCCCAAGCAACCCTAAGCTGCCACCTCAAGAGTAGGTTAAGTTGTACAGTTTACTTACAGCTGGCTGTTTTCTTACATGTTTTGCTCAAGTGTTGGGTTTATTACATGTATCATTATTGCACACCTGTCCATATTTTTTGGCTTAGGTTACTGGATTTATTTTGTGCTCTTTCTTATCCTGCTGCTATTTCAACAAATGTAAAAATGTATGTCTTTTTCCAGTTTTGACAGTATTACATACCACATATTGTTTTGTATTTGTATCTTGTTATGTACTTGTTCTTGTATTTTCTTATATTGCACCTATGTGTTATTTCTATATATCCCTCTCCTCTGGGTCAACCTGGAAATGAGCCTAAGCTCAGTGTGCCTTTCCCAGTTACCACATTTTAAATAAATAACAGTGATATGAGAAAGAGCATGATAAAGACAATAAACTCCAATGATTATGCATTGTAATTGCAAATTTTCTTATCATAATCCAATTTGGTTATGGCACATCATTTTCGAACAAGTGCTACCCAGGTTCATTATGTAAACTGGTTTGAATGAGACAAAGAGTGTGAAAATGGTTCATTCACATATATTACAGCGATCTAGAACATAGGCTGGTTGAAATTAGCAAACTCTGAATTCATGGATTTTTTACAAAATGTCATGAAAATTTTCAGAATGTTTCAAAATCATTTAATTGGCTATAACTCGGTCTGTGTTGAAGCTCAATGTCTGAAATTTGCCATGTGTATTGTCTGTAATGGGCCCTAAAGCATGGCTTCATAAGATTTTGATGAAAAGTGGAGATGTTATAGGGACTCGAAGTCTGCAATTTAATTATCATGTGAAAATTTCTGAAAATATTTATTTGCTTTCAACTTAGCCACCTTTAGAGCTAGATAATTGAAAACTTACTTTCTTGGAAGAGTCATATAAATAGCTAAATAGACAAGTACTGGTTTTGTAATAAGTTTTAGCCATGACCTGCCTCCTGACATGGCTTCTCGGGTTCGCTTCTGAACCTGTGTCATCAGCATGAAAGCATGACACGCTGATGTTGGGCCATAGGGATTGCCTTAAAGCCTAATATTTAAGGTCAATGAACCTAACAGCATTGGTGATATTCAATTTCTTAAATTTAAACTTAAATGGGTTTAAAATTCAGCAGTTTACATAATTGCAAAATGTAATTTTAAAATTGCTGTACATTTGGAGGCTTCTACCTCAGTCACCTTTAAAGCTGGAGATCTGAAACTTGGCACACACACATGTATAGGTATCGGACAAGTCTCCATACTGAATGTGGTGCAATCTGGACAAACACATTTAGTTTATGTAATTGATAACTGTAATTTTAAAATATCTGAAGGTTTGGAGGCTTATAACGCAGTCATTTTTAAGCTGATTGCGTGCATGCGCAAGAAACATGTTGCGCAGATTTTCTCCACAAGCAGGCTGTGGAGGCGTGGCACTGTTGTGGCAAATGCCCCTCAACCTGAAAATGATTTGTCCCACTTTCCCACAATGCCATGGCATGCTGCTGCTGGCAGTAGTTCAGCTAGTGTGCAAACAAGTTGTAAAATTAGCCGCTGCAATCAGGGGCCGCCTCGTCATTGCAGCATCAGCCATTTGCTGCAATGAGAGAGCAACCTGTCATTGCAGGGCGGGACTCAAACAGTAATATTGTTTATGAACATGGTGGCGGCCACCATGTTCTAAACAATAACCCCACAGAGGGTGCCCAATCCCCTAGGCAGCATGTGCCCTCACCATGTTTATTTGCCGCACGGGTCCCAAATTCCATCGGCTTCAGTGTCCTACACTTTATGTTGCCGAGTGGGGAGCCCACTTCCTGTCTGCATTATGTATACTTCCGCTTTAGTTGTCTGCTGATGGGGTGCCCAATCCCTGTTTGCATAATGTCACCCCTCTTTGTTGTCTGCCAACAGGGGTGCCCAATCCCCATCGGCATAATGTAATGGCCCACCAGCACCCCCTTTCTTGTGTGCTGATGGGGTGCCCAGTCCCCCATCGACTATAGCTGCCCCCAAAGAAAGAAACTGCTAAGCACACTGGGAGCCCACCCCAGCGTGCTACTTCCCCTGAAATAAAAATGGTCCTCATGTATGTCTTTTACCTGTGAAAAAGGAAACAGTCCTTCAAGTGGTCTCCCTGCCCCCCTCCACAACCTGCACCCACCCACTGTGCACCCTGCCTCCCCACACCCTCCTCACCCCATACTTACCTCTTGGAGTCCAGAGCGACGATCTTCGTGGACCGGAACACGCCTGCACTCCTCAAAGCCGACCGTGAACTGAGGAAATGCCGGTAAGCTGTATAATGGAATAAATAGGGTTTTTTCAACTTTGATGCATATCTCAGACATTTTTTGGAAGTTTGGCACCAAATTTTCAACATGGGGTTTTTGGGACCCCTCCTCATGAATTCTATCACTATCATGGCATTACTAGGCCTCGAAAGGTGATTTCGTGGTCACTGTGTGGAATCACCTTTCAGGAGTGATTAACGAAACAACGGTGCCAGTGTTCCTGAGGTGGGCTCTCAAAAAGCCTATGTTGCAAATTTGGTGGAAAAAATCCGAAAAATGACTGTTTTATGAGTGTGCATTGCAGTTGATACGCACTCTTGTAACTTCACGAATTTGCAATATTTTCACCCCAGATATTCAACATTTAGCATTTTTTCACACCTTCTTGTGAACAGTACAGCTGTAATTTTTCACACCTTGGCCAAAATGTGTTTTCGCACTTCTGGCGCAGAATAGCACGGTCGTTGTGGGAAATCAGTGTTTGGGACAGATTACAAAAGGACAGTGACTCTGTTCATGAGTAGAGGTCCTAAAATGCCTATGTTGAAATTTGGTGACGATACTCCATAAAATGACTGTGTTATGAGCGTGCATTGTGCAGTTTGCATGCACGCTCGTAACTTCATGAATTAATAATATTTTCACTCCAGATTTTCAACATTGCCATTCTTCTGCACCTCCTTACAAACAGTACAGCTGTCATTTTTCACATCCTGGCCGAAATGTGTTTTCGCAGTTCCAGTGCAGAATTTGCACGGTCACTGTGGGAAATCCATGTTCGAGCCACATTATGAAAATGACAGTGACCCTGTTCATTAGTAGAGGTCCTAAAATGCTTATGTTGAAAATTTGGTGACAAAAGTCAATAAAATGAGTGTGTTACGAATATGCATTCCGCAGTTTCCACGCATGTTCATACCATCGCAACTTTGCAACATTTTGACTCTAGATTTTCAACATTGCCATTTTTCCACACCTCCTTATGAACAGTGCAGCTGTCATTTTTCACATTCTGGCCAAAATGTGTTTTTCCTCTTCTGGAGTACAATAGCCCGGTTGCTGTGGGAAATCAGTGTTCAAGACACATTAAGAAAATCACACTGACACTGTTCATGAGCAGAGGTCCTAAAATGCCTATGTAAAAAATTTTGTGATGGAACTCCATAAAATGACTGTGTTATGAGCGTGCATTGTGCAGTTTCCACGCACCCTTGTAACTTAGCAAATTAGTAATATTTTCACGCCACATTTTCAACACTGGCATTTGTTCACACCTCCTTATGAACAGTACATCTGTCATTTTTCACATCCTGGCTGAAATGTGTTTCCAAGCTTCAATGCTGGACCACATTTACTGTCAGAAATCAGTGTTTAGGGACGGATCAGGATCGAGCGACTGGGGGGTGACCGAGCCCAACTGAGCTGTGTTGGGACTGCTGCGGATTTCTTTGTGGGCAGGAAAAGGAGACAATGCAGGCAGGAGCCCAGTACAAAAGGGCAGCCTACAGCAGCGGGGGAGACAGAATGAGCGAGTGAGGGAGGGGGAGTGAGTGAGCTCAACGGAGCTCTTTTGGGACTGCTGCAGATTTTTTTGTGGGCAGAAAAAGGCAGCAATGCATGCATGGGTCAGTACAAAATGGCAACCTGCAGCGGCGGGAGAAACAGAACGAATGAGTGAGAGAGGGGGAGTGAGTGAGCGAGCTCAACAGAGCTCTATCGTAACTGCTGCAGATTTTTTTGTGGGCAGAAAAGAGGCGGCAATGCAGGTAGGAGCCCAGTACAGAAGGGCAGCTTGCAGCGCGGGCAGAAACGGAATGAGTAAGTGAGACAGGGTGAGTGAATGAGGCCAGCGGAGCTCTGTCGGGACTGTTGCAGATTTCTTTGTGGGCAGAAAAAAATGCCAGCAGAGCCAGAAACCCAGTACAAAAGAGTACCCTGCAGCACCAGGAGAAACAGAATGAGCGAATGAGACAGGGAGAGTCAGTGACCTCAGCGGAGCTCTGTCAGGGCAGCTGTAGATTTCTTTGTGGGCAGGAAAAGGTGCCAGTGCAGCCAGGAGGCCAGTACAAAAGGGCAGCCTGCAGTGCTGGGAGAAACAGAATGAGCGAGTGAGAGAGGGAGAGTGAGCGAGCTCAACAGAGGTCTATTGTCACTGCTGCAGATTGCTTTGTGGGCAGGAAAAGGCAGCAACGCAGGCAGGAGCCCAGTACAAAAGGCCAGCCTGTAGCCCCGCAGAAAGGAAACAAGCGTAGTTACAGAGGGTGAGTGAGGACTCAACAGAGCTGTGTCAGAACTGCTGCACATCTCTTTATGGGCAGACAAAGCCGCCAATGCAAGCAGGAACCCAGTACAAAAGGGCAGTCTGCAGCAGCGGGGGGACACAGAATGAGTGAGTGAGGGAGGGGGAGTGAGTGAGCTCAACAGAGCTCTGTTGGGACTGCTGCAGATTTCATGTGGACAGAAAAAGGCAGCAAAGCATGCAGGCGCCCGGTACAAAAGGGCAGCCTGCAGCGGCGGAGAAACAAGACGAACGGAGTGAGAGAGAGGAGGAGGAGTAAGTGAGCTCAACGGAGCTCTATCATGACTGCTGCAGATTTCTTTGTGGCCAGAAGAAGGTGGCAACACAGGCAGGAGCCAAGTACAAAAGGGCGGCCTTCAGCACCAACAGAAACGGCATGAGTGAGTGAGAAAGGGGGCGTGAGTGAGCTCAACGGAGCTCTGTCAGGAGGGCTGCAGATTTGTTTGTAGGCAGAAAAGGCACCAACAGAGGCAGGACACCACTACAAAAGAGCAGCCTGCAGCGCCAGGAGAAACAGAATGAGCTAGTGAGACAGACGGAGTGAGCGACCTCCACAGAACTCTTCAGGACAGCTGCGGATTTCTTTGTGGGCAGAAAAAGGTGCCAATGCAGGCAGAAGCCCAGTACATAAGGGCAACCTGCAGTGCTGGCAGAAACAGAATTAACAAGTGACAGTGGGGAGTGAGCTACCTCAACAGACCTGTGTCAGGACTGCTGCAGATTTCTTTGTGGGCAGAAAAAGCTGCCAACAGAGGCAGGAGCCAAGTACAAAGGGCAGCCTGCAGCGCCAGCAGAAACAGAAGGAGTGAGTGACAGAGGGTGGTGACCCACCTCAATGGAGCTCTGTTGGGACTGCAGATTTCTTTGTGGGCATCAAAATGTGCCAATGCAGGCAGAAGCCCAGTACAAAAGAGCAGCCTGCAACACCAGGAGAAACAGAATGGAGAGTGAGACAGGCGAAGAGCATGACCGCAACAGAGCTGTGTCAGGACAGCTGCAGATTTCTTTGTGGCCAGAGAAAGGTGCCAATGCAAGCAGAAGTCCAGTACAAAAGGGCAGCCAGCAGCACCGGGAGAAACACAATGAGTGAGTGAGAGAAAGGGAGTGAGCGACCTCAACAGACCTCTGCTCGTGACTGCTGCAGATTGCTTTGTGGACTGAAAAGGCAGCAACGCAGACAGGAGCCCCTACAAAGGCCAGCCTGCAGCGCCAGCAGAAACGAATGAGCAAGAGAGGGGGAGTGCGGTAGCTCAATGGACCTGTGTCAGGACTGCTGCAGATTTCTTTGTGGGCAGAAAAAGTCGCCAACAGAGGCAGGAGCCCAGTACAAAAGGGCAGCCTGCAGCACCAGCAGAAACAATGAGCGAGTGAGAGAGGGCGAGTAACCCACCTCAACACAGGTCTGTCAGGACAGCTACAGATTTCTTTGTGGGCAGAAAAACGTGCAAATGCAGCCAGGAGCCCCATAGAAAGGTGCAGCCTGCATCACCGGGAGAAACAGAATAAGCAAGTGACACAGGGCCACTGAGCGAGCTCAATGGACCAACACAATCAACATCGGCATTGACAAATGCTTGTTAAAGATAGAGATCTGAAGAGCAGTACACTTCTGTATGGGCATTTTCAAATTAACCATACCATACTTGGTGCAATTTAGAAAAATACTTTTTAGATTAGATTAGATGGAAATATCTATTCTGACACACATCTGTCTTTTTACTTCCACATGGAAACCACAAAGTCCATTTTACAAAGTACCCCAAAAAAAGATTTAGTCACAGTTTCATCCAGTGACAAGAGACCCTGTGGGCATGGCTATGACACTGACATACAGTACAAACCCAGAACAAATGGCTTGATACCTTTTATTGGACCAACAAGAATGTAACAAAAAGAACATCCTTGTTGATCCAATAAAAGGTATCAAACCATTTCTTCTGGATTTACTCTTACTAGGACCAATACGGCATTAAACATTTTGTTTTTTGACATACAGTATGTAATTTAATTAATGCCACAGATGTGGAAATGTAGCCATGACATTCAGAAGAGCTGTCAGACTTCACTACGACAGCTCCAAATGCTAACAGCTGATAGCAGCGCAGGCAGCAAACAGAGGCAGTGATGGAGCGCTGTCTCGAGCTCCATTCATACTCTTTTCAGCTGAAAAGCCAATTGCTGCAGTAACAGGCAGAAATGGATAGTAAAACACAAGACATGTTTGATGGTGGCATTTATTTAACAGTTGCAGAATCAGTTTCGTTTTAACACAAAAGCTATAAAATGTTATACTGAAAGGGAAAAAAAAACACAGAGAAATGTTAATATTTTAATAACTATTTTTATTATATTTCAACATTAAGGCAATTTGCTTAAGGTAGAGAAATTAGGTATTGAAGCATAGAAGTACTGTAGTTATTGAATAGGTATTTTGTATTTACATTTCTAATCCTAAAAACTGTCGACCCCCCAGTAAAGCATAATAGCAAAGTTAATGATTTTTGTGACTTGTGCTAAAACTTCCAGATTTTTAATAGATTAGCACCAAAGTTGTATAAAGTATGAAACAGATATTATTTTATTGCTTTTTAATTACATGCAGTATGCAGCTCCAGATGCCAGTGCTCTATCAATATATTGAATAAGTTTGAATACAGCCTACTGGAAAAAAAAGCTTTATCCAATGGCCCTCAACACACTCACTGGGGTATCTGAATATAAAATCTGGTACTTACACCTTAAAGAAACAATAGTGGAAAAAAAAGAGCTGTCAGTATCCACACTCACCTACTCAGCCAAGTGCTCAGTGTTTCTAGCAGCCCACATAACATAACATAACATAGCATAGCATAGCATAGCATAGCATAGCATAGCATAGCATAGCATAGCATAGCACATCACAACACAACACATCATAGCAAAACATAACATAACATAATATAGCATAGCATAGCATAGCATAGCACAGCACAGCACAGCACAGCACAACACAACACATCGTAGCATAACATAACATAACATAACATAAAATAGCATAGCATAGCATAGCATAGCATAGCATAACACAGCATAGCATAGCATAGCATAGCGTAACATAGTACAGCAAAGCACAACACATCATAGCATAACATAGCACAGCACAGCACAGCACAGCACAACACAACACATCATAGCATAACATAACATAGCATAGCATAACATAACATAGCATAACATAGCATAACATAGCATAGCATAATATAGCATACATAGCACAACTAGCACAACACATCATAGTATAACATAGCACAGCATAGCATAGCAAAGCACAGCATAGCATAGCAAAGCATAGCATAGCATAACATAACATAATATAACATAGCACAGCACAGCACAACACAGCACGGCACAGCACAGCACAACACAACACAACACAACATATAGCATAGCATAGCATAACATAACAACGTAACACAACACAACACAACACAACACAACACAACACAGAAGATAAGGACTGATAGGCCCACCCAGTCTCCCTTTATTCTTTGCCTGCATCGGTGGTCGCTGACCCTACTTGGTCATTGACTTTAGCCTTTCCCTCCCACCTCTAGTGCTCCCATGCATGTTTAAATTCCCCTCACTGTGCTAGCTCACACTACTTCCTGGGGAAGGCTATTCCATGCATCTACCACCTTTCTATGAAGAAAACATCCTCACACTCCCCTTTATCTTGCCTCCCTCCAATTAGGTTAAAACATTTCATTTTATTGTGCTTAGTATTGTCTGAAACTGCTTCCTTAAATCTCTGTGGTACAGCTTGTTAAGTGCTACTAAATGCATGCTGGCCACCAATGTATAAGTAATTAATTCAGCCAGTTACATTGTACTATGAGATGTCTTGCTGAAAACAGACTGGACCCCAGGGAGTAACTTTAATTAACTTGTGCTCCGTTTCAGTTTTCTGGGCTCATTTTCAGCCTCAACCAGCCAAAGGAGTGGGTTTAACTTTAAGTAATGTGTGCTCCAATTCAGTTTGCTGGGCTCTTTTCAGCCTCAGAGTGGATTCATTTTGCAAATTAGGTTTCTGGGCTCATTTTTACAGAGTTTCTCCTCCTCCCATGTGTCAGCACCTGGGCTCAATTAAAGTAGTTAGGGCTCTAAGTTAGGTTTGGGGCTCTTTTGCAGTTTCAGCCAGCCAAGTTTCTTGCATGGGTTTCTCCCCTCCCCATTTCTCAGCCACTCCTCCACCTACTTGTATACTTAAACTCTTCTCCTCCTTTCCTCTGCAGCTCTAAAGGTGGTCATGAGGGACCAGAAATGAGCCCTCCCCTGAGTGCGGAGCTCACAGAAAATAAGGTATGCAACTCAGGAGCAGCAATCAGATCAAACGGCTGTTAACAGCTGAGTTGGGCTGAGATTTGTGCCCGCCAGCACTGTGCATTGGCTGCCCCACCTCCCCCAACACCACCCTTGGTCCGCTCTGTAACTTATAGCACTCTGTCACGTGCACTGCAAAATCAATCAGTGCAGTTTGACATCTGCAGCTTAACATAAACCATCACTAGTGGCCACTGCTTTTCGCTTCCCATGATTTCCACCATTTCCCCCTACCTCCAAAGCCTTACAAACTCCGTTACTGCAAATAAATGAACATAGCACTTTGTTTTTTGCTCTTATTCATAGCTCCCCCTAACTCAAAGAGACTGTCCTCATCACCGCCCTTAATGAATGCAAGTCTTCTCTGCTGGCTACATCCACCTTGACTGGATTGTTGCTGGCCACAGACTTCTCTGCATCAATCCTAGCGACTGAACAAAAATTCCTTTATCATTACACCCCTACTCACTCACCACCTAATCCCACAAGTCTGCTCAATGTGGCCACAAATAAGGTCACACCCCTGACATCTACATTTCTGGCATCCTTATCTAATATGGAACAAAGACAGCTAGGGTATCTGCTTCACTCCATCACGTTCCACAAGCACCACTGGGTGCCTCCAACCTGCCCACTCTTGTTCCTCATTCTCCTAGCCCTGCTAGCAGGTAATGTAGAAACCAACCCAGGCCCTATGAATACACACACTGACCACACTGATGCCACATGGGCAGGACGCCACAGAATAAAGATTGCTTACCTAAATGTATGTAGCCTCCCTTCCAAATTTTCAGAGATAGATGCCTGGGTGACCTACAAGTCCCACATGCTGGGTATATCTGAGACCTGGCTAAAATCATACCATAACACTGCCTTGTACCAGCTCCAAGACTATTCCTTCCTCCAGCTGGATAGACCAGGTAGGAAGAGAGGAGGAGGCATTGTGCTGTATGTCCAGGAACACATATCAGCTGCCATTTTTGCCTGCTCCACCACCAACTCCATAAGCGAATGGATTATTACCGAGCTAACTATTAGAGCACCAAAAAAACTTTATGTTGGCTGTTGCTACAACCACCCTCCAGCTACTACTCAGGGACTGTCTAGCTTTCTCTCCAGTCTAGCATGCACCACCCCTTCCAGTGATGCTTTCCTGCTCGGGGATTTCAGTCTCAACTGGGCAACGAATCCAAACCCGGAGTACACAACCTTGCTAAGGTTGCATAACTTGGAGCAAGTAATCTATACCACAACCAGATACAACCAACGCACAACAAACCACTCTATCCTTGATTGGATTATAACTAACCAGTCTGATCTACTTCTGCAAGTGGCACCATGTCCGATGCGATTAGCGACCACACCCACCTACATCATCATGAACAACAAGTCAGTTCACCCCCCACCAAAACTACTGTTCATCAGAAACTTTAACATCCCAAACCATGACCTCGTGACTAGAGATGCAGTGTTCCTAAACTAGTTCTCCCTATATCTGTCAGAAAACATCTCCTCTGCTGTCAATTTCTTCACCAGCACCCTTCAGAAACTACAGGACCACTATTTTCCTATCAATTCCAGAAGGGTTAGAGGTGGCTGCACATGCTGGATAACAAAAGAACTGTTACTGAAATGAAAGTCAGGGACACTAGTTGGAAAGCATTCAGAGTGTCCAGATCCCCCAGTGATGGAACACCTACAGGCAGCTATGCAATGCCTGTAAGCAGATAACAAAGTCACTAAAAAAGAAATACTTCAATAACCTCCAAAGAAATAACCTGGGGAATCCTCATAGTTTCTGGGTATCAATTGGGTCCACACTAAATCTGAAGACCAAAAAGCAAATAACACAGCTTACATCCTCATCAGGTACTATCGATGACCCTGCTGACATAGTAGACTTTTTCAACGCTATGTTCACTGACCTGACCCTGTACCTTAGCAAGATTCCTCCACACCTCCCCTCTGACCTAAATAGCGATGGTAGCCCCTCCACTCCTCTAAACCTGATGCCTCTACCCCCTTTCTATTTCAGAGCTATTGGTACCAAAACAATCATAAAACTCCTGAAAACACTCCCTTCCAGTGGTAGCCCTGGAAGTGATGGGATCTACCCTGTTTTCCTGAGGATCATCTCCCCAGCCCTTGTCAGACCACTAACACACATTTTTAATCTCACGCTGTCTACATCAACAGTGCCTGACACCTGGAAACATGCAAATGTAATCCCCATCTTCAAGGCAGGTGACCCCCTAACCCCAGACAACTATAGACCCATTTCCCTGCTCCCTCATCTTAGCAAACTACTAGAGAAGGTTGTCCATTCCCAGCTATCTGAACATCTCAATAAGTACAACCTCCTATGTCCCCTCCAGCATGTTTTCCTTAAGCATCACAGCACCTCCTCTGCCCTGGCAGGTTTTTCAAACCATGTCCTCAAAAATATGGGCATGGGTAAAGCCACAGGTGCAGTTTTTGTTGAATTTTTAAAGGTGTTTCACCATGTTGACCATCATCTTCTTCTGTCCACACTTCAACAATTTGGCTGTGCCCCTGGACCTGCAGCCTGGTTTCATAGCTACCTCTCAAACAGGTCCTGATCTGTGCTCATAGGCAAAGTTGCCTCAGCTTCCCTTCCCACAAGCACTGGAGTTCCCCAGGGATCAATTCTCGGTCCCCTTCTCTTCTCCATGTTTATCAATGCTTTACTGATGGATAGACTAAACTGCAATGCACTCCTTTATGCAGATGACCTAGTCCTGTACCACAGCGATAGGTCCTTGGAATCCATCTCCTCCACCCTCATTGGCAACTATGTTGTGGCACTAAGCTGGTCTGCATCCAGAAAACTCCTAGTCAATAGGAAAAAGATGAAGGCCATGCTCTTTGGATCCAAGCCTTTCCTAAAAAAGGCTGCAAAATCTAACTCCTCCCTCACCGTAGGCACACCAAAGGCCCCCCACTCAAGCTGGTCAATGCTTTCAAATATCTCAGCATTACTCTTAACCCCTCCCTCACCTTCAATGTTCACACAACCCTGACTGTAAGAAAGATAAATCAGAAGCTAGGTGCTGCATACTGTGCAATTCACCTGCTTTCACCTGAAGCGCACGTAACCATTGCATAAGGCAACCTTCTCCCTCTCCTAGACTACTGCTCACCCATCTACTCCCACATATCCACAAGGCAACACTCCCACCTAAACACAACATATAATGCTATCTGTTGATTTGTTCTCAAAGCCCCCTCATTAACACACCACTGTACACTCTACCAGTGCCTAGGATGGCTCCCTCTCCAGGCACACTTTGACTATATCACAGGCTGCCTGGTGGACAGTGCTCTTAGAAGTAATCAACAATCCTCCTATGCTCCCCTACTCATAAATAGAGCAGCCACTAGACCTCTTAGGGCCTCCTCCATTACAACCCTTGAAGTTCCTCATGTCTCTACAGTGATGGACAGCAAGGCTTTCTCTGTAACTGCCCCTTCCTCTGGAGCCATCTTCTCCATCCATTCATACATCTCCAACCCATGCATCTTTAAAATCTAACCTGAAGGCCTGGCTATGTGAAGAGTACACCTGCAAATGCTCTCGGGGCTGTGCAGGGACCAGAAAGCTGCCATAAATCTACCACAACTGGAGCCATTAGGACTGCTTCTTTCTTTTCCCCACCCATGCCTCCTACTCTCCTTAGCACAAACCTGCACATGTGACTCTCATGCTGTCTTGCACAGCCCACCTAAAAGGCTCTCTCAAACTCAGACTGCTCCGTCTCTCTCTGCCAGGACAGGCATATCACCTAGACTAGATGTCAGCAGTCCGTTGGTTTCAATCTGCTCCTTCTCTAGTTTGTGCAAATGCTTAACTACCTTCCTCTGTACTGCTACCTGTATTCTTTGTTTTGCCATGCCTGTATACAATATATAAATAATGTCTGTTTTCATTGTCCATAATACAAGGTACTGCACCTGGGAGCCAGAAACCCAGGCCAAGTGTACACCCTGGGAGGGGACTGCTACGAGCCTTGATGGCTGAGAAGGACCTGGGGGTGGTGGTGGATGTCAAGATGAACAACTTGGAGACTTGTAGGAGGCAGCAGCCAAGGCCAACAGGATGCTGGGATGTATAGCTAGGGGGATCACCTCCAGAAGGAGAGAAGTGATACTCCTCTGAATAATTGCTTGATGAGGCCACACCTAGAGTACAGTGTGCAGTTTTAGAGGCACACATAAAGAGGGACATTGAACTCTTGGAGAGGGTCCAGAGGAGGGCAAACAAAATGATCTGGTGCTTGGGGGACATGACCTATTGGGAGAGGCTCGAAGAGCTAAATATGTACACACTGGAGAGAGAGAAGGGACCGGGGGCATGATAGAGGTCTTCAGGTACATGAAGGGCGTAAATAGGGAGGAGCAGTCAGGGTGCTCTGAAGGAAGGGGCAACTAGGGCATGGGTGAAAGCTGGAGGGAGATTTAGGTGAAAAAGGAGGAGGCGCTACTTCACTGAGGAGGGTGGTAGAGCCATGAAATGCACTTCCAGGGGCTGGTGGAGGCAGAGACAGTGAAGAGGTTCAAGAGGGTGTGGGACAGGTACAGGGTAAGGGTCCTGGAAGCAAAGTCTAGTGCAGCGAGAATATCCGGGACTGGGAAGGGAGAAGCTAGAGAGGGTGAGGAGGGCAGCAAGGTCAGTTCCCAGGGTGGGGGCTGACCAAACGAGCAGACACAAAAGACCATTAGGCCTATTCTGCTGGCATTTTAGTATGTTAGTATTAAGTGCATGTATTGACAGTATACCATAATGTCAACTTAGTCCGGTACTGGTTTCCCTGCATCACCACCTTGTGGCCCAGGTCATGACTGAAAATGGTCCTCTGGATCAGTGCACTTACCTGGTTACCAAAAACATAAATGTAACCAGGGTGTGGATGGCAATGTTGTTTTATGCGTGGTGCCTCCATTTTGTTACCCACATACCTGGCTAGTCGGGGTTCGGGGAGAAAACTGTTACTCTGCATTTTGGCTAGGTTTGAAACTTCTAGTCAGGGGCACCCAAGTAATCCAGACACAAGAAGCAATAACTGAAATGTCCAAACCAGGAGTGGGATTCAAGAGTGTGGCTTTTATTCACAACACAACAGGAATAATAAAACAAAGATGGACCCCCACAGAGCTACACTCCCTGGTAATGCAGATTAACAGATGCTAGAACACATCTTCATCATAAACTGTAACCCTCAGGTTCTGGACACACTGGGCTCTCAGCCCAAACTGGTATCTTCTCTTGGATTCCCTGGCATGGCACCCCAGCCAGCACTTGAACATTTTTCCATATGGCATGGACATTTGTTGGTGGCTCCCTCTACCACCCATGAGCACTTCCTAGCTCTAAAGGGAAACTTAATCCTCAATTCCACATCTGGGTACTTTCTGCAGACACTGGCCAAGTGCCTGGGAGAAACCTATAGGTGCCCAAAGTGAACATGTGGAGGTAAATCTGGTTACTCCAGATGGCGGTCTCCCACCTCTTGCTCCCAAATCCATACCTGGCCATTCATTTGAAGTCAACACCTTTATTTTTGAAACACTGTGTTGTAGAATGCTGTCTCTAAATGTATTCAATTTAACATTCTACTAATCATGAACTGGTGTCCTGACTTGTAGTGTTCTCTAAGTGGCTATGCCCATCCCTGTAGACCCCCACTGGTTAGATGCATTTTAAGTCATACACAAATCTTCAAGTATTTTACTTGGCTGTCCTTCTCTGACCCCACAGTAGCAGATACTTTAAACACTGTCCCAGTGAAAACATGGGCTCTGTGTCAGAGCAGACTCACCATGGCTTGCAGGTGTCCCAGAGCTTCTGGCAAAGAAAAAAACAGCTTTGGTACCTCAGTACTTGCTCTACAAAATCATTAGGCAGCTTTCCCCTCCTTCAGCAGGGCCAGGGGATTACCCCTGAAATTGCTGGTCTCTTCCCCTCCCATCCTTCCAGGGATGGGGCACTGGAACAAGCTGGGAAACAGTCTCTACCACTATTTCAGGTTTCTTCAGTGTCCTTCTCTGGTGAGAACACCCACCATCTATCTTGTGTAGCTCTACTGACAGAGCTAAGCTCTGAGGGGCTGCCACCTGCAGCACACCTCCTCCCCCACTACACTCCTCTGCAGACTCCCTCAGACTGACTAAAAATCCCCAACATTCTAAGCTAACCACTTGCTGCAGCATTTCAGTGTGGCTTATGCTGCTGTGAGAATTCTATGGTGAAGTCATCCTTCCAGCTTCAGCAGAGACTGAGGACAGAGTGAGACAGTGTGAAACCCATTTAACTGGTGTCTCACAGGCTGCCTTTCCTGCCTGCCACTAGTCCTAAGTGGGATTCTAGTAACCCCAGGTGACAGGAGGGTTACACCCACCCTCAGCCAGGAAAATAACTGTCTGCAGTCATTACTTACCCGACCCAGGCCATCTTACCCTATGTGCTACTATGGAGAGGGGGTGATCAGGCCCTCTCCTACCATGTGCCAGGCACAGGCAGGTAACACTAAGGGCCCAGAGGCCATCGGCTGATGCATCAGCCTCTACTCTATGGTCTTACTATGGATACCTAGTTGCCATGGTAGAATTGTCCACAGCATAGCCCTAATTGAGCAGTACTACAACCCATCTGGCCAGTCAGGACTACAGCCTGTCTGTCCCCCATTGTCCTCTAGGGAAAACCTATCTGACTTTAACCCAAATTACCTAAAAAACAAACAGTGGAACCTCTCCCCAATCCTGGACACCTGCAACCAAAACACAAGGAGCTAATACTACACTCTAAGCATTACTCTCTCACTCCCCCACAACCATACCTGTGGAAGAAAAAATTTACACACAGAAACCAACAACACCTTACTTTAAACACTACTACATTTAAAGCACTAAAGGAACTCAGCTGAGTCCCTCCTTCTCTTCTTTGTCTTCTTCAGGATCACCTGCAAGAAAAAGAAAGACAAAACACCCCTAATCTGCAAACACAGTACTACAGTATATAACCCCTACCATCAAAACACTGGACAATCCCCAAAAATATATTTTATTAGAAAAATAGAAAACAGTAGAAACAGTAAAAATGATAGAAAAACAACAACATTATTCACAATACACATTTTTGGGGGAATTGAAGGCCTAAAAGTCTCCTTTAGTGACAATAGTGCCCGAAGGCAAGTGCAATAAAGAGTCTCTCCTGGGCTGGAGCCCGGTGAAGCACAGTTCTTGAGGCTGTAATCCCGAAGAGGAGAGTCTTTGAGAAGAGTTCAAACAGTCTAAAGTCTGCTAGTGTAGGGTGTGTACTGTAATGTCATTAGAATAGAAAAGTCTGGACTTACTAGTCCCTTGAAGCATGGAAATCATATGACACCTGGATTCCTGCTGAAGACTCTCCCTGGCAGCATTCTTTAGATACAGCTGGGAGACATCTTCCTGAAAACGACATGATGGCACATCTGGAAACTGCTGGGTTGATGTCATCTAGGAGATGGAATCTTGGAATAGGAAAGGAAAACAGCTGGTCTGAAGTCATCCAAAATCCCAGGCGATGAATCAGGATACAGCTGGGATGGTGTCCTCTCTGGATCTGATGTCATCAGGAAGGCCAGGTGATGGAATCTCAAAAGCCAGTACACTACAAGGCTGATGAATGTGGGGCACCTGGTTCCTGGAATACCAGTCTGGCAGAACAACACAGGTATGTACTTGACTGGATGGCTGCACTGGCTACCACTGCTCTGCTCTGCTCTCCACTTGGTAGGCTTGGGCACATTCACAGGAAGTTCTCTGCATTGCAGAAAACAACACAGTGGGTTAGGTGCAAGAATTATTACCCTATCTGGGCACTCATAATTCACATTGTGAAAGGTTTCATGTCTCTCTCCATCCACGATTCGAACAGTGTCTATAAACAGTATCCTGCCCACTTTCCACTGTCTGAATTTTTCTTGAAACACTCTGTCTCTGACAACTCTACTTGCACCAGGATGCACATATTTGGTTGTCTCTTCCAATATCCAGAATTTCCTGTTTCTTTCAATCTCCTCCCAGACTGTCCGAGGAAAGGTAGGAAAGGATAACCCATAGATCTCATTCACCTTCCAACCGTTTTTTCCTCTTTGCTACACTTGGTCAACTTGAGACCTCCGGCCAGGCTTGGGGGCAGCCAGTCCTGGTTTGACCAGCTACACATACTCTATGCAACGTAAAATGGATATTTGACTCCTCCTTGTGGGGACAGGGCTGTGGAGTTGCTACTCTCTCCTACTTTCTGTTCCTCTGAGGCAAGAGCTCAAGGCTGTGGACCAGATCCTTCTTCATAAAGCCACATAGGTTCCCCCTCATCTTCTTCCTCACTAAGGATCTGAGCCCAGGAGTGAGCAGTCACCTTCACTCCTGAGACTGTCCACTCTTCGATGGGCGTGGAGGTCAACACCTCCCATTCAAGGGTCTCCCTCATCTCATCTTCTCCTATGAGACTTGGGCTAGGCCCTCTCTCCAAGGATCTGCTGATGCTCCCTCTGCATTGTCTCTCTGTGACCTGGACTCAGATACATCAGTACTTTGCTCTGCCTGTAGATCTGCACCCTCCTGCTTTATGCCACACTCTGCTGGGCTTCCCCCATCAAGCTCCACCTGGTGCTGTGTGCTGCCAACTGCAGGTTCTTGAAGCTTTGTCCATGTGAGAGCCAAACAAATCTTCAGTGCTTTGTTTAGGCCATATTTATCTAAGCACCCAGAACAGTGAGGAACCATAAGACGTCCCTTCCAGCCTTTAAGCACATTACACACACTCAACTGGATATCCAGAATCACCTCATGAGGAGGCAAACATCTCCCATAGTAACATCTCTCAGTTTCTTTCAACTTGTTAACTTCTTTTACTATCATAGTCCAGGCATGATTCAGGTAGCTGGTTGGTCCCGAAGCCATGACTGCAGAGAAAAACAAAAGATCACTGTTATCTCAAGTGCCACTTTGTTGGAAAACGTTTTACAAAATGGCTTCCCTGCTGTCATGTTTACTTTATTACCCCACACTGTAATGGTGGCAGTAGAACTCCTGGCACATCATCATTCTATTTCTGACTCAAGCCACTGAGCATCCAATTTACACACTCTACTGATAAAGTTCACTCAAACTGCATAAACTGCACTGTTCACTCTCTCAGCACATTTATATGATTTTTACTGGACTTTTCATTCACTTTAAATTACCATTTTAGCTTAAAGTTCCCTAAAGCTACAGTATTTCATTGCACAGGATTGCCTTTATGTTCATTGCATCTCTCATACAGCTCATAGTCTCTCACATGGCTCTCATGGCTTTGAAAATCATACTGTTGCTGAAACTATAATTATACTCACAGTCTAATACTCAGAATTCTTGCTTTTGCTGATTAACTTGATACAGTCCTTCTTTGCAAAACAATCACATTGTTACACGCAGATTCAGCTGGCTTTAGTAAAGATCACACACAGTTTGAGCTGTTTCTCTGGATGGTACTCACTTAATCAGTAGCTTGTTGTTGCATGGAAAATACTGGGCTGCAGCCGATCTTGGAGACCTCTAGTTGGAAGCGGGCTGGCAGTCCTGCCGATTGTCCCTCCGAACACCACACCTTATTTCCAGACAACTGATATGTGGACTGAGCCTGATTTTAAACAGAAAGGTCTGATTTTACTACTTTCACAACATTTTCAGTCACCTCAATGCTCCTCCTGGCAAGCCAGTTCACTCACTTCTCTCTATCTCTCCCTCTCAAACACTGTGCAGTCACTCTAGAGCTGACTTGGGGCGGGACTGATTACAGTCTCACCAATCACTCCATGCCATGTAAGTGAGCCTCTCTCTTCTTGTGCTCTTCTCCTCCAAGGCGATCGTCAAGCAGGCAAAATTTAAACTGCAAACCACACTTTTTTTTATTTCAACTGTGACTCCTCAGTGGGAGCTCCATTCCAACCACTTTTCATGGCATTTTACTCAGTGACTCTCTTAGTCCATACTACAAGCACTTCTAACTTCTTGGGCACAGATCTCTCTTTGTTTCCCACAGTTTTCCATACTTTTTCCTGTTACACAACACTTTAAAAGCTGGCAAACATTGTAATTATGATGCAGGACAAGGGCATACACTCTTGGGCTTTACAGCTCCTTGGTAAACTGGTAGTACAATTACAGCAGCACACAGTGGCACATTTAGATGGCAATGCTTCTGATTTTTTGGACTACTTACTGCCAGACAGTCAAAACGCTAGCCACCATCTCAGCAACCTTTCTTGCATTGTTCTTCCTAAATTGCAAACCAAATCCACAGCAGTGCCTCCAATTTGTAACCAAGGTGTGGGTGGTGATGTTGTTTTTATGCGTGGTGCCTCCATTTTGTTATCCACATACCTGACTAGCCTGAGTTCGGGGGGAAAACTGTTGCTCAGCATTTTGGCTAGGTATGAAACTTCTAGTCAGGGGCACTCAAGTAATCCGGACACAAGAAGCAATAACTGAAATGTCCAAACCAGGAGTGGGATTCTAGAGTGTGGTTTTTATTCACAACACAACAGGAATAATAAAGCAAAGATGGACCCCAACGGGGCAACACTCCCTGGTAATGTAGATTAACAGAGGCTAGAACACATCTTCTTCACAAACTGTAACCCTCAGGTTCTGGACATACTGGGCTCTCAGCCCGAACTGGTAGTCTACTCTTGGATTCCCTGGCATGGCACCCCAGCCAGCACTTGGACATTTTTCCATATGGCATGGACATTTGTTGGTGGCCCCCTCTACCACCCATGAGCACTTCCTAGCTCTAAAGGGAAAACATCATCCTCAATCCCACATCTGGGTACTTTCTGCAGACACTGGCCAAGTGCCTGTAGAAACCTATAGGTGCCCAAAGTGAACCTGTGGAGGTAAAGCTGGTTACTCCAGATGGGGGTCTCCCACTCTTGTTCCCAAATCCATACCCGGCCATTCATTTGAAGTCAACACCTTTCTTGTGAAACACTCTATTGTAGAATGCTGTCTCTAAATGTATGTCACATTTAACATTCTACTAATCATGAACTGGTGTCCTGACTTGTAATGTTCTCTAAGTGGCTATGCCCATCCCTGTAGACCCCCACTGGTTAGATGCATTTTAAGTCATACACAAATCCTCAAGTATTGTACTTGGCTGCCCTTCCCTGACCCCACAGTAGCAGATACTTTAAACACCGTCTCGGTGAAAACATGGGCTCTGTGTCAAAGCAGACTCATCATGGCTTGCAGGTGTCCCAGGGCTTCTCGCAAAGAAAAAAACAACTTTGGTACCTCAGTACTTGCTCTACAAAATCATCAGGCAGCTTTCCCCTCCTTTAACAGGGCCAGGGGATGGGGCACTGACACAAGCTGGGGAACAGTCTCTACCACAATTTCAGGTTTCTTCAGTGTCCTTCTCTAGGGTGAGAACACACACCCTCTATCTTGTGTAGCTCTATGACAGAGCTAAGCTCTGAGGGACTGCCACCTGCAGCACACCTCCTTCCCTCACTACACTCCTCTGTTGACTCCCTCAGACTGATTAAAAATCCCTAACATTCTAAGCTAACCCCTTGCTGCAGCATTCCAGTGTGGCTTATGCTGCTGCGACAGTTCTATGGTGATGTCATCCCTCTAGCTCAGCAGAGAATGACAGATTGAGACAGTGTGAAACCCATTCAACTGATGTCTCACAAGCTGCCTTTCCCTGCCTGCCACTTGTCCTAAGTGGGATTCTAGTAACGTCAGGAAACAGGATAGGTAACATAAATAAAGAAATAAATAAAATTAATAAATCTCATATCACCCCTTGTCCCTGTACACCTCCTATACTAAAAGATGTTGCCCACTTGCACTTTATTTATGCCCTTAAAATGCTTCATCAATCAATCAATCAATCAAAACTTTATTTATAAAGAGACCCTTCCAGGGACTCAGAGCTCTATGCAGTATACACTTAACATATATAAAATCAATTACAAAACACATTTCAATTTCAGATTATAATGCTACTTAAATCAATGAAAGTCTCTAATTTTAATATCTCATTATACCAAGCTAAATGTTTGCTCGAATAGAAATGTCTTAAGCCCCCTCTTAAAGGCTTCCACCTTGGGGGGCCCTATAAGATAAACCAGAAGCAAATTCCACAGGGCAGGCATGGCCAAGGAGAAATCCAGATTTCTGACAGCCACAGCTTCATCCTGGGAACCATCAGGGGGCCACCCTCACAGGAATGAAGAGGGTGAACCAGGCAGTGAGGAACCAGGAGGTCTTGCAGATAGACAGGCCCTGACTGTGTAGGGCTTTATAGATCAGCAATCCTCCACCTTATTGGCAGCCAGTGCATTCCACAGAGAACTGGCATAATATGTTCAAATCTGTACACACCCACAAGCAGCCTGGCCACTGTGTTCTGCACCAGCTGCAGATGGCAGAAATTGCCTCCTGAAAGACCCAGGCATAAGGCATTGCAATAATCTAACCTCAATGTCACAAAGTCATGAATTATGGTGGCAAGGTCATCAGGTGGTATCAGGGAATGGATCCAGGCAGTGTTTCTCAGATGATAAAAGTTATTTTGGATGAGTGCCAGCTCCTGAGCATCAAGTATCAGGCTATCATCAAGCACCATGCCCAAATCCCTGACCATTATGGAGGGGATAAGAGATAAGCCACCCAGTCTCAGACCTGGGTCACTATCCTGTACCCTTTCACCTCACCAGTGACCTGACTTCACCACCAATACCTCAGTCCTGTCTGGATTAGTTCCAAACAGTTTCAAGTCATCCAGTTCAGGATCTCAGCCAGGCAGGTGTTAAACACAGAGACCACTATCTGGTTTCCAGGTGTGCAGGTCAGGTATAGCTAGGTATCATCAGCATAGCAGTGAAAACCCAATCCATGCCACCTGATAACATCTCCCAAGGGCAACATGTACATTGTGAATAGAAGAGGCAAGAGGGCTGAACCCTGTGGAATTCTACTTGAAGATTTCTATCATATCTTCCTGTTCTCACCTCTCTTCTAGTTTATACATACTATGGTCTTTAATCTCTCTTCATCTGTCAACTGGTACAAACCCTGCACCATGTTTGTTGCCCTTCTCTGAACCATCTCCACCCTGCCTATGTCTTTATGTAAATGTGGCCTCCAGAACTGTACACCATTCTCCAGATGAGGTCTCACCAGTATGTATCTCTTTTATAAAATAAAACAACACTCAGACATGAAATTGTGGAAATAACTGAAATTGCAATCTTGGCAAAATGTCACAACATTTTTGTGGAAATTTGGTGAAATTTCACACAAGCAAAATTAGCATTTCACTAGAATTCTGCTGGCAGAAGATACATTTTGCCCAGCCCTAATATGTATTTTGCAATTCAAACAAACCAAACTGACAATTCAATTTTTGTTCCTGTGGTATTAGCCACTACTAAGAAATTTAAATAACAAACTGTAGTGAGAAAGAAATAATGCTAGGCACATTGTTTCTTTCTCACTACAACTTGTAAACCAAACTGATACTTTTTTTCAGACTTGTCACAGTTCAGTGCTCTGGTAGACCAGAGAATCTTCCCCCAGTAACATAATGTCACTAATATAATTTTGAGCAAAGCCTAAAACTCCATAATATTTTTTTTCTCAGAGTGTGTGAATCAGCAAGAAAATGAAGCTGCTTACTTATGTTTGGTTGGAATGGAGGTGGAAAGGAATATTAAAAATGTATAGTTTTAAGATAACCTGCAAAATGGTTACATTTAACTACATATCCTGAAAAAACATTGAAGTACCTTCCACTTTTTTTTCTCTTAGGTTCTAATATTAATTTGCCACATTGTCAGCGTCAGCCTCTGACACATCTGAACTCATCTGGCTTTGTTCAGAATCATACTTGGATGTCCTCAGTGTGCCAAGTCAAGAGATTCACTACATCAGAGAGGGCCACACAGTGCATCAAAGGAAAAAAGATTTTTTTAATTGGTGATTCAACAATTCGCCAGTGGTTTGACTACTTTGTCAAATTTATTCCAAGTAAGTAATACCAAGATACCTTATTCTGAAAAGTTGAAAATGCAAATGTAAGAATAGGATGGGCTACTCTTAATCTTGTCAGAGCCTTTTGAGCTACCTTGTGAACATAATTGAACAGGAAGTCAGAGGAGATCCAGAGAAGTGTGACTAAAATAACTCATGACCAGCAAATAAGGACTTAACAGGAAAGACTGGCTGACTTCAATATATGTTCTCTGGAGACCAGAAGGGAGGTGAGTGGAGACATGGTCACAGTCTTGAAGTACCTGAAGGATGCAAACAGGGTAGACAGTCAGCAACTGTTAAGACTGAGGGTCCATCACAAGGCAACATTTGTAAGCTGGCACAGTGTAATTTTAGGAGGATATAATGGATTACTTCTTCATGGAGAGGGTGATGGAAAAGTGGACCTGTCTGCCAGAGGATCTGATCATTGTCAACCGTGGCAAGCTTTTAGAGGTGGTGGATTAGATACATGGAAGCAATGACTCTGATGGGGGAACAGGTTGGAGCTAATAAGGGAGGGGATTAATTCAAGTAGAACTATGAGGCAATTGATCTGCTAGAGGACTAGCCAGTTCAAGACTGATGTCAGCCTAAGGCAGGAATAGTGCAGTCTGGATGGACCATGATTTTATCTGTCCATTAATGTTTATGCATCTACAGTGGAGTCAGCTATGATGCAGTGCAATAGCTGCAGTAAATAACATGATGCAGAACACTGCATGAAAAAAAGGGCTTAATTGCCATTGAATTACACTGTTCCCTGCAGTATGCTGCAGCATTTTGTTGCATACTGCAGCATTACTGTGTTGCAACCCAGCTGATGCCACTGTATGTAATCAGCACCATATCCAACCCAAATATAAGCAATTTAATCAAAAGTGACATGTGTTTACCAAAAGGACTTTGGCCTTCAAACAATTTTTAAAGATGGATAAACTTGTAACATTTTCCCAAATGTATAGTATCACAGGTATATTATGTAAATGACTATTAAGAGTGTTGAATATACAGTGAGCTGGCATGTTTAACAACCAATGGTAGTGCAGACAGAAAGTGTGAATTTTGATTTTGCAAGCATTTTGCACATTTTGCAAAATTCAAATCCTCTGGATGTGTTCTGTGAATTTGTACCCTGTTCACAAATGTTTCTGACTGGACTGTGGAATGATACACATAAACTGCAGAATGACAGTTTGATGGGATTCCATCCCATAGTATATTATCAGTCTGTAATATGTGAATAATTCTACAGTTCTGTTGATAAAAATTGATCTAGTCTGCAGAAATTCCAATCGCTATTTTAATACATCAATCAAAGTACTGTACACATTCAGTACACTATTCCAAAATGGAATTATTTGAAAGTTGCCAGAGCTTATTTAAAATTTTCATGGACGCAAAATTCCGACTCATGCCAATGGAATTTTATTTTTGCAGCACAATCAATGGTCTTCTCTGTATGTAAGATCTGCCCAGGTAATGGGTCCTTTTCAGTAAGGGGCACAGAGCAAGCGTGCAAGGGCACACAGCTCCACACCATGGGAGAACCATGTGGGGACTGCATTCATAAAGCAGTGGTCTCCTGCCTGGCTCCTTTCCGTCCCCTCCCCAGGTATGGAGGTGTGCTAAGGCGGGGATGTGAGCCCGGCAACTGATCAATGTCGGCTGTGCTACCCAGGCCACTAGCAGTTGACCCCTTTGCCAGTATGACATCATCTTGCTAGGGGCATAAAGCACCACCAATGAGCCTGGGGGGCATGTGCTGACCACCTGACCCAGCCCAATCACCATCCTCAGACCACAGGGCACCTTCCTGTGGGGTCTGATGTCCCCCTGCCAGCACCAGCCAGGTCTGGCAGCAGTAACTAGAGAGGGCACATAGCCGCTTACAGCTGGTTCAAAGTACATGCAGCTGCCAGCACCCAGTGGGAGGCACTCAGCCCATTTGAGCATGGGGCAAAGTGCCAGAAGACCCCTCCCCATGGTGTCCCCAGCTCACCTACATGCAGAGCTCCACACTCAGCCAGGGATCTGGTGCAAGAGGGGGTGCAACTCATTTGGGAATGCCACAGTGGGTGCACATGGGTGCATGTGGGCTATGTACCTGGGTTACGTGGTGCATAGTCTATCCACACCAATAGTGAATAGGCCCTAATAAATGGATTTATTCACTCCCCTGACTGATCTGCATGTTTCTGATTGATATATAATAGACAGAAAAAAATCCTGCATGATTATTATGCTAGTGGCAGTTCCAGCTGTGATGTTATCTCACTACACCTTCATGGTCTGAAACTGTGGGGCTGGTCAAAAATTTCCCTTTGTGTTCAAAAGCATTTTTTAACTTATTTTTTATTGCAGTATATTGCATCAAGCTGATTCTGCTGACTTGCAAGCCTATAGTTTCTCTAACTATAAATCCCAAAATCCCCTGCAGCTGACATCAGAGCTGAGAACTGGCGGTGGGAGATTCAATAGCCTGCTGTGCATGTTAAGTTTCATAAGCTCTGATCATTTGTTTGTTTGTTGGTCCCACTGTCCTCTCTGGGCTATGTACATTCACAGAGGACTGTACTCAGCCCTTGGTGAACAGTGGAACTGGCAAACATCTGATCAGAGCTTATAAGAGCCCTAACATGCACTGCAGGCGATTGAATTTCCCACTGCTGCAGCCTTGTATCTGATAGCAGCTGCAGGTATTCCGGAATTTGTAGTGACAGAAAATTTTAGCTTGGTAGTCAGCAGAATCAGTCTAATGCAATCTATTACAATGCAGTAAACAGTAAGCAGTATGTTTTTCCACACAAAGTGCACATTGGGGGGCAGTGTATTGCCTAGCTGGCAAAGAGAATGGAGCTGTAGCCTCGAGCACCTGACACAATCCTCATTAATTCTACAATATCCTTTCTTACTTTACAACTTTGAAGCTTGATATTGCTGCTCCAGAACAACATAATGGCAAACAATGTGAAATCAGTGAGGAATCTAGACAAACTAAACTTTAAGCAATGTACAGTAAGGATGGTATGGGAGGTGACAACTTGAGTGAGGCAGCAGGCCATGGAAAGTTAGGAGTGGCAGCAGGCAGCACAGACCCAAACTCCATCAAAACTCCAGCAGATGAACTTACTCACTGACAGGCAGCTGGCTCAGATCATCTCCAATATGAGAACTGAACTGAAGGCAGGAATGGAAAATCTGTTGGCACAATTAGTCCATATGCAGCAGACCATCAATATGCTTGGATCTTCCATGGATGTACATGACAAGTGACTGGAGGAACTAGAGACCAGACTGAGGTACTAGATGAGTGCCTTATCTCCATTTGTAATCCATTTTATATGAAACATAAAAGAACTGGAGGAGAAAATTGATGTTGATAAGAAACAGGAGACACACAATAATGTGTGTTTGGTAAGCCTACTGGAGAGAGTGGAGGGAAAGGATCCCACTGCTTTTTTAATCAAATGACTTTGCAGGGATTTGAGCCTGTCAGAGTGCACAAACATGGAAACCCAATGTGCACACCACCTCCTGGAGAAAAAGCCAGACCCTTAAGAATATCCCAGACCTTTTCTTGTTAAATTCTGCAATACCCAGATGGGGAGCAAGTGGTTAATGCTACACGTAAAAAAGGACATTTTAAAGTAAACAGCAACCCTGTTCACTTCTTTTCAGATTACTGCAGAAGTCTCCAACAGAAACAGCAAAAGCGTGATGAAAAAAGTGGAGCCTCCATGCTACGCCAAGGCAGTTTGCCTGCCTGTACTCCTCTAGACTGCTGATTCATAGACCTGGGACCCCCCCAAGCCATCACTAAGACAGTGTTGGTGGAAGCTTTTATTAATACCAAAATGGCAGCAGCAGAAGTCCACACCATGTAGTAGGCACCAGACCATCGGCATCAGCTTCAGGGTGACTGTAAGTTACAGAAATTGGTGCCATGAGCCTGGGGTAGTGGACAACTGGAGC
This sequence comes from Neoceratodus forsteri, assembly GCA_016271365.2. Taxonomy (NCBI): domain Eukaryota; kingdom Metazoa; phylum Chordata; order Ceratodontiformes; family Ceratodontidae; genus Neoceratodus; species Neoceratodus forsteri. Next base: position 49,564,436 of record JADMNL010000035.1, read on the forward strand.
AAGAGTCTGTGAAAGGGAGCATGCATGCAGAAATTCTGCAGTAAAACTTGCATGATGCAGCTCAGTGTTGACAGAAAGACCTCTTTAAAAATGGATGTGTCTTCTGCTTGCTAGAATTGACCCTACTGACTGAAAGTGTCAGTCTTTAGTTGACTCCCTGTGCCTGGATGGCCACTCAAAGCACAATGAGACAAGTGGCCATGGTGTGAATAGGGACTCTCTGCTGTCAAGGATTATGCCTCAAGAGCCCTGAATGCATTATTGAACCCCTGTCAGGTTAACTTTCTTTCTTATCCCCTGTCACTGCAACCTAGAATAGGACTCTAAACCACACCTCAGTCATCCTGATGGCCAAATGTGAAATGCAATATGTAAAAAAATTGACAAGGCATTCATATCTCAAACAAGGCTGTTATTCAAACTAGAATGGGGAATAAATGTTTGCTAAAACTGGAATAAGCCCATCTCTGTTATTAAAGGGACACTGTCAACCCTTTCTGCACTACATTCTAGGTGAAGCCCCACACTTTATAATTGCTGACCTTCTTTAAAATGCATTGCTGCTGCTGGTTGTTTTATCTACCTCATTTCTTAGTAGAAATGAAATACATGATACCAGTGCAATTATAACTGACATTGTTTTATTTCAGATCTTTGATTTATACTTATTGCATACTTCCGAGAACATTAGCAAAACCACCAAACTCATGCACTCATGATACACTAGCATCCTCTCCTCCCACTGCATCATGAGTGGCTAGATCATGTTGGGGGTGCTCCCAAATTCAGGAAAGAGGCAGTTGGATTTGATCAAGGAGTGTAAACAATCACATTTTGGTGTGGTAACACCAGTATGGTGAGTGGCCTGTTTTTGCTTTAAAAAAAAAAAGAATTAGAACCAAACTACTGGTTGAATTATCAATCTCTACAGAATGTATTTAATTATAATGTGTTTTTTTTAAACTTGAAACACTTTGAGGACTAAGGGGTTGGCAGTGTCAATTTAACCTGCAGTGTCAGTGATTCAGTAGGTAGTGTGCTCACCTCTGGAGCCAGAAGATTAGATGGTCATAAATTCAATTCCACGCCACGTATTTTGGGTTCTACCTATAACTGATGTTGTAGTGATGCTCAATAGGAATGCTGCACAACTGAGGTGGCATCCTTCAGATGAAACATTAAACTGAGGTCCCATCTGTCCTTCTCTAGTTGCTGTCCAGTTGGAAGTAAAAGATCCCATGGCACTTATTGATGAGGAGTAGTGCAGTGTCTCCTATGTCATGGCCAACATTCCTCTCATCAATAAAACAGGTCCATGAAACCCTCTCCCGGATGCATTTGGAAACAAGCTATAACAGTTTAGTGTGCCATTCCTGGTTAAAAATTGTAAATAAATAAATAAAAACCTGCTTTGCTGAGTTCAAGCACATGGCAACAACTGAAAACTGTTCTGAATCTGGGGGCACATTGCTTCAGCGTAACATGCTGAATATTTTCAATCCGTGTGACAGTTCCAGCTTCATCTTAAAAGATGTTGTTACTGATTCAAATAAGCTGAATACAGCAGTTAGTCACAAGCTGGGCTGTTCCTTGTAAGAAGGATGGGGGTGTTGGCTCCAAACTGGCTCAATCCATGACTACAATTGGTCTTAAGTTAAGGGGATCATGCCAAACTGAGACAAGAGAGATTGAAGGAAATAAGTGGATATGCTGATCTCTTAATGGTGGTTAAAACTTTATGTGTTGAGGAGAATGGGGAAGGGGGAGAGAAAGGAGCAACCAATTCCACCAGAAGACCGTCTCAGTTGGTGATGTATTTAGCTGGTTTTCTTTTTTTTCTATTATGTGTTTATCTATTTCTTCCTCCATTTTTTTTCTCACTCCCATCCTCAAGCGTGCAGAAATGCATGTGAAGGCAAACACATGCCATGTTCCAAGGCACCCTCCCGACTTGCCACTCACTCCTGATTGTGCTGCCACTGGACCTCCACTTAGTGGTCGTGGAACTACGGGAGGGGGAGCATCCACCCCAGTAGAGGAGAGCTGCTGTTAGGCTGCTTGATCCTGCTACACATCTCCCCCCTGGTGCCAGTAACCTGACAACCCATGGTAGTTCCCGAACCCAGGTCGCTGGCATGGCGTGAGGTGTAGTGTCCAGCACCTCAACCCAAGTGCCAGCGGCCAGTGTTTGCTGGTTTTCTGAGAGAAGGTAATAAGGAGGTTATTAGGAGATGGGAAAGAAAATGTTCTACAGTTCTAGCAGATGTTTGTTTATTAAAGAGAAATGTTATCAGCTATGAATTACCCTTGTGTGGGGATGCTTTTCATTTTTATGTTGATTGCACACACATAGAAACATATTGCAGCAGCTTGCTGCAGAAGCAAGTTGGGGAGGTGCGGCAATGTTTTGGCCAATGTCCCACAGACTTTGGAGGCTTGGCCGCTTTCCACAATGCCGTGGCATGCTGCTGCTGACACTAGTTCAGCCAGCATGCTACAAGCTTGTAAGATTTCAGCCGCTGCAATCAGAGGCCACCTCATCATTGTAGCATCAGCCATTCACTGCAATGAGGGAGCAACCTCGTCATTGCAGAGGAAGCTTCTTTACTCTGATATTGTTTGTATGAACATGGCGGCGACTTGCCGATGTGTTCTCAAGCAATGTTGGCACCCTGCCCGAGGAGGTGTCCATTCCCCATGGCAGCATGCGCCCCCACCATGTTTGTTTGCTGATGCGTGGCCCGATCCTCACGCCTGTAGTGCCCATGTTCATGTTGCCATGGGGAGCCCACCCCCGCTGTATAATCCCCCAAACACACAATGCAGTTGTGCCAAGGCATGCCCAATCCCTCAGCACTTGCGTCCCCCCTTTTGAGCTGACGGGGGTGCCCAATCCCCTGTTGGCTAGACCTTTCCCCCAGAAAAACACTTTTGGCATGATGGGAGCCCACCCCATTATGCCAAATAGCCCTGTAGAAATAAACGGTCCAGCAATTTTTTTTTTTAGTTTGTACCCTGTCAAAAAAGAAAATTGTCCCTCATAGTCTCCCTACCCCTTCTCACAACCCATGCCCACCCACTGCGCACCCTGCCTGCCCACACCCCCTCACCCCATACTTACCTTTGGAGTCTGGCATAACGATCTTCGGTGGACCAAGAACACAAAGCTGACCGTGAACTTGAGGAAATGCCAGTAAGCTGTATAATGGAATATAGGTTTTTCAACTTTGATGCATATCTCAGGCATTTTTGTAATTTTGGCACCAAATTTTCAACATGGGGTTTTGGACCCCTCTTCAAGAAATCTGCCAATGTCATGCTGTTATTCGGCCCTAAAGGTGATTTCATAGTCACTGCATGGAATCACCTTTTGGAACTGATTACCAAAACAACAGAGCCAGTGTTCATGAGGTGGGCTCTCAAAAAGCCTATGTTGCAAATTTGGTGGAAAAAATCAAAAAAATTACTGTTTTACGAGCCTACGTTGTGCAGTTGCTACTCAGGTTCATAAGTTCGCAAATTTGCAATATTTTCACACCAGATTTTCAACATTAACATTTTTCCACACCTTCTTGTGAACAGTATAGCTGTCATTGTTCTCATCCTGGGTGAAATGTGTTTTCGCACTTCCAGTGCAGAATTGCGCGGTCACTGTGGGAAATCAGTGTTCGGGATAGATTAAGAAAATGACAGTGACACTGTTCATGAGCAGAGGTCCTAAAATGAATATTTTGAAAATTTGGTGATGATACTCCATAAAATGACTGTGTTATGAGCGTGCATTCAGCAGTTTTCATGCACGCTCCTGACTTCGCAAATTTATAATATTTTCACTCCAGATTTTCAACATTGCCATTTTCCCACACCTACTTATGAACAGTACAGCTGTCATTTTTCCCATCCTGGCTGAAATGTATTTTCGCACTTCCGGCACAGAATAGCGTGGTTGCTGTGGGAAATCAGTGTTTGGGATAGATTAAGAAAATGACAGTCATACTGGTCATAAACAGTGGTCCTAAAATGCCCATGTTGAAAATTTGGTGATGATAGCTCATCAAATGACTGTGTTACAAGTGTGCGTTTGTCAGTTTCCACACACCCTTGTAACTTCGCAGATTTGTAATATTGTCACGCCAGATTTTCAACACTGGCATTTTTTCACACCTCCTTATGAACAGTACAACTGTCATTTTTCACATCCTGACTGAAATGTGTTTTCGCACTTCTGGTGCAGAATAGCGCAGTCACTGGGGAAATCAGTGTTTGGGACAGATTAAGAAAATGACAGTGATACTATTCATGAGCAGAGGTCCTAAAATTCCTATGTTGAAAATTTGGTGATGAAACTCCATAAAATGACTGTGTTACAAGCGTGCGTTGAACTGTTTCCACGCACCCTTGTAACTTTGCAAATCTGTAATATTTTCATGCCACATTTTCAACACAGACATTTTTTTCACACCTCCTGATGAACAGAACAACTGTAATTTTTAACATTTTGACCAAAATATGTTTTTCCACTCCTGCCACAGAATAGCACGGTCACTGTGGGAAATCAGTGTTTGGGACAGAATAAGATCACGTGAGTGAGGGGGGCATGTCCGAGCTCAACTGAGCTCTGTCGGGACTGCTGCGGATTTCTTTGTGGGAAGAAAAAGGCCCCAACGCAGGAGCCCAGTACAAAAGAGCAGCCTGCAGCATTGGGAGAAACAGAACAAGAGGGCAAGTGAGGGAGGGGGAGTGAGCAAACTCAACGGAGCTCTGTCGGGACTGCTGTGGATTTCTTTGTGGGCAGAAAAAGGCATCAATGCAGGAAGGGGCCCAATACAAAAGGGCAGCCTGCAACGGTGGAAGAAACAGTATGAGTGAGAGAGAGAGAGAGGGACTGAGTAAGCTCAGTGGAGCTCTATCAGGACTGCTGTGGATTTCTTTATTGGCAGAAAAAGGCGCCAATGCAGGCAGGAGCCCAGTACAAAAGGGCAGCCTGCAGCGCCAGGAGAAACAGAATGAGCGAGTGAGAGAGGGGGAGTAAGCAACCTCAATGGAGCTCTGTCAGGACAACTGTGAACATCTTTGTGGGTAGAAAAAGGCACCAACACAGGCAGGAGCCCAGTACAAAAGGGCAGCCTGCAGTGTGGGGAGACACAGAATGAGCGAGTGAGGGGGGGAGTGAGTGAACTAAACGGAGCTGTGTCAGAACTGCTGTGGTTTCTTTGTGGGCAGAAAAAGGTGCCAATGCAAGCAGGAGCCCAGTACAAAAGGGCAGCCTGCAGCATCGGGAGAAACAGAGCAAGTGAGAGAGAGAGGGGGAGTGAACGAGCTCAATGGAGCTGTGTCAGAACTTTAGAGTTGCCAACCCTCCCACCCAGGGTCCTCCATGGTCCTGTATTACAGCAGGGTCTCTGTAGTGGAGGCAAAGCAATGACTGGATATGCCCACACCTCCTTATGAACAGTACAACTGTCATTTTTCACATCCTGGCCGAAATGCGTTTTCGCACTGCCAGGGCAAAATAATGCAGTCGCTGTGGGAAATCAGTGTTCTGGGCACATTAAGAAAACCACAGTGACACTGTGCATGAGCAGAGGTCCTAAAATGCATATGTTGAAAATCTTGTGATGAAAGTCCATAAAATGACTGTGTTACGAGCGTGCGTTGTGCAGTTTCCACGCACCCTTGTAACTTCGCAAATCAGTAATATTTTCACAACAGATTTTCAACATTAGCATATTTTCACACTTCCTTATGAACAGTACAGCTGTCATTTTTCACATCCTGGACGAAATGTGTTTTCGCACTTGCGGCGCAGAATAGTGAGGTTGCTGTGGAAATCAATGTTCGGGACAGATTAAGAAAATTACAGTGACATTTTTCTGGACTAGAGATGGGCAAGTGGCCCCAATTAGCTCCAACGAAGTGAGTGAAGATGAAATACAATTCTTGGAGTGCACATAACATGAAGCGGAGTACTTCTCATTATAATTGGTAACTTTCGAGGTCCATTGAAAACAATGACTTTACATTACTTAGCCTTCCCAAACCACTACTCCACAAATTCATAAGGTGAAGTGTATTGAAAACAATGTTCTTCGCCTCACTTCGCCTTGTTTCTAAGCTCCAAATGCGAATTTTGCAGTGAGTCACGGGATTTCTGGTCACATGGGCTCTAGATTGTTCTGTACAGCCTCAGTTTGGGGTAGTATGTGTAGAAAGCTGTAGGAGATAATCTGCTCTGAGAGCACTCTGAGATTCAAACCTTCTAAAAGCTGCTAAAAAAGCCTTTTTGAGTCTTTTTTTTGCTGAAATTTTAGTTCATCGAATATAGGAAACCCTCCTGTGCACATATCATCGAGCATTTATTGTTTGTGTGTGGATTTTGAATGTTAATGTACAACATTCAGTCTGTGTGCTGAGAGACAGTGGAAGTGTGTTTTGGGGAAGGGGCGTATCTGTGGTGTAGGTAGATTAACTTGGAGAAAAAGATAATGCTTTCTGTTTTGATATTTTTCTTGTATAACTGTGTTAATGTACACACAGTAGTATTTTCAATAATTGTTGCCATTTTTTTTGCTGATTGTTGTGATGCAGCAGTGCACAGTTTTAGTTTGTTTAAAATATGTGATTATATTACTGAAGTTTTCAATTTGCTACGCATTACTTGGTGTGCATGAGTATGTGTGTGACAGGTGTCATCAAATCAGGCACCTTTTATTGTGCTACATAATAATTTCAGCAATGTGAACCTGCTATCAACTGCAGCTGTGTGATTTTTGTACTTCTTTGTGGTGTCTTTACTGGTGCTAGTATACTAGTGACTATTACTGCAGCAGTGCAGTGCCTGCCCACGGCCCGCCCCAACCAGCAAGGTATTCTTTTCAGATTTGAATTTCTGATGGTGAGCACTGGTTAGGTGTTGTGCCTTTGTACTTGTCTCTTTTAATGTGCAAGCACAATCTTAATCTGTTCTGTGCATTTGCAACTCTTTAGGGCCCAATCTCCATCTGTAACTTAAGTCACAGTTGTTTCTTTGGCTTCCCTTCAGAGTACCGGACAGGTGTGGTGCATAATTCCGCATGAACATTTTACTCATTAATATGTGTTTTTAAGTCAGGACGCTCATCACGAGTCACTCGTGTGATACAAATCTCGTTCTTCATTATCACGGTCACAAATGCATTCACAAATCACGATTCACGATCACGTCACGAATCACAACACTAATTTTTTTGACTAATTACTTGGATGTATTGTAAGCATGTTTTATAGTATCTCTCCAGGCTTCACCACCCTGCCATTGTACTCATTAAGGAGTGTTTTTAAGTCAGGGAGTTTGTGCTACAGCTCTTTGGGGAAGTACAGCCATAGGCATTCACGTTCCCAGTGCAGTTTTCATATTGGTCATCTCACACCGTTGACACCAAATCATGTTCTTCATCATCACGGTCACAAATGCAGTCACAAATCCTGATTCACGATCATGTCACGAATCACAACATTCATTTTTTTACTAAAGTTACTTGGATGTATTGTAAGCATGTTTTGTAGTATCTCTCCAGGCTTCACCACTCCACCATTGTACTCATTAATAAGCATTTTTAAGTCTGGGAGTTTTGTGCTACAGCCCATCGGGGAAGTACAGCCATAGGCATTAGCGTTCCTTCCATACAGCATGTGAGTTACAGTTCTGTAAGTTGTGGTGGGCAAAGCGGCCCCAATGTGCTCCATGAAGTGATTCACTGAGTAATGTGGAATCCGCGGAGAGCTCCACAATGTGAAGTGGAGTACTTTGCTTCATAATGAGGAATGCAAAGTCCATTGAAACCAATGACTTTGCATTATTCAGCCTTCCCCAAACCACTTCTCCACAATTTTAAGGTGAAGTACATTGAAATCAATGTAATTCGCCTCACTTCACCTAATTGAGCTCCAAATGAAATTCTGCAGTTATTCATGGGATTGCAGGTCACATGGGCTCTAGATTGTTCGGCACAGCCTCAGTTCTGGCCTGGGTTGTGTGTGTGCAGTGTAGCTAGAGACAGTTTGCTCTGAGAGCTCTGTGATTCAAAACCTCTAAAAGCTGTTTAAAATGCCTTTTTGAGTAATATTTTTTGCTCAAAATTTAGTACATCGATTGTAGGAAACCCTTCTGTGCTCATATCATCGAGTATTTATTGTTTGTGTGTGGATTTTAAATGTTAATTTAGAATAGTCAGTCAGTGTACTGTGAAGTGTGCTTTGGGGGAGGGGCGTATCTGTGGTGTAGGTAGATTAACTGGGAGAAAAAGGCAGTCTTTCTGTTTTGGTTATATTTTTCTTATATAACCGTGTTAATGTACACACAGTAATATTTTCAGCATTTCTTGAAATTTTTTTGCTGATTGTTGTGGTGCAGCAGGGTATAATTTGTCTGTTTAAAACACTTGGTTATATTACTAAAGGTTTTCAATTTGCTACGCATTACTTGAGTGTGAGTGTGGGTGTGTGTGCGATGCATGCCATTAAATCAGACACCTTTTATTGTGTTACAGAGTAACTGCAGCAGTGTGAACCTGCTATCCACCGCACCTGCATGAATTTTTTATACTGCTTTGTGGTATCTTTACTGGCAGTGGGTGGTTACTGCCATGCACTAATCCCCCAACTGGCAAAATATATTCCTTTCCAGATTTGGATTTGTGACTTGTGAGCACCGGTTAGATGATGTTGTGCCTTTTCGTATACATCCCTTGAGTGTGCAGCACAATCTTAATCTGTCTGTGCGTTTGCAAGACACCATTAATTTTGGGAGACTGCATTTCTTGTAAAACTCTCATTTCACTTCGTCAGCACTGGGGAATTTTCTGTACTCAAGACAGTAGCATTTTGGGGATGCACATTAATTCTGGTGACTTTGTGTTTGACCTGACCACTGCATGCATGACTGAGTGTGCCATTAATTCTGGGAGATATTGCATTTCTTGTTACGCTCTCATTTCACTTCGTCAGTACTGTGGAGTTTTCTGGATACAAGACAGTAGCACTTTGGGAATGCTCATTCATTCTGGTGACTGTGTAGGTGGGATGCTGCCAAGATTGTTGTCACTCTGCCTTACTTCGCGTTTAAGGTGGAATGACACCTGAAGTAATAATAACAAGGCAAAGTGAGCCTTCCTCATATCTCCACGTGAAGGAAAAGCCACGCTGGCGGCTACCAACAAAGCAGATTTTAAATTCCGCGTATCTTATTCATGACCAGAGGTCCTAAAATCCTTATGCTGAAAATTTGGTGATGAAAGTCCATAAAATGACTGTGTTACAAGCATGCGTTGAACTGTTTCCACGCACCCTTGTAATCTTACAAATGTGTAATATTTTCGCACCACATTTTCAACACTGCCATTTTTTCACACCTCCTTATGAACAGGACAGCTGTCATTTTTCACATCCTGGCCTAAATATGTTTTTGCACTCCTGCCGCAGAATAGCATGGTCACTGTGGGAAATCAGTGTTTGGGACAGATTAAGATCTAGCGAGTGAGAGGGGGGAGTGACTGAGCTCAACTGACCTCTGTCAGGACTGCTGCAGATTTCTTTGTGGGCAGAAAAAGGCCCCAACGTAGAAGCCCAGTACAAAAGGGCAGCCTGCAGTGCTGGGAGAAACAGAACAAGCAGGTGAAGAAGGGGGCCAGTGAGCTCAATGGAGCACTATTGGAACTGCTGTGGAGTTTCTTTGTGGGCAGAAAAGGCAGCAATGCAGGCAGGGCCCAGCAAAGGGCAGCCTGCAGCGGCAGGACAAACAGAATGACCCGACTACAGGGAGAGAGGTGAGTGAGCTCAACTGAGCTGTATCATAATTTGCTGCCTTTCTTTGTGGGCAGAAAAAGACAGCAACACAGGCAGGAAGGCCCAGTACAAAGAGCCTACAGCGCTGGAAGAAGCGGAACAAGCAAGTGAGAGGGGAGTGGCGAGCTCAATGGAGTTCTCGGGACTGCTGCAAATTTCTTTGTGGGCAGAAAAGGTGCCATCAGAGGCAGGAGCCCAGTACAAAAGGGTAGCCTGCAGCACCAGGAGCAACAGAATGAGCGAGTGAGATGGGGGAGTGAGTGACCTCAACGGAGCTCTATCGTGACTGCTGCAGATTTCTTTGTGGGCAAAGGTGCCAATGCAGGCAGGAGCCCAGAACAAAAGGGCAGCCTGCAGCACCAAGAGAAACATAATGAGCGACTGACAGAGGGAGAGTGAGTTAGCTCAGCAAAGCAAAGCAATCAACATTTGGCACTGACAAATGCTTGTTATTATTTTGGATTTGGATTTGACTTGGCTTGGATATATCCTCCATCTTACAAAGAGTGCTAGACAGTGCTGGATTGGAGTAGCAAAGTTCATGTAGCCCTCCCCCAGCAACTGGAGCCTATAGCAGCTTCCTGGCATGTGGTGAGCTGCTCTGTTTGCACTGAAAGCACTGTGCATGTTCATGTGGATCTTGAATAAAGATGCATCTGGTAAGACTGTTCAGTTTTTGTGCTGCTCTATCATTTTAGAGCTTACTGTTTCCTACTGAGTAAAATCCTTTTGAGCAGATTCTACATGCTGCCTAAGATACATGGTCCTGATATCTAGGTTGACCCATCATCTCTGTAATTAGCATACTCAATGAGAACATTTCAGAACTCATACAATTCATTTTAAAACCTCTAGTAACAGCTACCAGTAATTTCCTACAGGGCACCGCAGGTTTCTTAAGAAAACTGACGCAAACTGATCAATTACTACCCAGCACTATCCTAGCCACTAGGGATATCAATGCCCTCTACACTAACATCACACATGAAGATGGCATATCAGCATGTCAAAGATTTTTACAGGACAACACATCCACAAGAGACATTCCACAAGAATACAAAGAAAAAAGGCCAGAAAAGGTGAGGGTGAAAAAAGCAGCCTTCAGCAAAAATTTCGGAGAACCAAACAGGGGGAGTATAGGGAGGAGTACCTGAAGAGATCAGGTGAAGTGAGCAGAGCAGTTCGGGCTGCCAAGGCTTTGAGGGAGCTTAGGCTGGCACAGGATATCAAAGAAGGGGAAAAGGACTTTTTCAGGTACATAAGGGAGAGAAGGAACTGCAAAGACAAGCTTGTAAGAATCAAAAAGGATGATGGATGGGCAGAGAAGGGGGTAGACAAGGCGGAAGCACTCAATGACTATTTCGGCTCAGTGTTTACCAGAAGGCACAGGACAATGCCACAGGGGATGGGGTGGGCACGAGGGGGGAGGTTTTAACATATGGCAAAATCTCAGTCAGCAGGATACTAGAAACTATAAGGGCCCTGAGGGTGGATAAAGCACCTGGCCGAGACTGCACACACCCCAGGGTTCTGAAAGAGTTGGCAATACTCTGACCAGTTGTTATTGCCATTGCCGCAAGCTTGGGGGAGGTGACTCTAGCTGTGAAATCTAGCAGCATTGGTGGTGGGGACCTCCAGTGGCCACATCACCGCGGGAACCTCCAGTGGCCACATCAGCGGCAGGGAGCTACAGAGGTTGGATCGGTGGCTGGGAGCATCAGTGGCATTTGCCACAAACAAGAGGAGGTGACAAGCAGAGGAGCTCCTGCCAGAGCCAATTGAAGCAAAGGGAGTGAAATTATAAACTCGTGGCTGGGCTATTTAATCCTAGACCCAGCAGCTCACCACAAAGCAAAACTCTGGCCAGTTGTTTGTCCCACTCATCCACCCCACACTGTCTCCATATTAAATGGGCCTGAATAAACCACTCCCAGTAAATAGCTCTCCAGTTAGATTGGGACAGGGGTGGAGTAGAGCTGGAGGGTGGTGAAAAGAGCTGTGGGAGCAGAGGCTTCCAGGCTGGAGAAGGGGATGTCTCCAGTGCTAGCAGGTGACAAGAAAACAACTGCAAAGGAGCTGTGACACTGAGGCTCATTTTTTCTTCAGAGCTAAATTTCTTCAGAGATAAGGTATTGTGACATAATTTATGGGACTTCTATGGTGCTCAAAACTTCAGAACAAAGGTACTGTGACAAATATGGGGTAGAGCTGGGGTACTGTGGCAAAACTGGGACTTCCATGGTGACATAATTGGGACCTCTATGGTGCTCAAAATCTTCAGAACTACAGTCCTGTGACATATATGGGGATCTAGGGCTATAAATGGTTCTGCGGAACTAGGGGAAAATTGTGGGAATTTCTGGGGTCTGAAACTTAAAGCTCAAGTATGGTGTTTTTAGGGTACTATTTATGAGGTTCTGTGGTGCCTGTTACATTGAACACAGAAGTAGCTTCAGTGTCTGAAATCTTAAGCCACAAGAGTTCTCAGGGACTGTAATCACAAGCCACTTGGGCTGGATAAAGATATTTTTGAAGAAGGGAAATTCACCCTAGGACCTGAAATTTATAGCTTGTTATAGGCTGTAGGGAAAATGTTGAGGCAAATAAATTGGAGGAGCCAGTGGAGCAGGGTGAAGGGGATCTGGGGCAAGGTCCCCAGGCTATAAGGGCTGGAAGCATCTTTGGGAGGGTGGTGGGGTGCACTGGTTGTGGGTTGGCCATGGTACTAGATATAGTTTGGAAAATGGGGGGATTGCATGATATGTAGGCAGCTTGTGCAGCTAAGAGAGGAGGTGAGGTTACTGAGATGGATGTTAACCTGGAAAAGGAAGGGGGTAGAAGGAAGGACAGGAGGGGCGCACCAAGAAAGCAATAGCAATAAGAGGGGGAGCTGTGGCAGGTAAGGAGTAGTTCAAGGGGGAGCTATAGGGGGATAAGGAGCAAACCCAGCAACTGGTAGGGGTAGATAGGATGGGGACTGGAAGAAAACAAAGGAGCATGAAAGCAAGAACAGAGGGGCAGAGGACAGCACTAGTGAGGCTACAGAAATCCCAGAAAGTGGCAGCAAGTGAAACCAGAGGGAATGGCAGGTAATAAAGTATAAAGGTCCAAAGCCTGCAAAGAGGGGAAGGGAAGAGAAAGCAAGGGAAGAAGCCCAAATCAGAGGATACCGGCAGTGGGCTTAGAGCAGAAAATCAGATATGCTCTACTAGCAGCACTAAATGGGGGAGAAAATCAGGAAAATGGAGCTGAGAAGTACCATGGGGAAATAGGAGAAGCAAGAACACAGAAAGGCTGAGGAGAATTGGAAAAGGGGGACTCCCTTTTGGGTAAGAACAAAGAGGGTAGAGACCATAGGGATAGGGGCGTGGGGGTGGACACACCCCAGAGAGGCCAAAAACCCTAATTGAGGAGTAGACAGCATGCTCAGGTTCAGAAGAGCTAGTGCTAGATGGGATTGGGAGAAGAGTATGTTCTCCAGAGAAATCAGTCAGGGCTTGGGTAGGGGCAGATCAAAGGGGCAGGAAGATGCTAGCAGACAGTGGGGCAGAGGTGGGTGGCCTAGTGGAAAATGCCTGTGGGGGGTATGCAGTTAGGGGATCAAAGGAAGAAGGCAGCAAACTGGGATACAAAATGGGCAAAAGGGGGATTGTGAGAAGAGGAAAGAAAATGGAATGCAAAGGGTTGGGAGAGGAATGGAAGGGAAATCTAAGCAGAAAATGATGGAGAGCAGGGTCCTACTTGTCGGGGACTCTGTAAAAAAGGGAATTAGATGGAGGACATGGGAGACAAGAGTAGCACAGTATGGGTTGAGTGCCTGCCAGGCATGACGGTGGCAAGGTCACTCACTATATCCCCTCAAGCAGGAAAGAGCAGGATGAGAAAACACACATGATGTTCCACCTGGGAACAAATGACCTGGTGGGAAATAACCTGCTGGACAGGCAGGCAAGATTTAGACAACTCTCTAGGTACTTCAGCAGTCTGGGGTTCAAATCCATGGCTTTATCTGAGGTGTTGCCAGTACCAAAGGCAAGTACTGATAGGAGGCAGAGGATTAAGGAATTTAATGAGTGGCTGTGAGGTGCTGTGAGCAAATGGGGTATGAGTTAGTAGGGGGCTGAGGATCAAACATGGGGATGAAAGCCTATTTGCACCAGACAGACTGCATCTGAATAGGGAGTGTACAGCAGTACTAAAAAGCAAACTAGGTGAGTTCAAAGATGAAACTTACAATTGAAACTAGTTCTGGGGGGGAAATCTACACCTCAAGGCAGGAAAAATGGGGGGCTGCCAGCCTCCCCCCCAGGATAGTGATACAATGTTGAGCATGAGGGTGACAAGTGAAGGGGGGATGGAGGGGAACTTGGTGGAAGGGCTTGGCAGCCAGTGCCAGGAGATTAGGGAATAAGATGGTGGACTTGGAGGTCATCATAGGGGATGAAGGACTTGATATAGTTGCAGTAAATGAGATCTGATGGACAGAGCAACACACCTAGGAAATGACTATTCCAGGTTACAGACTGCTTAGAAGGGACAGAGAGGGGAAGAAGGGGGGAGGAGTTGCCTTATACATCAGGGAAGACATAAGTGTAACTGAAGGACATGAGAGGACAGGAGATGTGCTACCTATGGGTAATGCTAGGCAGGAGGACTGGAGAATCATTGCAACTGGGGGTGGTATACAGGCCACCTATGCAGGGGGGATGAGGGTGATAAACAGTTAATTCAGGCAGTCACAAGGTTGGCCCTAAAAGGAGAACTGCTACTGGTAGGGGACCTAAGCCTCCCAGATACAGTATAGACTGGGAAATCCAGGAGGCAGCATCGACAAGGCGGGGAGATACTAGCTGTGCTGCAGGGGTATTCCTTCAACAGCTTCTCAGGGATCTGACAAGTGGCAACAACCTGCTGGATGTGGTTCTAACAAATTGGGTAGAGTGTGGAGGACATCCAGGTGGGAGAAGCCTTGGGCACCAGCTATCAGAACACAGTAAGGTTCAGAATTAGGGCAAGGAGGGAGACAAGTAAAACCAGTACCACAGTCATGGACTTTAGACGCACAGACTTTGATAAGATGAGAAGGATAGTAAGGGAGAAAATGGAGGGTACAGTGAATATAGGGGCAGTGGAGGAGTTATGGAAAGCTATCAAGGAAGGGGTACTAGAAGCCACTGAAATGTGCATAAAAAATGTCAAGAAAAGCAAAAGGGGAAGGAGACGGCTTTGGTTTACAAAGGAGGTTGAGGGGCAGTCACGGAAAGGAGGAAGGATTTTAGTAGATTTAAGAGGACTCTCAGCAAGGAAGATAGGTGTAACCCCTAGGTGGCACTATCCCAAGGGCTATTACCCCTGCCTGCTTGGCTAGTAGCAGGTTAAGGGGCCTGAGTTCTGAAATGGGTGCCTCCACCCGGAGGTCAGGGTTGGTAGTCGTCAAGCTAACCTGGGCACAGCCCTCCGGGACACTGTAACCCCGCTCTTTCCTCTCTAGTGGCCTGAATACTGTACAATAATCACTTTCACAATACCCCGGTACACCACACAAGTACTCACACTGTTTGCACTTACCACCAGGGCTGGTTCCTCTGGCTTGACCCTGGGGACCCTGTAAAACAAGGTTAGCACAGCAAATAGCAACAGTACAGTACTTTGAACACAAACAGGAAACACAGTCAGATTACATGCAGAAAAAGTTAGATCTGATTTAATCAGGGGACTTGAACAAGGGAGGAGCAAAATCAGGTTAATTAATTTAAAGGTTATATCAATCAAACAGTTATGCATGCGCTTTGAGTCCCCCCCACACAGTCCACCTCTGGGTACCCAGGTAGAGAAAAGATGGGCTAGCTAGGACAGTTGCCCGGGGTTGCAGCTGGTTGGGGCCCTGTGATGGAAAACACAACATGCACAGTACACAATATTTGTAATCCGGAGCCAGTTCGTAAAAGAAATGAAACAACAAGACAATCAGAAGACACACTCAGATTAAGCTGTTGTTGTAGGGAGCTACCTTGGAATTTACTCATGATACCCAAGACTGGACACAGGCTGGACGAAAATCGAGACTGCAGGTGGTTGATCTGGAATGCCAAGAGAAGCAGGGCCCACACAAGTCGCAGAGGCATCATTCTTGTTCAAGCATGGAGCAGGGGGCTGAACCCCAGGCAGGTCTCTCATCGATGGCTTCTCTGTGCAGTGGGTAGTCTGGCTGGGCCAGTCTGGCAAAGCCCAGACCGCATGGAGACAAGTTCGGAAGCAGTCCATTTTGGGCTGGATATAGCTTCCAGCAAGCAGAACACAGTTCACACAGTGGGGAACTAACTCACAACCCACTAGCAGCTGATAACACATTTACATGTACAGGAATTCTACTGTACCAGGCAAAGCACTCCCCAGGCACAGTACAAAGTCTGTGCACACACCAGGAGCTTAGGGTAGCTGGAACTCCTGACAAGCAGATCGCATCAGCAAAATATTCAGTCTTCTTCAGGTTGAGCCTGGCCCACTTCAGTAGCTTACTTTAGTCACACAAACTTGGATTTAGTCAAAATAATTCTCTTCTCTCTCTCTCTCTCAAGAGCAGCACACTGGCATGCAAGCCAAAAACTTAGCCTTTTCAGAGTTCTCCCATGCGAATCCACTCAGGATGGCTGCTCAGAAACACTTCAGCTCCTTCTTGCTCAGCTTCCAGCTTAGTTCTAACTGAAAACTGCAAGCAGCCAAGACTTCTCCAAGATCCAAAAGATATGGTTGGATGATTTGGCTGTCAGTAAAAGCAAGAGCTCCCCCTTCGGTTGCAAAAAAGGCGCAAAAAAGCTCCAAACTAAAGTTCCTACAGATTTTGAATTCAGACAGCTCCTGTAGTCCGGCTACATTTAGGTCCCACCAGTACTGTTTGGTCCAATTTGCAGTCCAGGACCAAGATAGTGGAGACAAACAAAACAGTCCTTGCTACAAAGAAAGCAGGTTAGACAAACTGCATTATCATTATCACTCTAAATGATTTTTCAGTAAATAGTTACATCTTTCAACAGAGCTCCCTCTCAGATTACTTAAGCTGCAATTAGGTAGCTCTTAAAGAGACAGTACACAGAGGCTATACAAGCTCTGGTAATCACATTTAAACTGCTAAAACGCAGGACACCAGCCTGGCACTGAGCATGTAGGCAAGCTCAAGGAATACTTTTTGGGAACCCCCATTTGTAGGGGGGTTACATAGGGAAGCATATAGGAAGAAGAGGAGTCTGGCAGTGAAGAAGATCAGAACATCAAAAGCAGATACTGAGAAGAAAATAGCCAAAAAATCCAAAAGGGGGATAAAACTTTTTTCAGATATGTGCGGGAGAGGCAGAGGGCAAGGCAGGGGTTTGCTAGGCTGAAAAATTGGAAAGAGACTGGAAAACAGGTATTAAATAAATGTAAGGCTATGCCTGAATTTCAGTGGCCAAGCAGCCAGCCACTCCGACTTCCTGAGCTATATAAGCAAAAGTTCCTCTAAACCTCTCTGTGAAGCATTTTTTCTTTGCAACTGGAGGCTATGTTGGTTTGTCCTCTGAGCTGGCTGGGGCCTACCCCCCCAGCCTGCTGTTTATGTGTGTGTCTGCTGGACTTCAGTGTTTGTTTTCTTGCTTCTGGTTTGTATTCCTCCGGCTGTGTGCTTCCCTGTGTGTTTTGTTTATTTTTTGGGGGCCTTTCCCTGTTCTGTTTTGCTGTGTTTTGGTTTAGTCTTTTTGGGGGACTTTTATTTTCTAAACTCCAAGCATACTGCTACTACAGAGCTCATACTGCTGGCCTTCATTTGCAACTCTCAAATTACTTGCACTGATACTGCAAACCTACTCAGAGCTCATGCTACTGCTTTCAGTTACCTAAAATTGCAGCCACTGCTGCTTGCTTTAATTACTGTTGTACCCAGTGCCTGTATTTTAACACTGTGCTCACCACACTCAAACTACTGCAATGTAACTGCATTCATTACCTGTGTGTTTCAGCTCAGCCTTAGCTGCTTATGTTGCATACTCAATTCTTTTCACCTGACACAGTTTACTCTGACCCTACCTGTGCTTCTTATTTTACTTGCAGCTTCCCAGCACTGCCTGGCTACACCTGCTTTCAAGCATTGTCTCCCTGTTTTATTGCACTTCTAACTCTGAGGTCAGCTAATAGCTCCTGCTGGGCTGTTAATATAACTTGATATTAAAATTCTATCTTCGCCGCTGAAAATCCTCAGAGTCCTGTTGGCTTGATTTGGCTTTGTACTGTCTGGCTGGCTTGCTCCCAATTCAGTTGTTTAATTGCTATACAAGTTTGATATGCTGGTTTACCTACCACAACTACTGACCTATGTGCAGGTTTACACTTGCTTACGCAGCTGTTACTCCTTGCTTATGCAATCCATTACTTCATGCATACTGCCATCCTTTCGGATTCTGCCTGGGATTCTGCTGCACTCGATCTGCATTTGACCTTGCAAGGTCTCAGCACTCCATGCTCATTATGATCTCAGCACGCCGTGCTCATTCAGCTCACCAGCTTTCGACTCAATCAATTTCTGGGGCATGCCAGCCATTCTAATCTGGCACAGGGTTCCTGCAGCCAACGGTCTCACTCTGCATTTAGTCTGCATCATCGAGCATGTCCAACTTGGGGCAGGATCCTTCTCACCTGGCCCATAGCTGGGAATGTCCTCACACTGGGCTTTTCTTTAGCTGCCTGCTATGTGACAGCAGCTCCTGGTGTAGAATTTACGACTAGCGGTGAAGGGTGGTTACGATGATCTCCTTTGGCTCTAGTGTTCCACTATAATGGTTGGCCATTGACTTTAGTGGTTTACCTGGCAAGGCACCTTCACTGCATTCTCCCCACGGCTGCCTCCAGTTCACCTGGTTTCATTTAGGGCAGACAGGCCAGGTGAGTGCCTCAGCAGTTGTTGCTCTCCTCCAGTGCCTTGGAAGCACGTATTGTTGCAGAGTTTTCTCACAACCTTCCACGTTGTTCCCGCTAGAGGGTTTGAGTGACACCCTCCCTCCAAATTGGAATATTTTCCACCTCTCTTTAATTGGGTTTTCCAAATTGCAGCTGCAGAGCCGTCACTAAATAAATTTTCCCAAGCCTGGAGGGAAGGTGACTTAGGCCTTGGATCCCCAGAGATTTCCTCCTCATATTTTTTTTTCTCTTTAGGCAGGTTCCGTTGTTGGATGGAGGTGGAGGATGTCCTGCCATTCCCTCTCTCCTTAGGGGATCCCCTTATCTCAATGCAAGCCATCAGTATCATGCTATGCAAACCTGGGCTGTTACTACAACAACTGAGCATATCATTGAATTATCAAACTGCCTATGCTTCTCTACTACTATGTTACAGTTACTGCTTCCACATCACTGTTACTGTTTGTGTCATGCTTCGTGTTGCCTCCTTTTTGGGGATGATACTACACTTTCTGGGGGATATTCCTAAGGTACCTTTAGCCACAGGAAATGTCCCATGGCACCTCTAGGGGTTGAACCCTCTCTGAGAGTTCCTTGCTGTCTTACCCCTACAGGGTGGTAATTCCTCTGGAATAGAGAGTGTGAACGGCCAAAACCAAACTAACACAGTTACACAAGCGTAGCACTATACTGGCTGCATAGGTCAGTGAAGTACTTTTACTTAGTATTCACGGAGGAGGAGGACAATAGGGGACCCAAGCTAAAGTCAAAGGGGAAGGAGGGCAAATGGGTGGATCATAGCCCATTCTCTGTGGACAGGGTTAGAGTAAAGCTAGATAGATTGAGGGTGGACAAGGCAATGGTGCCAGTCAGATTGCACCCCAGAGTGATCAGGGAATTGAAGTAGAAGTTGGCCACACCCTGACAAGGCTCTTTAACTTTTCACTGGATATGGAGAAGAGTGCCAGAGGACTGGAAGAGGGTGGATGTGGTGCCTTTATACAAGGGAGGTAGTAAGGAGATGAAGGAGAACTACTGACCCATCAGCCTCACATCAGTGATGGGGAAGGTAATGGTAGCATTAATCAAGTAGATGATAGTGAATTACCTGGAGGAGTGCAGCTTGCAGGACAGCAGACAGTATGGCTTCACAAAGGGGAAGTCATGCCTGGCAAACCTAATTGAGTTCTTTGATTGAGTGACTCAGGTGATCAACCAAGGATGGGCGGTGGATGTGGCCTATCTGAACTTAAATAAGGCCTTTTACACTTTCTTCTATAGCAGGCTGGTGAGTAAGATTGTAAGCCTGGGGTTGGGTGGGAAAATAACTGGTTGAGTGGAGGTCTGGCCAGCAGGAAGAACTCAGAGGTTGGTTCTAAACAGGGTGCAATCCAGGATGGTGATGGTGAAGAGTGGAGTGCCACAGGGGGTAGGTTTTGGGTTCACTTCTCTTCAACATCTACATCGGTGATATTATGGAGGGTTTGAGGCGAAGGTTTGCTGATGATACAAAAATCTGCAATAGGGTGGACATGCCAGGGGAGGATGGAGGACATGAGGTGGGACCTAAAGATGCTCAAGGAATGGTCTGAGACTTGGCAGCTAAAATTTAATGCCAAAAAGTGAGCTGTGATGCACTTGGGGAGTAAATACACATGAGCAGGATACACCCGATTAGGGGATAAAATCAAAGAAACAAAACAGGAGAGGGACCTGGGATCATAGTCTCCTCAAACCTTAAGGTAGGAATCCAATGTAGCAGGATGGTGGGAAAGGCCAATGGAATGTTGCCATGCATAGGTAGGGGCATTACTAGCAGAAGGAGGGAGGTAATAATGCCCCTTTACAAATCCATGGTGAGACCACAGCTGGAGTACAGGGTCCAGTTCTGGAGACCACATCTCCACAAGGATATAGATGCACTGCAGAGGGTTCAGAGAAGGACAACAAAGGTAGTGCAGGATATGCAGAGAAGACATATGAGCAGAGGTGTAAGGAGCCGGATCTGTACATGCTGGAGACAAGGAGGGAATGGGGAGACATGATTGAAACTTTTAAATATATAAAGGGGATAAATTTAAGTAGAAGAAAGGGGATTAACTTAAGCAGATGGAGGGGCCAGAACTACAGGACACAGCCTCAGTCTGCAGGGAAAAAGATTCAGGGGCAATGCAAGAGGGCATTTCTTCACAAAGAGGGTGGCAGAGCCCTGGAACAAACTGCCAGATGAAGTAGTGGGAGCTAATTTGGTGGAAGAATTCAAGAGGTATGGGACAGGCATATGGGGCTGAATATCAGGGGGAGGGCAGGGGCTGCCAGGGAAGGGGAGGTATAGGGAGTCAAATGGGGCAGACTAGATTGGCCGGTGTGGTCCTTTTGTGCAATCAATCTTCTATGCTCCAGCAGAGCCTCTGGCAGTCTTGTTCAATACCTCACTGGGAAATGGTTGTGTACCCCAGGACTGGAGGATGGCGCACATGGTGCCTCTCCACAAATGTGGACCCAAGGACGAACCAGGCAGAGTATAGGCCAGTCAGCCTTACGTTCGTTGTATGGAAACTAAGGGATACTATCCTTCAAGAAAGGTTGGTAACCTTTCTGGAGAGAATGGGCTCCAGGACAAAAGGTAACATGGGTTTGTCTCTGGTAGATCCTGCAGACCAACCTAGTTGACTTTTATCGACTGGGTGACTATGACACTTGATAGGGGCCAAGCCTTGGATGTCTTGTACCTGGGCTTCAGCAAGGCCTTCAATTCTGTGCCACGTGGAGGCTGATTACTAAGCTGGGTTACCAAGGAGCAGGAATGAAATTGGTGGATTGGATCAGGAACTGGCAGCAGGACAGGCAGCAGAGGGTGGTCTGAGGGGGATTCTTTTCTCCAAGAGGTGTAACCAGCAGAGTACCACAGGGCTCAGTACTGGGCCCAGTGCTGTTTGGTATTTTCATTGCCGACATCTCACAGGGTATTAGGAACAAGATCAGCCATTTTGCAGATGACACCAAAATCACTGCCATGGTAGATGACACAGAAGTGAGGCAGGGGCTGCAGAATGATCTGGCTAAGCTGGAGCAAAGATCAGACACATGGCAGCTGGGATTCAATCCAAGTGCAAAGTCATGCACTTGGGACCAAGAAACCCAAGGAATTATCAACTAGAGGGTGTATAGTTAGTCACAAGAGAGGAGAAGAAATATCTTGGCATGTTAATAACACAACAAATGAACCACTCAACACAGTGCAGGAAAGTGGCAGCTAAAGCTGGGGTGAGATGGGTAAGATGCTGGTGCCTATAGCAAGGGGAATCACTTCCAGGAGAGGGGAAGTGATCCTGCCACAATGCAGGTCATTGGTGAGGCCACACCTGGAGTATTGCTTGCAGTCCTGGTGCCATTACTTAAGAAAGATGTTAAACTACTGGAAGGGGTCTAGTGCAGAGCAAACAAAATGATCATGGGACTGGGGGAAAGACTCTATGAAGAGAGGCTGAGGGAGCTTAACATGTATTCTCTGGAGGAAAGGAGGGATGGAAATGACATGAAAGAAACCTTTAAATAAATGAAATGCTTAAACAAGATTGGTATCAGGGCATTCTTAATTTAAAGAGTGGGAGGGACATGAGAGGACACAGTCTGAGACTGGAGGGTGGAAGATTCAGGAAGGAAATGAGAAGGCATTATTTCATGGAAAGTGTAGTGGCAAGGTGGAATGCACTTCCTGAAGAGGTGGCATCTGTAAAATCAGTGTGTAGCTTCAAGAGAGGATGGGACAACATCAGGGGGAAGGTCGCCAAGGGACACCAGAGGGAGGAGGGAGGTTAGCAAACACAGGCAGATATTCAGCTTTGAGGGCAGGTGTAAGATGGGCAGCTGCAGTCTGTAAGTGTGTTAGTTACACATACGAGCAGACTTGATAGACTGTTTGGCCTTCATCTGCTGGCAGATTCATATGTTCATATTCCAGAAGCCAGCAGCAGCACCTTAATAAAATTAGTTCTGACACAGAACTTCACATTTAATGGCAGGCACTTTTTTACAGATCATGGGGACAGCAGTGGGCACAAATATGGCATCACAACCTGCAAATATTTTCATTGTTAGTCCTGGAGAAGATGTTTTTAATCACCACCCCGATAAACCATTACTCTATCTCTGATATATACATGACATACTAATTTGGACAGAAGATGAACACCCCCTTAAAAGTTGCAGCAGGATTTAAACAATTTTTAATCCTCTGTAAAACTCACCGCTGAATACTCCACCAGCAGCATCCATTTCCTGGATACCACAGTCAGGATCTGTAATGATGTATACAAACTGCTGTTTACAGAAAGCCCACTGACAGACACCAGTGTTGGGATGGATAACTCCGATCAGATTCTTTGTGGTAATAGAGGTGCAAATGAGTCACAGACACATATATCAGTAATAAATCTAGTTTATATTACCAAAAGGAAATCACAGTTGCCCTAAGTAGTTCTTACCATAAGACACTGAGAGCCGAGCCTAGCATTCCCCAATACCCCAAGGAGTGAAGAAAGTCTCCGGGGTAATACGCAATACATTACATTATATACTGTAGATAATTACTATGGTAACCATTCATAAAAAGCAGTGCTAGATACATAAAATAAGCCCTACTGGCAAAAAGGTAAGTGGCTCCACAGTGTTATCTAGTCCTATACAGTATGTGCTAAGTCAGCTACATCACAGAACAATGAAGGCATACATGGTACATGGAAAACACAGGATGTGGTGCAATTATACATAAATCCAAAAGATGGTTGTGACAACTACATAATACTATATCAGAAGATTACAAAGACACAGGTGTCTTGGACTACTATGTACAGTTTCTAGGCACAGAGAAAGTAAAGTAAACCACAAGTCATAATGTACCCTAACATTTACTCTTGTATGGTAAGTGGCAATCCCTTATAAGTTAGTTTAAGGCATAGGCACTATATAAGAAAGACTAGGTTTGCTGGCCAAGGCACCTAGCTTCACCTGGGCTCTTTTCTTCTAGGTTGCTTGAAAGGACACAGTAAATAACCTTACTAGAACAAGGAAAAGATTAAGGCTTCTTTTGGCTAGGCAGATTTACTGTGTGTTGTTATTTTCATTTTGTACTCACAGGGATTGTTACTGTTTGTTGCTAACATTTTATTGCTTTATTTTTCTCTGATTCAAATTGTTGTTGCTGGGTATACATTTTGCTGCATTGTTACAGGTGTGTGCTTACAGATTACTGCTGTAGTCTTCTGATTTAAATTGTCTTTTGCAAGGGATATCTTCTGTTACTGCTTTATTTTTCTCTGCAGCAAAGTGTTTCTTACATGGTATATCTTCTGTGAAATTATTACAGGTGGTGCTTTACAGGTTTTACAGTTTAATCTATCATTAGGATAAGCTTTCAGGGCTACTGCATTTGTTGCTGGCTGATTGTTTCTGCTCTTACCTCCTTGTTTCTTTCGTCTGTGGTTCTTCTTTTTCAGCAGGGGAAGGGCCCAGCCACCCACCCCCATCCCCAACCACCCCACTCTACACTCCTTTCATTGGATAGCATAGTCATGACATTTCCTGTAGCAAAGCAGAAAGGGGCAGATCAGAGGGGTATTCACACAGTGACCTTATTTACAGGGGCACTAGTAATTTAACTTGTTATAACAAGTTATACAAAAACAAGCAAACAAAACACAAAATCAAACTGTTGCTTTCATTTTCTTCCTTCTAATTACTCTGACCAGGTTATAAACCCATCAACTTATCTGGAATGGATATCATTAATTGCAGGTACTGCAGAACACTTTTCAGAAGGGCAGTTTTACAGGATTCAGGACACTGTCCTACATGCTGAGCCATTGGAGATCTAAGGGCTCATCTCCAGGCAGCATGGGCAGAGATTGCGTGCCTCAAATAGCATATTCAAGAGGAAATATATTATAAGAACTGCCCACCATTTCCCCAACATCCAACAGAAGCACCTCGACTGCAGAGAGTAGTTGGTCCGGGAGGTTGGCAGGTGGTTAGGAAGGGCAAATCAGGTGCCCCATCACTCGATGCTCTCCAACATATCATCTCCACAAACCATCTAACAACTACAAAGAGATATCTGCCTGTATCTCCGAAATCAAACAAATGGACAGAGAACACTGCAGAGCAAGACATTGCAGCACAGGAGCTAGCACAACAAAACTCACCCAAAACAGGAACCAAAACAAAAAAGGAAATCCAAAAAACTTCTGATCATAGAAGACTCCATGATTCAGGGAGTTGATACGTATCTCCAGCCAGGGGTAATGGTCAGATGTCACCCAGGTACATCAGCGTGGAAAGACATGACTGCATTGCTAAAATTGTTCAGGAAGCAGGACAAAACATTGATGTCCTGGTACATGTAGGGACTAATGATTTCACCAGCTGGTCAGTTGCAGAGACCAAGGAACACCTGACCAGGCTGGATGACAAACTGTCATCCATTTCATCCGGCATCTCCTTCTCTGAGATTCTGCCAGTCTGGGAGAGGGGGCAGATGGACAGAAGGTCAAAGAAGGGGAGATAGGGAAGCTAAAGATGTGGCTCAAGGCTGGTGCAGGAAAAGGATACATTTGTAGGGAACTGGCAACAGTTTTGGGAGTGAAAGTTCTTTAAATTTGATGGACTGCACCTGACTAAGGAGGAGTCAGTGCATTGGTGCAGAAGTTTGACATCTTTGCAGAATATTTAAACTAGCAAATGGGGAGAGAGGTGCAGCACCCCATCCATTGAATGGGAATAACACCCTTCCCCCCTTAGCTAGTGATCAAACAGGAGTTCAGCATGTTTGTAGTTCATTTGCATCACCAGGTAAGAAAAAAGGTCCAGCTCCCTATACAACGCACAAGGGAAATACTAGACCTCACCCAACGACTAACACATTTAAATCTGGCCAAAGAAAAATCATGTGCACAAATGCTCACAGTCTGGGAAACAAGTTCCCAGACCTGCAGGCAATAATGATAGAGGCTAAACTGGACATAGTAGCCATTAGTGAGACATGGTTTACCAGTAACCACACTTGGGACACTTCAGTACCTGGCTATGTACTGTTCGGAAGAGACTGAGGTGCAAAAAAGGGGGGGGTGGAGTGACCCTTTATGTCAATGAAAATATCAAAGCTACAGAAATTCAGAATCCACATAAGGAGCCAGAAGAACTGTGAGTCACCCTGGAAACAGGAAATGGGACAGCCATATGAGCTGGGGTTGTGTACAGGCTTCCAGACCAGGGGAGGACATAGACATTATTGTTAGAAGATATACAAATCATGACAGCTAAAGGGAGGTTCTGATAATGGGAGACTTCAACATGCCAGATACAGATTGATCAATACCAGCAGGAACATCTGCCAGAACTAGACACATGTGGATTCCTGCAGGGGAGGACTCAAACTGGTACAACAACCCACAAGAGGCAGGGCTATCCTAGATCTAGTACTGACTAACAGGGAAGGATCACAGATCTCCAGGTAGAAGAGTCACCTGGGGCCAGCGACCATCACATGGTATGGTTTAATTTGGCCACTAGAACTAAATCATCCCATTCCAAGGCAAAAATATGTGACTTCAGAGGAGCTGACTTTGATAAGATGGCCAGCAGAGTTAAGCTAGCCCTGGCAAAAGAAATACAGGTGAGAGGTACAGGCAAAGTGGGCAAGCATTAAAGATGCGATACTTGAAGCAATATTCCATTGTGTTGAGAGAAAAGGAAGTACAAAGAAGAAGGAAACACTTTGGTTCTCAAAAACAGTAGCAGGAAAGGTCAGAGCCAAAGGCTGGCATTCAGAAAATATAAAGGAACACAGCAGGATGAAGATAGGGAGGCATACCAAACTTCCCTAAGGGAAGCAGGGAAGGCAGTAAGGCAGGCAAAGGCCCAAACCAAGGAAACACTAGCACAAACAGTAAAAGAAGGTGACAAGATGTTCTTTAGATACATTAGTGAAAGGAGAAAGTCCAGAGGGGCTATTTCTAAGATCAAAGGGGATAAGGGGGCATGTGAGAAGGAGGACCATGTAAAGCATCTATCCTAAATAGATACTTCTGCTCAGTATTTACTGAAGAGAAGGTAGGGCAGGGCCCACAGCTCAGTACAATGAGACATGGGGGGGAGGTGCACTAGTCCTTCACAAAGAAAGGGTCCTCACAAGCTCGATAAGCTCAGGGTGCACAAGGCAATGGGACCTGATGGCATGCATCCCAGGGTAGTAAAGGTGCTAAGGGTGGAACTAGCAGAGCCATTATCAGAACTGTTTAGTGAATCTCTGAGCACAGGAGAGGTCCCAGAAGACTGGAGAAGAGCTCATGTGATCACACTCCACAAGAGTGGCAGCAGGGAGGAGACAAGGGACTACAGACCAGTCAGTCTTACCTCAGTAGTGGGCAAGATTATGGAGGCACTCCTTAAGGAAAGGATAGTGCAACACCTGGAATCCATAGGAGCACAGGATCCAAGACAGCATGGATTTACAAAAGGAAGGTCCTGTCAAACTAATCTCATAGATTTCTTTGACTGGGTAACCAGAATGGTGAACCAAGGGGGAGCAGTTGATGTTGCCTACCTTGACTTCAGCAAAGCTTTCGATACTGTTCCACATAGAAGATTGATTAAAAAGCTGGGTAGGCTCAGGGTGGGTCAGAAGTTAGTCAACTTGGTGGCAAACTGGTTGACTGGCAGAAAACAGAGAGTGGGGGTAAACGGTATACAGTCAGAAGAGATGCAAGTCACAAGTGGGGTACCTCAGGGATCAGTCCTGGGGCCAGTCCTCTTCAATATCTTTATCAGTGACATTGCAGATGGACTGGAGGGTAAGGTTTGTCTGTTTGCAGATGACACCAAGATCTGCAACAGAGTAGATAATCCAGATGGGTGGGCAGAATGAGAAGAAATCTGGATAAACTAGCAAAATGGTCAGAAGAGTGGCAACTGGAGTTTAACACGAGAACTGCAAGATCATGCACATAGGAAGAGAAACCCTGAAGCCACCTATAGGCTGGGAGGGAGTTGCTGGCAGTCACAAGGGAAGAAAGAGACTTGGGCCTCATCATCACGATGACCTGAAATCATCAAGCAGACCACTAAAGCAGTAGGTAAGGCTAGGGGATGTTGGGGAATTGTGTAGGGGAAGAGGGAGGTAATAATCCCTCTTTACAAGACATGGTTAGGCCCATGTGGAGTACTGTATGCAGTACTGGAGACCACACCTTCACAAGGACATTAACCAAACTCAGGCAGTCCAGAGAAGGGCAACCAAAATGGTGCAGGGACTGCATCAGAAATCATATGACGACAGATTAATGGAGCTCAATATGTATACCCCAGAGCAAAGGAGGGAGGGAGGGAGGTGATATGACTGAAACATTCAAACACCTTCAGGGAATTAACAAGTTGAAAGAGTCTAACATGTTTCAATATAAGAAAAATAGTAGGGCAAGAAGACACAACATGAGATTAGAGGTAGGCTGATTAAGGGGAAATGTAAGGAAGTTCTTTTTCACAGAAAGGGTGGTGGATGCATGGAATGGCCTACTTCAGGAAGCTGTAGATATGAATACAGTGCAGGGCTTCAAACAGGCATGGGACAGGCATAAGGGAGCAATACAGATGAGTATGAATAGATAGGTCATTGACAGAGCAAAGGCCAATAGCACATACATAAGGCAGAAAAAGAAATGGGCAGACTGGATGGGTCTTGTGTTCCTTATTTGCTGTCAACATCTATGCTTCTATGTTTAACATATGCATAGTGTAGTTTGTCTAAGGTGTACAGATAGGCTGCTAATTAGGTTGTAAGGACCTCAAGTAACATTCTGGCCCTTGCTGCCTTACCCAAAAAGCAACAACACTGTGGGAAAGTAGTGAGAACAAACTGCCATTTACAGACCCGATGCACAAGCCTTGTAAAGGAATTTGAGCTGTTCATGGTGTTAAGAGTACGCATTAGGCAGCAAAGTGTTAGTATCAAAAGATTATCAAAAATCCTTTCATAATAACAAAACCTTTAAAAGTAATTTCTAACCAAGTATTAGAAAGTGCATTACTTAAATCACCATCATGGATAAGGGTATTAAGTGCATCTCCGGCTGCAGAGATATTGTTACTGATGTGGATGAGGTGTGTATCTTTTCTCTCTAACAGGGACTTAAGAGTCAATGTCAAAGGGTCAATTTATACATTGCAAATAGGCAAATACTGTGATAGAGCAAGCAAATATTCAGAGTCACCATCAATAACATCTAGTTCTACAATGGGAACAGGAGTAATCACTGTATGGCCAATTACAGTAGTCTGATGAGGAATAAAATAGAAGTTAGGGTGCTTAATATTACAAACTTTGTCACCATAGGAGAAAGATTTATGATTAGTAACAATGCAGTACTGTCCATCAGAACTGAAAGTCATTTTAACTGTTGGTAGCCTCCATTTCTGAAGTTGAACTGGGCATGTGAAAAACTGATTTGTAAGTCTTGTAGTCAGCCGATGAACCTCTTCTGAATAAGTGTTGTAGAGATGCTCAGTGTTTGCCGCTGGTGATCATGCTGATGATGCTTCTGGGGTATCTGTTTCATTAGAAAAAGTTTCCTGGCCCAAAGTGAAGGGCCAGTCAATACTGTCCCGTGAATAACCACATACCGGTTCAATGATGTTGAAAACATAACAATGACACAAATAATGATAATCCTTACATGCACAGCAGTCCATATGAGGTGAAACCCATACTTCCAGGATTTGGTGGTACACCAGAAGAGATAGTAGGTTGATGTGGTCTCTGTAGATGTCCTCATTTAGATGCCCAATGGAGTGAACAGAGGAAAGATTATCAATCATTGCAGTTTGAGGATCGAAGTGTGTTCAGGATACAGTAAAGGTAACTAGAAGGCAGAATTCTCCTATTCGCTGATGACATGAAGCTTTGTAACAGAGTAGACATGACAGAGGGTGTAGACAGAATAAGGAGAGACCTGCAGAAGCTTGAGGAATGGTCAGGGGTTTGGCAGTTGAAATTGAATGCAAAGAAGTGCAAGATAATGCATATGGGGCACAACATATTAGTTGAGGGGTGAGGATATAGTATGCACCATGCAGGAAAGGGACCTTGGGGTTATCATCTCTGATGACCTCAAGGTAGGGAAACAGCTCAACAAGGCAGCAGGTAAAGCAAAAAGGATGCTGGGATACATAGGCGGGGCATCATCAGCAGGAAAAGGGAGGTCATAATTCCACTATACAAGACACTAGTGAGGGCACCTGGAGTACAAGGTACAGTTTTGGAGACCTTACCTACGTAAGGACATAGATAGGAGTAGTATAAGTTCATATATCTCGTCAAATGTTAAATTTCAGCCAATCAGCGCATGCCACATCATTTGACCGGTGGGCATGGCCTAAAATGGACCAATCAGAATCGTCCCTTGTTAAACCGGAAGTCCCTCCCTAAAAGCGTTAGCCCCACCCACTTTTGCTAGAAGTGACATAAGCTCGAACCCTTGTCCAGCCCTTGCGAGAAATGACACACGTGTGAACCTGTGTCCCATCCCTTGCACAGGAAATGACATGCCTGTGAACCTGTGTCCCGCCCACTTGTGCAGGAAATGACCCACACTGAAAACCTGGAAGTGACATAACACCACCATTTTGTAAGCGTCCTGTGCCCCTCCTTCTCGTATACTCCTCGAACCCTGCCACCCACCATTTTGTAAGCATCCTACGCTCCTCCTTCTCATACACTCCTCGAACCCCTGCCACACCATCCTGGCTGGAACCCGAGTCCCACCGTGCTAGCTCAAACTCCTGTCCTTCCCTTTCTCCTGCTCTCCCACTGTCCTGGCTCAAACCCCTGTCCCTCTTCTCCACCGTGCCCCCACCCACCCCAAAAATAAGTTACGGTTTATGTAGTGTTATGTGTCCCCTGTTGGCTTGAGGGTATAACTGCAGGGGCATGTGTGCGTTTTTTGATTAGGATATTTTCAGAAAGCAGCATTTAGGAGGCAACCTGATTGTGCAGAGGTTTCACAGATCTGTTTGGAGACTCCCCAGAGGGAAATCCATCTGCCTGTGTAAGTACCCCTTTTTCTGTTTTATAACAAGTCATAACATGTGTAAAACTTGCACCAAAAGGATACCTTTATGTATATGCATGTAACATTTATAAGCTAAAACAGGGGGACCTCTGTGTAACTAAGATGGTTCAACAGTTTCTCTAGATAGCATTGCAAAATGCTGGCTCTGTGTGTGTGCATATGTGTGTGTGTGCATGTGTGTGTGTGTGTGTGTGTGTGTCAAGATTTCTGTATTTACAGGGATCTGTAAAAATGCAGATATAAGCTTTTGTTTTAAAAAATAAAACTGTGTTTTAAATTGGCAGCAAGAAAGACTAAGAATCTGGTGTGTGTGTTCCTCATTAGACACGTAGGAAAGCAATGTTGTATATGTAGATTTGAAATACAGAGTGGCATTCTGGCCCCATGGTACAGTTGTCAGTGAGCTGGATGTCTTTGTGTCTTTTAAGACTAAAACAACATCTGTGTTTCATTTACATAGCAGTGGCTAGAAGGGTCTATTGTTCCTCCCTGTAAAGGGATAAGTCATATGTTTTTTCACTATATACCCTTCAGAAAAAGCAAAGCATTAAACAACTTTTGTCTTTTGGGTAGTAAGAGGTAGACTATGTTACACTGTGTCACTGAGTTAAGGATTCAATTGTTTAGAAAAAGACATGAATATAGAGAATAATGGCTAAGCAAGGGTGTGTTATGGTGTTTTTTTTACACACCCAAGGTGAGCAATGAGCCTTAAACCTCGAGATCGAAGCTCGAGAGGTTTATGAGCTCATCAATCACCGAGGATGTGTAAAAAAAACACCATGAACACACCCTCGCCTAGACTTAATTTTTTATAATTGCTGGTGCTTTGTTTTGTGTGCAGCACAAGAGCAGTTGGTCAGCTCCAGTCAGTTTTCGATCTGACTGACTGACTAAGGAGGTCCCAATAGAGGCGTGAATTTGCAGGATACATTTTTTTAATGAAGGCTGGATAAACTATATGAAAAAAAACGTACTTTACTGGTGTGGCGACGAGGAGGTACAGGAATGAGCAGTCTGCAACGTGGGTCTTCGATAGTGATGAAAGAGAGCCGTGTTGTTGGGATCATTGGCCCACCCAACTGGACTGAAAGCCAATGAGGGCATGCGCTCGACTTCAGTGACAGCCCTTCCTTAGTTTTCGGTGGAAAAATGCTGCTATGTGTAGCACAAGGAGACCGAGTGACTAGGAGGCTTCAGAAGACCTGACAGAACCGTTTGTGAGTGTTGGCATAGCAACACTTGCAAATGGTTTCATCGACTCTTCTGAAGCCACTGAGTCACTTGCCCTCCCTGTTTAATTGGTGGCTTCTTTCGCAAAACAAAACAAAACTGAGGTAATTGGGAAATGATTTTTACAGCACAGATTAGTCTCTGGGGTATTCTGTGCAACAGAATTGGTCTGGACTGCTGCAGCTTCTTGGTGTGAGACTGTAAAAGTCATACTCAAAAACGGGTTGATAGTTGGGGTCACCAGTAATCATACTAAAAAACAGTATACTCTATTGCTTATAGCTTATAGCTGTTGACACATTCTGCATACCTTTTATTATACGGTGACCCAGGCTTTAGCAGAATGAATAGTCAATGCAACCCCAGCAATCACTCGAGTCGAAGAAAACTTGTAAGCAGTTTTGTGAGGGCTTTTATGCATTTTGTCCATGGGGTTGGGGGGGAGGATGTTGGACTGACAGCGCTACATGTTCAACATTTTTCCTGTAGTAGCCACGTACATGGTGGGGTGTGGTGATGGGGGGCTGTTGGACTGACAGTGCCACATGTTCAACATTTGTCAGCAGTAGCCACGTACTTGTGGATGTGGTGATGGTTCTACCAAAAAGGGCAGTTCATTCACTGTCTTATATATACCCCTGCCTGGTTACATAGCCCTTAGTGGAACATAGACAGGCACCCAGAAATACAGCTTGGTTGTTAGAACAGTGTTTTGAAAAGCATCGCAGGTTGGACCATGGGGAGAAATGATAATGAAGATCTGTTGAATGCCATAGCAGACAATAATATGCTTAACTGTCCAGGAGGTACAGTATATTATTTCTTACAAAGCATAATAATTAAGACTTTAGCTGAAAAGGTTTAACATGTAACACCTATGTGTAGTAACTTGTATGCATTTTTGTATGACTTAAAAGCAGACACATTTTCTCTGATTGACTGTGTATTATATCAAATAAAAATGTTATGAATGTATTAGCTATCGGACTCACTATGTACTGTTGACTGAAATATAGTTGGGGCATGCTTTTTGTGTGGGAGGGGTGCAGAACATCATTTAGGTTTTGTGTGTGTGTGTGTGTGTGTGTTTTGATTGGGAGTGCAGTAGTCCAGATTATGTTTCAGACTGGTATGTATTTACTGCTAACTTTGTACACCTGATAGTATTTTCACCTAAAATGTAGAAATACCTATCTCAGACTCACCCGCCAACCACCTGTAATCAAAGTTTCAAAAAGCAGCTGAGAATAGCAATGAAAATCTAGAGATAGCCACAGTACAAGGAGTACTCCTAATAACTGCCTCAGATATAATCAAGGGCTCACAGGCTCAATAAAGAATTAAAATGGGCACCTTACAGCAAAGGAGAAAAGGGGTGTCTAAAATGTAAATAAAAGGAACAGGTTTGAAATGTTCACTATAACATGCACTGCTGCTTTAAATTTTGAGTTGGTGATATTTTGTATGAAGAGGTTGAGGGGAAGGACCGAATGTGCAGTAAATAGTTGCAAGTGGATAAACCTAATGCCTTAGTCAAGTGACTGGGAAGGTGGTAAGAAGGAGACAATAGAGAGTGGTGGTAAACTGGGTCAGATTGGCAGAAATGAAGGTCATGAGTAAGGTACCAATGGGCGAGGTGGGGAGGTACCACAGGGGTGAGTCCCGGAACCAGTCCTTTCTCAATATGTTCATCAGCAACACAGTAGAAAAAATAACGTGCGTGCCTCAGTTGGAAGCTTTCTACCCCCCCATGCCAGCAAGGAAGAGTCAAAGCCCAATCTACATGGCCAGGCTTGTCTCTGATGCAAAGGTTTGTAATTCCGATACTGTGTTAAATAAATAAAATAAACAGGCACTGAGGGCTTGTCCATGTTGAGTGGAGCTTAGCAACTATTCCTTCAAGTGGGGGTCCCTCTATACTAGACATGAGTACCTCTCGCTTACCTTGGAGAAAAGTTGTACCTAACCTGTACCAGTGCTAAAAATCATAAAGCTACTTCGAACACACCATCAGCCCAGACCCCTCAGTAGTGTAAAGGTTCACAAAATGTGCCACCAGCAGCTTAACCTGATTCAGTATGTGACTTTGTATCTGTACTTTCCCTCTCCCCCACCTCTTATCTCCCCTTCCTGGGACAAAATTGAAAATAGACAGAATTACCTAACTGTTCTAGTCAATAGCAACTAAATAAATAAAAGCTCAACTCAAGTGTCCTCGTCTAACAAATGGCATTAACTCTGTGGTTATCCAAGCTGTTTATACTACCATCAAAACGTAGGAGATTTGGCCAAGAACAACTTGGGTTTTGAGAGGGTCAGATCCCATCCTGGCATGGGTTAGGTTTAGTAAGTTTTTGGGGGGAGGGTATCTACTAATAATTATTAGGTTCTGACTAATAAATATTTCTTGGCTCCCATAATGTCATGCATAGTATTGTGTCAATGTATTTTTGTAAATTTCAAATGCAAAGCTTTAAAAATTTATTATTTGCCTCCGTGAGGACAACTAGGTCTCATTTGCTACACATAAAGCTCAGAAATTATAATTAATCATGTATGAATGCTATTTTTTTCCCTCTTTCATTCTATGGGTTTACCCCCCCCCCCCAAAAAAAACAACCAAAATACATTTTCAAACCAGTCAGCGGTATCTTGGGTTTGTGTTGATGTAATTCAAGTAACAATGACATCATTTTCCTCTAGGTCCTGTCAGCTTGATACACATAGTATATCAAATAGTCAAAAAATCAGTCTTTGCTACACATTTTCTGATGGGTCTTTTATTAATGACCTCCTCTACATTAAGGCCTTTTCTACAGGCATAGGAGCTGAATGACAAATGATGCCCTCTGTCTGGCTGTCACTAGTTCCATTCAATCCTTGGTGGATTATCATATAGTAATCTACGGATCTGCATCTGACACTGCTCTTAAAAGAATAATACTTTCCCTCAATAAAGTGTGTTGCCTCATAACGGGGGTACCAAAGCTGAACCATACCTGCGATATTTACAGTCAACTGAACTGGCTAAGCTTTAAGGACAGGCTAGACAATCACACCTGCCTACTCGCCAAGAAGCTTACCATCTCAATCTCCCTTCCCTGGGTCCAGCAGCTCATCTGCCCTGACCCTACCCACCTCATTCTACTAGGAGCTCTGATTAGGCCCTCTACCGAGTCCCTTTCTGTAAGACATCCCTAGAGGCAGACATCGTTCTTCCACAGGGCTCCTATCCTGCGCAGTGGCCAGCTTCTTCTGGTTTCCTCTACAGTGAAATGGGGGCTCCTTTAAAACTAAACTTTGCCAGCATCTACTCACTGTGAATAGTTGTGACTGCTCTTAGCCTTTACTTTTCAATCTGGGACTGCTCATGGCTTGTCCCTCAATTTCCCCCTACTCCTCCCACCTTATCTTGGTCTAATTTCTCCCTCACCACTCTGTTCCCTCCTGCCCTTTACTCATCCTTTACTTGTACTATTTCCTATTCCTCCTTCTCAGCTCCAAATATCCCTCTTCTCAACTTTTCTACCTACTCCCCCCCCCACCAGCTATATCATAACTCTCCTTGACTGACTTCTTTCTGGCCTCCCTTCCTTTTCTTTAATTCCCTACTTGTTTATGAAATTAGCTAGCATTGCATGCACCATATTTGCTTCATAATCACATACTCCACCCTCAGTTATGAAGCACTACATTACTTGTATACTCTTATCCTATGTATTAGGTACTATATTAATTTCCTGTAATGTTTTGCACCCTGTCTGTTTTAAATCTATTCAATGTGCTTGCTTGCCA
This sequence comes from Neoceratodus forsteri, assembly GCA_016271365.2. Classification (NCBI taxonomy): domain Eukaryota; kingdom Metazoa; phylum Chordata; order Ceratodontiformes; family Ceratodontidae; genus Neoceratodus; species Neoceratodus forsteri. The sequence goes on from JADMNL010000035.1 coordinate 49,600,333, forward strand.
CGCATGCTGCCCTTATTTATGATGCTCTTACATATAATGTACTGTATTATTTCCATACTCGTACCCTATGTATAATGTACTGTATTAATCTCCTGTAATTTGTTTGTAAGCTGTCTGCTTATAAATGTGATGTGGAGCGATTGCAAGAGTTTTTTACTCTAAGGGCTGTAATTCCAAGACTTCAGTAAATAAATAAATACATATTGACCATTTACCTGTAAAAGAAAATGGCAAATATCTGGCAGGTACCCTAGGTAAATCATCAACCATTTGAGCACTGTATGCACTCCCAGCAAAAAAAAAAAACACAACATTATTTTATTCTTAAAATGTAAATTTTGTTTTCCTGTGTTTTCATTCCAGCCTCTACCACAGCTCCCTCCTTATTAATTATTTTAAGATTTAACTCATTTTCCTGAGGCTCCCAAGCACTCACAAAGGGTACTTAAACTTCAGTACCTAACCCCAATGCATGAGCCCACAAAAATGTGCACCTCTATCCTGCTCCCCTGATAATTATTCCAAAACATGTCCACAAAGTTTCCACTCATGTGACCTATATCCATTCTACAACATACCTCCTGAAATGTGTACTTGCCACTGCACCCCTCCTAAAATGTGTACATTTGCATCTCTCACAAATGTTGCATGTGTCCCTCCTTCTCCTGTGCCCATCGAACCCCTGCCATGCCATCCTGGCTGAAACCTTAGTCCCACCGCCCTAGCTCAAACACCTGTCCCCTTCACCATGCCCTGTCCCCCATGAACCTCAGTCCTTTTCCCCCTTTCACCACCACCTACCTTGCATCCACCCTCACCCCACTCCCAGAAATTGTGCACCCACCCTACCCCAGCAACATTTGTATTCCATCCCTACACAAACAAGATGCGTGCCCATTTGTGCATGTCCAGACTGATACCATATGTTTTACTCCAGCCTTTGTACTCCTGCCCCATGACTCCTGAAACTTGTGCCCCTGCACAGCTCCTCCAACCCAGTAACCTTTCACAACTCCCCGATACCAAATGCTGTCTTTACCTTCTCCTCACTCCCTTCACAACAGTTGTCCCCTTGCACCTGGAACCTTTTTAAAGTTTTACTCATTCCCCACATTCTGAAAACTGTTTACCCCAACCTTTATTCTCCCCCAAGATTTGTATTGCTTCTCCTGTACACCTCCCAAAATGAATTCCATAATCCACACCCTTACCCAAATGTTTACCCCATTCCCTGCACAAATAGCAAAATTTGCAAGACTGCCAAAATTCTACATCCCTTCTCTTGCAACCCTCAGAGAATGTACATACACATCACTGCACCCTTCCACAAATTAGTATACTTTGCACCACACTACTCCAAACCTCTGTACTGCACCTTCCATGCACTACTGCCAAAGTCTGCACCCCACCCCTTTGTATAATTTAAGAGATGTGAGATAGCAATACTACTATACTGTAGACTGTGACAACATTTTAATTTTGCAGAATATGATAAAAGAAAATTCAGAGACATCATTTACTGCCACTAGTGCAGTGGGATGCATGAAAACTTCATAAGGTGACAGTCTCAATAGTATAGAATACCAGAAAATGGTAATAACGTTACAATGTACAGAATTCTTTCATCGGTGTAGAGGGCTGAAAATATCATGCAAACATTCAGATATGCTTTTTATTTGGTTAAGTATATTTGCATGGAATTGTGATCACATGCTACTTTCAGTATTACTAGTTTTTTAAATATGCCAAAAATGTATTTGAAAATTTCAGTTACTGTAATTTATGCACTGAAATCAGTACTTCATACAAAAGTACATTTTGTTTTGTAGGATTGTTCTTTGGGGTTAGGATTTCATGACATTATGATGTGATGATACACGAACTGTTACAAATTTGCTGCTGTTGTATAACACAGCATACAAAGATTACTACAATGAGATCAGAGTTCAGTACAAGTCTCCAAATGTTTTTTTTTCTTAATTTGTTTGTGTTTTTGTATTGTGTTTTTAAAATGTTTGCAAAATAACTATTTGTGACAATGTTATGTCAAACTTTATTCAGTCCTTCTCTTCATCTTTTGTCTACAGCAGCAGAACATCGATGGCAGACTGCTGTAAGGGGCTGGACAATGTCAACCAGATATCTTAACATTTTATATCTCTATAGAGATTTCATAATACTGTGTTTGCTGTTTAAATGCATTTTGTCCAGTGTGACCCACACAGAGTAGAAGCACCTTTTTTACAGAGTCATTCCCATCTAATTACATTGAGACATGCCAGAAAGACATTGTACATTGAAAGATAACAGGAAGTTATGGAAAGCTGCACACAGTCAACATTCAGTACAGTTGATTGTGGTAGTTATTTACAAAAGACGACACACATACACTGATAGGTTAATCTGGCCTACATGGTTTCTCTGTGATGGCATAGCAGTCAACAAACTTAAAATGTGAAAGAAAGTATCACTGAGTGAAGATGAGCCAATCATACTTAGACTGATTTTTGTAATGGTAAGCCTTTTTGTTTGGCAGTCCAGGTCAACAAACAGGTCTAGAAATGCTAAATATACGTATCACAAGCTGCTGAAGTTTGAGACATTCTAGTGGTATTTACATACATGGATACATGTCAATGCATCTATGTTGCAGTGGCACAACACATTGATTTCAAACATATTACTCAGAGATTTAACTGTATTGCTTCAGAGAACATTGCTATCATAAATTTAGTATGCCTGTATTTATAATTAGCAAAGTAATTCTAATTATTGTGCAGTAATAAAACATATGGTGTAATCAGAGAGTGTGCACATACCAGTACATTTCAGTAAAAAAACACATTGTAAGTGGAAATTTATGCTTTTGGGGAGATAGTAAGGTGGGGGGGTATTTATGTAAGCAATAATACCCAACAGGGTGGGCTTTATTGGGAAATATCGGACCGCCCAGGGGCGTAATGAGGCCCGACGCCGCAGGCGGAGGGCCTTGTAGCCCCTGGAAGGTCCGGCATTTCCCAATAAAGCCCACCCTGGAGGGTATTATTGCATTTAGAAAATGGGCACTGTAAATTAAAATAAGTTTAATAGAAAAAAGTTAAGAAAAACTTGGTTTAACATAAGTTGTGTAATAAAATAGTTCCTCTGTCTGCTTTAGAATGATGTTTTTTTTTCCTTACTTTGAGATTGGGACTTTTACCTCACTAGTTTAACTAAAAAAGGTTGCCCCAGTTGAATGACTCATCCCCATCCCTGCATTATTTGTTCCCCTCCCTCCCCATTCCCTTAGTTTATTTAAAAAAAAAAGTTGCAGATGAGTGGTTTGCTGTCCCAAAGAGGAATAGATAGCTGGGCAAGCCTTGTGCTGTGGGAACTGCTGGTTTAATCTTGCCGGGTTTTTTTGCATGTGAAGAAGGGGAGCGAGACCATGGTATTGAAGTGATGCCAGCAGAATTACAGCAGCTGGGAGAAATTATTTACTGTCTCTCTCTCCCGACTGCAAAACAACAACTGGAGTGTCTTTTGTTTTCCATTTACTGCTGGGCAAGCCTTGTAGTGCTGGTTTAATTTTTTTGATTGTTTTAGTGTCTCTGAGCCATGCTGTCAGCGAGTTACCACAGGCGTCGAGACTGTAAAGTGAATGTCAGTGATTTACATGGAAGCAGTGATTTATCTGAATCATCAGCGGTGTTTGTGTTCAAATATTTTTTTACTATCACTTGTTGATCGCGAATCCCCCCCTCTTCTGTAGCACGCTGGCTGGTGTTCCGTGTTCCTGTCGGTTTACGTTTAACCGCATGTCTGAATGTCTAACACTCTGATAGCAGCAGGATGTGGTAAGGTGCTACTTCTGAGCGTTAACGTAATATGTGGTATTAAATTTCAAAATCAACAAGCAAAAGGTTTACTACGGGGCATAAAGCAGTATAGAATAGTGTCGGTGAGAACTGTCATGTTCACGGCAGTCAGTCAGCGAGCAGAAAGGAACAAATGAATAAAAAAAAAAGGCTGTTTTTATTTGTTCGTGTGCACAGTGCTGAGACTTTTGGTTTTACAATTTATGGGGTGGTATCTGCGTTATGGACTGTGGGGCTCTTACTTGGTGTCCGTCTCGCTAAGGTATTTAAAAAAATGGCGGCAGTTTGAAATTGTTGCCCACTGCTTTAGCCAATGATAAAGCAGGCTGGGCACACGGATATCAGGCTGGGCATCAGGTCGGTTTGCACTGGCACTTTTTATTTCCTGGGCATCTATTGAAAGTTAATGTACCCCCCTGGCAAGGGTAGTAACCAATCAGATGCCAGGAAATAAAAAGCCCATTTTCTAATTATCCAGAAGCAAATGATTTGGGACCTTTTATTATACCAACATAGATGTAACAAAAAGAACATTATTCCTTATCTTTCAGACCAATAAGTACTTCATCAGAAGCTTAATGAAAGTTAGTTATAAAATCCCATACTTTTTACACAGACAGATCATGCAGTCAAATACAGAAAAAAATCCCACTGCTTCAAAATGCTCATTTAAAAAATACAAAAGAAAATGTCAGAGAACTTGAACAGTACCAGTTCACCTTCAGCTAAAAGGGCATCAAGGTCAGCTGTGCATGGTGCTCCTTGAGAAGCAGTTTTTTTTTTGTTTGGCACTTATTCTGGCATTTACACTGCCAATTTGTATTATCATTTATAAACTCCTGTTACTACACTACATGCCTCAAGGTTACTCTGCTTGAGTAACTTTTATCTTATTCTGAAAGTATCTTTAAGTCATGTTAATTTAAGTGCAGTGCACTCCTTACATGTTATACTTTTGGATAGCAAAATGTAAGCTCTGTTACTGAGTCACTTATTGACATGCAACAGCTGTTAGTGTAAACTGTGTGTCATTGTGTCTTAAGACAGAAAAAACATGAGAGAATGAATCAGACAATCAGATGTTTTTTACACAAATACAGAAATCTTACAAAAATCTTCACACACACACACACACAGCCAGCATTTTGCAATGCTATCCAGAGAAACTGTTGAACCATCTTATTTACACAGCAGTCCCCCTGTTTTAGCTTATAAATGTTACATGCATATACATAAAGGTATCCTTTTGGTGCAAGTTTTGCACATTTTGTAACTTGTTATAAAACAGAAAAAGGGGTACTCACACAGGCAGATGGATGTGGGGGTCTCCAAACAGATCTGTGAAACCTCTGCATAATCAGATTTCCTCCTAAATACTGCTTTCTGAATATATCCTAATCAAAAAACACACACATGCCCCTGCAGTTATACTCCCAAGCCAACAGAGGGCACATAACACTACATAAACCCTAACTTATTTTTGGGTTGGGTGGGGGCATGGTGGCAAAGAGGGACAGGGGTTTGAGCCAGGACAGTGGGGGTGCAGGAGAAAGGGGGGGAACAGGAGTTCGAGCTAGCACAGTGGGACTCGGGTTCCAGCCAGGATGGCGTGGCAGTGGTTTGAGGAGTGTACGAGAAGGAGGGGCATAGGATGCTTACATAATGGTGGGTGGCAGGGTTTGAGGAGTATATGAAAAGGAGGGGCGTAGGATGCTTACAACATGGTGGTGTTATGTCACTTCCAGGTTTTCAGTGTGGGTCATTTTCTGCGCAAGTGGGCAGGACACAGGTTCTCACACATGTCATTTCCCACGCAAGTGGTGGGACACAGGTTCACATGCATGTCATTTCCTGAGCAAGGGCCAGACAAGGGTTCGAGCTTACGTTACTTCCGGCAAAAGTGGGTGGGGCTAACACTTTTAGGGAGGGACTTCTGGTTTAACAAGGGATGATTCTGATGGGTCCATTTCAGGCCACACCCACCGGTCAAATGATGTGGCATGCACTGATTGGCTGAAATTTAACATTTGATGAGATGTATGAACTTATACTACTGACAGGGTAAAGAAGGTTTAGAGGAGGGCAACAAAGATGGTACAGGGATTGCATCACAAGTCCTATGAGGACAGTTTGATGGACTGGAATATGCACTCCCTGGAGGAGAGGAGGGAGAGAGGGGATGTGATAGAGACACACAAGTACCTTACAAGGAGGAACAGGGTGCAGGAATACACTATTTTCCAGTGAAAATGATGTTCCAGGACCAGAGGGCATGGGATGAAGTTGGAGGGAGGGTGATTCGGAGGAAACATGAGAAAGAATTTCTTCACAGGATGGGTGGTGAAACAGCTTAATCTGGTTCAAGGTCAGTTGGCATTCATATGTATCCCCCTCCCTCAGGTCGTGCCTGAAAATAGGCAGAATTTGTCTAGTGCACTTACCCGGTCAACAAAAACTAAATAACTAAAAAAAAAAAAGTGGGACACCCTGCCAGAGGAAGTGGTGGGGGCTGAAACAATCACGGGATTTAAGAATGCATGGGATAGCCATAAGGGAATTCTGGAGGTCAGGGGTAAGAGGCAACAGACTTCTAGGAAAGCATAAAGTAAACTTACTGTACAAGCTTAAATGGGCAGACTGGGTTGGCCATAGGCCCTTATCTGCTGACAGTGTCTATGTATCTCTGTACAAACATAGTAACCCAGACAGTACAACATTTATGCGTAACAAGGTCCTCTATTAGGATGTCTTGCAACATATCCTAAATTTCTAGCAGGAGAAACAGGAATGGAAATTGATCGAGACATAAACATTGTACTACAGGATATAGATCTACAGAGTGGGCAATACCATTTAGAAATTCTGCTGTCATTAATGATATCTGGAATATGTCCAGATTCCAAATCATGGAAGAGATTATCGATGGTGGTTATGACATAAGGGCCCATAAGCAGAGCAGAGAAGTTCCCTAGCAATATATTACTTGTCTGCCTCCTTGTTATTCTGAAAAAAAAAGTTGATTCAATTTATGTTTGTATCATTAAAAGTCTTAGCAAAATCCCTCATGTTGTATACTGCAAAATGTTGTTGCTGAATAATTCCATCCACAACATGTAACAGCGGGGGTAAAATATCATTCTTCATGGCCGCCTGGAATTTTATTGTGTGACTTTTGATGGCAGCTTTGTCTGCCCTGTTCCAGATGGATATGACGGATTCGAAGAGCTCGAAAATGGTACCAGTTGCACCAATAACATCAGCAGAATCTACACATTTCTTGCATGATGCTGGGTTCTTTTTAGTTGAGGGATTTGGTCTATGTCTAAACAAACCTAAATGTTCAATATTATGTATACCAGCTACTGGATCTTAAGTACGTGTCTGACAGGCTGCAAGACTATCTAGTAACATAGTGCTGAAAAACTTAGAAGTGTTTGTAGTGGAACACATACCAAATTCTGCCATGTTCCACTGTATGAGGTTTAAAATGACAGGGACACACATACACCGTAAGTTGTTAATGAGGGTAGAGGAAATAGAATTTGCAGTGAGACCACTAAGGGGACCAGGTTCCTGTGGGGGACATTCAGTTAGTTCTGCTTCAGCGGGACGTAAAACAGACAAAAACATGGCAGCTGTAGCCATATAGTTGTGTGTACAAAATTATTTTGGGGAGTATTTGCGGAACCTCTTGCAAAAAGCAGGGTCAATCAAAGCAGTAAGGTAGTGCTGTGCAGAATTTTCAAATTCCGGCTGGATGAAATTCTGTGGAATATTCAAAATTCTGCCAGAAACGGAATGGCAGAATTCCGCAGCATAAAATAGCTGTGGAATGATTTTCCATGGAAAAAATCACTGTTCTGCAGAATATTATTTCATGGATCACAGTAGGTGGAATTCCACAGGTGAACAAGTGAAATTCCAGTGGAAATTCTGCCCACGGAATGGTCATTCTGCACTAACTCTTACGGTGGAATTCGGTATTCCACACAGCACTACAGTAAGGTTATATAAACTAGAATGTCTATGATTAGCTTGTAGAATAGACAGAGTACCATTTGGTGCAATTGTGGTATTAGACCAACCATGGAAAGTTCCTTTAGATAGGCAGGTAACAGGGAGAGTTTGTCCATATAAATCTGTTTGCCATTCAGTTTGCAGGGAAGATTTGTCAGGGGCTACAACTGAGACAGTAAGGTAGGCATCCTTGCTTTCCTGGATGGTAATCAATTTCTTTGGGACAGTAATACTAACTCCTGTCACTGTATTTTCTCCTGTATGACTGTATGTTTCTAATCTCGATTTCCTCTGTTTACTTTATATTGTCAAGCTTCATCTTTACAAGGGATGACTTGTTAGCTCTTTCCTTGTATAAAGCATGTATTTCAAGCTCTGCTTTATTTATTTAATGTCATAAACAGGGTATGACTTGTCGTGCTCTGCCTGCTTTTTATGGCATGACTTTTAGCTCTGCCAAAATATGGTACTATGTGATTTTGTGTAAATATCTGTATGTATGGTGTAGGAATGTTATTTCTTGTTGCACACAATTAGCACAGACTGGTTTTTAAATGTCTGTTTGAGATTTTTGTCTATATCTATATATTGTGTTTATTAATTGACAATTAGATAGCAATATGTATTTTTACACTGTTTCACTTTATAGATTTAGTATAGGTTTTATGATATGTCCTGTCTTTGTCTGGTATAGCTCATATGCATAGCTGCTAGTTTTTGGTACATCTCTCTGACAGCGACACCATTACAGCAAATTATATCAATGCCAACAACATCAACAGTTCACTGTAATGGTGTGCCAGAGACCCAGGCACACTGTCTCCAGGTCCTGTACCCCCTCCCTGAATCAAATCTGACTCAAAGTTGATAATATTTAGAATGGTGAGTGCAGGGAGGCAGAGCCCTCCTGCATGGGGGGGTTGGGGAGAAAAGCCCCCTGATAGAAAAAAGGGACCAGGAGTCCTTAGGGATTTATGTCAATTGCAACTTGCGGTTGACATGAATTCTGTCACTGTGATGCTGGTCGATGAAACTGTTGTCGAACCGGCATCGTAGGGCCTTAGTTTTCAATAATGGAAGCACTGTTACTTTAAACTCTGTGGACTACTGGTACATTTTTGAATAGTGTACCACACTCTGAGGGTGACTGAAGGAAGTCAATATGCAAGCGCATCATAGAACACCATGTTGCCAGCATGGAAGCCTGATTTTACTGCAATATAGTGCTTTAAAATTTTAGCGTTTAGCATTTCAGTGCTTGCACTCTGCAGCACCTTTATTGTTGTTCATTTTATTCACCAGTACATTTGATGCTCACACTGATGGCTGCAGTTACAATACTGGAGAGAGGAGTTCAACTGCTGAAAATGAACAATGAGAGACTACGCAATGCTCACACTAGCAGTAAGCTTGCTGAACAAAACTATTACCAAACAACAATTGTTGCATCTATTTGTATTTTTGCACTCTTCTATGCTCATTTGAAAATATTTATTGTACTTTGGAGTGTAAAGAACATGAACAAGCAACCCATAGTATAATATTGTGAAGCACACATTAAGCGTGGGGCTTAGTGTTAAGCTGCCGACCCTTTAAGAGCACTTAGAACCTGCATGTGGCTAATTGTTGCACTGCCTGGCAGTGCCATGTATGCCTGTCAGTCAGAGAATTTACCAGTCTGGGGCTTGTCCTCAGGAGAAGAACATCTGCAGCACAGAATAAACCTGCCTTATTATTATTTTATGCATCCATCTAGTAGTTCACATGGTCCAGATGGGGTCCTCACCAGCAGCAACTGAAGGGTCTGGCAGACCACAGAGAAGGTAAGGGGTCCTTTTAGTGGCAGACCAAATAACCAAAATGCCACACATGGTGGAGAATGCGGCCCTTCTTCTGTCCAGATCCCCATCTCGCTTGTCTGCATCACTTGGTATCCCCAGTCACTCTCCCAGTATGTTTGAACTGTCTGAATGATAATTAAACTGCAGCCCTGGCTGCAGAGAGGAAAATGAACTATCTCCAGTTTGTGAAGCAGCCTGCAGCCCTTGTACTGTATTGAGAAGTAAAAAGAAAAAAAAAACAAGTTCAGCATTGCTAGTCAACTGTTTCAATAAAAAAACAGTCAGCAAGTTATTTCTCCTAACCCTCTGCCCCTACAGACCTGCAAACTGTGCATCCCCCCCTTAGCCCCCACCTTGTGGCAGGGTTAGTGCCTAACCTCCCGCTCCACTCCACAGTGCAGAACGCTGCTCCAGAAGGAACTAATAAATGAGAGAGGAGCACAGTAAAAAAAAAAAATACCTGCACCGAGTGTTCACTTCTGCAACAGCCAGCCCAGCAACAAAGGAGCCTCCGCTCTGTACACAGCTAATTATGCCCCCAGCCACAGCTCCATCCACTCAGCAGCACTGCTAAACACCTCATGACTGCACCTTGCATCTCTTACCTCCAGGCCCTCTGCCTAATGGTGCCCTGAAAGTGGTTCTCCAGAAACTGGCCACTCCAAGCACGGACCACAAACCTGAGCACCCCCCCCACATGACCACAGCCCAGGAGGGCCTCAGTGCACACAAGCTACCCAGTGGAGCTCTGCTACCTCCTGATCGTGGCGTCTTTTTGGGCCTACAGCTGCACGGACAGCACTGCAGCTTCCCTCAGCCTCCAAAATGACTTCAAGTCTCTCTGGCTTACTGCACAGCAAACAACAGCCCCAAATTCATCCCTGACCATCCTTGCAGCACACCTGCTCAGCCTGCCTTGCAGCTTCCTGACTTTTCAGCTTTTCTACTCAAGGCCACAACGGACCGTGGCACACCTCAGCAACCCTTCGAACTGCCGCAGTGCTCATCTCGCTTTTGCAGCATAGGAGCATTCCTCTCCCCACTCAGCCACACTATACAATGAGTCTTTTCAGCAGCAGCATGGAGGGGCCTCTGCTTCATGATCCAATTAGAAAGAGACATACAAATTATAAAATAAAGGGCACAGTAAGAACTATGAGGAAATGCACGCACAGAAGTGCAATACATAAATAAATACTTGAGGCATAAGGAACTCTGTGGCCAGACAGCAGTACAAAGTGCAAGCTGGGAGCAATCAATAAACTGAGGGGCACATCAAAATAAATGGGAGAAGAGAGAAAACAACACCTGAGGTCATAAACTAAATGGAGGACAGTTTGGGGACATAAAAAAAGGAAAGAATGCAGCACACAAAGTAACCAGAAAGCATTCAGCTAAAACTACAGAGCTGAATTTCCCCAGCACTTGTCACACGCTCACTCACCACAGAAAAAGGCCACCATTTTTCTCTGTCATGGTTGGGGAAGAAGCACAGATGCGGGAATTGCCATTTTGATCATTGCAGTAGCTCCAAGCAGCCTCGTGGAAGAAATCCTCCATCTTGGGAACAGCAAGACAGGAAGTGAACCTTGACCCCCCCTGCTGGTGGCCATCTTGCTACAGTCAGGCCAGTCTAATCCCACAGGAACTGTATGTCAGAGTTCGGCAGCCATCCTGTGAAGGGCACAAATTGACCTCACTCCATTGAAATCAATAGGAGTCCTATTGAAATGAATGGACACTGCAACAAAAAGTTGATTTTTGCACCAAAACCTTTATTTAAATAACAAACAACACAGAAGTGAGTGGGAATTCTTTATTAAGACGTCAATTGATGAACTTTGCTACAAAAATGTGTACTTTTGTCTACGAAAATAATTTTTGCTCTACACTTCATCTGCGACAAGATGTCCTGTTGCCTGCATGACGACAACTCCTTCTCACCCATATGACCTTGCTGGTGAAATGAAGCTCATCTCCAACCATGATGTTTGAAGATGCACAGATATGTGGTGCGGAGCACCCAGTGTCCTACCGTCACCCACATCAAGGGTGTGGGGCTACAAAATCGAAACAATCCTCCATGACATCCAGTCTTCTATTTCTGTTTAAGGAGCACCAGCTATGCAAGCTATTCAAGATGACCTGGCCTACATTAAAGCCATTTCACCACAGTCCACAGTCCATACCAGCCTACAACCAGTACCCTTCTCAGCCTTGCCTCACGAAGACACTGTCGACTGGCTGGAACACTTCCAAGCATGAATTTCCTTCAATGGCTGGACTGATCCCTTGCACATCTCCAATGTCTTGTGCTTGCTTCTGAGAGGGACTGCCATTTCCTGGTTCAATGCACTTCCAGACCAAGTCAAGGGAGATACTGCCACACTGTACACAACCTTCAAAGCCCATTTTTTCCAAGCACACCCACCCTGGTTATTGGAGCAACCAGCTGTGGGAACATACAATGCAACCCACCCAATCTCTTGAAGTCTTCATTTTGGACATCGATGCAAACACCTACAGAAAACAGAGAAAGATCAAGTAACAGCCTTTGTCTGGGGACTGTCTCCTCAATTTCATACCTATGTCATACAGCAAAAGCCAACCACCTGGACAGACACCATCCAAGCTGCACGACTAGCCCAAGAGTCCATCTCAATGTTTCAGTCTGCCGGTGCTCAGGCGCTCCAAACCTCAGAACTGGCTGCACTCCCCACATGTGTCCAACAGTAACTAGCAATGATTGACAAGTTTATTTCAACTGTCAATACCTTACACATCAGCTCAACTGCCTCCTCAGCACATACTAATGCTATGCAACCACCTCGATAGCGACTGGATCCACCTCCACCTCTTCCTTGCCGAGAGTCCGTGACTTGCCAGTGGTGCGGATTCAGGGGACACATTGCCGCTGTCTGTTGAAAGTTAAAGTATTACCACAGGACTCAAGAGAACTAAGGCTGCCCACCACAGTGCCAACAACATGATAACCACAACTACTCCCAGGATCAGGAAAACAAGTGCCACCCAACAGACTAGGGGCTTTTGTTGGGCAGGGGACACAGCAATTGACTGCCTCTCTTGACTCTCACAATTCAAACAAAACACTTCCTCCAACTGTGAACTCTGGCTCACTCTCACTTCCAGGGGCAAAGGTACCAGTCATCCGATCACCTCTCCAGCAAACTGCATACCTGTAACCATCGGAGATTGGTCTACACATGCCTTGGTTAACACTGGAGCAGAACTATCAGTTATTAACAGCAGTATTCTAAACAACCAAGCTATTCATCACAGACCTAATGTCTCTCCAGCAGACCTAAAGTACATTATCACAGCAAGTACAGCTGCAGTACCAATCACAGGTGTGGTCCATCTCAAGCTCCACTTTGGCTCACAGCTAGCTACTCATCTTCAACCTGCAATAATTCTAGGCCTGGACTTTCTCAAAGCTCACAAAGCCATCCTAGACTTTGCCTCAAATAAACTGTCGCTAGATCCTCGGAGGCAACTCACAGCTATAGACTCAGTCACTGTTCCTCTTCAGTCGGAAATGGTTTTGATTGCCAAGATTCAAGGTGAAACACTTCCACAAGTGTTGTTGGCATCATCACAGGATCACCCGTGCTGCATTTGTCAGGTCTCCTTCTGGGAAATACCTTATCGGTGGTGCATGATGTCACAGTCTTTCAAAAATGCTACAACTTCACAGATGAGCCAGTGGTCATTTCAAAGGGTGCTAACATCGGAAAGTTTGTCTGCTTGTCTTCAGGGGACCAGCTCATCTCATGCAAGAACCTCAGCCTGGTTCCACCAACTCTACTCCTGTCAGTACTATCACGACCACTCCAACTTCGACAGAGTTACCTCTTTGTCAGCGACTATCTTCTTCCAAACTTCCAGCATCTCCAATGGAAAAGCAACAACTTTTGAAATTCCTGGAGAATTATACGAATATCTTTGCCGATTCAGATAACAAGCTTGGATGCTGTGATATCCTGCAACACACCATCGAAGTACAGCCCAACCAGAAACCAATCTGTCAGTGAGCATACAAAGTTGGACACAAACAGAAACAAGTCTTCTAGATATAATCAAAAACATGTTTGACCAAGACATAGTTGAAGAATCTACAAGCCCTTGGGGTGGACCTTGCTTGCTGGTGGTAAAAAAAGGACAAAGGGTATTGCTTTGTGGTAGATTACAGAACACTCAATGCCTACATGATGCAGGATGCGCATCCCTTGCCTACAACCGAAGATGCTTTAGAGAGTCTTGGTGTGACCAGTCCTGCTTACTTCACCACTGTAGACCTTCAGAGTGGGTTCTATCAAGTTTCCGTTGATCCAGCTTCTCATCCATACACAGCATGATACTGCCACTTGGGACTTTTTCAGTTCAAGCATCTGCCTATGGGTCTTCGTAAAAGTACAGCCACATTTCAACATGTTATGGAAGCCGTACTACATAGGTGGTCATGAAAATCTTGCCTAGTCTACCTGGATGATGTGATTGTCTTCAGCAGAACTTTGCCAGAGCACCTCCGACATCTCCAAGAAGTGTTTAAATGTCTCAGACAAGCCAATCTCAAGCTTCACCCAGAAAAGTGTTGTTTTGCACTGCATCAAATTAATTACCTGGGACATGTGGTTAGTTCTCAAGGTATCTCTCCACATCCAGACAAGCTGTCAGCAGTCAAAGACTATCCAGATCCTAACAATCTCAAAGACATTTGAGCTTTCCTGGGCTTATCTGGCTACTACCGAAAGTTCATTTGCAACCATGCCAAGATTGCAGCTCCACTATATGCCCTCACTAAAAAGGGATGTGACTGTATTTGGACTTGAATCCTAAAAACAAAACCTAATCTCTTCTCCAGTATTGGCCTACCCAAGGTTCTACCAACCCTTCAAGCTCTACTCAGATACTAGTTCCTTTGCAGTGGCACTGTGCTCTGTTAAATTCAAGATGGAACAGAACAAGTTGTCTCCTATGCTGGGCACTCTCTTTCCTCAGCTGAGCAGAACTATGGCATCACAGAAAAAGAATGTCTAGCCATGGTATTTGCCGTAAAGAAATTTGACTTCTACCTTTGCTACTCCACCTTTATAACTATCATTGATCACTTGGCCCTCAGGTGGTTATTTGAAATGAAAGAGCCAGTAGGCAAGTTCACCCAATGGATCGCCATGCTGCAATCCTTCAACTCTGAAATTCAATACAGACCAGGTCGAGTTTACTCTAATGCTGATGGTGTAGGCCGGAGACGATATCCCTCTGCATCCTCCTCAACAGATGAAGAATCCTGCTTACAAGCTCTTTCCTTCCATGCCATGGATGGGCTTCCTGTGGACACTCCTACAGCACCTCAAGTTGCTTTACTGCTCCTACTGCTTCTGCAGAGAGACACACAAATCCTCAGTTACTGCAAGCAGCCGGAGAGCTTCTCATCTCCTCTACATCTGATTTGTCCCTGGCAACTGTTAAAACACAACAAAGAACTGATACTCAATTTATGGACATAGGCCCCAATTCTAGAAAAGAACCACCTGGCATAAGAGAACTTGCACCAAGCAGAATGGCGCAAATAGCAACTTACACCAGCAGTTGTGACTTGTGCTATTCTACAAAGTGGGCTGCGTCATGTCACAAGCCACTTGCGCTGAACAGCTGTTACATCAGCAGTTGTGCCATAAACACCCAGCGACATGGTGCTAGGGGGTTTATGGCAGCAGTTGCACCCCATTCCAGAAAGACAGCAACAAAGTCCCCAATGTTGGGATTCTACAAGAACCCCCGGAGGAGAACTGGCAATGTAAGTTACACCTGTATTTAGCTGGTGTAACTTACATCCATCCTCTGAGGGTCCTGCAGAACCCAGTCCATGTGCCCCTTCATGCCAGACCACCCCTGTTGTTGCTCCACTGGGCATCATGCCCGATCCTCCCTGATCCCTGTACTGTACATGCCCCCATACAGTAATGGCCCTCAGGGTCACCCACACCCACTGCCCCCCATGCCTATGATAAATTCCCCACAGGGCTGCCCACACCCCAGCACCCTGAATCCCCCATTGTGCAATGTCCCACAGGGTGGCGCTGTCATCCCTCCACCAGTGCCCCGACCCTGAGTCCTGACCACAAATGCAGCAGTTACCCTACCCTGGTAGTCTAGTTGTCCCATCACCCAGCTGTGCTAGCCCACCCAGCAGCCCCCACCTGTCCCCAGCCAGTGACTGGCACAGCCACTCTCTCCATGGCCAGCAGGCCGACTGAGTTCTATAGGAATGCTACTGAAAGACACACCAGAAATTAATATCTGAGCTTGTCTATCCAGTAGAGCTCCCACGAACTCAGTCAGCTGGCCAAGAAGATGAGAGGTGGTTTATGACAGTCACCAGCTGGGGATGGGTGGGGGATGCTGGGTGGGCTGGCACGGCTGGGTAGGGGACCACTAAGCTACCAGTGCATGTCAGGGTGTATGCCACATTTGAAGTTGGTGATTCGGGCTAAGGGCATGGGTGGGGGATTGACTGTCCCACCCTGCAGAGCTTATCTATTGAGGTTTCTGGGGCCATATTTGTGGCCATCTCATGTGGGCACTTACAGAGGTTTCATACGCCAGTTGGTGTGGCCAGCCTTGTGGGGCACTTGCAAGAGGTTTTGGGGGCAGGGGGTGGGGCAGCCCTGCAGGGCAGCGATTGTGACTTGCTGGGAAGGGAGGTGCACTTGCGACCTGTGGCTGCGGGTTGCAACATGCTTGCCAGGTAAGCCCTCTGTTCGGTATACCTGGGCACATGCCAAAAGTCACAGGACTTTGCTGTGGAGGCCCTGCCCCTTCTGGAATAGGGCACAGGGTCAATGTCGCAGTTGTGGTTGGCACAAGTTGCGTTTGGCGGCGACTTGTGCCAACCATCTAGAATTGGGCCCATAATCTCTTACTTAGAGTCTGGAACCTTACCGCAACCAAAGAAACGTTGCCAAGGTGTACTTCTCTTTGCTTTGCAGTACTTCCTCCATGACGGTGTGCTTTTTCACATTGGACCAAGGAAGGCAAGGGTCATCGCACAGATAGAACTCGTGTACAGCCAGTTGTGCCAGCATCTCTAATCCCTCAGGTTCTTCTCTCCACTCATGCCTCTCCACTTTCTGGAGGTCATATGGGAATACACATAACTCTTGAAAAGACAAGGTTTCACTTCTTCAGGCCACACATGAACAGGGACATTGTCCAGTTCATAAAATCCTGCCAGCCCTGCTCTCAAAGAAAACCTTTTGCCAAACTGACAAAGGCACACATCATCCCAATACCTGTAGCCACTGAACCATTCCAAAGAGTCAGCACCGACATTCTTGGGCCCTTATCAACATGCTCTGACTCTGGCAACAAATACATCCTGGACTATCTGATGAAGTATTTGGAGCTCATCCCCCTAAAAGACATTAAAGCTGCCCCTGTAGAAAGTGCCTTTCTTACCAGAATCATTTGTCGTCATGGTGCCCCATCGTACCTACATTCAGATAGAGGCACTAACTACCTGTCCAACATTGTCTGAGAAACTTGCAAACTTCTCGACATAAAAAAGACACATACCACAAGTTACCATCCACAATGCAATGGACAGAGTGAAAGAATGATGTCTACCCTTCTCGGCACACTCTCCAAGTATCTGGATGAGACTCATGGCACTTGGAGCCATTTTGTTCCCTTTGTGCAGTTTGAATACAATACCAGCCCTTGTGTCAATAGCACACAATACACCTCATTCTTCTTAGTCCATGGACATCACCCAAGAACTCCACTAGACAGGGAGGTTCCTAAGTCAACTTCTTCTTTCATCATCCCTCTGCTGGAACAGCTGGAACTTGCCCGATGAGTTGCAATCACCACGTTGGGCCAGAGACAATCAGCAATGTAAAAAATGTCTGCAGCCAAGGCACATGAGCCTTCATTCTCCGTTGGGGACATTGTTTATTTGTACTGACCTGTTCTTGTTCTGGGCACCATCAAGAAGCTGCTTTGCCCCAGGAATGGTCCCCTCTACATCACAGAAAATCTTCCTCTGGTCCACGTTTGTCTACGACACAAGTCGGATGGCAAGCTGGTACACAACAAAGTCCATATCAGCCAACTAAAGCATGGGTACCTGAGTAACAACCTTCCAATTGACCCCAGTCCTCCCAGAAATGAAGCTGCCCTTGAGCCTGCATCTTCTTTGAAGCTGAGATCCATCTAGACAACTTGCAACTAGTTCCTAGAGATCTTCCCACTCCTGACACTCTCCATCTGGATTCTGTTTATCAGATGATTTGCCTGGGACTTCCTCCTCTTCTTCTCAACCTTCTTCTTTTCAGGACTCTCTTCTACACACCACAGTGTACCAGATCAAGAAGATCTTACAGAAGAAGTTCACAAATGGATCCTGGACTTACAGAGTCAAATGGTGTGGATTTGATAGTGGGCAGAACTCCTGGGTCACTTTTAATGACCTGACCCCATCCTGTCAGGAACTAGTGCAATCTACACATGCCTCCTTTCCCACTGACCAGAAAAGTTGACAGAGATCTTGAACTTTTGTAAACCGGACACAGTGTAATGTGTTGGGATTAATTTCTTCTGGGTTAATTGATTTCTGTAAATGTTTCTGGTACCTCCAGCAACTGTTGCTATGGTATTGCATAAATGTATTAATGCCATTCCCCCTTAGGAATGTCTTTACATTGACAGTCCACCTGTTATTACTGTTATGCAACTGTTAATAAAGTTTTGGCCTGCATTCTAGGTATCCTACTGCTGCTACCTTTCCCTCTCTTCTGTTTTCCATCCCCCTCACTTTAGTACTTGTGGCATGACCAAGTCTCAAGTACTATTGTCTTCCCTTCCCTGTCTGGTGCTACTCTGACTGGTCCCCAGTGTAATCCAGGTTCTTTCCACCCCATTCCCTCCAGCAGATTTCTGTTTGTGACAGTAATGCCTTGAAATGCATAAAAATGTTTGTTTGCCTTAAAACTTACTTAAAATGATCTCTTACTTAGAAACTGTTTCTCAATTTATTGCTTGTTCAAGTGGTGCTCACATTCTCTGTTCCGGCAGTGATGTGAAGCACATATCAGGAGGTCTAAACTTCACTCTCAGGTTCTTGGCAATATTGGGAATGCAAGGAATCACAAACACATTGCATAAGAGTAATAAACTTGTTTATTACTACCGAAGGAAAAATCACAGTTGCCCATAGCAGTTCTTACCAATACAAACCGGGAGCCAATGCTAAGCATTCCCTATACCTCGAGGTTTCTCCATGTCTGTTGGGGTCTCTGAGGTATAAGACTCAGTGTCTTACATTATATACCTATGATAATTACTATGGTTACAGTAAGATAGAAACATTTCTAGTTACAGAGATGAGCCCTATTGGCTAAATTAGAGGTGGCTCCACAGTCCAAGATAACATTATACAATTTTATAGTAATAGTAGTCATCAGTTTGTAAAACAAAAGAGTACAGTGTACAGAATCTTACACAAATTAGTGTAGTAGTACAAATCACAAAAAGGTGGCAATGCCGACTTATATAGCATAATCATTCCAAGGCCACAGATGTCCTAACATCTTATGAGTAAGAAATACACAGAAAATACATAGAAAATAAATATGTATTAGGAAGCAAAGTGTATAACAATAATATGCATACATATCCTGACATCTACTCTTATACGGTAGATGCCCTTAGCCCTATATGTTAGTATAACATGTGCCTAAACACTAGCTGTCTACAGTGTACCTCTGGGGGTACCAATAAGGGTGTAGGGACCTCATGTAACATCCCCCCCTTGTTGCCTCCAAGGGCAACACAGGCAAATCTAGGGAAAGGTCAGAGAGCAGGGGCCATTTACAAACCCAACGCGCAAGCTTTGTAAAGGAACTCCAACTGCTCATGGTGTTGGCGCAGTGTGCACCTTAGGCAGCATAGCATAATAACTAAGAAAAATATCAAAAATGCTTATATAATAACAAAACCTTTAAAAGTAATCTCTAACCATGTGTTAGTTAATGCATCATTCATATCACCATCATTAATCAATGAAAGGATAGCTTCGTTAGCCTTAGTTATATTATTGCTGATGTGGATGAGGCGTGTGTCTTTTCTTTCTAAAAGTGATTTTAATTGAAGTGAAAGTGGATCTATATGTACATTAAAATATGCTAAATATTCAGAAAGGGTGAGCAGATAATCGGGGTTACCATCAATGATGTCCACATTCATAAGGGGGACGGGGGTAATAACAGTATGTCCAATGACAGACTTTTAGTGAGGGACAAAAAACAAAAGTTTTGATTATCAGTAACACATGTTACAGTACTATATGTATAGGTTTTATAGTTCATAACCACGCAGTACTCCCCATCAGAATTATACTGCATTTTAACAGGTGTGATGTGCCATTTCTGTAACTGTACCGGGCAGGTGTAGGTCGTCTTGGAAATCCATGTTGACAGGCGATGAACCTCCTCACAATAAGACTGGAAAAGTTTATCTGTAGCCAATATTGAGTCCGGATAGTCTGTGCCATTAGTGCTGATGTCATTGTCCTTGGAGATAGGACCAATCAATACTGTCAGGAGAATAATCACATACAGGTTTAATAACATCAAATACATCACATTGACACAAGTAGACATACTGTTTCTTCACACAGCGGTCTGTGTGCGGAGCAACCCAGGCACCCAGGAAAGGATGGAAGACCAGTAGAGGAGGTAAGTCCAGGAATTCTCTGTAGATGTCATCATTGAGGTGCCCAATGGAATGGACTGAAGCTAACTTGTTGAACAAAGCTGTAGAGGGATCAAAGCTTGGTAAAGAGACAGTAAAAGAAACAAACATTGTATCTTTTATAGAACATTTCTTAGAAGTAAAACAGAGACCAGTGTTAGGGTGTCTGGTCACAAAACACAAATTTCTAGCTGTAGAAAGAGGAATTGTTAAAGATTGTTGCATACACATAGCAATATAGCTAGGGGTTTTACATCGTGGACAATACCATTTAGAAATACATCTGTCATGTATAATATTAGGGATTCTTCCAGATTCAACATCACGGAAGAGGTTGTTGATGGCGGTGATAATGTAGGAACCATAGGCTGAGCATAAAATCTCATGGGTAATAAATTACTTACATGCTTCTTTGTTGTTTTGTTGTCTAGGTGCTTTTGTTTTCTCTTTAGAATCCGTAAATGCCTTAGCAATGTCATGCATGTTGTAAACAGTGTATCTTTCTTCCTGACTAAGGCCATCCACACCATGCAATAATGGGGGTAGCATATTATTTACCAAACCAGTCTGAAACTTGGTAGAATGAGATCTGATAGCAGCAGTGTCTGCCTTATTCCAAATAGACATGGCCGTACCAAAGAGACCTGTGACAGTACCTGTTGCACCAGTGACATCAGAACTGTCAACTTCACATGTATTACCTTTGTGACTTTGATCATCAGGATTGGGTTGTCTCCTGAAGTTGCCTCTATGCTCAGTGGTATGTACCCCAGCAATAGGGTCTTGAGTATGAATCTGAAATGCTGCTAAACTATCAAGCAACAATGTACTATAAAATGCTGAAGTCTTAGTATTGTGGCACATACCAAATCTTTCATATTCCAGTAAGTAAGATTAAAAAACACAGGTATATGCATAATTGTAAATTGTTAATCAGTGTACCAGGTAGAGCAGTGGCTGTTAGACCACCACGAGGACCAGGGTGTGCTTGGACATTCCAAAAGCTGTTTACCAGTGGGTGGTAACACAGAAAGAAACATGGCAGCAGAGGCCATGTTGTGTACAGCACAAAGTTTTCGAGCAGAATCCTTAGACAAAGAATTACAATATGAGGGATTGATTAAAACAGTAATATTGTATAAACCAGAATGTCTAAGAGCAGTTTGTAGCAAGGGCAGAGAACCATTTAGGAATAATTTAGCATTAGGCCAACACTGGAATGTTCCTTTGGAGAGTTTGGCCACAGGGAGAATTTGTCCTTGCGATGTGGTTTGCCACTCAATTTGTAGGGTAGATTTATCAGGAGCAACAACCGAGGCAGTAAGGTAAGCATCGGAACCTTTCTGGACAGTAATCAAACTATAGGGTATTTTGATGGATACTCCCTCTGGAGCAGGTGCTGGATAATCAAGGTGTGGTAGGAGGTTCAGTACCGTGCCTTGGATGCAGGGGATAACTCCTGAGATGAGAAAATGGAACAAGATAGCCATCTTGTCAGTATATCTGAAAAGCAAAATCAAGCATTAGTAGGTTAGTACTATTCTGCCCAGTGGGTTGAGGAAAAGTAATTATACTCCTTTATACAGTTTCAGTTGGTTTGCATGTAATCATTTGTCAGTTAGTTTATTGTTGTGCAGGAGTCTAACTTGATAGACTACCGGACTTAGCTTGTTGAAAATGTGGTAGGGGCCTTCCCACTTATTAGAGAAGGAATGTGTGGGATGTGCAAATTGGAGGACCATCACCTGATCTCCAACCTGCCTATCCACTTCTTGTGCATGCTTGTCAAACTGCATCTTGGACTATTCTTGGCCTTGCACATGCAATTGGCAGCATACAAGTGTGTGTGTGTATGAGGTCTTTCTGGAGTTTTTTCCCATATTGGTCTACAGACACATGGTCTGCAGTGTGGGGGTGCAGATCAAACAACAGGTGTTCAGGTAATCTCGTTTGTCTTCCAGTCATTACCTCAAAGGCTGTCAACTGGGTGGTGGCTGAGGGTGTGCCCCTAATTGCCATAAGGAGTAACGGCAATAGGGAATCCCTGGTTTTGGGATTGTCCTCAATGAATTTGGAAAGCATTTGCTTAATCCGTCTGTTGGATCTCTCTACTTGACATGTAGACTGCGGGTGGTAAGGTATGTGGAACTTTTGTTGAACTCCAAGGAGTTCAAGGGATTCTTTCATTAACTCACCTGTAAAACTGATTCCATTGTCAGAGTTCACCTTAAGAGTGAGACCCTACCTGGAGAAAATTTGTTCTATCATGATTTTGGCAGTGGTTTTAGCAGTGTATGTTTTAGTGGGAAAGCTTTGACCCACTTATAGAAGAGATCAGTCACCACAAAAGCATACTTGTTGTTTTTGCTGTTGTTGGTCAGAGGGCCAACAAAATCAATCTGTATGGCATGCCAAGGGCCAGAGTGTCTTTGTGGTAGAGGTTTGGCATTTCATTTGGTGGGAATGGGGTTGTTTTGCGCACAAACCAGGCAGTTATCAGTGTACAGTTTGACATCTTTGGCGACACCAGGCTACCAGGCAGTGGTCTTAAGCCTCTGGTGTGTGTTTTCCACTCCCTGGTGTCCACCAGTGGGTGTATCATGCACTTGGTGCAAGAATTCAGACCTAAGGTGTCTGGGTACCACCCACAACTTGGTGGTGGAATCATCTGGTTGGTACCAGATGAGCTTGTCATCTGGTGACAGGTGTAACTTACCTTCATGCCTCCGGTAGGGATTATGTGTGGGAAGTTTTTCTTCAGTACCTTTGTCAAGGAATCTGAACACTTCTTTGAGTTCAGTATCAACATGTTGGGCTGCTGAGAGGTCCAAGGGGGAAAAGGGTTCAGGTTTCATCCTGGCTGCTGCAATGTGTATGGCCGCACTGGCCTCTGGATGATCCATAATCCATGTGTCCCCCCTTCAGGCCCCTTCCTCGGCAAGGGTGTCTGCAGTATCATTGAAGGCATGGTAGGGGTCATGTAAAGAATGAGCTTTAACTTTATGTACATAGAGTTTGTGTGTAAACCTTTGTGCCAGTGAATGTATGTATATTACCAGTTCCTTGTACTTCTATGGGCTGTCATCAGAAGAGAGGAAGGAGTTCTTCTGCCAGAACAGAATAAATTGTGTAAGAGAACAACAAATCTAGTTAGAGTCTGTAAAAATGATGGTATCCTCAGTTCCACGCTGTATGAACTCTAGGGCACAGGACACCGCTGCCATCTCTGCATACTGTGAGGATGCTACACTGCAACGCTTAGAGATTTTAACAGTGTTATCATAAGGGTAAATCACTAAAATACCCATCCCTGCAATTTGTTCTCCCTGGTAGTAGGAGGCTGAACCATCAGTAAAAATATGACACAAAGAGGTGTTCTCAAGTATTTGTGGCGTGGCAGGGAGGAAAGGACCTGGATCTGGAAGATCAGGTGGTTGCAGTGTACAGTCATGGGGTTCTCCTAGGAAAAGGAATCCATGTGCCAGCATGAATGGAATTTCAGTTGGGTGTACCTGTATGTCTGTATCCTGGAGAAGAAGTGACCAATGTTTCAGCCTGAATTAGAGACTGACCCATCCTCTCTCTGTCTGATAGCAGAAAGGTAGTTGGGTGTGGTTGATGTTAATAACCAAGAGGAGTACCCAATGATATACAGAAAGTGCTTGACAGCCCAGTAGGTAGCCAGAAGGTTCCTTTCACAAAGACTGTACTTCTGTTCCACTGGTGTCAAGAGCTGTGATGCATATGCAATGGGTCTCAGGGTGCTGTGAACTTTTTGGGCCAGCACTGCTGACATGGCAATGTCAGAGGTGGCACATTCCAGATGGAATGGTAGTGCTGAATTAGGTTAACCAGAGCTGGAGCGGAGGCTAGGGCCTGTTTCGTTGATGTCACAACTTGGGTGTGTATGGGACCCCAAGTCCAAGGAATGTCTTTTTCAGTAACTCATACAGAGGAGCAGCCTTCTGGGCAAAATCACAGATAACATCTCTGGAATAGTTTACCATACCTAGAAACCTTCTAAGAGTTTCCAGGCTGGTAGGCAATGGCAAGTCTTGCTGATCCTTTTATCTTTTCCAGGTAGGGCTACAGCCTTGGTCAGTTATTTTCAAGCCCAGAAAGAGTACCTCTTTCTGACATAGCTGTGCTTTTGCTGGGTTGCATTTAAGGCCTGCTGTCTGGATGAGAGTTAGTAGTTCATCCAAGAGATCCAAGTGTTGTTCCTGTGTGGCAGTTGCCAGCAACAAATCATCCACATATTGCAAGAGACATTGAGGGGTAGAGAAACCCTCAAGGGTGTCCTTCATGTGCAGATGGAACAGGGACGGGCTGTTATGGAATCCCTGTGGTAAGCAGGTCTACTTGTACTATCTACCTTCAAAGGTGAAGGTGAACTTATATTGACTTTTGAGAGCCAATGAAAGTGATCAGAAACCATTGGAAATATCCAGGGCACTGAACCATTTCAGGTCAGGGGTCAGAAGTCGTAGCATATCAGGTGCAGAGGCCACAGTTGGAGCACAACTGGGGTGACCTGGTTCAGTTTCCTGTAGTCAATAGTAAGTCTCCAGGTGCCTGTAGGTTTCTTCACAGGTCACACTGGGCAGTTGGCAGTAGAAACACATGTTCTGATTACCCCTTGGTTGTGGAGTGATTTTATTGTTTCTCTGAGAAAAGGAAAGGCCTCAGATGGGAAAGGATATTGCCTCTGTCTCTTGTGTACTGGGCCTGGCACTTCAATGACTGTTTGCATTCTGCCACAGTCATGTTTGTTGATCACAAACGCTTCCAAATGCCATTGCAAAATGGGAAGGAGCTTTGGAAAAAGCTCATGGATCTTGAACAAATCATCATGTTAGCAGATATTGTTGCCACAACATGTGAGTCAGGGATCAAGATAGTGTGATATTGGCCCTGAATCTGTATCAGTAGCATATTAGCTAGAGCCACCACACAGCCGTGTGGGGCAAGGAAGTCAATTTCAATAATACTAGGATGATTATGCAATACAATTAGTTGGAAGGTGTGTGAGGCCTTCAATGTCCCAACTCTACAGGTAGAGGTAGAGAGCGGTTTGTAGATAACCTAGTACCATCTGCTCCTGACATGTTGGTCCTCCATCTGGTTGACCAAGGGGATGTATTCAAGTGGTCATCATGTAATACAGACACAGCCACGCCTGTATCCAATAACATTGTAAGTAGACAACCCCGACCTTCGCCTCAGTGCAGGGCCTTCTGTTTGTATCCAAGACCAGCTTGTTTCCAATCCGGACTGGGGCCTGTAATTGTCAATCTGTACTGGGGAGCATGAAGAGTTTGGGCCTGGTTCCTGTGAACCACTTCACCATGCTGCACTGATGCTATATAGGGAGGTGCTTCTGGGTTTAGACCTGTATGGGCCTGAGGGCCTGTACTTCTTGGTGTCACCATGGCCCATTGGGGTCTGGGTTCCCAGTTGTATGGCTGCAAGGGACCGTGCAGGAACAGCATCTGCTACAGAATGCACTTGCCCCAGGAGTTCTCTAAACTTCCAATTTTCTTTGGCTATTTCCCTATATGAAGGGCCTGGTCTTTGCTGTTGTTGTTTACCCTTATTCTTATGGTGTTTCTTATTCTCACGATAGTTCCAGTTCCCACCCCATTGTTGCTGCTGTTGTGGTTGTTGTTATTGTTGTTGTTGGGCCTGCTGGGGGGGTGTTGGTTGTCTGCGGGGAGGGGCTGTTTGTGTTGGGCCTGCACTTCCGCCGTATAGTGTGTTGCGGCCTCTTGAGTAGGCTCCACGGCAGCTACTTTCTTGGAACTGGAGTCCAGATCATGGATATAGAGTTGGTAAACTCTCAGCTTTCTGAAGGATGTCAGCAAACCTTTCTGTGGTAGGGTAAGTGGTTGGCTCTACCTCTTCTCCTCTCACTGCAGGGATCATGTTCCTAAGGAACAGGGTCTTGTATTCAATAAGATCCACATCTGCAGCTTCTTATGCAAGGTGCTTTTCTGCTCAGTAGGCCATCCAGAGACTCTGCTGGTAAGTCACTGGACTTTCCTTGCATTCTGTTTCACAGGGTATGCAAGCATCACTCCTACTACACCTGGGCTGTGTGTAGAAATGAGTTCAGCTGCGACCTCATCAAAGGTGGCATTCCTGTCCTGGCGGATGGCATCGAGAACTTGGCCCAATCCAGGCTCGATGGTCTGGTGTGAGTGTTTGGACCTGATAGTCTGCAGTGAGACTGAGCATCTCACATTTGGAGCACACTTTCCAAGTTGAGCTGAGATTGTCAGATGGACTCATCTGACTGATACTGTCAGTTATCTGCTGAACAGAGTAGGCCATTGGGTCGATCAGGCAGAGGTAGGTTGCCTTGAACGCCGTCCAGGGTGGACGGGCTGCGGCCTCACCTGCAGTATGAACTATGCCTTCCTGAGTGCCAGCCTCTTGTAGAAGCTGCCTAATTTGGGTTTTAATGGCCTGTTTATTTCTCTCAGAGATGGGCACATTACCTATTGCATTCTCAATCATTGTTTCTATCTCCTACCTGTCTTCCACATTAATTATGGCTACCAGTGGTGCGTCCAGGAGCAGGCCTGGGCCTGCTCCCTCCTATCATGTGGGCCACCATGTTGGCATCTCCCATGATGTGCATCATGACGTCAATGACGTATGACATGATGAGGATGTCGTGGGGACCCACCATGTTGTGAATGGCTGGGTGTGATGTCTGGGCCATTGTAGGGGTGTGACTGGGCATTGTACTGAGAAATGTCATCATCTGAGACCTCCCCTTCAGATGACATAGTCAAGGCAGGGGCTACGCCTCCCATCACTTTAAAATGTCCAGCCAGACCCTCCCGCTGATGACGTAGTTTCGCCATCTGGGATTCATATTTTGCATGACTCACATTTGCAACATCCATATCAACCTCATCCTGCATTTGTTTCTGCAACACTCTATATGCGGTGCTCAATTCGCGATTGTCCCTAGTAGCCACTTCTAAGTCATTACGTACCTGGTTTATCTCGTCCTGTAGATCTCCCATATTCTCACTCAACTGTTCATTCGCTCTACTTAGCAAGTCATTCATATTAAAAGCCTGCCCCTTGTCCTGTCTCAAACTTTCACACTCCTGCTTAAACATACAAATTTCTTGCTCTCCAGCCTGTGCTGAATGATGCAAGAGTGAATCCTTTTCATTACGCAGTGTTTGGTGTTCAGACTTCAAATTCTGCTGCAGTCTAATACATTCCATTTCCTGCAAACCCATCTCTTGCTTAAGAGATGAGATCTGCAGATCAAGGGTTCGAAACATAGCTTCTGAGGCTTCCAGAGCAGCATAGAGAGTGGTGACCAACAGCCCTTTAGCCTTGCGCTTATTGAGAGGTTTGTCTCATCTCACAATACTGGGTTGAAATCCCCAGTATAGGGTTTTCAGATTGACTTGTGTCCCACACGAAGTCAATCCAGCCTCCATGGGAGGTAAGGAAGTTTGAGACATCGAGTCTCAGTTCTGCACAGATATTTGATACGGTGGCCATTGTGTGGGAGGGAATGAAAAATCAAACTGTGAAAAAGGTGCCTTGCTATGTATCGATCCACAGCAGGAACACTTTCCACACAGTCGGGCTGTGTATACTTTGTGGGCTTGCAATTCACAGCTGCTGTAGGTGGGTCAAGTTGGCATCAACCACACCCAAGAAAACAACCAGACTTTGCAAGGGACAACAAAGTGGTCTTAAAACGGGAGAGGTGATGCAGAAATGCACACCTACAGTCTCCGTAGGGAAGGGAAAAGATTTAAGCAACAAGTGAAAGCTTACAAACACCAAATATTTCCTGCACGCAGTCGCCAATTGTCAGAAGGTCTAAACCTCACTCTCAGGTTCTCGGCAATATTGGGAATGCAAGGAATCACAAACACTTTGCATAAGAGTAATACACTTGTTTATTATTACCAAAGGAAAAATTACAGTTGCCATAAGCAGTTCTCACCAATACGAACCAGGAGCCAATGCTAAGCGATTCCCTATACCTCGGAGGTTTCTCCGTGTCTCTTGGGGATTCTGAGGTATAAGATTCAGTGTCTTACATTATATACCTATGATAACTACTATGTTTACGGTAAGATAGAAATATTTCTAGTTACAGAGATGAGCCTATTGGCTAAATTAAAGGTGACTCCATGGTCCAATATAACATTATGCAATTTTGTAGTCGTCATCAGTTTGTAAAACAAAAGAGTACAGTGTACAGAATCTTACACAGATTAGTGTAGTAGTACAAATCACCAAAAGGTGGCAATGCGACTTATATATCATAATCATTCCAAGGACACAGATGTCCTAACATCTTATGAGGAGAAATACACAGAAAATACATAAAAATATATATGCATTAGGAAGCAAAGTGTATAGCAATAATATGCATGCATATCCTGACATCTACTCTTATGTGGTAGATGCCTTGCCCTATATGTTAGTATAACATATCCCCAAACCCTAGCTGTCTACAGTGTACCTCTGGGGTACCAATAAGGGTGCAGGCACCTTGTGTAACACACACATTAAACATGGGACTTTATGTTAAGCTGCTGCCCCTTTAGAGCACTTAGAACCTGCATGTAGGTAATTGTTGCACTGCCTGGAAGTGCCATGTATGCCTGTCAGTTAGATAATTTATCAGTCTGGGACTTATCCTCAGGAGAAGAACATTTGCAGCACAGAATAAACCTGCCTTATTATTATTTTATGCATCCATCTAGTTTTTTGCACGGTCCAGATGGGGTCCTCACCAGCAGCAACTGAAGGGTCTGGCAGACCACGAGAAGATTAGGGTCTTTTAGTGGCATACCAAATAACCAAAATGTCACAATATATTGGACAAGCAGTTTATGAGTTGAACAAAAGTTTTTGTGCACTTTAAATTGCAGTGTTCCTTTGTTTGTAGTATATTGTTAGCTGGCTACATTTCACTGGCAAGATTAGTTCAAATCTAGGCCTACTTTTTGTACTTTTTAGTGACTATTTGTGTGTGTTTAATCTTGAATAAATATGCCTTTGGAATTTTCCTTCCTGGATTTTTTCAAGTGTCTTATAAAGAAAGCTTATTGCTGACCTCATTTTGGAATTCATTTGTGGTTTCATAAAATGTTTTGGTCTATATTTGGCTCTGAGATAACAGTGCACTTTGCCTCTCCTAGGTGGTCTAGAGATTCCCCACCCCATTTTTGGAGATTTTTGTTCTTTGAAGTCATACTAACTCCTTCTGGAATAGTAGTAGGAGGATGGTCAAGATGTGAAAGGATGTGACTCACCATGCCTTGGATGCAGGGGAAAGCTCCTGAGAATAGGAGAATCAGGTGCAAGATAGCCATCTTGCAGGATTACCTGTAAGGAAAAAGAAAAGATCAGTTGGTACAATTCTGTTCAATGAGGTTAGGAAAAGTAATTACACTCCCCTGTAAAGCTTCATTTGGTTAGCATGTAACCATTTCTCAGTAAGTTTCTTGTTCTGAAGAAATCTAACTTGATGGATTGTGGGACTGAGTTTGTTGACAATGGGGTAGGGTCCTTACCACTTATTGGAGAAGGAATGTGTAGGGTGAGCAAATCAGAGTACCATTACCTGATCTCCAACTTGCCAGTTCACTTTTTGTATGTGCTTTTCAAATTGGATTTTGGACTGTTGCTGTGCCTTGCTCATGCGATGTGCAGCATACAGTTGTTTTTTTACAATGTCATCTTTGAGTTTGGCCATGTACTTGTCTACAGACACTCTGTCTGCAGTGGGGGTGTTCAGGTCAAACAACAGATGTTCAGGTAATTTCACAGTTCTACCAGTCCTCACCTCAAAGGGTGTCAGCTGGGTGATGGTTGAAAGAGTACCCCTAATTGCCATAAGGAGTAAAGACAACAGGGAATCCCAGTCCTTGAAATTGTCCTCAATGAATTTGGAAAGCATCTGCTTAATCCATCTGATGGATCTTTTCACTTGACCTGAAGACTGAGGGTGGTAAGGTGCAGTAAGTGGAACTTCTGATGTATTCCTAGAAGTTCAAGTGCTTCTTGCATTAACTCATCCATGAAACTGGTTCCTTTGTCAAAATCCACCTTCAGAGGTTGACCCCACCTGTAGAAGATCTGTTCTACCAGGACTTTTGCAGTTGATTTGGCTGTACAGTTCTTAGTGGGGAAAGCTTCAACCCACTTACAGAATAGGTCAGTAACTACAAGTGCATACTTGTTTCTGCTGGTATTGGTCAATGGACCAATAAAGTCAATTCTGTATGGCATGCTAAGGGCCAGAATGTATTTGTAGTAGTAGTTTGGCATTTCATTTGGTTGGTGTTGAGTTGATCTGAGCACAGATCAGACAGTTTTTGATCTAGTGATTGATATATTTGGTAATGCGAGGTCACCAACTGACAGTTTAGCATCTCTGGAGGGTATTTTCAACTCCCTGGTGTCCACCAGTTGGAATATCATGAACCTGGTGGAGAAATTCAAATCCCAAGACTGAGGGACAACCCACAGTTTGTAGGGCAAGTCCTCTGGCTGATACCTTGTAGCAGTAGTAGTAAGTAGTAAAACTTTTATTCATTTAATTTCACATTGAAAGAAGCGGACAGCTCAATTGAAACAAGCTAATTTCCAATGAGATCCTTTGTACAATATTGCTTAGTTACTAAGTATAGACAAGGTAAACAGTGCATACAATATATAAATTACAATACATCAACAACAAATATAATCAAAACATATTCAAATAAATTATTAAAACATTTAATGTAGAACAGTTCGAATATTACCCTATCACATTCAATACTGTCTTATAATGCTCAGCTAAGATCTTGTAGAGTAAAAGAGAGCTTCTTTTTTATATCACTTTTTTATTTCTCCTGTTCTAACCTTGTTATTAGTTAGTCTAAAAATGTGTGGTAGGGAATTCCACAGCTCAGGCCCCTTATGAAACAAAAAAAAGGTTTCTACTCAAGTTTGTTCTGTATTTGGGTGGAACATATTCTGAGCCCTGCTCTGGCCTCAATCCCTGTTTTATTTGTCTCATCAGTCTTTCCGCAATATATTGTGGTGTTTGTCCTCAATAAAAAGCATGTAAAGGGTGCCTTTCTTTAAGGCTGATCCAATCCAGCTTTTCATAGATTTCCATTCTATGTATTTGCTTTGTGCATGCAGTATAATTCTTTCTAGTTTGTTATAAACAACATCAAGTCTATTTAAGATTTTTTGTGAAGCTTCCATATAGGTGATTTCACCATAGTCAATTAAGGGCAATACTAATGTGTTTATTACATGACACTTTGTAGATTCAGTCATACACTTGTTTGTTTCTGAACATAAATCCCAAACATTTTGTTACTTTTTGTTTCACTGTCTCTGTATAAAAATCCCATTTTAATGCTGAGTCTAATTGTATTCCCAGATAGCTATAACTCTGGATCTCTTCTAACTTAATATTATCAAATGTTTTAATTTGAAGAATAACTTCCAATGCTATCTGATTTTTTTTGTCTAGAGAAATATGCAACCTGAGATTTTTTATCATTTAAAATCAAACAAGAGTTTGAGAGGTAATGCTGTAATTTATAATGTGAGTTTGTTTTGATAGATAGATGGGAATCTGTATTTATACTAATTTTATTATTGTATTTTGTGATTTTATATAATAGTGTTTGTAGTGTGATTTTATTGTACAGTGCCCATAGTCTCAGGAATTGGGTGTTTCATAAATAAAATATCTATCTATCTAAATATCTATTGAATCCCAGTTGAAGTGTAGGTTGAATGATTTCAAGAGAAATTTTATTTATTTATTGCAATTTCGGAAACAACCTTTGATTAAGAACTGTTTTACAAAGGGTCCATTTTCGTTAAACAGTACACATACAGACATAATTAAATTCACAGTACAAATACAGACATAGTTGAAATATCAGTACACAACTGAATTCACAGTACAGATACAGATATAGTTGACTTATCAGTATAGGAAGTAGCAAAAACATAGAAAACAAATGAGAGTTTCTCATGAGTTTCATTAAGGGTTTAATACTAATTGCTGTATGGCATAAGGAAGTATATGAGAGAGAGGAAAATGTAGGAGAGGCTGACAGTGGTTCATGAATGGAGCATGGGGATAGAGCAACCTAGGAGGAGCATTGCCACATTGCATTACAGCTTTGGAGCTGAGGAACTGGGGATGGTGCATGTGAGAGAGTGTGGTAAGGTGGGAGAAGGTGATTAGAGAGAGACAGAGAGAGAGACAGAGAGTGGAGGGGGAAGAGATGGAGGGAGGAGAGAGGGGAATGAGGGAGAGACCAAGTAGGGGAGAGGAGGTATCATGAGAGCTGAGACTGATGGAGAAAAGGGGGTGAAGGGAGGGTGGAGAGAGTGAGAGAGAGGGGTGATGAAGGGTGAGACAAATGACAGAATGCAGCCACTGATGGAATAACAGCTATGGAGCATGAGGTGCCAGAGTCTGGGGGCAGGGGTAGGGAGTGGGAAGGACTGGTCCATGTGACTGAGTCCATGAGTATTTGTTGGTAGGCAGAGTTGGTGCAGTCTCTGGAGACCCACTCTGAACAGTTTAGCACTCACATGCATTCTTTTGCAGTAGAAACTGGTTAAGTTCAACTTTGAAGGTTCTAGGGTTAGCAACTTTTAAAGTGTTAGCTGGGATCTCATTAAGCCACAGTGGGGCATGGTAGGAGAAGAATCTTTGTCCAAGAGCTGTCCTTTGGAAAGTGACACAGAATGGGTGTAGTTCTTTATTCCTGGTCCTGTACATGGGTTGGTTAAGGTAATCAGGTCAGTGATAAAGGAAGGAGTCGGCCTTGCATGGCTTTCCTGCCTAGGAGGCATGTCTGGTATGAGATTCTATTCTTAAAGCTTAATATGTTTGCTTTTTCATAGAGTACACAGGTGTGACCTGGTCATCATCTAGTAAAAGTCTGCATGCCTTGTTTACAGCTATGTCTACCCTCTTGAGGGCAGTATCAGTTACTGCTCTCTAGGCCACCAGGCTGTAGCCAACCATGGAGAGAATGGAGCTGTTTATGGAGAGCATGAAAGCATTGGTAGTGAGGCTTTTCCTGTGACAATAAAGTAACCTGTGTTTAATATTTATTGCTTTTGCAACCTTATCAATATGCTGGCCATACGAGAGAACATCATCTATTATCACTCCTAGGTATTTAAAGGAATGAACCTGTTGTAGAGGAGCTGACCCGTTGTCGGTAACTGTTAGTACGGGGTACCTCCTCTTTAGCTGAGAGCTAGAAAGGATAATGGATTTTTTTTGCAATTGAGTACCAGCCTATGAGAGCTGAACCAGACATCCAGTTGTTGGAAGGTGGACTGCAGCTCAGCCTGCAGGGTCTCAATGGCACTGCTGCTGAGTACCACTACATCATCTGCATAGAGGATAATTTTGCTGCCATATACCTCCAGGACTGTGTTCAAAAAGAGACTGAAGAGCAATGGACCCAATATATACCCTTGTGGAACTGCCAGCACTATGTCCCAAGAGGTAGAAACTGTTGGTTCAATTTGGACCCTTTGAGACCTTCCGGATAGGTAATCTTGAAACCACTGGATGGCATTGGAGACCAGTCAAAGAGCCTGTAGTTCCTTAAGAAGAAGGGGGTGACAGACCATGTTGAAGGCTTTCTTCAGGTCAATAAAGATGGACCCAGCCAGTTTACCTTCGTCCATAGCCTTGT
This sequence comes from Neoceratodus forsteri, assembly GCA_016271365.2. Taxonomy (NCBI): domain Eukaryota; kingdom Metazoa; phylum Chordata; order Ceratodontiformes; family Ceratodontidae; genus Neoceratodus; species Neoceratodus forsteri. Next base: position 49,634,554 of record JADMNL010000035.1, read on the forward strand.
GAGTATAATCCATGAAATCAACCAGGGCTGTGGTGGTGCTGTGTTTTTTGCTGAAACCATGTTGCTGGGGACACTGCAGCTGGTATTTATGGATATATGCTGTGATTTGGTCTGTTACAATCCTCTCCAGTGCTTTAGATAAGGGGAGAAGGATAGAGATGGGCCTGTAATTAGCTGTGCATGTCCTGTCCCTGCTCTTGTGAACTGGGGTGACCACAGTTTGTTTCCAGAGGGAGGTGATCTTAGCCAGGGTTAGTGACTTATTAAAGATTTTAGTGATGGGAACAATAAGCACATCCACTGTCTGAGCTACCAGTTTCATGTTGATGCTGTCACTGCTAATTGTAGTCTTTCCTAAGACCTTTTTGACATAGTCCATGGCTTTCTTGACTATAACCTACCTGAAATAGAATTGTGGGTGCTGTGCACTCGCGGGTGCATTTTCAAGATCAACACTCACATGCTTCAAGTTTCATCAGGGAGGACGGAGCTTAGGTCCATGAATGCAGAGTTAAACCCTTCTGCTATAGTGACTGAGTCCATAGAATTGGAGCCATTCATGCTGAATAGTGAAGGTTGTTGCTTGTATTCTTTTGTTAGGAGCTCCTTAAGGTTGTTCCAGAAATGTATCCCATCCCCCCAGCTGCATTCAAGTGGATTTTTATAACAGTCCACCTTGGCACTCTGTATTAGGTGAGTGCATCTGTTCCTAGTGGCCCTGTAGTTCTGGATGTTTTTGATCCCCCTGTGACCTTGGCCCTGCTCCATAGGATATCTCGTTCTCTCATTAGTTCCAATAGCTCACTGGTATCCACCCATTGTTATAACCTCGGACCTTCCTTTTTTTGAGTGGGACATAACTGTCTCACACCTTATTGAACTTGTCAATGAGGTATTGTAATGCTTGGTCCTGGTCTTGCAGAAAGTCAAAGGGTGACCAGTCTATCTGGGATAAGGCTTCATTCAAGGAGGCAAGCTGCTCTTTACGCAGCACTCTACTTTCCACAAGCTTAGGTGGGTAATTTTTGTATTTATTGGTCCATCTACAGATAATTGGGGAGTGATCAGTCAAGGTGTCTGAGAGTACCAAGATGTCAGTGAGCCTATCTGGTGAGCTTGTGAGGAACCAGTCAAGAAGAGTGTGTTTTCTGGATTTGTAATTTAACCTTGTGGGCTCAGCTATTAATTGTGAGATGTAGGAGCAACCCACTGTGTCTCTCAGCTTTTCTGAGCAGGGACTGAGCCAATTTATAATGAAGTCCCCTGTAAGAATGAGTTCACAGATCTTTGAAATGCCATCTATAACTCCCAGTACTTTCTGGAGTCCCTCATCAGGTTTTTTGGGTGGGAGATAGACACACACACAATGACTAGAGATTTCTTCTGGGGACCAAATAGAGCTTTACCATTAGTAGTTCATGGTCCTCAGTCATTGCAGTTAATGGGAGAACCACCCTTGCAAGGTATCCTGATATATATATATATATATATATATATATATATATATATATATATACTCCTTGCTATTCCTGTTGATTCTGAAGGATTGATAGCCCAACAGAGCAATGAAACTATCATTGTCCTGGGGGGTTAGCCAGGTGTCAGTGAGGCAAATGATGTCAGGGTTATGCAAGGCAACCCAGGCCCAAAGCTGTGCCATCTTAGGAAGCAGGCTACAAACATTCATAGCTGCAATTTTAAGGTCACTTGCCTTTGACACTTCATTGCTGGTGTCAGCCCTAGGGCCAGGGTTAGGGTGCACATTCCCAGACAAAAGGAACAGTAAAAGTATTACTTTCCTTGACATGCATGTGAAGGTGACTTGGAGCTTACTTTTGCATTTCTTTGGTCTGCTGAAGTCAGGCAATTGCCTACCTAAAGTCACCACCAATGGTAGGTAGGACACCAGAGAATGCTGAGCGTGGCTTGTTCTGAGGTATTGAGAATGAAACAAGGGAGCATGATTTGAGTCAAGGCAGTAGTGTAAGCCACAAGGATCGTAGCAGTCTGGTGGAGGACATGCACTATTTAAAGCTCAGGTGGAATGGAACAAGAGGAAAAGCACCAAACCTACTTTTGTGAACTGTTTAGAAAGAACTACTGTAAGGTCCCTGTAGTGGCAGAACTTTATAATCTGCTAATGGGAAACTGGACAAATATTGTAGTTCTCTACACTAATAATTCAAATTCAGCATTAGGTACATTAAGCTCAATACAGATTCAGTTGCAGAGGTTAGGAAAAGAAAATACATTTAGGCAGCAGAGGGATCAGCTCCGGGGAAGGCAACAGGCAGTTCAAATCCCCAGAAGCTTAAGCCAATCGGGAGAGCGGTGCTGAATCAGCCTATTGTGAGCCCAAATTCAGGCACCATCCACCAACAGAATTCATGGCTAGGCTGGGCTGAGAGCTGCTTTCAGAGCATGCCTGGATCCTTGCTCTTGAGAGTGTGCTGGGAGCACCCTGGGGCAAGCTATGTTCAGCACTGGACCGCTAGCACAGAAGATGGAACCCGCTCAAGGAATCCTGAAGAGAGAAGGAGAGAAGGGAGAAATCAGCTCATACGAACCGACAGGAAAAAGGCCTCAGAGTGTGGGAGGTGGGGGGAAGTAAGGAGATAAGTGAATTCAGTAACAAGGTGAGAAATTAAGAGTGCTTAGTTAGCCAGGCAGGGAGAGAATGGCTCTGGGAGTGTAGCATCACCAGTATACAGAGGAAAGGCAATCAGGAGTGGGGATTGCAGAAAGGAAACAGTGATCCAGTAATTAGACAAGCAGTTTTAACTTAAACATTGTTAATCCTTAAATAGCGTAAGGCAGAAGAAACACTCCAAAATGCTTTAGCTTCCTTCTCTAACAATTCAAAAATGGTTATGGTTCCTACTAACAATTCAAATTAAGCAGTGGGTACATTAGGCTCCTTACAGATTCAGTTACAGAGGTTTTATTTATTTATTTAGCTTTTGTTTACCGGGTAAGCACACTAGACAAAGAATGCCTATTTTCGGGTGTGACCCTGGAGATTACAAGGTAAGTTTACAGACAGTATAATAACATAACAAGGAAGTAATGTACAGCAAGTGAAAACAGTGTGAACAGTAAACATGTGCATAAGGGTAAAGACAGACAAAAAGTAATAGGTAATGTACACTTCATGGGGGACTACAAGAGCATTAAGGTAGGCATGGTGCAATAAGGAGCAAGGGAGAGTAAGGGATTAGGGTCACCCTTCATAGCTCAGAGGGGTAGAGGGTCTGGCAACCATGATATTGGGTAGAGTACACCAAGACTGGATATGATACACCAGGCAGCCTCAGGACAGTTGCAGGCGGAGACTGATTTCAGGTGTGTCCATAGGGATCTCTTAAACAAGGAATGGGTGGGAGCACTTCTGATAAGTACAGGTAGGGAATTCCAGAGGCAAGGGGCACAGACAGCAAAGGCATGTTCACCTGACAAGGTACAAGTTTTAGGGACAAGGAGGGACTGCACATCAGTTGATCTGAGTTTGTATGATGGCTGCACAGGCTGAAGAAGTTTAGCCAGGGTGGGAGAGATGACATTAGGTAGAGTTTTGTAGATGAAGCAGCCCAAGACAAAAGAGTGGTAGTTACTCAGGGACAACCAGTGAAGTTTATCATATAATTCACAGTGGTGGGTAAGTCGGGGAACAGCAAGGACGAAGCAGCAAACATTGTTGTAGGCCACATCCCATTTTGCAAGACTAGCTTTTGTGGCAAGATGATAGTTTGTCTGTCCATAACTGAGTGAGGGAAGAAGTATTCCTTTGGTAAAGGCAATTTGTGCAGCTACAGTAAGGGATTCAGGAGCCCTGTATGTGAAGCCAAGTTTGGTGTTTGTTGCCCTGCAGACATTAAGAATATGTAGGGAGAGGTTTAACTGGGGGTCAAGTGTGACTCGCAGGTATTTAAAGGAGCATGAAGTACCAACTAGGCCCCCATTAAGACTTGACATCTTTAGTTCAAGTTTATTGCAGGAAAACTCCATTGAGCAAGCTCATTCACAAGAGGGTCCTGTGACATAAACACTTGAAGTACAAACATAGATAGGTAATAACAGTATATACATGAAATGCACGTTACATGATACAGGCTGGATATACATACAAGGGTACCACATAGGGTGACCGCAGGTGGTAAACATTAATATGAGACAGGGAAGCAACTTACTGGTTGCATACAGATAAATGAAACATGATGACTGGTGTGTGCAATACATATATTTTGGCAGCTAGAACAAACAACAGACTACAACTGATATGGGGGGGGAGGAGTGATTTGATAGAGTAGCAGTGGAGCATAAGCATAGATAAAGCCAGGAGTAGAAGGGGAAGGGAAAGCAGTTAATATGACAAAGCAATTATACCTTAGCAGTGGATAAATATGGCACACATGGGAAAGGAAGAGACTTAATGACAGTTACAGGTGTCTTTTATTTTGGCTGAACTTAGCGATTTGTAGAAGTTTATTGAAACTGTGCTAGTTAGTTTCAGTACAGTTTGTAATTGGTTCCAAATGGAGGAAGGGCATATGCAATATACGTTTACCAAAGAAGGTCCACATCCTTGGTATGTCAAGCATAATAAAGTCAGATTTTCTTAATGAGTATGCACTTATGATATACTAATAAGGGAAGAAAATAAACAGCAATTTCTGCAGGAGCAGTTTAAGTCCATAAGCCCAGCATGGAGCAGGTGTCTAGTAGTAAGGGATGTCCAACCAACAGCTGCATATAAGTCACAGTGGTGCGAACGGTAAGGGGAGTTGGTAATGAACCATAATGCACAGTGATAAAGGATGTCCAGTTTACTTAGATTTGCAAGAGTGGTGGAGGAATAGATTACATCGCCGTAGTTGAATAGGGGGAGAAAAGTGGCCTGTACAAGCTTGTTTTGAGTTTCAAAGGAGAAAAGGGGCCTATTTCTGTAGAAGAAACCTAACCTTGCTTTTAACCTTCTATAGACATCTTCGACATGGTCATTGACAGATAATTTATTGTCAATCCAGATACCCAGATATTTAAATTTGGTTACAACTTCAGAGGCTTGTTTAGCGTGGTAACAATGAAGTCTTGGGCAAGGAGTATTGGGGACTGTGACAGCACTGCAGAATATCATCACTTTAGTCTTCAGCTATGCAGAAGCTGCCTTTATTAGATTATGCTCAAGTTGTGCGAAGTCTGCTTGAAGCACTCCCTTGACTTCAGATAACCATGAGCCAGAAGTATACAGCACAGTATCATCTGCAAAAAGTGCAGACTGGACGAGATATGTTAGCATCTAAGTCATTAATGTACAAAGAAAACAAGATAGGGCCTAAGATGGATCCTCGGGGACTTCTCTTGCAACTGGCAAGGCAGCAGAAAAAAGCCTTCGCCTTTACTTTTTCGACTCTTCCAGTTAGGTAGCTAGAGAACCACTGGGTGGTATGATATGTGACACCCAGTTTTGCAAGGCAATTGACTAATAGTTTGTGATCAACAGTATCAAAAGCTTTGCTGAGGTCCAAAAAGACTGTGCCAGTTACCTTCTTAGCATCTATAACAGAGATCCAATCATTGTTTACTTTTGCTAGTGCAGTGATTGTGCTATGATTAGCCCAGAAGCCGAATTGAGCTGGCTTAATGAGAGAGAAGGTTTCCAAGTGAGATTTTAACTGAATGTGGATCAGTTTTTTGAAAACTTTAGAAAGGATAGACAATATGGAGAAAGGCCCATAGTTGTTTACATTGCATGGGTCACCAGATTTAAATAGAGGGAGGATATGTGCTGATTTCCAGCAGGACAGCACAGTAGCAGATGTAATGGAAAGATTGAAGATGTGGAGAATTGGGGCAGTGAGATGGGCATAGCCTGAGCTTAGGAAAAGGGTTCCAAGCCATCGCCCCTGGCGCTTTTTGGTGTCTAAGTTAAGAAGAGAATCTTCTACTAATTTATAAGTTATCTCACGCAGTTGGAAGGGGCTGGGTGCAGAACTAGATGTAGGTGGAGGGGTATGCTGGCTCACCACAGCACCAGCATAAGGTGACGAGTCAAAAGCTAATCCAGCTTTGGCAAAGTGGAGTTAAGTTCCTCCAGGATTAGGGACTTATTTTCAACAATCTTGCCACTTGCAACTATCTTTGTTGGGACAGAGGGGGCCATGGGCCATCCTTCTATAGCTTTGATAGTCTTCCATATTTTATAAGGGTTACCTTTAGCTTGTTCGAGAGTAGAAATATAATAGTTAGCTTTAGCAGAGTGAAGTTTTTTCACACAGTTATTCTGGCTGTTCTAAAGGCCTGCCAATCCGAAGAGTCTTTGGAATGTCTAGCTTTAGCCCAGAGCTTATCTCGAGCTATAAGGGCTGCCTTGAGATCTGAGGTGAACCAGGGGTTGGAATTGTTCCGTACCCTTACTTTGATAAAAGGGGCATGCTTATTTATTATTGTAGTGAGTTTGTCATTAAGGATGTAAGCTGCCTTGTTGACATCTTTGGCTAGGTAGAGCTCTTGCCATCTGATAATGCTCAGGTCAGATAGGAAGTTTACTGCACTGAATTTGTGAAAGGATCTTTTTGTTATAAAGATGGGTTGCGGTCGGGCCTTAATTTGAGATCTTATGCAAGTAACAATTCCATGGTCACTCATGTCATTGTGAAACACTGCTGAATGAGATATTTTGTGTGGATGGGTGGTTAGTACCACATCTAGAATGGAACTGTTGGCAGTATTTATAGTGTTGTTCCTGGTGGGTTCACTAACTAATTGTCCAAGACCTAGCTTGTCACAAAGGGATTTGAGGCCGTGTGATTTAGGTGACAGCCAGTCCATATTTAGATCTCCAAGAAATATTGTTTCAGTTTTTGCATCTACGAACATGGATTTAAAAAGATTAAGGACTTCATCACCACCAGACGGGGGTCGTTAGCCACCTAGGATAGTGATACATTCCGAGGAGGGAGATGAAGGCTCAAGTGAACTAACTCAAATTCCTTGGCTAGAGATTTGCAAATAATATTGGTGACCAAGTACTTAGATTTGGCGTAGATAACCACACCCCTGCCTCTAGACTCTCTATCTGCTCTAAATAAGTTGTAGCCCTGCAGTAATATTTGTTGATCAGTGTTCATCTTTTTTAACCATGACTCAGTAATTATGATAAGGTCAGGATTAACATATGCAGCCCAGGCTTGCAGCTGTACAAGTTTTTTAGGCAGGCTTAAAATGTTGACCACCATCATTTTGAGACCTGTGGCCTCAGCAAAATCGATAGGCAAGGTAAGTTGTGGGGGGGGGGCAGGGTTGAGCTCGACATTTCCTGAGCAGAGAAGAAGCAGAAGTATAACTTTCTTTAAGGAGCTTATAAGAATGGAGACTGCTTTTTTATTTCTTCGCAGCAACCCATATCGTGCTGCACATGAGGCGTCACTACTGTAATGACAGTTGATCGTGATCAATGTAAGTGCTTGAATAGACATAGGTGAGGACAGTAGCAAGGGGCTGTAGGCTAACTGGGGGGAATAGGCTAAAAGGGGAGAGGAGAATGACAAAGTGTCTGCACGGTAGACCGTTATAACATTAGGTATTGATAAGTTACATTGGAGAACTGAATTGCATTGAGGTACTTTGAATTGCACTGTATTGCTGAGAACTCTGCACCTTAGGAGCAATAAAGACACAATAAGGAGAGCCATGGTCCCAGATTGAGTGGTCTCGTGATTTGTATTAGTGCAGCTCCTCAAGTTAGGGGCCCCCTTGCTTGCACTACCCTTCTCCTACATTCTTTATCTATCCTTTACCACCAGAATTGTTCCACCAGTTTGGACCTTTAGAGGGGCAGGACAATATTTGAGTTTGGCTGAGGAACCAAAGAGCATGAGTTGAGTTTTCTTTAGGTTTAGCACAAGCTTATTTGTCAAGAGCCAGTGTTGTAGCTTATTGAAATCAGCTTGAACATTATGATTTACAGCATAGATATCGATCAAGCTGGACAGGAGAATCATGTCATCAGCATATAGGGCCATGTAGCTGTGAGTGGGGACCAATGGGAAGTCATTAATAAAAAGAGAAAAAAGGATAGCGCCTAAGATGGACCCCGAGGGACACTAACCAAAACAAGAATAGGTTCAGAAAGAGCGCTGTTATATTTAACAAGCTGTAACCTACCAGTGAGATAGTTGGAGAATCAGTTTAGGGCTAGACCTGACACACTGAGTGAGTGAACCTTGGTGTTGAGTAGGTTGTGATTGACTTGATCAAAGGCCTTAGAGAGGGCCACAAAGATTGCCCCAGACAACATGCCATGGTCTATAGCAGTTCTAATTTCAGATGTCACCCTGGCAAGGGCTGTACCAATGCTATGCCCATTACAAAATCCATGCTGCTCAGGGGACAGTAAGGCATAGTTAGTCAAGTAGTCCATCAGTTGCACCTCCACCACCTTTTCCAGTATCTTGCTAACAGCAGACAGGGTAGCTATGGGGCGGTAGCTTTCTGTGCATTTCCACTCACCCTGCTTAAAAACTGGCAGCACCATGGCCACATTTCAAACTGGTGGGACAATTCCAGTGGTAAAGGACAGATAAAGAATGTGGGAGATGGGTAGCACAAGCAAGGGGGGCCCCTATTTTGAGGAGTTTAGGTTCATAAATTTCCCTCACAGTAACTGATTTAAGATAGACTGGTGGGCGGGATTGAGATACTGGAGGGAGGCTACATTTGGGGGTAGGTGACTGGGCATTGTCAGTATCAAAGAGGTGGGTATATGCCAAAAGATCAGAGGATTGATTATTAAAGGCATTGGCAATAGTAATATCATTATTGCAGTTCTGGCCACCAACAATCATGTCCACAGTGCTATAACCATGAACTACAGTTTTAATGGTGCACCAAAAATTACGTGGATCCCTGGCAGAGGATGGCAGGGCACTCTTGCAGTATTCACTCTTGGTGGCTCGTATGGCTTTTTTGCAGTTATTATGTAGTTGTTGGTATTGGTGACAATTAGATAAGTCATTTGTGGCCTTGAATTTATCCCAGTGCTTATCTCTAGCATTCAAAAGAGAGAGCAGGTCACCATGAAACCATTTGGTGATGGTACCTCTAACTCCCTTTCTGATATGAGGAGCATGCTTATCCTGCAGTGGGTGGAGGACATTTAGGAGGTTGGTTGCAGCAGCTGTGGTCCCAGTAGCAGAGAGTACTGGGGGGCCAGTCAATGAGTGCAAGGTCATGAAGAATGAAATCAGGGTTGAAGTGGGAGAAGTGTCTCACTTGTATAATTTTGTGAGGCACTTTAGGGAAGGATACTCCCCAAATGCAGAAAATGGGAGAATGGCCAGATATTGTGTCATGAACAATCCCAGATGCAGAGATCCTGTCAGGCTGGTTTGTTAGAATCCAGTCTAGGAGAGAGTTGCTACCCCAGTGAGGGGAGGTTTGTGTAGGTTCACTGATGAGCTGGGTGAGGCCAGTGGCTGCCAGCAGTGGTTCATACTGTTTGACATTGTCTCCAGACTAATTAAGGTTGAGATTACTACAAATAAGCACCTCATTTGATGAGATATTGTGACTAATATTATCAAGCAGATAAGATAGCCTCTTGGTACCCTGCTTAGGAGGGTTATAGACACTGATGACATGTATGTTTTTGGCATTTCATAGAAGAAGAAGCCCATGAAGGAATTCACAGGTTACAGAGGGGGGAGTCACATCATATGGGACTAATGATATATTGAGGTGACTTTCATGATACATCAGTAGACCACCCCCATGCTTTTTTCTGAGACAGTCACTGTGCAGCAAGCTGAAGTTGGGAAGAGCTAGAGCTGAGTCAGGGGTGTTAGGTTTCAACCATGTTTCAGTGAGGCACAGAACATCAGGATTATAATGTGCAGTCCAAACAATGAGCTCAGCATGATTAGGGATGAGACTACGGACACTGAGGTGTGTTAGTTTGAGACCTTTGAGAGAGGACCAGGAGGGAGCGCTAAGTGATCGCTGCATAGCAGGTTCAGTATTCAGTTTGACATCCCCTGAAAGAAGGATAAGGAAGACAGAGAACCAGAGAATGCAGTGCAACAGGCCTCTCCTGCTAGATGCTTTTCAAGGGGGGTAGTATGCACATTTGAGTATGTGGCATGTGATTTTGAGGAATTTAGATGGGAAGCACCAGAGAGGATATAAGTTAGTGTGCCCAAAGGTGATGAGGTTGGAGTGATTGAAATCATAAGAGTGGTGTAGCTCCCGGGGACCTACATGTAATGGGAGGTAGGTATAAGTGAGATGAAAGGTCTATGGGGAACAGGCTAGGCATGCCAGGAAGAACATCCCGTAATTTGGGGATGGGTATCAGGACGTACACACAATCTCAAAGGGGGGCAATGCAGAGGAATGGAACTGAAAATTTTACAGGGGATGGGTATCAGGATATACACACTATCTCAATGAGGTCAGTGCAGGGGAGGGAATTGTATTTTACAGGAAGAGTGAGTATATGAATTTTAAGCTAAATAGTGACACAGGATGGTAAATTATTGGCTCCTGACAGTTTAAATGAGGAAACACTACTGAACTAGATAGATATAATAGTATCACTGCCCTCTATCAGTGGTCTGATATAATCTGCAAATGGAAAATTGGGGACATATACTTTAAATCATCAAGACACCATGCCCTCTTGTCAGCAGTAGCTATAAAAGAAATGAGAGAAAAGGGTGGGAGTGGTGGGGGATGATAGTTTCTGCACAGGGCTGAAATCTAACTTTTAAAATACAGCAGCCCAGGGCTGATTTCTAACTCTTCAAATGCAGCAGCACAGGGCTGAATTCTAATTGCAGTATTAAATACAGCAGTACAGTCTGTTAAAAATTAAAACAATGCAAGTGGCAAATGTCTGTCCCAGAAGGAAGATGCCATGGCCATGAGATGAAAGAAATGGCACCAAGTTTTAAAGCAGGTAGAGAAGGATGCTGAACGTGTTTTTATTTTATTTATTTATTTATTTATTTAGCTTTTGTTGACCGGGTAAGTGCACTAGACAAATCCTGCCTATTTTCAGGCATGACCTGGGGGAGGGGGATACAGATGAATGCCAACTGACCTTGAACCAGATTAAGCTGTTGGTAGTATTTTTAGTGAATGAGGGAAATTTGGCCAGGACACCGGGGAAATTCCCCTACTCAGAGGCTGAGTTGCTGCCAGTAGGGGGACAGGCCATTTCCAAGATGGCTGCTCCAAGTGAACCAAGGAAGGTGGAGGAAGCTAGTGGAGTAGGAGCCAGCCTCAACTCTTACTCCAGGCTTAGTAGAGGCTTCAGCCGTGGATATGGCTGAGAGAGATTGGATGCAGATTTTCAAGATGCTTTTGTGGAATGGGAACAAGCTGTGGTGGATTATAAAAAGAAGAAAGTGGTCACTTTACTGTTTCTTTACAAACTGAAATGGAGTCGTGAGTTTGAACCTGAGTCTGGGAACAAAAGTTCTTACTGGCAAGCAGGATAGCGCTCCTATTACGTGGAGACTCTGGAACTGTTTCAATTTCTAAAAATAAAGAAGAGTTTAATCTTTTAAAAGAGCCTGAGGAGCGTGGTTGTTTCAGCTAACAGAGGACTTCAAACGGAGAAATGCGCAAAGGATCGCAGGATGTCGGCTCAAAGCGAAGAGCTTATTGAAGGTACTGTGACTGTGTAAAGCTTCTTCCAACTTGACCTGTTCTTGTTGGGAAGCAGATCACTTTGATTTTAAAAACAGACTTGTTCCCGGTCTTTTTGAAGCTCCCGAAGGCATTGAGCTGGTTAATGAGCAGGTGTGGTAATGACAGCACCAATAGCTCAGGGCTGAGCGCCGTTTGTTTTAGTCCGGTGAGAAGAAAAATAAATTTCAGCAGAGCTTGAGATGTGGGCGCATAAAAGCAGGAGTACGCTTTAAATCGGATACAGGCTGGCAGTGTTTTGCGGGTTAATAGCGAGTGCCCACAGCCTAGCTCAATTACAGAGGAAACAAAACGCAAAGGTGGGAAATCTGGTGACCTGTGTAATGATTCAGTTTTGTTTTCCCCCTTTGGTGAAAATGAGGAAACACACCTAAACAAAATGACTGGTTTTGTCTTTAAACACCAGAATAAGGAGAACTCTTTATCTGTCCCAGCAGTAACTTATCAGTCGTCTGCAGGTTCACAACGAGGGGTTACTGAATTTTTTTCACCAATAATAAAAATATTAAAAAAAAAGAAGAGGAGTCAAATCCAAATATTCAAATGACATGCTTCCCCTCAGGTACAAAATGAAGGAACATGTGTTACTTGGTCACCATAAAAAGTTTTATGTGAGGCTGGGTGGAACAAACAGACTCAGGTGAATGGAAGCCTGACCCTGCATGGGATTTGAACTCAACCTTATCACAGCATTCTCCAGAATGGTTTCCAGTTGGTCAACAGCAGAAAGGGTTAGAGGTGAGATGAATAATAAAATAGGAGAAAGAAATTTTACATCCCTCCTTCTGGTCCTTCTAGCCTGAACAATCATTCTGCTTTTACTATTACAACAGCAGGAACCTATGTAGAAGGATTCAAATGTGTTAATGTACAGCCCCTTCTTCTGCTCAGAAACCTTGATGTCCGAACTATTTTCAAATTCTAGCAGGGAAGTAGCTCCAAGGCGTAATGCCGTAAGACTGAGGATATATAGCGAGGGTTGGAAGTGAGCTCGATAGGTGCTTATGTGGGCAAAACTTATTAAAAGACTCATTAAAAGTTTACACCACAGGATGTTTATGCTTTCATAAATATTTCTAGGGGAAGACAATTATGACATCAGCTTTTCTCCAACATGCTTTAGACCTGTTTTGGGTTAGGTACAACTCAAGTTAAAGTTTTCACCTATTTGACGCCCTTTATTGTTATTCTCCCATCTCAAACCCCTACTTAAATTTGTCACAATTATAAGTTTGGAATGAGGAGTTCAGTAGAGGATATAACATTCTGGTTAAAGAAAAAATGTGAGGTATTGCTTGAGGCAGAGCCTATCTTAGATATAGAGGGGTTTCTGGACTGGTGGATGGAAGTATAAAGTTAAACTAAGACAGTCAGAGAGCGGGGATTGAACATATACCTAATTCTTTTCTTTTGGGAAAAGATAGAGGGGTATGTTTTATAGTGGACAGCCTCGTGCATGCTACAAATGTGGTGCTAGAACACATCTTTCGAGTGTCTGTGACAAACCTCGCTATGACAATTGTGGAGAGATAGGGCATTTGACTATGTTTTGCAATAACCAAGCTAGTTGTGATTTATGTGAAGCTAAAGGTCATACATTTAAAATGTGTCCATGGGCTGCTCAAAAGACAGCACAATGTTCTAATTCCGAGGTTTTCATATAGAAAGCACAAGACACTATGGCTAAAGCTTCCTCACAGTGTGAGCATTCCCCACCCCAGGCTACTACTCAGACTAAAAAGACAACTGATTCAGAAGAAGGGTTGAAAGATAAGGGTTTGGATAAGGGTTTGGATAAGGGAAAGTTATTTACAGCAGGTAGGAAGGGTAGGCTGGAATCATCGTCAGATGGGGATGGGTTAAAGAAGGATAGCAAGGTTCTTCCTAGCCTTTCAGAATTTCCCGCGGTTTGTTATGAGGAAGAGGCAGTTAAGGAGGTGGTTTGTAGCCACAGTAAGTAAATCAGCGGTGAGGTTGCCCCAGAAGATCTGTTAGAAATCTACTCTCAAACCCTCCCCTTCGGTAGTTCAGATTGAAACTAGTAACTCTTATGCAGCTCTGTTCTCTTCATGGGTAATATCTGAGATAGAGGTTGAAGACTCCGATTCTCAAAAATCCTCTTTTCATCTATAGGTCTCAAATTTCTGATAACTATAAGGACAAGAAAAGAAAAGAGAAAAAATAATGATTGGCTTCTTTAAAAATGGCTATGAGTTTGGTATGGGTTCTTTAAATGCTCATAGTTTATTAAATAAGGTCAAAAGACAAGTTCTTTTTTATTACATTCATGAATTTCCAATTTCTGTATGCTTCTTGCAGGAGCATATGGATGTACTCCATAGAACAGTTGGTATCTTTTAAAAGAGAGTGGTTCTGGGGCCCCTCATTTTGGTCGTTTGAGGACTCTGCTGATGGTATAGGAATTGTATTTAACCCATTTGATTTTCAACTGCATAATCTAATTGATTTAATACCAGGAAGGGTTCTGATCGTGGATGGAAGTGGCAAGGTTAGTGTTTTAGGTTCATCAATATCTATAATCCCCAAACGAAAGCGGTAGGGCAAATTAAGCTTAAAATGGTCCAGCCTTTTTACTAACAACTGTTAGAATATTATGGGAGGTGACTTTAATTGTCCTATTTCAGCTTCATTCTAACAAAACTAAAACTAAAAAACATACTGTGATACTAATGCTTTAGAGAAAATTATTAAGGAGGCTGGTCTTTTGAATTGTAATAATGTTATGCAGGCAGGGGTAGATTTTCCTTTAAAAGGGGACATGCTTTACTTTAATTGATCATATGTTTGTATCATTTAATATGCAATTAGAGTCCTTTAAAATATTTCCTTGTGAGTTCTCTGATCATTTCCTTTTATTTAGTACTTTTTGTCTTTCTGATGTGAAAGAGTGTAGGCATACTAGATGGAAACTTAATACTCTTCTTGGATCTTCCTTTTATTCAAGCAGGAGTAAAATACCTTTGTGCTAGATTATCAGTGGCCTTCCTATATTCAGATCTAGGAGATTGGTGGTTGGAAACAAAAGCTGATTAAAATAGAAATTGGTTCAAATCTCAAAGAGTTGGAAACAAAAAATCACAATTTTCACGGTCACTTGGCATTAGCAATACAATTACAGAGGCTCATGACTATAGCTTATACTTCTAGGTATGACATTATTCTGAACAAATTGCTAACCTAAAAGCTAAGATGAGAGATTTCAATATGACAGAGGCAAACCATGAAGCTATTTTAACTAATGGAATTAAAAATTCACCTATTGGAGATCCTTTTGTGATGTGTAAACAACTAAGAGAAGCTACAAGAATGGAGTTACTTAAGAATGTGGATGGTAGTATGGCTTTTCTGTATCTCATTTACTTAGAAGTGATTGTAGACCACTATCGCTTTAGAACTCTCAGAAAAGATTTCAACCCTTCTATGGATGCTTACTTAAAAGAGATTGTGATCCCAGGTGACCAGTTATGAGACAGGAAGTATGGGGCCCAATTACACAGATAGAAATCTTAAACACTATTAGGCTTTTGAAATTGAATATTTCACCAGGGATAGATGGGATTTCAATAATCTTTATAAAAATTTTCTGAACAATTAAGTCAGTGCCTTTTCTCACTGCTCAAATTTTTTCTAGACAAATTATTATTTTTCCTTCCTTTTCAGAAGGATTATTACTTCATACTTTTTAAATCAGAGACAAGCAAAACATTGCTAACTGGAGACCAATTACTTTAAATTCAGACTATAAAATATTTACCTGTATTTTTAAATAATAGATTAAAAAATATAGTAAAGGAGTTATTTCACCTTACCAATATTGTGGATTACCTGATAGACGGGTTCAGTCTGCTCTTATGTTAATTAGGATGTTAGTTGACATCTCACTGATATAGGATCGATTTAGATGTTTAATGACTGCAGACTTGGATAAAGTTTCTCTTGATAGAGTCTATTTGCTTTTCTCTTCCTCACGCTTAAACACTATGGGTGCCAAAACCAATTAGTGGATATCATAGAGAAATTGTATGATAGTTATTTTGTGTGCTTCCATATTTAAAAGACTATAAGGCAGAATGTTTTAGATTAAATACAGGCGTCATGTAAGGGTGCCCGCTTAGCCCTCTTCTTTATATATTTTTGCTTTAGATCCCTTTACAAATCATAGCTTCAAATCAAAATGGAAGGGTATGACAGTCAATAATAGAAAAGATTTGCAATTAAGGATCCAGGCCTCATGCTGATGACTTAGTAGTATACCTTGAGGATTATGCTTCAGTAATCCATTTTGTGTCAGCCTTCAAGGACTTTTCCAAGGTATCAAAATGCAAAATTAAATCTAAATAAAACTAAGGGATTATTAATGGGTGCAACAGGGATTAATGAGGCATGGCAGGAGGGCATTTATATTCTAGATTCCTCTTAAAATATTAGGATTAAGTTTGGTCCCAGAACATACCTATTGAGAATTGGGAAAGTGTCATTACAAAAGTAGAGTCTAAAGTGAATAGGTGGAAACAGTGAAACTATCCAAATTGAAAAGGGTACAGGTCATTACAATTTCTTCTCCCTATGGTACAATATGGAGCCGATTTTTCCCCTTCAGTGCTTTTTGAAAACAAAGCTATACAGTTTGTTTTTTCAAATGTTATGGGGAATCGTTTAAATTCCTAGCAAGGGGTTGCACGTACTTGATGGAAAAATAAGGGTGGATTGGGTATGGTTGATCCAGTTATTTTTGTGCATGCATTATTTCTTACTAATTCAGTTAAAGAAGGTTAAAAGCAGAATTAAGGGCTGAGGAGACTTGGAATTTGAAAACAATGGTAAATATTTTAAGAACTTGGTATACTTGGGCCCCAACCTAAATCATCATTTAGATGTACCTTTATATTTTGAAATTCAGCACAGAAATTATTTAAATGGAAGATACAAAAACAGATAATTTTGAATAACAAACATGGAAGGGCTTTTACCGTTATCTAATGTCAACTGTGCTTCCTTTGAACCAGGATTTAAAATTGCCCTACAGTATTAAATGATAAACTTTGGTACAATTAAACAATATTAGGATGCCCTAGAAACAATGGGAAACACAGTGGTTAATTTTCTATGGGAGATTAAATGTCAGAGGTAATGCAAATATAAATCTTTGCAGGAGAGAATGTGTCCATACTTAGAATGTATTAATGTGGAGGAATCATGGACATTTTTTCTCAGATGTTCATATGCTATTGGTTTATGGAAGTATTTAGCTAACTTATGGGGATTTAGATGGTTATGTAATATGACATATGACTTATTGATTTTAGGTTGTTATCCAGTTAATTTATCAGAATTCCAATGAAAAGATTCTTTGTCTTATTCTTGGGGTGTTTAAGATATTATTTATGGCAAGTTAGGCATAAATGTGGTTCTTTATCAAAAGAAAATGCCTTATTTAAGGTTAGTGAATTGATAATAATGAGTTAATTCAAATTTATTCTCTAGATACTTTAAGAGTTACCTCAGGAACCCCAGTAAAATGGTGGAATGGTTTTTCACTTTATTAAATTTAAGTAAAATGTGGATGTTATAGAAGAGTTTATTTAGGATAGCTATGAGGGTAAAAGTTGGCACAAGTTCTGTTAAACTTCAGTTTCATGGAATGCTTTGTTTGTGGTATTTAAGCAATTATGTTTAATTGTTTTTCTCTGTTATTGAGATATTATTTGTTCTAAAATGTGTATTGTCTTTATTTATTTTGCCAAAAAACACCCCTACTCTTTTGATAAGTGCTATGGGATCTTAACATCCACCTGAACTACCACCAATCCAGGCAGATGGGACCTCGCTTAACGCCTCATCCGAAGACGGCACCTCAGAAGTGCAGCACCCCTCTCATGCTGCACTACAGTGTCAGTACTGGATATTAACCCAAGTGCCAGATGTGGGAACTGAACCCACAGCCCTCTGATCTCCCGGCCTCAGAGGCGAGTGTGCTACCTACTGAGCCACTGACACTGACAAATTGCTTGAGGTCCACTTGTTTCCATACCTGAGGTTGCCAGCTGGGGTCAGAGCTCCATCTGCCACCACGGAGCATGCAGGAATGCTCATGTTGGGGGTTATCTGAGGTTGCCAGCTGGAGTTTGACACCACTTCAAAACTATGAAATAGCTCCTGCATGTAATTAGGCACCAATTCAAAGTGCTGACTTGAATGCAGCAGCTCCACCTGTGAAAACACAGATGCTGGAGATCAAGGAGCAACAATAAGTGATGGTAGATGAAGATGAGGAGCTACAGACAATCAATTCAGGTAGAAGACTTGGTTTGCTGGCCAAGGCACCTAGCTTCACCTGAGCTCTTTCCTTCTAAGACTGCTTGAAAGGCAGAGTAGAGAAACTTACCAGAGCAAGGGAGAAGGATTAAGACTTAGTTTGGCTAAGCAGATTTACTGTGTGGTGGTGTTTTATTTTTACTCACAGGATTGCTACTGTTTGTTGCTAACATTTCATTGCTTTTTTTTTCTCTGATTTCAAATTGTTGTTGCTGGTATACCTTCTTCTGCATTATTACAAGGTGTGCCTATAGGTAGGTGCTAACTGATCGTCGCTGTAATCTTCTGATTCAAATTGTCTTTGCAAGGTATATCTTCTGTTACTGCTTTATATTTCTCTGGAGCAAAGTGTTTCTTACAGGGTATATCTTCTGAAATTATTACAGGTGGTGCTTACAGGTTTTACAGTTTTATCTAACATTAGGATAAGCCAGGGTTACTGCATTTGTTGTTGACTGATTGTTTCTGCTCTTACCTCCTTGTTCTTTCGGGTCCGTGGTTCTTCTTTAGGCAGGAAGGGCCCAGCCACCCACCCCCATCTCAACCACCCCACACTACGTATCCTTTTGTAGGGTACTCATTAGTTGTGACATTTCTGTGGCAGAGCAGGAAGGGAAGATCAGTGGCCATCCACAAGGTGATTCTTATTTATAGGGTACTATAATTTAACTTGTTATACAAGTTAAACAAAGCACACTAAACCATTACTTGCATTTTTTTTCCTCTTTTTTCCCTTCTAATTACTCTGACTAGGTTACAAACCCAGCAACTTATTTGGAATGGATTTCATTAACTGCAGGTACTGTGGAACAATTTTCAGAAGGACAGTTCATCAGATTTAGGACACTGTCCCACATGCTGGGCCTTGGAGATCTTAGGTCTCAGCTCCGGCAGCATGGCAGAGATTGCACGCCAAATTTCATATTGAAGAGGAAATACATTATAAGAACCACCTGCCATTTCCTCAGCATCCAACTGAAAACCCTCGACTGCAGAGGGTAGTTGGTCCAGGAGGTTGGCAGGTGGTTAGGAGGAGCAAATCAGGTGCCCCCATCACTCTCTGCCTCCAAACACATTACCTCCAAAACCATATAACACTACAAACAGGTATCTGCCTCTATCTCTGAAATCAAATAAAGAGGCAGAAGACACTGCAGAGCAGGACACTGCAGCACAGGAGCTAGCACAACAATACTCACCCAAATCAGGAACCAAGAATTCAAACAAGCACAGGAAACCCAAAACTTCTGATCTAGGGAGACTCTATGATTCGGGAGTTGATACCCATCTCCAGCTAGGTGATGGTCAGATGTCTCTCAGGTACATCAGCATGGAGAGAACACTGACCGTCATTACTAAAATTGTTCACAAAGCAGGAGAAAACATTGATGTCCTAGTACACATAGGACTAACGATCTCGCTAGCGGGTCAGTTGTGGAGACCAAGGAACACCTGACTAAGCTGGGTGACAAACTCATCATCTATTTCGTCTGGTATCTCCTTCTGAGATCCTGCCAGTCTGGGAGAAGGGAGCAGATGGCCTGAAGCTCAGAAGGGGAGATAGGGAGCTAAACATGTGGCCAAGGACTGGTGCCAGGAAAAGGACACAGATTTGTAGGAACTCAACAGTTCTGGGAGCGAAAGTTCTTAAATTTATGGACTGCATCTGACTAAAGAGGGAGTCAGTGCATTGGGGCAGAGTTTGGCGTCTTTGCAGAATATTTAAACTAGCAAATGGGCAGGAGGGTGCAACTTTGTCATCGTCGGGAAGAACACCCCTCCCCTCAGCTAGTGGTCAAACAGGGAATTCAGCGTGTCATTCATTTGCATCACCAGGCGAAAAAGGTTGTTCCCATACGATGCACAGGGGTAATGCCAAACTTCACCCAACAACTACAATACACCAAAATCTGGCCAATGGAAAATCATGTACACAATGCTCACAGCCTGGGAAATAAGATCCCAGACCTGCAGGCAATAATGTCAGAGGCTAAACTGACATAGTAGTAATTAGGTGAGACGTGGTTTCACTAGTAACCACACTTGGGAGACTTCAGTACCTGGCTATGTATTGTTCAGAAGAGACCTAGGTGCAAAAGTGGGGGGAGAGGGCTCTGTATGTTAATGAAAAATATCAAAGCTACAGAAGTTCAGAATACACATAAGGAACCAGAAGAACTGTGGGTCACCCTGGAAACAGGAAATGGGACAGCTATAAGAACTGGGGTTGTCTATACAGGCCCCCAGACCAGAGGGAGGACATAGACACATTACTGTTAGAAGATATACAAAAACATGACAGCTAAAGGGGAGGTCTTGATAATGGGAGACTTCAACATGCCAGATACAGATTGGCCAATACCAGCAGGAACATCTGCCAGAACTAGACTCATAGTGGATTCCCAGGGAGGCCTCAAACAACTGGTACAGCAACCCACAAGAGACAGGGCTATCCTAGATCTAGTACTGACTAAGCAAAGAAGGATCATAGGATCTCCAGGTAGAAGGTAACCTAAATAGTGACCATCACATGGTATGGTTCAATTGGCTGGATTACATCTAAACTGTCCTATTCCAAGGCAAAAATATGGGACTTCAGAGGAGCTGACTTTGATAAGATGGCCACAGAGTTAGCTAGCCCTGGCAAAAGAAACACAGGTGAGGAGGTATAGGCAAAGTGGGCAAGCATTATGGATACAATATTGAAGCGAACATCCCATTGTGTTAGACAGAAAAGGAAGTGAAAGGCTGAAGGAAACCACTTTGCTTCCCAAATATAGTAGCAGAAAAGGTCAGAGCCAAAAGGCTAGCCTTCAGGAAATATAAGGAACACAGAAGGGATGAAGATAGGGGGAGGCATACTAAACTGCCCTAAGGGAAGCAGGCAGGCAGGCAAAGTCCTCAAACTGAGGAAACACTAGCACGAATAGTAAAGAAGGTGACAAGACTTCTTAGATACATTAGTGAAAGGAGAAAGTCCAGAGGGGTATGCTGAGCTTCAATGGAGAAAAGGGAGCAGGAGGAGGAGGATCCTGTAAAGGCATCTATCCTAAATAGACACTTTTGCTCAGTATTTACTGAAGAGAAGGTAGGGGCCCACAGCCCAGCATCATGACACAGGGGGGAGGAGGTGAGTACCACTCCCTCACAAAAGAAAGGGTCACAAGAGCTGCTAAGCTCCAGGTGGATAAGGCAATGGGACCTGATGGCATACATCCCAGGGTACTTATGAGCTAAAGGAGGAACTAGCAGAGCCATTAGCAGAATTGTTTAGTGAGTCTCTGAGCACAGGAGAGAGGTCCCAGAAGACTGGAGAAGGGCTTATGTGATCCCACTCCACAAGAGTGGTAGCAGGAAGGAGGTGGGAACTACAGAACCAGTCAGTCTTACTCAGTAGTGGGCAAGATTATGGAGGCACTCCTAAGGAAAGGATAGTGCAACACCTGGAACCATAGGGTACACGGATCCAAGACAGCATGGGTTTACAAAGGAAGGTCCCACAACCAATTCATAGATTTTTGGACTGGTAACCAGAGTGAAAATCAAGGGGGAGCAGTTGATGTCGCGCCACCTTGACTTCAGCAAAGCCTTTGACACTGTTCCATAGAAGATTGATAAATAAGCTGTGGTAGGCTCGGGGTGGAATGAAGTTGGTCAACTGGGTGGCAAACTGGGTTGGATCACAGAAAACAGAGAGTGGTGGTAAATGGTATACAGTCAGAAGAGATGCAAGTCACAAGTGGGTACTCAGGATCAGTCCCATGTCCATATTCAACATCTTCATTAGTGACCTCGCAGATGGACTAGAGGGTAGGTTTGTCTGTTTGCAGATGACACCAAGATCTGCAACAGAGTAGATGGATCCAGATGGGTAAGTGAATGAGAAGAGATCTGGATAAACTAGCAAAATGGTCAGAAGAGTGGCAACTGGGATTTAATGCAAAAAGTGCAAAATCATGCACATAGGGAAGAGAAACCCTGAAGCCACTTATAGGCTGGGAGGGGAGTTGCTAGCAGTCACAAAGGAAGAAAGAGACTTGGGCATCATCATCACTGATGACCTAAAATCATCCAAGCAGACCTCTAAAGCAGTAGGTAAGGCTAGGGGGGTTAGGGGTGCATTAGTGTGTATCACATGTCGTAAGAGAGTGCACTATCCCTCTGTATGCTAGACATTGAGTTAGGCCCCATCTGGAGTACTGCGTGTGTATTGGAGGCCACACCTCTACAAGGACATTAAATCCAAATTGAGGCAGTCCAGAGAAGGCACCAAATGGTGCAGGGACTGCACCAGAAGACATATGAGGACAGATTAACGGAGCTCAATATGTATACCCTTGAGCAAAGGAGGGAGAGAGGTGATATGATCGAGACATTTAAACACCTTAAGGGCATAAAACAAGGTGAAAAGAGTCTAACATGTTTAAATATAAGAAAATAGCAGGACAAGAGGACACAGCATGAGATTAGAGGGAGGCGATTAAGGGGAATGTGAGGAAATTCTTTTCACAGAAAGGGTGGTAGATGCATGGAATGGCTTACCACAAGAAGTGGTGGCTATGAATACAGTGCAGGGCTCAAACAGGCATGGGATAGTATAAGGAGCAATACAAATGACTATGAATAGATAGGTCACTGATATAAAAGTACGATGGCACATTTATAAGGTAGAAAAAGAAATGGGCAGACTGGATGGGCCTGGCGTCCCATATCTGCCGTCAACTTCTAAGTGCGTTTCTATGTTTCTATGGTACCTAATATGACCTCTCTGAACATAAGGTACAAAATATAAATATTAAAGTTCTGAAGATGTTACTTTTGAACACAGCATAACTGGGTAGCACTATTGAGGGTCAAATTAAGGATGTTCAGCACACTACAGCTAATGCTCAGTCTCTCAAAAGTGGTGGCCTGATACCCTCCAGTGCTTGGACAGAATAATGCTCATACAATGGTTAATCTGGACATGTTTTTGCAACTAAAAACACAGGTTAGTCAAGGTATTCAACCAGGATTTGCTGCAGTGAATTCAACCTTGGCAAATATTTCTTCTTCACTAACTGATATTACAATTAAACTGCAGCCACTTTCCCTTCAAACTGATGCAGTAGAAAAACACATTAATAACTTGCATGACTGTACTAAACATATAGAGCATAAAATTGGTCAGAAATGTAAACTACTCAATTAACTGTGTATGCACATCAATGATTTAGAAGACACATCTAGACGCCAGAATTTAAAATTGATTGGGATACCTGAAGGGCTAGATGGGGGCTCTGATCCTCTACCATTTTTTGAAAAACATGTAACTAATGCAATGGGCAGACAATATCCAGAAAACAAAATAATTTTGGACTTGACACATGGTGGGGGGGGGAGCAGATGCCCTACTTCAGACCCTAATAATAAACCCAGACAAGTTTATGTAAAACCCCACTACTACTCTGATTGTGAACTTATACTGAAACATGCCCAGATTAACAAAGGCCTGATCAGTGATGGTATTAGATTTTCAGCATACCCTGACTTAAGTATGGCTACAGTGCAGTCCCACCATGCATTTGACCATGTCAGATCCATCTTAAGACAAAAAGACATCAGATTTACTCTTTTGTACCCTGCTAAAATGTACTTCTTTTACAGAGGACAGATGCAAATCTTTGACAATCCAAAGAAAGCAGAGGAGCTGCTAACAAGAACAGATGATGAGAATGGTCAATATGGCTGAATAAATTCAGGGACTATAATCTCTCACCCCCACAAGGAAAAGAAAAGAACTGATGTACTCATCCAACTGAACATTTGTTTTCTTTTTTGTTTTGGAATATCGAATGAATATGTAAAATTATGCAGTCATGCTTACTGGTTATAGTTTTTACGGTTGGAGATTTTTTTTTTATTTTTTGTGTTCTTCTGGGGGGAAGCTACATTAAAGGAATTGATAGAAAGCACAGAATGTATAGATAAAAGACAATGGCTTGTGGGAAGTGAACCTGGATACTAAGGTTTTCCATCATGTTTTATGGATGGGGATTGGCCAGTGCTTGGATGTTTATTAAATGAGAAATTATACTACTCAAATGTAAGACATTCACAAGGGAAGTGGGGAGGGAACAAATCTCGATTTTATTGTTTGGCACTTTGGTTTGTGGAATGGGTGAGGGGGGTTCACTGGCTCTATTATTGTTTGGTCTACAGTTCCAAAAAAGAGAATGGAATATAATAATGATTATGTGAGATTCTGGGGATAGTCTGAATAGACAAGATCATTGTTCTTCTAACATATACCAGTATGATATAATAAAGAAAGGAATAATGATATAAATAGGTTTTCAAAATGGAGTGCCCTATTAGGTTTATGACATGGAACATGAAGGGGCTACAGGATAAAACCAAAACAAAACATTTTTAATTATGTGGATAAAATATAGCAAAATGTTTCCTGTTCCAAGAAGCTCATCTCTCGAATCGATACTTTTAACTTCTGCTCAAAAAGTGGGATACTGGCTTTAACGCCCAATATAGAAACAATGCTTGGGGAGGTGGCAATTTTCTTGAGAAAAGAAGCAGGCCTGTCATTTGGCCTGTATAAACTAGATCCCAATGGTCATTATATAATTGCAGAAATCAAACATACAAATTATAAATTCATGCTTATTAATGTTTATGGACTTAATGAAAACATGCCAGAGTTTTTTAATTAAATATTTCTAGAAATCACAAAATTTGATGCACCTTACGTAATGGTTGGAGATCTTAACATAACCCTAAATCCAGAATTAGATAAATCTACTTTTAGATCAGTAAACTTTACTACTGCTGCAATTAAATTCTGCTCTGATTAGAATTTAATAGATATATGGAGGGTCAGGAATCCTGACATTAGACAATATTCTTATTTATCATCAGTTTACCAAAACTACTATAGAGTGGACTATTATTTAGTTTCAAAATCTATAAACTATATGATTGAAGACCTTTTTTTGAATATTATAGTATCATACAATACTTCATTGATTTTGGACATTAAAATAATAGAGGACAAATCATTACCATGCTTTAAATTTGACCCTATTCTTCTGAAAAGATTAACAATTTATTCACTATATACATGAAAATATTAATAATTTGTTTATACAAAACACAATGCAGGATATGTCATGTCTCCATATTTGGGATGCATTTAAGGTCTATATATGAAGTCTAACAACTGCATTCAAAAATCAGTGAAACAAAAAAAGAAATAAAAAGATGAAGGACCATGAAGATAAAATATCTCAATTGAGAAACAACCCATAGTCAAAACCCTGACCCTGAGATCTGTCAAGCATTAACTCTCTGTCAAAATAACTATAACCTTATGGCTACTGAAACTAGCTGAACAGCAACTTCTATACTCAAGCATATATTATGCTCTAGGATACAAACTGATCAAAATTTTGATTTGGCAGCTTAAAAGGAACAGGCAGAAAACAAAATCAATGCTATATCCTCACCTACGGGGGATATAGTTAATCCTAACAATATCAATGAGGTTTTTTAAAGAATATTATATATCACTATATACATCAGAGCAAGAAACAAACCAGGTAGATATATTCAAGAAATTTTAGAAAAGCTAACTTTTCTAAAGATTACACTGGAACAAACGACTATGCTTGAAGCTGCCATCGCTTATTATAAAATTCTTGAAGCAATTAAAAATTAGCTCCATCAAAAGCACCTGGTTGTGATGGTATTCCCATTGATTTATATAAACAATTTTCTTGTACAGTAGTTATTCATCTTATATCTGTATTTAAGATGTACCCTGGGACAGAAGGATGGCTCACATAGTGCCCCTTCACAAGAGTGAACCCAAGGACTAACTGAGTAATTATGGACTGGTGAGCTTGACTCCATAGTGGGAAGTTAATGGAGACCATTCTGAAGGAGAGGCTGATAACCTTTCTCTATAGCAATGGTCAGCAGGATGAGAGACAACATGGTTTTGTCACTGGAAGATCTTGCAAACTAACCTGGTCGACTTATTCAGCTGGGTCACTAGGGTGGTTAATGAAAGCCACACTGTGGATGTCCTGTATCTGGGCTTCAGCAAGGCTTTCAACTCTGTGCTGTATAGGAGGCTAATGAGTAAGCTGAGGACATTTGTGATGGGGACAACTGGTGTGGTGGGTTGAGAGCTTGCAGCAGGACAGACAGCAGAGGGTAGTTGTAAGGGGGGATGTCCAAGCCATGGCCAGTAACAAGTGGAATACCACAGGGTTCAGTGCTGGGCCTTGTTTTGTTCAGTGTCTTCATTGGAAACATTGCAGAGGGGGTCAAGAGTAAGATCTGCCTGTTCATGATCTACAGTCAAGATTTATGCTAAAGTGAATAATGTGGAAGAGAGGCAGGCACTCAGAGAGGATCTAGCTAAACTTGAACACTGGTCTAGGGAATGGCAGTTGGGGTTTAATGCTAAGAAGTGCAAGGTCATGCTCCTCGGAGCCAGAAATCCCAGGAACAGCTGCTGACTGGGAGTAGTGCAGGTAATGGCTTCAGAGGATGAAAGGGACCAGGAGGTAATAGTCACAGGAGACATGAAGGTATCAGCACAGTGTAGTAAGGCTGCAGCAAAGACAAATAGGATGCTGGGGTGCATTGCCAGAAGGATCACCTCTCGAAATGGGGGAGGTCATCCTGCCATTCTATACATCACCAATGAGGCCACACTTGGAGTACTGTGTACAGTACTGGTGCCCATACCTCAAAAAGAATGTGAGATTACTGGAGGGGGGAGCAGCGTAGTGCTACAAAAATTATCATGGTGACTAGGGGAGTTGCATTATGAGGAAAGGTTGAAGGAGCTCAACATGTACTCACTGGAAGACAGAAGGGTAAAAGGGGACATGATAGAGATCTTTAAGTACTTGAAAGGCATAAACAAAATCAGGGAAGATTGTTCCACTCAAAGGGGGGAAGAATCACTAGGGGGCATAGCCTGAAGTTGGAAGGGGGAAGGCTTAGGAGGGAGATGAGGACACACTGCTTTACAGAAATAGTGGTGGCAGTTTGGAATACACTGCTGGAGGAGTTAATCACTCAAAGGACATTGGATAGCTTTAAGTGGGGTTGGGATAGAGTCAAGGGCAGGGTTAGTACAGACAAAAATATAAAGGGGGGAAGGATCAGGAAAGAGGAAGGAGGGGTTTGGGTGGTGGGGCAGTTGTAGTGATATGAAACTAAGAGCTGACAATCAGGTAGACTTGATAGATCTGTGGGTTTTTCTGTCAGCAATTTTGTATGTTTGTATTTTTGAGATTAAACATCTGACACCTACATTAAAAGAAGCTACAATACTGTTATTTAAAAAAATATATATATTTTACTTCCTGGATCATATCGACCCATATCACTAGTGAACTCTGATGCAAAGATCTTAGCAAAGATCCTCGCCATGAGACTAGAAAGAGTACTTACTGATATCATCCATCTGGATCAAAATGGATTTATAAAAGGTCACAATATTAAATCTGACATCAAAAGAACAATGAATATTATTGATATGCTCAAGATAATGATTATTCCTTATTATCTCTTGATGCTGAAAAAGCATTCAATTGGCTCAACTGGAACTATATAAAATGATAATGGTTAAATTTGATTTGGCCCAAACTTTCAGTCCTGGTTGGAGGTGCTCTACTTGGGTCTCATGGCGAGGATCAAAACCAATAAGAATATCTCAGGAGAAATAAAACTACAATGGGGCACACAACAGGGATGCCCTTATCACCCCTGATCTTTGCATTGGCTATTGAGCCTCTTGTTTTTATAATAAGTTAATTAAAGGCATTAGCATTGGTCATTCTGAACATAAAATAAGCTTATATGCAGATGATATATTACTATACATACTGGATATGATTGACAGCTTTCCACGTGTTATGAAAAATGTTGATTGATTTGGAAAACTGTCTGGATACAGAGTGAATAGGGCTCAAATGGAACTGATGGACTCTCATAATCATTCACATCCTTTTGTTCCACCACCAGACTGTAAAATACATAAAGTACAACAAATCCAGTATTTGGGTGTTACAATAGATCAAGATCTTACACAATTAGTCGACTTAAATTATACACCACTAACCCAAAAAGTCTCAACTGAACTATCTCATTGGGAATCTCCCCAACATGTTGATTGGTAGAGCAAACATATTAAAATAAATGCCCTACCTAAATATCTATATTTTTGTCACTCTATTCCATTTACCTAGCATATATTTTTAAAAAGGCTACAATCAATAATGAAGAAATTTCTATGGAAGGAAAATGCCATAGACTAAAAATTGAGAAATTAAACAACAGTATTTAAAGAGAAAGGTGGGTTATATTTCCACAATCTTCAAATTTATTATTATGCTGCAGAACTAACTTATTTGTATGATATCTTTCAAAATACCGCTATAATTCTGAAGTAGAGATTGAAACTTATCTGCTCCCTATGATAATCTGCATATTGTATTATGAGGGCCCAGAAGGATTAAGTATAATCACTGTTTAAATGAACAGACACTCTGTCAAATATGTGATAATCTGAGCAAAACCATACCCTTCTGGGTCCGATCCCTCCAAGCCACTAGCCAGGTGATATGTCAGTACTTGCTCACTGGCTGTAGGTAAAATAAAAAACAGGCCAAAAATGTACACGCTTGCCCCGTGTGCTCTTCTTCCCCTTCTTATCCTCCTTAGCCTGCATGGTCACTGTAAAAGACCTAGCACCCTAACTGATAAAAACCTCAATTATAACCTTGGCTCCTATCTAAACTACTACAAAGGCTGCACCACTGGAAATTGTTTTGGCATCTGTAATGGACCGTGGTCCCCTTTTATGATCCATCCCCAGAAACTTGATTAGACAATGTCTTATGTGCATCCTCATATTACTGCATCCTCTCATCCCAACCTCCTCACTGTGACCTACAAAGGGACTAGAGAAAGGAGCAACGGCACCAAAAGGACTCCTAAATTAACATCTAAGCTGCTTAGAGAATACCTCCTCAAATTCACTGTCCTGTTGCTTCTACTTGCTGGCAACATTCACCCTAACCCTGGGCCCAGTGGGAAGACCCCAGTTGACACTCCCATAAACAGGGTACAATAACACTGGTTACAATCAACATTTGTAGTCTTCTGTGCAAAATTGACACCCTCAAAGTCTGTGTCACACTGCATGATCCTGACATTCTATCAATTGTTGAAACCTGGCTACTCCCCAAAATACCTGGCTCAGCAATAGCACTACCTGGCTATACTATTTTCAGGTTGTATAGGTCCTCCAAGCATGGTGGAAGATGTGCCATCTATCTAAAAAATCTCTAAAGGAATAGGCCTTGCCTGTATTTGGCTTTGGATGCCCATCACAGATCCTAGCAGTTAAAGTGTTCCTGGGGGCATATTGTAAAACCCTCATGATTTGATCAGTCCACATACCCCTAAAGACCCCACCTCAAGCCTAAATAACATTCTGACTATCTCCATGCTCAAAATCGTGTCACTGAAACAATTCTCTGGGAGATTTCAATACAAACTGGCTGTCTCCAAACATTGGTCTTATAAAGGATGCCTTATCTGCCCTTCACCTCACTCGTCATGTCAGCTCCCCAATCAGAATAAACTACAAGACTGGAACATGCATCACCCTGGACTAGATAATCTCCAATCACCTGGATCACATAAATAATCATCCACTCAGACTCCCTCAGTGACCACTCCCCCACATCCTGCAGCTAGATCAAAAAATTTCATGTACTACCTCCCAGGATTCTCTACAATACAGTGCTAAAAAATTGACACCTTGAGCTCTTAAAACAACAGCTTCACTACCAGGACTGATCTATACTTGACTCCGCTGATGATATCCATGCAGCCCTTGAACACTTTTCTTAAGGTCTTCAGTGCTGCCCGTGATCTACATGCACCTTTTAAAAAGATTAAGATCCATGGCACAGTACATCCCTGGATTACCCCTGACATCACTGCTGATATAAAACATAAGGACCACATATGGCACTGATCCAAAGTTTCTAGTAACCAACAGGACCTGCAAGCATATAACACTGCAAGGAATGCCTGCACATGGACCATCCAATAGGCCAAAAATAAACATCACATAGAGCTGCTTATCAACTCATGGGGGATAGCAGAAAATTCTGGTCAAACATCAATGATAACATTGACAAAGACCCAAAAGTTCACCTCAGTGCTAAACCTGACAGTACTCCAACTTCAGACCCGCATAAAATTGTAAATGTTTTAATGATGCCTTCTCTAACTTGAGCAGTGTCCTTCCAAGTGACTTCTTTGATGATACCTCAGCAAACATAGCATGTCACAAGGCAGAAGCTGATGGACACCCCTTTCTACTTTAAGAGGGTTTCATACCCAGGTTCGGAAACACAGATTAAAGTTTTGGGTAAGTCTTGTACAGTGGTGACTCACTGGACCTCAAGCTTATTGCACTTACCTTAGAGACAGCACTGCTTCCCATTATGAAGATCATTAACTCTCTAACACTGTCACAATTCCCACAGGTATGGAAATCAGCCCTTGTCACCCAATACATAAATCTGATTGGGCCTTGCTAAACAAATACTGGCCTATTATCAATCCTCTCCCATATCAAATATGCTGGAATGTATTGTGGCTAATCAACTGGTGGAATGCCTTGAGAAACACTCCACCCAATGTCTGCAACAACACAGTTTTTCAAAAGGCACAGCACCTCAACAGCGCCTCTTGAATTCACCAGCTTCTACACCAATCTTTGACCAAGGTAAGCTTGTAGGAGCAGCCTTCATAGACTTAACAAAGGCATCTGACACAGTTAACCAACTCCATGCCTCCTTGCCCAGTTAACTAAGATTGGTCTCTTTGCAAAACACAGATGTGGTTCAGAGGCTATCTTGGTGATAGGACCCAATGGGTGAAAATAGCTAATGTCACTTCCAAGCAACAGGTCATTAGGTCTGGAGTATCACAAGGCTCAATACTGAGTCCACTCCTTTTCAGTATCTTTATGAACAATTTGCTATCAGCATGTCACCAATGGTCCCTCCTTTATGCTGATGATGCAATCATCTTTACATGTCCCACTTACCCCAGCCTACTTGAATACGAACTTCAGCTTGGTTTCAAACAGGCAGAGTAATGGTTTAATACACACAAACTAGTACTAAACTATAAGAAAACTGAAGTGATGTTTTTCTTATCCTCCCACAATAAGCACAAGTCTCATCCTCTTATTATCAGAAATAACCTAGGAGCCCCCCTTGAACAGATCCAACACTTCAAGTACCTAGGTGTTACCCTTGACAACCATCTCACCTCTGTACCTCACATTGAGAATGTTACCAGGACGGTCAATGTTAGGATAGGGCTCCTCTATAGACACAAATGGAATCTGACTCCAGAAGCTCTCAAGCTTGCAATCCACAGCTTCTACAGTGGCAGTATAGTGCAGTGGTTTAAGGCTCTGAGCTGCAAATCTGGAGACCTGGGTTTGAATCCCACAGCCCCCACTTGCATACTGTGTGACCCTGAGCAAGTCACTTAACTTCCTGTGCTCCCAGATTGCACCTCTAAACAAGCTTTCAACTTAGTGTGTCTCGCCTGGTTAAACAATTGGAAAAAAAAAATCAGTAATTGATTATGGCTTGATCATATATGGATCTGCTTCCATCACATCACTCAGAAGGTTAGCGGTCACCCTGAACAAGGTTTGCAGACTGTACATGGGTGCCCCTCGACTTACCCACACATGTGAGCTTTATTCACAATCTGGGTGGTTCCAGCTCACTGGCATGATTAAATACCAGACGTGCTTGCTTATTGAAAAGGCTCTTCTTGGGCTCCTTCCACAGGGAGTTGATAGCCTTCTGAACAAATTTCCCAAGACCCAACACACCTGCTCATCAACAGCTGAACACATTCTAGTCCCTAGATGCCGGACTGCCCAATGTCAATGGACCTTTTGTCGAGCACCGCCTGGTACAATGGACTATGCACTGAATTAACTAGCCTCAGAACTGGGGCATTATAAGCATCTGCTTCACAGCATCTTGCAACTGAAAGCCACTGTGACTGTATGCCCTAAGCCTTAGGGTACCTAACTGCATTCTTTCCCTTCCCCTGGCTGAGTCATACCACTCCTCAAGCCCTGCCCTATGCACTTCGTCTAAGGCCTGCTCAGACAAAGCTGTTTGCAGCTACCTTTATACCCCAAGGGCCTTAAACGTTGCTTCCACACTAAATCCTAGTGCATTAAATAACTTACCTCCCTCCTTCTCTCTCTCTCTCTCTCTCTTCTATCTCCCTCTCTCTCTCTCTCTCTCTCTCTCATCATCTCTCTCTATCTTCAACTCTCTCTCACAACTATTTGTTTCTGACCTTGATGTTTAATGAACACCCAGTGTTTGCCAGATATTCAATTGTTAGATCCTCCTCCTCTCTCAACTGCTTTACTATGTTGTATGCTTTATTGCCAATGTTTGCTAGAATTCCACTAATTTAGCACTTTTATTTTCTGTCTGCTTACTATGATGTATGATGTTTGCAATGTTTGCTTGTATATCACTTTAGCTTCCTTTCATCTGTTTGTTATCCCCTCCCTGACTTGGAACCTTTGGTAATGAGCTTTGTTTAGCTCACAGGTACTTGTAATCTGAGATGAAATACATAAATAAATAAATAAATAAAGCCATTAAATGTTAAATGTACAAAAATGTCACCAATTTATTTGAATGGATTCTTTCCACATTCCATAGATGAAAACATTTTCAAAATTTAGCATGATAAGGTATTGAGATTAATAGGTTAAGTTTTGGAAGAAACTCAAAAAATAGACTGTAATACATTAAAACAAAATTAAATTAATCTCATAAACACATTCTGGCCTACTACCAAATTAGGCATGTTATACAACAAAACTGAACTGTAATAATTTTCATAACCCCTTATTGGAGGAAATTATGAGAATGATATGGTATCATGGGGTTAAAAAATGAATTTCTTACTGCTATAAAATCATAATGGATAACTGCACATATGATAGATTTGATACAGAGCTCAGAAGTAAATGGGAATCTAAGCTAATCACAAATTTACAAATGAACAGTGTAGTCAGATTATTAATTTAAAAAAATTAGAGTTAAAATCCACTAAATTGGTTCAAATGTACTTTAATATCTTACATAGAACATGTTTTACCCCACATAAACTAAATTTATTTGATGCCAGTACTACAAATAAGTATCCCAGAGAATGTGGTCAGATTGGTACACTGGAACATACAGTATGCTCATAACATGTTGTGATCGCAAATTCTCTCACTGTAAGTATTACCTGAGCAACCACTCCCATCGTCACGGGGCAAAAACCACACCACTGGGTTTTGTCTTAACGTCGCTTTATTTGATCAAATCTTACACATGCATGTGGGACTTCTACTAAGGAGACCGCCCCTGATTAAAGTTTACAGCAGCTTTTTTATAAGCTAGATTTTGCACTTCTTATCTTGAAAAATACCAACATTTTAGTATGAGCCAATCATAAAACAGCATAACAAGTTTTCAGCAATGTAAAAGAAGAAAAACATGTTGATATGTATGAGGTACTTTTCCACTGCATTCATTTCTTTCCCATTACTGTTTGATACATATGCCTGGGTCAAGCTGGACCTGAGAGAGACAATGAGTTTTACTCATACCATAGCAACGTATAGCTTGCTCTTCAATGCTACTAGCGCGCTGTTATCTTTATATTTTGCCCAGGCATGCTCTTATCTTTATATTTTGTCCAAGCCTGTTATTCAGGTTGGTACAAACAGTTCTGCTTGGTTTTATCTAGCTTGTTTTCACAAATGTACCTCAAGTAAACTTCAGTACAAATTTATAACCCTTAAAAAGAAAAACATGAACTCAGAAATTTTACTACCTTCTATTATTACTTTGTTACACATGGTTTTCAAGCAAGCATAACTTCAAGATATATAATAGCAAATATAGCTTTAGGATATATAAAAGAAGATATATATAAAATTCCTCACACTTCTCCCTTTGATACTTTGTATCAACTTGTTAACTATTATACTTTAGTCATCATCTGGTATATCACAGAACGGGAACACTCTTGCTGCATTTGCTAGGGTCTTGGTCCTCGGGTGTAGTAAGGGGTGCAGCTATGATTGCATGTGGCAACAAGGTGCTAAGTACAATTGTCGCAAGAGAAATTTGAGCAACACAATTAGAGCCATAATGCCAGTATCAACCCCAGGATTACTGCCACCCAGTGGAGAGAGTAGTGCCCCAGTCACCAAATATGCTTGAGAACCATGACCAGGGGTCCCAGCCTCATGAGCAGGTGCATGCTCACTTAGAACACGTTGTTGTAGTGTCAGATTCCCCCATTACTTGTTCAAGTTCTGGAATTATCTGTATATAGGTGCAGCATTCTTCCCTCACAATGCGCATACCCCCTTTCAAGATAATACATAATCAAGTGCGGCTCTATTCTGCAAAGCTATGATTCTAAGTGTTTAATTTCAGCTGTCAGCAAGTCATTTGATTTCAAGGTATCATTAATTAACTTTTCTAACTCATAGCTTAACTGGTCAATGTAATGCATGTTTTGAACAACACCTCACCATGGGAAGATTCCTGCCCCAAATTTTTCCCCCACTGGGACACGTTCATTCTCGTACGGCACCTCCCTTTTTTGAATTTGATTTATATAGCTTACACACTGATGTATAGCAGATGCATTGTACTTATATACATGGGCCGCAGGGTGGAGTGTGGCTAGATAGCAGCATCCCGTCCACCCTATAGGTAGAAAAAAATAAGCCCTATCCCCACATACCCAGTATAGACCTGACAGACTGCCCACGCAGTGAAATCAGGATGTATTGTGTGGGCATCTGCTTGAGAGCAGTTGGTTGGTGGTGGACTCGGACTTGGTGGTGCTGTTGTAGTGCCTACAATATTGGCACGTGGACCATCCCAGTGGAGCTAAACTCACGGTTAATTGTTTATTACACAGGCAAAGCTCGGCTGATATTTTCTGTTGTCTAACATCTAGATACAACGGGGTTGACACATTTGTATATTCGTGGGCTGTACCATGCAGTAAAACATGCCCCCAAACACAGTTAGGTTCTTTATTTTGTTTGTAGTATAGTCTGGGGCATTAGTGATGTTTCTTTCCCTGATGGCACCGAGAATCTCACTGGACTCAGTGCTATTTTACAGGCTTGGGTTTTAGGTGGAGCCTACAGCTGCTGAGAAAGGAGAGCTGTAGTATACATAGCAATAAGAGACATTAGCATTATTAGCATGTAAGTTTATTAAAGTCCACCAAGTGTTCAGACAGTAATGGTTCTGTGCATGGGCGGAGCAGTTGCCTCCTCGTATCCAGAGCCCCATAGCAAAAATAGCAGCGATAGTCCAAATGAAAACAGAACGATAACAATTTTCAGGGTTGCTCAGTTCACTGTGCAATGGTATCGACTATAGAGGCTGTCACCAAACGACAATGAGATGCATGAATCCACGTTTCTCTCTCCGCGATCTTTATGGCAGTGGCGGTAGTCAGGAGCACTTGAAACGGTCCTCGCCACCTCGGGGCGCACCACTTTTTTCTTCGGAAGTCCTTGATAACCACAAAGTCTCCTGGCTGTAATCTATGCAAGGTCCTCCAAGGGAACTGGAAGTACAGCTTTTACCCTAGGATAAAGAGATCTTAAAACAGCATTAAGAGATAAACAATAGGCAATCATTTCATTATCTAAACCGTGCAATGTTATTCGGTTTTGTGGGAAGGGGACATTTGTCATTCTGAGAGGCCTTCTCATCAAAATTTCATGAGGTGATAAACCTACGGGACCAGCTCTCCCTCTCATACTCATTAGGCCTATTGGTAGTGCTTTTACCCAACTAAGGCCAGTATCTGCCATAATTTTGGTCAATTTTAGCTTTAATGTCTGATTTTCCCTTCTACTGCCCCTCCCGATTGTGGGTGGTAGGCACAGTGTGTTCGTGAATCCACTTGCAGTGCTCTCACAAGGTTCTGATGACTTCTTTTGCAAATGAGCCATTATCGCTGGAGAGCCGGTGGGAATCCCCACCTTGGTATGATTTTCTAATCAGGGCCTTTGCTACTGTACAGGCCGTGGTTTTCCTGTACTGGGAATGCTTTCTACCCACTTTGAAAACATGTCTATAATTACTAACAATATTTATACCCTTCACATGTGTTTGGCCTCAATAAAACTGTCATTAAATGTTCAGAAGGTCCTGTAGGAAAGGATGGGCAGAGGGGGTTACTTGGAGTCCTCTCACAACATTATTCTGCATATTATTACACACTTTTTACAAAAATCTTCAGCATATACGGTAAAGCCAACAACATACCAATGTTTATTTACAAGGTCGACCACTCCACTTTTTGAAATATGATCGGCCCCATGGGCCAATTTTGCCAAAAGGGAATATTGCTGAGGGCAGCAGAGCCTGCCATAGGGTTTGTCCACACCTTAGTGCTAGCATCAATTTACAGTTTGTTTGCCAGTTACGCTTTCTTTTACACTGGCCGACTGTTGTAAAGTTGCAACATCCTTTATTGAGAATAAATCAAGTTGGTTAGTTATAGTCAAAGACATTTGAAATTTCGGAACACCCCAGAAAGAGCTGCTTCCTTTGCAGCTGCATCAGCCCTCGATTTCCTGCAGAGACAAAATCTTGGTTAGAAGTATGGGCTTGACATTTTACAATTGCTAACTTTTCTGGCTTCTGGATTACTAACAAAAGAATTTTTACCAAATTCGCATGTGCAATAGGTTTTCCAGCTGCTGTTAAAAACCCTCTGTGTTTCCATAAGGTGCCAAAATCATGAGCTATCCCAAATGCATATCGACTATCTGTGTATATGTTAACTGTTTTACCCTCGGCTATTATACAAGCTCTCATCAGAGCTATGAGTTCAGCAGCTTGGGCTGACGCTCGTGGGGTAACTTTGCTCCTTCCATGACATAGTTTGGAGTACACATGCATAACCTCCAAGGGGATCCTTTTCATCTCTTTGTGCTGAGCCATCAACAAATAATTTTAAGTCTGTGTTTTGTATGGTGACGCCAGTGATATTCGGTGAGGCTTACAGTCTAAGTCAATTACTTGCTCACAGTCATGCTCCTCCTCCTCCGGGTGGGGAGCAACGCCGCTGGTTTAAAATGGTGCACCTTTTCAAGGTTATGTTAGACATGGTTAGTAACACATTTGATACTGAAGCAATCGTGAAGGCGTTAAATGAGCTGTGTGAGCTTGTAGCAGAATAGAATGTACAGAATGAGGCATGCACTGTCAAAGCACAGAATCCTACCAAACCACGCATGCCAACACCGCTCAGTAGTCACTGCCACTGACTGCAAGCAAGACACCATCCCACATACCACTGAGTCCAAACACTTCAAGTAATATGCCATGGGCTCTGCCCTCCATGCTCCTGTGTCAATACAGCTGACATGTAACCTCCTTACCATTTACTAACAAATTGAAACCCTTCTCATAATTTGGTAGTCCCAAACAGGACTTGTGATCAATATTTTTAAGTTTTGCAAACTGGTCTCTAGACCAGGTGTCCACCTGATCTCCTCATTCATCTGCATTTTGTGCCATATATGGCTTCATGGAGGGTTGTGCCAACATAGCATAATCCACGATCCAAGCTCTGCAATAGCCCACCATACCCAAAAAGACATCATTTACTGCTTTGTAACTGGGCGTGCCATGCTGCTATGTTTAATTCTCTCAGGTCTAACTTTCTACCACTGCCAGACAACACATGACCCAAATATTTCACTTGCTCTTTACACAATTGCAATTTTCTCGAGACACTTTTATGCCCATTCTCAGCCAAGAAAAGTAATAAAGCTTTTGTATCCTGTTCATTTGCTTCCTTACTGGGGCTAGCAACAATAAATCATCCACATACTGTATTAGGGTACTGCCCAATGGGGGCACAAAAGCGATAGATTCTCTCATTTGAGCTGAGAATATTGCTGGAGACTCGCATAGCCTTGGGGCATGCGAGTCCAGGTCCACTTTTTCCTTTGTAAGTGAATGCAAACCATTCCGGCTACTGGGTTCTACGGATACTATAAAATGCATTTGCTAAATCAATGACTGTGAAATAACAGCTGTTATGTGGAATGGATGACAATACTGTAATTGGTTTGGCACTACCGATATGACATGTACTGCTTCATTTACCGCTTTCCTCAGGTCCTGCACAAAGTGTAACTTCCATTTGCTTTCTCACTGGTAAATTGGTGTATTTACCATTGCAATGGCAGGGACGACACCCTCTCCACTAATGCTGCATGCATGGGGATATTCCTCCTCCGCCTCTTTACCCAGCGGATATTGATGCCTATTCGGCTGTAAGAGGACTTGGTTTGACCATAAGGGTTGTGCATTCTTCAGTAATCCCACATCATACTTTGATTCTGCCCATAGCTTTGCTGGTAACTCATTTATCCAACTTTAAACTCTCCTGCATGCCTATTTCTTCACAAACCTTTCGCGACATTCACTTCTCTTTCATCCACTGTACCTGAACTTTTCTGTTGATTATGTATTTTCACAATTTCCAGCCTTGATATTAGCTTGCTTCCTACATGTTCACAATCATGCAACTGTACCATTTGATACCCATGACCCCAATTCTTCCACTCAAGGGGTGCTCTTCTGCCAAAGAAATGTGGATATGACCCTGGCACTTGAATACTTTCAATTGCTCTGCAATTAGTCTGACTGAGGCTGCACAACAATTCTCTTGCAACATATATCTCTGACACCCAGATAGTCTGCTCTACGGGCTGTTTCCCACTCTTTGCACTCATAATCCATGTCCCAACCCCTTTGCATAGTGTGTAGTGCAATGCAAATCTGTTTGTAACTGCAACCTACAATGTGTTATTTCTTCTGCCCACCTTGTAACCAACACATTTCCCTTGGTTCTGTCAGTTCCCAGCTATACAGCCAATCCCTGTTCTTTAGGCTATACATGGGTACAAGCCTATTCCTGGTGCTTTATATTGACCCCTCTGAGGTACAAGTAATTTGTGCATTTATTTTGACAGGAGATCCTTTCCAATAAATTCACAGGACAGGTCATGCTACTGAGGAAAATATGTTGTAATTCCATTTTTCCACACCGAACTGGTAATGAGATTGTCAATTGCTCTCTTTGTATACTCCTGATGCCCTATTGTTGTCACCATTTGACTGATAAGGGTGCATTTAACTTGCTTCTTTGAATTACTGACATTGAGGCACCTGTGTCTCATCAAGAAGGTCAACTTGGTGTTCATAATTATTAAGTCTATTACTGGACTACCTTCATGCTTTTTGAAGCACATAGCATTTGTGAAAAGGGGACGGGAGTGTTCCTCTAACCTTCAGCTGTCATTGGCAAAGCCAACATTATTAGTCCAGAACTGAGGATCCCGAGGATTTCCACCCATCCTTGCTGCTGATTTGGCTGCCACTGTTGTGGAGCAGAAGGGGGTGGTGGCGGAGGCAAGAGGGCATTGGAATCTTGATTACGCTGCCACTGATTTGCCTTTACACAATTTCTTGCTATGTGTCCCTGTTCTCCACAAGCAAAGCAGATGATACCCCTCCCGGTCCGGGTCTTTGTCCTGCTGCTCCTTCCAATTGTCTTTGCCCTTTCTCCTCCTGTGGATAACCTCCATTATTTTCATCCTCTCTGTCTTCTTCTGTTGCCATTTCCACCTCCCTGTTGGGGCTGCTTATTGTCTCTTTCAAAATACATTAGCTGAGCCTTTTCTAGCTTTTCTTTCTTTTCCTTTTGTATCTCCTTCTGCTGTCTCTCAGCATGTTCAGCATACGGCACTAGGTCAACCATTTTCATTGTCTCCCATCCAATGCACACTGTGGTAACTCCCAATCTAATTGGCTCACTCAGTCCAGCGCAAAAAGCCATACCCAACTGATGCTGGTATGCGGGATTATCCGTCCAATACCGGAAAATTGCCTAAAGACCCCCTGCAATCTTTCCTGTAATCACAGCATTGATTCCTCATCTTTCTGTCTCAGATCCTGGATGCGAGGCCAGTCTGTCACATCCCTATATGCTTCCCATAGTTTTATGCACACAGCATTAAATTGTGGCATAATTTCAGCCCTTGGCTTCTCTGGGTCCCAGGCTTCCTTTACTTCCTCCCACATGCCCTTTAATGTTCGGTTAAAACATTCTCCAACCTCAGTCGTAGATAGTTCATACATTTGATTAAGTTTGTTAACTCTTTGACATATTCTTCTATGTTATTCTGAGGCTTTGTATATCTTTCAGGGCCTCTCAACTCCTTAGGGTTCCATGGGCAGTCCACTTCAATGTATTTAGGGACTGCAGGCTGTTCTGTGGTAGCCAGTCTCCCTGCCTCGGGGTGTGGGTTGGGATACATGATGAAAGGCAACTGCTGTTTTGGTTTCTTTCTTCCCTGCCTGTTTTGGGCCCTTAGCCTTGCATTAGTTTGCCTAAACACCCAAGCCTTTCCATCTCCCTGGCCCTGTACCTTTCCCACCAGTGACATAGATCCCACTGCTTCAACCAGTTCTTCTTCCATCCCCTCTATTTCTATCTCCTCATCCGAGTCAGTGTCCAACTGAACAGGGGTGGGGGACCATTGGGGGGTTCTGACCACAACCTCCCACATAGGAGTCACAGGAGGTTGAGCAGGCTGTTTTTGAATTGGTGGGACCTGAGTTGGT
The DNA here is from genome assembly GCA_016271365.2 of Neoceratodus forsteri. NCBI lineage: Eukaryota > Metazoa > Chordata > Ceratodontiformes > Ceratodontidae > Neoceratodus > Neoceratodus forsteri. The sequence goes on from JADMNL010000035.1 coordinate 49,675,431, forward strand.
AGGGCAGCCTGTTGTATGACCTGCACTGGTTGTACTGCTTGGGTTGGTTGGACTACTTGGGCTGGTTGGGCCACCTGTACTTGCTGAGCAGGAAGGGCAGCCTGCACAGCTGGGGCAGCTTGTTGTTCAGGCTGCACTACTCCTGTATTGGTGGCCCTTCTGGCACTATCCCTGCCTGTGGTTCCAGCTGAACAGTTGGTGGAATGGGCGATATGGTGGGGTATCGTGATGGTGAAACACCCTCCTACAGCGTCTCAGTTTCTTCCTCCTCTTGCTTTTACCATTAATCCCTTTACTTGATTTTCATGTCGCTTTTCTGCCTCTTTCCCATATTCTAAAACCTTGACCAGTCTACCTTGCACCCTTTTTGCTTGCTCTTTTCTTTCTTCCAGTGCTATTCTTGCTTCCTTTAGTACATCTATACTAAGTACCTATAAGGGAAATATTCCCTGGTCAACTTATGCCATTGTCCTATCTCAGAGACTGAATCCTAGCAAACTTATCAACCATAAGATTTTGCTGGTCCAGATAATACTAACTCTGGACCTAGGTTATTTTTGTTCTCTTGTTTCCCATTTTATCTAGGCCTGTTCTTTATAGTGCACACTCGCCCAAGGTATACTATGTACTTACAGTGATGATGAGTGTCATCGCCCTAGGCATCACGTCCTGATGGGGTTCCACAAAAATGTCCTTCTTTTTGTCCAAGGGAAACAACCCGATCATGAGGTGACACAGACTGAAGAACTCATCCTGCTGACTACGCCAAAAACTGTGATCGCAAATTCTCTCACTGTAAGTATTACCTGAGCAACCACTCCCATCATCACGGGCCAAAAACCACACCACTGGATTTTGTCTTAACGTCGCTTTATTTGATCAAATCTTACACATGCATGTGGGACTTCTACTAAGGAGACCGTCCCTGATTAAAGTTTACAGCAGCTTTTTATAAGCTAGATTTTGCACTTCTTATCTTGAAAAAATACCAACATTTTAGTATGAGCCAATCATAAAACAGCATAATAAGTTTTCAGCAATGTAAAAAGAAGAAAAAACATGTTGATATGTATGAGGTACTTTTCCACTGCAATTCATTTCTTTCCCATTACTGCTTGATACATATGCCTGGGTCAAGCTGACCTGAGAGAGACAATGAGTTTTACTCATACCATAGCAACGTACAGCTTGCCTTCAATGCTACTATTTGCTGTTATCTTTATATTTTGCCCAGGCATGCTCTTATCTTTATATTTTGTCCAAGCCTGTTATTCAGGCTGGTACAACCAGTTCTGCTCAGTTTTATCTAGCTTTCTGTTTTCACAAATGTACCTCAAGTAACCTCAGTACAAATTCTATAACCCTTAAAAAGAAAACATGAACTCAGAAATTTTTACTACCTTCATTATTACTTTGTTACAGCATGGCTTTCAAAGCAAGCATAACTTCAAGACATATAATAGCAAATATAGCTTTAGGATATATAAAAGAAGCATATATAAAAATTCCCTCACAATGTCCAGCTCTAAATGAATGCTAGACAAAAATCTTGAGGGGTCTTTCACAAATTGAGAGGTTCATTTATATAAAGATTTCAACTGGATGATTCTGTGCTCAAGTGGCTCCATATCTCAACTTAATTGGAAACAAACAAAATTTACCAGACTTAGTTTAATCTTAGCATATAAATTCATTCATATGCACTGGAAAGGCCCCACTCCCCCGAATATAAAATCTGGATCAATTCCTTGATTATGAGCCATGAATTTGAAAAAGTCCATTACAACTGTATCAATCAGCAAAAACAATACTTGAAAATATGGCCTCCCTTCAATTACTTTCTCAAAACAAATAATTTTCAAAGGATTTTATTACAAACTACAAGACAACTTGATTAACATAACAATGAGATCTTGGGTCATGCGATATAGGACACTGTAAACCTTAAGATACAAAACTTTGACAAGGTTCCTACAGGTACCTGTATCTATATGTACTTTTATACTATTCCCTCACATTGCATGTTGAACTGAGTAAATTGTATTGGAGACCTATCCCCCCTTTAAATATAGATCGGACAATTATTACTAAAATTTAAGCTCCAAGATTTTGTTCTCTTACTCCTCTATTAATATCCCCAAACCAATCCTGTTCTGTACCAGAAGGTTCAATTGTTGATAGTCTTATACAACCAAGATAAATGTTTACCATAAGTAACATGAATCAAATTGAGGGTTACCTAATTTCTATAGACCAAGAAAACACTTTTGACCAGATATCACACCAGTTTCACACACGTTGTAAAGTATTACAGAATACCAGAAATTTTCATAGAATGGATAAAAGTACTTTATGAAAAAGCTACTTTCAAAATGTTAATAAATGAATACATAATTGGCATTATTAAAATTCAGAAAGGAGTAAAACAGTAATATCTCATGAGTCCTATATTATATGTGTTTGGAATTGATACTGTATATTAATTAGAAAAATTAATACATCAATATTGGTCAAAGGAATATCAGTATGAAACTCTGCACATCCCTTGAAAATGACAGCACATGAAGATGATTTATGTTTAGCAATAGCAGACGATAACTCAGGATATGTTAGAACAATTCTACAAAATTCTGAAAAAATTTTAAATGCAAAAGTTAATTTTCAATAAAGTAGGGCAATATGTTTAGGTAATAAAAATCAATGTAAACTAAATAGCATATGTGACATACCTACTATATATACCAAAATAAAACTACTTGGCATTACCTTCGGGGCTCAAGATATGGTAAAACAGAACTGGAAAACAAAAATAAAAGAAAGGAAATTTCTTTATAAATAAATGGAAGAATATGCAAATCCCAAAGAAAAAGAGAATAAACTTAATAAACAAAACTATTATCACCATTATTCTTATATGTAAGTAAAATATTTCCATTACCACAAGATCTAGTAACCAAACACTACAGTTTATTTTTTCAGGCATTATGGGGTAGCCGCTTGAACCCAGTTAAAAGAAATTATACTTACTTACCAATTAAACAAAGTGGATTAAATATGATTAATCCAGTAGTTTTCTTTTTTACTAATTTCATATACTGTATACTAATCTAATACCAACTTTATTAAGCACTTCAGCACCATGGTATGAATGGATAATAAATTGGACAAAAGAAATTATTCCATTATGGGAAATTGATAAAAAGAATTTCCATTTAATTTGGAAAAAGAAACAAATATCAAATTGTGTAAGTCATATGTTTAAGAAATCAAAACATGAAATATAACAACTAAAGAGGCAAAACTCTTTACAAAAAAGCAACTACATGAGAATATTGTGATGGAGAACTACTATAACACTTTAAATTTTCCCTTAAGTAAACCTGAAACTACAAATGGTACATTATTAATATTAATTGATTAAAGAATACTGGAGTACATGTGGGATATCTTATGGCTCTCCTGTCATGGCAAAGTCAGGGTTAGAGATTCTCACTAACATAAACAGTGAACTGAAATATATTGTCCTAGAGACTCTTCAGTGAAAATTTGGAAACACAGTCTCACCTTTATCTTGAGTGTTATTATGTTAGAAAATGATGGTTTCTGTTATCAAGACTGTTGAAAATAAGAGAATTTATAATTACTTATGAAATGTTAGTATTAGGTAGTTATAACAGTAACTGGAGAAAATATCATCCTAATACATTAAGGGCCCAATTCCTGAATGCATGGCACAACTCGTGGGCATATATGAGTTGTGCCATGTGCCACTATGCCAGATAACCTATGCCCTATTCCAGGACAGGCAGGGTCCCCAGCACCTATGACCCGTGACTTGCGGCAGCTGCAGGCTTGTGCCACTGGAATGGTGCAACAGCCCTGGGTGCCGCAAATCACAGACCACAAGTAACTGACCCCCAGAGCCACCCACCCTGTAACACACCTGCAATACCCTGGGGACATTAGGGGATAGGCTGGGTGGCACAGGTGCAAGGGGGTCATGGTGCATAACTGGTCTGTGTGGCACCCTGAGATTTGGGGAGTGGGGAGCATCAATGTGCTGGGGGGTCTGTAGGATACAGCAATGAGCATTCCACCACACTGTGGGGAGGCATCCATTATTTTGCCAGGATGGATGCCCCTTAGACCACCTCCATGCTGGTCTAATCTGCAGTACTATTGTGGGACTTGGAATGGTGTATCTGGGTTACGGCAGCAGTCCTTTTGGAATATGGCTCAGGCGATGCCATAACCCAACCTTGCACCATGCCGCAGCAGGTTGCAGGTGTAGTGGGTGGCATAGCCCACCTTTGGATCAACCCGCTTGTGGCATGGTGCAACCCGTGACTCAGAATCACAACTTGCATATTGTATGGCACAATAGGGTTTGGCATAAATTGCCTTGTGCCATGCACAAGACATCTTGGAATCAGGCCCTAAGACTTCTTACAAGTTTACTGAAGTGTTACACATGGATAGCAAGATGTAAATTGACTCTACAACAACATTTTTGGACTCAAAATTGAAGTTATTATATATGTACAGCAGCATTAAAGTAGAATATATCTGAAAGAAAAGGACACTCTTTCACCTGCAGTTTTTAAATATTTATGAAAAAAAATACTACAGGATCGTGTTATAATCCTTAGAATACTCAAAGGACAAAAAGAATCAATAAAGTATGTTTCTGTTTTATTTTTTCTGATGTATAATGCTATTGCTTCTTGGGAAAAGAATAATATACTGAAATGCTGATTTTCTTTATGTACAAGTTTATTTGCCCTCAATAAAAACTACCCTGCTGGTGGCTGGTGTACCTGCTGGGGAGCTGATCTCCCTCCGAATACATCTGGCAAAGGAGATCAGTCTTTTGAATAATCCCACAGAATCTCATGAAGCTGAGATGGAGGACATTGAAAGGTGTACAGCTATGGCAGAGGAGCACGTTAAGGTGGAATTGTTGAATGATATAACTGAACAGCAGAAAAGGTGCTTACCAACCTTGTTGAAGGATTCAGAACAGCAATCCAAAGTAGACCTCTGTCCCCAACCTGCTAAGGAAGTGCTGGGAACAATAGTGCCAGAGGAATCCACGACTGACTGGCCTGTCAGCACTATAAGGAATGATGTAGATGGATCAAAGATGCTGCTGGATCCTCAGCTAATGCCCAGAACAAATGGCACTAAGACAGGCTCTATAACAAGGACAACAGAATCGGACAATGTACCCACAGTAAGTGACAAAATTGTGTGGCATGAAGTTGCAAATGCCGTACCAGACAAACAGCAACCTGCACAAACTATGAGACAGGGTAGAGCAAGCAGCTCAATAACAAGAGTAACTCTGAGTAAAACCCCATGGTTGGTAGAAAAAACATTGACTTAAAATAGCTGTAAACAAACAGAGAAGGAAAATGGGTTGTGGATCCAACTGTTGCACCAATCCCAGGTTCACCCCCAGGTCCAGACTTAGTGGATACGGAGAGAGGTTTACCAGGGGCAATCATTGCAACACTATCACACAGTAGTATACACATTACTGATGTCTTTGATAATGATTTGCATGCAGAAGATATGTTCTAATGACCCACCACATCCCAAACTTGAGAAAAGGTCCTTGGACCTGGGTATAACAGAGGGAAGATGTCATGAGGTGCAGCATGATTCGGAAGACAGAGTCAAACAAGCTGTGGAAATGAATGCAGAACCATCAGTGGTGGATCAAGTGCCACTATTATGGGCTGGGTTTTGCCAGAGGGAATGGACTTTCCAAAACATTGCTCCAGCCCAACACAGAAATGCAGTACACATTCAGTATTGGGTGGTCTGCATTTACCACCAGCCAGGATCCATGTAGGATGGACTCTAATAAAAGAGCCAATGAGTTTTGTTTTCAAACAAGATCTATGCACAGATCCATGCATCTGGGGACAATCTCTTTGATGTAAGTTTCAGAACCCCAGTGGGCCTAGATAAAGTCTGGACTTCATATGAAAAATGATGATATTTGGCTCTATGGCTTCTGTTTCGAGCCATCTCACTAACAAAACCTTCTACCAAAGAAGTCACTGATTTCATAATGTGGAAATCAGTGTTCATGACATCACACATTGGCTGACACAGAGATGTGATCTGATAGGACAACTGAAACCAATATTGGATGAAGAGCATATATGGACACGGGGTTGGAAGTTCAAAGTAAAACTATGAGTCATGGCTCAAGGAACAAAACATTTAACTGGTCATTTATTTCTGGGCAAAGACAGAAGCCACTGTTTCTACAAAGGACAGCCCAAAACATGCTTTCAATGTGGATCAATGATGCATTTGAATAATGCATGTGATACGGTGCAATGCAATCTTTGTTTGGAGAATGGACATCACAGTTTGGCATGCACTAATTAATTAAAGTGCAACTTATGTGAGGAAAGTGCTGACCGACTCATCCACACCTGCTCTCTGTACTCTCAGGTGAACTGGCTGTCACTGGAGCATAGAATAAAATTCCAAACCTGCCTACTAGGCAAAAGGAGCTTCTGGACTCACCCCCCACCCTGCATCTCTGACCTCCTCCTCCACCAAGCCGACCTAAAGTACGGAACCAGGAGAAGGCATTGGATGCGCTTGCTGTCCCTTTCAGCAAAACCACACGTGGGCAGTGGGCCTTTGCATATAGAGCCCCTCTATGGCTCAATGAGTGCCTGGAAGTCTCACAAGGCACTACAAGCTTGCTAGCCTTTAAGTCTGAACTTACAAAATAACTCCTCTCCAGGAATGCTTGTGACTGTCCTAGTGGCACCTAAGATGGCTCTTGCACCACAAACACTCCATAAAGATGCTTCTGCACTTGTCTACATCATCCACTCCTCATTTTTGTTCTAAGCAGCCTATATCATCCACCCCTCAACCTCTCCCTCTGCACACCCACCTCAGTTCCCCCACCTCCTTACCTGTCCTCACAGACCACACTTCATACCTTCCAGACTCCCCCCCTTCCCCCCTTAACTTCTTGTAATCACCCATCACTTTTGACCACCTCTTCTTTCTGTTGTCACCTACCCTTAGGCTTTCTCCAACCTTCCTTACTATTTCCACATCCCATCCCCCATGTTTCTGTTCTGACAAAGTCTTTCTGTCAGACTGCTAACCTTTCACCTCACCTCTACCCCTCTCCTCCATGCAGACTACACCTCATACCCCCTCCTCTCCTCCCACTGTCCTCCAACTCCCCTACCCTCCCCCTTACTTCTTGAAATCACCCATCACCATTGGCCTCCCTACCCCTTTCTGTTGCCACCTACCTTCATGCTTTCTCCAACCTATCTCCCTTTGTAAATTGTTACTGCTGCACTTCAGTGAACTGTTTGTTTATTATCATGTGCTGTATATTAAGTATTTTCAACTATTTGTTTTCATTCTCTGAAGTGGAACCTTTGTAAAAGAGCTTCAGTTCAAAGGTTGTTTCCAAATAATTAATAAACAAATAAAAAATAAATCAATAAAGTGATCACGCATACCGTGCATGCCATTGGGCAACCCATTACAAGGATGACAGGCTGGATCAAGATTCTAGTCCTTACAAATGCCCAGAAAAACAGTAGACAAATAGAGGAAGGCAAGAGAAACACAGGCTCAAGCTGCACAAACCCTGTCTGTACCCGCAAAACCAGTAATGAATCAAGAAAATGAAACCCCCCTACAGGACAGGGACATCGAAATGGCAGGTACTTCTAATCAAACAGAGATGGAACAGTCTGGCACACTTCCGGTGAATAAGACTTAACAGCATCCATCTGGAGATGGTGTTTTAGAACACAGGGAAACTAATGCTATAATTATCCCTCCACCAGACATGACGGTGGTTGTTTCCGAAAAAAGGGCTCTTCAGAAAACTAACCCTGAAGCTAAACTATTAAAGCTGACAGGGCCACAGAATAATTTTCCCTTAGAAAACAAATTAACAGCTTTACAATCTCAGGAGTTGGATCAAGACAAGGAATCAGAATCCTCGTCTACTTTTTCTTCACAACAGGGTCTCGTGTCTGACTCTGAAGATGAGCACCTGGCGATCAAGGTCCTTGAAGCCAGACAAAAGCAAAATCACTTGGGTATCCAACCACTTTGTAGTGGACGAATGAGGAGGGAACCTAGGATGTAACATTGGCATACTTCAGCTATCCTTTTCACTGTAACTGCCTCCACAAGTGTACAAAGTGGCTACTTCAATGGGCCCTATGCACTATATCAATGCACCACATAACCTGGGTGTGTTGGCATATATACTATTGAATGCCATGGAGTGGAGTCCCATGAACTCCATGTGGCACGCACTATGGGTGGCACTGGATACATACTTACTCACCCTGACCCCTGGCTGTGAGGACAGCTATGCACTGGTGGCTGGCAATGGTGTGTTGAGATGTGTCTGCATTCCACACCATTCATGAAGGTGCAGAGTGCTAAGCATGGGGGGTGCACCTTATGCCCAGTCACCCACTGCCATAAGAGTTGCACAGCCCTACCCCAGGATGCCACCACCGGCAGCGGCCAAGATGTCGGGGTGGTGAAGACTCCTATGACATGCCGCCCCCACCCATAGGGGCCACAAGGAGGGCTGGGGGTGGCTGATTGGGCATTCAGTTCCATGTGGGGTTAGCGCACTGCTTATCAACAGCCAGCATCCATGCCCCATGAGCACAAGGGATCCACTGGCAGACCGGGTCTGGGCATCCCATTGGATGCTTGCCTGGTCCATGTAACACCCCTCCATGCACCTACATGCTGGGGTGTGTGGCCACAGACAGGTGGCCATCATTAGTGAATGCCAGTACTGGAGCACCTGTCCACTGGTGTGCAGCTCCTCGAGCAGGGTAAACACAATTCATGCATACCTAGTCCCCACTGGTGCATAGCACCCAATATCAATAGTATAAAGAACAATATAAGATTGGTGACATTTTCTGTTTTGAAGAATCTACATCTGGGTATCATTTTTCTACAGGTTACAAAATTGAACACTAATTCTGAAGTAGCTACAGAATCTAGGATGTGTGCCAAATAATGTCAATGTATGGTATTTGGCACAAAACATAAGTTAAAGGATAGTTCTGATTTGGAAATAGTTGATGCAGGGGGACAGAGGCTGGAGCTGGTAACATCTTATAAATACCTGGGCTACTGGATGGACTCCTCCAGCTAGGGCAATGTGCATGCGGATAACCTTAGTAAAGCAGTTGGAAAAAGAGTGGGATATTATGAAGAAATGAAAATTGTTTGGGTGTAGTGTCATAGAAAAGATTGTGGAATCCCAAATGTTTCACTTTTCGATTAGGAAGATGTCCTATATGACTATTCTAATAATGACAAATTACAAAAATTGGATGTCTTGTACAACCGATTGTCTAGGCTGATTCTACAATGCCCTAAGGATGTGCACCACTGCCAAATGTACAATAGCTTAGGATGGATGTCTCTGTCTGAGAGACACCAATTACATAAATATGTATTGGCATATAAAAGTGTTTTCAGCCAAGATCCCTTTATCTGACAGAAAAATTGCAGGTTAGGAAATAAATGCTTTTCTTAGAAAATCAGCTAATGTGAACTCATTGTCCCAAGAACAAGATTAAAATGGTAATGCTATTTTTTCAGCCACTTTGTTGCCTCATATTGGGCCCTATGCACAAAGGTGCAGAGTGGCTAGGCACTGTGTAACATGGGTGTGCAGCCACTCCTCACCCACTGTGCTCCTGCACGGCATGCATGAAGGTGGGGGTGCACAGATCCACCGCACCTGATCCCCCACAGCCATGGACAGCTCCGTGCTGGGGGCATTCCAGGGATGTGCCAGCACTATGTGATATTCACTAACCCACGTAGTGCTGGCTGCATGGTTCTGGAGGGTGGCCCAGGGTACACCAGGGAGACCCTGCCATAATCCTCTGCACACCCCCACAGGCACAGAAATGGAGTCACTGGGGAGACTGGGTTATGGCACACCATGCTGCCCCTGACATCTGGGCAGCAGGAGGCAGCTGATGTAGCAGGAAGGGTGAGTCCCCAGACATGTCCTGTGTGGCAGCACCTGGATTGGAGGGTGCAGTGCAGGTTTGGGTGCGTGCAATCAGTATGCACAGCCCCAGACCTGCGTCACCCTATGTGTGGGATCCACTATGAGTCCCTGGGGGCATCCCATTGGATGTCTGACTGGAATGGCTACTCCTTCCCTGGCCACCCTGCGGTTTCCTATGCACTGTGGGAGAGGAGCCACGGACAGGTGTCCAGCATTGGTGAATGCTGGTATGGACACATCTGTCCATGGGGTGCAGGGTTGTGGGGGGAGCTACGTGCATTTCGAACATATCTACACACTAATCATGCATAGGGGCCATTAGAACAATATATCAACTGAATTCCAGTTGATGAATACAAATGTCCCATCTGTTCACATTATAAAATAGTGGTTTCTGGATAAAACAATAACTATTGCGAAGACTGTTGTGCTGCTAAAACTAGATAATAGTATGAATATGAATATGAATGTAAATATATTATATTGTTTTATAGTTAATTATAAAATGGGTAAACAAACTGTTTCAATCTGATTGGCTGAAATGACTTTCTAGCCATGTCCTTAACAGCGAGTATTTATGCCAACTGGCACTTTTCTTGCCTTGGTGACCCCACAACAAAAAAAAAAATCACTAACCTATTGGACCTGGAATCTGTTTTTCAGAATCAGGCACAGGACCCACAGCAGCAGTCCAAAACTCAACACAGCCTTAGCACCAAACACCAAGTAACACTGAATGACTGTCTCCGTATGTGCCCGAAAAATCCAATACATCTGAGTAACAATAAAAGAAAATGTAGCTACCGCGACCACTGAAACCGAACGTGCTCGTGCTGATTTTCCTTTCTCTTCATGCTGGCTCCAGTGTCATTCCCTCATCCCCTGCAGTGCATTTCTCAATGTTTGTACCATGGGACACACTTTTAAACAAACAAAATGTTTGCTCACTGCCATTAACAGCAGTTGGCAATGGGTGTGTGGAAACAGCAAAGACGGTGACACATTAACGATATGTGGAGAGCGGCAGCATAATAGAAACTGAAAACTAAATATACACAGGGACAACAACCTGACCAATATCCCTATGTGTGTGTCTCTGTGGGGGAATATCTACTCAACATCACACAATACAAAACTACCTAATCAGAGGGACTATTTTACTACCATATATATATAAATATATATATATATATATATATATATATATATATATATATATATACACACACACACATAAAACTAAAACTATTGATATGTTTCCCTCTTTTTTTTCTTCTTCTTCTTACATATTTACCTAGAAACCCATTTTATAAGTGCAATAACACACTCTGAGGTGTTGGTTATCACCTGATAAGAGCACACCCAGGGGCATAAGGCACTCGGCACAAGCACCTAATGCCTTAGTACACCCCTGGTCATGCTCTTATCAGGCGATAACCCACATCTTGTCATGTGTTATTGCTTGCTTATGTTACCATGTGTATACAGAAACACAGAAACATAGACTTTGACAGCAAATAAGGACCACTTGGTCCATGTAGTTTTCCCATTTCCCTACCTACAGGATAAGCTGCAGGTCCTAATTAACCAACAGCCTATTTCTTCTTTCTCCACACAAGAATTGCCTTATGTCTGTCCCATGAATTCTTGAATTCTCCCACAGTTTAGACCCCATGACCTCCTCAGGAAGGCTGTTCCATGTGTCCATCACCCTCTCTGTGAAAAATACTTCCTCACATTGCCCCTGAACCATCCCCCATCTTTAAATTGTGTCCCCTTGTTCTTGCACATCTCTTTTCTGAAAGATGCTACCTCTTGGACTTTGTTGATACCACTGAGGTACTTAAAAGTTTCTATCATGTCCCCTCTCCTTCTTTCCTCAAGGGTATACATATTAAGCTCCTTAGTCTCTCCCTCGTGGCTTCTCTTGCAGATCCTGCACCATTTTAGTTGCCCTCCTCTGACTGCTCCTCAATCCTGTCTATGTCCTTACAGAGATGGGGTCTTCAGAACTGGATGCAGTACTCAGATGGGGTCTCACCAACTGACTGTACAGAGGGATAACAACTTCCTGTTTTCTGCTGGTGATGCCTCTCCCATACATCCCAGTATATCCCCAGCCTCTCTACTGCCTTCTCCACATTGCTTGCTAATCTTAGGTCATTTGATATGATTACCCCAGGTCCCTCTCCATTTTGTTGTTGTTACTACCTCCCCCCATTGTGTAATCTTCCCCTGGGTTTTTGTTTCCAAGGTGCATTATTTTGAACTTCTTTGCTTTGAATCCAAGTTGCCATAATTCTGAAAATTCCTCCAACCTTGCCAAGTCCCTTCTCATCCTTTCCACGCCTCCTTGTGTATCAACCCTGTTGCAGATCTTTGTGTCATCTGCAAAGAGGCATACTTTTCCTTCCAGTCCCTCTGCAATGTCACTTATAAAAACATTAAAAAGGGCTGGACCCAGTACTGAACCCTGCGGTACCACACTAGTAACCCCTCTTTCTTCAGAGTGGACTCCATTTACAATTACATTCTGTGTCCTGTTGTCCAGCCAGTGTTTTACCCAGGCTACCACCCTGGGACTCACTCCCAGGCTGGTTAATTTGACTATTAATATTTTGTGTGGGACTGTGTCAAATGCCTTGCTAAAGTCTAGGTAGGCCATGTCCACTGCCCCTCCCTGGTCTACTACTTTGGTCACCCAGTCAAATAAATCAATTAGATTCATCTGACATGACCTTCCCACTGTGAACCCATGCTGCCTTGGGTCTTGTGCCCACTGGCCTCTAGGTACTCAACAATTCTTTCCTTCAGAAGTGATTCCATCACTTTCCCTACCACAGAGGTCAAACTGACAAGTCTATAGTTTCCTGCCTCTATCTTGGTCCCACTTTTGTGAAGGGGAATCACATCCACCTTCCTCCAGTCCTCAGGTACCGCACCATCCTCCCATGATTTGTTAAAAAGGGTAGTCAGTGGTTACACTAGTTCTCCCCTTAATTCTTTTAGAATTCTGGGGTGAATTCCATCAGGCCTCATTGCTTTGTCCACCTTCAGTTTTAGGAGTTCTTTCAGAACCCTTTCTGCTGTGAAAGGACTGGTATCAACCCCCCTATCAAGAGTGCTTCTGTTAATTGGATTAGGCACCTCCCCTTCCTCCTCTTTTGTGAATACTAAGCAGAAATATTTGTTCAGCATCCCTGCTTTTTCACTGTCCCTTTCTGTCCACCCACCTTCCATTCTATTCAGCCTCACTATCCCTCCCTTTGTCTTTCTAAACTCCCTGATGTACCTATAAAAGATTTTATCCCCCTTCTTAACCGAGTTGGCTATCTTTTCCTCAGTTTGGGCCTTTGCTTTTCTGACTTTTCTCCCTGCTTCCATCTGCCTTAACTGGTACAGCTCTCTGTCCTGCTCCTTCTGCGTTTCCTTATACTTCCTGAATGCTATCTTTTTCTTCCTGACTTTCCCCTCCACCTCTTTTGAGAGCCACAGTTGCTTTTTCTTTCATTTTGATTTATTTGCTTCACACAAAGGCTTGCTGCCTCTGTAATGGCAGTTTTGATGTTTCCCCATTGTTGCTGCACCCCTCCTTCTAGCCTGTTTGCTAGTGCTTTTCTAAGGCACTTTCCCAGCTTGCCAAAGTCAGCCCTCCTGAAGTCCAGTACCCTCACTTTTGTATGGCTTGACTCTGTAGCTGAGTTTATCGTGAACCACACTGGCCGTGTCCACACTGCACTGAAAATCTCTAACATTTTGAAACCATTACAGACTGAAAGGCCCTGTCTAAACTACCCTTGGAAATCCCCTCTGTAATGTTACAGAGGGCCCAAACAGTTACCATAACAGTTTGCGTTTACACTGGTAACGTTAAAAAAGTGTTTCCATAACTGCTACAGAAACCTGTTGTGAGGTGGTTTCAACAACGGTTTCTCTAATGGTTTCAAAGCTCTGTTTAACCTTGTCCACACTACAAGTAAAATCCTGTAACATTTTCAAAACGTTTTCAGTGGTAGTGTGGATGCACTGTAACGTTTTCAGTCTGTACTGGTTTGAAAACATTACAGATTTTCACTGCAGTGTAAACAGGGCCAAAACCTTACAGTGCATCTACCCTACCATTGATAACATGACAGGATTTTACTTATGTAGTGTAGACAGGCCCAAAATATCAGTTTCCAACAACGGTTTTGAAAACCCTTACAGTAACTGTTTGGACCCTCTGTAATGTTACAAAGGGATTTTTCTGGTGTAGTGTGGACAGGGCCACTGTTTGATGGTCACTTTTTCCCAGATGGCAACCCACTTCTAGATCTGAGATCCTCTCACTGACCCCATTTGAGAGTATGAGGTCTAAGATTGTTCCCTCATGAGCGGGTTCCAAAAGTAGCTGTCTGAGGCATGCCACCTGTAGGGCATCGAGAATGGCCCTGCTTTGGATGGCTGCAGCAAATGTGCTCCAGTTAACATCTGGCATATTCAGATCTCCCATCAACAGTATCTCCCTTTGTGGATTGTGGTGCCATTTCAGTCTCTAAGGTGCCCACAGTGCCTCCTCTCTTCCCTGTTTGCTCTTTTGTTCAGTTGCCTTTATCCCTTCCTTTACATAGAGAGATACTCCTCCCCCTCTTCTCCCCTTCCTGTCTCTCCTGTAGTTATCTACCCTGGTATGTAAACATCCCAGTCATGGTTCTCTGTGTACCATGTTTCTGTGACTGCTATGATATCCAGGCATCCCTCTTCCATCAAGGCCACCAGTTCAGGGGAGCTTGTTGCCCAGACTACGGGCATTGGTACTCATTATCATCCATTTCCTGATGGCCTTACTCCTTTTTGCCCCATCTCTGATCTTATTGCATTTGTCACTTTCTCCATTTACCCCTGCCCTTCTCCCTATCAACATATCTATATTGGTGTTTACCTTACTTACTATCCTGACTTTTTTTTGAGGGGGTTAGGATTTCCCTGCTCCTTTCCAGTGCCTCACCCCTTGGCTAGTTTAAATGCTTGCCAATGAAGCATTTAAACCTATCACCTACTATCCTGGTTCCCCTCCTGGACAGATGTAGCCCATCATGCCAGTATAGGCCTGCATCACTCCAGGTGGACCCCCAGTCCCCAATGAAGCCAAATTCCTGAGCTCTGTACCAGTTTTTAACCACTGATTGAATCCCATAGTGTGGAGCACCATAGTCTCACCTACACCATAGACAGGCAGCACTCTGAGAAGGCTACCATGTGTGCTACTTGTCTAAGGCCCCTCCCCAACTCCACAAACTCTTCCTGCACTGCTCTGATCCTTTCTTAGCCAGGTCATTTGTCCCTCTCCTGTGCAGCTGTTCCGCGATCCTGAGGATTCACCCTTGTCCCTCCAAGCCATGGCACCAGGTGGGAACCACTCCCTCCCCTTCCTCCCCAGTTCTACCTTCCTAACAATGGAATCCCCACCAGGAGTTGTTTCCTTCCCCTGTGGGGTCCCATGCCACCCTCCTGTGGGTCTCCCTTGTGGAGGTTCCCAGCATCCTCCTTGGTCTCCACTGCGGGTGCCTCCCTAGAGGAATCACACTTTGCCAGAATGATGTAGGAATTTTGGAGAGGTACAACTGGAGATATGCACCTCTGTTCCACCACTCTCACCCTCCCTGAGCCCACTGTGGTCCAACTGCTCCTCTTTCTTGGCAATCTCTGAGGCAACGGCATTGACCGTGGTTGTCCCTGAATGAAAGAGGAGGTGCCACAAATCCTGGCCTACTCAGACTGGAAATAAGCAACCTCCTCCCTCAGCCCAGAGAGGTGCCTGCAGATGGAACAGCACCGCATCCTCCAGAACGTCTTCTGGAAGACTGCTTCTCCACAGCCACTGCATTGCATCACTCCCATCATGTCTTTTTTCTGGCCCCTTCACTGTTGTTTGGAATCCTTACTCTTTCCTCTGAGTTTTTCTTCTCTCCCTACTTATATGAGGAACTATGTGTAGTGTAATAATCTGTTTTGAGAATATGGGTCACTGTTTTAAATGAGCTCCCACTCAGTGGTTTAACCTTTAATAAAAATGAAATGAAATGAAAAAAAGGCTCTGGTGCTGGGGACTGTCTTTCTATTCATTTGACACTGAGAGATGTAGAAGGGTTGGGATACTTTTTAAAGGTTAGATTACACATTACCAAAATTGTTTATATAATTCCAGGAAGGGCTTTGTTGCTATATTTTAACCATAACAAAATGGTATGGAGAGTCTTAACTGTCTATGCACCCCAAACTAAGGAGTCTATGATCTAACAGGCAGGAATTATGCACCAAAGGCACATATCCCACCCCACGAACCTCCACACCTGTGGACAGGTGCTCAACAGTGGCATTCATGACCACCAGCCACCTATCCATGGCCCTACCCCACCAGCACATGGGTACATGCAGGGTCACACAGGGTGACCATGGGCAGACATGAGCACCCGGACAGGCATCCAATAGGATACTATCACGGATCCCACAGTGGATCACTTTCATGATGGGGGGCATATTGGCTGCACTTCTCCAGAGATGTCTGCATGGCCAGCAGCTGTGGAAGAGAGGGATGTGCCACTAGCCATGCCCCGAATGAAGGGAGGTATGTGTCAGGGGCATTATCATGAGGTGTGTGTATGTTGGGAGAGGGTTAATGCTGCCCACCACACCATCGGGGCTGGGATGCAGGGCGAGGGGACACAGAAGCAGTCTGGTGGTATTTTGCAGGGACGGAGTCTGCAGTCCAGGGGAGGGTGCCCCATATGTGTGTGTGTGGCATGCACCGGGGAGGTGGGTGACACAGATGGGTTCAGGGGTGGGTGGACCCAGGCAGCCTGTCATGACATTTCCTGTTGTATCCCATTGCAGAAGGATGAGGTGCATGGCACATAGTGCACTTATGGCAGGGTTCTCCCTGGCATAATCTGTGTCCATCTCCACACTCCTTCAGTCAGCACTATGCACCATTGTACAGTGCACATAGTGCTGGCATGCCCCCCACCTGCCCCCTACGCAGTGTGGTCTGCGTGGGTGGTGGATTGAGTGCATAGAGGCTGCATGACCCATTATGTGCATTCCACATAAGGAGTGCAATGGGTGTGGAGTGTCTCGACACCTCACATATGCAGCACAGACACGCACTGTACCTTCAATCATAGGCTTCTAAGAAAGAGAGGGTGGCTTTATTAAATCAGGTGAAATCCTACTTAATGATTATGAGAAACCTACTCTGGGAAGATACTTTAATTGTGTATGTAAATATAGCAGATATGGGAGCCAAAATGATCAATCAGTATTGTGACACTAATGTATTAAACAAAATAGTGGAGATA
The DNA here is from genome assembly GCA_016271365.2 of Neoceratodus forsteri. Taxonomy (NCBI): domain Eukaryota; kingdom Metazoa; phylum Chordata; order Ceratodontiformes; family Ceratodontidae; genus Neoceratodus; species Neoceratodus forsteri. The sequence continues at coordinate 49,692,840 of JADMNL010000035.1, forward strand.
CTAGAGCTAGTGGATACGTATCAGAGTAATCATCCCACAGTGGAATATACTTTTTATTAAAGTACCCTAGCAACAAGGATTGATTATGTCTTTTCCTCAAAACCACTGAATGTACATAGAGCCCACGTTGTCCTGGTAGAAAATTCAGACCATCTCCTATTATTAATACATATTAGTCCATTGGCAACTGCTGCACTAGGCAAAGGGTCTAGGTAGCTAAATGCCACATTATTGGAACAGCAGGACACCTTGACACAAATACAAGATCTACCAAATGCTAGGAAGTCAGTAGCCTATGTGAATGATGACATCAGTAGATGGTGGGTGACTACCAAGAAAGACATAAGGCAACTAACGCAACAAGTAGCACAAAAAAAAAACACATAACAAAGAATATAAAAAATTCCTTATGGTAAGAGCACAGTTTTGTAAGGTACTTTCACTAGTTAATGAAGGAGTTAACACATACACTGTCCAGTTTCAAGTAACTGAAATGAAGACACTACATTACTCAAGAGCCACCTCTTTATTATATGAACATAGGATCAGTACTCCAGGGACAAAAACTGTAGGAGACATGTATGAAATTTGTAGGGACCTGACACAACACAGAGTGATAGATAAGTTACATAATCAGTTAGGAAACAAGGAACATATGAACAAAGGGATCTTAGACAAAGCCACCCAGCACATGCAATCATTGTATTCTGATCCAGAGATACCTGAGGGGCACATACAGTGAGTCTTACAAGATACAGTGGTACCAGACCTTCCTCTTGAGTTAAAACATAATTTAACCATCCCCATCACAAAGCAGGAAATTAAGTTGCCATTAAATCATTAAGCAATAGTACATCCCCAGGACCTGATGGCCAGAACTCTGAATTGTACAGTATAAGAAACTGGAGAAGGATCTCACTGAGATAGCAATGGTTGTTTTTAACAGTATGTTGTCAGATCGAAACATTTCTCCACAGCTGGGTACTTCTATTTAAATCTTTATACACAAGAAAAATGATAAAGCAGATATTAATAACTAGAGACACTTAAGTCTCATTGTTACAGACATGAAATTTTTGATGAAAATACTAACCATGAGATTGGCCACAGTAGCACCTCACTTGGTAGACTCAGGACAGGTCTGTACTGTTAGGGGCAGAAATATCCAAGATAATCTATTACTTTGAGAAATCATTGAAATGAGGTTTCAGAATAAGGTATTGGGGTATTTACTAAACTTAGATCAAGAACAAGCATTTAATAACATGCCACAAAAGTTTTTGAAGGTAGCACTGCAGATGTATGGTATACCTGTCCTTTTCTGCAACTGGATCATTGAGATATACAAGATTGCAGTTGCAATGCCTTTGGTAAATGGCCATATAGGGCCTCCATTTAAAATAAATTGGGGTGTACATCAGGGGTGCCCCATGAATCACTTACTATATGTGTTTTGTATAGATCCATTGCTTAGAACTGTTCAACAGGATTTATGAATAGCAGGTATACCTTTGCCTGCAACAGGAAGAATACCAAATATTATAGCATATGCGGATGATACATGCTTATTGATGCCAGACAAGAATGCAATGGGAGTGGCAATGACCAGGATGATAGCACACTTTTCTGAATCTGTTGGACTCAGTGTAAATCTGACCAAAAGCAAAGGTTATATTATAAGTGATGATAAGGAAAAGGCTTTAGACATAAGGGACATTCAGATGGTTGATGCTACCATAACTATTCTAGGGATAAAACTTGGGAAGGGTGACATGGCCAAAGAGAATTGGAAGGACAAAATAGATATATGGTATGCTCAGAGAAAGTGCAGAGATGAAAACAGTGGCAACAGACAAGGAAGAAACAGGTGGCCTTGATAAAACTTTTTGCTGCTTTTTTTCTCTAACTTAAGTGCTGTGCACCTACCCCCATGCTGTTAAATTTGAACTTGAACTTGTTATGATGTCACGTTATTGAGTTTAGTTTTTCAAGTTATATGGATGAGGTCACTTAAATTCAATCAAAAGAAATGTTTTATACAGATCATACAGACATGGAGAATTATGCTTAATAAATTCACTTCGTTGTTTCTATAGTATATTCATACAGACAAGCATTGTGAAATATATAGCCCCAGGTTATGCAGAATGGAAGAAAGTGTCTGCACAATGGCTGACTCCTGTTACACAAACATGGACTCAGTTCATATGGGGATTTAGGAAAACTGCTCAGCTATCTACATTTGCTATGCCTATGATAGAGAAAACAAAAAAAAATGGAAACTAACATTTGCTCAGGTGACAGTACCAAATAGAAAAACATTGTTTAATATAATTCAGAAGCAAGCTTTTACAACTCCAATTGAATACAAATGGGTAGTACTAACATACCATGGTAGGACTGAAACATACTTAATGGATAAAAGAACCTCCTGATTAGGCAGGAAAGGCAATGCCGAACATGAGAGTCACACAGAGAGAATGTGTCCCAGAGCATAATATGGACAACATGAAGAAACATTACAGCATTTCTTTATTGATTCTTTTTTTGTCCAACAAGTGTGGCACTTAATATCATTACATTGGAATGATACACAATGGTGTTTGACAAACTATGAAAATGTACAGTAGTTACAGGATGTGGCAGCTGTACAGTATATCATGGAAGGTACAATGCAACCTATTCTTATGTGTATTAAATTTATACTACGGAAGGTAAGGTGTAAATATGTGCAATAGCAAGCAGATATGGCACCTTTAGCTGTTGTACTAAAAATTGAGTAATAATTAAAAAACACAAAGCCTTTATGATTATTCTTTTCTCCCTACAGCGCTCTGGAAGAAGAAGAGATAGAAAGGTTTATCTCTCATGCTTTCAGGGTTTATGTAGCATCCAACACCTTGGAGTGTGTGTAAAATCTCATTAAACACATCTCCTCATGCATTATTTTATTATGTTTGCTTGCGCGCATGCGCAACAAACATTATGTGACAGCTTAGGAGAGAAGCAGGTTGTGGAGGTGTGGCAGTGTTACAGCCAAGGGAGGCACTGCATTTGGGGGCTTGGCACTGGCGGAACAATGGAGGCACAGTGTGCTGATGACACTGGTCTCCAAAAAGTGCACCAAGTTCTAATGTTTTGCTGTAGCAATGAGGGTCCACCTTGTCATTGCAGCATCAGTCATTGTGCTGCAATGGGGGAGTGACCCATCATTGCAGGACAGAACGTTAGCTAGCCTAATACTGTTTGTAAACATGGTGGGCGGCTTGCTGCCATGTTCACAAACAGTATTAGGCAGCCTCCTGCTGCAAGGGGTGCCCAATCCCTCAGCAGCATGTGCCCCTAAAACGGTCTTTTGTTGGCTGACGGGGCCCCAATCCCCACCGGCTTCAGTGCCACAATGTGTTATTTAGCTGACAGGGGAGCCCACTCCCATCAGCAAGATTTAACCCCCACCCACTGTCATTGTTCTGTCAATGGGGAGCCCACTCCCCTGTTGGCACGCTGTAAACCCCCCAGTTTTGTTGGCTGCCAGCAGGTGCCCAATCCCCATCGGTATGATGGTTCCCCTCCCATTTTCTGGTGCACTGATGGGGGTGCCCAATCCCATTAGCTGCAGCTGTCCCCCTAAAAGAGTCCTTGGCATGCTGGGAGCCCACCCAGTGTGCCAAATGCCCTGTAAAATTTAAAACCGTCCCAGCATTGTCTATTTTTTTTCCCTATAAAGGAAAATGGTCCTCAAGGTCTGACAGACCCTCCCACAACTCGCACTCACCCACTGTGCACCCTGCCTCCCCACACCTCCCTCACCCCATACTTACCTCCAGAGTCTGGCGCGACAATCTTCGGTGGACCAGGAACATGTCTGCACTCTTCAAAGCCAACCGTGAACTGAGTAAATGCCAGTAAGCTGTATAATGTAATAAATAGGGTTTTTTTCAGCATTGCTGCATATCTCAGGCATTTTTTGGAATTTTGGCACCAAATTTTCGACATGGGGTTTTTGGGACCGCCCTCATGAATTCTGTCACTGTCATGGCATTAATCAGGCCCAAAGGGTGATTTTGTGGTCACTGTGCAAAATCACCTTTTGGGACAGATTAAGGAATGAAATTGCCAGTATTCATAAGGTGGGCTCTCAAAAGTCTATGTTGCAAATTTGGTGAAAAATTCCTAAAATGACTGTTTTACGAGCATGCATTACGCAGTTCTATGCACTCTCACAAGTTTGTGAATTTGTAACATTTGCATCTCAAATTTTCAACATTGCCATTTTATCACACCTACTTATGAGCAGTACAGCTTTAATTTTGCACGTCACCCAAAATGTGTTTCTGCACATGTAGCGCACAGTGGTGTAATTGGTGTGTGAAATCAATGTTTGGGACAGATTAAGAAAATTGCAGTGACACTGTTCATTAGCAGAGGTCCTAAAATGTCTATGTTGAAACTTTGGTGAGAAAAGTTCATAAAATGACTGTGTTACAAGTGTGCATTGCGCACTTTCTGTGCAAGCTCACACCTTCATACATTTGCAATATTTTCACTCCAGATTGCCAACACTGCCATTTGCCCTCACCTCCTTATGAACATTACAGCTGTCATTTTTCACATCCTGGCCCAAATGTGTTTTTGCAATTCCGGCACAGACAAAAGCGGTCATTGCAGGAAATCTGTGTTTGGGACACATTAGGAAAATCACACTGACACTTTTCATTAGCAGAGGTCCTGAAATGGCTGTGTTGAAAAATGTGGTGATAAAAGTCCATAAACTAACTGTGTTACAAGTGTGCATTGTGCAGTTTCTATGCACACTCATAATTTCACACATTTGCAATATTTTCATACCACATTTTCAACATTGTCATTTTTCCACACCTCTTTATGAACAGTACAGCTGTCATTTTTCACATCCTGGCCAAAATGTGTATTTGCACTTCTGGCACATGGGAAATCACTGTTTAGGACACATTGCAAAAATCACAGTGACACTGTTCATTAGCAGAGGTCCTAAAATGCCTGTGTTGAACATTTGGTGATGAAAGTCCATAAAATGACTGTGTTACGAGTGTGCATTGTGCAGTTCCATGCACGCTTATAACTTTGCACATTTGTAATATTTTTACTCCAGATTTTCCCATTTTCCCACACCTCCTTATGAAGAGTACAACTGTCATTTTTCACATCCTGGTTGAAATGTGTTTTTTGCAGTTCCGCTGTAAAATACCGTGGTTGCTCTGGTAAATCAGTGTTCAGGACTCAGTAACAAAATCACAGTGACACTGTTCATTACCACAGGTCGTTAATGCCTATGTTGAAAATCTGGTGATGAAAGTCCATAAAATGACTGTGTTACATGCATGTGTTGCACGGTTTCCATGTATGCTCGGATGTGGAAGCATTTTTAATATTCTCACTACGCATTTTCAACATTGCCATCTCTTCATACTCCCTATGGATGGTACAGCTGTCATTCTTCACATCCTGCCCGATCTGTGTTTTCGTACATGTGGTGCAGAATGGTACTGTCACTTTTGGAAGTCAGTTTTCAGGACACATTGACAAAATCACACTGCCACTGTTCATGACAAGAGGTCCCAAATGCTTTCATGAGGTGGGGTCACATAAAGGCCATGTTGAAAATTTGCACTGTGAATACCAACAAATGCCTGAGGCATTACTGTTTCTAACCATAACGTTCTACCCTGTACAGATAGACAGGCATTGGGGTGTGCCTTTGGACTGTCAACTGTTCTGCTCATGCCATCCCATTCCACCCCCCAGCCACTGACATGCATCAAGGTGTACCTTGGACTCTTCATCCCAAGACTTCACCCCATTCTCCTATGCTGCATCCATTTCAACATATGTTCTTATGGAATGGGGTGACTGTAAAGCCAAACACCCTAAGGCACAGCTCAATACGTGTCAGTGTCTGCAGAATAGGGTGAAGTGACATGGCTTCACCGTCATGGGTGATGACCCAAACCTTACCCCAATCCGTCCGTCTCTACAGGATGGAGGTGGGGTTCATGTGAAGTTCAGTACTTCACTGCCATTCCTATTCTGCATCTGTCTAACTCCTGCATTTCTAATGCTAATACTAGCAAGCAAACATTCGGCATTGACAAATGCTTGTATGTTACTGTACTGTACTTTTGGAATGCACTCTGTAATTGCAGTCCTTTGTTGTACCTGACTCTAAACCATTTTGAAAATAGGCTCTGCCTAAAGGGATTTATGCAAAATAAAACTAAACTAAACTTACTATCCAGATAAGAAAACAAACATATGGTAACATTTTGAATAGTAATATTTTCTCCAACAATTCAAAACTGTCAGATTTAACTTTTAAGAATGTGACAAGAATACAAATCCAGTGCTCCTGTTTTAGATTATATTAATTTGTAAGACATCCATAAATGAGGCACTTTTCCAGTAAAAAGTTTATTTATTTATAAAAAGCTATTTTCATAAAAAATATACACAGCAAAATACATAGATATAACATGTACTGTTGACTATAGATTAAGCTCAAGCTACAGTATGGACCCAGCAATTACAGACTAGACAGACTGGCCTTTTGATGCTTGCTAATTTGTATGTATGTATGTATATGTTATGGTAGAGTGACCTCCATTATTTCTCTGGATAGGCTGGTGTAGGTGTGTCCAAGGAGACAGAAATACACTCCAAAGTCAAGTACAACAATGCTAAGTCAAGTCAAAGTTTATTGATCGGCCATAGCAGTCAGTGTTATGGCCTTTGCAAAATCATGCATACAAATTACAAAAATGTACAAATTTATATGGCAGGACTAACCCACAACAGGGCGTGGGTTTACTGAGCATTGATCCATGCCTGGGGGGGGGGTTAAGGCATGTGGCTGCAGACCAAGTGACTTCAACCACCCAGGTGTGGATTAATGCTCAGTAAACCCATGCCATGGCATGGGTTAATCATCTTATAACATGGGCAACATCATGTTAGAGGTTTATCTAAAGAATTATTAATATAAATATCTGTGAATTTGCATTTTTAATAAAACACTCCTTCCTACTAATGGGTTTGTCCTTCTGAGGATGCCGTAGTTGTAGTACTCCATTAGGTGCATTTGTCCTAATGAGGATTCTGTACTGTAGTAGTCATTTTTTACATGTTTCTCTGGTGCAGTGATCTGAAAAGATAATTTTACATCATTGTCAATCAGGATTTTGTGGTCTGGCAAGGCAACCATTGGTATACTGGGGATTAATCAATAGTCAGGTGACATGTCTGGATGAATCAGAATACAAAATATTTTGTACCCATGTTATAAAGTAATATAAAACATTAAAAGCATTCCACACGTAATAAGTTCAGTACTAACAATCAATCTATCTCATTGTTAAAAAACAAGGAGGGACAGAAATATTTAATAAACTTCAGCCTGTCTTTTTAAAATTGACCCTGATAATATCCATCTTGTATTCCAATTCTGCCTTGGTAATGTCACCAGTGGTATGACACCTTTATTGGTCTACAGGATTTTGTTTTAAATTTTAACCATATATGCAGAGTCTTGTGCCCATTTCTGCATCCTGCTTGTATTTTGCACACAGAAGGATAAACATCACATCATAATCATAGTCTGCATATCTAATTAGAAAATTATTAAGATGCTCATTCCTTGGTACTGTATAAAGTGGACACTGTATTATGTGATATATGATTTCAAGGAAAATCGTATTACTTGGACATTGATTTGTTGTATTTGCCTTATTCAGGTGTGAAGATTTATTAATATAACAATATTTCAAGTTAATTATTTCAAATCTGGTCTGTGTAATACATTTTCTATATTCTGGAGAAAGGGGAAGTATTAGTTTATCCTTCATATTATGTGCTGTTTTGTTGTTTTTAAACCAAGAGGCAGATTTTTGATTCATGAACAAATCCATGTCACTGTATTGTGCCTTTGTGAACAGTTTCCTTTTCATAAATGTCTTATATTGCAAGGAAATATCAATCTTCCTCAAATGGTCTGATCATAACAGTTGTACATTTTCTTTACTATAGCCTGTAATGTATTAACCAGTTTGATTTTAAGTTGGAGTTTATCCACTGGAACTTCTCCAGGAAACATTGTTTATGGAGGTGATTAAACTTATTGTAAAGTATTCCTAACCAGTATGAGATTATTCTCATCTCTATAAGTGTTTTGACCGAAATGTTTCCCAACTCAGCCTTTACCATTGCTGTAGCTGTAGAGATTGGAACTTTAAGCACAGTTCTATAGAAATATGAAAGTGAGGTTTCTAGATTTTGAGGAATAATGATAACCCCAAGATTCTTCTCCATATAGTAATACAGGGTTGATTTTCAACTTTCCAGCTTTAAGCACAGTACCTGTTGTTTTTTCCCCCCATAATTATGATTAAACCTTAATAATACCTTGGCAGCATGTTTGGCTTTAATGGTTTGCATCTTAATGATTTGTCACCATTTAGCATTAGAAGTGACTTTTATCCTTAAATAAGTATACTCATTTACCACTTCAATTCTTTCCTGAGCCAGGAAGAAAGTGGGTTTACCCTGGCTTGACCCAAATGTCATAACTTTGGTCCTATTAAGATTAATCTTTAATTCTAAATTGTCACATTTTATCTTCAATTTATGAACATATGAACATACAAAAATTGCCAGGAGAAATTAGTCTTCTAGGTCTATCTAGTCTACTCAAGTGTGCAGCTAATCCCTACTTTGCAGCTGCCCCTCCGCCACCTACCTAAATACCCCTTCTCTCTCCATGCCCCAGCCTCTCTTGAAACAACCCATTGTCCTACAAGAGGCCACCTCTCTGGCAAAGGGTTCCAATCTGCCACTACTCTCTGTGTAAAAAAAGGCCTCCTCATTTCCCTCTTATATCTACCTCCTTCCAATCTAAGTCTATGTCCTCTTGTGTCCCTCCCCTTCCAGAGCTTGAATATCTCTTCAGTACCAACCTCATTTATTCCTTTAAGTACTTAATGGTCTCAATTCATATCCACCCAATCCATTCTTTCCTCCTGGGAATACATTTTTAATTCAATAATCTCCTCATAGGGCATATCCTGTAATTCTGAATCAACTTTGTGCCCTTCATTGTACCCCTCCAAAAATCTCACCTCTCTTTCAGATAAGGACACCAGAACTGCACACAATATTCCAGGTGTGGTCTGACTAGTGACTTGTAGAGTGGAAGAATGACATCGCTGCTTCTGGAGGAGATGCCCCTCGCTATAAACCCTGCATCCTGTTGGCCTTCAATGCCACCCTCCTGCACTGCTCTGAAATGTTTACATTCACCGTTATCACCATACCTAGATCCTTTTCCTCTTCAGTGGTACATAACTGCACTCCCCCAGTTGATAACCCTTTCTAGGATTTGTTGCACCAAAGTATAATACTTTGCACTTTTTCACATTAAACCCCAACTGCCGTACCTCTGACCTCTCCGCCAGCTTCATCAGATCAATCTGCAACTACTGCCAACCTTCTATATCCTCACCACCACTCCCAGCATGGTGACATCAGCAACCAGACTGATCTTATTCTTGACACCATGAGAGATGTCCATGATGAAAATCCCAAACAACACCTGCCTGAACACTAATCCCTGCAGCATTCACTCATCACAGCTCTCAGAGACAAGAGTTCCCCCTCACTACTACTCTCTGCTGTCTGTCTTGCAGCCAGCTCACAATCCAGTTAACCAGTTTAGCATCCACCCCCAAGTTACTTAGCTTATCACTCAGTCTCCAATGGGAAACTGAATCAAAGGCCTTACTGAAGTCCAAATAAATGATATCCAGAGCATAGCCCTTGTACATCTCCTCATTACCCAGTCAAATGAACATACGAAAGTGATACCACTTCTTCAGGCAACACGTTCCATCCCCATTCCACAGTACTCCAAGTGCAGCCTCACCAGTGATCTGTACAGTGGCAGAATGACTTCCTGCCTCCTAGAGATGAGTCCTCTAGCAATGTACCCCAGCATTCTATTGGCTTTTACTGATGCTTTCCTACATTGAGATGAGTGGTTCATATTCTTTGTGACTATTACCCCCAAATCCTTGTCCTCCTCCGAGACAGACAGCTGAACCCCTCCCAGATGGTAACTGTACCCAGGATTCCTCACTCTGAAGTGCATAACCTTGCACTTCTTAGCATTGAAAACCAGCAGCCAAGCATCTGACCACTGCTCAAGCCTTCCCAAATCTTCTTGGAGGCCTTTTCCTCCCTCTACTCCATGTACAACTGCCCAAACTTGGTGTCATCCATGAATAGACTGATTCTGCTCTTCACTCCAACTGCTATGTCAGCTATGAAGATGTTAAACAGCACTGGCCCCAGCACTGAACCCTGTGGGACCCCACTGGTAACTGCACTATGAGTTGTGAGTCCCCCCACAACCAAACTGTGATGTCTGTCCCCCAACTAGTTACCAATCAAGTTAACCAGCTTCTCCCCTGCTCCAAGGTTCCTCAATTTACTAGTTAATCTGCCACTTGGTACCAAGTCGAAGGCATTGCTGAAATCCAGATACAGTACATCTACACCCTGACCATTGTCTAGTTCTTTTGCCACCCAGTCAAAAAAGTGAACCAGGTTTGTTTGACATGATCTTCCATAGACAAATCCAGGCTGTTTGTCATCTATAAGACCATTCAACTCCAGGAAGTTCACCAACCTTTCTTTTAGGATCATTTCCATGAGCTTACCCACAATGGATGTCAGACTAACTGGTCTATAGTTACCAGGCTCGTCTTTGGGACTGCTCTTGTGCAGGGGTACCACATGTGCCATCCTCCAGTCCTGAGGCATGCACCCGTCTGCAGGGAGGTATTGAACAAGTCTGCCAGTGGTGCTGCCAGGACTTCAGCCAACTCCCTCAGGACTCTAGGGTGCAGCCCATCTGACCCTGGACCCTTGTCCATGTTCAGTGACTTAAGGCCCTCAAGCACTCTGCTCACAGGGATCTCCCCACCCATTATCCTATCTCCTCCCATGCCAGTGTTGCCCTGCCCCTGCAATATTGGCCCATCTCTATCCCTGGTAAAAACTGATCTAGCCTTATCTCCTTTGAAGCCTTGGCAGCCCTCACAGCTCTGCTCACCACCCTGGTTGTCCTTGTGTACTCTTCCTTATCCTCCTGTCCTTTGGACCCCTTCCAACTTCTGAAGGCCTTCTTTTTCTCCCCCACTCTTATCTGCACTTCCTTTGACCACCTATATGGCTTCTTGCTTCCTGTCTTCTTACTGTGTTTCTTTGTGCAGGTGTCTGTGGCCACTAACAGGCCTTCCTTCAGGATGGCCCATTTCTGGATGGTATTAATGTCAGGGGTGTTTATAGCCAAATGCCCCCTGAGGATGTCAGCCATCCTGCAGAAGTCAGCCATTTTAAACTCCACTGTCTTGGTTTTTGTAGACGTCCCCTCCCCACCCATATCCAGGGAGAACCAAACTGTTTGGTGGCCGCTACCTGCTAGGGGGTCCTCAGTCCATATGCTCTGCACATAGTCTCCATTGGTCAGCACAAGATCCAAGATGTTCCCCTCCGTTGTTGGTTCCTCTACCTTTTTTGACAAGAATGCATCCTGGAAGGCTTCCAGAATGACTTGCTCCCTCCTGCTTGTGCTAGACATGGTTTTCCAGTCCACCCCTTGTAGATTGAAATCCCCAACCACCACAGTGCCACCCTTTCCACAGTGATTCCATAACTGATCTGTCAGTTCTCTGTCGATGCCCTTTGACTGTGAGGTGGTGGTATACAACCCTCAGTCTGACCCTTTTACCTTTGATTGTTCTGCAGTTGAATCCATAAGGTTTCGGCCTCACCTGGCCTCCATCCTTCCTACTGCTCACTATCCCTTTCTCACAAATAAAGCCACTCCTCCACCCTTCCCTTTTGTCCTATCCCTGTGATACAGTCTGTATCCGAGTAACATGATGTCCCAGTCATGGTGCTGGTTAGCCCATGTCTTGGTGATGGCAGCTATATTCACCTCCCCTTCTGTCATTAATGCTTAGAGTTCAGGCATTTTGTTCCCCAAGCTCCTTGCATTTAGTGACACCACCCACCAACCAGATTCTCTGCTTACCCCAGTACTCCCCTCCTCTCTCCCTCCTTCACTTTTTGATTGCCACCTTCCTCTCCTTGCTAGCTGGGGGGGGCACATTGTCTCCCTCTGCTTTTGGCTCTGGCTGCTGCCCAATGCTAAACCTCCCCCTCTTAGTCAGTTTAAATTATACTTGGCTGTAATAAACTCCCCCAGTTTCTGTTTCAGGACACAGGAACCCTCCTTGCTCAGGTGAAGCCTTACTGGTGAGTAGAGGTTCTTGTTATCTCTTATTGTCCCCAACCCACTACAAAACCAAACCCCATAGTTTCTACACCACTCTGCTGGCCATGCATTACATTCTATGATCCTGTTTCCTGGCTCTGCTTGCCCTGGGTACTGGTAGGATCTCAGAAAATTTGACTGTTTGCCCCTTGATGATGCACAACCTACACAACTCCCTGAAGCCGGAAGAGGGAAGGAAACATATTCAATTGAGTGCTTTACAGTAACTGGTAATTGCTATTTTTCTTTTAAACTTAGATTGTGGGCTTTTAGTGACACTGTACTTTCTTTCTTGTCTTTACTTAGAATTGTTTTGGGGCTGTTGAAAATTTAAAACATAGTGGTGGTGTATTTCTTTGCTGTCTTTAATTGCTGCAAATGTTCACCCCTCCCTGCCCTTCCCCCAACTCCTTAATTATATGCCCTGTTAAATCTGATTGACAGGAGCTGAACACAGGGTATAGTAAGGGTGTGTGGAGTAGAGGGGCATAAGGGTGAAAAGCTAGCCCTCAGCATGACAAGTGTTTTGATTCATTTATTTATTTCTTGGTTTATTTTCTTTTAACAAGAAAAGTATCTGAGGATCAGTGGCAGGATTTTAGGACAGTAAATTAATAAAGAGGGAACTAGGAGCTTCAGTAGTACAGACAAGTAGGAATAGTGGTATAATTGCAGTATAATGTGGGAGGGTGCAATGCAGTGGTTGTGGGGCAGCCATATTCAGGCAGACCTTCTGGACACTGAGGTGCTGCCCTATCTGCATGCATCTCTGGACTGTGGGATGAGGTAGCCAGATTCAGAGTGGAAGTAAACTGTGTCAGGGAGTACGTCACTCAACCAGAGACCACCAGTCTAATGCAACTGCCTCAAAGGATGCAGAGAATGAGGAGCACTTGGATGACAGTGGCTCAGGGAGGGTTAGAGTTGTCAGGAGGCACATCCCAGATCCTATTCCACTCAAGAACTCATATGCCACACTGGCAAGTGGGGACAACCAAATAAAGGTACCCAGAGAAGTGGAAGGAAGGGATGTGGAGGTTAGCAAGGAGGTGACCACAGCGGGGAAAGCAGTGGACCCCAGAGGAGGAGGAGGAAGTGAATCCTGGTGGGGGACTCCATAATATGAGGGATCCAGCTAGGAACACAGAAGGGGGAGGACAGGGAGGTGAGGTGCCTACCAGGTGCCACAGCATGGAGGGATGGAAGGAAGATCCTGGGGATCACTGGGAAGGCATAACGGGATGGTGAGCTGGATGTCATTATCCACCTAGGTACTAATGACATGGAAAATGGGGAGCCAAAGGAAGTTCAAAAAGAGTTTAGGAAATTGGGGAGGGGTCTCTAGCAAGTAGCTACTTCTGTCACTTTCTCAGAGGTACTACCTGCAAGAGGCAAGGGAGAGCAGGGGTGCATGCACCAGAACTTTAACTCATGGTTGAAGAACTGGTGCCGTGAGGAAGGGTTTGGATTCATTGGTGACTGGGGATGCCCCTGGAGGGATGGAGGTTTGTTCAAGCCTGATGGCCTGCATCCATCCTGGAGGGCAATCCAAGCACTCAATGATAAGTTTATATGCTACACTGACAAGCATTTAAACTAGCAAAGGGGGGTGGCAGGCCAGCAAGGAGGGTACCTACTTTCTCACCCCCCACAGCTAGCAGTGGAACCAGTGAACCAGAGGAGTGGCTATCTCTACAAAGCAGTGTGCAAAAGATGGAGAGTAGCGCCCAAGAGGTGGATAGGCAGAAAAGGGGCAAAATTCAGCAGAAGGGCAGACAGCAAGGGAGAACCATGGATAAAGGACAACCAAGGAAGGGGCTGAGTTGAATAACAAAACAGTCAAGGGAGGTCAAATCATGGACACCATGTGTGCAAATGTCGAAGCCTTGGCAACAGAGAAGGAATATCTGAGACTGTCATGGTGCAGTCAGACCTGGACATTGACCATCATTGAAACCTGGTGTATTGATAACCATGACTGGAGAGATGGCCATAACTGGCTACAACATATTCCAGAAGACAGGGCAGACTGGGAGGAGGAAGGCACTGTATGTGAAAAATGACATAAAACACAGAGATCCACGAGGAACAAAAGGGGAGAGACACTGTGGGTTAACTGGAATGGAAAATGGGACCAGCCATCGAACAGCTGGTCTATAACCACTGGCCCAGGAGGAAGAAACAGATAGGGATCTGATGTTAGCCATCCAAAGGATGAACAAAATGAAGTTAGTACTGGTTGGAGACTTCAATATTCGGACATGGACTGGAGCATCCTAGCAGCAGCATCAACTAGGGCGAGATTTATCCTGGATCCCTTCAGGTGCCTTCTCAAGCAACTGGTCATGGAACCAACTCAGCAGAAGGCAATACTGGACCTGTGCTCACAAACAGGGACAGTGTGATGGGGGTAGCAGTGGGGGAGCACCCGGGGAAAAAAAAACTGTCAGTCATTGTGGTTTGAAATCACAGAAAGAGCAGAGCCAAACCCCATAAAAACACATATCCTGGATTTTAGGGGGGCAGACTTTTGGGAAAATGGGGAGATACTTGAAAGAGGGCATTAAAAAGAATGGGGCGGAATCAGGGGTTGAGACGATGGGCAGTATTTAAAATGGGGATTACGGAAGACAACAATTATACATTAAAACAGGTTAGCAAGAGGAAAAGGAAGAGGAGACCATTATGGTTTTCCAAAAGAGGTAGCAAAGAAAATGAAAGCCAAAAAGATTGCATTCAGGCAATACAAAAAGACACAGGCAGAAGAGGATAGGGAGAAGTGCCAGGAGAAGCTAAGGAGGCAAGAGGAGGTCAGTAAGGGAAGCCATAGCTCAGACAGAAGAACACATTGCAAAATCAGTGGAGTAGAGGGGACAAAACCTTTACAGGCAACATAACTGAAAGAAGAAAGGCAAAGGAGGTCGTGAGACTGAAGAGGGAGAATGGGGCCAAGGGAGGACGACAACAGTAAAGCTGAATATTGAACAGGTATTTCTGCTCAGTCTTAACTGGGAAGAGGAGCGTAATGGGTCTGAAGGGAATACAAGGGTGAAGAATGGTGCAGAAATGGACACAAGTCCCTTTTACCTGAGAAAGGGTCCTGAAGGAACTAGTAAGAGTTCATAAAGCAATGGGGCCAGATGGGGTGCACCCAGGGTCATTAAAGAACTAAAAGGTGGCTGAACCTCTGGCTATCCTGTTTAGCCAATCACTGGAAACAGGGGAGGGTACCCAAAGACTAGAGGATAGTTGTAGTCCCCTTATACAAAAGTGGGAACAAAGAGGAAGTGGGGAACTACAGACCAATCAGCCACCTCACCTCAGTAGTGGGAGAAGATCATGGAGCACGACTGAAGGAGGATTGATGGAACATCTGGTTGTCAATGGACTACAGGACACAAGGCAGCATGGTTTCCACCAGGGGAGGTCATGTCAGACCAACCTCATTGAATTTTTTGACTGGGTGACTAGGGAGGTGAATCAGGGGAGGGCAGTGGACATGGCCTATCTGGACTTCAGCAAGGCCTTTGACACTGTGCCACATAGAATACTATTACACAAACTGGGGAATATGGGTGTGGATAGGACAGTAGTGTGGTGGTTAGGTATCTGGCTGGGTGGAAGGACACAGGGGGTGGTAAATGGCTGTCACTCCACAGAGGGAAGAGTGACCAATGGGGTACCACAGGGATCAGTGCTGGGACCGGTCCTATTCAACATCTTCATCAGTGACATTGCGCAGGACCTAGAAGGCAGAATTTCACTGTTCGCTGATAACACAAAGCTCTGTAACAGAGTAGACACACCTGAGGGTGTAGACAGAATGAGAAGGGACCTGCAGAAACTTGAAGAATGGTCAGGGTTTTGTTAGTTGAAACTCAATGCAAAGAAGTGCAAGATAATTCATATGGGGCACGAAAACCCTGGCACAATATATCAGTTGGGGTCAGGATATAGCATGCACCAAGCAGGAAATGGATATTGGGGTTATAATCTCTGATGACCTCAAGGTAGGGAAACAGTGTGACAAGGCAGCAGGTAAGCCAGTAGGATGCTGGGATGCATAGGAAGGGCATCACCAGCAGGAAAAGGGAGGTCATAATTCCACTATACAAGACGCTAGTGAGGCCCCACCTGGAGTACAGTGTGTGCAGTTCTGAGACCTTACCTATGTAGGACATAGACAGGGTAGCGAAGGTTCAGAGGAGGGCAACAAAGATGGTGCATGGATTGCATAGCAAGTCCTATGGAGGACAGGTTGAAAGAACTGAACATGTACTCCCTGGAGAGAGAGGAGGAGGGGATATGATGAGAGACATGAAAGTATCTTGCAAGGAGGAACAGGTGCAGAAGTGCACTATTTTTAAGTGAAAAAGATGTTCAGGACTAGAGGGCACGGGATGAATTTGGAGGGAGGACAATTCAGAGGAAATGTGAGGAAGAATTTCTTCACAGAACTGGTGGTGGACAAGTGGAACACCTTGCCAGAGGAAGTGGTGGGGGCTGAAACAATCACGGGATTTAAGAATGCATGGGATAGACATAAAGGAATTCTGGAGGTCAGGGGTAAGGGGCAACAGACTTCTAGGAAAACATAAACTGAACTTACAAGCTCAAATGGGCAGACTGGGTGGGCCATAGGCCCTTATCTACCAACACTGTCTATGTATCTATGTACTTCCTCCACTCTGCTGCCTTCCAGATCATTAGTCCCTAACTGCACCACTATGTGAGGCTTTAACCCCTGTCTTCTCACACATTTAATGACATGCTGTCCTACTCTACCTGCCGTTATACCTGGCATGCATTCCACCCAGATAGAACTCTTCCTGGCTCCTTTGCCCCCCCACCTGATACCGTTCACTATTGAGTCACCCCCCAGTTTTCTTACCCATAATCTGCCTCTTACCCCACTGTCCCACCCCTCCAGCACTCTCATCATCCCTGTTTGTCTCTGCTTCCTCCGTTGTGCTCTCTCCAGGGAGAGACTCTTTTCTCTCACTGGCATAGCATTTCTGCCCTCCCTCCAGTCTCCCATGATCAGTGTGATCCCCTTCCTCTCCTATATTCCTGTTCCCCAATCCAATGAACTTTTCCACTCCTTCATGTCTTGTCTCTGGCTGGCCTCCCATTGGAGCCACAGTCCCATGTGGGTCCTCATTCCCCATGCCCCATTTTCTCCTGCTCTACCTATTCTCCTTCCCTCCATAAACCTCTTAAGTTCTAATACCCTTCTGACCCCACCCATGTTGTATCATCAGCTGGCCCACTGTCATCCCACTGCCCACCCTTCTTGTCTGCCCTCCCAGCTCCCCATCATCACCAACATTACCACCTTCATCAACCTCTGCCCACCATCTGCTTGCTCACCCTTTCCTAATACCTTCTCTATCCCACCCCCCTACTTAGTCTCTGCTATCCTACATGTATCCTCTGACACTCTGACCTTGCTATCAGCCAGGCCGATGGCCTCTTTTGTGTTTCTGCCCCCCTTGCTATTGCCTCCCCTTGAAATTCATGCCTTTCCAGCTCCTTCAGACTAGCCACTTCAGAGAACCTGTTGCTCTCCTCTCTCATCTTTCCTTGGATTGTCCCTGATCCTTTGTACTGAGTGTTTCAGTTCTGTTCCCTCACAGGTCCATGTCTAACCCTTTTTTGGACCATTGTCCACCCTTTTGCCCCTTCCTCTAGTGGCTCATGAGGGTATGGTGGTGCTGGCCCCTTTGCTCCCCGTACCTCTTCCATTATGTACCTGCAGTCTGTGCCATTTGAGTATGTCTTCCTATGGTCCCTTGTTCCCAACTGGCCCCTCCACCCCCTTTCCTGTCTTCTGCATAGCTCCCTCCTCAGCCCTGCAATTTTCTCCTTTAGTTGCACAAGCTGCTTGCACACCAAGCACCCCCCTGCCCTCCATTCAATCTTTATGAAGATGGCAACCCCACATCCATTGCAGTTAACTATCCTTCCTACATCCCTCCTGGCACTGTTCCTGCTCATCCTCCCCATCCCTGTGACCATCCCCACTCATGCCTCTGCCCTTGAAGCCTCCATGCCCAATCCCCTAGTACCCCTGTACTCTTTACTTACCTAGTTCCAATGCTCCCAGTCTAGTACTTTATCCTAACTTGATACCATTTAAGATATGATATCTACCTTAATTGTTTAATTTCATTGCACAGCTCAGATCATAATATTACATTGATGACTGTGATTGTTAGGGAAGTCCCTTTCTCCTCCAATTAGGAGGCAGCAGCCTCACTATAAATGGAGATAAGGTTGGGGAGGGAGGGATGGAGAGGTTGGGTTTGGGCCTACCCCCAGTATCTTGTGAGACAATCAACCCCCTCACCATAAATAGCAGCAACCCTTGGCTGTTTGATGCCCTTCCTGGTAAAAGAAACAAATGTAAGACTAAAGTTCTCTTCCCTCCAAACTGTGCTTCTGCCATCCTCTGCTGTGGCCAGTTTGCCCCTCCCCCCACTGCAAACTGCATATTACTCAACAAGGTTAATCAGACAGGATCTTCTGGAGATAAACCCATCCTGATGAGCATCTTGGAGAACATTAGCATCCAAGAAGGAAACCAACCTCTCCTTAAGTATTGCCTCCTTCAGCATTCCCACAATAGATGTTAGGATTACTGGTCTGTAATTTCCTGGCTCATCCTTTGGATCATATTTATGTAGAGGCACCACATGGACCATCCTCCAGTCTTGTGGCACACACTCTGTTTTCATGGAAGTATTGAATAGATCCATCAGTGGTCCTGACAATACATCCACTATTTCTTTAAACATCCGTGGATGTATACATTCTGAACATAGTCTTTATCCATCCTCAGAGCCCTTAGACCATCCAGTACCCTTCCTTCAGTAATCACACCATCTGTTAACTCCTCTCCCCACTTGCCCACCATCTCCACCCCCTTTGGAAGTAGCCTGCCATTTTTCCTTCATGAACACAGAACAGAAGTACAGTACTCATTTAGAGCCTCTGCTTGTTCCACCCCATTTCAGCCCATCCCCTTCCCTCATGATCCTGAAAATCTGGTCTTGACAGCTCCTTTCCTCCTGTATGTAACTGAAGAAGTCTTTTTCTCCTTCTTTGATACCCCATGCCAGCCTCAATTCCTTGGAAGCTTTAGCAACCCGACTCCACTGGTGACTACCCTGGACTTCTTCACATGCTCATCCCAATCCTCCTTATTTCTGATTTCCTGTATCTCCTGAATGCTGGTTTTTTTTAGCCCTCACCACTTCTAATGCCTTCTTGCTCAACCAACTTGGTCTCTTAGCCCTTCCCTTTTTGCTCTTTACCCTGGCACATGTCTCAGTGGCCTCCACCAGCCCCAATTAGATTTTTTCCATTTATGGTTTGCATCCCATTGAGAATGAACTCCTTTCAGGTGACCCTCTACTATTTCCTTCATCATGCCAAAATCAGCATATCTGAAGTAAATCACCCTGGTCCCTGTACCCACTACCTCTCTACTCATGCTAATTGAGAACCACACCAAGTGGTGCTCGCTCCCATCAAGTGGTTCCTCTACCCTCACCTCTCTAACAACCTCTCTGTTGGTCAATACTAGAGTATATTCCACAACCTATGTGGCTTAGTGACTAGCTCTGCCGGAAACAGTCCTAGAATGCATCCAGGAGAATCTGCTACCTAGAACTCGAGGTGGCTGATGTATCTCAATCCACCCTGGAAGCTGAAGTCCTCCTCAATCGCAGTGTTATCTCATCCACACATTTTCTTGATTTGCCCTGCTAGCTCCATGTCAAGATCTTCTCCTTGAGATGGTGGTCTATATACTACTCCCAACCTGAGGATTCTATTCCTTGTGTGTTGGAACTGCAACCAAAAGGCCTCTGCCCTACTCTCTTTCCCTTCCTCCCTCTCAAACATTATCCCTTCCTTCACATATATTGCCATCCCCCTCCACTTTCCCATTGTCTCTGTCCCTTCTGTAAATCCTGTACCCTGGGATCAACAGATCCCAGTCTTATTGTTTGTTGGCCCATGTTTCTGTGATGTTCAGTATGTCTACCATCCCCTTCACTCGAAGAACCTGTGGTTTGGAAGTTTTGTTTCCCAGACTTCTTGCATCTAAGTAGGCTACTCTCCAAGAACTACCCATGTGATCCCCATATCACTTTTTACTCTTTTTCACTGCACACCTCAGCCATTCAATGACCCTTTATCTGTTAAAATGGATCCAGAAGCAAATTATTTGATACCTTTTAATGTACCAACATAGATGTAACAACAAGAACAAAGTGGTCTAGCTTTCAGACCAACAAGTCCTTCATCAGAAGCATAATAACAGTTATTTAGAAAAAAACAATATTTTAAACACCCAGATCATGCAGAAAAAAAACAGAAAAAATCCCCATTGGTGTAAAATACTCATTTAAAAAAAAACAGAAGCTGATGTCAGAGAAGCTTAACAGTACCATGTCACCTTCAGCTGGGAGAGTCTCAGGGTCAAAGGTGCTTAGTGCAGAAGACATACAAAGAGCTGTACTGTATATTAATTAAATTGACATATAAGATAACAACTACTTGAGCAGATGGCTCTTAAATCAAATTATGAGTGTCACAATATGTATAAGAATGCAATTACTGAAAAACAACCCCCACCCGGATTAAAGACATACTAAAATTGTCTTAGGACTACAAGACACATCTATGTATATATAAAACAGACAAAGAGAAATTAATACAGCTTTCTTAAAAAGATCAGTAGTTACACACTGTAAGATGTGTAAAACTTAGCTGGACCCATTACCCTGCTATACTTTCCGGCTAGATATTATACCCCATTAACTTCAAAATCCCATAGTGTAGTAACAGGACTTTATAAATGATAATATAAATATAAATTGACAGTATAAGTGTCAAACAAAAAAATTACTTGTCAGTGATGACCAAGGAATTAATATGCCTGATATGTACTGATGTCAATAAATGATCAGTGTATAATATAGAGGATAATGTATGGTCCTCTATCGGTAACCAATCTGTTAACCATTGAGAGGTCACCAGCGTGACCATGTAAACCTCGAGAGCGAAGCTTGAGTGGCTTGCATCACCATGGCAACCTCGAGACGATTAACAGTAACCGGTTGCTGATAGAAGGACCATACATAATTTTTTATAGTGTGTGATCCCAAGAAAAAATGAAAACAGCTCCTTACTTTTCATAACATGGTTACCGCCATGGCCGTTCAGTCATTCCCTTACTGCTGTGTGCATCCATCTGTTCCTGAGTGAAAAAAAGGTGCGCACATGTGCAGACCATTCCCAGTTGTTAACCCATCGATATGACGTAGCATTGATAGGTTAACAACATTGGAATTGATGAATGATGGGTCAACAACCTTAGGAAATGATGATTTCCTAAGGTTAACAGCGTTCTACAATATGTTATATTTATTTATTTATTTAAACGTTTTACCAGGAAAGCATACTGAGCATACTATGGCTCAATTCCAGATGCATCCTGGGGGGTGCAGGGGATGGAAGGATACGTATCAAATACAAAACACAAAAATTACACAGAATATATGCAAAATATATATACAAGAATATATACAGTATGTACACAGCAAGCAAAACAGAAAATCTGAGTTCATAAGGCAGCAAATTGGTAGAAGGTGCAAATGACAATTAAGAGAGTCAAAGCTAAATATTTAGGGTGGGATATTCTAAGAGGTTGCACATGGCGAAACAGTGTTGAGCCATGTGCAACAACTGATGAAAGCCAGTCACGATATTCAAAAGGGATGTTGGCGCTCAGATATCAATGCGCCCGGGGCATACCAGTAATGTATGCGGCGCAAGTGCGGGGTGTGCCCATGCATATTCCACACATCCCAATATTCGGCCTGGGATGTGCAGCACATATGCTGGTACAACCCCTATCTGTGTCACACACTGGTGCTCAAAGTTGAGCCAAAATGAAATAGGAGCAAGGGCTGGCCACCCACAGGTGAGCTGCTGTATTGCAGGGTGCAACATGGCATCCACCAGCTGTGGGTGGCCACCCAATCTCTGCGGCTAGGGCCTGTCAGTATCATGCAACCCCCCCACGCTCGATTTCAGGCATTGTAAATGTTACGATATCCCTGGTGGTCCATTGGAATGCTTCCAGCCCAATCACAGGCATATGTATATTCATAAACATGTCCAATATCCCTGGTGGTCCAGTGGACTGCTTCTAGCCTGATCACGGGCATAACCATATTTAAAGTATGTCCACTATCCCTGATGGTCCAGTGGACCGCTTCCAGCCGAATCGCAGGCATAACCATATTTAAAAGCACGTCCAATATCCCTGGTGGTTCAGTGGACCTCTTCCAGCCTGATTGTGGGCATAACCATATGTAAGAACATTTTAAACTATCCCTAGTGGTCCAGGGGTACCCAACCTCCCACTGAGCCCCACCACCCGGCCCCCCCAGTCAGCAGTGGGTGGCAACTCCCCACCTGCAAGCTGTCCACTAGCCCACCGACTGACTGAGTACAGTACGGCTGTATGCCCATTGGTCCACAGCATGGGCCAATGGGTGTGCAGACCATACCTTACTACACAGTCCATATATGTGAATAGAGCCTGACTGGTATGGAGTAAAGAAAGAGGAGGCATCAAGGAAGGAGGAAAGTTGTGAGAGGACTAGATGTTCCTGAATTTTGGCTAAAATGGGAGGAGGGAGATGGGGTGAAAGTTACCAGGGGAGGATGGGTCACCACCTTTAGGGAGGGAATGACTGTGGCATGTTTCCAATCTGTGAGGATGGCAGCGATAGTGAAGGAGAGGTTGTAGAGGGATGCTAGGGGGATAGTGATTGCTGGGGCTGAAAGGCAGAGCATTTGGCATCCAAACTTGAGGGCATTTACCCTTAGAGATTGAGGGCAAGCAGGGCTTTGAATACTTTGGACAGAGTAACCAGGGAGAAGGAGAAAGCTGGGTAGAGGTTTGGGTGGGTAGGGATGCAGATGCAGGAGGGTGTGTGGCAGGTGGTGGGTTTGAGTAGAGAGAGGTTGCACTACAAGTGAACAAGGTGTTGGAAAAACAGTGGCGACTGCATGTGATTCTGATATAGGTGGAGCTGCCTACAACTAGGGCAGGGGTGGGGGCTGGGTGGGAGGAGAAGAGTGATTTGATTGACTTCACAACTTGGTTGGGTGATTTAGATTGTTTCAGAAGGATGATGTGAAATAGTAGGGCTTTAGCCTACCAGATAAGCCTAGTGTGGGCATTTCTAAGTGTTCAATATTATTGTAGGTGGCTTGCTGCAGTGTGCTCTGATGCTTTGTAGGCTTCCACACCCAGTCCCTG
The DNA here is from genome assembly GCA_016271365.2 of Neoceratodus forsteri. Taxonomy (NCBI): domain Eukaryota; kingdom Metazoa; phylum Chordata; order Ceratodontiformes; family Ceratodontidae; genus Neoceratodus; species Neoceratodus forsteri. Next base: position 49,716,551 of record JADMNL010000035.1, read on the forward strand.
GCTCAGAAGTGGTCCATGAGGGACTGAGGAGAGATACAGGGCATATGAGCTCCCCTTACACTGACCTTTTTGAGTGGGGCATAGTGGTCCCAGATGGCAAGAAATCTGGACTTGAAGAAGTCTAGGGTGGAGTCAACAGAGGTGGCCTTGGGGATGAAAGACCAGTCCAAGTTTGCTAAGTCATTTAGGAGTCCTTCAAGATCAAGGGATTTATATGACCTGATAAGGAGAGTTCTTGGTGGAGGTGACTTGCCTTTAAATATTTTTCATACTACGTATATCATGTGGTGATGACTCAGAGAGTCTGGTAGGAAGTCGGAGGTAATTATCCTGTGTGGGTGAGAAGTGAGGGCCCAATCCTGTAAGGAGTGGTTCTGAGTTTTGTGGTTTAGAAGCATGGGCTCAGTGATCTGTTGAGACAGATTTAATGCTGCCACATTGTTTCGGAGCTTGGTGCTGGCACCAGAGAGCCAGTTCAGGTTAAAGTCACCAAGGATATGGAGCTCCCCCTGAAGCAATGTTTTTTAGGGTGTCCATGTGAGCTATGACCAAGGTTAATTGGGAGTCTGGAGAAGAATAGGAGCCTGCTATAAATATGGGGATTGAGTGGGGTAAGGAGATTTTTATTAGCAAGGCATCAATGGATGGCGGGAGTGAAGATAGCGAGACAGGAGAGAACTTTATCAGGGGTGATATGTAAATGGCTGTGCTGCCACCTCTCTTGGTGCCTGGGCGGTCTTGACGAGTGATGGAGTAACCAGGAATAGCTAGCTTCTGCCTCAGGTTGTGTGGTTTCAGTCAGGTCTCAGTGATAATCAGGATGTCAGAACTTCGCAATAGGGTGACTGTTTGGAGCAAGGGCAATTTTTGTAAGAGGCTGCATATATTTAGGTGGGCTACTTTTAGGCCTCTGGGTAGTTGGCCAGCAGGAGAGGGGTTATGACTAGTGTGGGTGGCTGGTCCAGGGTTTAGCTCGATGTCTCCTGCAAGGAGGAGTAGTAAAATTAGCACCAGTTTTGAATTAGGTAGAAAACATTTTAGACTGCGGTGTGCAAAGGGAATCTGGGAGGGCTATGAGAAATGTCCCACCTCAGGGAATTTCATCACTAATAGCCCAGCATGAAAAGATGGGGGAGAATGGAAGGACCGGGAAGCCAGCAATGGTGTGGCATGAGGGGATACTGTCTGATTATGGAGGTGGAGCATGGACTTGGTTGTGTGTTTTGGGAAGTGATTTCTGGAGCACTAGGTTGCAATTCAGGGAGATGTGAGGGTGGAAAGGATACTAGTGTAACAAGTAAGGCTATACCTAAGATAGTTTTATAGGCTATGTGCAGCATGGTGATGCTGGATGAGAGATTTAGTGCAAATTGGCTGTAGTGGCCACTAGAGGTTAGATCAGTCAGGCTGCAAAGGGGAAAGTAGGGTGATTGGTTAATTCTCTCACATGACTTTGCTGTATAGTAAATGGCTCACCAAGGGTTGTGGTGGGGGCGGTGGGGCAGCTGATGCAAAGCATCAGTGGGGTGAACACAGTCCTCAGAGACACAAGGAATTAGACTGCCACACCTGAAATGCCTCTTGTTGTACCTGCAGATTTTGGCTAGGGGAAGGGCAGCTCTGTGTGCCCTCAAAACCAGCAGTTGGGACTACCAGCAGAAGAGCTGTAGATTTTGGCTCAGGGGGAGAGTGGCTCCATGTGCCCTCATGATCACCAGTGGGATTACCAGTGGGGGAGCTGACAACCTGATGTACCGAAAATGTATAAGAAATCTGAATATGAAACAAAAATGTAATTCTCTCCTCCCCTCCACACACACAACACACCCCACCCCAGATAATGAGGGGGATAATTAGTTTTAAGGAGCCACACACACACACACACACACACACACACACACACAGTCCTAATGCACCATCATTCACATCAGTCACTGCAATTGTTACCCAAAGGAATTCAAATTGTCATGAAATCCCAAGTAAAAGAGATCATGTATCCTAATATCTACAGAGTAAAAATGTGACACTAGTTAGCCATACTTCTATCTGTGCAGTAACATCACCAAGGATTCTGGGTAGAACCACAATGAAATCAAACACCCAACCTCACCAGGGTAAGGTAACTAGAAGTAAATATAAATTATGTGTGTAAGACAATAGTCCTAACATACCTACATTCCCACAAATCACTACAATATTAGCCTAATGAAAATAGATGTACCCAGGACCCCAATGCAAATGAAATCTCACACCCCAATATGTTCAGAGTTAAAAATGTGACAGTCTATCATAACACTACTGTATATACAGTAACTGGCTAGGGAATCTGAATATGGCACAATAGAATCAACCCCACTCCCAGGTGAAGGTAAATAGTAAAAAGGACTAAATCTTTATTATATGTGTGAAGTAAGAGTAATAACACACTGACTCCTTGTATCTACCTCAACGTGATAGCAAGCCCCACACCTGCTATATTCACATACCTCCCAAAACACACACACACACACACACACACACACACCCACATGCTGAAGTCCTATAATATGTCAGACTGAAGAAGAAGAAGAGTTCTGTGGATGTTAAATCCTGTAATGTCCATGAAACCCAAAACTACATTTATCCCATCTGCTACCATATTGAGATGTAAAATAAGTTTAATCTCAAAAGTTTGTCTCTGTTGTGTGCTTTTGAGATTTCCTTTACAGATCATAACTGACATACATTTCCAAATACATATCCGAAATTTAGTGGTCAGGCTGAGAGAAGAGTTGCCCCACTGGTTTTTCAGTCTTCTTTGTTTTAATAGTATTTCTGTGTGAGTTCATCCTAGTGCAGAGCTATTGGCTTGTCTCTCCAAAATAACCTGTTTGTGGACATCTCTTGCACTGAATAAAATAAACAATGTGTTGTGATGTACATGTTTAACTCCTATGTACCTTGAATTGTCTGTTTTGTGGTGTAACCACACAGTCCAAATTGGGAATGTGACACAATTTAACCTTACTCCTATCTGTTCAGTAACATCTCCTAGGATTCTTGATAGAACCACAATGAAATAAAACTTAAAGACTTAGAGAATTCTTTCTAGGCAAGGAAGAAATCACTGGTAGAGAAGACATCACAATCAGTAACTATTAAATTAGTTAGAAAAAGAAATCTGAATTTATCCTCTCAAGTGGGCATAAGAAATACTAGACAATTACATTCATTGTTTCCACCCACAAGTCAGTGGTCAGATCCTTACTAGGCAAAAACAGGCCCATTATAACCTCTGTCCACTGGAATAACATTGTCATCAAAAAAGCCGATAAAGACTCTGCAGTGTTGATCTTAAACAGAGACGATTATATTATTGACGCTAACAGACAGTTAAATGATCATACTTACTACAGAAAACTGGAGAGCGACCCCAATAAAAGATATAAAAATGAATTATGTGACTTAATTGGAACTTTTCCAGATCATGTCCAAAAAAATTAACTGACCCCATCCCTGCTTAACCAAAGCCAGGAACATTCTACAGGCTGCTTAAAATACATAAATCTGGCAATCCGGGAAGACCCATAGTCTCTGGTAATGGTACCCTGACTAAGGGGATCTCAGGGTTTGTGGAAACCATTTTGAAACCACTGGTTATGGAAAGAGACAATTATATCCTGGACACTATGCACTTTCTCTGTGTACTTTCTAGTTATAAGGACTTATCACCTGATACCACTTTAGTGACGATGGATGTAACATCCCTCTACACTAATATTCCACACACAGATGGCATTTCAGCCTGCTTTAAATGCAAACAGGAGAAAGGACTGGACCAAAACATCAACCCTGAAGTGATGGGGAAACTTATGGAATTCATTTTAACACAAAACAACTTCAACTTCAATGGTAAACATTATGTTCAGACTATGGGAACAACATTGGGCACCAGTATAGCTCCACAGTATGCTAACCTCAACATTGCAGACTTGGAGGAGGAGTACTCCTTAAGGCACTGTTCCCACAAACTACTAGCTTATTTCCATTACATTGATGATTTATTTATTATTTGGATGGAGGACACTGATGCACTGAAATATTTTCACCAGGAACTTAAAAACCTCCACCCTACCATAATGCTTAACCTGGAGTATTCTAGCACCAGTGTTAATTTTCTGGACAACACAGTCACCATTAAGGATGGAACCTTACATATATGTATTTACAGGAAGCAACAGATAGACAGAGATACTTACACAAGAAAAGTAATCACCAAACCACACAAAAATCTTTCATGTACAGTCAATCACTCCGATGTCACGGTATTTGTTCAAATGAGGTGACAGAGATACACGTTTGGTTATGTTGAAAAACACCTTTATTGAGCAGGGACACTCTTCCAGAGAAATTGTCAGGACAACAGAATGTACAACACAGGTACCTAGACAACAACTACTTCGGTATAAAGAAAAGACAGCTACAGACAGAATACCCTTAGTAGTCACATATCATCCAAACCCTGAACTTCTGCATAAGATTATTAAAAGCCTCCACTCAATATTAAGTGAGGATGAGATCCTCAATTGTATTTTTATGGAACTACTGCTACTATCTTTTAAACAACCACCAAACTTAGCCAGCCGGATTATTAGGTCAAGCTTTAGCTGGAACAGAATACCATGACACTAAATGGTACATGATCCTGCAATCAACTCAGCTCTAAGACTTGTGAGCTCATTTCCATTTTGGACTGTGTGGTTATATCACAAAACAGACAATTCAAGGTACATGGGAGTTACACATGTACTTCACAACATGTTGTTTATTTCATTCAGTGGAAGAGATGTCCACAAACAGGTTATGTTGGACAGACAAGCCAGCAGCTCTGCACTAGGATGAACTCGCTCAGAAATACTATTAAAATGAAGAATACCAAAGAACCAGTGGGATAACATGTCTCTCAGCCTGACCACTCAATTTCAGATGTGTCAGTGTAACCTTCTTGTTCCCAGTGAAGTGGAAGGCAGGGAAAAGCAGCTAGTGAAATGCCAGTTAAATGGATTTCACACTGTCAAGCTCTAGTGTCAGTCTCAGCTGAGCTAGAGGGTGATGTAATTTTAGAACTCTCACAGAGGCAGAAGCCACATTTGTGCTAGCTCTAGGGATGTTAGCTTTAGAATGTTCAGTCAGTCCTGAGTAGGAGTCAATGGAGGAGGCTACAGTTGCAGCAGCTCCTCTGACAGCTCTGACAAAGAGCAACCCAGTAGTTGTGTTTGTTTTTTCACCCTAGTGTGAGCCAGTACAGCCAAGAGGTAAAGTGGTGGAATCCTAGCTTAGAGGTTGTCACAGTGCCCCATCCCAGATGGGATGGGGTGAACTCCAGGATTCAGGTACAATCTCATGCTCCAGTCTGAACTCTGTTGAAGCTGCCTGTGACAACTTCAGAACTATCAGTACTTTTGTGTCAGCCCAGGAGTGGCATCTGCATACCTTAGGTGAATTTTCTGTTACAAAGGGACCCTGTCACCTAGACTGTGTCTGTTTTTAAAAGTGTCTTCCTATGATGGAGTCTAGAGAGAGCAAGACTATCCAAGTACAGAACTGTTAGTCATGTAGTGGGTTAAGTGTGAAAAACATTTCAAGATAGCATCCACAAGTTTTCTTTGAGGGTGTTATTGAACAGATGAATGGCCGAGTATAAACTTGTAAGCAAAAGGTGGGAGACCCCCAATCTGGAGTAACCAGTTTACCTCTCCAGGTTCAGTTGGGGCACCTATGGTTTTTAGTCAGTGCATTTGGCCAGTGCCTGATAGAAATAGTTACCCAGACATGGGTTGGATTCTTTGTGAGCCTGAATGTGCTCTTTGATGGTTGTGTGAGCCACCAGTATTCCTTATGAAATATGGGAAAAGTGTCCTAGTAATGGCTGTGTGTGCCTAGTCGAGAGGAAATATACCAGTAACTGGCCATGTGTGGCAATCTCCATTTCAGAACCTGAGAGTTTACTGTGTGTGTTCAGTATGTCTATGTTAAATGGGATGTTCAGGAATGTCTGCACCTCAGTAATCTGCATGAGTAACCCCGTGGGGGTTCATCTTCACTTTGTGATTATTCTCTGTGTTTGTGAATAAAAGCCACACTCTAGAATCCCAACCTGGTTTGGACAGTATTGTTATTGCTTCCACTGTGTCTGGATGTACCTGGGTGTCCCTGTTCAGAAGTACAAACATAGCACAATGAGGAGCAAATGTTTTCTCCCAGGAACCTGGGTTGCTGGCCATGGTAAATGGTCCCACCAGGTGTGTGTCAGGTAGTTGCCACACTTGTGTTGCCTGTTGTAATAGCAGTATCAGAGAAAGATATGTAAATAAACTGTTCTGTAAACCCCCATCCCTCTCTTTTGCCCCTAGATGCTATGTGGTGAAAGGAGCAGGTCTGCTAGTTAAACTAGGCAGGCCAGTGTTGGGGTTACAAAAATGGGGCTCATCAGATGATAGAAAACAAGAGATGTTTGCTCAGGTTGTGTCTAGCATTTTGTCTGTCTGGTAGACCCAAAATCGGAAGGTTTGCACATAAGGATTTGTCAGAGTACTGTCATCCGTATGTGCCACTGTGTGCCTGCTGTTCATGTGCTGCTGCGATTGTGCCAATGTTTACCAAGCAGCTGTAAAGCCAGATTGTGTGTGCCCCTTGTCCTACATCAAAAAGAACGTTTGCCAGGTTTCATTTTCAAGTTGTGACAGGAAAAAGTATTGTGAACTGTGGGGAAAAAAAGATACAATTGTGCACTGAAAGTTTCAAATGCTTGCTGTGTGAACTGGCTGAGTCGCTAAAGAACTAGCCATGAAAAATGGTTCAAAATGGTGCTCCCACCGAGAAGTTACAATTGAAAGAAAAAAGTTGTTTTGCAGTTTAAATTTTGCCTGCTCGACAATCACCGTGAAGGAGAAGAGCACGAGAAGAGAGAGAGAGGCTCATTTGCATGGCGTTGAGTGATTGATGAGACTGCAATCAGTCCCGTCCCCTAGCCAACTTCAGAGTGCTTCCCACTGTTCAAGAGGGAGAGAGCAAGTGGTGTGTGAGCTGGTAGCAGGAGAATTATCTCAGTGACTGTAAATGTTTGATTTCTGTAAAGACAGACTGCTTTCTGGGCTAAATTGGTTTAAACCCATAATCTGATTGACTGGGGAGAAAGTGTGGTGCTTGAAGAAACAGTCAGCAGTGTCACCAGCCAGCTTTGACCCAGAGGCCTTCCAGGATCAGCTATAGGCTGAGATTTTCCATCAAAAAAGCCAGTTAATGATTCAGTAAGTACCACTCAGCAAAACTGAGCTCAAACTGTCTTGTGATTTCAAAAGCCAGCTGGATCGGTGTGTAAGCAGTGTGATTGTTTTGCAAAGAAGGACTGTGTATAATAATCAAAACTCAAGCAAGAATTCTGAGCAATAGACTGTGAGCATGTATTATGGATTCAACAACAGTATCATTTTCTGAGCAACCAAGAGACTGAGTTGTATGAGAGGCTGCAACAAATAAGCAAGCCTGTTCAAGAAGTACTGTGGCTTTACTGACTTTAAGCAAGTAAAACTGATTGAAAGCTAATGGTAAAATCCTAGAAAATCATATGGATATGCTGAGGAAGAAAAGCAGTGCAGTCAGTAGAGTCTGAGCAAATGTTATCAGTATGTAGTAAATCCGATGCACAGTGGCTTAAGTCAGATGCAGATTGTTGATGTGCCAGGACAGCTGCTGCCGCCATTACAGGGTGGGGCAGTAATGTAAACACAGAGGCAGGGAGCCATTTTGTGAGACTGTTCCAAGTAAAGTGAACTCAGTAATAACAGTGAACTTTTGTGTGTTTATCTACAGTCATGGCTTCGGGACCATCCCACTACCCAGATCATGCCCAGGCCATGATAGCTGAAGAGGTTATCAAACTTGAAGAAATAGAGCAATGTTTCTATGATGGAAGTTTGCCTCCTCATGTTGCAATTCCCGGATACCCTGTGAGAGTATGCATAATGTGCCTGAAGGCTGGAAGGGACATATTCATGATTCATCACTGTTCAGGGTGCTTAGAGAAGTAAGGTCTGTCCAGAGCACCTACAATTCATTTGGTTCCCACTTGGACAAAGCTGCAAGATCCTGCAAGTAGCAGCACACAGCACCAGATTGAACCTGTTGGGGGAGATCCAGCAGAGTGTGGCACCAAGGAAGAGGGTGTAGATTTACTGCCACAGCAGATTCTTTGAGATGTCTCCATGCCTGTGTCACAGATGGACAGTGTGGAGGGAGAATCAGTGGATCCATGGAGAGAGGACCCTAGTCCTAGCCTCATGGGAGAGGATGAGGTTCAAGAAACCTTAGATTGGGAGGTGTCCACCTCTGCACCCAGTGAAAAGTGGACTGTCTCAGGAATGAGGATGACTGCTCACTCCTGGCCCCAGATCCTAAGTGAGGAAGAGGAGGAGGAAGAAGTGTATTTCTCTGTTGAGGTTCCCAGCATGTGGCCTCAAGCTCTTACCTCAGAGGAACCAGAAGAAGAAGTTGGTGACTTCACAGCCTCACCAGCAGTAGTGGTGAAGGACAAGTTCTACATAGCTCTGAGTATGTGACACAGGCAGAACCAAGACTGGCTGCCCCCAATCCAGGCTGGGGGTCATAGACTGATGAAGAGAAGTAAGGAAGAAAGACTGGTTTGTAGAAAGGCAAGTGAAATCTATGGAATGTCCTTTCCTACCTTTCCTTGGAGAGCCTGGGAGGAGACTGAGAAAAACAGGAGAGCCTGGCTAGTGGAAGATGCCACTAAAAACCTGCATCCAGGTGCAAATCATTATGTCAGAAACAAGGTGACAAGAGACAAACTGCAATTTTGGAAGTTGGGCAAGACACAGTTCATAGTTACTGTCTGTTATGTGGTTGACTAAGGGAGTGAGACTTTCCATAATGTGAAGTATAAACACTGAGACGGGATCATAATTCTTGCTCCTGACCCATTGTGGTACTACCCTCAATGTTACCATTGTCCTGTGAATGTGCCCATGCCTACCTTCAAGGAAGCAGAGCAGTGGCAGCCAGTATCTGCCATCCAGTCATTGCCGTACCCCATGTTTTTCCGCCAGTCTGGTATTCCAGGATCCCAGGTGACTCCAGTTTTGTTAGCCTTGCAATGTGCCTTTCCAATTTCATTGCCTGGCCTTCCAGATGACATCAACCTAGATGACATCCACCCAGCTGTTTTCCTGATTCATCGCCTGGGATTTTGGAGGACATCTGCCCTGCTGTTCCTTTCCTGTTCTAAGGTTCCATCTCCTAGATGACATCAGCCAGAGATGACATCAACCCAGCAGATTTCAGATGCCCATCCTGTTTTCCAGAAGATTTCCACCCAGATGTATCTGAAAAATGCTGCCAGGGAGAGTCTTCAGCTGGAGATCCAGGTGCTGTCTATTTTTTCATTCTCCAAGGGACTGGGAAGTCCAGACTTTTCTTACCTTATTGACACTGCAACACACATCCTATACCTGGAAGACTACAGATTGTTGAATTGTCCACAGAGACTCTCCCCTTTGGGTTTACAGTAACTCAAGAACTGTGCTTCACTGGGCTTTGGCCCAGGAGAGACTCTTTTATGGACCCTGCCTTTGGGCACTGTTTGTCACTAGCTGGGACATTCTGTGCCTTCCACCCTTTAAAAGGTTTATTGTACATAATGTTTAGATTTTCTACTGTTTTGCACTTTTCTACTTTGATTTTCCTAAAAAAAAGTTTTGGGGGGGCTTCCAGTGTTTTGATGGTATGGGTTATTGTTGTTATACTGTGTGTTTTGCAGGTTTGGTGTGTTTTGTCTTTTCTCTTTCAAGTTGATCCTAGTGAAGAAAGAAGAGAAGACAAGAAGAGGACTGGAGGGACTCATCGAGTTCCTCTGTGCTTTAAAGTAACATTTAAAGTACTGTGTAGTTGTTAATATGTGTGAACCTTTTTTCTTCCACAGTTGTATTTGTGAGGGAGTGTAGGAGAGTAATGCTTGTGTATAGTGTTAGCTCTGTGTTTGGTTTGCAGGTGTCCAGGGATAGGGGGAGGTTCCCCTGTTTTGGGTAGGGTTGTTTTGGCTAGATAGGTTTTTCTTAGAAGGCTAGGGGGATAGACAGGTTGTGGTCCTGATCTGCAGTACTGACCACAGTGCTGGTCTATTAGGGCTATGCTCTGGGCAGTTATTCCAGAGCCACTGGTTCCCATAGTAAGATCGTAGTGTAGGGGCTGATGCATCAGCCATTGGCCTCTGGGCCCTTAGTGTTGCCTGCCTGTGTCTGGCACATGGTAGTGGAGAAGGTAGTGCTACCTTCCCGTAGTCAACTCATAGGGTGGGATGGCCTGGTGCCAGGTCGGTAATGACTGGAGACAGTCATTTTCCTGGCTGAGGATGAGTGTAACCCCCTTGCTCCAAGGGGTTAGTAGAATCTCACTTAGAATCAGTGACAAGCAGGGAAAGGCAGCTAATGAAATGCCAGTTAAATGGATTTCACATTGTCAAGCTCTAGTGTCAGTCTCAGCTGAGCTAGAGGGTGATGTAATTTTAGAACTCTCACAGCAGCATAAACCATATTTGTGCAAGCTCTATGGATGTCTGCTTTAGAATGTTCAGTCAGTCCTGAGTAGGAATCAGTGGAGAAGGCTGCAGTTGGAGCAGCTCCTCTGACAGCTCTAAAAAAGAGCAACCCAGTAGTTGTATTTGTTTTATAACCCTAGTGTGAGCCAGTACAGCCAAGAGGTGAAGTGGTGGAAACCTTGCTTAGAGGTTTTCACAGTGCCCCATCCCAGAAGGGATGGGCTGAACTCCAGGATTCAGGGCAATCCTCTGGTCCAGGCTGAACTCTGTTGAAGCTGCCTATAACAACTTCAGAGCTGTCAGTACTTTGTGTCAGCCCAGGAGTGGCACCTGCATACATAAGGTGAATTTTATCTGACAAAGGGACCCTGTCACCTAGACTGTGTCTATTTTTAGAAGTGTCTGCCTATGATGGAGTCTAGAGACAGACTATCCAAGTACAGAGCTTTTAGTCATGTAGTGTGTTAACTCATTGCCTCCACAGGCACTCTCTGAAGTTGCACCACTTGTCTCCTGTATAATGCTAACAGTAAATCCTGGGCCTTTCTAAGCAAAATCAGGCTATAATCAGCATGCCAGAAACAAATCCTAATAGCTCTAGAACCATAAGTGCTAGACACGAAGTATGAGCGGCAAATTTATTCTGCACAAAATTACCTTTCCAATGGTAGTATGCAAACACTAATATGTAATTTCGTTGTTTTTCTGTGCTGGTTGAAACAGCAAATAAAATATTGTTTTCACTAAAATAGGCAACATAAGCAATACAAACCATACCATAAACAAAAGTGAATAACTCCTAAAGTATACATGATATACACAAAATATCAGTGGCAAAGTTGTTCAACACAAAATTACCTTTCCAATGGTGGTATGCAAATAATAATATGTAATTTCATTTGTTTTCTGTGCTGGTTGAAACAGCAAAAACCTTTTTTTTTCACTAAAATAGGCAACACAAGCCATACACACCATACCATAAACAAATGTGAATAACTCCTAAAGTATACATGATATACACAAAATATCACAGGCAAAGTTGTCCAGCACAAAATTTCCTTTCCAACAGTGCTATGCAATTAAATATATATTATATTCTCTTATATTATGTATTAAAATATATAAGTAACTTCTCCAGACATTGTAAGGACACACAGGAAGTCAGTAGCTGACTTCTGTAGGTGTCCTCAGGACACACCAGTGTATTGTACTGATAACTACAGGTGTCTGCTAGGAGACAGTGAGTTATGTGTGGAAAACATTTCAAGATAGCATCTACAAGTTTTCTGTGAGGGTGTTATTAATCAGATGAATGGCCGAGTATAAAGTTGGAAGCAAAAGGTGGGAGATCCCCATCTGGAGTAATCAGTTTACCTCTCCGGGTTCAGTTTGGGTGCCTGTGTGTGTTCAGTCAGTGCATTTGGTCAGTGCCTGGTTGAAATAGTTACCCAGACAAGGGTTGGATTATTTGTGAGCCTTTATGTGCTCTTTGATGGTCGTGTGCACCACCTTTATTCCTTATGAAATATGGGAAAAGTGTCCTAGTAATGGCTGTGTGTGCCTAGTTAAGAGGAAATGTGCTGGTAACTGGCAGTGTGTGCCAATCTCCATTTCAGAACCTGAGAGTTCGCTGTCTGTGTTTAGTATGCCTATGTTAAATGGGAAGTTCAGGAATGTCTGCACCTCAGTAATCTGCATTACCAGTATGAGTAACCCTGTGGTGGTTCATCTTCGCTTTGTGATTATTCTCTGTGTATGTGAATAAAAGCCACACTCTAGAATCCCAACCTGGTTTGGGCAGTGCTGTTATTGCTTCCACTGTGTCTGGATTTACTTGGGTGTCCTGTACAGAAGTGCAAACCTATCACAATTAGGAGCACACATTTTCTGCCAGGGACCTGGGTTGCTGGCCATGGTAAATGGCCCCACCAGGTGTGTGCCAGGTAGTTGCCACACTTGGGTTGCCTATTGTAGGCTCAGAGAAAGATTTGTAAATAAACTGTTCTGTAAACCACCACCCATCTCTTTTGCCCCTAGATGCTATGTGGTGAGAGGACCAGCCCTGCTAGTTAAACAAGGGGGCAGTGGGGGGGTACCTCAATAATGGTCTTAAACAGAAATCTCAAAAGCACACAATAAAGATGAGCTTTTGAGATAAAACTTATTTTATATGTCAATGTAGTAACAGATGGGATGAACATAGATTTGGGTTTCATGGGACATTACAGGATTTAACATCCACAGACTTCTTCTTCTTTAGACTGACATATTATAGGACTTCAGCATGTGCGGTGTATGTGTGTGTGTGTTTTGGGAGATAGGTGAATATAGCAGGTGTGTGGCTTGCTGTCACATTCAGGTAGGCTTCTATTTAGATACATGGAGTCACAATGTGTTATTACTCTTACTTCACACACATAAGCAGGCAATAACACACAATGAGGTGTGAGTTATCAGCTGATAAGAGCACACCCAGGGGTGTACTAAGGCACGAGGAGCTTGCGCTGAGTGCCTTATGCCCTTGGGAGTGCTCTTATCAGGAGATAACCCACAACTCTGAGTGTGTTATTGTGCTTATAACATGGGCTCCCAAGCAGAGATTGAAAATTAAAAAAAGAAGAAAGCTGTTGAAATAGAAAAAATGTAAGAAACATTTTTTTAGTAAGAGGGATAAAGTAGTCCCTCTGTGTAATGTGCTGTGTAGTACAGTAAACTGTATTTGGTTTGGTCTGTAGTAATCCAATGCCCCCACAGTACTCAGTACATCCAAGCCCCACCCCCACACTCCCTGTGGCTAAGAACAAAAGTAAATTATTGTTTTCAACCTGTAATCATTTTCTCTCTAACAGTTTTTTCTCCATAGCAGATGTACAGCTCTCGCACTCGTTCTTTCAAACTGTGGTCTGCTTCTGCATCAGCTGTTTGTGGTTTCTAATGTCCAGGATACTCCTACCAGCACCATACTGTTGTAACTAAAGTTTTAAGAAAAACACAATCTCTGAAGCTACCACAGAGCACATGTATTGTTAGCACTCATATTTTAAAAGGTGAAGAAGGAACATGCGGGATGGTGGTCTGTAAGGGACACGCTTGTTGTGACTCAAGCGGGACTTGGGAAGAAAAGCAGGGTTTACCAGTATGGGGAAAGTATGTGCCAGGTGGGGGATTAGCATCATGTTTGCTGCTTATATGACAGTAGCATCTTGTAGAGTAAATTGAGTCTTTTTGTGTGTCTGTGGGGAGTCAGCAGAGGTTGTGTTGTGTGTTGTGAAGGAGGAGAGGTGGGCAGACTGGAATTCAGTCAAAAGGATGTCTGTCATGCTGTGAGCTGTGCCAGCTTGTGTTCCTGTTTTGGGCTGGCACAGCTCACTGATTCCGTGTTATTGTGCGGATCAGGAGTGGAGGGTAGTGCTGGTTGGCTACTATATCGTCTGATAAGGACACAGCTCAGATGATGTAGTAGCTAATCAGGATGATGGGTTTTTTTAGCCCATTTTATAATGCATATTAATTCCTTCTTACTATTTACCTCCACCTGGGGGTGGGGTTGATTCCATTGCATCATATTCAGATTCCCTAGCCTGTTACTGTACATACAGTAATGTTACTATACTGTCACATTTTTTAACTATGAACATACTGGGGTGTGAGATCTCATATGCATGGGGGTCCTGGACAGATCTATTTATATTAGGCTAATATTATAGTGATTTGTGGAAATGTAGGTATGTTAGGAAACATGATCCCTTTTACTTGGGATTTCATGACAAGTTGAATTCCTTTGGGTAACAATTGGAGTGATTGATGTGAATGTGAATGATGGTGCATTAGGAGTGTGTATAAGTGTGTGTGTGTGTGTGTGTGTGTGTGTGTGTGTGTGTATCTCGTTAAAACTAGTTATCTCCTCATGTTACTGGGGTTTTGGGGTGGGGTGTGTTGTGTGTGTGGAGGGGAGGAAAGAATGTAATTGTTATTTCTCATTCAGATTCCTTAGACATTTTCAGTACATTAAGTTGTTATATTATACACTGAGAATTTCTTGACATCAGTACACTGCATGGTCTTAATTCCTTGGTGGTCCTTGACAAGTTGTTTTTGTTTGACACTACTACTGACAATTTAATAATTATATTATCATGTATAATAAAGTCATGCTACTAAACTGTAGGCTTTTGAAGTTTATGGGGCATAATATCTAGCTGGAGAGTATAGCTGGATAATGGGTCCAGCTAAGTTTTACACACCATACATTGTGTATCTACTGATCTTTTTAAGAAAGCTTTACTGGTTACTCTTTGTCTGTTATATATATACATATATGCTTTTTGTAGTCCTAAGGCAATTTTAGTATATCTTTAATCTGGATGGGGGTTGATTTCCAGTAACTGCACTCTAATACACATATTGTGACACTCATAATTTGATTTAAGAGCCATCTGCTCAAGTAGTTGTCATCTTATATATTGATTTAATGTATATGCAGTAGAGCTCTTTGTATGTCTTCTGCACTAAGCACCTCTGACCCTGAGACTCTACCAGCTGAAGGTGACATGGTACTATTAATCTTCTCTCACATCATCTTCAGTTTTTTTTAAATGAGTATTTTAAACCAATGGGATTTTTTCTGTTTTTTTTTCTGCATGATCTGGGTGTTAAAAGTATTGTTTTTTTTTAAACTGTCATAGAACTTCTGATGAAGGACTTGTTGGTCTGAAAGCTAGAGCACTTTGTTCTT
This sequence comes from Neoceratodus forsteri, assembly GCA_016271365.2. Classification (NCBI taxonomy): domain Eukaryota; kingdom Metazoa; phylum Chordata; order Ceratodontiformes; family Ceratodontidae; genus Neoceratodus; species Neoceratodus forsteri. The sequence continues at coordinate 49,731,877 of JADMNL010000035.1, forward strand.
GTTGTTACATCTATGTTGGTCCATTAAAAGGTATCAAATCATTGCTGCTGGATCTGTTCTTACTGTACAAGGACCAATAGGGCAAATATTAAATCTACATTTCTGTTAAAATGGGAAATGGTATTCATTTTCCTTTGTAGTCCTATATGAGATAAAGAAAACAGCACAATATGATCTGCATAGGCCAAGAGGTGGCATGGAAGGTTGTTTATTTTGGGGGATCATACTAATATTGATCTTCAAGTTTAGCATGGGGTCTATATAAATATTAAATAAAGAAGGAGCCAAAATGCATTTTACTCCCCTGTTGGTTGGAAAAGGTTCAGTAAGATTACCATTATTATCATATCTTATTAGAGTACTTGTATTGGAATATAACAACTGTATTTTTATTAATAAGGAATTATCTATTCCTCTGTGGATCAGTGTTTCCCAAAGAATATCTATGTTAATTGAATCAAGAGCATATAAGAAGACAAAAAACAAAGCATAAAAGTTTTATCTTTCTTAGTTGTATGTATTTTTCTGGTAGATGTACTAGACAAAAAATATTATGGATTGTCAAGAATCCCTGTCTAGAACCAGCTTACAGAGGTGGAAAATGACTCCTATTTTCCATCCAGTGAGTTAATCTATTTAATAGTACTCTGGTGAATATTTTTGACACAATGTCCAGTAAACGTATTGGGCCCTATGACTGAATGGGTGCTGGTTATGCACCGAAGGCACATAACCCACCTGCACAGTCCCACACCTGTGGACAGGTGCACATCCAGGGGTATGCATAACTGATGTGCACCTGTCCATGGCCCTGCCCCTTGACATGACACAGGTCAGCCAGGGGGTGGTGTCTCAGACCTGGCCAGGCATCTAATCAGTTGCCTGGACTTGGTCCCACAATGGATCCCCTATGCAGTAGGGCACATGCTGGCAGCACACCCCACAGATGTCTGATGGTCAGCAGCCATGGGGGTGAGAGGAGGGCTGTGCCGCTGGCTGGTCCTAAGAACCATCATAAAGGTCTGGGGTTGGGGGTTTCCAGTGCCACAGATGTGGGGCACTATCCACCATGGGACAGTCAGGACACAGTGCTAGGGTTGGCATGTGTTGGTGTGGGGGTTGTTCTGACCCATGATCAGAGGTACACAGTGATGGGTTGGGGGCACTTGGCAGTATCATGATTGGGGATGCTGTGCAAGGGGGAGAGGGGGTGCCTTCCAGCCATATGGGGAGGGGGCTGCCTTGTGTGCATGGGGCACACAGGGGGCTTATGGCAGGGTCCTCCATGGCATACCCTGTGCCCCTTCTGCACACCTGTGGGCAGAACTGCATGCCTTTGTGCATGGTACATATGCTTGCATGCCCCCAGTCTTCCCCCGGTGTGGTGTGGTCTGCAGATCCGGTGTGTCACATGCATTGGTCCTGCACCCCCCCTTAGTGCATCCTGTATGGGGGGCACATTGGGCACAGAATGGCTACACTCCCCAGATACACATGCATAGCCACTCCATGGGGATCATGCATAGGGCCTATGGGAGGAAATTAGCTGGATCGTAGAAGGAACCTTTTTTGTGTTGTAACACAATTATATTCTTTGCCCATGAGTTGGGTATATATTTCTGTTCCAGACATATATTGAAAAACATTTTTTAAATAGAAGTCCAAAAATTTTTATGTCCCTTATATATTTCTGCAGTGATAGCATCAATTCCAAGTGCCTTACTGGTTGCTAGACTAGAAATAGCATCCTGCACCTCTGCTAATGTTATTACTAAAGGGGAATATGTCTAAAAACCAGTCTGGTATTGTTTTTCTTGTTCCCCTGTTGAATCCAGGTTTATAAAAATAGCTTTAAAGTATTCTATTCATGTTTCTCTAGGAACATAGATTGTTAGTGAATGCTAATACTGCATGCGTCAACCCCTTTTGCCACCATATTGTAAAGAACTTTTATTATATTTTCTTCCAATTATTTGATACATATTCATCCATTACTTCTGCTGATATTCTACTTTTTGTGGGTGGGATTCTCAAAGCAGTTGAGCACAACACATCTTAGCTGCCCCAGCACAAATGAGATGCACCATGCCTGAACTGTAGTGTTCAAAGAAGATGCGCCAGAACATACCCTCTGTGAATACCACAGTTGCATCCTAACTGAGAAGTGAAAGCTCATCCCCCTGTTTAGGCTGGGAAAGCACTGGGGCAGTGCATCTCCAGATGTGCTGTGCCCAGTGTTGCCATTCACAGCCCCAAACACGCAAATGGGGCCATAAGGCATGCAAGGCACATTGGGGCCATTTGCATGTCATTATGGCCCCATTAGCATGCATCTTGAAGGGATGAGCCTGTCAGAATGGTAGACACAGTCTACTAATGGTTTTACAATAGTACAGTAGCTGTCATTCACAAACAGCTCTGTCAACTGGCAGCCGTGGAGGTTTGCAGGTGGGTTGAGCTGCCCACTGACAATAGGAACATGCTTGGACGGAGACAGTGGGGTGGAGTGGGGGTGCCAGAGTGGGTGGGGCATCTCGTGGACCACTAGGGGGCCTTTTGGACTTCTGTCAGTACTGTAATCAGGTCAGGGCAGGGAGAGGGGGGGTTCTACTAGACTACCAGGGATTTTTCCACATTTACTGCTATATTACAGGGGATGGGAGCAGGGAGAAGGTACCACTGGACTACCAGGGATGGTACTGGGTTACATTACTTTGGGGATTCAGGTAGGGGGAACCACTGGACCACCATGTATACTTTGTTGTATGGCACTCAGATTTAGAGATGCAGCAAAGTTTTAATTTGTTGGTGAAGTGAGCCTGAAGTGGTACCCTTCATATTTGCATAACACTACACCAAATTTCCATTAAAAAGTCAAAATTCACCTCACTTCATGTTGTCCACTTCAAGTTCACTTTGAGTTCCAGTTTGATAAGGTGAAGTCATTAAGAAACAGGTGACTGATCACATGCCTGACTGTCTCTGCAGGTCACATGATTCAGGGAGTCAGTGTTTTACTTGCAGTTTCTGTTGCAGAAAGAGCTAGTGTACTGTGCTGTTTAGTTTGCCAAAGTTGTTCACTTGCAATTGTGATTTTTCAGTGGCTACCATTTTTACCACGCTTCACACATGCTTGGCAAAGCTGGCAGATTGCCACTGTTTCATTGCTGCCATCTTGTACAAAAAATCCCAAATTAGGGATCTGGATGCCCTACTCTTCATATGTCACTGCGGGGGCTGCATATGGAACTGCACTTTTGTTGGCAATGAAATGTGGGATGTACTGCATGATTTCTGGTGTTGTGCACACTTGGACTTTGACTGAACATCAGAATCTATGACTATTACATCAGGCTCAGCAACAGACACAGCTACAGCTGAACTTTGAGTGGGGGGGTTGACTAACAGACTGTTTACAAACAGTCACCTTTACTTTCTTTTTGTTTTGTTATCAAATGGGGTCGCTAGCATCATAATCATAATCATCATCCACAAACTCAGTTTGGATGTTGTACTCCTGTGGAGATATTCCAACCACAGTCTCAATATTATCATCCACACCTTTTGTGTCAACAGCTGAATGTTTGGATGGCCTAACATCATGATCAGTGGAAACATGAGACTGTGAGTCATCATGATGATCAGAATCATGTACAACTACTGTGGGGGGTAATCAACTGCACTCAAATCTGCAGATTCAACCACATTTCCCCACCTGATAAGTTTAACAGGGTTGAACTTGTAGCAATATTCATGCTGTTATCAAATATTCTCTCACTAACTTTTCTACCAGCAGAGACAACAGTATCCCAACCAGCAGTCAAGCAACCGATTTTGCTATGAAAAACAAAGTCAGAGAAATCCCTTTAATTGCACGAACTACTAACTTTCCCTTTGGCTGCATACTACCATGGACACGCCAATGACCACTCTTAACACTGCTAGATTTGCTAGCCCCTGATGAACTCATCATCAGAACAACTTCCACTGCTAATAGGCTTCTTGGCAGCAGGGCCACAACCAGAAACAGCTTTGTCTGACCATCTCTTCCACAGGTATTTTTTAAGATTAACCAAGAAAAAGCCACTCCACCAGCAATGAACATACTCAGAACAAATAATTAAATCCTCAACAAAGAAGTTCAAGCACCATCCTGCTTACAAAAATAAGGCAAAATGGCACATCAAATTTCAGTTGATGCTTATAGAGGCAAATTTATTTTGCAACGAGACACAAGGTCAGAAATGTATCCCATCTCCACATGGAAGGGGGCACACCAGACAGCAATCCCATCAAACTAGCTCCAACTGGTTTCCCCCAATGCATCATCAGGGATGATAATGCCTTAGGGCTGAACCAGTTGGAGCTAGTCTGATGGGATAACGGTCTGGCATTCCCCCTTCCATGTAGTGGTAGGATGCATTTCTGACCTTGTGTCTTTTCTGCAAAATAAATTTGCTGCTATAAGCACTAACTTGAAATTTGGTGTGCCAGTTTACCTTATTTTTGTAAGCAGGATGGTGCTTGAACTTCTTTTGTTGGTGCTTTTTAAGATTACACAGAAAATTAACAGCAACTTTATATTTCTGCACTTTTGGGAGGATGGAAACAAAACCCTAAATCCTGCTGCAGCAGGCACCCTGTCCAGGAATCATTAACCAGTCTTCCAATATCCAAGTGCCAAAAAACAATATCTTGTTGTGATGGGGGGGACCAGTAGCTACCTACACAGAAACAGGGAAAAATACTGACAGACTGGCTGAGAAATTCAGAGTACTGTAATTGTGGTGCTGCAATAAAATGCAAATCAATTGACACCACACACACAGATTAAGTCATGCACAGAAACTTTAACTGTTTGGTAAAAGTACAACGCAGTTCATTTTTTAAAACAACTGAAAAAATTCCCAGTAAACAGAAGAAGCTTAGAAACTATTAAGTGAAGTTTACCTGTATGTAATTCAACACAAAAATAATAAAACACTAGCCAACAACACTTGGAAAAAACTTCCTTTCTCACTAATCTCCCTTCTACATCACAGACCGGCCCCTCCCCGGAAGCACATTTCTACAGTGTCTCTCAGTACAGACACGGAATCAACTAAATTAACATTCAATATTCATAAAAACTCATTAAATAGTTGATGGTATATTTACTTAAGGGTTTACTACAATCAATCTACTAAATTTGACACAAATGTTTGTGGCAAAAAAGTGTTTTAAAGGTTTTCTAAGGGTTTGAATCTCAGAGCTCTGAGGGCAAACTGTCTCCAGCTTTCCACTATACACACTACGATGAACTGAAGCTGTGCAAGACAATATAGAGCCCTTGTGACCTTACATCCCATGATTCACTGCAAAATTCACCTTAAAGGGCACATAAATAAGGCAAAGTAGCAAGAAGTGCATATACAACAATGGGAACTCACGTTACTTCAAGATGTGTAGTAATTTGTTTCGCTTTGTGGAGTATTGTCAAAATTCAGGATCTTTAGAAATACTACGTGTCCCAAATTTTGGGCACTTTGCCACCTCTACTCAGATTGTGATCAGGTTGGGGAAGGATGAGGGGTTCCACTAGACTACAAGGGATGCTTAGTGAGTGTATCACCACTACAAGGATACGGGCAGGGGGACCACTGGACTGCCAGGGTATGCAGGCTGCCATGCTGCCATCTGCAGTACAGCAGCCTGCCCATGGGTGGCAACCCACTTAAGTCTACTTGTTATAGACTTATCTTTTGGAGGCACATCTGTGGACTTGCTCTGGGGATGAGCCTCCAAGGTGGGTTGTGAATAGGGCTGCACCCCGTATGCATGTGCATGCCTGGTGCACAACCCCTCCAGATGTGCTGCATAACATTATGGGTGGTGTGCGGTGCATCTGTGATGCACTGTGCATCAGTGTCCTTCCAGCTTCATGAGTGGGTACAAGTCTGGGATGAGCTGGTGCATCTCAGATGTGCTGGGTGCATCCCTTTAGTGAATCCCAGCTTGTGTTTAAAAATGCTTTTCAGGATCTATTTAAATTGTTAACATTTGTTCTAGAATGATTTTACTTAGTCCATTTACAAGTTTCATAAGTTTTTTTTTAATCCATACAGGAATCATTGAACCATGTCTTGTTAGATTTACATTAATTAACTAATTTATTTATTTATTTATTAAATTTTGGTGACGGGTTTTGCACAAAGCCCCAGAGGTCCCTTTTCAGGGTGACCTGGGATTACATAGTATAATAGGAATACAGAAGCAAATACAGTCATATCAATCATCTCAGTACTCTCCCATACACTATAATGCTCTACTACATACTATATGAATATTATTATTAGTTTCTTTCCTATTGTCAGTAGGGGAGGGAGGGTGGGGCAGCTGCAATGTAAGGTGCTAGCTGCACATCTTGTTAAGAACTTGATAGACCATGAGGCTTGTTTCTGGTGGCAGCTTCAGGAATCAGGAATTTGTTTATTAAATTAAATAACATGTTCACATTATGATCCATAGCAGAAACTTGTGTTGTCCGTTGATATTGTCAATAAGTGATTTTGTTTCTCTGTTATAAAAAATATTATTTACTTATCCATTACCAAGTCTTTCATTTGCATTCTTTGACTTCCATTCGACTTGACTAATGAGACAGAATTTGTTATACTTTCTTATAGAGTTTTCTTCCTGAGTAACAACTTTCCAGCAGAGAGTGCGTATTAATTTTCTGCTCTCATTTCTATCCTTAGCCATTTAAATAAATTATAACATTCAGGACTACATATATATATATATATACTGTATATATATATATATATATATATATATATATATATATATATATATATATATATATATATTTAACTTTGATGACCAGGTGAGATACACTGGCATAAAAAGCCTTTTCAGGCATGATGTGGGTGCAAATGCACAAGTACAGTATATAGTCATAGTATTGCGGCAACAGCAAAGGATAACAATAATAACAGTGGAATACATAAGGAATGATATATACAAAATAGTAAAAAAAATGATACAACGCATGAGATAATAAGAAGCAGGGGAGGAAATAGCAATATATACAACAAGATATTCACATAGGATTGCTTAGTAAAAGTGCAAACATATTGGACAGGAGAGGATGAGGAGAAAAAAGAACAAGCATTTGTCAATGCCGAATGTTTGCTTGCTGGTATTAGCATTTGAAATGCAGGAGTTAGACCGATGCAGAATAGGAATGACAGTGAAGTATGGAAGTTCATGCCAACCCACCTCCATCTTGTAGGTGGAGAGAGGCATTGGGGTAAGCATGTGGGTTATGCTAGCCCGGTCATGCCATGTCACCTCACCTTATTCTGCAGACAGTGACACATGTTGAGTGTGCCTTAGGGTGTTTACTGCTAGTGACCCCATTCCACATGGACATATGCTGAAATGGGCACAGCACAGGAGAATGGGGTGAAGTGTGGGGCGAAGAGTCAAGATACACTTGATGGCTGTCAGTGGCTGGGGTGGGAGTCGAGATGGCATCGTAGTAAAGTCCGTAATCCAAAGGCACAGGTCCATCTATACAGGTAGAACGTGATAGGTTAGAAACCCTAATGCCTCGGGCGCTTGTTGTTATTTGCAGAAGAAATGGTCAACATGGCCTTTTGTGACCCCACCTCAGGAAAGCATTTGAGACCTCTTCTCATGAAGAGTGGCAGTGTGATTTTGTCAATGTGTCCCAAACACTGACTTGCAACAGCAACAGTGCCATTCGCGCAACTGTATGAAAACACAGATTGGGCAGAATGTGAAGAATGGCAGCTGTTCCATCCATAGGGAGGTGTGAAGGGATGAGCAATATTACCAAATTTGTAGTGAGGAATATTAAAATGCACACTTCGAGCATATGTGGAAAGCGTGCAATGCATGCATGTAACATAGTCATTTTATGGACTGTTGTCACCAGATTTTCAACATAGGCATTTAACGACCTGTGCTCATGAAGAGTGTCACTGTGATTGTGTTAATGTGTCCTGAACACTGATTTCCCAAAGCAACCACGGTATTCTGCGCCGGAAGTGCAAAAACACATTTCTGCCAAGATGTGATAAATGACAGCTGTACTGTTCATAAGGAGGTGTTGAAAAAATGATATTTGAAAATCTGGGTGAAAATATTACAAATGTGTTAAGTTAGAGCGTCAAACAGATGCGAAAAGCACCAGAATACAGTCATTTTATGGAGTTCATCAGTAATGTTCAACATAGGCATTTAGGACCTCTGCTAATGAGCAGTGTCACTGTAATTTTTGTAATGTGACCCAAACAGTGATTTCCCACAGCAAAAGCGCCATTGTGCACTGGAAGTGCGAAAACATATATTGAGCCAGGATGTGAAATATGACAGCTGTACTGTTCATGAGAGGTGCAGAAAAATGTTGAAAATCTGGAGTGAAAATATTGCAAATGTATGAAGTTATGAGCGTGTGAAAACTGCATAAAAGCCATAGATCGCATGACATCATTATATGGACATTTGTCATCAAATTTTCAACACTGAGCATTTAACTCTCTGCTAATGAACAGTGTCACTGTGATTTTAAGAATGTGTCCTGAACATGGATGTTCCACAGTGACAGCTGTTCTGCAGAGGAAGTGCAAAAACACATATTCAGCCAGGATGTAAACAATGAGGAAGCTGTAGTGTTCTATAGGAGGCAGGTAAAATGGCAATGTTGACAATGTGAAGTGAAAATATTACAAATGTGTGAAGTTACGGTGTGCATGGAAACTGTGCAATACATGCTTGTAACACAGTCATGTCATGTACTTTTCTCACCCAATTTTCAACATAGGCATTTTAGGACCTCTGCTAATGAACGGTGTCACTGTGATTGTTGTAATGTGTCCTCAACATGGATTTCCCACAGCAACCATGCTATTCTGTGCCAGAAATACAAAAACACATTTCAGCCAGGATGTGAAAAATGATAGCTCTTCTGTTCATAAGGAGGTGTTAAAAATGGCAATGTTGAAAATGTGCAGTGAAAATATTGCAAATGTGCGAAGTTACAAGTGTGCATGGATACTTTGTAACACACGCTTGTAAGACAGTCATTCTATGGACTTTTGTGACCACATTTTCAAAATAGGCACTTTAGCACATCTGCTAATGAACAGTGTCACTGTCATTTACGTATTGTGTCCTGAACATGGATTTCCAGCCATGACCGTGCTAATCTGCAGTGGAAGTGCAAAAACACATTTCATCAGGATGTGAGAAATGACAGCTGTACTGTTCATAAGGAGGTTCATAAAAATGGCAATGTTGAAAATATGGAGTGAAAATATTGCAAATGTGTGACGTTACAAGCGTGTGTGAAAACTGCACAACGCATGCTTGTAATACAGTCATTTTATGGACTTCACTCACCAAATTTTCAACATAGACATTTTAGCACTTTTACTAATAAACAGTGTCACTGTCATTTCCATAATATGTCCCAAAGATGGATTTCCCACATCGACCGTGCTATTCTATGCCAGAAGTGTGAAAATACATTTCAGTCAGGATGTGAAAAATGACAGTTGGCACAGTTCATAAGGAGGTGCAGAAAAAATGTTAATGTTGAAAATCTAGAATGAAAATATATTACCAAATGTAAAGCAGTTACGAGAATGCATGGAAATGGCAAACGCACCTCATAACACAGTAATTTTATGGACTTTTGGCAACCAAATTTCAACATAAGCATTTTACATTACCCTCTGCTAATGAACAGTGTTGCTGCCATTTTCATACGTAACCCAACATGGATTTCCCATAGCGACTACTCTATTCTTGTGCCAGAAGTGCGAAACACATTTTGGCCAGGAGTGAAAAATGACAGCTGTACTTTTCACAAGGAGGTGTGAAAAATGGCAGTGTTGAAATCTGGCATGAAAATATTGCAAATTCACGAAGTTCCGATGAAATACACAACTGCACAAACGCATATAAAAACAGTCATTTTTAGATTTTACCACCAAATTTGCAACATAGGCTTTTTGAGAGCCCACCTCATGAACACTGGCACTGTCATTTCATTAATCAGTCTCAAAAGGCGATTCCGTGAAGTGACTGCAAAATCACCTTTTGAGGCCGATTAAGGCCATGACAGTGACAGAATTCATGAGGAGGGGTCCCAAAAACCCCATGTTGAAAATTAGGTACCAAAATTCCAAAAATGCCTGAGATAGTCATCAAAGTTGAAAACACCCTATTTATTACATTATACAGCTTACCAGCATTTCCTCAGTTCGCGGTCAGCTTTGAATAGGGCAGACGTGTTCCCGGTCCACCGAAGATCGTTGCGCCAGACTCCGGAGGTAAGTATGGGGTGAGGGGGGGGAGGCAGGGTGCACAGTGGGTGGGTGCTGGTTGTGGAAGGTGGGCAGGGAGACCATGAGGGACCATTTCCTTTGTTTACAGGTGAGATAAAAAAAAAAGACATCGCAGGACTTTTAACAGGAAAAACTGGCACACTGCAGTGGGCTCGCCACCACGCCAACCAACTGTTGGGGGGGCAGAGTGCCAGCCAATGGGAATTGGGCACCCCATCAGCACAAAGCATGGGGACAGGTGCAGCACGACCAGATGGGCACCCCTCAGCAGTACTGTCACTAGTCTTTGGGGACTATGCTGATAGGAGGGGGCTTTCCCATTAGCACATCAACCTGCAGGGGACGAGAATGCCAGCGGAAGTGGTCCCCCTTTGCAACTCCAAATCTCACCAAAGGGATGCAAGTCGATGAGATTGGGGCCCCTGTCAGCAAAAACAACCTGTGTGGGGAGGACACATGCTGCCAAGGGGATTGGGCACCCCTCAGCACTAGGGCCACATTAGCCTTTTTGTGAACAGGGTGGCAGCATGCCACCATGTTCTGAAACAATACAGTAACGATGTTCAGCACTGCAATGATGGAGCCTCCCCTCACTTGCAGCAAATCTCCTGACACTGCACGATGGGGCAGCCTGTGATTGCTGCAGTGAAAATGTTACAACTTGGTGCAACTTCTGGAAGCCAGTGTCATCAACACACTGTGCATTCATTGGTGCAGCATGGCCAAGCCCCAAAATGCTGTGCCTCCCTTGGCTGCTACACTGCCACGCCTTCCTAACCCACCTCTCTCCTTAGCTGTCACATAATGTTTCTTGCGTATGTGCGCAAACAAACTTAAAAAGGGGGAGGGGTTAATGCAAACATTGACAAGATACAGAGGTGGAGAAGTGAGATTTGAGCAAGGCAAGGTAATTTTATTTATAAGGTGCCCAATCCCAGAGGTTCTGGGTGCCAGACATGAGTAAAATATACAGCAATAAATTAAAACATATAACACAACCTCATTAGAACATGAACAAATTAATATTCTACTGTAATGAAAAATTTCTAGAGGGCAAAAACTTCAATGGGTTGGTCTACAATAAAGATGACATCTGCTATCAAAGGCCAGACTGAAGAGGAGGGCCTTTACTCTACCCTTAAACACCTCAATCGAGGGAGCCTCCTGGACTGCAGATGGAAACACAAGTTTCACAAGAATGGCCCAGAGACACTAAAAGCATAGATCTCCGAGAGTCTTGAAGGCAACTCCTGTGAACGTCCAGGGGGCCCCTTGAGGAGGAACGGAGGAACTGACAAAGCGAGCACAGCACAGCAGTATAAGGAGCTCAGACAGGTAACCAGGACCCAGCCCATATAGGACCTTAAAGGTGAGAAGACCCACCTTTCAAAGGACCCTTCACCTGACTGGCAGCCAGTGCAGAGCACGCAGGACTAGAGTCACATGACTGGACCTTGAAAGGCCCATCAGCAACCTGGCCACTGCATTCTGCACTATGTGCAGCCTGTGGCAGTCCCTCCTGTGACCCTGAAGTACAGATCATTACAGTAGTCGAGCCTAGAGGTCACAAAGGCATGCACTAATGTCAGCAAGTCTTCAGATGGAATGAGGGGCTTAATCTGGGTAATGTTCCTTAAGTGGTAAAAATCACTGCTGACTATAGCTGATACATGATCTTCAAAGGTCAATCTGCAGTCAAGGATCATGCCCAGATTTCTCACCCTTGGAGAAACCACCAGTGGCACAGTCCCAAGAACAAGTCCAGAGTCCGCCCCTTGTGGCAACCCATCATGCCTGTGACCAGGCTCAGTCACCAGCACCTCAGTCTTATCTGGATTGAGTCTCAGCCACCTGGAGGCCATCCAGTCATTGATTTTATCCAGACAGCAATTAAGTGCATTGACCACTCCCAATGTTCCAGGTGTAAAAGACAAATACAATTGGGTGTCAACTGTGTAGCAGTGAAACTCTGCACTGTTTTGTTGAATTTTCTCATCCAGGGCAGCATATACACTCCAGAACAACATCAGTGACAAGATCAGAAGAGGCACTACCACAAGACAGAGGCATTGGGAGAGAGAAATTCCCATTCACCACCACTACACTCTGTCTAAGAGATGGGTCTCAAACCATTTGATGACAGTACCGGTGAGTCCACAAAACACACAGAGCCAATCAAGAAGCACATGATCCACAGTGTGAAAAGCTGAGGAACGATAAAGGAACACAAGAATTGAGCAGTCTCCTCTATGTCTAGCCCTGAGCAGATCATTATGCACTCTCACTAGAGCGGATTCAGTGCTGTGTCTGGTCTGAAAACCTGACTGGAAAGGCTCATAGATCTCTGAGGACACCAGGTGATCCTCAAACTGTTGTGCACCAGTTTCTCCCCATTTTCTCAACAACCTTGCTCAGAAAAGGAAGGTTGGAGTTCAGATGGTAATACTCCAGGATGTCTGGGTCAAGAGAAGATTTCTTTCAGAGGGACTTCACCAGTGCTTCTTTCAAAGCAACTAGGAAGCCCCCCTCCATCATCAAGCACCTTGCAATCCTGGTGAATACTGGGCCAATGGACCTGACACATCCCATTAAGAAATGTGTTGGTGCTGGGTCCAGTTCACAATAGGTGTGCTTCAACTCTGAGATCACCTTAGTCACTTCAGACACCTCCACTGGCCTAAACCCCTCCCACACAGGCTGAGTGCCTCTGAAACTCTCAACTCAATCACTGTGAGGCAAAAGCCTCACTTGCAGAATCCCCGACCAGATAACTGACACTCTGTTGGAGAAAAACAGAGCAAACTCTTCACATAAAGTGGATGAAAAAGCTTTTTTTGGCCGAAGACAGGCAGGGTGTAAAAGCCTATCCATGGTCCAAAAACAGCTGAGATGGTCTGTTTCTCCCCAGAGCAATTTCCTTGGACAAAAATTCTGCCTTCTTTTGGGAAATCACCCCCTGATACTCAACATAGTGAGCACGTAGGGCCAGCCTGTCAGCCTACAGCCAGATCTTCCACCAGCAACACTCCAACTTCTGCCCCCTGATCTTCATCACCTTGAGATCTCCATCAAACCAAGGGGATTGCAAGTAAGAGAATCTGGGTCATATTTGGACTGGTGTGATGGCATCTAGTGCTTCAGCAACCACCCTATTATAGGTGGCCATTGCCTCTCCAGTGCCAATCGCACATGCTGCATCAACCCTAGATAGGCCAACTAACTCCAATAGTCCCTCTTGGTCAACACTCCTTAAAAGGTGATAGTTGACCATATCCACAGGGGAGAAACTTTCAGGGGGCTCCAAAGCTGAACTCCATGGTGCAGTGATCAGATCAAATGACCTGATCAATCTTGAGGTTATTAATCTCAGGCCCCAGCTGGAATACCAGATTAAGTGTGTGTCCATGCTGGTGGGTAGCTGTAGCAACCGCTTGTGACAGGCCCAGTGATTGCATCAACTGGAGAATGTCATAACCAAAACATGAGGATTCATCGTCAACCCACACATTGAAATCACTCAGAAATAAATGCCTAGGAGACTCCAACACCTGGCTGATGACAAGTCTACTACATCCTTCAGGAATTCTCCCCTCACCCCGGGGGGGCGATAATGAGGAGAATCCTGCAACCTGCACCTGTACCCCCATGTACAGTGACACACTCAAAAGATTGGGTGCTACCAACTGGGTGCACCAAGAAGCCCAAACTGGATCGAATAATGATGGCCACTCTCCCACCCCTGTGATCCTTCCTAGGACAATGTATCACTGTGTATCCAGTGAGGATGGCAGTCTCAAAAACTAGGCCCACATTGTAACCCAGCCAGGTCTCAATGATGGAAGCCAGGTCAACAGAAGAAATCAAGTCCGCAAAAATTGCAGTCTTGTTCCTCATTGACCTGGCATTGCAAAGCACTGCCCAAATAGGATTAGAAGACACAGTAGGTCCTCTAGCTACCTGCCCTCACGGTCCTATGAGAACCCTGGGTACAGACACTAAACACATTAGGCCTCTCCATAGGATCCGTTTACACCCAGGGCATCTCCTGCACCAGACAACCTCAGTGTTGCTCACCACTACCTCCACAGCTGCTCTTGGCACTCGATGAACCACATGCCTCATAGTAATACCGACCTCCCTGCAGCGCCTTGCCACAGTATCAGATACTGGGAGGACAGTAAAGGGGCAAAGGTCAGCAGCATAGGTGACACGGGGAAGGCCACAGCACCAACACATCTCATGCTTGACAAGACCAGTCCCCCCACTTAAACCAAAACAACCCACACACACACCTAATACAAAGAATATTCTACACACACACAGCTCCACATACACTCACAACAAAATACACTCACTACAACAATTTAAAAATAAACCCGCTATCACTTCATAGTAAAGCCACCCCAACCCACAGCCTCTCAACCACCCCAATAAAATCCTAAAATATGTAACCTTGAGGAAGAGATAGCTAAGTGAGCTGCAGTAAACACTCCAAATTCAATACTAAACAGAACAGTCAGTTTAATGTAATGAGGGAGTCACACAAGGCCTGTAAGTTCAAGGCAGAAGTTCTGAAAAGTATTCCAAATTTTAAAGAGGCAAATAAAGAAAGAAAAGTAAACTGGGAGCAGCACTCCTCTCACTAGTGCTACCCCCAAAACTATAACATCGAGCACTGACCCCAATACAATCAAGGACAATTCCAAAATATAGCAGGTGAAAAAGCTCTCACCAAAGTCTCCAAACCATATTCAGGATTTCAGCAGAAAGAGCAGAACCATCACAGCAAAGTCCTCAAATGCAAACGGTCCAGCACAAAAGCAGGTAGAACACCAAACAGGTCCAGGAGGAAACCACCAAGGAGGTGCACCCTTCACCCACAGGGAAACCAGAGACCATCTGCTCCACTCAGACCTACTGATCCAAATAGCAGCTCGACCAAGACAGCAGGAGACAGGTGGAGTTATTGCAGGAGGCAGTGGCACTCCTACCCCCTGCACACTGGTTACCCCCACTGCTCAACCACCGACCCTGAACAAAAGGGTCTTCATGACCTCCAAAGTGACCACAGGGAAGCAGATGACAAACTTTCTCCTTCAGATGGCTATCGGTTGGCAGAAGACAAAATTTCCCTCTTTAAAGGGATTCACCCTTGCGATACAGTAACTCCAATGCAGCTGGTTCCAAGCTGGCAATTCTCCCCTGTGATACAGCAACTCTGCTGTAGCCAGTACTAAGTCGGTGTCCCATACCTACAACCACAAGCTCCATTCTGTAATCCATGATCAACTCAGGTGAGTGCTCAGAGTTACGCTAGCTTCAAACTGCTCCTTCAACAACTTGAAACACAAAAGATCAATGACTGCAGCACACTAAGCTTTCAAAACTATCAACAATTTTCCTATTAAAAGAAAACCTAAGCTCCTATTCTTTCTCACTTTTTGAGCCCTGCCTGATGCTAATTCCCCAACTAAATTAAGAACAAAAACTAAAACTAAAAGTATTAAAAACATTAGTGCTCCCACTGTAACACTCTTAATATTTAATTAAAAGACAATGTAACTAACAGAGAAAGATGCAGCAAAGGCAAATGTATTAGAGCATTAGCAGGTTTGTTAAGGGCAGGGTAGAGGAGGCTTTTCTTATGGGAGGGAGAATTTAGTTCCAAAATGGAGGCAACACAGTAGGAAAAGAACAGCTGACCCATGCAGGTGTGAAACAGTGGGACAGCAATGTTGTTGTGGGATGAAGATCTGGAAGTTGAATGGTTAACAAGAGGCATCTGCATGGCCAGGTAAGGCAGGTTGCCAGTTTTCAGGGTTTTGTAGATGAGAGAGGCATCAGTGACATTTGTCCTCAGTTCCAGGGGAAGCTAATTGAGGTTGTTGAGCATGGCGCAGTGATGGGTATATTGGCAACAGCTGGAAGCAAATTTGGCTATGTTATAATAGAGTGTATGCTTTTTTGTAGAGTTCATTTACCTGCAGCGTTGATGACTGCTGATCCATATTTGAGCATGGAGAGATTTTTGGCCTGAGCAATTTTGAAGTTGGTGTTAGGGATCAGGAAGTGGCAAAATCTGTTGAGACATCCTAGTTTTTTGTGAAGTCAAGGCATACTACGAGGTACTTAAAGGAGAGGATCTTTTCCAGGAGGGGAGCCATTGCCAGTGTCAATACTAAACAAAGAGGAGAGGAGAGTTAGGAAAGTTTTTGTTTGGACCCAAACAGCATAGACTGCATTATAGATTGATTTAGTACCATTTTATCTTGGGAGAGCCAGGCTTGCAACCTGGCAGATAAGTTGTCAAGAGAGCTGCTGATGGAGGTGATGTTGTCACTATGAGTATATCGGACTGCATCATCTGCACAAATAAGTGTTTTGATTGGTCCGCAGATGGTGGGAAGCTCATTATGGAGAACAAGAGGAGCCCTAGGATGGAGCCTTGGAGGACTCTGCTGGGGATGTGATTCACTACAGAAAGGGTGTTTTGATTTTAACTGCTTGCTGGCAATAGTGCAGGTAATCACTGAATCATGCTATGGCATGGGTCACAAGGCCAAGTTCCTGGAGTGTTGAAATAAGACATTTATGATCAACAAGGTTGAAGGCTTTTGTCAAATTGATGAACACAGCACCAGTGACATGACCTGTGTCCATGGGCTGGTAAATGGCATCAGTGAAGGCAATGCTGTGTCCTTTTCAAAAGCCATGTTGTTCTGGACAGATGAGGTTATGTAGGTGGAAGTATTGGGTGAGCTGGCGGTGGACAATTTTCTCTTGGAATTTGGCTATAGCTGAGAGGATCGAGATTGGGCAGTAGTTTTCCAGGGAGGTAGATTTACCTTTCTTATGGAGGGTTACAACTGTGGATGTTTTCCAGAGGGATGGTATAGAGCAGGAAGTGAAGGATGAATTAAGGATTTCTGTGATGGTGAGTGCAATTGGGGTAGTATCTAGTTTCAGAAATGCTGGGGATAAGGTGCATCAGAACCTGCTGATTTGTTGCATTTGAGAACAGGTAGTAGTTTATGCAATTTAAGAGCTGTGACCCTTTTGATGTAGAAAGGGGGATGCCTGGTGTCAGGTGGTGTCTTCCTGGGGGGGTGTCAGAAATAACACTAGGTCTGTGTTTAGACAGGTCGAGAAAAGAATCATTGAAAAGGGCAGTGATTTTCAGGGGGTCGGTGTAGTTGGTTTTGCTCTATTCTGTAGAGATGATATGGGGTGTGTTGTCCACTGATTGCCAGAACTTTTTACATTTGTGCTTTATTTTGTTTTGTGTTTATTGGGATATGAGATATTGACTTTCGATGTTTTTAGTTAGGGACTTGCACTTGTTGCGAAGGTGTCTGTAGGAGTTTCAGCCAGTGATACAATTAGTGGTCTTATATTTAGCCCAGGATGCATCCCTTTTATGCATGAGGGCAAATATGTCCTTTGTTAGCGATGGGGATCTTTTGGCTTTGATTCTATAGATTCACAGTGGGGCATGCTTATTAAGGAATGACAAGAAGGCCTTAATAAAGGAATCAAAACTGTATTGATGTTGGGGATTGCATCGATATGAAACCAGCTGACGTGGAGTAGGTCGAGCAAAAAGGAGTCTATATTTAGATTAGAGACTTTTCTTTAGGTAATGATCCTTTGGGGGAGTATTTAGGGACACTATTATGTCATTGGCAATAAATGGCATTGTGATCACTGATTGAGTCACTTAATATTCCAGAGGTTAGAATTCTTTCAATATTATTAACAGGATCCAGTCCAGTAAGTCGTTTGCCAGTCCTGTGGTTTGACCAGGTTGGGGATTAAATGATTTGCTGGCAGTGAATGGTTCATTCACTTTCAGGACTGTGTAGTACAGTACAGTCTGCATGTCCATTGACCATGCAGTGGACCAGTAGGCATATAGCTGTAATGTATGCTGTCAGTCGGTGGGTGGCGGGCAGCTTCACGGGTGGGAGCTGCCACCCGCTGCTGACCAGGGGGTGCAGGGTGATGGGTCTTAATGCATGGGTGGGAGGGGTTACCGCTGGACCACCAGTGTTATTATTGAACACATATGCTGGTGATCAGGCAGGGGTTGGGGCCCACTGGACCACCAGGGACTTCATTTATCACTTATGCCCATGATCAGGCAGGGGAGCAGATCCACTGGACCATCAGGGATAGATTTATATTATGCCCTTGATCGGGCAGGGGAGCAGGTCCTCTGGACCACCAAGGATATATTATATTATATTATGCCCATGATCGGGTGGGGGAGCGGGTCCACTGGACCACAAGGGATATTTTTATACTAGGCCCGAGATCAGGTACTGGTGCACATTTCAACTGAGGGCCAGGGAGTGTTGGTCCCCGACAGCTGCAGCCTGGCTAGGTGCCAGGCACAAGTCACCGGGGATCAGTGCACCACATGCAAATAGGGCCATAATGACATACAAATGGCCGCATTTGTGCCTTGCCTGCATAATGGTCTCGTCTGCATGCCCAGCACTGAATATCATGGTTGCTGCACTTAGTGCACCCACAGTTGTGCTGGCACATCCCCCTGCTCCTCATCTGCCACTTGCACTGGTGTAGTGCCACTGCGCTGTGCACAGTGCAGGTGCCCCAGTGCCATATTCAATGGTGCTGAGCCATGGTGCAGCACCGTTGAATATCACCTGTATTATGCCCTGGCTCAACCCAGTTGTGCTGTGCCCAGGCTTGCGCCCTTCCTGGTGCAGTCTGAATATCCCACCCTGAGTGTTCCATTAAAGAACAACAGTAATATAGTTCCCCATTTTTATTGTATCTAATTCTTTAATCCACTTTCTGATTTTAACATAAATAGCTACCCCCTAGTGCTCTTCTTTGGTTTGATTGTTGGTGCATATACTGTATAGCATTAAAATCGTGTGCATTGATCACATCCTGTGCCCATATTTCTTGGAAGGCTATAACATCAAATGTAACAATAAAAAGATTCCAGTCAGGGTCTACTATTTTAGATGCCAAACCAGCTACATTCCAGCATAAGAAATTTGCTTCTGCTTGTTTCAAAATCCTATTTTCAATATGGGCTATTAAATCCTCAGTATCTTTATTTAGTTAAACTGTAATGGGGGGGTGTCAAGAAACTGTAGTAGCTCTTAGATATTCATGTTCACTATAAATATATTCACAGAGTCAAGTTTATGAGCCTTTTCTAGAATCTATTGAGCTTATTCAGAAAATTTTATATAAATATCAGCTTGTTCCCTACATTTTTGATGCACCCATTCAATATGGTCAAAATCATTGCTATTAAGATTCATATATAATACACTAGATGAAAGTGCCAACAAAACACTGTTAGTATTGTTTCATTTTCTCTACAATTCCTCTTAATACCAAATACTGAAAACACTTTATAATTATTGTCCTTTGTTTTCTCGCCTAGAAATGGGAATTGTGTGAAATCCCATTTTAGAGTAGTAGGAGTAGATTGAAATATGTCAAATTAAAAACAAACTCATTGTTTGTTCTATTTTGGACACAGTTGTATCTGTTTTCCATATTAGAGGAGAGGCCATTTCCAAATCAAGAAAATTCAGTCTTATTTGTTTAAACTGTATTTCCTTAGCATACTCTATATCTGAAGCCATAACATATACTGGATGAGAATTATTATTCTTATCTCTAAATACTGCTACGGTGCTTTTCTTAGCATTAGGCATCTCCAGTTCTGCTTGAAAAAGATGCATAATTAGTTCCTTTAAAGAATCTATAGTCTCCTTGTGCTTTAAACAAATGCCTAAGATTTTTATGATTGTCTAATTTCCTTTTAACTTTAATACATCTGGCTGTCCAGGGTTTATATTGGATATTTATGTACTGATTCCTCCTGGGTTTTTTTCTGAAGTCAGCTATAGAATACACATTTTTCCTGCATGTCCAGAGGAGTGAACTTCTTATATTTCCCATTATCTAAGAAATTATTTTTAGACTTTATTTCTTCACTGTTAGTTCCATTTTCATGACAGTGGTTTCTGGTGAAATGGGATACTAATATTTTTTATGCTTGTTGATATTTTGGCAACTCCTTCTGTTTTATATATATTTTTTACCTTGCATTGGCCCTTTTGTTGTCCCTTATTAGTATTTCTTCCTGGGGGATAAGGATAATAATTGTAGTAAATGACATTTTATGATTCTCCATATGATGTTCAATAATCTCTATTTTCTTACTTAGTTTTCCAATGTATTCCTGCACAGTTCTTGTAAATCGTCCCATCTATTTCGTATATCATTGTGAGCTTTTAGAAGTACTGTGCTGGCCATTACTGGAAAGGCTAGAGCTTTCAAAGTATATTTTGTTAAGTTGTTAGGCACTGAACCAGAAAACATGGGTATAATTCAATTTGTTCTACCTACTTATCTAATTGCTCAAAAACTGTATTTGGAGAGCCCAATAATGCAAATGATGCTACTGTTTCACAAAGTTCTTTTTTGGAGTCTCAGCCAGTGGATCATTAGAGTTGACTGTCAAATTCAGGGGACTGAATAGTTCCAGTTTAGTTGCCTGTGTTTCCTGCCCCAGCTGTTCAGTGGTATTAATTATTTCTGTCCGTCTGTTCATTAGCGTGATTCAAAGAATCTAGCAACCTATCTCCACTTATCGCCTCCAAATCCTCTTTATTAGACTTATTTCTTTTATTAGTAATAGGCAAAAAGAAATCTGTTATCATTTCTTTCTGACTTCATTCTAAATCTGTTTGTTTTTTCTCATAATTTTTCTTTTTTTCCTTTGATTTTTTTATTGCATGTCCATGTGTCACTTTCCCATCTTTCAGTTGTAGTTGTTGTCTATCCTGATTTTGACCACCTTCTGAGATGACCATCATTTCCTTACTTTTATTTTCTTTCTCCTTATTCAATTCAATTAAATCATTTGACAGGCAGCTCACTTTTCAAGGGTAGTTATTCTAAAACTGCCAGAATTAACATTTGCTTTTAATACTTCAGTATAGCTACATAGATACATGGACAGTGTCAGCAAATAAGGGCCTATGGCCCACCCAGTCTGCCCATTTGAGCTTGTAAGTTCAGTTTGTTTTCTTAGAAGTCTGTTTCCCCTTACCCCTGACCTCTAGAATTCCTTTATGTCTATCCCATGCATTCTTAAATCCCGTGATTGTTTCAGCCCCCACCACTTCCTCTGGCAGTGTGTTCCACTTATCCACCACCCGTTCTGTGAAGAAATTCTTCTCATGTTTCCTCTGAATCGTCCTCCCTCCAACTTCATCCCATGCCCTCTAGTCCTGGATCATCTTTTCGCTTAAAAATAGTGTTTTCCCTGCACCTGTTCCTCCTATAGAATACATGTATGTCTCTATCATATCCCTCTCTCCCTCCTCTCCTCCAGGGAGTACATGTTCAGTTCCTTCAACCTGTCTTCATAGGACTTGTGATGCAATCCATACCATCTTTGTTGCCCTCCTCTGAACCTTCTCTACCCTGTCTACATCCTTATGTAGGTATGGTCTCCAGAACTGTACACTGTGCTCCAGGTGGGGCCTCACTAGTGTCTTGTATAGCAGAATTATGACCTCCCTTTCCCTGCTGGTGATGCCCCTGCCTATACATCCCAGCATCCTATTTGCTTTACCAGTTGCCTTGTCACACTGTTTCCCTACCTTGAGGTCATCCAGAGATGACAACCCCAAGATCCTCTGCTTGGTGCATGCTATATGCTCACCCCGAACTGATATATTGTGCCAGGGGTTTTGTGCCCATATGCATTATCTTGCACTTCTTTGCATTGAATTTCAACTGCCAAACCCCTGACCATTCTTCAAGTTTCTGCAGGTCTCTTCTCATTCTGTCTACACCCTCTGATTGTGTCTACTCTGTTACAGAGCTTTGTGTCATCAGCGAACAGTGAAATTCTGCCTTCTAGATCCTGTGCATGTCACTGATGAAGATGTTGAATAGGACCGGTCCCAGCACTGATCCCTGTGGTACCCACTGGTCACTCTTCCCTCTGTGGAGTGACAGCCATTTACCACCACCCTCTGTGTCCTGCCACCCAGCCAGTTACCTACCCACCACACTACTGTCCTGCCACACCCATATTCCCCAGTTTGGGTAATAATCTTCTATGTGGCACAGTGTCAAAGGCCTTGCTGAAGTCCAGATAGGCCATGTCCACTGCCCTCCCGATCCACCTCCTAGTCACCCAATCAAAAAATTCAATGAGTTGGTCTGACATGACCTCCCCTGGTGAAACCATGCTGCCTTGGGTCCTGTAGTCCATTGACAACCAGATGTTCACAATCTCTCCTTCAGTAGTGCTTCCATGATCTTCCCACTACCAAGGTGAGCTGACTGGTCTATAGTTCCCTGCTTCCTCTTTGTTCCCACTTTTGTATAAGGGACTACATCTGCTGTCCTCCAGTCTTTGGGTACCTCCCTGTTTCAGTGATCAGCTAAACAGGATAGCCAGAGAGTTCAGCCACCACCTCTCTAGCTCTTTAGGACCCTAGGATGCACCCCGTCTGGCCCCATTGCTTTATCAACTCCATTACTTCCAGTTCCTTCAGGACCCTTTCTCATGTAAAGGGACTTGTGTCCATTCTGCACCATTCTCACCCCTTGTACTCCTTCGGACCCATTACCCTCCTCTTCCTCAGTAAAGACTGAGCAGAAATACCTATTCAATATGTCAGCTTTACTGTTGTCATCCTCCACAGCAGCTCCCATCCTCCCGTTCAGTCTCACTATCCGTCCCTTTGTCTTTCTTTTTTCCTTATGTACCTGTAAAGGTTTGTCCCCTTTACCCACTGATTTTGCAATGTGTTCTTCTGTCATAGCTTTGAGCTCCCTTACGACTTCCTTGCCTCCTTTGTTTCTCCTGGTACTTCTCCCTATCCCCTTCTGCCTGTGTCTTTTTGTATTGCCTGAATGCAATCTTTTTGGCATTCACTTTCTTTGCCTCTTTGGAAAACCATAATAGTTTCCTCTTCCTTTTCCTCTTACTAACCTGCTTAATGCATAATTCTGTTGTTCTTATAATCCCGATTTTAAATACGCTCACTGTTCCTCAACCCTGATTCCTGTCCCATTCCATAATGCCTCTTTCAAGTATCTCCCCATTTTCCCAAAGTCTGCCCCTAAAATCCAGGATCGTGTTTTTGTGTGGTTTGGTTCTGCTCTTTCTGTGATTTCAAACCACAATGACTAGTGGTCACTGTTACCCAGGTGCTCCCCACTGTTACCCCATCACACTGTCCCTGTTTGTGAGCACAAGGTCAGTATTGCCTTCTGCCAAGTTGGTTCCATGACCAGTTGCTTGAGGAAGGCACCCTGAAGGAGTCCAGCATAAATCTGCTCCTAGTTGATGCTGCTGCTGCTGGGATGCTCCAGTCCACATCTGGAATATTGAAGTCTCCAACCAGTACTACCTCACCTTGTCTGCCATCCTTTGGATGGCTGATCAACTCCTATCTGTTTCTTTCTCCTGGGCTGGTGGTCTATAGACCACATCTGTGCGGATGGCTGTCCACATTTTCCTTTCAGCTTAACCACAGTATCTCTACCCCATTTTGTTTCTCCTGGATCTCTGTGGCCCTTATGTCATTTTTCACATACAGTGCCACTCCTCCTCCCTTCCTGCCTGCTCTGTCTCTTCTGAATATGTTGTAGCCAGGTATGGCCATCTCCTAGTCATGGTTATCATTACATCAGGTTTCAGTGATGGCCACAATGTCCAGGTCTGACTATACCATGACAGCCTCCAGATCTTCCATCTTGTTGCTAAGGCTCCTGGCATTTGCACACATGGCTTTCCATGATTTGACCTCCTTAGACTGCTTCAATGTTCAACTCCAGCCCTTCCTTGGTTGTCATTTATCCCTGGTTCTCCTTGCTTTCTGCCCTTCTGCTGATTTTGCCTTTTCTGCTTATCCACCTCTTGAGCACTAATCTCCATCTTTGCACACTGCTTTGCAGAGATAGCCACTCCTCTGGTTCACTGATTCCACTGCTAACTGTGGGGTGAGCAAGTAGGTACCCTCCTTGCTGGCTGCCACCCCTTTGCTAGTTTAAGTAACGTCAATGTAGCATTTTAAACTTATCATTAGTCTTGGATTCCCCTCCAGGATGGATGCAGGCCGTCGGAAGCTTGAACAAACCTCCATCCCTCAGGTGGGTCCCCAGTCATAATGAATCAAATCCCTTCCTAGCACCAGTTCTTCAACCATGAGTTAAAGTTCCTGGTGCATGCACTCTATCTCTCCCTTGCCTCTCACAGGTAGTACTTCTGAAAGTGACAGAAGTAGCTACTTGTAGAACCCTCCCAGTTTCCTAAACTCTTCCTGAACTTCCTTTGGCTCCCCATTTGCCAGGTCATTGGTACCTAGGTGGATAATGACATCCAGCTCACCCTCCCATCTTGCCTTCCACTGATCCCAGTATCTTTCTTCCATCCCTCCATGCCGTGGCACCTGAGCCAGGCACCTCACCTCCCTGTCCTCCCCTCCTGTGTCCTAGCTGGATCCCTCTTACGATCTAGGTCCCCACCAGGATTCTTCCTCCGCCTTTGGGGTCCTGCTTTCCCCTCTGAGGTCACCTCCTTGGCTAACCTCCACATCCTTTCCTTCCACTTCTCTGGGTACCTCAATTTGGTTGTCCTCATTTGCCAGTGTGGCATATGAGTTCTTAGTGGAATAGGATCTGGGATGTGCCTCACTGACTGCTCTAACCCTCCTGAGCCCACTGTCATGCAAATGCTCTCGTTCTGGCATCCTTTGAGGCAGCTGCATTGTACTGGGTGGTCCCTGGATAGGGATAGCGAGTACTCCTGACCCAGTTTACTTCCACTCTGAGTCTGGCTACCTCATCCAGAGTCCAGAGAGATGCATGTAGATAGGGCAGCACCTCAATTGTCCAGAAGGGTTCTGCCTGAATATGAGCACCCACAGCCACTGCTTCCTGCATTGCACCACTCCCACATTGTACTGCAGTCCACTTCTTGTCTGCTACAAATCTCTAGTTCTCTTTTATTAATTTACTGTACTAAAAATCCTGTCACTGATCCTCAAATAATTTTTTTTTTAAGGAAAAATAAACCAATAAATAAATAAATGAGTCAAAACACTTGTCGTGCTGAGGGTGGGCTTCTTCCCCCTTATGCCCCTCCTACTTCACACCTCTTACTATACCCTGTGTTTAGCTCCTGTCAATCAACAAAGCTTAATGACTTCTTATTCTCTACTGGAGTAGATGTAGTTATATTTAACTTCCCTTGAAAATTACTTTCATTATTTTCCTTATCCATCATTCTCTCTATAATTTTCCTACTTCTGGTGTTCTTAAAATTGACTGCTTAAATTTGCTCTGTATCTCAATTTAGTTACTCTTAGGAGACACAGCCTACTATACAATTATAAGTATAAACACTTAACCCTTCTCTTAGCAATTACAAGGCTAACATTTGTCCAAACTCTATTTAAAGTCACAAACTATTAAATAGCTCCTGACACTTTCAGAACAACTTTACCAAAATGTAATATTTAGACACAGTTCAGCTTGTGTTTTATGTGAGTTCTGCATGCTTTCTCCCCATTATTTATTACTTTTGTCATTTGCACTAAAAAATCATTTTTCTGAAGAGTTCATCTACCCCTGTTGCTTTCTCCCTACCTGAGATTATAATGTACTGCTTGTAACATCACAGTTACTCTCACTGCAACAGATTGTTATGTCACAACAGAGGATTATGACTTGAAGAAGGGAGTAAGCTCTAGAGGCAGTTGAACTCGTAAGGGAACTCTAAGGGATATAGATCAGGTAGTCATTCAAATCTATCTACTTAATAATAAACAATGTAAAAGAGAAATCTATAGAATATATGTGGAATGCAAGGTGAACTGTACCTAATTATTATGTTTTTCAAAGTTTTCTTTGAGGTGTCAGTAGATCTTTAAATAAATGTAATACTACTCAAAACAGTGTTCCCTGTGCACAGCTAAAACATAGACTAAAAATATCTATTAATATGATGGATAAGAGACAGAGTCCAAGCAAAATCCAATTTCTGGAGCTGTTTTTTCTTCCCAGTCTCAGTGTAGGGCTAATGCACCTCTAGTAATCAATCGTATCTTTACTTCTATTTGGAGTTCCAGAAAAACTTAGCTGTTATGTTGAGTAATCAGAGTTCCCAGCCTGTGTCACACTTCCAGGTAAAAGAAAAAATGCTGAAGCTAACAGGATGCGTGCTTCACTTGAGGCCACTTGAGGAGTCTCTTTCATGTTCTACCAACTGTACTTTTTAAGCAATAAGGCATGACCAGGAGTTAGATTAACAGTCTGTTAATCACCCTCTGGGGTGTAATGTGGCACAAGGAGCAGCTGAGCCTTATTGCTATTATAAAAAAATTATTCCAAAAGAAAAGTGTTAAAAGTATACTTTTTAAATGTTTTCTTCATTTAGAGGGAGATTTGTAATAAAATAGTTCTTCCACCAACAGTTTCAGAATGCTGGTTCAAAATCAGAATGCAGCATTCCAGTCATTCAGCAGTGCTAGAGGATGGAAAGCTAACAGGAAGAATCCATGTGCCATGACAATCAGGTTGTACATGACAGTATAACATGGATTAATGTAAGGCTGTCAGAATCCTAATAGCCAATCAGATTGCAGCATTTCTGAGACCCTTCTTATAATATAAGTTAAGCAGCCTTTGTCATGGACTGATATAACATTTTCTTGGTTATTATTTCCCCTTTGGCAGGAGTTATCTCAATATATTTAAGTCTGAGTTACAGATGTATGGATCTAAAATAAATAAATTAATACATTACTACCACAAATAAGTTAATATAACTAAACTAGTAGGGCTATTTTTCCTAAAACGTATATAAAGCTCAAACATCTTCATTAACTACTACAAGGGTGTTGATATGGCAATTTCATCAGTTCAGTAATTTAAAAAAATATGATGAATTATGTGCAGTATTCAATATTTCATCAGTTTTAAATTAGTGTATACACTCTTAATGTTTAAATCATTTAAGTCATTTACCTGCCAGGTATCATTCTTTCTAAATACAAAATAGAGAGAGAAGGGAAACTGCCCAATATCAGTTCAATGAAGTAATCATATCTGGGGGCCCAAACGTCACTGAAACCAGTTAAGCACAATTGAAACCAACAACTAAACTGCTCAACTTCACTTATCCTGAAATGAAGTGCGAAAAAAAAAAAGCTTCCTTAGAGCCAGTGGACCATCTTCTTGCTCTTCTGGCAACCCTCTCACTATACTACAACTAGGGTTCCCAGTTTTTGATGTTTATTTTTGATAATTTTTGAAGACTTTGGGGACCACATCAAACTGGTGATTTTTGGTGAAATACATTTATAAATAAGACCTTTGACACCAAATTCCATGATTTAGCAGTGTTTATTTTATTCAATGTTCACCAAATCCACCTGTTTGTTGTGCATGCTCACTTTGTGCTGCTTGTTCAGCACCAAGGACAGTATCAGGAAAACACTCATTTTTGGTTATTACTGGTTAAAACCCACTTCTGGAATCCTTACCTCAGTGGTGTTTTATCGGTTAAAACCAGTTAAAACTGAAAACCGAGAACCCTAATTATAACTAGTGAATGAAGTAAGAGGACACCAGCGCATGCCTTTTAAATGGTATGGAAGCCATGTGGTGTGCTTTAGCTCAAAAACAAAACTGTGTTTTTTGGAAAAGAGAACTTCCAATGACTTAAATAAAATTCCAAATAACAAAGAGCAAGAATGACAGAAAAAGTTCAGTCATATCACTAACTAAACAATCTCAATCAACATGTAACCTTTCCACTCTCAGGACCCAACCCAGATAAAAAAAATCTAAAAGTGCTCAAAACAAATCAGAAACAATTAAAGAACACACAAAAATACCCCAAGAAACAGAAAATGTTAATTAAGTCTGAGGGTTTGGTCCATCAGTCTATACTGTGTGGCATTTCTGGCTTTCTTCGGTCTTTTTTTTAGCTGCTTGTAGCATCTCACTGGTGATCTTTATGCAGGTCTGTATGGGAATTTACAACCCTTGTGAAGGTCTCCTCCTCCCAGCATGCCTGTCCTGCTCCACAACCACCGTTTGGTGTGCCTTCTTCCTAGAGAGGCAAAGACACAAACACCAGCAGTACCAGAACACCAAAAAGCACAAGAAATTCTGGAAAGACTGCTAAAGAGGCAATTATGGTATTTTAAAAACACATTTAAGCAGCCCTGCTTCGGAAGCTACTCCTCAGCCATCAGAGTGATGTTCACATTCTGGTCATACACAACAGCAGTTGCTTCCCCCTCAAAGGCCCCTGTAACAATACAGTTTATTTAAGGCAGTGTTGCTTCCAACTAACTGAGGCTGCAGGCTCTTTAACAACACAGGAAAAAACTACTCCTGTCTGACGTTCTAACTAAACACAGCAATTTCCTCACTACCTCTGGTCACCAGCTACTTGGGGTCCCAGTCTCCAGGTAGTATAACAATTGTTTTTTTATTTTATTTAAACAGCAGTTTGGAAAACCTTTGAGCCATAGGCTCATTTACAAAGGTACCTTGTCACAGTAAGACAAACCAAAATACACAGTATAGCAGTACAACACATAAGTATAACAGTAAATTAAGACATAGATACAAACAAGCTGGTACAGGTAGGATGGATGCAAACAATACCAGAGTTATGTTCACTTATGGACTTCCTATTCCTTTACAAACTATTCTGTAGCTGGAATGTGTCACTTGCAGCACAGCTTCCAGCTTTTTCTCTCACTCACTCTTGTGTTGCCTAGGTGTATTTTATACACTGCCCCTAATAAACATGGACTGCAGCTGTCTTTGATTAGCTTCCTGCCTGGATGTTTAAGAGTCTTTCCTGTCTGGATGCTTCCAGAGTTTTCTATGTTTGATTAGCTCTGTGTCTAGTTAGTTCCCAACTGGGATACCTCTAGATCACAGTGCAACACCCTCAGCTTTTCTAAACAAGTTCTGGTCAGAGCTGGTATTGGCTGTGGAGAGCTGTTCGGAGTGGCAAGAGTGTTAAAAAGTACATGCAGTGCTCTCACCACACTGGAGTCAGCCATAACTAGTACTGCAGTGATTACAGTACTGCACATGCATGATACTCATGCAGTTTGCCCAGGAGTCAGCCATGTGCAACATAGTGGCACTGACATGACTGCTTATGCACTTTACTTATGCATGTGCAGTTTAAGTCAGTGCTGCCATGTTGTCCAAAGGGGTCACCACTTCTGCAGTTGTGGAAAGGGGAAGTAGTGCACTGGAAAGGGGGGGTGTTTATGCAGACCTGCAGAGGGGATGGGCCGCATAAACATAGTCACTGGAAATTATGCCAGTGCACTGTGGCAGCACACCAGACTGCAGCCTGGTCATGTGATTCCAAAGTGCTCATATACAAATCTGATGATGGCATAATATCTGTGGAGCTTGGCCCATGCAGCCATAAAAATCAGACTCAGAAGGAGACTATTAATAAACTAAAGAACTGGTCTAGGACTTGCTTGTCATCACAGTCACTTACTCATTCTTTTCTAAGCAGTAATTTCTGGTAAATATGCCTTAACCACATTGATCTCAGTGCTATTAGACTACTTCTGTCTTTCCCTTGATTGTAGTAGGTGGGGGTAATAGCAGTCTTGAAGTGGTAGCTGCCAGTGGTGGCACTGTCTGAATAAAAGTGGTACCATGCTCATATGCACATTTTAGAAATGACCCTTTTCTTGTTTTTGTTGTTAAAATCTGGCCCTTTAATATAAAACAAGGAGTCAGTTATGGCCTCCACCCCCCCCTTTTCACTTCAAGCAAGGAATATATGATTATGGGTTTGCATCAGATGTACAGTGCCAGCCATAGATGCCTAATACTGTATTGTTAAATGGTAATCAACTGTGCGGATATTCAGACTTCACCTGGCAGTGGTGCAAGCATGGTACAGCACAACTGGGATGCGCCTGGGCCAGGACCAGGTGATATTCAATGGTGATGAGCCATGGCTCATCACTGTTGAACATGGCATGGACAGTGCCAGTGCAAGCCACAAATAGGGGGCACTGGGGATGCTCCAGCACAAACGCAGTTGCGCTGGGTGCATCATCCACTATATTCAGCAGAGGGCATGCAAATGAGGACATAATATATGCAAGGTGCCAATGGAACCATTTGCATGTCATTATGGCCCCATTTGCATGCCTTGAGCAGGGCAGCCCAGTGAACTGTGCCTGGCCCCCTGCACAGAATGATGTGTGCACAGTGGGGGTCCCAGGGCATCCTCTGCCCCATAGCCATGATCACAGTTAATCACCGTAGAACACATTCATGGTAGTCTAGTGGTACCCCCCCTTCCATTGCCCTGATAGTCAGTAAATGTAGTTAAAACCATTCCCTGGTAGTCTAGTGGTATGCCCCGCCCTGAACCCCAGATGCGGTGATTGCCATACCATAATTCCCTGCTGATCCAGTAGCTTACCCCCATGCACACAGTACCCTTGCCCACCCCACTCCCCATCATCTATGGATGGCTGCAACCCCACCCTCATACCGGCCAGCACCCAGCTAAATGACAGGTACAGTATGGGGTTGCGGGCATACTACTATGGACAGTCCCAAATATGTGAATGAAGTCATTCATATATTTGGGACTGTCTAATACAGTATACTTCTAAGCCCATTGGTCTACACTGTGGACCAATGGGCTTACAACCCATACTGTACCTGTCATTCGGGGGGTAGCCAGGTGTGAGAGCGGCATGGATGCTGCCACCCGCCAATGATGGAAGGGGGTGGGAGTGGGCAAGGGTCCTCTGTGGTGGGTGGAGTGCCACCAGATGACCAGAGAATTATGGTGTGCGAATTTATCTGTGAGCAGGGTCTCGGGTGGGGGTACCACTAGACTACCAGGAATGATTTTAATTCACATTTTACCGGTGATCGGGTGATTGGAGGGAGGGGTACCACTAGATCACCAGGGAGATGTGGGTGCTTGTGGACAGTGTTCTGAGTGGGTGGGTGGCCACATGGCTGGTGGCTGCTGTGTTGCACCCTGCAATACAGCAGCCTACCTGTCGGATGTGCAGGAGTTTTTCCACAATTCACGGACTCAACTTTAAGTCCCCCTATGCGGTGCAATGCAGGGTTGTGCCAACATATGCTCCACACATCCCAGGTTGAATATTGGTATGTGCCGCAAGTGCATGTGCACACCCCCTGCATCTGTGCTGCATACATTAACATTGCATCCTGGTGCATCAGGATTTGCTCTGCACCAGGCAGCCTTTTCAATATCCCACTGGGGCGCAATGCGGGGTTACATTGAATATCCGGGCCTATATGTAAAAGCATGTTTTTTTTCAACGTGTGCTTTCTTAATGTTGTCAATACCACTCCACCCATTTTGTACTCTGTCCCTGGATTTCTGTGCCCCAAGTGCATTATTTTACATTTTTGTGTTAAAACCTAGTTGCCATACTCCCAACCACTGTTCAAGTCTTCTAAGGTCTCTGCTTATACTTTTCCACCCTGCTGCTGATCTTGGTATCATCATGCAGAATCAAACCTTCCCTTCCTGCTTCTTTGCAATTTCAGTTACAAAGACATTAAAGAGGATTGGGTCCAGCATTGACCCCTGAGGCAACCCCCCATCAGCCTCCCTTCCTTGGAGTAAACTCCATTTACTATCAGCCTCTGTCAGCTATCTCCTAACCAATTTCTTACCAAACAGCCACATTTTTTTCTCTGAGCCAACACAGTAGGAGTCATGCAGAACAAATGAATTTTCTCAGAAAGTATTTAAGTTACACTACAAAACTAGAATGAAAGTTGCTCAGGACAAAAAAAAAAAAAACTTTCCAATGAACCTATTCACTACGCTGCACTGATTATATTTTTTAAAATCTGAGCATCTAATCACTTGAATTTTCATTTTTCTTCATTATTTTCCCTTTGGATGGCTGTATTTTAAAAAATATAATGAATTTAGTTTAGTGATAACCCTCATTTGAAAGGTATTTTCTTCCTGAACAACATACATGCTTGTGGTATATGTATAACTTGTATACTTTCTGAGATATTTATATTTGTTTAGCATTACTTCTAATGTGTTTGCTCAGAGAAAAAAAAATGAGGATCTTTGGACGTGCAGTAGGAGTCATACTGACATACTAAGAAGCCAGCAGAAGAAGGCCATTTGGTCTATCTAGTCTGCTCATATTGCAGGGTCCAGAGCTTGAGCTACTGTCCATGCCCCTCCCCACTTCTTCCATCCTCCCTACACATGATCCTTAATTCCCCCTGTGCCTATCCCAGCCTCTCTTGAAGCTGCCCACTGTGTTCAACGAGATCTCCTCTTCTGGCAGTGCATTCAAAGTGTCTACTCTGTGAAGAAGTTTTTCCTGACCACCCTCTTAAACCTCCCACCCTCCATCTTAAGACTGTGCCCTCTTGTTATGGTTGTAACTCAATTAAAAGAGATCATCCTTATCCACCATATTTATACCTTTAAAGTACTTCAAGTCCCAACCATGTCCCCTTTCTGTCTCTCTCTCTCCTGTCCTCCATGGAGTACATCTTCAGTGCCTTCAACCTTTCCTCATATACCTTGCCCTGCTGACTCGCTGTCATCTTTGTAGCCCTCCTCTGTACCTTCTCTAGCAGGTTGTCCTTTTTGAGGTGTGGGCACCAGTACTGAACTTCATAATTTAGATGTGGCCCTATCAGTGACCTGTACAAGAGCAGTTTAACCTCCTCTCTCCTACTACTTACCCCCCCTAGATTTGCATCCCAGCATTTTGTTTGCCCTTGCTGCTGCTTTCTTGCACTGCGTGGAATGCTTCAAGTCACCAGTGATCACCACTCCCAGGTCCCTCTCCTCCTTAGATGCAGATACCAGGACTCCACCCAGGTAGTACTCTGGGGATTCTTGGATCCAATATGTATAACTTTGCATTTCTTGGCATTGAAGCCAAGCTGACAGATCCTGGACCACCTCCACTGCTTTTCCAGGTCATTATGTAGGTCCTGTATCCCTTCAGCTGTGTCCACTCTCCCACAGAGCTTGGTGTTGTCAGTGAATAGGCACATTTTGCCCTTTATACCACCCTCAATGAAATTGATGAAGACATTGAACAATGCTGACCCCAGCACTGAGCCCTGTGGTTCTCCACTGTTGACCTTTCTGGTGCCAGATAACTCTTCCCCATAACCACCCTCTGGGTTCTGTCCCTCATCCAGTTTTCCACCCATCTGGCCACCTTATTCCCAACCCAAAGATCCACCAACTTCCTGATCAACCTTTTGTGGGGCACAGAGTCAAAGGCTTTGCTGAACTCCAGATAGAGGATGTCTACCACTAGGCCACTGTCTACTGTCTTAGTGACACATTCAAAGAAGTCAATCAGATTTGTTTACAACCCCCATGGGCTCATGCTGCCTCAAATCCTGGAGACCATTCTTCTTCAGATATTACACCAATCTTTCCTTCAGTATGGTCCCCATGAGCTTGCCCACAATTGAGGTCAGGCTGACTGGTCTGTAATTCCCTGGGTCATTCTTTGGACTGCTTATGTGAAGGAGCACCACCTGTTCTGTTCTCTAATCCTGCTGTACCATGCTTGACTCTAATGCACTATTAAATAGGTCTGTCAGTGGCCCTGCTAGCTACTTGACCAGTTCCCTTAGTACTCTTGGATGTACTCTGCCCAGGCCTGGGGATTTGTCCATCTTAATGCTAGCAGCAGGTCCCTAATTCTATGCTCCTCTATCACTGCTTCTATGTTTACCCTGCTCTTCTTTGACCTCCTGAAGGCACTGTTTCATCCTTCTCCCTGGTGAAGATGGAACAGAAGTTTTCATTTAGTATCTCTACTTTTCCACCATTATACTCCACCCATTCCTCCCCTTTCATAAGCCTAACAATTCCTTCCCTCTTGTCTCTTTTTCCACTTATATAATGAAAGAAAGAATCCTCCCCCTTCTTAATTCCATCAGCTGTCTGTAGCTCTTTCTGTGCATTAGCTTGCACAATGTCCTTACTTGCTTCACTAGCCAACTTTAGGTAATTTTTCTCTATCCACCTCTGTCTTGGTCTTCCTGAATTTTCTATAGGCCAGTTTCTTTTCTACTGCTGACTTTGCAATCCCATAACTGAACCAGTTGGGCACTTTGGCCCTTGTGTTTTTATCCCTGAGTCTAACACACTCCTCTGTAGCAACCAGTATTCCTTTCTTAATGAGGAAAGACCTTTTGTCCACCCCATATCTACTCTGATGCCCACCAGTAAGCTCCTTAGTACTTCACCCATATTCCTGAAGACAGATCTTCTAAAATCCAAGATTTTGGTTTTAGTCAGGATACTTTCCTTTCCCATATCTTACTCAAACCACACTGTGCAATGGTCAGTCCCACCCAATGGCTCCCTGAATGTAATTTCCTGTACATGCTTCCTATTTGTGAGCATAAGATCAAGCATTGCCTCTGCTCTTGCTGGTTATGTGACACCCAGAGTCAGGAACCCACTCTGCAGTCCTTTCAGGATCACCTGACTCCTAGCACATGTTGTTGTTAATGATATTCTCCAGTCCACCTTGTGCATGTTGAAATCCCCCACAATTACCACCTCTCTGACCCCACAGCTTCCAATATTTGTGAACTCAGTTCTCTGTCCCTATCTTCATCCTGATTGGGTGGTCTGTACCACCACAACCTCACATTTCTCCCTGTATTGGACTGTAATTGAACCCATGATACTGCC
This sequence comes from Neoceratodus forsteri, assembly GCA_016271365.2. Classification (NCBI taxonomy): domain Eukaryota; kingdom Metazoa; phylum Chordata; order Ceratodontiformes; family Ceratodontidae; genus Neoceratodus; species Neoceratodus forsteri. The sequence continues at coordinate 49,767,025 of JADMNL010000035.1, forward strand.
ACCTCCCTCTGAATCCTCCCTCATGTGAGTTATTCCCTCCTTGATATAAACTGCCATCCCTCCCCTCTTCCTGACTACCCTGTCCCTTTTGCATAGTTTATATTCAGGGATCACAAGATCCCAGTCATGGTGTAGTGATGTCCAAGTCTCGGTTACTGGCAGTATGTCCACCCATTATCCTCCACCCACTCTTCCCTTTTCATAAGCCTAACAATCCCTTCTTAATTCCTATGGCTACCTGTAGCTGCTTCTGTGCTTTAGCTCACTGGACTTCCTTACTTGTCTTACTAGCTAATCTTAAGTAATTTTCCCTATCCACTCTCTCTCTTGGACTTCCTGAATTTTCTATAGTCCAGACTCTTTTCTCTTACTACCTGGGCAACCCCAGAACTGAAGCAGTGAGGCACTTTGGCCCTTATGTTCTTACCCCTGAGCCTAACACACTACTCTATGGCAACCAGTATTCTTTCCTTAATGATAAGCTACCTTCGGTCCACCCTATATCTGGTCTAATGTCTGCCAGGTGCCTCTTTAGTACTTCACCCATTTTCCTGAAGTCTGCCTTTCTAGAATCTAAGATTTTGATGGTAATTGGGATGCTTTCCCTGCCAACATCTAACTGGAACCATACTGTGCACTGGTCACTCCCACCAAATGGCTCTCTCACCATTATTTCCTGTACATGCTCCCCATTTGTGAGCACAAGTGCACTTTGGTAGGCAGAATTCATGCACAGAATACTTGATGGTGGGAATTAAACTGCCCACTTCCACAGAGGATAGAGACATGTGGGCCATACTCAGTGACTCCCTGCAGCAAACAATTCAATGCAATTCAGAATGCAAAAAGGCAATGAAAATGATAGGTTTTATATGTAATGGTTTTCACAGTAGACAAACAAGGTGGTTCTGTCACTGCACAGATCCTAGTGAGGCTTCACCTGGAGTGCTATGACCAGTTCTGGAGACCTCACCTGAGGAAAGACCTGGGTCTATGCATAAAAATGGTCCACCAAAGTATGACATTAGAGTAATTTTTTAAACTCTATAATATAACAATTATTATAAGCATTTCTTAATGCTTTGACTCACCTTATAAAAATGTAGTGTGGTGTGAGATAACTCCAATTTTGAGGTCTGAGAAGAAGCATCTACAAAGTTGCATGTGTAACTGGGGACATAAAAGCAGGGCTGCACTCATAACAGTGGACATTAAAGCACCACAGACACACCACTACCTGTCTGCACAGAACATGGAGGCATGCCACCACTCATTTATAGACAACATGGAGGCACATCACCACCCATTTGCAGACAGTATGGAGGCATGCAGCTAAATACCTGATTGAATATTTCAAATAAGTTCATCATTAAAGTATGCATTCTAATCAGGGCATCATCAGTCCATATCACCTGAATAATGGACTATCCATGTAAACTGAAAACAGACAACACCCACAGAAAACAGTATAGTTGGTTTTCACAGTAAGTTTTTTTTTTTTGCTAGGCAAAATTGTGTAAACCCACCACACACGTATGATATGGCTGACCAATATGGCCCAGAGAATAATGTATCCTAACTAGGGCACCATAACAAGCAGCATGGGGACAGTGCTTTTTAACATTAAACTCCACCTCTCCAAAACAGTGACCATATGGTTTTGTGCTATGATTAACAATATGCTGTAGTTGCCCTGCGATGCAACCAGAAAATCTGCAAAGGCACAATAATAAACACTTTGAATGTGCAAAAAAATAGAATACTGCAGTCAGTGCCAGACAAGTTAGCTAATGCAGCAGCATCACTCTAACACCATCTGAATCACAGCACACAAACCAGCCACCCCACAAACATTAGTTGTTGCCTACTTAGGCGTATAACTCAATTATGCATGAAGAGGTAATTGTGTAATGGTGTAGCAAATACATGTGTAATATGCATAACGGATTGTTTTTTTTTTTTGGGGGGTGGGGGTTGTGGACATAGTCACACACAAAATGGGTTTTGCCAAGATTACCAGCCCAGTATAAGCTGCCTGTTTGAATACAAAAAGCGCATATCTGGGGTTGAATGGTGATTTTGAAATTTAAATAAAAATAGCAGGTAGGGTTACCATAGTGGTGTGTTCAAGCTAAAAAAACAAATAAACAAATTCATTTTGTTCATGTTTTTCTTTTCAAATACCAAAAATTCTAATCCAATGTTTAAACAATCACAAATTTACTAACAAAGCTGTTCAAATTACTAAATTGCTTCTTAAGTGAAGACAAAAAGGAAAAAAATAATAAATGCAATATGAGCCATGCATCATCCCATCTGCCAAAAGGAAAAAAAAAAGTAAAAAACTGAACCCAGGCATCCACAGGTCTGCCAACAAAATGGCAGCAAGCATACACCCATCTACTAACAAAAGGAATCCATGCATGCACACGACTGCAGACAAAATGAAGTTATGCAGCCATCCATCTATAAACAAAATGGAGGCATACACCATGCAGTAATGGGGGTAGTATATTATTTACCAAACCAATCTGAAATTTGGCTGAATGAGATTTGATAGCAGCAGTGTCTGCCTTATTTCAAATAGACATAGCCATACCAAAGAGACCTGTGACAGTGCCTGTTGTGCCAGTGATATCAGAACTGTCAACTTCGTGTGTATTACGTTTATGACTTTGATCATCAGGATTGGGTTTTCTCCTGAAGTTGCCTCGATGTTGAGTAGTGTGTACCCTGGCAATAGGGTCTTGAATATGAATCTGAAATGCAGCTAGACTATCAAGCAATAATGAACTATAAAATGCTGAAATGTTAGTATTGTGACACATACCAAATTCTTTCATATTCAGTAAGTAAAATGAAACAACACAGGTATATGTATAAATTGTAAGTTGTTAATCAGTGAACCAGGCAGAGCAGTAGTAGTGAGACCACTGCAGGGACCAGGTGTGTGCTTTGGACATTCCAAAAGCTGTTTGTCAGTGGGTTGTAACACAGAGAGGTACATGGCAGCAGAGGCCATGTTGTATACAGCACAACATTTTGGAGCTGAATCCTTAGACAAAGAATTATAATATGAGGTATCAATTAAAGCAGTGATATTGTATAAACCTGAATGTCTAAGAGCAATTTGCAGCAAGGACAAATAACCATGTGGGGATAATTTAGCAGTGGGCCACCCCTGGAAAGTTCCCTTAGAAAGTTTGGCCACAGGGAGAACTTGTCCTTGTGATGTGGTTTGCCACTCAATTTGTAGGGTAGATATTTTTTAGGAACCACAACTGAGGCAGTGCGGTTAGCATCAGAACCTTACTGGACAGTAATCAAACTATTGGGTATTTTGATGGACAAGCATCTGGAGCAGATGCTGGATGATCAAGGTGTGGTAGGAGGTTTGGTACCATGCCTTGGATGCAGGGAATAACTCCTGAGATGTGGAGAGAATGGAACAAGATAACCATCTTGTCAATGTATCTGAAAAGCAAAATCAAACATTAGTAGGTTAGTACTATTCCTCCCAATGAGGTGAGGAAGAGTAATTAAGCTTCTTTAAACAGTTTACATTGGTTTGCTTGTAACCATTTGTCAGTCAGTTTATTGTTTTGTAGAAGTCTGACTTGATAGATTGCTGGTCTGAGCTTGTTGACAATGGGGTAAGGGCCTTCCCACTTATTGGAGAAGGAATGTGTGGGGTGTGCAAATCAGAGGACCATTACTTGATCTTCAACCTGCCAATCCACTTCTTGTGTGTGCTTGTCAAACTGCATTTTGAACTGTTGCTGGGCCTTGTCCATGCAATTGGCAGCATACTGAGGTGTGTGTGTATGAGGTCTTTTTTGAATTTCTCCACATATAGATCCACAGACACATGGTCTGCAGTGGGGTGTGCAGGTCAAACAACAGATGTTCAGGTAATCTCACCTGTCATCCAGTCATCACCTTGAAGGGTGTTAACTGGGTGGTGGCTGAGGGTGTACCCCTAATTGTCGTAAGGAGTAACAGCAGTAGTGAATCCCAGGTTTTGGGATTATCCTCAATGAATTTGGAAAGCATTTGCTTAATTCAACAGTTGGCTCTCTACTTGACCTGAAGATTGGGGGTGGTAGGGTATTTACAACTTTTGTAGAACTCCAAGGAGTTCAAGGGATTTTTTTCATCAACTCACCTGTAAAACTGGTTCCTTTGTCAGAGTCTACCTTAAGAGGTAGGCCCCACCTGGAGAAAATTTGTTCTACCAGGATTTTGTCAGTAATTTTAGCAGTGCATGTTTTAGTGGTGAAAGCTTCAACCCACTTGGAGAAAAGATCAGTTACCACTAGAGAATACTTGTTGTTTCTGCTGGTATTGGTCAAGAGACCAATAAAATCAATCTGTATGGCATGCCAAGGGCCAGAGTGTCATTGTGGTAAGAGTTTTGCATTTCATTTGGTGGGAATGGGGTTGTGTTGCACACAAACTAGACAGTTATCTATGTACCATTTGTCATCTTTTGTGACACCAGACTACCAGGCAGTGGCCTTGAGCCTTTGGAGGGTGTTTTCCACTCCCTGGTATCCACCAGTGGGTGTATTATGCACTTGGTGCAAGAATTCAGACCTAAGGTATCTGGGGACCACCCACAACTTGGTGGTGGAGTCATTTGGCTTGTACCAGATGAGCTTGTCATTTAGTGACAAGTGTAACTTACCTTCGTGCCTCCGATAGGGGTTGTGTGTGGGAAGTTTCTCTTTGGCATGCTTGTCAAGAATCTGAACACTTCTTTGAGTTCAATATCAACATGTTGGGCTGCTGAGAGGTCCAAGGGGGAGAAAGCTTCCGGTTTCTTTCTGATAGCTGCAAAGTGTACGGCTGTATTAGCCTCTGGATGATCCATGATCCATGTGTCCCCCCCTCGGGCCCCTTCCTTAGCAAGGGTGTCTGCAGTGTCATTGAAGGTATGATAGGGGTCATTTAGGGAATGAGCCTTAACTTTGTGTACATAGAGTTTGTGTGCAAATCTCTGTGCCAGTGTATGTATCAAAGGATAAATTATTAGAAATAATAACTCCCAAGTCGTTTTCCTCGGTAATGTTTTTCAATAATACTTTGTTTAAGTAATAGTCAAAGAACATATTATTTTTACCCAGATGCAATACTTTGTATTTGTCTATATTAAAAAACATACCATATGAGATGGCCCAAGAGGATACATTGTTTAAATAATTTTGCATGAGAATTTTATCTGAAAATGAACTCACTAGGCTACCAATCTTGCAATCATCAGCATACTTGGATACCCATATTTTATCAGTTGTTGGCATTGTAGAAATTAGGATTTTAAAAAGTATGGGTCCCAGGACAGAGCCCTGGGGAACTCCACTAGTCACTACACCCAGTTCAGACAGATGACCTTTAACAGACACTCTCTGGGTCCTTATCTCCAACCAGGATTGTATCCAGTTTATATTATTAAGATGCATGCTGATTTTTGCTCATTCTTGTAACAGAATTGTGTGTGAAACTTTATCAAATGTCTTGGCAAAGTCTAAGAATATCACATCAACAAGTATACATCTATCCAAAGCTGCACTGACATGTTCAAAAAATCACAAGAGATTTGTTAGAACAGACCTATTAATCACAAAACCATCTTGAAAAATGTCCACTTTATTATTTCTATCTATATGGTTAATAATATGATTCTTGAGTAATCTTTCCATGATTTTTCCTATGATAGAGGTTAAGCTAATTGGTTGATAATTGTTTGGATCATGTTTGTCACCTCCCTTACATATAAGAATCCCAACAGCCTCCCTCCAAACTTAGACAGCCTTGCCTTTTTGAATGGATTTATTGAAGGTGCAGTTAGTGTCCGGAAATTATATGACAAATTTCTTGTAAAAATTTTGGAGAGATACCATCAGGACCAGCTGAACTTTGGCTTCAAGGATTTATTATTTTAGCAACCTCACTTCTTGTAAAAACTGGATGGTCATTGTTATTTTTAGAAAATGGAATGTTTATGTTATCCTTAGTTTCAAAAACTTTGAAGAATTATTTGTTTAATATCATGGCAGTCATAGTTTCATCATTAATGGGAGTATCATTAACCATAAAAGGACCTGGTTGTTTTCCTTTGATGGAACCAATGTAATTGTAGAACTGCTTCTTATTATCTTTGACTTTTATTGCCAGATATTGTTCTATTCTAGATTTAGATTTAGAAGATTTAATCATGTATTTTAATTTCTTGACCGTAGTTTTATATTTGGTCCATAAAGTAGAATATTTATTTCTGGTATACATTCTACACAATTTCCTTTTTCTAACAAGTAGTTTAATGTTATTAAGCCACCATGGAAGGACACCTTTATTTTTGGAGTACTTAATTCTTCAGGAACCCAATTAGAGATACAAATGTTAATTTTATTATAAATTGTCTCCCGTATTTGTGTTAAATTATGGTTACAAAGTTCAGATTCCCAATTCTATTTGGTTGAGAAGTCATTTATTCTAAAATAGTCTGCCTTGTTGAAATCTTTCATTTTGGAAATACCCTTGGTCTGTGACAATTTAGTCATATATTTAAATGTTACAATACAGTGGTCACTATCACCCGGGGGGAAGTGATGTTATAGCCTCAATTTTCTCATCATTATTTGTTAGGACAATATCCAAAATGTTTTTACCATGAGTAGACTGTCTAACTACTTGTTTCAAACTGGATTGGATGAAAATATCTGTAAATTTAGTTTCCAAATCTGAATTAGCTTCATAAGTATCCCAATTAATAGTGGATAGATTGAAATCTCCCATTAATATATAAGTATTATTGGTTTCCATCTCACTGATTTCATCAATTAATTCTCAATTTTTATCAGCAGTTAAATTAGGTGGTCTATATATTAGACCATTTGTTAGGTTATCATAAGTTAGACTAATTTTAACCCATAAACTCTCGTTATTATAATTTATAATATTTATCATATAAACTTTAAAGCAGTCCTCAATGTAAAGTAAAATACCGCCCCTTTTTATTTTTATCTCTATTTTTATAGAACTTGTTATACCCTAAAATCTCAGTATCCCAATCTTCATCATTGTTCCAAGTTTCAGTAATTCCACATATTGATATGTTTTGTGTTTTTAGTAGTTTACTACCTCTCCTACTGAGATGTAAACCATCCCAACAGTAGAGATTTGGTTTACCATTGAACTCCTCCCAGTGGGTGATATATTTTAAATTCTGTTTCATACACCAAGATCTTAACCAATTATTGATTTCCCTTATTTTTTGTTGTTGAAATAAATTCACACATGATATTGGTATGATTTCCGATAGCTGTACTTCATACCCTAAATATAGTAATTTGTTTGTTAATGCGACATAGTCTTCTTTTATTTTTTGATTAGTCTCATAAAGTATATTATGTGTACCCACATGTACAATTACTAAAGGGTTAACACCTGTTTTGGGTAATATTGTGTTAGACATTTGGGTGAGATCAGAAATTCATGCCCCTCTGAAACTCAATAGAGTTCTATTATTTTTATCAGGATTACAGATTAACCTATCAATATGCTTTATAATAAAGTCCCCCAGTACTATTACTTGTCTCATTGTGTTAACAGGTTCATCTTGCATTTCAATATTATTATTGCCTACTTTTGTATCCAGTGACAACAAATGAACATCATTTAACTGGTTATTTGGTGCTTCATTAGTATTAATACTGGGCTCCACTATGCAAGAAGAGTGGACAGAGCTTAACACTTCAATTAAATTATCAGACTCATTGTCAACAGATTTAGTCATTTCAAAAGTATTGGCACTCTCAGGTATAAGAGTCAAGGGGTCATATGAATTAAATTTTGAGACCATATATTGGTCTGCCCTTCTACCTTTTTTGGCATTTTTTTGACTTTGTAGAGTATACCATTCCTCATTTGCATCATCTTGGTCATTCTCTTTCCAAGTCCTTTTTGTAGGTTTAAGTTTATTTAGGGCTGTGCCACTAACAACTTCAGAGGAAGTAAATGAGTTGCTGGCTGTTTGTCCCTTAGATATTTCTTTGATTTCTTCCCAATTTTTGTTTTGTCTTTTTTGTGTCCATTCTAGTTTGAGTAGGTTGGTTGTTGGTGTGATTATGATTGTCAAATCTATTGGACATGTCTTCTTGACTCTTTTCCAAGAACTTCAGACTATTGTTAAAAAGTTCTAGTACAGCTGCTAGTTCTAAATTTGACTGCCATTTTATACAAATGTAGGGCAGTGAAACATTTCTTGTATTAGTTATAAGTACATAGAACAAGATTGACATTTGAATCCAAAACTTCCACTATTTATTTTAATAAACTCTTCCATTTTATTTAAATTTAATTCCAAGAGCCCCGGATATGAGTAACTTTTATAAGGATTGAAAAATCACCACTGCAGTCACAAAACATATTATTTAAACAGCAGACGGCTGAAAATACAAGCCCTGGTGTCAAATCAGCCCCTAGTTTTTTACACAGTGAAAAATATATTTAAAAGCTCCAGATATTAGAGGGGTAGCAAGTAGGTACTACTACTTAGCAATATATACTTAAATTGTTTTTATCCCAAACAAATGCATTGTACATACAGTATGTTTATATGTGAAATGAAAGGAGAGTGGTACACAATCACATATAACCCAAAAATGTATCTTTCAGAGTTACAAAAGGCAGCAGCTTATGCCAAGGGTCGACATAGGTCGATAATTAACTGAATAGTCCTATGTCTATTAGTAACTATTATGGTAAGGATATTATGAGATACTAACCCAAATACATCTGTGTATCCTCATTTCTCCTGCTAAACACGTGAAACATGTGTGGGAATGCATGTGTCTTTGCGCACATCCTCACGCACTCCTAGTGCATGCTCACCCCACCCGAGCTCACCCCACTCGCTGTAGGGCTATCTCATATGACCCCAACTGTAACTGTGTTCCAGAGATTGCAGGTCACATGCAGTTGTGTACTAAATCTCAGAAAGGGGACTGCGTTATGTGCAGTCAAATATTTGATCAAAATTTAATTTTCAGTTATTTCAATCTCATTTTAAAATTTCTTACCCAAATTTCTCCACAATTTAGGATTTAGAGAAACGTACATCATGCATATGTGAACCAAGTTTTAAGTCTCAAACTTCAAAGGGGGCTAAATTATAGGTAGACAAACATTTTACAAAAATGTTTATTTTGTTATTTTAGTTAAAATGTTATAGTATTCACTGAAATGTTATAAAATGCTTACATGTATGGAGGTCATCACTACATTTATATACAGTATGCACATAGTTTCAGACTTCAGGCTTCAAATGGGACTGAGTTATAGCCTGCTAAACATGTTACAAACATTTAAATTTCAGTTATGTCCCTCTAATTTTAAAACAACATATCCAAATTTAACTAGATTTGAAACTTTAAATTACTATATCACATGGTCATTTCTGACATAATTTATAGTAACAGCATTAAATGGGACTGAATTACAAGTAGCCAAACATTCGCAACATTTTAAAATTAGATTTTGCAAGAATGTAAACTGCAAATGTATAAATCCCTGACACTTTAAAACTAGAGAATGCAATGCCATTAAAACTGCCAGGTCCTTTGACCTTGAAAGGGGACTGTATGTCATTTTTATTGATTGCTGCCAAACATTGCAAAATAACATTTGTATTTAAAGTCAATTTCCATGAGTGTTTGAGAAAATTACAGAATTTCATGAAAATTCCACAGAAATGGAATTTGATAATTTCACTCAGCCTTATCTGGGGGATTCAAATTACACAATATAGGGTTATGAGAGGCAGATATTGGAGGAGATCATCAGTTGCAGGAGATAGATGCATAGTCTCTCAAGGAAATGGGCAGTTGAGTTGGGTAGCACACTAATGGTAGACCTCCTAGTTGGAGCAAGAAAGAAGAGTGTATCAACAATTTCAGTCCAAACGCAGGATATATAAGAATCACATCCAGTAAATTGGCAATCCAGGGAGCCTGATGTACATGCAAGTCTGGAAGCTAGAGGTACTCAAAAATATATAATAGGGGGAACACAATGTCTGGGGGACAAGGAAGGAAGAATTCTAACTATTTCAACATGATAGGCTGATAGGAAAAGGAGTAGGTGACTCTCGTTTTAATAGATTTTGTCATTGTAAAGAACAAAGAGGATATCCATGGGATCAGTAGTTCTACTGAGTCTATCTAGCTATGCTAAGAAAGATGAGGGGCAAAGTAGTCACCCAAACAGGAATAGCTGGACTGCAAAAAGCTCAGCCCAGCTTATTGAATGAAATAGTGATAAGTACATTGTGAATGTTAAATTCCACAAGAATTCTGAATGCTTCTTCTATCAGTTACCATAAATATTTGAGAAAATGTTACCAATATTTTGTTTGTTTATTTTTTCACTGTAAATTTAAAATGGCTAACCAATTTATCCAGTTGTGTTATACACCAGGATACACTGACATTGGAAATACATGTCATATGTTTAGTCTATGCCTGCAAGAGCAGAGAAGATACAAACATCCACATTTTTGAGAGTTTTCACAAACTTTTGCAGATATTTACATAGTAAACTTTTGACCCCCTGTAATTTAAAACTCTCTAATCCAATTATCTCCATTTTTAAAAGATGATATAACCATTAAAAATGTTATCCATGCTAATGTATTAATGTCTATCTCCAAAGGTGCCTGAGTTTTATGCAGATAACATTTTTCATGAAATTTACTACAAAAAACAAAATGACAGATTTCAGGCACATATAATTCTGAGAAAATGCATCCTAATATCATGACATTTGGCACATTTTTAGAATACCTATCATCAAGTACAACTTCCAAATTAAAGATCTCTTGCCCAATACATGGCCGAGGTATATGCAGATACACATTTTCATGAACTTTCCCACAGAAAATAAAGTTAGAGATTTTGAGTACCTATAATTTTGTGACAATCCATCTGAATGTGGCATGTCGTCTAAACACATGTCATCAAGTAACCATGCCACATTTAGGATTTATGGCCCAACAGACAGCTGAAGTATAGGCAGATAAACGTTGTCATTAACTTTCCCACAGAAAATAAAATGACAGACTTTGAGCACCTCCAACATTGAGACAATCTACTCTGATTTCATGCTGTCTTTAGAATTCCCCTGGGAAAGCAAGAATGCCAAATTTCAGAGCTCCAACTGAAATGGGCTGACTGCAGCAGCATTATGACACCAACAATGCTCTGGTAAGAGGCCTGGGGTAATGTGCCCATCCCCCCCAGTGATAAGAAATTGCCTCCAGGACCATAGCTAGGGGAAGGGGGGTGGAGAGCAACTCTTTTTGTCAGAGCTCTGCTGTTCAGTAAAAGAGGAGGGGGGCAAGTGCCCCAGCATCTTGAATTTATATAAGTAGCTTTAGTGAGCACATGGTGGGGGGGTATTTTTCCCTGTGGTGTCCCATGCTTCAGTTAGGGCAAACCCACATCAGAAGGAGAGAGGTTTGCACTCAGTACCATGAGTTTTCACAGCATGGAGCAATATACAGGAGCTGGGGGGAGGGTGACCGCTCCAGTCTTAGGTACACAGTGAACTGTGAATGCAAGATAAGTTGTACTTAACTTTCATCACAACTTTGCAGTTTCCTGTACACATAGCCTATCCTTCCACCCTTGTCATTAACTCATTGAATTTCCACAAATAATTGTGGGGAGTGCTGGGTTAGGTAGGGTGACATCACACAGTATAGACAGAATCTCATTCACCTAACAAAATGGCATGCATGTAAAAAAAACTAATTTTACCAAATACACAGCACTTTTTCCAATACTCTTATTTTCCTCCTCTGGTCTAGCAACATTTCACCTTGTCAAACCCCCAACCTATCCCCTGCTCACAGCTTACTCTGCTAGAAGTGACCCCATGGCTTGCCCCATTGAGGGGCAGTGAGCATCCCTCAACCCACCCACACATGAATCCAGTGCTGGAGGGATTACTGCCCATCACAGAGGTAGTGCCTGCAAGGTTCAGAAGTCATTAGGCATCTCAGGACCGATTTTCCTCCTTTCTGTGTTCCTGAGCCAAGGAGTGCAGTGATGTCACAAGGAGGAAGTGCACATGCATCTGCATGAGCTCCTCCAGGTGTCTGCCTCAACTCTTCCCCCTTGTTGCATCGGTGCACCTGCCTCCACTAGGGGCCAGGCATGCACCGAGTGTGGATTTCCTCCCTCCCTCCCTGGAGAAGAAGAGCAGTCCCGTGGATGCTCAATCCTTCTCTTCCCCTGCTGACCTCTGGTGGCCAGTGCTCATTCCTGAACATGGGTCACCGGCATGGTGTGAGATAAGGCATCCAGCACCTCAGCCCTCAGCACCACATGGCCGGCTAAATATAAAACACTTTTAGCCACCTTTGTTATCCATGCAAGTCCATATTTGTTAGTTCAGTGTAATAGGGCAGGGAACAGATTGCCTATTACTCACAAAAGGATACAGCATATGCAGGAGACTCCTCAGAGCCAAACCATCTGGTGGGGTAGAACAGAGAAGCAGCCCATCTTACAGATCAATTTCAGATCCCTGCAGTAGCCACCATCTCTTCAAATGATCTGATGCCTGGAGCAAATTCAGGGTGATTCAGGAGCACTTATGTCCATGTCAGTCACACCTTCAGTCTGCTGTGCCCAGGACGGAGGGGTGCAGGGGCGTACAATCCATTGGATTTGCGGCTGAGGGTTGAGATTCTCATCTTTACATTGTGGTGAGGGTGGTAATTCCCTTGCTGCTTTGGTGGGTTATAAAAGAGGTGTAGGCTCTAACTCTGGACATCTGCATTGGGACTGAGAGATGTGTGCCTGGTTCTGTTGATCGTTAAGAAGCTGTCAGCCTGATCCTTCCTTTGTTGTGTACATTGATCTTGATGGGAGGCTTGGCTGTCAGTGAGTCTAGCTGGAGGAGAGACATTGACATGACCATTAGATATTAAACCCTCTGCCTTGTGCTGCTACGGCTTGCCAGTAGCTGTGTGCTTTGTGTTATTCTGCAGGTTTACCTGCTTATCCCAAAGACATCTGTGTGCAGGGGGTTTGATCCTGACATCAGGCCAGTGGCTTTTGATCCATCCCAATACTTCTTTTGGAGATCTCCCTTCAAATCCCTGCCCATTCCTTGAGACATAGAAATTATACAGCCCCTTAAATTGATAGATAACTCCAGCATCATGAAGCACTGCATTCAATGTATTATACGACTTATAAGTCTGGACCACTTTGTGTGAAACATCCTGATAAACTGAAATGCAAGAGCACCTCCAATACATATCCTCCATCACCCTGGCTGCCCTCAGTAGATGTCCTTTTGTAGAGTACCTGAGAAGATAAGCAATGATAAGCCTTGGGTGGGATCCAGCTGCAGCAGGGAGGCCCCTCGTTCTGTGAGCCCTTTCAAATCCAATAGTCTGTTGCCATCTTGGGCCATGGAACTGGGGTAGAAGCTCAGATAAAAACTATTCCATGTGAGTCCCTCCAGCCTTTTCAGGAATCCCAAGGATCCTGATGTTATTCCTCCAGCTCCTGTTGTCCTATTACTCCTCACATTCCCACAATCTGACCAGCTGGTATTCATGTTTGTCTAGACGCTGCAGAACTGAGTGCTGAAAATTCTCAAAATCCATAGCCTCTTGTTCCAAAACATCTATCCAATCAGCCAGTGCCCTCACATCCTCTGAACTGGCTGCACATGTCACTTTTAGGACCGACATGACTGCCACGAGTGTCTCCAGTAGCAGAGTCATGTTATGCCAGGGATGCACGCTGATTTGATCCCTGACCAGCATTCTCTGAGCAGCCATGGTGGAAACAGAGAGCAGTGATGCCTCCTGGTATGCCAGGGTGTGTTGCAGGACCAAAGTTCAGTCAGCTCTTAACTGGAAAATCCCGACCTTAGGTGGTGCAGCTGTGAATGGTTTGATCTCTGATTGCTGTTTACAGTCTCTGTGGGTAAAAGTGTCTCCAGTGCCCAAGGTGTACCAGTTGGTGGGTGAAGACTAAGTTTACACATCAAACCAGGACAAGACAATAAGATTCAAGGTACCATACTATTCAGTGTATGTGCATGTGCCCTGGCCCTCCATCTTCTTCAGCAAGCATCTTGGGGTACTGAGTTGAAAGCCTTGCTGAAGTCTATGTAGAGCAAATCCACAGCATGGCTCCTATCCAGTTCCCTAATCACCCAGTCAAAGAAAACTATCAGGTTAGTCAGATAAAACCTCCCTGTCATGAATCTGTGCTACTTACTATCCTGAAGACCATTGCTTTCCAAGTAGACCACAAGATGCACTTTTACCAGTGACTCCATCAGTTTTCTTACAATAGAGTCAGACTGACAGTTCTGTAGTTCCCTACTTGTTCCTTCTCCTCCTCCCCTTATGTAGCGGGAACTAGGTTCACCACTCTCCAATCCTCCAGAACCACTCTTGATCTTAGGCAGCTGTTGAATAGGCCTATCAGGTGATCAGCCAGCTTTACTGCCAATTCCTTGAGTATCCTTGGATGCAACCCATCCAGTCCTGGGGCCTTACCATTCTTTAGGGCCACCAGCCATTTCAGGATCCTTTTGCTAGTAAATGTTGGCTGCTTCACCTCCTGGATAACCTTAAGGCTGCTTTGATGCCACTCTCTGGCAAAGATCTGCCATCCTCCCTTGTGAAAACTGATTAAAATTGATAATTTAGGACAGTGGCCTTTTGCCCAGCCACCTCAATCAGAACTATTCTCCGCTGTTAGCCTCACAATTCCCCCTCCTTACTTCATTTGTTTCACTAACGTACCTGAAAAATGTTTTTTTAATCTCCTCTGCAATGTATAGCTCTGTGTCTGCTTTTGTCTCCCTAACCACCCTCTTTGCCTCCCTATGCTTTTGCAAATATTCTCACCATTCTCCCTTCCCCTCCTTTTCTTTAAATTTGTAGATGGCCTTTTTCTTTACAATCACTGCATCCCTGACCCTTGCCGAGAATCAAAGTTGTCTCTTTGACCTGTTCTTTTTGGTTACCGGTCTCATGCATACCTTAGATGCCCTGTGGTTGGCCCCCTTAATTGCCCCATCTCTCTTCCACCACACCTATGTTGTCCACCAATACTAACTTATCCCTGATTTGCTCCTTCAGCCTATTGTAGTTTACCCTTCTAAAATCAAGCACTTCACCTCTCAATTGCAGTTTACCAGACCCAAGGGACAGTTCAAAAAACTAAAGGGAGTTATGGCCACTGTTCCTTAACAGCTTCCCTACTGTCACAACTCCTGCTATCTCTGAGTTGGTGAGCACCACATCGAGAATTGCAGTCTGCCTGGTGAGCTCTTTAAATAACTGTACCAGCAGGCAATCCAGGAATGCAGCCAGCAAGACCTGGCTTCTGGTGTTCCTGGTCACTAGAACATCTCAACTGATGAGTGGTAGGTACAGATCACCCACCACCACTTCTTCCCCCTTAGGAATCCCTCTTTCTAGTTCCTTCGTGAGCTTTCTGCCCTTCTCCTCCCTTTGCCTGGTGGTCCATACATCACCTTCAAGTGCAGTTTCTTACTCAAGGCTGCCATGAGTTGCACCCATAGCAACTCAGTCTCCCCATTACTACCCCTGATAAACCCATCTTCTGTCACCTCTACTCCCCCAGCTCCTCCCCCTCTACCTCTTCCTTTATCAATCCGGAACATTGAGTACTCAGAGACCATCAGTTCCCAGTCTTTATTTTCAGAGGCTCATGTTTCTGTTATGGCCACAATGTCCAACCTCAGTGTCTGCCATCAGTACCTGGAGCTTACTGACTTTATTACCTAGGCTCCTGGCATTAAGGCATACCCCCTTTCATCTGATCCCAGATTCTGCCTTGCTACTACCCTTGCACTTCATATGTCCTCTCATCCCCTTGATTTTCTTGCTGCTTTCACCCTTTGAATTCCTCCTTTCCAAAGTCCCTTCACTTACTCCAGTATGGTTCACAGCTTTCTTTTTACCTGTTTTGCTGCTACACTCCCCCAGATGTCCAGGTGTGGGGGAAGTACTAGCTAGGATCTCCCAACTCTTTCCTGACATTGTGGTTCCCCTAGACCCAGTCTTTCCTGCTGTCAGTTTAAATATCTGCACATCAGTTGAGATGTTCTAGTGACCCCAAGGATGAATCAAGGAACTACAAACCAGTGAGGCTCACATTCATCATAGGTAAGCTGATGGAAACAATAGTGAAGGAGAGGCTGGTTTCCCTTCTGGTGACAAATGGACTGCAGTATGGTAGACAGAATGTTTTTTTGCAGGCAGATCCTGTCATACCAGCTTGGTGGAGTACTATGACTGAGTAACTAGACAGTTAGACAAGGGCCATGCAGTAGATGCCCTGTACCTGGACCTCAGTAAGGCATTCAATTCAATGCCTCATGGGAGTCTAGTAAGTAAGCTGGAAGGCACAGGGGCAGGGAGAAGATGATGAGATGGGTAGTGCACTGGCTGAAAGAGAAATGACATCGGTGGTGGCGGGCAGGAGCTCTCACCCAGGAGGGTGGTGACTAGCAGGGTGCTGCAGGGCTCTCTGCTGGGGTTGGTGTTTTGGATGTTTATAGCAGACATCTTGATAAGCATCAAAGCAAGATCATTCTGTTTGCAGATGACATCAAGATGGGTGCAGTGGTGGATGATCTAGGAGAGTGGCAGGGGTTGCAAGATGATCTGTCAAAATTGGAGACATGGTCAGACATTTGGCAGCTGGGGTTCAATGCCAAAAAGTGCAAGGTGCTACTTTTTGGCGCAAAAAACCCAAGGAAAATCTACAAGTTGGGAGGGGTCAGCTAGCCATGACAGAGGAATAGAAGGATCTGTGGGTGATTATTACGGGCTCAATGAGTAACTCAGCACAATTTAGGAAAGCAGCTGCAAAGGCCAACAAGATGCTGGGTTGCATTGCCAAGGGTATATCCTCTGGGGAAGGGGGTAATCCTGCCACTGTATAGGTCATTGGTTAGGCCACACCCGGAGTACTGCATGCAGTTCTGGTGCCAATACCTGAAAAAGGACATTAGGTTACTAGACGAGGTGCAGACTGGGCTACAAAGATGATCCAGGGGCTAGGGGACATACCCTATGAGAGCAGGCTGAGAAAGTTGAACATGTACTCACTGGAGAAAAGGAGGGAAAGGGGAGACATAATAAAGACCTTCAAGTACATGAATGGAATAAACAGGACAGGCATGGCGGAGCTTTTCAAGTTAATGGGGGGAGGCAAGACACTCAGGGCCATGATTTAAAATTGGAGGGGGAAGGTTCAGGAGGGAAATGAGAAGGCACTTTTTTACTGAGAGGTTGGTGTCTGGGTGGAATGCTTTGCCTGTGGAAGAGGTACCATTTAGAACAGTGGGATTCTTTAAAAGGGGATGTGACAGGGTCAGGGTGAGGGTCATCAGATTGGAAAAGGAGGGGCAGCTGCAGTTTAAGGGCTGCTAGCAGCACAATTGAGCAGACTTGACAGACCTTAAGGCCTTTATCTGCTGGCAATTTCATATGTTCATATGTTCATAGATGTCAATCTTCTGTCCCAGTGCACAGGATCCTCTCTCATCAGGTGAAGGCCATCACCCTTGAAGAGTCTCCTGTGCCAGAAGTCCCCACAGTCCCCAACGTGTGATACCCCTTTATTCTTACACCATATCTTAAGCCATCCACTGAACTCCTTTATTACCTTCCTCGTTATCCTATCCCTCTTCCACTTCCTGTGGCACACAGAGAGCGCTCTGATAGTGGCCAGTAAGGGTGAGTATACTGGCAATCTATCACCCAGTCTTTGAAAGTTCTGTATCATCATCTCCACTGACTGGTTCATCAGGAGGTCTATATTCTATGGACTATAGAAGACTTTGAGGGGATCTATGCTTGACATATAAAGCTACACTTCCCTGACATTATTTAAACTTAATTTAGATACTTATATAGGTGATTTTAAATTTAGATTCCACCCTTGATTCGGTGGTGAGCTCATAAAAGGTAGTAATACCTACTGAAACTTGTATTAATCTTATGAACCTATGAACCTATGAGGTCATTGGTACCGAGGTGTACCAGCACCTCCAGCTTCCTCTACTCCCTCACAGCCATCCTCCCTATCCTGTCTAAACTGCAGATGGCAGGTACCCTGTGAAAGCACCAGATCATCCCCCTCCATCAGTCTGCAACTCCACCACCCTTTTTATCCACAGTCATTGAGTCCCCCACCAATAGGACTCTCCTGGCAAACTTGTTCCCCATGGGTTGCCCTGTCCTTTCCCATCAACTGTCTCGAACACCCCCCAGTAGAGTCAGGTGACTGTACCTCTTTAGGGGTGCAAAGCTGTTGGCTGTCTAGATGGTGAGGGGCTGGACAACCTCCTTGTGGCCAACCCTGGTTCCCCTCATTATCCTGTTCCCTACTACTTTCCATCGGTTCTGTGTTAAAATAGTGACTAAAAATTTGCGACATTTATGTGGGCGACTACACATCGGCGACCACAGTTAAGGTGACAGTACAAAACTGCGATTGATAAAACGGCACATCTAAACGTGCTCTGATGCCTACGTGTGCATGCACATATCTGCTCCTGTTGTGGGAAAGTTTAAGAAATGACATACATTTTGATGCAGTCTGCTGATGTTTGTTTTATCTCATGCCAAGGAAAGCTGGAGAGGGAGGCAATATCCGAAGAATCGCTTCACTTAACTCAAAGACACTGTCTATTTGTTATCTCCATATGAAGCTTCTCTGTGGTTAACAGGAACATCATTGCCTTTCAGTTTGATGGTGATGTAGTCTAGTAATTTATTTGGCAGCAACTAAAATTCCAAAATGTTGATGCTCTGTATCACTTTTAAATGTGTACATGAAAGATGTGTTGGTAAATTCAGAAATTCAGTGCTGTGCTGGCAGGGTCACAACTTGTGTTGGTGGTAGTAGTGGGGTGCAGAGAGTATAAGGAAAATGAGAATGTTTACCTGGTCATGTATTTTATTAGAGCAACATTAGGGAGATTTTTTTTTCTGTAATTACTGAAGTTATATTTAAGATTATGCTCATTTGTCCCCACTTCTCAGCTCTTATTGTAGGGGATGGTGGTTGGTTAAATTCAGATCTGAGCCATTGCCTTTCTTATAGTCAGTTAATGTTGTACAGTCGCTATTTTTGCAAATGAAGTGGCGATTTCAGCTCAGTCGTTTTAATGTACTGGCCACGTAATTGTTTTTCACGCTTTGTCGATGGCCTTTTGTAGTCATTATTAAGCGTCACTGTTATCGTGGGATACCGTTTCCATCTCCCTGGACCACTGAGTCTCTGGGAGAGTGGGTGTGTGTGGTGTGGGCTCCTGCTAAGCTGATGACACAACTAAGATATTTCTACCCTAGCTGCCACCAGTTGAGCCTGGAGCTCTGCCATGGTCCTGCAGATGGAGCAGTGGCCCCCTTATCCAGAGTATATACCTAGAGAAGAGTGCCCCACTGCCAGCAGAACTGACTGCTTCATCTTTAAACCCAGTCCCCTAAAGCACTATGCTAAGTAGATGTGTAATTTAAGTCATAGAACTTACCTAGATGGGGTCTAGCTGTAAGGGTCAACTATAGCACATATAAAGAGGGATAAAACAAAACTACCTTGTAGTTTCATCCAGGTAGGGTGTAGATACAGGCTTGATTATAGCACAAAAAAAAATTAGGAGTTAAACTTACCTCACAGTGCTCATCCAGATATGATGTGAATGTAGGCTGAACTACTGCATAGCACAGAAAACTGGAGTTAAGCTATCTTGTAGTGTTTACTCAGGTAGGGTAAAGCTGTATAATTTAACTATAGTATAACACACTGCAATTGAGATGTTCACAAGCTATAGCACAAACACTGCTATACAATAACCTGAAATACACTCCTCAGAAGAGGACCAGGTCATGAGGGTACTGACCTGCCGCCCTCTCCTGTGCTACAGACAGCATCTCATGACAAATACAGTGAAACACAATCACAGCAGATCCCCTGAAGGACTGGTTCATGAGGGTACTGACCTGCGGCCCTCCCCTGTGCTACAGGCAGCATGCCACATTGAACACAGTGGGACACAATCACAGCAGATCCCCTGAAGGACTGGTTCATGAGGGTACTGACCTGCGGCCCTCCCCTGTGCTACAGGCAGCATGCCACATTGAACACAGTGGGACACAATCACAGCAGATCCCCTGAAGGACTGGGTCATAAGGGTACTGACCTGCCACCCTGATTCCATTTATGATGGGCTGTTACAAGAAGACATATGAATAAAGGCTAAAGGAGCTTAACGTGTATAGCCTTGAGGAAAGGAGGGAGAGATGTTAAAAACTTTCAAATACCTCAAGAGAATCAACAAAGTCCAAGAGAGTAGCATCTTTCAGAAAAAAAGATGTGCAAGAACAAGAGGGCACAATTTGAAGATGGGGGGCTGGCTCAGAGGTACTACGAGGAAGTATTTCTTCACAGAGAGGGTTGCAGATGAATGGAATAGCCTTCATGAGGAGATCATAGAGTCAAAAACAGTGGGGGAATTCAGGAATGCATTGGACAGACGTAAGTCAATTCTAGGGGTGGGAAGGAGGAACTAGGATCTGCAGCTTATCCATTAGGTAGGGAAATGGGCAGACTAGGTGGGCCAAGCAGTCCTTATCTACAATCAGATTCTATGTTTCTATGTTACCCACCGCCTAACAAAATCTAGCAATCCACTGACAGTCTGGTTAAATCCCTGATCTCCCTCTTTACTGCCCTTCCCTCCTCCTCCCACCCACCATGCTCCTGCCCATCCTTGGTCTCGTCCCCTTCCTCTTCTCCTTCACGTCACTTCCCTGTTCCTCCTTTCCCTCTCTCCCCCCTTCCACAACTCACCCCCACCTAACCCTCCCAATTCACCCTCCTGCTTTCCCCATCTGATCACTTTTTCTCACTACTCATGGACCCTGGGGCATCAATCTTATCCTCTTCCTGCCTCCATGATGCCCTCCTTAGTCCTTTCCCCTGCCCTGCCCACATCTCCTAGATGCCCCACCAGTGTCAAGGAAAAGACTAAACTCCCTTATCTTTCACATGATCTCCCTGTAGCTGTTGCTAGCAGGTGACATGTAATCTAATGCCTGACCTTCCCCACCCCCCACCCTGGACTGTAGGTTGCTCACCTAAACATTGAAGCCTTCTCCCAAACATTCCCAAATACAGCCTCTCATGTTAACCTTCAAATCTAACATTATAATTTTGACCAAAACCTGGTTTACCCCTAAAATTCCTGATATGAGAATCTCTATTCCTGGCTGCACCCTTATTCATCAGGACCACTCTAGTAGGGTTGGTGGGGTGCCCATGTACCTCACCTCAACACTCCAGCTCAGTCCAATTATAGCTATTTCTTTTTTTTTACTGTTTATGCCCCCTCCTACACCATGCCTGCTCCTCACTTGAGGGCTTCCCAAGGCAACTGCATAGGCTGCGCCAGAGGACAGGAGACTATCCACTCCCATAGGTTTCCTGCTGTCATGAACCTTAAACCCTTGGATTGCCCCCTGAGTGAGGAGTCCCCCTTTCCTATCCTTACTTTAACCAGAGCGGGCACACTTTGTGGACCTTCTCCACTGATCTCTATGGCTGCTGGCACCGGGGATCCATCTTCAGGAGTCGATGTGGGGCTTTTTCACATTTTCTGGTCCCACCACCTACAGCAGCCAACATACTGGGAGGATCCAAGGAGACAAAGGCTGTCTGAAATGTTCCCTCACTCCGGATACTTGGCCAATGTCTGCCCCTCCCTGATGCTATTGCTTCCCTGGCTGCATCTGTACCCATGGTCACCCAGGTGGCGGTATAGCAGCGGGGATCGCAGCCCTCCCTCCCTTCCTGGTGTAGGAGAGTGGCCTTCCATATGCTCGATCCTCCCCCCTCTGCTCACCTCTCCAACAGTCCAGGCTCTCTACTGAACTTGGGTCACTGGCATCGCAAGCAGTAGAGCTACTGTTGCAATGGTGGGATGACCCTATTTCTAGCAACTTTCATCCTTTCATCTTATGAGCTACTACTATTAAAGCTCACCTTCCTCCACTCCCTTCTTATTTTTATCACTGGCATCAACTGCTGCCCTGGCTCCTCCCACTCAAACATTATTGACATCCAGTCCTCCATCCTGATTACTTATTTGGTCATTCAAATCACTTGAGCTCACTCCCCTGCAGAATGACCTATGTAGCACCGACTGGTCCACAAACTTCTCGGTGTCCACCATCAATAATACCCTAACTTACTTAAAATCAAAATTCCTTGAAATATGCAACCTACATGCCCCCCTCTGCCACACCAGAGTAAGGTGGTCTTATATCTCCTGGATCATTGCAGATCTGTTAGCCTGTTTGTGCACCCATGACCTAGCCTAGCTGGAAAACAAATGTACCCTGCCCAGCACAGTCTTACAGAGGTACTGCTACCTCTGCAATGCCTGCACTAGGGCTGTTGACTTGCTAAGGCTGAGTATTTCTCAAACACCTTTGAATCCAACATCAATCACCCATCAACATTTTAGAAGACAGTCCATGCACTTTTCTCCCCAACAACTCAGCCGCCTTTACCTGTCCTCAATGTGGGTAACTCCCTATCTGATCCACTCTCAGTCACCTCTGAGTTCACTTCCTTCTTTTCCTTCTGCACCTCCTCTCCTCTGTCCTCCCTCCCCTCCTCCCCTTATGTTCCCCACTCTCTGGTCCTCTCCATAGCTCTCCTTTCCCACCCCACTTTCTCCTTTTCTCCTGTGTCCGGTCTATCATTCTTGATGCCCTTTTCATACTTAACCCATACAACGGCAAGACTCCTGATGGGCTGGACTGTAAACTACTCTACCTATCTGCCCCAGCTTTCTCCTTATCTCTGACAGACCTCCCAAATCTATCCTTCTCCAGTGCTTCTGTTCCTTCAGACTGGAAGAATGCTACTGTTATTCCACTCCCTAAAGGAGGTGATTCATCTGCTACTGGAAACTACTGCCCCATCTCCCTCCTCCCTTTCCTGCCCAAGTTAAAGAAACATATTTTGTTCCCTCTCACAATCTAGTGAACTTTTCATAATGGGTGATGTGAATCTAAATTGGTTGTCTCCCAAGTTAAACAAGCTATGCAATGATGTCGCTGCTCTAAACCTCACTCAACTTATACTTGAGCCCACATGCCATAATACTAAAATGCAAAACCACACCCTGCTTGACTGGGCACTCACAACCCACCCACACCACGTCATTAAATCTGGTCTCTTCCCCATGCCCTTAGTGACCACAACCCCATTTTCATTGTTCGTAAGGTTCATCGCCCCAAACCTCCCCCCAAAATCATACAGCTCCATTCCTTTAAATCCTTAGGCCTTACCTCAATTAGCACTGCACTCACTTCCACCGAATGGGCCTTCCTCTCCACTGCCATTTTTGTTGACCAAGCACTTGACTATTTTAAGGACAAATTAATTGCCTCCTGGAATGCCTTTGCTCCTTTCAGCCAGGCCCAGTCTGTGAGCACACTCCCTTGGATCACTCCTAAAGTCCTGGCCTGCTTCAGGAAGCATGATCAGGCCTGAAGAAAACACAAATCTACTAAACATCCAAATGACTATGCCAAGTACAGAATGATACGCAATTCACGTACTAAAGCCAGTAGACTGGCTAAGTCTGATTATTTCAACTTCTCATTCCTGACTAACACCAATTCTCCATCTAAATTCTGGAGGGTAGTTCATGCCTTATTCTCTCCCCCCATCCTCCCCCTCCAGTTCTCAAAATAAATAACTCCCTAGTTTCTGACCCTGGCTCTGTGGCCAATTAAATTAATGCCTACTGCACCTCATGCACCACGCTTTCTTCAAAATTCCTCCCCATTTCCACCTATTAACTTCAGTCCTTTGCCTCAGCCAGTGCCTACCCCGCCCCCATTTTCCTTTTCTACTATCTCCCCGATGAAGCTCTTAATGGTCTCCTATCCCTCAATCCCTCTAAAGGCTCCTCACCAGATGAGCTTGATCCTAAACTTCTCTACCTTTCTGCTACTGCAATAACTTATCCTATCTCCCTAATCCTTAACCTGTCTTTTATTTCTGCCCAAGTACCTTCATCCTGGAAACACACTGCAGTCCTTCCTCTTGCCAAGGATGGTAACGCATCCACTCTTGGCAACTATCACCCCATTTCCCTCCTTCCTTCCTTCCCTTACCAAATTTCAAGAACATTTAGTTCTCTCTCTCAACTATCACCCTTCCTCACTGATTCATCCTTCTTCATCCCCTTCCAATCTGGTTTTCAGAAGAACCGTTCAATAACCACTGCCCTCCTCAGGCTTACTGACTCCATCCTTTCAGGGATGGATAATGGCCTGATCACCTCAGCCATCTTTGTCAACCCAGCCAAAGCTTTTGACACTGTTTTACATCCCCTGCTTCTTGATTCACTCTTCTCAGCTGACCTTGCTACATCAGCTACCAACTGGTTTAAATCCTATCTCATTGGCAGGACCCAGTCGGTGAGAATCCTTGATTCCATCTCCCCTCCACTCCCCATCAACACTGGTGTCCCTCAGGGCTCAGTGCTTGGTCCCCTACTCTTCTTCATTTTCCTTAATAATCTTCCCACAGCCTGCTCATCCTCTTCTATCCACATGTACGCTGACGATACTGCTTTGTACAGTTCCGGCAAAAACCCTGCTGCTGTACAAACCAGCTTACAGCATAATTTCAACCAAGTTCAGCTCTGGTTTACTTCTCACCATCTTTTTCTAAATGCCAAGAAGACAGTCTCAATGGCCTTTGGCACCAGGCAAAGACTCTCTAGGCTCCCAGCCCTACCCACCTTCCACACCCTTGATGGGACCATCTTGGAGAACACCTCCTCATTTCAATATCTGGGAGCTTGGCTGGACTAGCATCTCAACTTCTCTGTGCATATCAATGCTATCCTGAAGAAACTGCACCCCAAGTTTGGTGCTCTGTACAGAAATTGTAGTTGCATCACACTGACTGCAAGATGCGACATTGTCCAGAAGATGATACTCCCCATCTTTGACTACTGTGACATAGTGTGTGGTGCTGCTCCAAAATCTTCCCTGACCAAGTTGGACACTCTCTTTAACTCCTTCTGCCACTTTGCTATCAACTCCCCTTCCTGCTCCTACCACTGTGAACTCTATCGGTCTCTATCCTTCCTTCCACTATCTCACAGACGCATCTCTCACTGTGTCAAACTAACCTCCAAATTTTTATTTGGGGGGCTCCCCTCCGATCTCTCATCCTCTCTCTGCACTCCACCTCCCCCCACCCAGTTGCTCAGATCAAATGACACCCACATCTTGACTGTCCCTCGCCATTCCACCCTCATCGGTCAGACTGGTTTTGCCCATCGTTTAGTTAAAATCTGGAGTTCCTTCCCCCCTGAAATACATCACTCCTCCTCCAACTACTCCATTACCTCTATCCTACACAATTACCTTTCCCTCAGCTGTTTCTGCTTTAACCTGTCTTAATACCTATCCCCAGTTTCTGCCTTCCTACCATGCCCCCCCTCAGCAGGGTTCTCAACATCCTGAAGGGGGAAATCAAGAATTGGTTACCCCTTCACCTCATATTCAGTTCTTGCCTCTCCCCCCCCTTCTCCTCTTGCTCTTCTGGGTCACCAGTTTGCACAGCCTAATCCTATCCTTTTTACTCCAACAGCACTTGCATACTACCTCGAGCCTGCTTCTGGTACACTCATGCACTATAAATGGTTCTATCACATTATTACTGTTTTGTACATTTATATGTTCTTTTGTATGATTTTGGACATGTAATTTACCCAATGTTCCACTACTGTTTATTGTACAATACCTTGTGTTCCAACTGTTGAACTATCTTACAATGTTGTATGGTTTGTACTACCCACATACTATTGTAACTAATCATCCTTCACAACCATATGTAACCCCTCCTCTCAGGTCGTACCATGAGACAAGGAACTTGTTGTTCAGTGTGCTCTCCTGGTGAAACATTTCAATAAATAAATAAATATATTTTGCTATCCCAACTCTCTCAATTCCAAGAACTCCTTATCCTTCTTCACTCCTTATCAATCAGGCTTCCAAGTACTACTCCACAACTACCTCCATTCTCACAGGCATGGACCAGGACCTCATCACCTCTGCTATTTTCATCTAGCTGGTTAAAGTGTTCAGCACTGTCTCCCACCCTCCTCCTTTCTAAACTCTCAGCTGCTGGCCTCTCAAAAGTAGCCGTCAGCTGGTTCTGCTCTTACCTTGGGGCAGGACCCAATCTGTCCTGAATTACGACACTCTCTCCCACCCTCCCTATAACCATAGGGGTCCCATAAGCCTCAGTACTTGGACCACTGTTATTCTCCATCTTTCTCAATGACCTCCCCTCCACCTGCTCATCCGCATCCATTCACATGAATGCAGATGACACAGTCCTAAGTACCTCCATCCCCTCCACTGCTGACATGGCACAAAGCCTCCAGCTTGACATTGACCAAGTTCAGCTCTGGTTATTCTCAAACCAGCTATTCCTGAATGCCAAAAAGACCGTATCCATGTCCTTTGGCATGAGGCAGAAACTCTCACGCTTCCCTCCTTCTCCTCTTTCTTCACCCTAGATAGGTCCCCACTGGAGGATGTCACCTCTATCAGGTATTTGGGGTTTGGCTCAACCAACACCTCAACTTCTCTGGCCATGTGGATGCTATTTTCAAACAATTTCACCCCAAGCTTTGGTGCCTTATAGAAACCATGACTGCATCCCTTGCTGGCCTGCCATGCTATATCCAGAGAATGATCCTCCCAATCATTGACTACTATGGTGTGGGCTACAGTGCCACTCTGGTACTTCTGTTGCTAGATTGACACTCTCTTCCATTCTTTTGCTGCTTTGTGCCTGATTGTCCCCCTCATACTAACACTGCTCTCTGTACCAGTCTCTGTCCTTCCCTACTTGAGGATGGGTGCCATGCACACTATATCATCATTGTTAGCAAAATTCTAGTTCAGTTCCTGCCCCTTATCACTCTGCCTCCATTTCCCTATCCCTCCCTCCTCCCATGCTCTCAGAGTGCCAGTGTTCAGTCCTGGTTGTCCCCTCCACTTAGATGTCCATTGGTCAAGCTGCTTTGAGCCTCCATTTCCTAAGCTCTGGAATTTTCTCCTGCATGCCATCCAGAATGCACGGTCATCTTTAGTCCTCTCCTGCCTCCTCAAGAGACTCACCAGCCCCTCCTGCAGCTGCTCTTAATTTTTCACCCCACTCCAATGATGCCCCTACCTCTCTGTCTCCCTCCCTTCAAGCTTTCTGTGATTTCAGTGTATTTCATCTAGTAGCAAAGCACTTTTGCAACTCAGTAATGCACATAATTGTACTTTTTGTTATATTGTAATTGTATCTAGTGTTGTCTGTCTTTCATGCCTTTGCATTGTATCCAACTAGGGGGAATGGGAGATGGGCACGAGGGCATATGAGGGAGGGGAGTCAGCTGCAGTATAATGGACTGAAGTGCTGCACACTTCAGCAGACTAGATAAACTGAATGGCCTCTATCTGCTGGCAATTTCATATGTTCATATGCATCTGGAAATGAGCAGATAGCTCAGTATGCCTTTCCTGGTGAAACTTTTAAATGAATAATTAAATATTATGACCAGTATCCCACATAATACTCCAACAAACTATGTCATTAACTGTTCATACACAATGTTACCTAGGATGTGACAGGCAGAGTTCCTGGCTGCTGGCTGTCTCCTGGCTGATTCATGGCAGACTCTTGTGATGCCCATTATGTTCAGTGCTTCGCACGGAGAGCTGCAGTGTGAAGGAGCTGCTAGTGGCAACTGCCTTTTGAGGGTTACTACTAGCCATGCTGATGATTGACTACCTGACTAGCAGCCTGAAAACATCCTCTGGAGAAGTCCAGAATGTCCTTACTTCTGACTGAAGCTGCATCTGGGAGGCTCCAATCAACATCAGACAGACTGAATTCCCCCACCAACAGCTCATCCCCATTTCCTGCTAATGTGTCAATGGCTTCTGCCAGTGGTTTTAGCTAATTCTACCCCTGTGTTGGAGGTCTGTAGGTCAGTTCAGTGTGAATAGTGGCTCCATTTCTCATCCCCTGGGTGACTCATAGTACTTCCAACCATTCCATTTCCCCCAGGATTCCCTGTGTCTCTGTCATTTAGACACCCTCCCTTTCACACAGCACTATCCCTTCTCCTTTCCCACCCTGTCTTTTCCGATCAGGGTACATCCTGGTACAGGCATGTCCCAGCCTTGGTTTTCTGTGCACCACGATACAGTAGTGGCAACGATATCCAGATCTCCCTCCCTCCCTCCCTCATAATGTTCACTAGATCCAGGATTTTATTTCCTAGACTTATTGTGTTTGCACACATGTCCTACCACATTGTATTACCTCTGTCTGCTACCCCCATGTCTTCTCTTTTCCCTTTTTGCTTTTCACAAACTATAGCACAATCCTTGTTATGGGGATGTTGCTCAGGCAGCTCATCAGACAGCCAGCCATTGGCACAGACAATATTAGCCCTCAAAAGGCAGCTGCCACTAGCAGCCCCATCACACTGCAGCATGACTTTATGGAGGTAAGGTCATGCCAAACACATTTTATAGATTCTTTTGACTAGGCAACCACAGTGTTGGATCGTGGGGACTGTGGATGTGGCCTTCTTGGACTTCTTGGCTTCAGCAAGGCATTTAATACTGTTCCACACAGGAAACTGGTAAACAAGTTGGGTGGCATGGGGGTGGGCAATAAGATGGTAACCGGGTAAGAAACTGATTAAGTGATAGGAGGCAGAGGGTAGTGGTAAATGGAGTTCACTCTGAGGAGGAGAGTGACCAGTGGGGTACCACTGGAGTCAGAATGGGGCCAATCCTCTTTAATGTCTTCATTAGTGACATAGCAGAGGAACTGGAAGGGAAGGTCTGCCTCTTTGGCATTACACCAAAATCTGTAACAGAGTGAACACTCTGGAGGGGGTGCAAAGGATGGAAGAGACTTGATACAACTGGAGGAGTGGTCAAAGATTTGGCAGCTAAGGTTTAATGCA
Source organism: Neoceratodus forsteri (assembly GCA_016271365.2). Classification (NCBI taxonomy): domain Eukaryota; kingdom Metazoa; phylum Chordata; order Ceratodontiformes; family Ceratodontidae; genus Neoceratodus; species Neoceratodus forsteri. The sequence goes on from JADMNL010000035.1 coordinate 49,796,179, forward strand.
AAAAAGTGCAAAATAATGCACTAGGGTCACAGAAACCCGGGGTGCAGTACAAAATGAGAGGAGATACACTAGCAGCGACCAAACAGGAAAGAGACCTGGGGGTAAGCATACTGCATGACCTGAAGGTGGCCAGATAATATGGCAAAGCAATCCATAGAGCTAGATGGACACTGGATGTATAGGTAGGGTATTACCAGCAGGAAGAGTGAAGTGGTGTTGCCACTATATAGATCCTTGGTACCACCCCCCTTGGAGTTCAGTGTCCAGGTTTGGAGACCATATCTAAGAAAGTTCATAGATAAGATGGAGGCCATCAAGGGAGGGTTACCAAGATAGTACATGGTCTACATCAAATTTCCTATGAGGAGAGGTTAAAGGAATTACACATGTACACCATGGAGGAGAGGCGGGGGAATATGATCTACATCTTAAAATACCTCACAGGGGTGAATAAGGTGAAAAGTGGGAGGTATTTTTAAAGGAATAGGTGCTGCAGAACAAGGTGCTATGATATGAAGCTGGAAGCGGTAGGGAAGATGTGAGGAAATACTTCTTCACAGAAAGTATGGTGAATGCCTAGAATGGTCTTCCAGCAGAGGTTGTGGGCATGAAACAGTGGTGTAATTCAAAAAGCCTGAGATAAGCACAAGGAAGTCACATGGGATAGATAAGGGGGTGGCAGAGAAAGTGTCGTAGACCGGGAGGGGTTCACAGTATAAGCAATGTAACAAAAAAGGGCAGACTGGATGGGCAATGAGGCCCTTATCTACCATCAGCCTCTATGTTTCTATGTTTTCCCTTTTCTTTTTTCAGCTCGTGTTCCCATCCTTTTTCATTTTAAACAATCTGCTGTTTTCTTTTTTTATTTAGTAAGCTTTATTAGTTTGACATTTTTACAACAACAACCATCAATACAGACAACGTGTTGATGCATTAAACAGAAAAATAGTCATTAATAAATACAGATACACATACATGATATGTAATGCATAAATAAAGATTATAGTATAAGTCCTGAAACATAATATCATTGTCTGTATCCCACCCACTTCCCCCTCCCTCTCAACCTCACCCCAGTCTGACACTTACTATTAACTAAGGATGACAATACAACTAAAAGACCATGTTACATGTAATTGTCAGTAAGAGGGAAAATAAATGTGCCAGAGATCTACTGAATCAATAAAAAGCTATACAGTGATTTCCATCTTAGTTTGTAATTGTCCATTCTGTTATTAGCTCCAACAATGATGAGCTCTGCTTGCAAGGCAAAAAAAATCTCCTTATACCATTCCATATAAGTGAGAGTGTTCGGTTCCTGCCAATGTCTGAACCAGGCACTCAGCCTTTTCATGGAGGGTGTCAACTCCATCTGTGATATGATATTCATGCCCCACGCACTAAACAAAATATCCGAGGTGTGGAAAATAGCTGGCTGGATGGTAAGCTCCACTCTCTCCTAAAAGAAAGGGACTGCTTTTGGGCCAAAACCTTCAATTCTGGTTGTAAGCACGACTTCAAACGTTACAAAACTGCTAGAATTTAGTGCACAAAACTGGTCCAGCTTGCAAAGGTCAACTTCCATAAGACCCAGCTCAACAATGCTTGGGGAGATGGAAAGAAGTTTGGGGATAATCTCAAGAATGCCCTCGGCAAAGACCAGAAGCTGAGTCCTAAAACAATCAATATAAACAACTCACCCTCCACAGATCCTCTAGTCATTGTGGACACCTTCAACCAGGCCTTCACTGACCTGGCCCCAGTACTACCCCCAGACTACCATCAGCCTTTGGATAACCAAGGCTGCACAAACCACACCAATACAAATCACCCAACTTTCTACCTTAAGAAGGTGATGGAAAAGGATGTCCTAATAATGGTCAGGAAAGTCCTAGTAAAAACTAGGTTGGGGAATGATGGGACAGACATGAAGATACTATCTCTGACCCTTGATGTTATGATCAAACACATTACGATGCTAGTTAACAAATTCCTGGACCAAGCCCAATTCCCGGAAGTCTGGAAGCAAGCCCTGGTAACCCCAGTGCATAAGAGTGGTGACAAGGCAATGGTATCTAACTACTGGCCAATATCTATCCTCTCCCCACTATCCAAAGCACTGGAGAAAATTATAGCAAACTAACTCACCGAATACCTAAACAAGTACAATCTGCTCTGCCCAAACCAACACGGTTTCCAGCAGAAACACAGTACCACAACTGCATTGCTTGCATACTCCGATTACGCACACAAGGCACTAGATGAAGGTAAATTGGTGGGCTCTATCTTCATCAACCACCCTCTACTGATATTCCAGTTCCAAAGAATAGGAGTGGCCCCAAATGCCGTAAATTGGTTCAGTGATTATTTACCACAAAGGAGTCAGCAAGTCAAAATCCGGCAGACATTATCCAGCTCCAGAGAGGTTCTCCTAGGAGTTCCTCAGGGATCAATCCTTGGCCCCTTGCTTTTCAGCCTCTTTATTAATGAACTGCCCATGGCCTGTGACACCAATCTCATCCTGTATGCAGATGATGCTATGCTGCTGAGCACTGGCACCTCCGAGGCAGCACTATAAACAGAACCACAAATCTCCTTCAACAAACTCGAGGACTATTTTTGCGGGAAAAGGCTGCTACTGAACTACAAGAAAACCATGGCCGTGCTCCACTCCAGCCATTGCAATAAGCGCAGGCTCCCCCCTCCATATCATCAATAATGCAGGTGAGCAGGCTGAGCAGGTACAATCATTTAAGTACCTAGGGGTCACCATTGATGACTCTCTCACATGTACAAACCATATTGACTCCCTTGTCAGGTCAGCTAACACAAAGATCTGGGTCCTCTACAGACATAAGAAATCCCTCACACCAGAAGCACTCTGACTCTCAGTCTCCAGCTCAATACTTCCCATGATAGACTACAGGCTTGTGGTCTATGGAGCTGACACTGCACTCAACAGGGTCCAAATTGTATTAAATAAGGCATGCTGCCTAACTCTGACACAGACCATTACACCCATACTTGCACGCTTTATAAGAGCACTAACTGGTTGAGCCTAAAAGACAGGCTCAAATACCAAACCTGTCTATTGAGTGAAAAGGCACTCCTCAGAAAAAACACCACCCTGCATAATAAACCTACTTGAGACCTCTCCCTCATCACATATCACTAGAGGGAAGAAAAATGGAGCACTGTCCATCCCATTCCGGCGAACCTCACTTGGTCAGCGCACCTTCTCCTACCGAGCCCCCCTTTGGCTAAATGAACTCCCACAGAAACTACATACACACAGCCTGCCTCAGTTCAAAACTGGACTCAAACAGCATCTACAGTCTATCTCACAATGTACATGCCCCCAGGAAAAACCTGATAGACTCACCCACTACCACCATTAAACCCAGCACTGAAACCGTGGCTATTAAACTGCCTAATGCACTGAACCCTGTATGACTGTATCTTTCTGTAGTCTGTAACCACTGTATTTGTGCTAAATCCTGTAACAACTGTGCTAAATCCTGTAACAACTGTATTTGCTGTGAAATCTGTATTTACTGCACTAGTGTTCTATATCATTTGTCCTCCCTGACATGGAACCTTTGTAACTGAACTTCTTCTGAAACCTGTAACCACTGTATTTGTGTTTTGCAATATTTGTCTACCCTGATGTGGAACCTTTGTAAAAGAGCAGACGCTTAAAGGTTTTTCTGAATTTATTCATAAATAAAAAATGTATCAAAATAACTTTCTTGGCACAGCTTGATATTAAAGCCATGTGTGCTCTCGGTTGACTCCCTTGTAAACATGTGTAATCACCCAAGATACAAATTTCTGAATTAAAATTGTCTGATAACACAAGAAGTAGATCAAGATGATTTTGAATACTAAGCCAAAAAAGGAGCATCACGCGACCATAACATATGAAGCAAGTCAGCAGAAGCTTGTTGACATTTGGGGCATTGGTTAGATGACACATTTCCCATTTGATGAAGTTTAAATGGTATATAAAATAAATTATGGTTAATATAAAATTGCATAAGTCTATATCTATCCCACTTAATGTATTTAAATAAGTGATTCCAAATATTAGACCAGTTCCTGGGAGGGGAAGTCGATATTAGGGCATTATCATGCCAATAGAACCTCTTGCCTTCCAGAGTAGTGATGTTTGTTAAAAGAAATTTGCAGGACTAGGATATTATATGAGAAGAGGGGATAGAGCTAATATAGGGGAGTAAAGCATAAATAAAGTGACTGTCCCATCCCCATGATCCAAAGTAATGTGTCAGCATGTGAGATATCTAAAAAAATTTAAAAACGTGTGGTAGGCCAATTGAAACGGTGACTGGCTACATTATAGGAGAGCAGTTTTTTTGTCTTGAACCAACTGATTCACTCTTAGAACACCCATATCAGGCCAAAAAAGGTGAGGTTTAATTACTTTACCCAAAATTAGAAGATTAGAGTTTGAGAACAAGGGCTGGGCAGTGTCTTTATATGAATCCACTTTGTGGAAAGTGATTAATTGATGTTGTGTTTGAAGTGAAGAGCTTAGCGGTGTTTCCTTTATGGATTTAGGGAGGTTCTTCCTAGTAATAAAAGGAAGGGCCTTGTGGTCAATGTCTTTTTCAGAGCAGAGTGCTTGTTCAATTCTAACCCAGGAAGGACAGCATACAGAATCTATACTATTCTCTGGAGGTTGTATCCAGTATCATAACATGGCCAGGTGTATAGCTAAATAATATATGCAAAAATTGGGGGCTTGAAGGCCTCTGTCAGTTTTTTGACACATAAGTTTATAGTAACTTCATCTAACTTTTTTTCCCATGCTACATACAAGTATTGAGAATTCTCTGTATCTGGGAGAACCATTATAATGGGAGGGCCTCATTAAACATTTGTAGGGGATATAAAACATGAGGTAAGACATTCGTTTTTATTATACTCATACGTCCCCATATATAGAGAGAGGTAATTTTGACCAGCGTCTAAGATCTTCTGTTAATATTTTAACTAGAACATCAAAGTTAAGTTTTTTCACGATCAGGGGGAGGGGTGCAAATAAAACCCTAAATATTTACATTTTTTGGTGTTCCAGCGTAGTACCAAATGTTCAATACCGGTTTTCACTGTATGTTTATTTAGAGGAAAAACTTCAGTTTTTCTGATATTTAACTTGTAATTCGAAATTGCCTCAAACTGGACGATGATATGAAAGACTGCAGGTAGAGATTGGGTAGGATTAGAAACATGAAGAAATATATCATCTGCATAAGCAGAAATGTTATATTCCATATCACTTATTAATATACCAGATACAAGTATCAAATTTTTAATTTTCCTAATAAGGGGTTCTAAATATAAGTTGAAAATAAAAGGAGAAAGGGGACACCCTTGGTGGGTACCCTAAAATAACGTGAAAGATGTGAAGAGAACACCATTACATTGGATTTGGGCTGATGGAGAAGTGTACACAAAATTTAAACCCATTGTATACATTCCATTGGAAAATGATATTTAGGTAATAAAGTAAAGAAACCCTGTCAAAAGCTTTTTCTGTGTCGAGGGAAACAAGTGCTGTCAGTACAAATGAGTCCCTGGACACAGAAGAGAGTTATGCTCCTTTTATAAGGTGGTTAGATGAAAGCCTTCCCTTTATGAACCCTACCTGCTCTATACTTATGAGGGAATCCCAAACCTGGCCTATTCTAGAAGCAAGAATATTCGCAAGAATGTTGAGGTCCACGTTAATTAGGGAAATTGGTCTATAGTTAGGAATAAAGAGAGGATCTTTGCCAGGTTTGGGAATGACAGTTATAATAGCATGAGTCAAAGAGGTATCAGATATTCCCTTCTTAAAGATGTAATGAAAAGTATCTAAGAGAATAGGGGCAATTGTCTCCTAAATTTTTTTATAGAAGTTTGTGGTGAAGCCATCTGGGCCAGGGGATTTATCCAGGACAAGAGAGTGTATGGCATCACAAATTTCTATTAATGTAATCGGAGCTTTCAGAATGTTAACCTGGTTGTCTGATAATATAGGGAGATTAATAATTGGAAAAAATTATCGAATTGTTGCGGCAAAGAGGGCAGTACAGATGTTGCCTATAATTGTCAGTAGTAGTCTTGAATGCATTGACAATATCTGGGAGGGCATTAGAAGATCACCCATCATCGAATAAATAGAGGTGATTATTTTTTCAGTTATTTGGGTACAAAGATGAAGAGCCATCAGTTTCCCCGCTCTTTCACCATGGTCAAAATAGGATATTTTAGAATGAAGCATTAAGAATTCAGCCTTTTCTGCTAATAATTGATTGTATTGGACATGAAGAGATTCAACCTTTTCCCACTCTTCTAAAGGGGCTGAGGGAAGGAAATGATTTTCCTGATTTTCTATCTGGGCTAAAATAGAAGAGAGAGCTGTGGCTCTCTGCTTCTTACACTTAGTCGCTAACTGAATTTAACTCACCTGTCAGTGTACATTTCATGGAGCCCCACAAAAGTCTTTTTTAGTCATGGAAAGAGCATTAATTTCCATAAAATTACAAAATGAATGTTTGGAGGAGCTATATTTGATCCTCAAAATTCAGAAGTTGATTATTCAACCTCCAAATTCTATCTCTATATATGTTGATAGAAAGATCTAGGTGAAGATGAGCTATACGGTGGTCTAAAATAACCTTTGAGGAGCAATAGACCTGAGAAACCCCTGGAAGGTGATCAACTGTCATGAGAAAATAGTCTATATGGGAAAAGGAGTGATGGGGAGAGAGTGAAATGAGAATTCCTTACTTTCTGGATACATTATCCTTCAAGGGTCTATCAGGCCAACAGAGTTCATTAACTATGTAGGGCCTTTTGTCCCGGTGATAATTTTTGCTGAATTTGACCAGATCTATCTAGGGGATTGGATAATACCTGGTTCCAATCTCCACCTAGTACTATTGGAAACATGGTCCAGGGGGCAAGGAGAGTCATAAGATTTGTAAATAATTCAGGGTCATCACAATTAGGTCCATAAATGGAGCCTAGTACCAATTCAGAGTGGCCCAGAAGGACCCTCAGAAAAACAAATCTACCATCAGGGTCAGAAATCTGTTGTGTAAGGTGAAATGGAATTATGCAGGCTATCAGGATGGCAACCCTTCCCCCTCATCTATGGGAGTCAATACCAGAGCCACATACTTGACCCAACCAATTTCTACATAAGTAATGAATGTGATTGACCAGGAGATGTGTTTCTTGCAAAAAAGCCACATCAATTTGCAGACTTTTTAAATGGAGTAGAAACTTAGATCTCTTGGCTGGAGTCTGGGCCCCTTTTATATTCCAGAAGCAATATTTAAAACTAGCCATAAAGAATTATATGATATAGTAGAATAAAACAAAAAATGAATGGATATAACCAATCCTGATACGTAAAATAAGAATATTTAACCCCTTTTCAGTGGCAGACAAACCCTTAATTATTATCCCTTCTCCCTCCCCACCACTCCAAAATATTAACACCCTCATAGCTAGGACCTAGAAGACCTAGCTCTGAACCCCACACATTGTAATAGGGAACTAAACAAAGAACAGTCCCTAACTGGGATAATGATTTAGGAGTTTCAACCCCAATATTTGATTCATGACTGCTTCTCCTGCAGCTAAGCAATCATGCATTCCCTCTCCCACCCCAACCAGTTGAATAGGTATTAAGGTTAACAGTTAACAATTTTCTGAACTTGAAGAACACAGATATCTCAACCATATTCTCTACCTACCTAGTATAAGTAAATTCAAATATATATATCTATATATAGATATATATATAGATATATATATATCTATATATATATATATATATATAGAGAGAGAGAGAGAGAGATATTTATAGTAATAAACTATATTGTCATATTTTCTTTAATTGACCATTAATGATCTGAAGGCTGTCAAGTCCAATTCAATATACCTCTATATTCTAGTCAGGCATTTAAAAAAAATTCTCAGTAAAATTCTGGAGTTATAGTATGACTTAATAAGCAGAGATAAAAAAAAGCAAAAAAATGGGCAGGGAAGAAATTACATCTAGTTTCCTTCAGCTAGAAAAAAGAAAAACAAACACAGAGAAAAGGAATAAATATATCCAACATGACCAAACATTTTTTTCAATGAGCATCCTTTGTTATGCATTAAACTATATTTAAAACCTAAATAACATTGTAGAAACACAAATTATGAGTTGGTCATGTATCAGGGCATGATACGCCCGATTTGTTTGACTCTTAAATGAAATTGAAAGCTCAATAAGCTACTCCTCAAAAACACAAAAACAGATAGTGCCAATCCCTGACTGGAGAGTCTAAACAAACTTGCCACAGCTGAGCAATTGTGCACATGTTTGTATTATACAAACTGCTCGCATTATCATGTAAGTGAAGCCAAAACTAAGCCATGGAGCTAGAAAAGAAAACAAAAAAAAATTCTTCTCAGGCTCTTCTTTAGCCTGGCTGGTCTGCATATATCTCGGTGAGCAGAGATCTAGCTCTGAGACAAATTCTAATGGAACACTTCAACGTGGGGTGAACAAAAACTCTCATAAGGGAAAACACAGGACCCAACATCCATTGGATCAGAAGAGCACAACCTCGCCTCCAGGAGCCCTCCAATTTAAACTTTTCTTTAGGACAGACACCAAAAACTGCAATTAAAATTTAAACTTGTACCCAGTATACTTTCCTGACAGTTCTAGATTCTTTGTAGAAGGATATAGTGATGAAGGCTCAGAGTGAGGTTAAAAGATCCCGGAAGAGGGTTACAAATTTTTAGTTGCTTGTGCTGCATTTTTAAAAGTTTTCCAACTGCCACAGTATAAAACAAATAGCCTGGTTGGGTAGAGCATCTGTAATTTTATTCCTGTGGCAATTAATTTAGTGACAGAGGGATGATATTCAGCCCTTTTTTGGCATGTAGTGACTGGTAGATCTTGGGAAAACTGGATCAGGGTTTCTTCCCATTTGACTTCCTGAAGACCTTTGACTGCTGACAAGATATGTTGACGGTCAATGTAACTCAGCAATTTCAAAATGAATGGCCTAGGTTTTACACCAGCAGGGGGATCTGGGCCTTAAGGATCTGTGGGCTCTTTTGACTGCATAGGCTGTGGAATGTGGAAGTCCATCGTCTTCCAGGTTGTGTACAGGAGTGCTGGGAACAACTGAGAAGCTGCGTGGAATATACTATTTTGGACGAATTATCTGTAACTAAACTCTCTCTCTCTCTTGCTTACATCTGAGAGAAGTTTTCCTCACTTTTAAAGTGGCAGAGCTTGGTATTTTAGTTTTAATTCAGAAAGGGGTTTTAAAACTGCTTATCTTCTGCATATTTGATTTTCCTTTGTGGCTAACTGGACTGATTACTAGAATTCTGTGTGAATCTGCATCAATATATTTTGCAACTTTTGGTGGGGCTCTGTGATTCAAAATAGCAAAAGCTGCAGGTTGAAACTGGTTGCCAAACATAGCCTGAGGTTGGGGTAATTGTCTTCACAAGTCAGAGCTCAGCATCATAGCCATTTGTCTAGCTAGACCATTTGTCAGCATTATTCAATTACTATAAACTAGTGGTGTGCTCCTGTATGAGCCAGAAGTCCATCGTCTTCCAGGTTGTGTACAGGAGTGCTGGGAACAACTGAGAAGTCATGTGGAATATACTATTTTGAGACCAAATTATCTGTAACTAATCTCTCTCTCTTGGATGTCTGGATTTTCTCTGTTTGATTAGCAGGACTTTCTCTGTCAAATTGTTGTGTAGGTATCTTGCTGACAGGAAGGCACCTCATCGCAGCGGTGGGTTAGAGCTTTTAGTCGATTGTTTTGTGAGGACACAGTTTAGGCCCAACCCTCGAAATAATTCCTTTATACCTGAGGTTCTGACATCATTTCCTTGAGTGCAAGGTGCATTTCATGTCATATCCTCTCTAGCACACTGCACTGATAATATAAGCATACACGTTGTATAATATATATATATATATATATATATATATATATATTTCTATATAATCAAATCACACGCACATACGCACACATACAAATACAATAAAAAAAACTAGATAAACATGTGGGGAGTAGTGCAATGTAATGGCTGTGGGGCAGCAGTCTTCCCGAGTCTTTCTGGAGGCTGAGATGCTGTCTATTTGCAGACAACTATCTGCCCTGAGGGAGGAAGTTGCCGTCTTCAGGCCACACTGGACAGTAGTAGGAAACCTTCCCCAGGCCACACTGGACAGTAGAAAGGACCTCCCCATCCAGGGAGCACTAGCGCCACCACCACTACCTCAGAGGTTGCGAGAAAGCACAGCAGTTGGACCACAGTGGGCTCAGGGAGGGTGAGGAGGGTGGAACAGAGGCACACCCAGTCAATTGTTCCACTCCACAATCCATACACCCTTCTGGGGAGCATAGCTCCCCATGGGTGTACCCACAGAGAAGACTGATGATAACTGTCACAAGGGAGGCCCACAGAAAGGAGGCAGAGGACACCAAAGGAAAGGAAGCAGCTCCTGGTGGGGACCCAATTATTAGGGGTATAGAACTGGGGGAGATGAGAAAAAAGAGGTAGGTGCCTGCCTGGTGCCATGGCTTGAGGGACAGGAAGCGCATCCTCAGGATCACGAGAACAGCTGCAAGGATTCCGAATGGACGTAATTGTCCACCTAGGGACAAATGACTTGGCTCATCATGAGATTAGAGCAGTGCAGGAGGACATTGCAGAGTTGGGAGGACCTAAGACGAGTAGACACACAGTATCCTTCTCAGAGGTGCTGCCTGTCAAAAGCATGGGGATGTGAGGGTAATGGCACCATGCAGTTTAATGAATGGTTGAAAAATGGTGCGGAGCACAGGGATTTGGCTTCATTGGGGACTGGGGTTCCACCTGGAGGGACACCAGCCTATACTAGCAGGATGGTCTGCATCTGTCCAGGAAGGGAACAAGTCTTTTGAGCAATCGGTTTAAATGCTTCATTGGCAGCTTTTAAACTAGTCAAAGGGAGGCACTGACAAGCAGCAGGAAAATCAGCCTCTCCTACAAAACAGGGTACTAAATAAGAAAGACAGAGGTAGAACGGTCATGGGGGATGCTGCACTGGAAGGTAAAGCCATCAAAAATGGAGAGCAATGAGTACTAACGCCCGTAGTCTGGGTACAGCTTTCCTGAATTAGTGGGTCTGATGGAGGAAGAACATCTGGATATCGTGGGCAGTCACAGAAACATGGTACACACAAAACCATGACTGGGACATAAACATACCAGGATACACTGTGTACAGGAGGGACAGGGAGGAAAAGAGGAGGAGGATAGTTCTTTACATAGGGAAGGAATAAAAAGCAACAGAACAAAAAGGTACACAGGGAGGAGAAGAAGCACTGTGGGTAAATTTCGGAGACAGGCAATGGCACCACAATACGCATATAGGGTTGTATAAGAACCCCCTCAGGGGAGGAAATGGACAGGGAAATGATGAAAGCATACTTAGAATGGCAGAAAAGGGAGATATTGCTGATGGGTGATCTGAATATGCCAGATGTCAACTGGAGTGCAGTTGCAGCTGCCACTGAAGAGTGGGGTTGTTCTAGATGCCTCAGCAGGGCATGCCTCAGACAACTAGTACTGGAGCCCACTCGAGAGGGAGCAATATTAGACTTGATTCTCTCAAATGGAGATGGTGAGAGGATTACAGATGTAGAAGTGGGTAGCCATCTGGGAACTAGCGACCATCGAACAGTATGATTCACAATAAACACAGCAATAAGAGTCAAGCCATACAAAGACAAAGTACTGGACTTTAGGAGGGCTGACTTGCCAAAATGGGTGAGTGCCTAAGGAGCACTAGCAAATGGGCAGGAAGGAGGGGTGGAAGAACAATGGGGAATAATAAAAACTGCCATCACAGAGGTACGAGCCTTTGTGTGAAGCAATAAACAAAAAAGACGATGTAAGAAACCACTATGGTTCTCAAAGGAAGTGGCAGTGAAGGTTCAAGAGAAAAAGAAAGCATTCAGGAAGTACAAGGAATCGCAGAAGGAGCAGGGCAGAGAACTGTATCAGTTAAAGCAAAAGGAGGCTGGGAAGGCAGTCAGAATGAGAAAGCCCAAACGGGAAAAGATAGCCAACTCAGTTAAGAAGGGGGAAAACCTTTATAGGTACATCTAGGAGCGAAGGAAGACCAAGGGAGGGATAGTGAGGCTTAATAAAGGGAGGGAGGGTGGGCAGAGGAGACTGTGAAAAGGCAGAGATACTAAACAAATATTTTTGCTCAGTATTTACAAAGGAAGAGGGGGAGGTACATAAAACAAACAGTAGTAACACTCTGGATACAGAAGTTGATACCGACCCATTTACAGAACAAAGGGTTCTGAAAGAACTCTTAAAACTGAAGGTGGACAAAGCAATGGGGCCTGATGGGATTCATCCCAGAATTCTAAAAGAACTAAGGGTAGAACTAGTGACACCACTGACTACCCTTTTAACAAATCATGGGAGGATGGGGTGGTACCCGAGGACTGGAGGAGGGCAGATGTGATTCCTTTCACAAAAGTGGAGCAAGGCAGAAGCAGGAAACTATAGACCTGTTAGTTTAACCTCAGTGATAGGGAAATGATGGAATCACTTCTAAAGGAAAGAATTGTCAGTATCTAGAGGCCAGAGGGCACAGGACACTAGGCAGCATGGATTCACAACAGGAAGGTCATGCCAGACAGATCTGATAGATTTCTTTGACTGGGTGACCAAAGTAGTAGATCAGGAGGGGCTGTGGACATATGGCCTACCTAGACTTTTAGCAAGGCATTTGACACAGTCCCACACAAAAGATTAATATACAAGTTAGCCAGCCTGGGAGTGGGTCCCAAGATGACAGCCTGGGTAAAGAACTGGCTGGAGAATAGGACACAGAGAGTAATAGTAAATGGAGTCCACTCAGAAGAAAGGAGGGTTACTAGTGGGGTACCGCGGGGTTCAGTATTAGGACCGGTCCTCTTCAATGTCTTTATAAGCGACATTGCAGAAGGACTGGAAGGAAAAGTATGTCTCTTTGCAGATGACACTAAGATCTGCAACAGAGTTGATGCACAGGGTGGGGTGGAAAGGATGAGAAGGAGTTTGGCAAGGTTAGAGGAATGGTCAAATGTATGGCAGCTTAGATTCAATGCTAGAAGTGCAAGGTAATGCACCTGGGAAACAAAAACCCAGGGAAGAGTACACAATGGGGTGAGATACTAACAACAACAAAATGGAAAGGGACCTGGGGTAGTCATATCAGATGACCCAAAGACGGGCAAGAATGTGAGAGGGCAGCAAGGAGGGCTTGAGGGATACTGGGATGCATAGGGAGGGCATCACCAGTAGAAAACAGGAAGTTATTATCCTCTGTACAGACAGCTGGTGAGACCCCATCTGGAGTACTGTGTGCAGTTCTGGAGACCCAATCTCCAAAAGACATAGACAGGATGGAAGCTGTCCAGAGGAGGGCAACTAAAATGGTGCAGGGTCTGCACCGGAAGACATATGAAGAGAGACTTAAGGAGCTTAATATGTATAGCCTCGAGGAAAGAAGGGAGAGGGGGGACATGATAGAAACGTTCAAGTACCTCAAGGGAATCAACAAAGTCCAAGAGGGTAGCATCTTTCAAAAAAAGAGGTGTGCAAGAACAAGAGGGCACAATTTGAAGATAGAGGGGCAGCTCAGAGGTAATTTAGGAAGTATTTTTTACAGAGAGGTTGTGGATGCATGGGCAGGCCTTCGGAGAAGGTTGTGGAGTCAAAATCAGTGGTGGAATTCAAGCATGCATGGGATAGTCATAAAGGCAGTTCTGGGGGTGGGGGAGGAGGAGAAGTAGGCTGCTGGTTAACTAGGATCTACAGCTTATCCAGTAGGTAGGGAAATGGGCAGACTGGGTGGGTCAAGCGGTCCTTATCTGCCGTCAAATTCTATGTTTCTATGTTTCTATGTTTCTATGTAGAGGAGGGCCAGCTATTTAAATGAGCAACTTTTGTGCAAAAATAACAGGCGAGTGACCCTCTACTTCTTCTGGAAGACCAGGTTGTTAACGCCTGTTTTGGCCTTCCAGGTCTTCCAATTTTAATTCCAGCCTTATGTAGTTTATGCCGAACCGAAGTAATTCCTGGTTCCGTTCGGGCTTTCCATGATTCGAGTGAAGACGTACTTGTGGAGACATCTGAAAGTGGTTTGTTTCTTTCAAGTCAGATTGTATCTCTTTTAAATCGGTGCCAAAGTCTCCAAAAGCCACTATAAGTGGGGCCATTTCTGCTAAGAATCTATCTTCTGAAAGCTGGACTGCAGGTATGGGAGGTTGAGAGCTCTTACCCATACTGGTGGTATGCATTTTGTCTCTTTCAGCCTGTTTGCCTGGAGTAGTAGGCGACGTTCTGGATGGGAGGGCATGTTTCATTTCAGCCTCCATTTCTCTTAATTTACACTGTTTAAAATGTTTAATTTGATGCTGGTTTTTACCTTAATGCAGAGAAATGCTGTCCAGATTCAAGTTTGAGTACCTGTTAGACGAATTACCGAATTTGTAAGTAAATTAAGCCGTTGAGGTGGGAGCGAGAGCACAATGCGACTGCTTAGGAAGAAGCATCACGTGATCTTCCAATCTGCTGTTTTCTGTATTTTGCACCCTGGGAGACTTGTCTCCTCTTGAGTTTTCACTTGCCTCTACCACTGTCTGTGGGGGGGGGGCAGATTATGTCTCCCAGAATTCTTCTACCATCCTCTCATCTAGTTTAAATGTTCCTGAAAGTTGCATTTAAACTGTCCATGATTACTGTGACTCTTCTCCTAAATGGATGCAGACCATCACTCCTCTATGTGGTCTCCAGTCCCCAGTATATCTGAACACTTCCTCTCTACACCATTCCTTCAAACATGAGTTACAGCTCTTAATGCAGAGATTTCTTATTTTCCCCTGCTGTAGACAGGCAATAACGCAATGAAAGCCACTGAGCTCACTACCTGCCTAAGATCTCATCCCATGTAACTAATTATTTCATTGTTGGCCATCATGCCCATGAATGTCTACCAGTCTTCTGTAGAAAAACTCATCCCATTTTCCAATTGGCTAGAGTAGTTTTTTGGCACCTAAAAGTGCCACAAGTCCACACATGTTTTGTTCCATATTTATATTGACGGTATCTAGGATAAATGCCTAATATAAACAAAGTTGATATAAGAGCAAGGATGTCATTAATTACTTCAGAACAGGCAAGTGTTTTACTTAAGGACATTTCCAGAACATGTGAGATAGATTTGCATGTTAATGCAAACATCTCCAGCCAGTGCTGTTTGGCAAAAATCCCATATTCTCTAGTTTAGAGGGGGAATAATTGTAGTAATGTAGACTTTCATATTAATTCATTCTTCCCTGTATTTCTGTGCTAGATTGTTTAGCATCATTCCAAAATATGTGCCACTATCCATAACACTGTGTTGAAGATATGGAAATGCTGAATTCCTGCTTCCACTTTTCCTTGGGGGAGTTTGTTAGATTGCTATCAGGTTGTGCAAGGAGTTTGAAGAGTACACTAATTCCTTTTCTGTATGCTGAACGTAATGAATTGAAACCAATTTAGTAGATCAGAGAGCTTAAGATTAAAGACAAATATGACCCTCAGGGCATCCCTAAGCCTGAGGTACAAACAAAAATGAAACCTATACATTCTAAACTTAGCTCTGAGTTTTTTAAATGGTAAAAGAACTGCAGTCTGTTCATCCGAGATCTCTGAAAGTTGCCAAACCCCCAATCTACTCCTTCCAGGGTCATCCAAGGGTTTACTGTCATACAAGAGATATGAATTATTTCATAAAGGGAGGCCACTCATGGGATACGTTTTGGACTGACTGGCAAAAAAGCTTCTGTTGAGAACATTATTTGATCCTGCTATGGAAGCTTTGTCTCTAAATTTACCAGGAGTGAAAATGAACACTAAATCTAATGACTGGAGTGGAGATAACAACTGAGACTCTATGAGCCTAACCATAAAGGCATCTTGGATGAGTGAGATTTTTGGGTATGCTGAAGAACCCATTTGGTAAGAAAAGACAAGTGATCCCACCAGGATAATGCAAATCTATTAGCCTAAAGAGGAGCCCAAACTTTAATGATGGAAAGGTGGTGTGGTTTAGATACCCATACATTTTTTTTTGCAATGAGATCTACTGTCTTAAATAACATTTTATCTAAAAATATTGGCAGATTCTGAAAGATATATATATATATAGTATAGCACAGTAGGAGGCAGTATAGTGCAGTGATTTAAGGCTCTGAGCTGTAAACCTGGGGATCAGAGTTTGAATCCCACAGCCCCCTTTTGCATACTGTGTGACCCTGAGCTAGTCACTTAACTTCCTTGTGCTTGCAGGTCACACCTGTAAACAAGTTTTCATCTTAGTGTGTCTTTCCTAGTGTGAAAAAAAAAAAATATATATATATATATTTGGTGGCTGCTGTCATCTTGAGGGAATGGATTTTTCATAATAATGATTGATGAAGTCTATCCCATCTTTCTATATCAGCCTGCAAATTTTTAGAAGAGGAAGAGTGTTGAGATTCAGTATCTTGTTAACATTGTTACTTAAAGTTATTCCAAGACACTGTAGTTCACTCATTAAAATATTGTCTTGAAAGAGGTTCTTAAGATTTACTTCTAAAAGTTTGGGGCAGAAGAGAGGCATACTTTTGAGTTTTGATTCACTTAACTGTGAGTCCAGATATGGTACTACATTTTTAAAGTAGTGTTTTCAGAGCTTTGTCAAAATCCAGGGGCCTGATATTCAAAAATGGGCAAAGCAGAGTGCAAATATTTGCACTGCACTATACAGTTGCCCAGGCATTCAAAAATGCTATATTCAGTGGAACAGCATGCAGGTGCTGTTCAACTAAATACAGGGCCATTGCAGCCCTGTGCTGTGCCACTTAGTGTTGGGCAGACATGGTTCCCAAAATAGGGCATCACAATGGCTTGTGTTGGTGCTAAATTTCCAGTATTCTAATGGACCCATGCAAATGAACTCATTGGATAGGCAAGGAACTAAGGAGCCATTTGAATGCCCATCATGGACTCATTTACATGTGTAGCCCAGCAATTTAATGTTGTGCCACCCCAACTTGCCCAGTCTCAGAAAACTATCTCTGGTGCTTGTGGTCCCCCCACCAATTGCTGGTCTGTTATTTAGACATAAACATTCTTTGGTTTCTAGTGGTCCTCCCCCACTGATCGCTGGCCTGATACTTAACAGTAAACTTTCCCTGGTGTCTAGTGCTCCTCCACTGATTGTCAATGTGATACATAAAACAAAACTTACCCTACTGTCTAGTGCTCCCCTTACCAATTGCCTGCCCTATGTTTAGACAATCTTTCCCTGGTATCCAGTGGTCCCTTCCCAACCTGATCCCATGCCCAATGTAGAAATTGATTACCCCTAGTGTTCTGTGGTTCCTCCTCTTGCATGATTCCATGCCCACTGTGCCAATATTATCCCCTGGTGTTTAGCAGGACCCTCATCTCCAATCTCCTGTATCACAAAATTAAAAATGATCCTTAAGGGCTACCAAATCTCTTAACCCCATCCCTTATCCACTATATCACAAAATTAAAAAATATCCCTAAAGGCTACCAGATCTCTTAACCCCATCCCTGATCTGCTGTATCACAAAAGGAAAAATATTCCCTGGTGGATAGCAAACCCCCACCTCCCCACCTCAGCAGAAAGTGCCCTGTATTCCCACTATCCTCTGTCCCAACCATTAGTTGGTGACTGGCAAAGCATTCTACTCTCCACCATGGCTGACCATCGACTGAACTGTCAATGAGCTTGTACAAGTATGCACTCATTAACAGCACAGTTGACAACTGGCCATTGTGGAGAGCAGAGTGCTGTGCCAGTCACTGACTAGGCTACGGGATGGTAAGTTGGGTGGTGGACACTATCTGCCAGGGAAGGGAGTGGGGATGTGCTAGCCAACAGGGAATGGATTTCCTTTTGTGATATAGGAGAACAAGGATGGAGAGTAGGGGGTCATTTGTACTTTTTGCTACCCACCAGGGTACATCTGTGATCTGTAGGACCTCCACAGATGTAATACAGTGGAGCCCACTTATAAGAACATCGGTTAGTGGAACATCCCAGTTATAAGAACATTACTCTGATGTCCCGATTTTCCCCCATGTATTCCTATGCAGTGATAGCCCACTTATAGTAACATTCAGCCCGGTTAAAAGAACACATATTTTCAGCCTCTGTGCCTGATCTGATAACTGTCAGTGACTGAAACAAATCATGTCACTGACTTAGCTCATCCATCTCAGCTCAGGCAATTAATGCGCTTAACACATTCCCTGGTATGTGGCTAGGTGTTAATAGGGAATGATTAACTGCAGCATTCTGAGCAAAATTCTTGCATTTGTTCACCTTATAAACGTGCTGCCTATCTACTGATTCCTAATCCCTTTCATCAAGTGGCACTAACAGTGAAAAGTCATGGCTAAACAGGCTAATACCCCTCTGAAAGGAAAGCAGAGAACAGCGCTTACCTTATCGTAGAAGCTATCTATAATTGAATGCCTTAGCAGCCCTTCATCCAGATGAAGTGATATAGCGAAGGAGTTTGGTGTGAATGTTTGCACAATTTCAAAAATCATCAGCAATAAGGACCAACTGATTGCTGACTTTGAGCAAGGGTTGAACAAGGACAGTAAACGCAAAAGAACTGGCAGGATGAACTAGTTGAGAATGCTTTGCTTAGGTGGTTCAGCACTTGTCGCACAGTAGATGCACCTATCAGTGGTCCTATTCTGCTAAGTAAGGCACAACAACTTGCCGACAGAATGGGTCTCAGCTTCACAGCCACAAACGGATGGCTCTGCTGATGGAAAGAACGCCATGGGATACAGTTCAAAAGATGCCATGGCAAAAAACAAGACACTGATACAGAAGGAGCATTGTCCTGGAAAGACACTGTGCTGCCAATGATTCTAAATGATTTTCGGGAAAGCTAAAGATAACTGATTATTTTAGCAAATAAAGTGTTATATCAGTATTCCAGTACTGTATTTAGTGTTTATTTCTAACAGCATCACTACATCTTGTTGCAAGAATCGAAAATTGCACGAGATTTTATCACTATAACGGTAGCCCATTTATAAGAACAGGCCACTTATAAGAACAATTTTCTTTGGCAAATAGGGTGTTCTTATAAGCGGGCTCCACTGTACAATGTAATTATTCCATTGAGCTCCATGGAAATACGGAATGATCAACCCATGGAGCACAATTGGTCCAGATGTGGAAGTGAATAGGGAAGGAGGACCTCTGTATGACAGCCTGCATGAGCGAAAGAGAAACATAGCCTTGCTGTAGCGAGTGCTGTTCCATAGATGCAAGCAGTCTTGGATGTATTGCTGTGCACAGCAGGAGTTCTTCATTTTTCCAATAGTTAAATGAGTAATCACAGTTTAAATAAATGAGTTGTATGTTTTGCTCAAGGGACAGTTCAATTTACATTGTATAAGCCCCACCCCACCCCCATCTAGTGCAAACCAGCAGCGATAGCAACATATGTTTATCACACTCAAAATCAATGGTAGCACTACCCAGTTTCATTTGACAATGTTAAACATTATCTAATTCTTTACATAACTTTGATCAGCAGGGGATTGTTTTGATACCGAACACATCATGGATGTTTACCAAATAATTATGGGAAGCATTAAATTATATTGAACTATTGATAAAGGAATCTAAACACTCATGGGCAATGAGCAACTAGTCAGTACCATTGCATTTTACAAAGAATGATTATGGAGACTCGTCTCTCAGGCCACCAGTTGCCAAGAAAACCATGGCTATGGTGATGGATTGGGTGTTGTACATTACAATGGCGTTGGATTGAAATTGGTCAGCACTACAGAATACCTACTGAAATGGTAAAGGAGACTGGAAACTGGGGTTCAGGAAAATATAAGTCCTTCACAAGTAGTCAAAGTAAGACATTCTGGTTGATTTGCTATGAAAAGGGTTATCACGTTCAATTGTTGTCAGGAATACTGGCCACCTCTGTCACCACTAAACCTCACACATGGTCCATAAAAAGACCTTTGGGCATGTCATAAGGAATTTTAGAATTAGGATGAATGCTTATTTTGCTACATAGGTTCTCTGAGGGACTTACCTGCAGAGTTGTATTATGCAGTATTCCACCTCTTCCACTCCAACCCCACACTCCAGCAACACAATATCTATGTTGGATATCGAATTAAGCACCAACAGGAGATGGTCAACATAAGACAATATTATGCATTTGTATCTCTGAAAAATATAATTTATGGATAGTTGTCTCTATTCTTGCTAGACTTACCATTCATGTGAACATGGAACACACAGATCATGAGAGTGTTGTCCCTACATGCACCGTGACAAGACAAAAAAAGTATGCCCTTATGAGCTCTGCACTCTCAAGCCATCTTTTCTCATACCCCCAAAATACATAGTTGCCTATGGTCCAGTGTAGTAGCACCAAGCAGTACACAGTATGTGTGCTTCCTATACAGTACACACTATGCATACACCCATTCTGCCATATAGTGACTGGCAGAGGTAGAGAGAGAAGTGTGCCACCAATACACATCAGATTCTTGAGCCGCAATGGACTATGAGGTATGGGGTGAGACAAGTGCTGTGCTCAGTGTGGAGGTGGGGGGATGATTGGAGCCACCAACAAGTGTGCTCAGCAGGTGCATGTACCACAAGTCATCAGGGACAGGTCTACAAGGCAGCGGGTGATCAGAGAGAGGGGTGCCACAAAACACCATGGAATGCTTACCTAATTCAGTGGCAAGCAATCAAAGGGAGGGAGGTGCAATTAGACAGCAGGGAATACTTAACTAATACAGTGGCAAGTGACTGGAGGGTGGAAGTGCCACTACATTAAGAATTCCCTGCTGTCTAATGGCATCACCCTTCCTCTGACTGCTTGCACTAAGTGCAAACAGTCAGAGGAAGGGAAGTGTGATTAAATGGCAGGGAATGCTTAAGTAATACAGTGGCAAGTGATTGGAGGGTGGAAGTACCACTACACACCAGGGAATAATTATAATTATTGGAATGGGGATCAGAGGGTTGGGGGTGTCACTAGACACCAGAGAATCCTTTTCCATTGAAGTGCTGGCTATTTGGGATGTAGGGGGAGGCTGCTCACCAACATGTCTTATGTAGCAGGCAGCCACAGGAAGGGCACACACCTGCCACCATATCTGATGCAAATTAGCCAATATGGCCTTCAGCACCTTGCATGGCCAATGGGCTCATCTGCATGATGCTGGATGAATATCATTCCTGGAGCTGATGGTGCTATCAGATCTGGGGATGCAGTTCCCTGTCCTTCCTTATGTGCTGCATACAGCCCAGATTCATGTCAGAGCAGTGCTCCTCAATGTAGTCCTGCACTTGCATGGCCATATACTCAGTCAGATGGCACCAGTGTGCTTCCCTACTGAATATAGAATTCTCTGGGTCAATGGCATGGGCAAGCAGGGCAAGACCAGTGAGTCTTACCTCAGTAGTGGGCAAGATTATGGAGGCACTCCTTAAGGAAAGGATAGTGCAATACCTGGAATCCATAGGAGCACAGGATCCAAGACAGCACGGGTTTACAAAAGGAAGGTCCTGTCAAACTAATCTCATAGATTTCTTTGACTGTGTAACCAGAGTGGTGGACCAAGGGGATGCAGTTGATGTCACCTACCTTGACTTCAGCAAAGCTTTCGATACTGTTCCACATAGAAGATTGATTAATAAGCTGGGTAGGCTCAGGGTGGGTCAGAGGTTGGTAAACTGGGTGGCAAACTGTTTGGTGGGCAGAAAATAGAGAGTAGTGGTAAACGGTATACAGTCAGAAGAGATGCAAGTCACAAGTGGGGTACCTCAGGGGTCAGTATCAGGGTCAGTCCTCTTCAATATATTCATCTGTGACATTGCAGATGAACTGCAAGGTAAGGTTTACCTTTCTACAGATGACACCAAGATCTGCAACAGATCCAGATGGGGAGGGCAGAATGAGAAGAAATTTGGAAAAACTGGCAAATGGTCAGAAGAGTGGCAACTTGGGTTTGATGCAAAGAAGTGCAAGATCATGCATATAATGAAGAGAAACCCTGAAGCTACCTACAGGTTGGGAGAGGAGTTGCTGGAAATCACAAGGGAAGAAAGAGACTTGGGCATCATCATCATCACAGATAACCTGAGATCATCCAAGCAGACTACTATATCAGTAGTTAAGGCTAGAGGGATGCTGGGGTGTATTAATAGGGGTGTCACAAGTCATAAGAGGGAGATAACAATCCCTCTTTACACGACACTGGTTGGGCCAAATCTGGTGTATTACATGCAGTACTGGACACTGCACCTGCACAAGGACATTAACAAAATGGAGGCAGTCCAGAGAAGGGCAACCAAAATGGTGCAGGGACTGCATCAGAAAAGATAAGAGGATAGATTAACAGAGCTCACTATGTATACCCTAGAGCAAAGGAGAGAGAGAGAGGTGATATAATCAAAACATTCAAACATCTTAAGGGCATTAACAAGGTGAAAGAGTCTAACATGTCTCAATATAAAATAAACAACATGACGAGAGGACAGAGCATGAGATTGGAGGAAGGCCGATTAAGGGGTCACGTGAGGAAGTCCTTTTTCACAGAAAGGTTGGTGGATGCATGAAACAGTCTACCTCAGGAAGTGGTGGATATGAAACAGTGCAGGGCTTCAAACAGGCATGGGATAGGCATAAGGGAGCAATACAGATGAGTATGAATAGATAGGCCATTGACAGAGTACAGGCTTATGTCACATTCTCAAGGTAGAACAAATGGGCAGACTGGATGGACCTTGTGGTTCTTATCTGCCATCAACTTCTATGTTTCTATGTAAACCTTTCCACTCCACTTTTCCCAATATTCCACTGTTAGGCCCCAGAGGCCTGTTTAGGGTTAGAAGCAAATCATCTGCATAGGCAATGTGTCTGAGAAGTTATAATGGCCTGAATTAATGGCTCAATAGAAAGTATGAAAAGATAAGGCAAGAAGGGTCAGCCTTGTCTTGTTCCATATGATAACTAAAGGAAAGTTGATATCTGACCTTTGATAATGACTGCCACTAAAGAATTTTTATACAAGAGGGGAACCCATTTTCCACAGTGCCCTCCAAATCCAAATTTACTTAGCACACATCCATAAATCCTCATTCCAATGACTCAAACACCTTCCTAATATCAAGAGGAATTGTGATAGCTGGGGTTTCCTTTTTGTCAGAAGATCAGAACATATTGAATAATCTCCTGGCATTGTCTGCTGAAGACTTGTCATGTAGAAATCCTGCTTGTTCCTTCCCTAATATTATTCCTAATGCCACTGGCATTTGGTTAGACACATATTTTGTTAATATTTTGTAGTGCTGATTGAGTAACAAAATATACCTATTATTAAATGAGTCCATTAAGTTTTCCCTGCCTTGGGAATAAATTAAATATAGACTTTTGACATTGGGATGTGAGGGTGGGGTGATTGTTTGTCTCAGAAATCCTGAATAGTTTTAAGGATGCAGGAGCTACTAGAGTGCACAATAGTTTATAAACCTTCTCTGGAATTCCATCTTGACCAGGGAACTTACAATTTGGCAAACACTGCATTGCTGTAATTATTTCATTGAGCATAATTGGTTTACTAATTTTGACTGCATCCTTCTCTGATAGTGTAAGTTTCATTTCAGCAAGAACCTAATTAATTTCTGTACTTGAGCTTTGAAGTTTACTCTGATGAATGAGGTATTGCAATTTTCTCAATCTGTGTTGAACAAATTGCAATTATAAGGACATTTCACTTCTGAAAAGCTAAATATTTGATTATTTAATGCAGAATTGTAACTACTAAAGCTGTGTGAAATGAGAATTCCACTGGTGGAAGATATGGCAAGGCAAGGCAAATTTTATTTTTGGGGTGCCCAGTTCCTTAGGGTCTGGACACCTAACCAAAACATTAAAATTAAAAAAGCAATTAAAATAAAAGATGTACAAAATAAATAAACATTAAAATTCCAGTTTTGCAATAATCTATAATAATTAAAACAGTCAGGCATAAAATCGTTCTGCAAAAACCAGGCTGAAATGCTGAGCTTTTAGCCTCTGCTTGAAAGTACCATTCAAGGGAGCCTCCCACACTGCAGATGGAAGTGCATTGTACAGGGTCGGCCCAGAGACACTAAATGGTCTGTCACTGGATGTCTTGAGCTGCACCCTGGGAACATCCAGGAGGCCCCTTGAAGCTGACCGAAGGGAGTGAACAGAGGCTGCAGATAACAGGATCTCAGACAGTTAGCTGGTGCCCAGTCCATATAGGCCCTTATAGGTGAGCAAGCCCACCATGAAAAGGACCCTCCACCTGACCGTCAGCCAGTGTGGGGCACACAGGACTGGGGTCACTTGACAGGATCTGGGCAGGCCCATCAGCAACCGGGCTATTGCATTCTGCACCAGCTGCAGCCTAGGGAGGGTCCCTCCCATGACCCAGAAGTAATAAGCCTTAAAGTAGTCGAGCCTAGCGGTAACAAAGGCATGTACTAGTGTCAGCAGATCCTTGGGTGGAATGAGGGGCTTGATCATGGAGATGTTCTACAAGTGATAAAAAACACTCTTGACACAGATGAGACGTGATCTTCAAAGGTCAACCTGCTGTCCGGGATCACACCTAGATTACAGACCCTCAAGGAAGCCACCAATGGAGCAGGCCCCAAAAAAAGACCTGTGTCCATTCCAGGGTGCAACCCATCATGCCTGTGACCCAGTTCGATCACTAGCACCTCTGTCTTATCCAGGTTTAGTCTCAGCCAGCTAGCAGCCATTCAGTAATTGATTTTAGCCAGACAGATGTTAAACATGTCGACAGCACCGGATGTTCTGGGTGCAAAGAACAAATACAGCTGGGTTTCATCTGCATAACAGTGAAACTCCATGCTGTATTGCTGAATGATCTCACTCAGGGGCAGCATGTACACTGCGAACAGCATCAATGACAAGATGGAACCCTGTGGAACTCCACATGACAGAGGTATTGGGGAGGAGGAGAATTTCCCCATCACTACCTGCAGCAGCCTATCAGAAAGATAGGACTCAAACCATTTGATGTCAACACCGGCAAGTGCACAAAACTCACAGAGCTGATCAAGAAGCATGACGTGGTCCATGGTGTCAAATGCTGAAGAGAGATCAAGGAGCACAAGAACTGACCTGTCTTCTCTATCTCTAGCCCTGAGTAGGTCATTATGTACCCTAACTAGAGCTTTATCTGTGTTGTGCAAAAACCTGACTGAAAAGGCTTATAGATGTCAAAGGACATGAGGCGATCCTCAAGCTGCTGTGCCACCAATTTCTCAACAACCTTGCTCAAAAATGGCAGGTTGGAGATTGGACGGTAATTTGCCAGGATGTTTGGGTTGAGTAAAGGTTTCTTAAGAAGGGGACTCCTCAGCACCTCTTTCAGAGTCACTGGGAACACCCCTTCCACCATAGAGCACCTGGCAGTCCTGGCAAACACCAGGCCGACAGCCTCAGCTCATCTCATTAAGAAATGCATTGGGTCTGGATCCAGTTCATAAAACATGTGCTTTAGCTCTAAAATCAACCCAATCACCTCAGACACCTCCACTGGCCTAAACTCCTCCCAGACAGGCAGAGTGCCTCTGCTCCCACCAGTCCAGCCACTGCGAGGAGTAAGCCTCCCTGCCGGAATCCCCAACCAGATAGATGACACCCTGTCACAGAAGAACAAAGCAAACTCTTCACACAAAGTGAACGAAAAGTCTTCTTCAGCTGAAGACAGCAGAATGGAGAAGCCTGTACACAGTCCAAAAAACATGAGAAGGTCTATTCGTCCCTGTGGCAATCTCTCTTGACAGGAATTCTGCCTTCTTATGGGAGATTGCCTCCTGGTACTCACCATAGTGTGCACATAGGACCAGTTTGTCAGCCTCCAGCTGGGTCTTCCACCAGTAACTTTCCAGCTTTTGGACCTTGATCTTCATCTCCTTGAGATCCACATCAAACCAGGGGGATCTCAAGTGAGATGATCTGGGTCACATAAGAACTGGAGTGAAGACATCCAGTGCTTCGGACACCACCTTGTGATATGCAGAATGGCAACTCTGCAATGCATTCTGGAATTTCTTTTTTAATAAAACAAAATTCCAGAAAGCATTTATATGTAAACTGCAAAGGATCATGCAATCTGGTTTGTGGAAAATGAATCTGCATTTTACATAAACTATGGAATGTAATTCCACAGTTAGCATTCCGCCTTCAGAATTTTAAAATTCTGATTCTGATGGAATTCTGTGAATTTGGGCAGAATTTCTGAAATTCTGCTATATTCCAGTGAAAGCAGAATTTGCAAATTTCTCACAGCGTTAGTAGACACACTTATTCTTTTCTTTAAATATATTTTTATTTATTTTAGATCCATATTATATATATATATATATATATATATATATATATATATATATATATAGTGGCAAAAACTCCATTTAATGCATCAATTAGGGTTGTTCCACAGTAACAGACAATTGGTGAGACCCCATCTGAGTACTGTGTCCAGTTTTGGAGACCCCATCTCCGCAAGGACATAGACAGGATAGAGGCAGTCCAGAGGATGGCAACTAAAATGGTGCAGGGTCTGCAAGAGAAGCCGTATGAGGAGAGACTAAAGGAGCTTAATATGTATACCCTTGAGGAAAGAAGGAGAGGGGACATGATAGAAACTTTTAAGTACCTTAGGGAATCAACAAAGTCCAAGAGGGTAGCATCTTTCAGAAAAGAGAATTGCAAGAACAAGGGACACAATTTAAAGATAGAAGGAGGGCAGTTCAGGGCAATGTGAGGAAGTATTATTTCACAGAGAGGGTAGTGGATGCATGGAACAGCCTTCCTGAGGAGGTTGTGGGGTCTAAAACTGTGGGAGAATTCAAGAATGCATGGGACAGACATAAGGCAATTCTTGTGGGGGTAGGAAGAAATAGGCTGTTGGTTAACTAGGATCTGCGGCCTATCCTGTAGGTAGGGAAATGGGCAGACTAGATGGGCCTAGCAGTCCTTATCTGCTGTCAAAGTCTATGTTTCTATGTTTCTAACAAAAGTGAGGAAATTCAGTGTTAGGATTGAAACCCCCCTTGGACCCCTCCAGCCCACCCCCCAATCAGCATCGGGGTGCTCGTTGGGGTCATCGGCCCTAACTCTTACCTCATCACATGTGGAAAGAAGCTGAGGAATAGGAGAATGGAGTGAGAGTTAGGACCACTGACCCCAACGCACACTCCGATGCCGGTTGGGAAGGTAGGCTGGAGGCGTGCAAGGGGGGGTTTCAACTCTAACATCAAATTTCCTTGCTTTTGTCACTGTGGAATAACCTTAACTGATGCATTAAAATGAGATTTTGCCTCTAATTTCCCTTCTTTTTGAGAATAACGAGAAATAGTGAATGTAATGCGGCGGCGGTAGGGGCCCAACGCTCCTGCCACGTGATGTCTTGTCACATAGTAACACGGTGCCCGCAAATGGTAATGTGCATGGTGACACAAAGTGAAACAGAAAGAGAAACAGTACAGTAGATACAAATGGTAAAAATAATGCAAACGCAAGTGCAAATGAAAATGCAAATGGTAACGCACATGGTGGCATAGACGGGAATGGTAAGGGAAACAGGCATGGAACTGCAAGCGGAAGTGATAAGGGTTACAGTAATGTAAGTGCACAGGCTGGTTTTCCTCAAAAGCTGCATAGAGAAAGACAGTGAGTGCAAAGAATGTATGCATAATAATGGGTCTCGGAGTAGAAAATGAGGAGTTGGAATACTAAATTGCTTATATCTCATGAACTGTACGACATAGAAAAAAAATGTAAAAGTCATATGATTTATGACTTTCCTGGCTAGTTTTGTACTAAGGGGGTTAAGCACTTTTCTGACAAAAAGTCTGTATCTTGCACCGTTTCCGAGATACGGGCCCCGAAAGGTGCGGCGAATGCCGTAATGTTATCCTGAGGGGAAAAAAAAGAGAAGTTCAGAGTGCCATAACTTTGCCGCCTCTAAAATATTTTTCACCAAACCACAAAAAGACACATCTGTGGGATGTTGGCTTTCTTCCCTCCAAATTTCAGTGTAAAGGAAAAAAAGTTATTTTGCAGCAGGGTGGCAAAGAATTCCTGTCATGCAGCGGATGCCGCAATGTTAGTTTATGGGAAAAAGTGTCAACTTCGGAGTACCTTTACTTTGAATCTGTGCAATATTTTGTCACCAAACTATGAAAAGGTGCATCTGTGAGGTGGTGGCTGCCTTCCCTCCAAATTTCAGCCCAAAAGACCAAACCGTTTATTTGCAACAAGGTGGCAAAGGATTCCTGTTATTTTGGGCATAGAGTTGCAAAGTAGTTTCATGATTTGCGAAAGCTTTCGCACAGATTTGCGAAAGTGTCGTGAGTGCGACACTACTTTGCGACACTACTTTTTCCAGAAATTGGAAAAACATATTTCTAGGTTGTTTAACCTCAAAATAAAGACATGCCTAGCATCCTCAGGGTCCGACTAGGTAAACACAAAAAGAATTGTGTTGCTAGAGGGTCCTAAATTTAAATGCCAAGCATTTTTCTGATCAGAAACTGAAAACAAAATGGTGGGTTTGTGACACAACTAGGGCCGCCTGTGACACTAAAAAGTGCATTTGCGACACTGTCAAACTTTCTGTTAACTTTTCCCTTTGATATGTAATGGGAAATTGTTTTTAGAATAACTTTTGAACCATTTAATATTTTTTTCACAAAATCTTCAAAAGGCACATTGAGGACCCCAGCTACATAATCCCTGAAGTTTATGGACTGGTTGTGCAAACCGTGAGACCTGTAGGGAAGAGCAAAGAATTTAAAAAAGCCTAAATGTGCATGCAGAACATGCTTAATAACTCAGCAGCTGTATATCTGAACAGTACGAAAGTTAGCAGATCCCAAGATGTATGGTTCTTGATTGTGTATTCCAAATGTCAGGCAAATCTGTTGAATGGTTGCAGTGTTATTAAGGTGCAAAATTTTAGGTTTAACATGTAATGGCTCTCAACCCTAACTATGGTAGTACTATGCTACTATAATATATATATATATATATATATATATATATATATATATATATATATATATATATACACACACACACACATACATACACACACACACACACATATTTATTCTATGAAAAACCTTCATTAATGCATCAGGTAAGGTTGTTCTACAGTGAGAAAAGTGAGGAAATTTGGTATTAGGGTTGCCACCCTTGCACCCCACCCTACCCTACCCCCACCCACAGGCATTGGGGTGTGCATTGGGGGTTGTCAGCCTAACTCTCACCCAATCCCATGTGTAAACAAACAGAGGTGGTGCAGTGTAGGAGAATGGGGTGAGAGTTTGGGCTGAAGACCCCAATTCACACCTCAATGCCTATTGGTGGGGGTGGGGTGCAAGGGGTGGCAACCCTAATATCGAATGTCCTCACTTTTGTTGCTATAGAACAACCCTGATGCATTAACAAAGTTTTTTGCATAGAATGTCCTTACTTTTTAAGAAAGAATAGAAAAGTAGAAAGTTGCTCAAGTTGGTGGGAGTGCAGGGCCCATGTCAGGCCACATTACACACCTAATGACTAAAAAGTATATTGATAACAGTACGGCCAGCCACCAAACAAATGTTAATCTAGTAGAACAATAGAAAATGTTCTCTGCAAAACATAAACCACACCATACAATATCTCTACAAAAAATATGTTGTCTGACACCTAAATACCACAAT
The DNA here is from genome assembly GCA_016271365.2 of Neoceratodus forsteri. Lineage (NCBI taxonomy): Eukaryota > Metazoa > Chordata > Ceratodontiformes > Ceratodontidae > Neoceratodus > Neoceratodus forsteri. The sequence continues at coordinate 49,826,117 of JADMNL010000035.1, forward strand.
CTCCTAGCTCCTCCTCCTGGGGCTGTGTGGGTGGCTGTTTGTGCTTGTCTGTGTCTGTAGGTTAGTTTTTGTTCATTTACATGTTTTTCTGCTGGGAATACCTGTGCCATTTTTGCACACAACATTTGTGAAAGTCTCCTGGACTGAATTTCTGCAAATCGCCATCATCAGGTATCAGCTTTTTAATTTTAAATCAACTTTCTTGAAACCTCCCCAAGGAAGCATATGCCTTACAACTAGTCCTACAAACATGGTGATGCTGGGTCCTGCAACTGAATCAACATTTTCAACATTCTCATCTGACCACTCTTAAAGCAACTGCACTTGTGGACTTTAAAGAACAAAGGAATTTTAACACATTTTGTGACTGAATCAACATTTTTGTCTGACCTTTTCCAAAGGTATTGTACTTGTCTCTGAGGACTTTGAAGATCAAAGGAAACATATAGACAAAAGGATTTTACACATTGCATATGCCTACTGTCTGACCTACTCCCAAGGTATTATACTTATCTCTGAGGACTTTGAAGAACAAAGGAAACATATAGACAGAAGGATTTTACACATTGCATATGCCCAGGCCACAGTTTATCACCTTTCGGGAACTTTAACATATTATGTGATCCTGGATCTCAACAGTACTATAGTACTTCTCTTAAACCCTTTGGCACCAAACCCTCCCAGTCTTTCTTTTTTCATTTTTCTCCATACTTCGCCATAGTGCTTAGCTATCCACCTTAGCCCACTAAAATCATACCCCACCACCCTCCTATTGCTCGCCACCCCCCCCGACTGCCTAGCCCACGCATTCTCGCTCTCACCTGCCTCGCTAAAAAATGCTTTGGCTTAGTCCCCACCACCTGTTCCTGCTCACCCTCACCCTCCTTTTCCCTTTATGCCAACTCCCCTCTGCCTACCCCACCCTACCCCTCCACCTACTCTCACCTTTCTATACTACTACCGAAACATTGTACCATGGCTTTTTACTCTGGAAGTCTTAAACAAACATCACCCAATTAATACCTGGGTGCAAAGGGCCATATTTCCTAATTGGAAACTGCCACATCATTATAACTTAGTAACGATCACTCTCTACTGGGACTCCAGAAGGCAATCCAAGCATCTTAAAAAGTACAAACAGAAACTCACTCCAACCTATTATGAACTATGAATGGCATTGCTGAAACTCCTGCTCCTCCTACTTTTAATATCTGGTGGGATACACCCAAACCCTGGTCCTGCTGCACTGAAGTTGACAAAAACAGGGAAAGTTGGTAGTGGTCTCTCCATTATCACTCTACATATCTGCAGCCTCCTTCCCAAATTGGCATCTCTTCAAACTCTCTCTGGACAAAAAACCCTGATATACTAGCCATTGTGGAAACCTGGCTATCTCCCAGCACCCCGGATCATGCAGTCTCGCTTGAAGACTACAATCTTTTCAGACTTTACCGGGCAAGCAAGAAAGGTGGGGGCTGTGCTATCTACATAAAGGACAACCCTCTCCTGTCAACGCGGCAGCTTCACTCCCACAAATATGCAGATGCAACTCTTCCCTATCAAACTGCTTCTTGGTGCACAAAACAAAGTTCTCACAGTGGCCACAGTCTATATCCCTCCAAAAGACCACCGTGCCAGTATTAAGTCTGTACTTGATTTTGTTAGTCTGCAGCCCTCTGAAAATGAGCTCCTCCTCCTCGAGGATTTCAACATAAACTGGCTCACCTCTAACACTGGCTCTTACAAAGATGACATCCTAGCAGCAAACCTGACTCAGATGGTAACCTTCCCCACCCGGAAAATTACAAAACTGGTACAAGCACCCTTATTGACTGGGTTCTCACAAATCACCCTGACCAGATAAAAACATTAAAGTCCTCCCTGACTCTCAGTGACCACTCCCCAGTGTCCTGTACCTGGTCTAATAAATTTCTCAAGCCACCCCAAAGTTATAACAAGCAGAGTATTGCCTTGTGGGAATCTTATCAAGTTGAAAACCCATCTCCTACAACAGGACTGGATGCCAGTCCTTGAATCAACTGATATTAATACGCACTAGAATACTTAATTAAATCTTTCAACTCTGCATGTGACTTATACCCAGAAAAAACGAAAATCAAAGCCGCTATCAAATCCATGGATTACTGCCAAACCATTTGCCGAGCTCAAGGTTCGGGACCACCTCTGGGCAGTTGCCAGAGACACAGGCTCACCTCATGATACCCTAAAATACAAGCAGGCATGAAATAGATGTACCTCACAAATTAGGCAAATGAAGAGCTTATTTCAAAATGCCCTTGAATCCATCTGGGGTGATGTAAGAGCTTTTGGGACAACATCTGAAACATAATGGGTAAACAATCAAAATCGTCACCTACCATTATGAAAGTTGATGGATCCACCACTCTTGACCCAAAGTCTATTGCAGATGCGCTTAATAAGACATTCACAGACCTTAGTGGGGTCCTCCCGCCAGATTTCTTCTCGGACTTACCTGTGTCTAGCCTAGTATCATAAAACACCCCTCATGACAAACCACAATTTTACTTCAAGAAAATCAAAGTGCATGAAGCACACAAGTACATAAGAAAGGCCTGCTCCAAATCCAGAACAAGTAGTGACATGCTAGATCTAAAAATCCTGTCTTTCACCCTGGATGAAGTAATTCACCCCTTGCAAAATTTTAGTCTGTCACTTTACAAAGTCAATTTCCCAACAAATGGAAATCTGCCAGTTACGCCTAGTGTACAAAGGAGGGACAAAACCTCAACAGAAACTATCGTCCAATATCAATACTCCTCCCTCTCCAAAGCACTTGAACGAATAGTGGCAGACCAACTCTCTGATTACCTGGACAAATACAATCTACTCTGTAATCAACAGCATGGCTTTAGGAAAGGACATAGTACAACAACAGCCTTACTTGATTTCTCTGGAGAAGTCCACTCAGCCCTGGACAAAGGGTGCCAAACAGGTGCAGTCTTTATCAATCTTACAAAAGCTTTCGACACAGTCCATCATGGCCTACTTACCTCCCTACTTTCTAGCCTAGGCCTGGCCGAAGGTCCTTGTGCTTGGGTAAATGCTACCTGTCCAATCGGTTACAGGCTGTAAAACTTAATGAACTCTCCGACTTCAAACCAGTTCTCTCGGTACCTTAACAGGATCAATTCTTGGACCGCTCCTCTTTAGCCTGTTCTTAACTCCTCCCAGATATCTGCCAGGAGAAAATAATCTTATACGCTGATGATGCTGTAATTTCTCTTCCAACACGGATCCAAACTCCCTACGAAAAGCCTGCAACTTGCTTTCTAGTGTTGAAAGGTGGTTCCTGGATAGTATACTTGTGCTAAACCACAATAAAACAAATGCCATGCTTTTCTCCAATCTCCAAAACAAAAATAGGCATATTCCACTCACCATACAAACCTCTGAGGGAATTACACTGGACCAAGTAAATACTTTTCAAATACCTGGCATCACTTTTGACCAAGGGCTCACCTTTGCAACCCACATTGACAACACTGCGTAAAACAGTGAACCAATGCCTTGGAATACTATTCCATAAATCACAATTTCTAAATCAAGCGGCATTGAGAATAGCTATACAGAGTTTCATAATCTCAATCATTGACTATGGCCTTATTATTTATGGCTCAGCTACCTCCACTGCTCTAAGGTGTATCTCAATCACTCTAAATAAGGCCTGCCGGCTCCTCACGGGGGCTCAAAGACTGACTCACACATGTGATCTGTACTATGAATCAGGCTGGTTGAACCTATCAAATCATCTTATTTATCTCACCTGCACAATGGCAAAAATCTATCTTGGGACTGACTCCATTATGTATTCAAACCTACTCCGACTGAATCCTGGCTCACGACCCTCCGTGAGATCTGAGACGCCAACCTTCCTGGTTCCGAGATGCCGGACTGCACAGGGACAAAGATCTTTCGTGACAGGGCCCCGATGGTTCAATGCGCTTAGTCCACCTTCTCTATCCTCAACCTCACTTGAAGCTTTCAAATCCATGCTCTATGCCCACCTCACCACCACTAGCAACTGTGATTGCGCTTAGATAAAGACTACTACTCCTCGTCCATCCTCACATCTGAGGCCTCTTCCTCCTAACTAATGAACCCTCTGGTACCTTTGCTACTTCCTGTCTCCCACCCAAACTCACTCCCCTTTTTCCTGTCCCTCTCACTTCTCTCCCGCTCACCACCTTTCCTCCTCTCTAGCTTCCTTTTGGCCCTAATGATCACCTCTCCTGGAAGTTTCCTTAACCTCGAAATTGTCTAATCGCTTGAACCTTATAGCTTGTTTTTATGAAACTTAAAAAACGTTACTGCCTTAAAATGTTAATAGCAAATTTATGATGTAACTTTCCTGTCTGGTTTTACCTGTAATGTGTATCGTGCTTTGTTAAATGTTCTTTGTGAAGTGGAACCTTTGTAAAAGAGCCCTGGCTCAAAGGTATTAATTCCTAGACTAATAAACTAAAAAAAAACAAAAACAATTCGCATCTACTGGACATGCCGTCAACACTCTCCAAATTTCAAGTGAAAAAAACAAACTGTTTCTGAGATATTCAATGTTAAAGAGCAGGTATTCACTGCGTTTGTGTTATTTTTTTTTCAGCTGTCCTGCCTAATAAAGATCTTTGCCATACCTTGAGTATTGTGTTTATTTCTTCGGTGTAGATATTCTTTCATCTAGTAACATGTTTTGTTAGTTTCACGCATAGAAATGACCTGTTTTGAAAAAAAAAACACTGCCAGCCTTGGACACAGAATCAACAGTAAAAGTGACATTAATTAAAGATAGAACACTGCTGATTCTGCTGTTCATCTCTATGCGCATGTGTATGATTACTCTGGCATCACCTATGTGCTCATCCCTGTGTGTGTGGGTGTGTGTGTGCGAATGACAGCTGATGTGACTGTCAATTTCAGGTGGTCTGCACAAGCAGAGTAGTCTATCAGATGTAAAACAGTGCAGAATAAACTACAAGTCAGTATGGGTACATTTTTAAGTATATATTTCCTTAACATCTGCTGTACTTAGTAAACAGGTCCTCATTCACTTAATTATTTCAAAGCATGTGCAGTTGAAAAAAATGTTAGTGCAGGTGCCATTTTAAAATGTTGAAGTACACACTCTGTAGCGATTGTAATTTTCTGACATCTCTGGAGTTATTTAAATTCCACAGTGTCCAACTTTTCTAAAGCATATTTTTTATTTTGTCTTGGCATTTCTGGGAGGGGTGGGGGATGCAGTGATATAGAGACAGAGAGAGAGAGAGAGAAAGAGAGAGAGTGAGTGAGTGAGTGAGAGAAATGGAGAGTCAGAATAATTCTAATGGATTGCATCAGCCAGTGAGGAGATGATGTATTTTGCATCCCCATATGTGTTTATACTGCTTGCCTTATGACCCAATACAGGCGATGCTTTCCGTTAAGACACCTGAGTTAGCTGTTATTTTGTTTGTCTTCTACTCCCGTTCTCTCTCACTATCTCTCATACCACATCGCAAACCTCTGTTTTAACCTGTCAGCCCTTCATTAATATTTATCAAGCCCCACGTGCACCTGGATGGAGCAATCGCACATGCTGCAGACAGGCAGTGAATCCTTCTGTGCATCACTCTCCTCTCAACAGTTATTCACTAGCTCAGTGTCTGCCAGATATGTGTACCAAATATCTGTTTCCTAGGACAAATCAGACAAACAGATCACAGCATTAATCTCAATGTGTACAGTAACAAGCTCATGCCTTATCGTTATAGTGGACATCACTGTCACTTGTTTTCTGGATCTGAAGTTTGTCTGCCCAATTATTCTTGCAAGCAAAAGTCAACTTGATTCATCCTTCAGAATATGTCAACACTAAATCATGCAGCACTGTTCTGTAGTTTATCAATGGGACAGAAGTAAATAATCCCACCTTTTTTTTTAAATATGCTTCCCAATCAGAAACAAAAATCATCCTTCTGCAAGGACCAACCCCACAACCTTTACTACCAGTGGCAATCATCTAACTCACTGAGCCACTAACACTACTTGAAAAAGTCTCATATTTTTCACCTGTTATATAGCAAGTCTTAGAATGAATAATAGTAAAAAAGATGTTAACCCAGGTTAAATATATAAAAAATTCCTGCGCCTGTTAAATATTCAATCAGTAATGAGAAGCACTGCTAAGGCAATTCATTGTGCACTGCAAAAAGCAAATGCTGTAAAACCAATGTCATGGTTCATAAAGGTTAGCACAAAGACATCATTTTCTTTCTGCAATCAGAACTGAGAAATGTGACAGCTACCGTTCCACCACAGCTGCAAGCAATTACCACACATTGCAATGGTGTTCTGTTCAGTTAGTAATTCAGCCCATTGTGATTCAAAAAAGAAAACGAGGGGACTAGTCCTCTGATTTTACTGTGCTCTCTGAATATTCCCAGCAAATGAATAACAGATGTCTGCCTTGAAAATGTTAACACAGCGGTACAGAAAAGACAGACAAACAGCATGTGCTGTAGTAGGAGGCACTAGTCAAGCAAATGTATTCAGTATGGCTTATTCTTTTAAAAAAATATGCATTTACTCAATGATTTCTGAGATGGACATGAAGTTATAAAATGTTACTAATTGAAACAAATTCTAGAGGATCATTCTTGGTGTAGGTTTGGTTGAGTGGAGGTGGGGGGTTTGAGCTATAAGCTATACTGAATTTGCAATAAAAGGAGGTCCCTATTCCATTATAAAAAATCTGGCCATCTTGTCTGTCTTTTCGATCAAAGATCACGATTAAAGAATCTCACGATCAAAGAATTTGCAGGCTCATGGAAAAAGAATTAAAAAATGCTGTAATTCAAAAAATTGAAGGAATTGCAGTAAACCACCACCATGGTTTGACAGAATGAAGCCCTATGAGCAAAACCCACCCTCATTTTACTTCCTAGGACACCTCTGGGCTGAGAAAATTAATTTTTTAATCCAGCCATCTCATCCCTCGCGATGCACAATTGCAGTCAAAGAATCTTGCAATCAAAGACTTTGCAGGCTGACAATCAAAGAATTTGCAGGCTCACTACCAAAGAATAAAAAGTGCTGTAATTAAAAAAATACAAAGAATTGCAGTAAACCACAACCATGGTTAGTCAGAATGAGGCCCCGTGAGCAAAAATCACCCTCATTTGTCTTCCTAGTGCACCCTTGGGCTGAGAAATTACAATTTGTAATCTGGCCATCTCATCTCTCACAAGCGATGCACGATCGCGATCAAAGAATCTCATGGTCAAAGAATTTGCAGGCTCGTGAACAAAGAAATTGCACGCTCGCAATCAAAGGCTTTTAAATGCTGAAACACAACTTGTTCACTGATTTGAACTGAACCATTGGCATGCCTCAATAGAACAAAGCGCCCTGATCAAAACCCACCCTCATTTGTGTTTCTAGCCCACCCCTGACTTGAGATATTTGTGTATTTAGGGTGTGATACAAGATCGCGATCAAAGAATCTCACGATCAAAGAATTTGCAGGCTCGCAATGAAAGATCATTAGTGAGTTGTGATCAAAGGCTTTAAAAGCTTATAACTCTATTTTTTGACTGATCTGGATGAAACCAAAGGCATGGCTTGATAGATCGAAGCCCCCTGAGTAAAACCCACCCAAGTTTTACTGCAGGAGTGACCCCTGAGACGAGGTATTTTTGTTTTTCTGATTTGAAAACTAAAAAATAAAAGATGGAGGACCTTGTGATCAAAGAATTTTAAAAATTCTCATGGACAAAGATTCTTGAGCTGCAAAGCTAAAAATTATTTGATCGCCAGGTGGGACCAGATGGCCAGAACCCCATTCTTTGTTTGCAAAACATACATAAAATTTTCCCATTGACTTATAATGGAAACCTAAAACTGGCATAACTTTTGAATGCCTTAATATTTTTTCACCAAATGAAAAGTAGAATGTTTGGCCACCAATGCTCTTTCAAACAAGCCATCTCACAGAGTGGCACACCACTTGATGGTCACGTAGGGCCACATCCAAAATCCTAAAAGCTGCCTCCAAAAATGGATAATTTTGCATTTTTCAAAGTTTTCATGTGCAAAGACTGCAAACCCAACCAAAACAAAATTTGACAAATCAAGGGATCTACCATGCCCTACTGTGCATGTCAAATTTCAGGCAACTCCGTCAAATGGGTCCAAAGTTATTAAAGCACAAAAGTTAACCTTTAATAAGGAAGTGACATCTAAACCCTAACTATAGTGGCATGAATGCACCACTATAAGATATGTATATTATGGGAGAACAGTAGTGCTACCATAGTAAGGGTTGAGTAGCCCTTTTAAGGTTAAAGTGCCAAACTTTGCAACTTAATAACTTTGCACCATTCAATAGATTTATCTAAAATTTGGAATGCATGATCAAAAACCAAACATCTTGGGATCAGCCAACTTTCGTACCGGTCGAATATACAGCTGTGGAGTAATTAAGCATGATCTGCTCATGCGTTTATGCTTTCTGGTGAATTCTTTGCTCACATCTACGGGTTGCACAGTTTGCGCCACTGGTCCAAAAACTTCAGGAAATGTGTGGCTGTAGTCCCTAATGTGCCTTTCAAAGATTTTGTGAAAAAATATTAAATGGTTCAAAAGTTAATTCAAAAAACAAGTTCAGATTATAAGTCAATGGGAAAAGTTAACAAAAAGTGCAACACTTTCGCAAATGCACTTTTTGGTGTCGCAAATGGCCCTAGTAGTGTGGCAAATTCTCCATTTTATTTTCAGTTAATGATCAGAAAAATGCTTGCAATTTACATTTGGGACCCTCTAACAACACAATTCTTTTTGTGTTTACCTAGTTGGACCCTGAGGATGCTAGCCATGTCTTTATTTATAGGTTGAAACACCCTAGAAATATGTTTTTCAAATTTCTGGAAAAGTAGTGTTGCAAAGTAGTGTTGCACTCACGACACTACATTTTAGACTATGGCCATAATGACAGCAGTTCTTTGCCACCCTGATGCAAAAGAATGGTTTGATATATTGGGCTGAAATTTGGGGGGAAGACAGCCAACATGCCGCAGATGTGCCTTGTGGTGGCCAGTGAAAAGATATTGGAGGGCTGCAAAGTTATGGCATTCCGAATTTGATGCTTTTTCACATAGGATAACATTACGGCGTCTGCCACATTACAGGAATTCTTTTCCACCCTACTGCAAAATACTGCTTTGGTCTACTGGGCTGAAATTTGGAGGGAGAAAATCCAGCATCCCACAGATGTGCCTTTTGGTGGTTTGCTGAAAAAATATTACAGGGTGGCACAGTGACAGCACTCTGAAGTTGACACTTTTTCCCATTGGATAACATTACAGCATCTGTTTCACCTATTGGGGCCTGTATCTCAGAAGAGGTGCAAAATATGGACTTTCTGTTGAAAATTGCTTAGCCCACAAGGGGGCTAAGTGCAAAACTAGCCATGAAAGTCATAATTCATGTGAAATTAATGTTTTTTTCTATGTTGTACAGTTCCTGAGATATAAGCAGTTTAGTATTCCAAGTCTAATATTTTTTAACCACACCACCAAAAAGTCACATCTGTGGCATGTTGGCTGTCTTCCCTCCAAATTTCAGCCCAATAGACCAAGCCATTCTTTTGCAGCAGGGTGGCAAAGAATTCCTGTTATTTTGGGCATAGTGTCGCAAAATAGTGTCGCAAATCATGACATTTTCACCAATTAAATTACGAAAGTGTCATGAGTGCAACACTACTTTGTGACACTACTTTTTCCAGAAATTTAAAAAATAAATTTCTGGGGTGTTTAACCCAAAATTAAGATATGGCTAGCATCCTGAGGGCCCGACTAGGTAAAAACAAAATAGTGTCCCTAGATGGTCCCAATTTTAAATGCTAAGCATTTTTCTGATCACCAACTGAAAACAAAATGGCAGATTTGTGACACTACTAGGGCCATTTGTGACACTAAAAGTGCATTTGTGACACTGTCAAACTTTTTGTTAACTTTTCCCATTGACTTATAATGAGAACTGGTTTTTTGAATAACTTTTGAACCGTTTAATATTTTTTCATGAAATCTTCAAAAGGCACATTGAGAACCCTGGCCACATGTTCCCAGAAGTTTTTGGACCAGTTACACAAACCATGTGACCTGTAGGCATGAGCAAAGAATTCACCAAAACTGTGAATGCAAGCATGTAGATCTCACTTATTACTTGCAGCCGATATGTGACTGTGATGAAAGTTGTCAGATCCCAAGATGTATGGATATTGATTAGGCATTCCAATTTCAAGCTAGTCTTTTGAACAGTGGTAGCAGAGCTAAGTACAAAGTTTGACCCTTTAACCTTAAAGGGCTGCTCAACCCTAACTATGGTAGCACTACATTGCTAACATATATATATATATATATATATATATATATATATATATATATATTATGGTAGCACAGTAGTGCTACCATAGTTGGGTTGAGGATCCATTTCATGTTAAATCCCAAAACTTTGCACCTTAATAACTTTTGCAACTGTTTGATGGATTTGGCTAAAATTTGAATTTATGATCAAGAACTATAGACCTTGGGATCTGTCAAGGTTCTGCATTAGTCGGATATACGGCTGTGGAGTTATTAAGTGATCTGTGCCATCGCTCACGCTTTTCTGGAATTCTCATGGTCAGTGTTTACAGGTCGCATTTATTTGCACGATTGGCCTGAAATCTTTAGGGAACATGCGCCAGGGTCCCCGATGTGCCTTTCAAAGATTTCGTGAAAAATATTAAATGGTTCAAAAGTTATTCAAAACAGTTTCCCATTATAAGTCAATGGAAAAAGTTAACAAAAAGTTCAACACTTTCAGAATGCATTTTTACTTTTCGCAATGGGCCTGTTACTTTCAATCGGCCATTTTATTTTCAGTTAGTGATCAGAAAAATGGTTGGCATTTAAATTTGGGACCCTAGCAACCTAATTTTTTTGTATTCACCTAGTCGGGCCCTGAGGATGCTTGCTATGTCTTTATTTTGTGGAAACACCCCAGAAATATGTTTTCAAATTTCTGGAAAAAGTACTTTTGCAAATTACTTTCATGCTCATGAAAGTGTCGCAAATTTTTGTGAAAGCTTTTGCAAATTGCGACAGTAGTTTTCTAGTCTGTGGGAAAATGACAGCAATTCTTTGGCACTGTGCTGCAAAAGAACCGTTGGGAGTTTTGAGCTGAAATTTGGAGTGACAGGAGCCAACATCTCACAGATGTGCCTTTCAGTAGTTTGCTGAAAAAATATTACAGGGATGCAAAGTTATGGCAGTCTGAAGTTGACGGTTTTTCCCATAGGATAACATTACGGTGCCCAACGCATAACAGAAATCATTTGGATCCCTGCTGCAAAATAACGGTTAGGTCTTTTTTCCTGAAATTTGGAGGGAAGACAGCCAACAGCCCACAGATGTGCCTTTCAGTAGTTTGGTGAAAAAACATTACAGGGAGGCAAAGTTATGGAGCTCTGAACTTTTCTTTTTTTCCCATAGGATTACATTACGGCGTTCGCCACGCCTTTCAGGGCCCGTATCTTGGAAACGGTGTGAGATACGGAATTTTCGTCAGAAAATTTCTTAGCCCCCTAATATGGCTAAGATTCAAATTAGCCAGGACAGTTGTAAATAATATGACTTTTAAATTTTTTTTCTGCGTCGTACGGTTCCTGAGATAAAAAGTATTTAGTATACCAAGATCTCATTTTCTGCGCCGATACTCATTATTTTGCATACATTATCTGTACTCACTGTCTTTCTCAATGCAGGTTTTGGGTAAACCAGCCTGTGCGCTTTACATTATTGTTACTGTTTCCCTTCCACTTGCGGTTCCGCACTATTTCACTTCCCACTGCTGACGCTCATGCCCACCATGTGCATTATCCTTGCGCTTTCATTTGTGCTATGTTTGAAGTTATTTTTTGCCATTTCTGTCTACAGTACTGTTTATCTTCTGTTTCACTTTACATCACCATGCCCATTGTCATTTCTGTTTGCAGGCACCATGTTACTATGTGACAACACATCACGTGGCAGACCATTCCCATCTACGCCCACCATGTGCGCATCTTCTGTTCTCATTCATGTCATTGTGTTACCATGTGTGCCACTGTTAGCATTTCTGTTTGTGTTGTTGTCCCTGTTAGTATGCCACAAGACATCATGTGGTGGAGCGGGGCCCAAAGAGTTATGCAGTGGGAGCGTAGTCTAGAGGGCACCGTGTTCCACCACTGCATTACATTACTATTTCTTGTTATCATTCTCAAAAAGAAGGGAAATTAGAGGCAAAAAACTCAGTTTAATGCATTAGTTAGGTTGTTCCACAGTGACAAAAGTGAGTAATTAGCTGTTAGGTTGAAAAACCCCTTGCATTCTCCACCCCAACCGGCATTGGGGTGTGCATTGGGATCATGGGTCCCAACTTTCACCCCATTCTCCCATACTTGTTGCTTTACGCATGTCATGGGTGAGAGTTAGCTGATGATCCCAATGCACACCCCAATGCCACCACGGCATCATCCTTTATGCTTTCATTTGCGCTATGCTTTTCTGTTACTTTTTTGCCATTTGTGTGTACCGATTGTTTCTCTTTCTGTTTCACTTGCATCACCATGCCCATTGACATTTCCATTTACAGGCACCATGTTACTATGTGACATGACATCACGTGGCACACCGCTCCCATCTACGCCACCGCGGTGTGTTACACCCTTTTCTGTTCTCATTTTGCGCTGTGTTACCATGTAGGCTACTGTTAGTGCATTTCTCTTTGCTTTAGCTGCTCCTGTTACTATGCCATTAAAGATTATCATAGGAGTGGGAGCTGCAGTCTAAAGGTCTCTGCCCCCGCCACTGCATTATTTTCACTATTTTTCAATAACATTCTCAAAAAGAAGGGAAATTAGAGGCAAAAAACTCCATTTAATACATTTGTTAGGTTGTTCCACAGCACAAAGTGAGGGAGGCCTTGGCTGTTAGGGTTGAAAACCCTAACTCCACCTCACCCCCCCCAGCACCACACACACAACACAGACACACACATTCAAGTATGGGGAGGACCAAGTCAACACAACCATTGACAGACATCCAGCAGCAGGTGACAGAAATAACAAACAATTGTCTAAATGTACTATGAGACATCCCCACCCACCTGACCAGGTACTGCATGCTCAGTGGAGATCAACAGCAAACTGAGGCCATGTACACCAAATGATACATCCCCTGATTGTAGCTGCACACAACGCACTCACACTTAGTAGTTGCATGGCCTTACCTACCGATGCTCCACACCACACCACAACTGGTACTGTGCCGTTATTCAATATAAAATGCTGAAGGTGCATGATGACAGTTGTAGAAAGGTTTTAACACTACTGAGTATACATTAATTAAGAGAAGTAATACAAATTAACTACAAGACACTAGCATGCTCAAGATAAAAGTAGGATACATTTAGTAGGCGTATTTACATAGTAGTACATTTACTGCAATGGTTTACTCAACATAGAGAGGCTGATGTAAACATATGGAAAAGCATTGCCTGTTCAAAGCTGTGAAATTGGTACTGCCAGTATCACATGCATTCTTACTGATAAGGTGTACTGTTGATGTACATACGAGACCTTCAGTGTGTTTCAATATTAAAAATGCAGTAAGTCTCTTTGTAAGAAAGATTGTAATTGCATGGATCAGGCCAAGCAATTTCTAAATATCATAGCACCACTGAGCCAACAATGATGTACCTGTATCGGACATGTATATAGGATAGATTTTCCTGTAGGCACTTACTGAGTATGTTGTATCTGATAAAGACAATCTCATTGCATCTGTGATGACTAACTTATTCAAATAGTAATACATTTGCTATTGTTGCAATGAGTTATCTATGCCACTTATGGACACAGTGTGATTTTTTTAACAGTTGTTTCATACTCAGGCTGTATGCCTACTGTTTGGGTTCACACTTCTGTCACTGATGCTATCAAAGTGATAACTATGTTGATCCTGCTACAATAGGAATCAAGTAGGTATGGTGTAGATATAAACAGAATGTCTTTTAGTATTGATTTAACTCATAATGGGGTAAGTGTACTAGGACAGCAGGGGTTATCCTCATCACTGAGTCTGTCAGTTATAATCACACTAGGGTTTTGATGACTGTGATGATCTAGTTACACTGTTCATCTCTCATGAGTTCATATTCACAGCCATCTCCAGTAACTAGACAGTGTATGGTGTAACTGGGTGGGACACTGTGTTGCAAAGCTGCTGCAGTGCCTAGCAGAGGGAAAGTATCTACTCATAAAGACAATTAAACAATAAGGCATTACCAACAGTTATGTTAAATGGTCTGTTAATCACCCTGTAAGGGTTTAATGTTGAATGAGGCATATCCGAGTGCCACATGTCGCTAGACAGTGATAAACTGACCATTGACATAATACCTGGGAGTGGCTTATTGCTATCATAATAAAACTGTTTTTAAACAACATTAAACCATGTTCATCATATGGTTAGGCTCACATGTATGTTAATAAAAACTAAACATAAGGCTGTTACAATGTTTACAGTCAATTAGAAAGCTGCATTTCAAATCCTTGTTATAATCAGAGATATTATACCTGTACAACTCTTTGGTTTTGCTGAACTCTATTGCTCAGGTGGCCCACCACAAGTGGTGTGGTCTGGTGGGGCATCGGTAGGTTAGCCATCCAACTACTAAGTGTGGTACGCTAGTGTGCAGCTGCAATCAGGGATGTTATGCTTGGTGTACATGGCCTCAGTTTTGCTGTTGATCTCCACTGAGCATGCAGTACCTGGTCAGGTGGGTGGGGATGTCTCGTAGTACATTTAGACAATTGTTTGTTATTTCTGTCACCTGCTGCTGGATGTCTGTCATTGGTTGTGTTGATTTGGTCCTCCCCCATACTTGAATGTGTGTGTGTGTCTGTGTGTGTGTGGTGCTGGGGTGAATTCGGAGTTAGGGTTTTCAACCCTAACAGCGAATTTCCTCACTTTTGTCGCTGTGGAACAACCCTAACTAATGCATTAAATAGAGTTTTTTGCCTCTATATATATATATATATATATATATTGTTAGAGGCAAACAACTCCATTTAATGCATCAGTTAGGTTGTTCATTGAAAAAGCTAGAAATTCAAGGTTAGGTTGATGGCCCCCACCAAGCCCACCCCCCCAACTGGCATTGGGGTGTGCATTGAGGTCATCGGCCATAACTCTCACCCCTTCACATGTGTAAAGAAGCTGAGGTATAGGAGAATGGGGTAAGAGTTAGGACTGATGACCCCAACGCACACCCTGATGCCAGTTAGGGGTGGGCTGGGAGTTCGGGGGCTTTCAACCCTAACTCCGAATATCCTAGCTTTTCTTTGCTGTGGAACAACCCTAACTGATGCATTAAACAGAGTTTTTGCCTCTAATTTCCCTTTTTTTGAGAATGAGGATGATAAATAATGAAAGGAATGCAGGGCAGTAGTGGGGCCCTTGGGCCCCACTGTCCCAAGCATATGATGTCTTGTTACACAGTAACAGGAACTGCAAAGCAAATGCAAGTGGCAACAGAAATGCACATGGCAAAGCAAACATAAATGGCAAAGCAAACGTTAATAGAAACACAAGCGTAAAGTGATGCTGAACCAAACAGTTATGTAAACGGAGACATCAAACAGAACTGAATACAGAACACAACTGGTAACACACACATTCACGGTACCTCAGTTGTAAATGCAAATGGTAACAGTAACACTAACAGTAACACCCAAGTAAACAGAAACACAAGCACGTATGAAAACGCAAACCGTAACACACACACTCACAGAACCACAGTTGTAAATGCAAATGGTTATGGTAAAAGCAACAATAAAGTCAATAAAAACAGAAATACAAGCGCATATGAAAATGCAAACTGTTACACTTAAGGTCATGGTACGGCAATAGTAAACATAAATGGTAACAGTAAAGACAACAGAAACAGAAATGCAAGCCCATATGAAAATGCAAACCGTTACACACACAGTGGCATAGACGGGAATGGTGATTCAAATGGTAACAGAAATGCAACTGGAAACACTAGCTGTCACAGTAACAAAAGGGCACACCCTTCTTTTCCTTAAAAACTGCACTGAAAAAACTAATTGAAAAAAAAGAATGTATGCATTATAATTGACTTCAGAGCAGAAAAGTACGACTTTGAACACTAAATTGCATATATCTCTGGAACCGTATGACGTAGGAAAAAAAATTACAATTTTGTATGAATTATTACTTTCCTGGATAGTTTTTTTGCTTAGCATCGCAACTGGGGGCTAAGCATTTTTTTGACAAGAAGTCCATATCTCGCACCATTTCTGCGATACGGGCCCTGAAAGATGCAATGGATGCCATAATGTTATCCTATGGGACAAATCATCTACTTTGGAGTGCTGTCACTTTGCCACCCTGTAATATTTTTTCTCCAAACCACTAAAAGGCAAATTTGTAGGATGTTGACTTTCCTCTCTCCAAATTTAAGCCCAAAAGACCAAACTGTTATTTTCCAGCAGAGCGGCAAAGAATTCCTGTAATATGGTGGATGCCATAATGTTATTCTATGAGAAAAAGTGCCAACTTTGTAGTGCTGTAACTTTGTCACCCTGTAATATATTTTGACCAATCCACTAAAATGCACATCTGTGGAATGTTGCCTTTCTTCTCTCCAAATTACAAGTAAAAAGACCAAACCATTTCTGAGATATTCAATGTCAAAGATTGGCAACATTTTCCTATCTATTCCATTATAAGAAATCTGGCCATATTGTCCATATTTTGCAATCAAAGATCATGATCAAAGAATCTCATGATCAAAGAATTTGCAGGCTCATGAACAAAGAATAAAAAATGTAATAATTCAAAAACAGAAGCAATTGCAGTGAACCACCACCATGGTTCAACGGAAAGAAGCCCCCTGAGTAAAACCCATCCTCATTTGACTTCCTAGGACACCCCTGTGCTAAGAAAATTTAATTTTAAATTGGGCCATCTTGTCCCTCACTTGCGATGCAAGATTGCGGTCAAAGAATCTCATGATCAAAGAATTTGCATCCTCATGATCAATGAATTTGCAAGCTCATGAACAAAGAATAAAAAATGTAATAAATCATGACATTGGAGAAATTGCAGTAAAGCACCACCATGGTTTGACAGAATGAAGCCCCCTGAGTAAAACCCACCTTCATTTGCCTTCCTAGGGCACCCATGGGCTCAGAAAAATTATTTTTGAATTTGGCCATCTTGTCCCTCGCTCACGATGCAAGATCATGATCAAAGAAGCTCACGATCAAAGAATTTACAGCCACATGATCAAACAATTTGCAGGCTCAAGATCAAAGAATAAAAAAGGGTGAAACATGATTTATTCACCAATTTGAAACAAATCAATCACATGGTGTGACAGAACTTATCCTGCTGAGCAAAACAAGGCCTCATTTGTGTCCCTAGCCCACCCCTGAGCTGAGATATTGGTGTTTTAGGTCACGATGCAAGATCACGATCAAAGAATCTCACGATCAAAGAATTTGCAGGCTCGCGAACAAAGATCATTAGCTAGCCACAAATTAAGATTTTAAAAGCTTATAACTCTATTTTTTGACCCGTTTGGATGGAACCAAAGCCATGGCTTGATAGATCAGGATCTCCTGAGTAAAACCCATGGAAGTTTTACTTCAGAAGTGACCCTTGAGCAGAGATATTTGTATTTGCGTGATTGGAAAACTGAAAACAAGATGGCGGACCTCGCAGTCAAAGAATTTTGAAAATTCCTCGGGAACAAAGATTCTTGTACCACAAGGCTGCAAATTCATTGATGGCCAGAACCCCCATTCTTTGATCGCAAGATATACATATACATTTTCCCATTGACTTATAATGGGAGCTTAAAAGTGCCATAACTTTTGAATGCCTTAATATTTTTTCACCAAATAAAAAGTGGCATATTCAGTCACCAAAGCTCTTTCAAACAAGCCATCTTGCAGAATGGCAAACCACACAATGGTCATGCAGGACCACATTAAGAATGCCAAAAGGTGCCTTCAAAAATGGATTATTTTGCATTTTTCAACACTTTTGTACATGAATACCAGCATTCCAACACAAACACAATTTGGCAGATCAAGAGATCTATTGAGCCCCAACTTGTGTACCAACTTTCAGGCAAATCCATTGAACGGGTCCAAAGTTATTAATGTCCAAACATTTAACTTTAGTATGTGAGTGGCGCTCAACCCTAACTATAGTGGCTAGACCGCACCACTATAATATATATATATTTATATATATATATTAGAGGCAAACAAAACTCCATTGAATGCATTAGTTTGGGTTGTTCCACAGTGACAAAAATGAGGAAATTCAGTGTTAGGGTTGAAAGCCCCCCCTGCACCCCCGGCCAGCCCCCCAACTGACATCAGAGTCCACATTGGGGTCATCAGCCCAAACTCTCACCCCATCATCTGTGTGAAGAAGCAGAGGTATAGGAGAATGGGGTGAGAGCTAGGACCAATGGCCCCAACATGCACACCGATGCCAGTTGCGAGTGGGCAGGGGGTCCAAGGGGGGCTTTCAACCCTAACACCAAATTTCCTCCATTTTATCACTGTGGAACAGCCCTAACTAATGCATTAAATGGAGTTATTTGCCTCTAATTTTGCTTCTTTTTGAGAATGATGATGAGAAATACTGACTGTATTGCAGCAGCAGTAGTGCGGGGCCCATTGAGCCCTGCGCTCCCGCCACGTGATGTCTTGTGACACACTAAGAGGAACAGCAACACAAACAGAAGTGTGAATGGTGGTGCACATAGTATGCAAATGTAAATGGGGAAACATTAATAGAAACACAAGTGCAAAGTGACACAGAAGCAAATAGTGACGCAAACAGACATTGAATCGCATACAAAAATGCAACTGGTATTGTGAACAGTGATGACAATGGTATTTTAAATGGAAATGTTAAGTGTCACAGCAAAAAGAATGTGAAAGGGAACAAAAACAGACACACAAATGCAAGCGCACACATAAATGTAAACCATAACACGCACAGGCATGGTACCGCAATTGTAAATGCAAAAGGTAAAGTTAACATGAAAAATAACACCAAAGGAAAGAGAAACAGAAACAGGATCAGAAGCGTGTTCAGAAACGCAAAACTGAAATGTACAAGGGCAGTACTGCAATTGTAAATGCAAATTGTAACGGTAAAAGCAACAATAACAGCAAAGTAAACAGAAGTGCAAAAGAAAATGAAAGATATCTGAATGCAAACCGTAGTGTAACAGGCACAGTAACGAATTGCAAATGCAAATAGTAACAGTAACAGCAAGGATGACACAAAATGAAAGAGAAACGGAAACAAAATGAAAGGACTGGCGTAAATGCAAATGGCAATGCACACGGTGATGTAAACAAAAATGCAAACAGAAACAGTAGTGGAAATGCAAATGGTAACAGTAATGAAAATGCAAGCGTGAATGACAATGCAAAGGGTAACACACATGGTGGCATACACAGGAACAGTAACACAAACAGGGACATAAATGCAAGTCTAAACAATATCTGTAACAGTAATGGAAGCGCATCACTTGTTTTTGCCAAACAGGTATATTCAAACTGTGCCAGGCTGTGGCACAAGCCTGGGTGCAGCACAACTTGGCTGTGCAGGAGCATTGACTGGGTGATATTCAACGGACCTCTGCCATGGCTCAGCATCGTTGAATATTGCACCCTGGCCACCCGCAGTGCACATGGCACAGTGGCACTGCACCAGTGCCAGTGGCCAGAGTGGAGCATGTGGATGCACTAGCTCAAGTTCCATTGCATAATGCGCAGCAACTGTGATATTTAAACCCTGACATGCAAATGGGGCCATAATGTATGCAAGGCACACATGGGGCCATTTGTGAATCATTATGGCCCTATCTACATGCAGGTGCGCCGATCATTTATGACTTGTTCCTGGTGCCCTGCCAGGCAGCAGCCGTTGGGAACCAATGCCCCCTGCAGCGTGATCGCAGCCATTTGTAAGATAAAAAAAGATCCCAATATCCCTGGTGGTCCAGAGGACCGCTGTCCACCCAATCACAGGCTTAAGTGTGTTAAAAAAGATAAATTCTGAATCCCTGGTGGTCCAGTGGACTGAAGTCTGACCAATCACAGGCTTAAGTGTGAAAAATAGATACATTATGAATCCCTGGTGGTCCAGTGGACTGAAGTCTGCCCGATCGCTGGCTTAAGTGTGAAAAATAGATACATTCTGAATCCCTGGTGGTTCAGTGGACTGAAGTCTGCCATATAGCAGGCTTAAGTGTGACAGAATATTACACCTATATCCCTGGTGGTCCAGTGGACTGCCCTTCCCACCCACCAACTGATCCCCACAGCCCCACTCCCCGATCAGCAGTGGGCAGCAGCACCCCACCTGCCTGCCACCCTGCTGCCCACCAACTGACATCATCAGTAGGGCTGTATGCCCACTGGTCCACAGCATGAACCAATGGGTGTGCAGCCCATACAGTACTACACATTACAGGTTTGTGAATGGATCATTCAGTAGTAAAAACACAAATGGTAATAGTAATGAAAATGCAAGCACAAATGACAATGTAAAGGGTAATGCACACGGTGAGTACAAGAGAATGGTAATGCAAATGGGGACATAAATGCAAGTGTAAACAGTAACTGTAACAGTAACGGAAGTGCATACCCTGTTTTTGCTGAACGGGTACATAGAGAAACACAAAGAATGCACTCAATTGCTAATATCTCAGCAACCGCACGACGTAGAAACAAAATTTAAATTTCACAAAAATCATGATTTTTCTGGCTAGGTTTTTGTTATTACATAGCCTACAGGGCTATGCAACTTACAACAAAAAATCTGTATCTCACATCATTTTTGAGATATGAGTCCTGAAAGGCGCTGCATATGCCACCATGTTAGTCTAAGGAAAAAATGCCAAATTCGGAGTACCGTAACTTTGCAGCCATGCAATATGTTTTTCATGAAACCACAAAGGGCACATCTGTGAGATGTTGGCTGTGTTTCCTCCAAATTTCAGCTCAAAAGACCAAACAATTCATTTGCAGCAGGGTGGCAAAGAACTGCTGTCATTTTAGCTATAGTCTAGAAAAGTAGTGTTGTGATTTGTGAAAGCTTTCACAAGCATTTGCGAAAGTGTCATGAGTGCAACACTACTTGCGACACTACTTTTTCCAGAAATTTGAAAAACATATTTCTAGGGTGTTTCACCCCCAGAATAAATACATGGCTAGCATCCTCAAGGTCTGATTAGGTGAACACAGACAGAATTGTGCCCTTAGAGGGTCCCAAATTTAAATGGCAAGCATTTTTCTGATCACTAACTGAAAACAAAATGGCATATTTGCGACACTACTAGGGCCTATGGCAACACTAAAAAGTGCATTTGTGACACTTTCAAACTTTTTGTTAACTTCTCCCACTGACTTATAATGGAAACTTGTTTTGTGAATAACTTTTGAACTGTTTAATATTTTTTCACAAAATCTTCAAACAGCACATTGGGGACCCCAGCAGCATGTTCCCTGAAGTTTTTGGACTGGTCACGTAAACCATGCAATCTGTAGGTGTGAGCAAAGAATTCACCAAACACCATAACTGTGCATGCAAATCTCACTTAATAACTTCGCAGCTGTATATCTAACCACTACAGAAGTTGGCAGATCCCAAGAAGTATGGCTCTTGATCAAGCATTCCACATTTTGGGAAAATCCATTAAACGGTGGCAAAGTTATTAAGGTGCAAAGTTTGACCCTTTAACCTTAAAAGGGCTACTCAAACCTAGCTATGGTAGCACTACCGTACTACCACAATTAGAGACAAAAAACTCTGTTTAATGCATCAAGTTAGGGTTGTTCCACAGCAACAAATGTGAGGAAATTTGGTGTTAGGGTTGAAAGCCCCCCTTGGACATCTCCAGCCTACCCTCTCCAAACAGCATCAGGGTGAGCACTGGGGTCGTTGGCCTTAACTATCACCCCATCACATGTGTAAAGTAGCAGAGAATAGGAGAGTGGGGAGAGTTAGGACCAACGACCCTAACGCACACTCTGATGCTGGTTGGGGTGGGCTGGGGTCCAGCATTTTCATACATGCTTGCATGTCCATTTCTGTCACTCTTTGCTTCGCATCACTTTACGGTTGCATTTCTATTAACATTTGCTTTACCATGTGCATAACCATTGCTGCTTGCATTTGCATTGCAGTTCCTGTTACTATGTAACAAGACATCAAGTTCTACACTACTTTGCGACACTACAGATTACAAAAATTTCAAAAACATATTTCTGGGGTGTTTAACCCTCCCAAAAATACATTGCTTAAATCCTCAGGGATTCACTAGGTGAACAGAAAAATAAATATATCCCTTGAGGGTCCCAAATTTAAATGGGAAGCATTTCTGTAACCACTAAATGAAAAAAAGGCTGACTTACAGCACTTCAGGGGTCATTTGCAACACTAAAAACTGCATCTGCGACACTGTCGAACTTTTTGTTAACTTTTCCCATTGACTATAATGGGAAACTTGTTTTTTGAATAGCTTTTGAAATGTTAAATAATTTTTCACAAAATCTTTGAAAGACACATTGGGGACCCTGTTCACTGAAGTTTTCAAACTGGTTGCGCAAATCATGCGACCTGTAGGTGTGAACAAAGAATGCACAAAAAAGCATAAATTTGCTACAGAATGTTACTTTATAACTCCACAGCCATACATCTAACTATTACAAAACTTGGAAGATCTTGAGATCTTTGGTACCACTCCATGTCTGCCAAATTACAGGTAAATCCTTTGTATGGTGGCAAAATAATTAAGCTGCAAAATTTCACACTTTAACCTTAAATGGGATCTCAACCCTAACTTTAGTGGCACTACGTGTCACTATAATAAATATTCTATACAAAAACTTAATTATTGCATCAGTTGGGGCTCTTACTGCTGTGACAAAGTGAGGAAATTCGACATTAGGGTTCCCACCTTGCACCCCACCCCACCTGTCCCCACAACAGGCTTCCGGGGTGTGCATGGGTGATCCTAACTCTCACCCAATTCTCATATACTGCACCACCTCTCCTTGTTTACACATGGAATGGGGTGATAGTTAGACCAACAACCCCAATGCACACCCCAGCCTGTTGGGGGTGGTGGGTCGGGTGCAAGGAGTGGGAACCTAATATCGAATTTCCTCACTTTTGTTGCTGTAGAAGAACCCTAACTGATGCATTAACTAAGTATTTTGCATAGAATTTCCTTACTTTTTAAGAAAGAATAGAAAAGTAAAAAGTTGCGCAAGTTGGTGGGAGCGTGGGGCCCGTGTCAGGCCACATTACACACCTAATGGCTAAAAATTACATTGATTTTGTCTAACTATAGTACCAGTAAATGCAATGCAAATGCAAACGCGAAAAGTTACGCACATGGTGATGCAAACATAAATGGTAACACAAACAGTAACAGAAATGCAAGCACAAACAGATGCCAAAGTGGACAGTGATGTAACGGAGACACAAATGGAAGTGTGTACAGAACACAACTGGTAATGCGAATTCTTGGTACCGCAACTGTAAATGCAAATGGTAACGGTAACAACAGCAATAAAGCCAAAAGAAACAGAACTGCAGGCGCGTATGGAAATGCAAACCGTAACGCGCACGGGCATGGTACCACAATTGCAAATGCAAATGGTAATGGTAACAGCAACAATAACACCAAGTGAAACAGAAAAGGAAACAGAAATGCAAACGAAAATGCAAACTGTAACGTGCACGCTGGCTTGGCTGGGAATGGGGAATCGAATGGTAATGCTAAGTGGCACAGTAGCAAAAGGGCACACCCTTCTTTTCCCCAAAAACTGCATTGAAAAACCACAGTGAAAACAAAGAATGTATGCATAATAATTGACCTCAAAGTAGAAAATTAGGACTTGGAATACTAAATTACTTATATCTCAGAAACCGTACGATGTAGAAAAAAATTAAAATTTTGCATGAATTATGATGTTCCTGTCTAGTTTTATGGTTAGCCCACATGTAGAGGGCTAAGGATTTTTGTGTCAAAAATTCTGTATCTTGCACCATTTCCGAGATACGGGCCCTGAAAGACTCAACAGATGCCATAATGTTATCCTATGGGAAAAAATTTCAAATTTGGAGTGCAGTACCTTTGCCGCCCTGTAAAATTGTTTCACCAAACCACTAAAAGGCACATCTGTGGGATGTTGGCTTTCTTCCCTCCAAATGTCAGCCCAAAAGACCAAACCATTATTTTGCAGCAGGGCGGCAAAGATTTCCTGTAATGCTATGGACACCGTAATGTTATCCCATGGGAAAAAGCATCAAATTCGTAGTGCATTCACTTTGCCATCTTCTAATATTTTTTGACCAAACCACCCAAAGGTACATCTGCAGGATGTTGCCTTTCTTCCCTCCAAATTTCAAGTAAAAAGACCAAACTTTTTGCAAGATATTCAATATCAAAGATTACTAAAATTTTCTTATCTATTCCATTATTAAAAATCTGGCCATCTTGTCCCTCCCTCATGATCAAAGATGGCGATCAAAGAATCTCACGATCAAAGAAATTGAGGCTCGTGAATCAAGGAATTTGCAGGCTCATGAACAAAGAATTAAAAACCTTATAAATAAGAACATTGTAAGAATTGCGGTAAACCACCACCATGGTTCAACAGAATGAAGCCCCCTGAGTAAAACCCACTCTCATTTGGCTTCTTACGACACCCCTGGGCTGAGAAAATTGATTTTTAAATTGGCTCATCTCATCCCCTGCTCACAATGCACGATCACGCTCAAAGAATCCCATGGTCAAAGAATTTGCAGGCTCACGATCAAAGAATTTGCAGGCTCACAAACAAAGAATTTCAAAATCTTATAAATCACAAAATTGAAGGAATTGCCATAAACACCACCATGGTTCAACAGAACGAAGCCCCCTGAGTAAAACCCACTCTCATTTGACTTCCTAGGAGACCCCTGGGCTGAGAAAATTGATTTTTTAATCTGGCCTTCTCCTCCCTGGCTTACAAAGCACGATCACAATCAAAGAATCTCACGTTCAAAGAATTTGCAGGCTCATGATCAAAGAAATTGCATGCTCATGATGAAAGAATAAAAAATGGTGAAACAAATTTTTCACCAATTTTTAAGCCATGATTCGATGGAATGGACCATTCTGAGCAAAACCCACCCTTATGTGTGTCCCTAGCCCTCCCTTGAGCCAATATATTTGTGTTTGTAGGTTGTGATGCAAGATCGCAATCAAAGAATCTCACGATCAAAGAATATGCAGGCTCGCGATCAAAGATCGTTAGCGAGCTGCGAATTAAGATTTTAAAAGCTTATAAAACTATTTTTTTTACCTATTTGGATGGAACCAAAGACATGGTTCAATAGATTGGAGTCCCCTGAGTAAAATCCATTGAAGTTTTACCTTAGAGCCCATGAGCCGAGATATTTGTGTTTTTCCGATTGTAAACAAAAAAACAAAATGGCAGACCTCACAATCAAATAATTTTTGAGATTCCTCAGGGACAAAGATTCTTGAACTGTGAGACTGCAAATTCTTTGATTGCCAGGATGGACAAGATGGCCAGAACCTCATTCTTTGATCACAAAATTTACATACACATTTTCCCACTGACTTATAATGGGAACTTAAAAGTGCCATAACTTTTGAATGCCTTAATATTTTTTTACCAAACAAAAAGCCGCATATTCAGCCACTAAATTTCTTTCAAACAAGCCATCTCACAGAGCAGTGCACCACACAATGGCCATGCAGGACCACATTAAGAATGCCAAAAGGTGCCTCCAAAAATGGATAATATTGAATTGTTCAGCACTTTTGTATGCAAAGACTGGCTACTCAACCCTAATTATGGTAGCAAGGTAGTGCTACCATAGTTAGGGTTGAGTAGCAATTTTAAGGTTAAAGGGTGAAATTTTGCACCTTAATAACTTTGCCACCATTGAACGGATTTGCCTTAAAGTTGGTATGCATGATTGGGCGTGGTAGGTCTTGAGATCTGATAACTTTTGTACTGGTCAGATAGACCTCTGCTGAGTTATTAAGCAACAACAATTAGCACAATTATGTTTTTTTGCAAATTCTTTGCTCTCATCTACAGGTCGCATGGTTTGTGTGACCGGTCTAAAAACTTCAGGAAACATACGGCCGGGGTCCACAATGTGCCTTTTGAAGATTTCATGAAAAATATTAAACACTGCTTTTCAGACTATGGCCAAATGACAGGAGTTCTTTGCCACGCTGCTGCAAAGAACTGTTTGGTCTTTGGGCTGAAATTTGGAGGAGGCAGTCAACATCTCACAGATGTGCCTTTTGGTAGTTTGGTGAAAAAATATTGCACTGCTGCCAGGGTATGCACTTCTGTAAATGTTACAATTACTGTTTGCACTTGCGTTTACATACCCATTTGTGCAACCGTTCCCATCTACACCACCATGTGCGCTACCCTTTGTGTTCTCGTTTGCACTTGCCTTTGCATTACTGTTACCATTTGCATTTCCACTACTGTTTGTGTTTCAGTTTACATCACCTGATGCATTACCATTTGTGTTTATGGCAGCCCTTTCGTTTGCATTTGTGTTTGTCTTTCATTTTGTGTCTTTGTTGCTGTTACTGTTACCATTTGCATTTCCTATTGCTTTACTGTGCCCGTGCACATTATGATTTCGCATTTCCATATGTTCTTACATTTTCATTTGTGTTTCTGTTTCCTTTGGTGTTATTGTTGCTGTTACCATTACCATTTGCATTTACAATTTCGATAGCGTGGTATGCGCGTTCACGGTTTGTGTTCGTGTCGTTTGTATTAGCATTCGTTTCTTGTTTCCTTTGGCATTATTGTTCATTTTAACTTTACCACTTGCATTTACAGTTGAGGTACCCTGCCCGTGCACATTACAGTTCATGTTTACATGTGCACTTCTCTTTGCATTTTTGTTTCTGTTCCCTTTGGAATTCTTGTTGCTATAACACTCAACATTTGCATTTACAATACCAGTGCCATCACTGTGCACATTACCAGTTGCATTTGCACCCCATCACATGTGTAAAGAAGCAGAGGTATAGGAGAATGGGGTGAGAGTTATGACTGACGACCTCAACGTGCACCTTGATGCCGGTTGGGGGGGCAGGCTGGAGGTGATGGGGGGGTTTCAATCCTAACAGTCAATTTCCTTACTTTTGTCACTGTGGAACAGCTCTAACTTATGCATTAACTGGAGTTTGTTTGCCTCTAATTTCCCTTCTTTTTGAGAATAATGACAAGAAATACTAAATGTAATGTAGCGGCAGGAGTGCGGGGCCTGAATGTCTTGTGGCATAGTAACAGGAACAGCAATGCAAACACACGGTGGAAACACATATGGTATCAGAAACAAAAATGTAAGGGCAAATGACAATGCAAAGGGTAACACACATGGTGGCCCACATGGGAATGGTATCACTGACAGGTACATAAACACAGTTGAAACAGTAAATGTAACAGTAACAGAAGTGCATACCCTGTTTTTGCTGGACAACTGCATAGAGAAACACAGTGTGTACAAAGAATGTATGCATTGTAATGGCAATGGAAGCTTAAAATGAGCATTGGAAGTTCTTAATTGCAAATATCTTAGCAACCGTATGACGTAGAAAAAAAATTGAATTTCTCGAAATCATTACTTTCCTGGCTCCCGTTTTGTAACTTGAGATGAAAAATCTGTATCTCACACTGTTTTCAAGATACGAGCCCGGAAAGGCACAGCATACACCACCATGTTAGTCTATAGGAAAAAGCTTCATCTTTGGAGTACAGTAACTTTAGAGCCATACAATATGTTTTAACCAAACCACCAAAAGGCACATCTGTGACATGTTGGCTGCCTTCCTTCTGTATTTCAGGCCAAAGACCTAATCATTCTTTTGCGGGTGACAAAGAACTCCGTCATTTTGGCCATAGTGTTCCTGAAATACTTTTTGATTTGCAAAGCTTTGTGCAAATTTGCCAAAAGTGTTAGGTAAAGGAAGTACTTTGTGAAAGTACTTTATCCAGAAAGTTGAAAAACATATTTCTGGGGTGTTTAACCCCAAAATAAAGACATGGCTACATTCCCAGGCTCTGACTAGGTGAACTCAAAAATAATTGTATCCCTAGATGGTCCCAATTTTAAATGCCAAGCATTTATCTGATCCCTAACTGAAAACAAAATGGCAGATTTGCGAAAGTAGTAGGGGCATTTGTGAAAGTAAAAAGTGCATTTGTGAAAGTGTTGAACTTTTGGTTAACTTTTCCCATTGACTTACAATGAGAACTTGTTTTTTGAATAACTTTTGAACCGTTTAATATTTTTTCACGAAATCTTCAAAAAGTACATCGGGCTCACTGGCCACATGTTTCCTGAAGATTTCTGACCACTGGTGCAAAATGTGCATCCTGTAAGCAACAGCAAAGAATTCATCAAATAGCATAAATGTGTGTGCAGATCATGCTTAGTAACTCCACAGCCGTATATCCAACTGGTACAAAACTTGACAGATTCCAAGGTGTTTGATTCTTGATCTATCTTTCCAAATTTCAGGTAAATCCATTAAACGGTGTCAACATTATTAAGGTGCAAAGTTTGACCCTTTAACCTTGAAAGAGCTCCTCAACACTAACTATGGTAGCATTACCATATTACCATAATATATATATATTTATAAAATGGGTAGGAAAAATCAATCAATAATAGCATACCTGATTGGATAAAACACATCACATGACCGTGCGTATATCAGAGCGCGACCGCACACCTGCAATTTAACCCCCTCCAAAACAATTTTGACATTTTATAAGATAGATAAACCACTGTGAGGTATGTGGTCACACTCTGATATATGCACTCCTTGGGCGGTTGACAGACTCGGCCTGAAGCTCATCGTGCCAACTCACACCAAGGCATGCGTATATCGGAGTGAAACGTATATATATATATATATATATATGTGTAATCCATCTTTATCCAATACAAATAAGGTTTGGTAATAGATTTCCTTATACGTATTTAGTTAGTTATACAGATAATGGTCTGGATATTCAAAAGGGTTGTGCCATGCGCAATAGAGTTGTGCCTGCACAAGTCCAAAATTGTGCCATTCTGCAATATTCAGCAGGAGGCAGTTGTGCCCCCCCAAGTCATGCTGAGCAACAGCACAATGCTAATGAAGGCATGCTCAACCTGAGGGGAGGAACCATGCATAAACTGCACAGTTCGATATTCAGCCAGGCTGTGCAAAGTTGTGCAGGCGCAACCCCTACCTGTGCTCTGCACAACTTTGAGACAAAAAGAAAGAATCAGTCAAGTGGCCACCCACAGGTGAGCTCCACATTGCAGGGTGCAACACAGCAGCTGCCACCGTGGGTGGCCTCCATTTGTTCCCTCCTCAGTCTTCGCTATTCGGATAACGGGCATAATAATAACCCTCCATAGCCTGATTACGGGCAGAACACACTCCCCCACCAGCCCAATCACAGGCATACTGTATGAACCCTCCGACCCGGCCTGTTCATGGGCATACAGTATAGGAAACCCCCAAACTGGCGCATCATGGGCATACTGTATAGGAAACTCCCGACTGGCCTGCTCATGGGCAGAGCGGAGTTCAACCCCCAAATACCAATATCCCTGTGGTCCAGTGATGCGAGGCCCAATCATGGCATTAGAGTCAAACCCACCCCCCAAAGTTCAATTTCCCTGGTGGTCCAGTTGACCCCACCCACCCACCCACCCACCCACGGAGCTCCCCACCACCCTACTCCCCATCAGCCAATGGCGCCAGCACCCACCTGCCTGCCGACTCCACCACCTCACTGACGGACAGCAGGGCTGCACACCCATTGGTCAGAGCAAGAGCCAATGGGTGTGCAGCCCATACCGCATAAGGTTGTCCAGATATGTGAAAGAACCCATTCTGCCCACGATCGGCCAGACAGGTGGGGTTTCTATAAGGCATGCCCATGATCAGGCTAATGGGGGGTTCTTACAGAATACCCAAGGATCGGTCAGTCGGGGGTTCTGATATGCATTACGCGATCGGGCCAGTCGGGGGTTCCTATACTGCATGCCCACGATTGGGCCAGTGGGGGTGAGGTTTACATCATGCCCACGATCAGGCTGTGGGGGGGTTTAATACTGTTATGACCATGATCAGGCCAGTCGGGGGGAAGAGTTACTTCATGCCTGCGATTGGGCTACAGGGGGCGTCAACCCCGACGGGATGGCTGCTGCCTGGCAGGGTGCCAGGCACAAGTTATGAGGGATCAGCGCACCTGCATGCTAATGGCATGCAAATGGGGCTGTAAGATGATGCAAATGGCCCCCCATGTCCTGCATAACTTATGACCCCATTTGAATGTCACCTGTTGAATATCAGAAATTTGCGCATGGTGCAATGGAACTTGCACCACTGCATCTTGAATGCTCCACTCTGACCACTTGGCGGTGGTGCAAGTTCCACTCACACCATGTACAGTGGCTGTGGCCAGGGGCAATGTTCAAGGAGTTGCTCGCAGTGCAACTGCTGAAAATCGCCCGCCACAGCCCCTGAGCAACTTTTTTTAAGCAGTTGCAGGCTTATGCCACAGAATGGCACAGTTTGAATATCCAGCCCAACATATTTACAAGTTAATCATTAGTTAACATATACTTTTTATATTCCTAGTTGTCCTCCCTACCCACTCTCACAAACCCACTTGCGGCAGCAAAGTAAAAGATTAACTTCAGTGACAATACGTTGTACAATATAAAGTATTCCTGATATTTTAAGTAAAGGAGGTAAAATGTTTAATATTTCATTCCATGTGGTATCAAAAATATTTGTATCTTCATTGACATGGTCCATTAGACTTTCATAACTCAATGTGTTCTTTAAAAAAATAACTCCATTTATTTTGTTCAATTTCTGGTAACTTGGCAGAGTTCCAGTTTTCTAAAGTTAGCCTTTTTGTTGTCATGGTGACTAATGGTATATATGGTGTTCCTTTGTTTGTAATCCTAGATCTTTGAAATCATTAAAAATGTATAATTTGGGAGTAAATGATATATAATTTTTTATGATTTTCCTAATTTCATAATGGGTTTGTTGCCACCAACTGAATAATAGTGTATGGTGGAACGCTGTTCCGCATGGAAATCCATGCCTGGAACAGCGTTGTTGTCCTTCACTGGCAGCGTCACGATCTTGTTGTAGTGCACCCAGTGCGGCCACCGGTGCAGTACAACAAGATCGAATACATTCACAGACAAGTGCCAGGAGCGAGCTCACGGCAACACGGAAGGCGGCACTTTGCGGCAGACACAGAAGTAAGCTTTTTCCCGAGTGTTCACGAGAGTGGTATTTTGCCGCCTACACTAAAGATTAGTGAGCGAAGCATACAAACAAGGCAGTTTTGGCGATCTTGAGGTTCTGCGTGGTAACGGATCTTCCTCGAGCTACGCCTGAGGTCTCAGGTTACCACGGAAACCTCTCGACGCAACTGCCTTTGTTGTGTATGCTTGCGCATATACAATCCTCTATATTATGCACAGTCCTAAAAGAAACTGAAATGGTCAATTCTCTTTTTTTTAATTTGCAGTTGTGCCAACATGTTGGAATAAAAAAAGTATCTGTATATTTGAGCTTATGGGGTGTAATGCAAGTCATATCCATAATTTGTATTGTATGGTTTTATTTTTTCCATTGGCATTTATTTTATTTTCTTGTAAACGTATTCTCTTCCATTTAATGTTTTCCCATTTAATGTTTAGTTCTTCCTCCCATTTTATTTTGGATCTTTGTGTAATTTAGTTAGCCTTCGATGTTTTTTCATATAAAAAAGTTTCATAAAAAATGATGTCATAATGATTGTCTTGGGACCATTCTTGTTTTTTGGAATATTTGTGTTATATCCAATGTTTTAATATTACCAGAATTACTAGGTTTTGTAATAAATTTGTCTATTTTATTTTTAATTGTTACATATTTTAACCAAGAGTTTTGTATTTGACATTGTTCACATTTTCTTTAAAAATCTTCCCCAATCAATTATCCTGCCATTCTCCAGCAAATCTACCCAATTTATCATTTTTAATTTCCTAAGTTTTACTTTTTTAAATGTCTTTTCATTTTGGATCTTTCAGATCTTTGGATTTCCTCTTATACTGGAAAGTAGTTTACAATTATTATCTGGGGAGAACTTATTGATTTTGGAGCAAATTTTGTATCTTGGACTTATTATTGGATTTTTAATATGTAAGAAAAGTTTGTGAAATGTCAATATATCTTGAATTGTCTTTTTTTTATGTCATACTTTTTCCTCTCCTCTCTGTGGAGTGGGCTTGGTAGGTCATCCAGCCACTGGCACCAGCACCCCTCAGACTCAGGTCTGGTCAGTGACATGCTGTCCTCCACACAGACTTGCACGCAGTGACCCCCCTCGGGGACCCAGATCTAATACCTGGGGTGTGCACCTCTCTAGATTCTGGGTGTATGGTGCACAGACATCAACCGCCATGACCACCCTGTTTTTTCCTCCTGGTGTTTATGCCCCTACTGGAGCTGGGCATGCAGTGATGTCAGCACATTAGTGTGCCAAAGTCCACTGTGCTCCAACCCTCTTCGTGCACCACTCCTGAAGTGCCCCCTGACTACCTCCAGATGCCACTACAGAGCAATGAGAACCCCTTTGCCCACCCTTGAGAGAGGAGAGCTGTCATGGGATGCTCCATCCTCTCCCTCCCCTGCCAACCCCTGGCTACCTGAGTCCACTCTCGAGCCTGGGTCACTAGCATAGTGTGAGGTGTGGTGTCCAGTGCATCAACCTACAGCACCACCAGGCCAGCTATATCATGAATTTTCAATGTTAAAACTTCCTTATTTAATAACTTTTGAATTTGGGACTGGTAGGAACACTTCTCATCAAACAATTAGTTTTTCCCATGCTATTCTTTGAACTCCGTCATGCCAAAGAAACTTCTTAAAGATTTTATGTATTTCCTCAAGCCAAGTTAAAGGGATATCTCCCTGTGTTCCTTGAAATAAATACATTAAATTAGCCATTACAAACATCTTTATTGCTTCAATTTTGCCCTACAAGGGCAAGGATTTGTAATTTGTTACTTGTACTGTGTATTGCTAAATTATTTTCCAATGTTTTCTGTATAGTGTTGAATAGTTGTATCCCTAAATATTTTACTGATTCTTGTCTTTTTATTCCCTTTGTTAGTTTCTTTGGTTTCTTCATCTGCTTTATTAATAATTAAGATCATTGATTTAGATTTGTTTAATTTGCATCATGATAATTTTAAAAAATGCCAAATTATTGGATATGTCTTCTTTGGGTTTGTTAATATTATTGAAATATCATCTGCGTACACGCTTAACTTGAAATGATTAACTTCTTCGTGGGTTTCTATGATTTGTCTTTTCATTGTTATATGATTTAGAAGTGATTCTAAAGTTATTATAAACAAAATTGGGGAAAGTATGCATCCCTGATGCACACTGCTTTGCATTAACATGGGGTCTGATTTCAATTGATTTATTTTGAAAAAAGCTTTTGGATTTTTATATAAGACTTTCATAAACCTGTTAATGTAATCTGGAAGATCCCATTGTTCCAAAGTAGTGAACATAAAATTCCATTTTACCAACTCAAAAGCTTTGGATGTATCCAGGCTATAACTAAGATATCTGGCTCATTTGCTTTAATTCAGGAGATGGCTACCTGTACATCACTTAAACCCTCAATCATATTATGATTTTTTACAAAACCTTTTTGATCTGGATGAATCATTATAGGTATTTGATCATGTATATTTTAACTATTAATTTTGCCATAATTTTGTAATCAATATTTAAAAGAGCTTGTAGTTTATAATTTTCAGCTTGAAGTTTATCTTTATTTTCTTTTGGTAGTAAAACAATATCTGCTTCTAAAAATGAGGATGGTAAGTCTCTACCACCTGCCATCTCCTCAGCCAGTTTTTGTATCCATGGTGGTAATTCTTTCTTAATGGCCATATACAATTCAGTAGTATAACCCTCTGATCTTGGAGATGAAATTCTTTTTCATTGTATTAAAGACCTCTACTACCTCCTGTTTTGAGAAGTTTTCTGATAAGATTTCTATAGCAGAAAGTTTGGCATCAATTACATATTTTCTTACCTCCTCTATGTTTTTATTTAAGGGGTTGTTATTGGTGGTTTTGTAGTACTCTTTAAAAGCTTTTGCAGTCTCCTCATCTTTAGGTTACAATTTGATCTAAAGTGTTTTTAATACTAGTAATTGCTTTACGTTCTTTTGTTTTTTTAACACATAGGCTAGTAGTTTACTGGATTTATCAGCATGGTGGTAAAGTTTGTTTTTTTGTCTAAGTATATTGAACTCAACTGCTTTCATTAAAATAATCTTTTTCTAATACTTTTTGCTCTAATATTTGGCTAGATATGAATTTCTAGGATTTATATTTTCTTTAAGTTTTTTATCTCTTGATCCAATTTCATAATTGTTTCACTTTTAATTTTATTTTATACAATTTGGTATGAAATAATTGCCTCTCTAATTGTTGCCTTAAATGCATCCCATATTTCTGAACTGTTCCTATGTTTATTATAAGTGACTGACCAACATTATTGTATCTGTTTCCTTATATGTATATTAAATTTAGGATTCTGTAGTAATGTATTTTAAAATTTCCATCTTCTATCTTGTGGTGGAATAAAATTTGTCAAGATCACATCATGATCGGAGATGGAAATCTCTTTTATTTCTATTTTTGTTATATAATTTATTCATTCTTTATTAGAGAAGATATAGATTCTAGAGAAAACATTTATATGTCTAGCTTTGTGTGAAAATGTTATTCTAAAGGGGTTTTGTTCCTCCAAACATCATAGAGGTTATGTTCATTCAAAAAGATTTCTTAATATTATTGATATTCTACCATCTTGTATACTGGGTTTGGAAGACTTATCCTTGAGGGGATTCAGCAGTGCATTTAAATCACCTCCTAATAATTTTTTTGGTCATCAAATTCAATAAGAGCTTTGCAAAATGTGATTTATAAAATCTTCATAGGCAATAAATAGACCATAAACTAGGCTTAGATTCATTTCAGTCCCACATATATATCTTTTTGCTAAAATAATTCTGCTGTATTTGTCTTTCTATTGTTGAATATACTGGAAATCTGTGTTCTTTGCTATCAGTATTGTAATACCCCTACTATTTGTCATACCACTAGAATAGTATGTTTGGTATATCCATCCTTTTGCAATATTTTATGGTCTTTTATATTTAAATGGGTTTCTTGTAAAGCCAAGATGTTTGCCCTATTTTCTTAGTTATATTGCATTATGACTTCCTTTTTCTTATAATTATTTATACCATTTACAGTCAATGTGGCAAGGACAAGTTCAGGAGAAACTACTTTATTTGCATCCAACATTAATTTTATAATCTGTTTTTTGTAACCACCTTTCTTTTTTATTATTTTTTTTAATTTGACAGTTTGTTATCCATCTTGTGTACAATATAACTGTATGTAAAATAACCTTTCCACCCTTTTTCCTTTTAAATGTACAAGAACTGCTATGTTTTCCTTATCCCTAAATCATTCTTGAACGTAATGCACATATCCATAGTAGCCACACTTATTCTCAATTTATCTAGACTTTGCTTTGCATTTACATAGGTAAAGTGATATATTAGCAAATTGGTTCTGAAATAAATTTGACAAATGGTAAGATGTTCATTCTATTACTTAATCTATTGCATATTGCAGCTCTATTTATACAGTAAATGTAGTTCCATAAGGAATGAATTGAAACCTTGAGGGGACAATAACTTTAATAGGCATTGATTGGATGTCATTACTAAATTACTCTGCAAGAGCATTTCTCTATAAGTGAACAGATTGGAGGAATATTCTCATGTCATTTTGCTCATAATCTGAAACCCCATAAAACATGTATTCAGAGGATGTGCCAGGAGCACCTATTAATGTCACCAGTCCATACTTATCCATACTTAACCATATATTAAATAAAGAATGCAGCCATTTCATGAATCCTTGAGGCAGAAAGTGATTTGACGTGTTGTGTAAACTGAATATATCAATCTGAAGTTGACACTTTCAGGTAAGTCAGTGTCTCTTTTAAAAGTGTTTTGCATCAACTTACATACTTTGAGAGACATTGGACATCTCAATTCCTCTTTCTGTTTTTTCTTTCTCATTTGCTCACATAACCCAAATAATTCAGATGGTTCCTCACTAGAGCTATGTGGAGTGCAGAATTCCACCAATGGAATTCCTTCAGAGTGGAAATTTAAATTCCAAAATCCTTACTGAAATGTCATTTTTAATTATGTGGCATTCTAAAATGAATTCAACACAAACTGCAGAATTATTGACCACGATCATTTAAACTATGTAATAATGTTCTACATGTTGAGGAAAAAGAATCCACAGTTTAGGTAAACTGTGGATTAATAATTTGTGAGAACCATTTCCCTTTCATAATGCTGAAATTCCACTATGGACTGAATCCTACAGAATTGTCTGAAATTCCATGAACGTCGGTTCTGGTGGACTTCAAGAATTCTGTACAGTACTATTCCTGTCCATGTATCCCATTTAATGATCCAATAGCATGCTGCTACTGCATATTTCAACTTTAGTATGCTATACATCCCAAAGTACTAAATATCTGTCCTTATTCTTTCAGCCCTGAAGACTGTGAACGTCGGAAGACATGAGTGGTACTCTAAACACTTGGCTGTGGATCTCACCAATGATATCTTCCTCCAGTGGACATCCCATGGACTCCCCTGGCAGTCATTTGGTCCAGTAATGCCTTCTGACCTTCTTTCAGCAGTAAGTCAGATCGAC
Source organism: Neoceratodus forsteri (assembly GCA_016271365.2). NCBI lineage: Eukaryota > Metazoa > Chordata > Ceratodontiformes > Ceratodontidae > Neoceratodus > Neoceratodus forsteri. The sequence continues at coordinate 49,863,193 of JADMNL010000035.1, forward strand.
AGCATCTATGGAGGTCAGGAATTCATCATTGTCATCTGTCTTGGTGCCCATTTCACCCCATACCCACTGAGGCTTTACCTGGAGACACTGATCAACATTAGGAATGCAGTTAGGAGACTTCTGGGCAGAAACCCTGAAACCACAGTGGTGCTGAAAACTACCAACAACAGAGAGCTGGACAATAATATAGTATTCCACAGTGACTGGTTGGCCCATGAAATAAACCGAGCTTTCCTGGCAGCATTCAGGATGATGAATGTTGGTCTGGTTGATGCCTGGGACATTACAATAGCATACAATTCATGGATCATTCACCCTGATGAGTTAGTTATCAGGAATGAACTAGACCTCTTCCTGTCCTATGTCTGTCCCAATATACAGTATAGCTGAAACTACATTAAAACTACAGAATGGAAATGTCTACATTTTGATTTAATGAATCCATACATTATAGGTTATGAAAAAAGATGTTTGTTTCCAATTGTGTTGGCAGTAGGTATGATTCAAATAAATAATATGTATCCACCAAAATCAGGATCATTTTGTCTTTGGCATTTTATCTTATTCTATGGAGAAACTGTGGAGCTTAAACAGAAAGTCCCCTCAGTCTTTTATTCTGTTTCTCTATGTAGCTTGTAGGCATGAACAATGATTGCCATTATTATACCATCCTAATTGCATCAATATTTAAATGTAAATGAAGGTACTTAAATCTGGTGTAACTACTTGACTCCACTGCAAAGGTCATGATCTGGCTCTTATAAGCATCCTGGAATTTTATGTTATGTTGGTGCTATAGACTGCAGTGGTTATACATATTAGTTTTCAAGTTTCAAGTTTATTGCAGGAATAACTCCATTGAGAAAGCTTAGTCACAAAGAGGTCCTTAGAAACATATATCAGGAACATATACAAAGAGACAATATAAGAATACAAGCAGTCCTGGTATAATAGAAGGGGAACATTGTTTTACCGAGGAGTAACACACTAAGCTGAAGCTTGTTTCCAAATGTGACCCTGGGAGTACAAAGAAGTTAAGTGACTTGTTCAGGATCACACTGTATGCACCTAGGTGGCTGTGGGATTCAAATCCAGGTTTCCAGATCTGCAGCTCAGAGCCTTAACACACTGCACTATACTGCCTCACTGCCTTAGTAACACAAGACTCAAAATGTACAAAATACACCAATATATACATGACTGGTTGCTTTTTTATTTTACAAAGCACACCTACTGGAAAGTAGCAGGCATGCCCAAAAATACAGGCCTATACAAAATATACTACTTATAAATATATTAGTCAGTGCTGTCGATGTGCTCTGCAGTGCTTCTGTTTTTGGCTTATGCTGGCTATGAAACTGTTCAAGGCAAAGTAAATACCCTGCTATTATTTGTAGTTTAAAGTGTATCTGAGTTAGAAAAAAACATTATTTTAGGGAGTACAGGGACTTCACAAAATGAGTAACAGAACTGAATGAAACTACAACTGCAGCTGACTTGTGCATGTTTGCCTCTTCAACTCCCATGTCACCCTGTGTGAGTAAGTCATAGCATTTGGAAAGGAAGAAACAGATTTTCACACTTGATAAAATCAGAGTGAAGATGCCTCATTTATTTTTAAATTAGTATGACATTAGGGGGATGCAAAAAAGGGAATCATTGTGCATGCCTACAAACTACACAGTTACACAGAAAATAGGCTGAGGTTACTTTCAATTTAAAGCCTTTTTATTTTTCAGTTCTCCCTCATGGGGTCAGACAGAGCATTCATGCCTGCTTGTCTTCTTCTTCCTTTTTTCAACTAATAATTTTATTAAAGTTTTGCTAAAAAATGTATTTAGTTTTTGTTGACAGGAAGTAGGTGCACTAGAAAAATCCTGCCTTTTGCCTCTTTTGAGTACAACCCTTGGGGAGGGAATGCAGATGAATGCCAACTGACCTTTAGAATCAGATTAAGCTGTTGGTGGTATTTTTAAGTGAAAGAGGGAAATTTGGCCAGGACACCGGTAAATTCCTACTCTTTGATAAATGCCATGGATCTTTAACATCTACCTGAACTACCACCAATCCAGGCAGATGGGACCTCAGTTTAACGTTCATCTGAAAGGCGGCACCTCAGTAGTGCAGCACCTCTCTCTCATGCTGCACTACAGTGTCAGTACTGGGATATTAACACAAGTGCCAGATGTGGTAACTGAACCCACAGCCCTCTGATCTCCTGGCCTCAGAGGCAAGTGTGCTACCTACTGAGCCACTGACACTACTAAAAAGTACATCGGTGCATAAGACAAAAGAGATACAACAGTCAGAACAGTGAAGCAACCTGGCCAGGTCTGATATTCCAACCTAATGGAAATACATTTTAGAATGCTCAAAGAGCTAAATATGTACACATTGGAAGAGAGAAGGGACCGGGGGGACATGATAGAGGTCTTCAGGTACATGAAGAGGGTAAATAGGGGAGGAACAGTCAGGGTGCTTCGAAGGGAGGAGAAAGGGGCCACTAGACGGCATGGGTGGAATCTGGAGGGGGGAAGATTCAGGGGAGAAAGGAGGAGGTGCTACTTCACTGAGAGGGTGGTGGAGCCATGGAATGCACTACCTAGGGGGCTGGTGGAGGCAGAGACAGTGGAGGGGTTCAAGAGGGCATGGGACAGGTACAGGGGAAGGGTTCTGGAAGCAAAATCCAATGCAGCAAGAATATCCAGAACTGGGAAGGGAGAAGCCAGAGAAGGCGAGGGGGACAGCAAGGTCAGCACCCAGGGTGGGGGCTGACCAAACGAGCAGACACGAAAGACCGTTAGGCCTATTCTGCTGGCATTTTAGTATGTTAGTATGTATATGCAAAATAAAAGAAAGATAGATTCATTCTGTATAGATCAAACTCTCATGTCATCAGTAAGTAATATTATCCTACAAATAGGTCACTAGCATTACCAACCACTCAATCATAATAACCAACAATCCAAGACATGCAGATTCTGACATACATATTTCTCCAATGCCCCAGTCAATATTTCTTACCCTGCCTTTAGGAAGTATGTAACCAGGTCACTGTGGGATCTATGACCATACGGTGACAAAAATCTTATCGACTGACAGTACAGCAAAACTTGATGTTGACCACATTTGAGGTTGGCAAAAAGGTGTCCACCATTTTCAATGTTTTCTTCAAGGGGCATTGCCCCCAGAACACAGAAACAGAGAAAGCTGTGTTCCCTGCACCTCCCACTTAAAATAATCAACTCTGAGTCATAGCTGATTAGGGGAGGGGGTGCAAGACCGCCAGAAAACAGTGCTGGGTCCAACACTCACACTACAGTGACCTGGTGCTTTTGTCACAGTAGTGTTGGTCACTGTTGACTTGTCGCTTGGTAAGTGTATACTGTTACAGTGTACACTTTGGTTATAACCCTACCTTGCAGGATCAAGCAAGGATGAGGGCCTGGGATCTGTTTTTACTTGAAGTGGGGGGATTCTTTCCCAACATAAATTAATTAGCATGGTGGCTTCTCCCAGAGATAAAGCACAGTGGACCAAATTTATGTCTGGTACAACCCCAGGATGCTGTACCTAACCACATCCCCTTGCAGTCACCCCACACATGGAGCACAATGAAGAAATGCAGTACCCCACTATGCAATTAATGGCTGTAGCTAATAATATGGTCATGCACGATATACTCATAAAACAGACTATCTTTATTAAACATACTTGACAGACATGCCCCTTTCTCCAAAAAAGAGTAAAATTAATCCCTGCACCTTGGTTCAATGGTCATCTAAGGAGGTTATTACACATTAAGGACTGTCTTTGGAAAAAAGCAAAGGAATCTAAAGAGTGCATTGATTTGAAGCATTATAGGACTTTCAGGAATAAATATACTCAAGAAGTCAGAGAGACTAAAAGTAGATTTTATAACCAAAAATGTTCAAATGCATCTAGTGACAGTAGGAGGATCTGGTCTGGAATTACATCTATGCAGGGTAAAGTTAAAAGGCCACCATTACCCAAAGTTTTGAATTATAATGGTTTATTTCTTTATAACCCTGCTGATTAGGTTAATGCATTCAATTATCACTTTTTGAAAGCAGGTAGTACTTTTGATAAAAATGTTCCTAACATATCAAAATGTACACTGGATACTAATTTTAAGGCTGTGTAGATTGTAGTCATGCTGACTTATTGCTATAAATGGGAGATAAAGGGACTTGGCCAGACAACTCTCTGTGATCTTACACAGTGATGCAGTTATTTTCACAGCATTGTTTTCCACTGCCCTCCCTTCCATGGACTTCACAACCCCCTCCCTCCACCCTCCTACAGAGGCACTATTTTGTTCTGCCCATCACTTTCTGTTTCAGCAATAAATCTGTTTAGTATAAATCTTTTGTGTTCAGGAGTTGTTTTTTGTTTGTGTTTTTAGCCAAATGATAACAGAATAAATGCATCTTTTGTACCATTCATCTGTAAATGTACGTAAATAAATTGATAACATCCAGGGCAACCTTGCTTCAGGTTGCCTACCCATACTCAGACAAATAAAAATCTTCCCATGGTGTACACACACACACACACACACACACACACACACACACACACACTTTCCACCCCTACTACCACAGTATGTATAGTAGAAGAGCATGTCCAAAAACTGATTGCCAGTACATTTTAAAAGTAAACATGCTTTTTAGAGGAACAATAAAATTGTCATACTGAGATGACAGTAAAAGTACTCCAGAGCTATAACACTCTAATTTGAATTCCATTTCAAATGTAACCAGTCTGTTCTGTTAGACCTTTCCTAAATCAAATGAGACCAGTAAAGAAAGGGTTACAGCAACAGTGACAGCTACTGTATGCCAAGTGTTACTGTATATTACAAATCCAAGGAATTGCAGCAGACTCAGGAATAAACTGCCTGCATTTTACACAGTTCAGATAAATTCACATAGATTACTGTTCAGTACATAATGTCACAGTTTTCTTTCATGATTCCAAACAAGTTTGTCTGAAGTAGATGATTCACTATGGGGCACCCTGGAGACAGGAAATGGCACCACAATCTGTATGGGAGTTGTGTACAGACCCCCATCTCAGGGGGAGGGAATGGACAAGGAAATGATAGAAGGCATCCTTAAAATGGCAGAAAAGGGATATGTTGTTGATGGAGGACCTGAATCATGCTAGATGTTAACTGGAGCACCTTTGCTGCAGGCACATTCCAGGAGCAGGATCATTCTTGATGTCCTACAAGGGCATGCCTCAGACAGCTAGTGTTTGAACTCAATCGGAAAGGAGCAGTCTTGACCTGGTGCTCTCAAATGTGGATGGAGAAAGGATCTCAGATTTAGAAGTGAGTAGCCATCTAGGAATGAGTGACTCACCAAACAGTGTAGTTCACAATAAACACAGCCATAGAATCAAGCCATACAAAAGCAAGAGTATTGGACTTTAGGAGGCTAACTTTGGGAAAATGAGAGAGTGTTTCAGAAAAGCACTAGCAAATGGGCAAGAAGGAGGGATGGAGGAACAATGGGGAATAATCAGAACAGTCATCACAGAGGCAGCAAGCCTTTGTGTGAAGCAAATCAATAAAACAACATGAAGGGAAAAAAAACACTATGGTTCTCAAAATAGGTGGCAGGGAAGGTTAAGGAGGAAAAGATAGCATTCAGGAAATATAAGGAAACACAGAAGGAGCAGGACAAAGAACTTTGTCAATTAAATCAGAAGGAGGCATGGGAGGCAGTCAGAATAGCACAGGCCCAAACTGAGGAAGAGATAGCCAATTCTGTTGTGAAGGGGGATCAAACCTTTTATCAGTACATTAGGGAGTGAAGAAAGACCAAGGAAGGGATACAGAGACTTAATAAAGGGGAGGGAATGTGGGAAGACGTTGATAGTGAAAAAGCAGGGATACTGAACAAATATTTCTGCTCAGTATTCACAACAGAGGAGGATAGGGAGTACCTAAACCAAACAAGAGAAACACTCTGGATGGGGTGGTCAATACAGTCCATTCACAGAAGAAAGGGTTTTGAAAAAATGCTTTGAAACTGAGGGGTGAAATAAAGCAATGGGGCCTGATGAGATCACCCTAGAATTCTAAAAGAACTAAGGGGTATAACTAGTGACACCACTGACTACCTGTTTAACAAATCAAGGGAGGATGGGGGTGGTACCTGAGGACTGGAGGAGGGTGGATATGATTTCACTCAAAAAAGTGGAGCAGGGCAGAGGCAGGAAACTATAGACCGTTAGTTTGACCTCAGTGATAGGAAAATGATGGAATCACTTCTGAAGGAAAGCATTGTTGAGTACCTAGAGGCTAGTGGGGCACAGGACCCAAGGCAGCATGGATTCACAGTGGGAAGGTCATGTCAGACAAATCTAATAGATTTCTTTGACTGGGTGACCAAAGTAGTAGACCAGGGAGGGGCTGTGGATTTGATCTACTTAGATTTTAGCAAGGCATTTGACACAGTCCCACACAAAAGATTAATACACAAGTTAGCCAGCCTTGGAGTGGGTCCTCAATGAGATAGCCTGGATAAAAAATTGGCTGGACAACAGGGCACAAAGAGTAATAGTAAATGGAGTCCACAGTGAAAAAAGGAGTGTAACTAGTGAGTATCATAAAGTTCAGTACTGGGAGTAGCCCTCTCTAATGTCTTTATAAGTGACATTGGAGAGCGCCTGGAAGGAGAAATATGTCTCTTTGTAGATGACACAAAGATCTTCAACAGGGTTGATACACAAGGTAGGGTGGAAAGGATGAAAAGGGACTTGGCAAGGTTGGATGAATGGCCAAATGTATGGCAACTCAGATTCAATACAAAGAACTGCAAGGCAATGCACCTGTGAAATAAAAACCCAAGCGAAGAGTACACAATGAGGGTGAGATACTTACAACAAAAATTACAAGGGACCTGGAAGTAATTATAACAGATGACCAAAAGGGGGCCATGCACTGTGAGAAGGCAGTAAGGACAGCAGTGGGGATACTGTGATGCACAGAGAGAGGCATTAACAGAAGAAAACAGGAAGTTGTTATCCCTCTGTACAGACAGTTGGTGAGACCCCATCTGGACTACTGCATGCAGTTCTGGAGACCCCATCTCTGCAAAGAAATAGACAGAGTGGAGGCTGTTCAGAGGAGGTCAAACAAAATGGTGCAGGGTCTGCATCAAAAACCATATGGAGAGAGACTGAGAGAGCTTAATATGTATACCCTTGATGAAAGGAGGGATGGGGGGACATGATAGAAACGTTCAAGTACCTCAAGGCAATCGACAAAGTCCAGGAGGGTAGCATCTTTCAGAAAAGGAGATGTGTAAGAACAAGGGGCACAATTTAAAGTTAGAGGGGACGGCTCAGGAGTAATGCGGAAATTTTTCACAGAGAGAGGGTGGACGATGGAACTGCCTTCCTGGGAGAGGTTGGGGTCTAAAACAGTGGGGAATTTAAACATGCATGGACAGACATAAGGTAATTATAGTGGAGCTTTGCGAAGTAGGGTTGTTGGTTAACGAATCTGCAGCTTATCCAATAGGTAGGAAATGGGCAGACTGGGTGGGCCAAGTGGTCCCTATCTGCCATCAAAGTCTATGTTTCTATGTTTTTAAATACATTTCAATACAGTTTGCAGTTCCAGGAGTAATCCACAATAATATATCCTTGATGTGCAGTAATCCATGGAAAATACAGTGTGTTTTTATTTTTACATTTTCTTTAGATAAAGTAAAAAAAAGGCTGCAGTTAGCTGTTACTACTTTGCAATTCTGCTCAATATGCTTGATATTCCTTCCCCCACTAGCTCCTGTCCCATCCTGTCATTTCTCTGGCTATTATTCTATACTGTGGTGCAATGCATGGCTAGTGATTGGAAAGTCCACTTACCCACAGACTCTTTTACTAGTCCAGTTGATTTACTTATTGGTTACAGCTCTTCAGGACAAACCTGCAGGCCAATTAAGAAAATGTTGTTAGCCTAACACACAGTCTGGCTAGTGGACCAGTGCAAGTTTCGCTCCTGCACCCTCTGTGATGGGTTACAACATTTTTTTAATTTTATGACTGGGGTGTGTGGTCAGCTAGCTGCTAGGACTGCCAGTGATTGATGGTCAGTGCGTAAACTGTCAAGTACATTGCTGTAGGGGAAATGAAAATACCACCAACAGCTTCATCTGGTTCAAGGTCAGCTGGCATTTGTCTGTATCCCCCTCCCCGGGTCATTCCTAAAAATAAGCTGAATTTGTCTAGTGCACTTACCCGGTCAACAAAAACTAAATAAATAAATAAAGTCCTATGACTGTTGAGGGAGGTTCAGATGCAGTGCAGTGTTAATGGTGTGGCTGAGTACTGTGACTATTTGTTTAGGGATGTCAGTGCTGTAACGGCAGGAGTGGGGTGGCAGCCAATGCTGTTATTGGCAGGGGGTGGCAGGCAAGTACCATGACTGCCTGGTGGGGGCCAGGGCTGTCATTTTTGGGAGGGGCGCAGTATTGTGACTGTTGGGGGTGGGGATCACTGCTGTGTCTGTCTGTGATGGATATCAGCCCTGTTACTGTCACAGATGTAGGGAGACACTGCTCTGACAGTGGTGGTGGGTAGTGCTTTGCCATTGAGGGTAGAGGTCAGTGCTATTACTGTTGGGGAATTAGGATCAGTGCTGTGACTGTCAGGTAGTTGGCCACTGTGACTGACAGTGGAAGTTGTTAGTTCTGTGACTATTGATGAGGTGGTACAGTTCTATGACTGTTGGGGGTGGAGGGTCAGGCCTGCGACTGTTATAGGTGAGGGGGTAGTGCTGTTGCTGTTGTGGATGGGTGGTCAGTTCAGTGACCATTAGGAGTAGTGGGTCCGTGCTGTTATTCTCAGTGGATTGGAATTAGTGCTGTGAGTGATGGTAGAGAGTGTCAGTTCTGTGACTTTTGGGGGTGAGGTGGCTGTGCTGTGACCGTTGGGGATGGATGATCTGTGCTGTAAGATGGGGTGGGGTGTAATGCTGTGGCAAGTGCTGTTACTGTGGGGGATGGGGATCAGAGCTGTGACTCAGGGATGTCTGGTCATTGCTTGACTGCCATGTTGTGGGGATTCTGTGACTGTTGGAGTAGTGAGAAATTGTAACACTAAGGGTGTGGATCAGTGCTGTGACTGCCAGAAGTGGGTGGTCATTGTCATGACTGTCAGTGGAGGTGTCAGTCCTGTTACTGTCAGTGGGTTGCTACAGTCCTGACTGTGGGAAGGGGTGGTACAATTCTGTTAATGTGGCGGGGGTTGTACAGTCCCATGACTGTGAAAGAGGGAATGTTACAGTCCTGTGACTGTGGGGTGGATGGTTCAATCCTGTGCCTGTGGGGGGTCAGTCCTGTCACCAGGGGTGGTGCAGTCCTGTAACTGTGGAGAGGGGATCAAACAGTCCAATGACTGTTTGGGTGGTCATTGCTGGTACTTATGGTGTAGGGTGCCAATACTGTGACTGTTGAGCAGTGGTGCAGTCCTGTGATTGTCAGAATGAAGCTCAGTTATGTGTTAGGGATAGGGTGTCATTTATGTGACTGTCAGGGTGAGGGTCATTCCTATGACTTTTGGGAGGTCTGCTTCTGCACAATCCTACAGCTTTGAGGGACTGAAGCATTTGCAGGAAGTTGTATATGCATCAGGAAGGTTGTAAAAGGCACCAAACTAAGTGACCATTCAGAGAGTGGTGCAGTCCTGACTGTGTGAGGTGGTCATTAGTGCTGTGACTAAGGCACAGGATTGTGAATGTTAGGGGTGGGGATTACTGATGTTTCTAGAGTGGCCTTAGACTTTGCAGGACCTGGGGCAAAGGTCAAACACTGGGAACCCTGTCACTGCAATCAGCAGTCTTGTCTTCACTTACTGTCGTATTCACAGCAAACTGGTACTGCCAGCAGTTTTGCGAGGTGGGTAGGAGACATCAGTGCCACTTTGAGGTAAACAGAAAGAGCCTAAACTGCAAGTATCGGGGCAGTCAGGAGGCTTCAGTGCTGCCGAGTGGGAATTAAAAGAACCTGTACTGCCTGTATTTGAGGGTGAGCAGAAGACCACAGTAACAGGGAGCAGCTAAAAGAAAAAAGCCCTTCAAGCCTGTGGAGATCCCTCATAATGGTAAAGAAAAAGCCCTTCAGAGCTGTGGAGACCCAATACTGAGGGCAGCTGAAAGAAAAAAATTATTGTGGCTGTGGAGAGCCACCAGAGAAAGCAGCTGACAGAAAAAAAAACTTTAGGGCTATAGAGATCTGCTACAGTGGGCAGCTCAGCAACTTATCAAAAAGCCCTTTAGGACAGTGGAGATATACAGGTCATTGCAATCCCATGTTTGTAGTTGAATTGTAACCATGTTAGTTATTAGCTCCAAACAGCTTCCAGGATATAGGTAAACTTTTGAAGGCCATGGCAGTTTATAATTGTACTGCAGTGGGTCTCATCTCTGCAATACTTGTGATCCTTCTGGAGAGATTATACACTGCCTTCTGCCACACCCTGCAGCCTGGATTGCCTTCTCTGTTTGTTCCAAGACAACATCTGGACTGGAAGTGGCTGAGGCCACTATGCTCTTGATCTTTGTTCTGAATGTCCCTGAAAGCCCCACTCAAAGTCTCACCCCTACTACCAACATCAACACCCATCGCCCACTCAACCATCCCACACAGCAAGATCAACACACTCATGACTCATCATCACAGAGCCTAGCTGAGGACCTGAGGATCAAAGGGGAGACAATGGTGCTGTGTCAATCAAATTTTTTTTTATGCCAAATGCCAGTGGCCTGGTACAAATTTGCAGATGATTGGACATGCAGTGTTGGCACTTCTAGGACTGACTACTCCATGTCAGTGAGACACTTGCCTCAATCTGGGGTGAGAGGCCAATGACCCCAGACTTGGCTGAGTCCATGCGTAATGCACCTACTGTGTGGTCTGGTCTCTTGATCTGGCACAGAAAAGGGAAAGGTGTGCGTGAGTGATTCCTGATCATGTGACCTTTCTCAGTGCTCCTACAGGAAAAATATCATCAAGTGACTTAAATTAGCTGTCTGCAGGGCTGCTCTCAATTCTGTCTTAATAAGTGAATCAAAGTGCAGGGCCTCCCAGAACTGCAGGGCCTAGGGCAGCTGCCCCTACTGCCCCCTTCCAAGAACTGAGCCAGTCATCCAAGTGGTCATGTGAGACAGATGTAGGCAGGTATGGCTTTATAGCCATTTCCACATTTCCCCTCATTGGATTCCAGCCTTCATGTGGGAGAAGCCAAAGGTCAAGTCAGCAAGCCTTCCCACCCAGGCACAGGACAGCTATCTAATGAATCAATGCCTACTCACCCAGGCACAGGACAGCTATCTAATGAATCAATGCCTACTCACCCAAGACAGGACAGCTATCTAATGAATCAATGCCTACCCACCCAAGACAGGACAGCTATCTAATGAATCAAGGTCAGTGTTATGTCTGATCCCCAGCAACCTGAGCATGTTCCTGAACTCAGGTCCCTGATGTGGTGGAATATAAGGCACACAGCACATCTTCTCTCCATACCAGTGGACCAGACTGGCCTTATGCTGCAGCAAGGGAATTATTTATTTATGTGGCAAGTGACTGAACAAAGGTGGTACCACAAAACACCAGGGAATGATTTTATACTAACAGAACCAGTGGCCAGAAGGTGGGATTTACCCATGGATACCAGAGAATGTGTTAACTTTAACAGACCCAGCAATCACAGGTGAATATTGTTATTGGCTGGCAGTTTTAAAGAAATATTGTGCTGCTCAAGATTCCATATAAAAACACTTTCACTGTAGATGGCTCCTAATCCCTGTAAAATAGCATTCCGTAACCTTATTGGCTCTGACTAGAATTTGTTTAAATAGTGGTAACAAGACAGTTTTTTTCATTTAGGGAGAACACTGAGCAAGACTTTCTGGTTGAACTCATAAACTGGATGATAAAAAAGGGGCAGGTAGTGATAAGATAGATCCAATTTTCTATAAAGTAGGTACTCCTGTCCTGGTACATTATTTAACATATCTGTTCAACCTATCACTAACGTTAGCTGTATTTCCTCTTGATTGGAAAACAGCCTGTGTTGCTTTAATTTTTAAAGGTGGCAATGAACATTTCAACATGGATCTATGATGCCAGTTCAACAACACTTTTGATGACCGCAAGTTGCAGTTCACATAAATCCCAAATGTCTCCCAGTCCTGTTTTTTATAAAACAGCTTTCCAGCTTTCTAACAAAACAAGGGGGATTATCAGATTACCAGTCTGGATTTTGTAAAGGTTGCAATACTATCTTTGTTACTGCAAGAGTTGTTGATGATGTACTGCCTGCGTTTGATCAAGGTATGCAAGTTCCAGCAGTTTTTTTAGATCTCTCTAAGGCGTCTGATTCAGTTGATCCTAACATCTTACTGAACAAACTAAAAGCCTTAGGTTTAGGAATTAATCCATTGTTTTTTTTTTCTTATTTATTAACAAGACTACAATGTGTAACAGCAGCAGAATATTGTTCAGAGTTTGTTACCATTAGAAAGGGGATATCTCAGGGGTCAGTACTGTAGCCCCTCTTATTCTTCATTTTGTTAATAATCTGTCCAACTGTAGTTCAGTTGAGACTATTAATTAATTAAGAGTAGGAAGTGAGTGATGTTTTTACAATGAACATTTTTGATTGGTCAATATTCTTTTGTCCAAAAGACAATGGACAAAAGAATATTGAACAATCAAAAAATTCAGTTTTGGAATCACATTCCAATATGCAGCTCTATTATATCATGAGGGTATTTTGGTCCTCATCAACATTTTAGGTTGTGAGAACACCCTCCCTTCCTACTCTAAGGCCTAGATAATATTAAGAGCTTATTAGGATCCAAGGAGTTTAGATATCTGCATATTTTGATAGTTGTACAAGGATGCCTGAAATAAATGTTCATACACATAAGAGATATGAATGCTGGAAGGAAATGGATGGGGTATTTTAAGATAGTTGCATCTTTATTAACATTTTGATACATCTTTATGTCCACTGTCTCCATGGCTTTTCAGCTCTAGTATTTATGTTAGTAAAATACTTCCAACATCGGTCGAGTGTATTACCATCTGCCTATTCTGGTACCCACCCCCAATGTGCGCCAAGCCTTCTGCCTTTCTTCCCGAGCATGGCCATTGGGTTGCCTATGCCTGAGTGGTTCTGAGGGATGCAGTCACACATACAAGATCACTTATTTAACAGAAACATTAGGGTTTCCTGTTAAGATGTTAAAGAACTGGTGGAATCTTATATCTACAGGTAAAGCATGAAGGAACTTAACAAATAAATACAAGGGACACCAAGCTATTTCATTCAGTGCTTGATGTTGTCTTAGTTCAAGTTGGGTGCACAGGGTGCTAGTGCATTGATCAGTTGACCTTATGCGCCCCCTTATGCCCAAGTCCCATGTAGGTACACTATTTAATCTGCACCACAGCTCCTTGCAGACACACCTCCATCACTAGAGAGAGCATGGAGGGGGAGCATTTAAATCTCAAACTTAAAGAAGTTTTAAAAGTAAGTACACTGTAGATTCTATCATTTCTTACAAGAGACATTGCAAATCTAAACAGAGATTTTAAACACCGTTTTGGCACATTTTTTTTTCCCTAGCACAATCAACAAGAGACTTACAAAAACACTATTCAACAGACAGGTAGGGAGAGTGTCCCCATAAATTTAAATGTATATTTAACAACCTGCTGTATTAGCAAAACATAATATAAACACATGGGAAACTGGTTGCTTATGTAATTCTTTAACAGAACGCTCCAACTGTTTGACAAATACGCAGAGATCTGCAGGTATACTTTTGTTATTATTATCATTAGGGAACTGTTAATGTGGAATGGAAAAACTGGTGTTCATAAGAGATTTAGTATGTTGAATAGTTGCAAGACAACATGACTGTATAATAAAATAAGAAACTTGTTACCAGTGCATAGACATTAGAGCACACTACTGGGGAATATTTGTGAGATGGAAGAGTAACAGGATGATATGACTTAATTTTTATTGTTTGGGCTCTCAGCACCTAGTCATGTGCAATGGCTTTCTAATAACCCCTCCCCATTTGGAGTGATAGTAAAGCGTGAAAGCCTAATAGATTGGAAACAACAAGGGGTACGCTAGTTACCAAATGGAATATGATGGAAATAAATTCTGAAAGAGAAAAAGGTAAAAGCATACTGAACTAAGTAGGGAAGGTTAGACTATATGAATAAGTCTAAGTTCCAAAAAATAGAGAACCAATGTTTGCATCTTGAATTTCAGGAGCATTTGTTGAGAAATACATAAAGAGGAATTTGATACACTAATTAAATACAAGTCAGGAAGGATAATGGGTGAGAGATGATGTATATTGAATAAATATTTATGGAAATATGACAATATTGGCAATGTATTGTTAAGAAATACATACTGGATTTTTTCTGTTTTATTTTTTGTATTCTATGTATAGAAACAGTGTCTACCTACTGAGGAAAGATTTTTTATCTGAAACATTTGGGTCAAAGAACACTGTAATGAATTGATTCCTGAAAAAAGTATATAAAAGAAAAATGGAACTGTGGAAATAAATAAAAATCTTATTTTTAAGCACTATATACTTGGTGAGTAGGCTCAGTTGTTACCAATTTGCAGTTCTGCTACATAAACAACTCCTATTAACATGGAAGGAGCAAGCAGAAAAATTATAACAATCATTTCTTAACTTTCAGTAAAGTTTAATACAACTTTGCTTGCTGTGCTACAGTAATTGCTGAACTCTTTCAAATTTCCATTGCTTCGTAAAGCTTTTTCATTGGGCTTCTGTGTTTCCCTATTGTTACTATGCACTGTAAAGCCCAGAGGTGCAGTGGTGGTGTTGTCAGTGCCACGTTGCTCATTTTGGTTGGCTCCCTCTGTTCCAGCTCCTATTGTGGTCTCTTTATGCAGTGATGTGCATGGTACAGCACACCATCGCACTTGCAGGAAGCACCAACACTGCTCACTGTTGAAGTGCCATGCTCTGTCAGTCATTCCATCTTCCAGCATGTGAATGTTGAATTCCTGGATTGATGGGACTTGGAAGAGTGTGCCTCTGTAGATTATGCAGTTGGCTGTCATCACATTGCTGAAGAGCAGCTGGTGCAAATGGCATCAGGATGATGTTTGGTGCCTGTGATAACAAATGATGGGGAAAGCATCTTTTGAGAGGTAAGAAAGATTTGATTTTTGACGTTGA
Organism: Neoceratodus forsteri; assembly: GCA_016271365.2. Classification (NCBI taxonomy): domain Eukaryota; kingdom Metazoa; phylum Chordata; order Ceratodontiformes; family Ceratodontidae; genus Neoceratodus; species Neoceratodus forsteri. Next base: position 49,878,476 of record JADMNL010000035.1, read on the forward strand.
AAGGTCCCAGTTCTGCAGTGTAACACTAGAAGGAGACTGTAAAGTAGGGGTGGATTGTTGATTACATATACAGTAAAAGCTTGCTTGTCTGGGAGGGAAATGCTATGAATTAAAATCATTATGTGATTTGGTTTACACGAGAGTAAGCGGTTCAACCATGTAATTATGGGTCAATATTTGAAGAGCTGTGAGCTCTTTTCAGGCAATAAAGTCACTCAGATTTGTCTACACATATCGTAAGTTGTCATAGGTTCTTCTATGAGACCAAATTGAGGGTTTAACAGAATACTTGAACAACATTAGGATGTGGGCTTTTATTTACTGTACTTTCATTGTTGTCTTATAAAAATGTGACTCTGTTGTCAAGTCTGGGCAAGAACATCAATATATTTAATATTCACCTTCCAAAAGGTTTCAGCCCTTTACTTCTGTTTTTCTAATCATAGCTGAAGCTTGTATTAATAGAAGTTCCTCTGTGGAACTTGGTGTGTTTTTTTTTACAGTGACCATTAAGAAAAGGAAGGCATCATAAATTGCCACAGAGAGGCTAGCCACATGATACATGTGGCATCATTATCACCATCAATGACTACGAGATTTTGTGATGGGATCTGTACTCTCACCTTTCAATACAAACAGAATGACCCACCTGCACAGCTCATCCAAAAGTGCAGTCTCTGACAAAAGAACAAAAAAGAAACAGAGATTAGACTGCACACAAGACTGCAAGATTTTAGTATTTATTGTGTAATACATAAATACTTACAGTCAGTACATAATACATTTATTCCAAGTAAAGCCCCAATGGGCATTGACTGTAAGTATTATTTGTGTATTACACAATATTTAAATCTTGAATTTTTTTATATTTATATTTTATTGATTTTTAGAAAATAAACACATTACATACAAACAATGAAGAACACACACAAACATTGCTTCCTTACAGGTAGTCATCTGCTTCTCGCCTTATTGTTTGGTGTTATATACTAAGAAGTGCATACTGACTTTTTCTGAAGATGTGAAAAAGAGGAGAAAATATTGTGAGGCACCTTGATTCAATTCAAGTACACTTCATATCATTTAAGGTAAGTACGTAGCATCCTTAGTCATTATTTACATAATCAATCTGGACCATCTGTTTCATTCTTTATCTTTTTGTTGTCTTTTAGTATATGTTATAATTTCCATTCTATAAATCCATTCTTTGACAGCTTGATCTTTTATCTCCATTGGGAACAGTGCAAAGATGCTTACTCAAGTGCATGTGAGGGTCAAAGATCTGTTGTAATGCATTTTCTAGTAATTTCAAAAAAGTGTTTAACAGAGGGTAGACCCAGAAGATATGATGGTGTTCTGACCTTATCTCACCACTTCAACTTCAACAGGATGCATTGGGAGCTGTCTTTCGGTGCACCTGCTGTGAGAAAGTAGCAGATAAGGCACTGGCAGCTATACTCTCACCACTGCACAGATGATGTGATCTGAAGTGAGTTGACTCAAGCTATGGACCATAAATCTGTTGTTATGGAATTCTCTGTTTACCCATTTCATTTGTCCAGTGCTGGGTGGGGTGGGGGCTAAATGCTGGACTTGATTCAATATTGAGTAAAAGTGTGAAACCAAATGTGGTAAATTTTTTCCATTAACTACTGAAATAATGATACTGATTAAGGGGTTTTGTGGTTCCTATCTGAGACCCTGGTTGAGATGCAAAGTTATAAAGGTTCTGGCTTGGAAATACCTGAGCATGTCTGCTTGCTGAGTGCCCAGTGTTTGTTTAAGTGATACAAAAGGCATGAATTGTTCTTCCTCTAGATGTTGGTATAAGGAGCTAAAACCCTGCCTATACCACTCTATGTATTTATTATCCACTCCAGATGGTAGGAAATCCTGCTGAAAGTGTAGTGGGAGTAGTCATGGTAGCTGTTCTCCGAGGTGTGTCTTCCGAAGCCACTCCCTCCAGATATGCAGTGAGGCTGAGACAAATGAGGAGTTACAATTAAAGAGTGTGCTCTTCTGGGTGGGAGCCAGAATATCCAGCTCTGGGGGAATAGCTGGGAGCGCCATTTTTCCAAGTTGTTTTGGGTCACTTTTGAGCCAGTTCATGAGTGGTTGTGGTTGGGTGGCTTCATAATGTATAGGAGGTCAGGGACAGCCAAAGCACCTTGGGATTTTGGGTGGCAAAGATGAGAGAATCCCACATGTGGTTGATGACCGTTACAAAGGAACTGGCTCATCATTCCTCACCATCTATCGCAGTATTTTGTTATCTCTCTAGATGGATAGTGATGGAAATAGATATAAAAAGTGTTGTAGTATTACTATTTTAAGCATTGCAACTCGGCACTTCAGAGTCAGATGGAGCACCGACTATTTGTCCTGCTCCTGTTGTAGTTTGGTGGTGAGTGGTGTGTAGTTGGCTTTAAACAATCTGGATGTGGAATTTGTTAATATTACCCTAGATATTTCATGTTTGGGAGAGCCCATCAGAATGGGAATTGAGCTTTTATCTGCATTTTGGGGGAGCAGTTTATCAAAAGAGCCTCTGTTTTAGTTTCATTCAATTTGTAGCATGAAAAAGAGCCAAATTCATATAGTAGTGCCCTCAATTTCTCGAGCTCTGAAACTGGGTTGAATAGGAAGATCAGGATGTTGTCTGCATAAAGGGATAAATGGTGTTCACCTCCATCAGGTCCCAGATTTCCTTTAATGTTGGCATATTAGCATAGTGGCTGGGTAGAGGCTTAATGTAGAGCATGAAAAGCAGGGGGGGCATGGACAACCCTGTCTGGTTCTGTGCTGGAGACATACACATTGGTGGGGTGGCTGTTTGTCTGAACCTGTGCTTGAGGCATGATGTATAAGGCAGATAATAAGTCTAGGTAAGAGGGTGGGAAGCCAAATCATTGGAGCGTGCCATGGAGGAAGGCCCAAGACATACGGTCAAAGGTCTTCTCTGTGTCAAGGCTAAGAGCAAGCAGGGCTTATCCTGTGTTGTTTGCATGACTGATAATAGGGAGAGATCTGCAGATGCTATGCATTGTCTGTCTAGTCTGTACAAACCCTGTCTGGTCTGGGTGGATCAGATGAGGGTGTACCGGATCCATACAGGAAGCCCAAGTAGACATAAGAATTTAAGAGTCTGTATTTAGTTGTGAGATTCGTCTATATGACTCACATCATTCCAAGGGGTTTACAGGTTTTGGGATGACAGAAATAATTTATTTATTTAGTTTTTGTTAACCAGGTAGGTACGCTAGGCAGAAGCTGCCTGTTTTCAGATACATTCAGGAGAGTTATAACATAGGTAATACAGCACCAGAACAGTTTACACTTTCAGCAAGATACAACTTCTCAGATTAAAGCAGACAATAGACAAAATGGAAACATTTAAGGATCGGTAAATAGGTGTGCCATCAGGTGAGTATCACCTACAACATACAAACTGCTTGATATGGTAGAGAGATATGGACACAGAGCAATACAGCATAACAATTATTATAATACATTGGTAAAAACAGTTTGAATACTAATGCCAAAGTGGGCAGCAGACTCAAGAACAGTGCTGGGACCCATTCCCATTTCACCTCTTAGGGGGACATCTACATTTGGATGTACTTAGTAGGTGCTTAGGCTGGAATTTTGTAGAACTCCCTGCAGTGGTGCAATCCTGAATCTCAGCTTTAATACCATTCCATAGTTTAAGAGCAAAGTACTGAAATGCTGCAGGCCCATGGTTTATCTTCAACTCTGATACATCAAGCAGACCACAATCTGAAAATCTTAGTATGTACAGACTGTGATGTGGCTGCAGTCACATAACAAGTTGTTGTGGTTGCCGTTTATGTAATATGTTGTAGACAGTGCTTCCTGGCACATGGTCTATCAAAGCTTCTGGGGGTAGCCAATTTAACTTTTCATATAGCTTACAGTGATTTACAAATCTGCTTTCAAGGAGCACAAATTGACAAATTCTGTTGTACACAACATCCCACCGTTTCAGTGCAAGCTTAGATGCTGAAGCTGCCTATACTGCAACATTTTGCATGAGCTTGGTGAGCAGTGTGCCCCTTGCATCTGACAGGCAGGCATGATAGGTAAGATTATTCCAAATCCTGTATGATAAAACCAATCTAGAATTGACTGCTTTGCATGTTTTCAAAATATGCTAGTTAAAGTCAAGCGTGGGGTCCAGAGTAACTCTAGGATAGTTGAAGGACTACACTACATCCAGTAAAGTCCCATCTAGACAAGCAATCTGAAGAGAGGCTAGACATTTCCTGAGTTTTGGTGGGGAGCCAAACTGCATGGCTTGCCTCTTTGCCACATTTATGATCATACTGTTTATTTCAGCCAGGTGTGAATCTCTTGCAGATCGTGTGACAACATCTCATTCATGTCACTCAAGTTTTTGGAACTGACAGCTCAAGATCATGCACGAACATTATAGGTGAACAGTATTTCAGATACTCATGTATGCTATTGATATGGATTGAGAACAGGAGGCATCCCAATATAGATAATTGGGGAAACCTGGTACTGGAGAATATAGGCTCTAAGATGGTAGCTCATAGTTTCACCTGCTGTTGCCTCTGGTGGAGATAATTGATGAACCACTGAAGGGAAGGGGGCACCAGCACAAGATTCTTTAAGTCACTTGTGAGCAAACTGTGGTTCACAAGGTAGAATGCCTTGGTTAGATCAATAAACACAGTACCTGTATATTCCCCTCTATCAGTGGCAGATGCATTTCTGTTAGTAAGTGTCAGAAAAGCTGCAGCTGTACTGTGACCACATCGAAATCCATGTTTGGTGGGGTGACAGGAGGCTAAATTTGGTCAGATACTTGGTTAGTTGGGTAGCTACCCATTTTTCTAGAATCTTGTTTAACACTAGCAAGATTGATATAGGCCTGTAATTATTGAGGGTTTTAGGATCTCCTTTCTTAAAGACAGGGACAACATGGGATAACTTCCACACACTGGGGACTTTTGCCTTCATGAGTGCTAGGCTGAACAGCCTAGTAGCAGCAGGTGCAATTTCCCAAGAAACAAGTCAGAGCAGTTTAGGCTCTAGCCCATCAAAGCCAGCGGTTTTAGACTCAGGGATTCTATTAAGCAATTTTCATACTTCAGGTTTTTAATTACTTTGAATTAGAAGGGAGGGTGTGTAGTGTGATTATCATGTGATTGTGGCATCAGTCTTATGCCAGAGTTTACTTCAGTGTGCATAGCTAGATCACAGAATTGAGCATTAAATACATTTGCTATGGTGGATGGAGTGTTACAGTTTATGCCATTTACATTTAGTTAAAGGAGAACAGAGGAATTGGTTTTACCAAGAACCTGCTTGATTTGCTTCCAGTAGCTGTGAGAGGGTCCCACCATAGAAGAGAGTAGATTGTTATAATAGGTGCTTTTCCTTTTTTTTATGTATTTTTTTCATAGAGTCTGAAGATACCTATATTTTTGCCAGTCATCATTATTTCCCATGGCTTAGAAGATAACCCATTGATAGTCCCTTGCTCTCATCACTGACAGTACTGTTCGATCAATCCAGTTGTTGGCAAGGCCCTTGATTCTCCTGGTCATGAATGGTACATGCTTATCCTAAAGTTCCTGAAATGTTGCATTAAAGAATGCAACGGCATCCTGAACATTATCCATGCCCCGGAGATAAGACCACTCCAGTTGAACAAGATCAGCCTTGAATGCCATGTTGTCCAGTTTGGTAAAATCTCAGTACCTTATTAGCTTTGGGGGAGGAGACAGAATTTTAGCTGACCATACACAGTATGTTGGGGAATGGTCACTAATAGAGTCAGGTAGAATTCCAGAGAACAGAACAAAGAAACATAGAATTTGATGGCAAATAAGGACCGCTTGGCCCACCTAGTCTGCCCATTTTCCTACCTATCAGATAAGCTGCAGATCCTAGTTAACCAACAGCTTACTTCCTCCTACCCCCCACTAGGACTGCCTTATGTCTGTCCCAGCATTCTTGAATTCCCACACTGTTCTTGACTCCACGACCTCCTCAGGGAGGCTGTTCCATGCATCCACAACCCTCTCCATGAAAAAATACTTCCTCATATTACCTCTGAGCCATCCCCCCTCTATCTTCAAATTGTGCCCTCTTGTTCTTGCACATCTCTTTTTCTGAAAGATGCTACCCTCTTGGACTTTGTTGATTCCCTTGAGGTTCTTGAAAGTTTCTATCATGTCCCCTCTCTCCCTTCTTTCCTCAAGGATATATATATTAAGCTCCTTTAGTCTCTCTTCATATGTCTTCTGGTGCAGACCCTGCACCATTTTGGTTGCCCTCCTCTGGACAGCCTCCACTCTGTCTATATCTTTGCGGAGATGGGGTCTCCAGAACTGCACTCAGTACTCCAGATGTGGTCTCACCAACTGTCGGTACAGAGGGATAACGACTTCTTGTTTACTACTATTGATGCCTCTTCCTATGCATCCCAGTATCCCCCCAGCCTTAGTTACTGCCTTTTTACATTGCTTGCCCACCTTTAGGTCATCTGATATAATTACCCCCACGTCCCTTTCCATTTTTACTGTTATCAGTATCTCACCCCCCATTGTGTACTCTTCTCCTGGGTTTTTGTTTCCCAGGTACATTACCTTACACTTCTTTGCATTGAATCTGAGCTGCCATACATTTGACCATTCCTCCAACCTTGCCAAGTCCCTTCTTATCCTTTCCACTCCATCTTGTGTATCAACCTTGTTATAGATCTTTATGTCGTCTGCAAAGAGACATACTTTTCCTTCCAGTTCCTCTGCAATGTCACTTATAAAGACATTAAAAATGACCGGTCCCAGTACTGAACCCTGTGGTACCCAGCAAGTAACCCTCCTTTCTTCACTGTATACTCCATTTACTACTACCCTTTGTGTCCTGTTGTCTATCCAATTTTTTATCCAGGCTACCACCTTGGGGCCCACTCCAAGGCTGGCTAACTTGTGTATTAATCTTTTGTGTGAGACTGTATCAAATGCCTTGCTAAAATCTAGGTAGGCCATGTCCACAGCCCTCCCTGGTCTACTACTTTGGTCATCCAGTCAAAGAAATCTATTAGATTCATCTGACATGACCTTCCCATCATGAATCCATGCTGCCTTGGGTCCTGTGCCCACTGGCCTCTAGGTATTCAACAATTCTTTCCTTCAGAAGTGATTCCATCATTTTCCCTACCACTGAGGTCAAACTAACTGGTCTGTAGTTTCTTGCCTCTGTCCTGCTCCAACTTTTGTGAAGAGGAATCACATCTGCCCTCCTCCAGTCCTCAGGTACCACCCCATCCTCCCATGATTTGTTAAAGAGAGTACTCAGCGGTGTCACTAGTTCTACCCTTAGTTCTTTTAAAATTCTTGTGTGAATCCCATCAGGCCCCATTGCTTTGTCCACCTTCAATTTTATTAGTTCTTTCAGAACCCTTTCTTCTGGAACTCTGATGTTTCTAGGAGTAATTATCCAGTCCAATAATGTAGCCATGGCCCCACCTTTTATCAGCCTTGTGGGTTTCTCAATAATCTGATTAGCACTTAATTTACTAAGGTGAAGTTCCATATAAGCCCTTTGATTACCTAACCAATCAATCTTGAAATCCTCTAGCATAATGAATTTGTTACCTTTGATCTGTTCAGTTGCTATGTTTGTCAAATGTTCTTTTGCTCTGATACCACTAAATGGGGGTATATAGTCACAGAGAACATGCAGGTTTTTTACCTGTCCAATCTAGATGTTAGCATTACAGTATTCTAGATCTATGTTAGCCTTTGGTAAACAGCAAGGCATCCATGTTACTTTCAAATGATCCATGAAACAGAATAGAGTACCTCTACCCTGCTTAGACTTCTGTCTATCTTGACGAAGACATGTATATGCAGGTAAGGCACACACATTGTCAGGTATGGTGGGCTTGAGCCAGGTCTCTGTCAGCCCCAGAACATCTGACTGGTAGCGATGAACCCATGTAGTTAATTCAGACAGATTAGGTAGCAAGCTCCTAATGTTGATATGTGCTATCTTTAATCCTTTAGTACTCACCCAGGGAGGTGGTCATAGACCAGTAGGTGGATATGTGGTAGGATCTGGATTTAGCTCTATGTCCCCAACAGTGATTACTAACAACATGGTCAATGAGGTGAGGTAGCACCACTTGGGGCATTTTAGACCAGAGACAATTCTACATTTAATTTTTTTGAGTACCCTTAAGAAAGTAGGGATTAGTTTAAAGATGAGCTTCAAACTGGATTGGGAGTAAGACAAGAAGCTGGAATCACAGCTAAAGGGCTAACTATTTAGATAGTGACTTATGGGTAGGATGAGGGGTGAACACAGTTGTCAGAAACCCTAAATCTATTTAGCACATGTAGCAACCTGTACTATGGAAAAAACTAATTTCATCCCATATAAGACAGGTTCCTATGAAGGACACTACTACCCATATTGAGATCATTAGCTTCAAGATGACAAGGCAAACAGTAGATACAACAAAACCTGTAGTAGTGCATGAAAATGCTTCTTCCTATACCCTGTAATGTTACACCAGACACTTATTCCTGTCCCTACATAAACACCTTTGTATTCTAGAAGCTTCTTCCTATGTAAAAAATAGGATACCTTCAAGATAATCAAACAGTTGACCTAAACAATCATAACATCACCACACAGCAGCGGGCACAGTTCTAAAAGGCACCGCCTCTGCCGCATACCAAGTACTGCCTCTGTATCCAGTGTATTTAGTAAACAGTGGAGGTGGGAAGGGCAAAAATATTTCTACTTGCAGCTGGTCTGATCCATTCTAGGCAGGCACCTCATCATTTCTTAAATTACTTGTTTTCCCTGCCATAGAACTGAATTAAATAAAAAAATGAAGATGAAGAAATAAAGTCCCGATTGTTGCAGGGGAGGGCTAGTGAACCAGCTCTTTAGCCCTCAGACCCTTGGATGCATTTCCCCCAATGAACTGAGCTTCATAGCTCCATGATGGGGAGAGGTGGAGTCTCCAGCAATCAGATAATTTGCCACTTGGAGAAATAATGGCAAAACTTTGTGCCCAAACTTAGTCAGGAACTCTGCCGGATAACCATCGGTGCCTGTAATTGGTGCCATCAGTCCCTGTATATCTTGATCTGAAAGCATGGGGAGCTTCCACTCATAGAAAAATTCCTCCATGGCTGAGGGGTCCAGATCTGATTCCGCCACATATAGTGTTGCATAGTAGGCAGAAAAAACTTCAGAGATACATTATATATAGTGGCATAGGACATTAGTACATGGATCTTTGATTTTAATGATTGTGGCTTTTTGCCTGTGACCTCTGAGTTTGTGTGCTAGGAGTCTAGCTGCTATGAGTCCTCCTTCATAGTATTTTTTGCAGAAATATCTTAGTGCTTGTTCAATTCGCTGTAATGCCAAGTCATTCAATTGTTTTTCAATATGTTGTATACATGTGGTGTCTGCCAATATACCATGCTGGTGTTGCATTTGTAGCATGCAGGGTTCCACGGAGGTCATTCTAGTGTGCCTTGCATTTTTAATTTTTATGGGCAGAGTAGCTAATTAGTTGTCCCCATAATACTGCTTTCAGGGTGTCCCATACCACTGAAGCAGTTACCTCAGGGGTATTAATTTGTGCTATTTGTAACCCCCTCCCACTATTTTGCATTTTAAGCTACCCTGGACTGGACACCCAAACTACTTCAGACAATTTGGTACCATCCCTAGCTTTGGGAATGTATACCAGGATAATTATTTCTAAAGGTCAGAAAGGGGTGGGAGTGTACAAAAGCAAGTGACAAATGACCAAAATAAATTCAGGTCCTGAGGAAAGAACATTTTGCTAGGGTTATGCTAGGTCTGTACTTCTAGAGGAGTACCCAGTAATTCCACACAAGAAGCAGTAACATGAAAGTCCAAACCAGATTGGGGTTCTAAAGTGTGACTTTATTCCAAAGATGGTACTCTAAAGCAAAAAGTGGACCCCCAAGGTTTACACATTGTGGCACAAGGCAATGGTAGAACAACAGAAATCTGTATCAGACAGAAACTCTACATAGCCCATATGTCACAAGATCTTGAATTCTCTTCAGCGACAATGGCCTCAGCTGAACACGTTTCTTCTAGTGGCACAGGTCACCACTGAGAAGGAATTTCCCATATGGCATAGGATTTAACATTTTGGCAATGTGGCAACTGGTCACGACAGAGCACACTGGTGCTCAAAATTAACACAACCCTCACCAGGTGGTAAACTTTTTTTTCAGTTATTGGCCACCATGTCCCGATTAACCAGGTGCCTGTATGGAACCTTTAATACTGAACTGGTTACTCCAGATGGGGGTCTGCACACTTTTTGCTTCCATGTCCATACCCAGCCATTTTTTCAGAGATATAGCTCAAAACATCTGGTGAAAGAGTTAGGAATATGCTTCTTGGAATGACTTTCACATCCATCATATAAAAAGCACTACTCCTGAGTGTAGAAACTAAAGTCCTGAACAATGCACACAAGTCTCTCAGGGGACCCCATGATTGTGAGCCAACTTCAAAACAAGAGAACTGTCTCAACTTAGAATGGAACTGGTGTACCTTTCTCTTTATCAGAGAGAACACCCAAGACAGGTACTTTCCTCAGGGAAGCACAACGTTAGATTACTCATGGTTGGAAAACAAACAGACAGCTTCAAAGTCCTGGATCAAATAGGGGATTTCTCCTTGGATCCATCCAGGCAGTACTTTCCATCTCTCTGGGGATGAAAAATCAGGAACTCCTGCTCTAGACAATGGTTTCCACCACTTCTCTTGGCAGGCAGATGTTTCTCAGTACTAGGTTGAGAAAATAGGCTCTCCTCTCAGAGCCCACACTGCAGCTCCCTCCTCACACTCTGCTGTCTGGCTGAACACTCACTAGACTATTCCAAGATTCTAAAACTCCACACTCACAGCCAGCTGCTGTGGCTTATGCTGTTTTAAGAGTTGTAAATTACATCATCTCTTTCCTCACAGCTGAGACCAAGTAAACAGAGAGTGAGCAGGTAAAAGCCTATTTAACTAGGTATTTACCAGCTGCCTTCCCTACCTAGCACTGATGGGATTCTAGTAACCCTAAGGGACTGGATGGTTATGCTCACCCCTAGCCAGGTAAATGACTGTCCCTAGTCATTTCTCCACCAGACGTCAAGCCATTCTACCCCCTGTGTTACCTATGGGGAGCAGTGATCATACTCTCCCCTACCATGTGTCAGGCATAGGCAGGTGACACAAAAGGCACAGAGGCTGGCTGATGAGACTTCAGCCCTCATACTAAAATCTATCTATGGATATTCAGTGGCTCCAAGGAGACTGCTTGAAGTATGCCCTAACATGCCAGAACTGAGATCCCTACTGCAAATCAGAACCACAGACTGTCTATCCCCCTAGCTCTCTAAGGAAAATCTATCTGACCAGGCTGCTGACCAGACCAGTGAACCTTCCCCCAAGCTTCCAAGGTACCTGCAAACAAAACAACAAGGAAGATGCACATTGCAATACTTTAGATTTCCCAAAATTTTCCCCACAACCTCACACCTGTGAAGAAAAAGCATGTTCACACCCTGTTAACCACAGACAATTCTAAAACTCTAAAAAAAGGTGGCACTCGTCTGGGATCCAGCATTGTCTTCCTTTTTTCTTTTCTTTTCTTTCTCAGGAGCACTTGCAAGGGAAGAAAATACAAAAACACATTCTGCATACCACACAGTGCCTAAACCTCCACCTGAACACTAGAGAACCCCAAAAATATTTTTCTATAAAAGTACAAAAGTAGAAAAATGGAAAGAAGACATTTATACAACACATTTGGGGTAGAAAGCCCTAAAGAGTCCAAACCTGGGATAGAATGTTGTTGCCCGAAGGCAATGTCCATTACAGAGTCTCTCCTGGGCTGGAGTCCACTGAAGAACAGTTTCTGGACAGGACAGGGACTGTATAGCCCTGAAATTACAGCAGTTTCATGGACAGTCTTCAAGTGTAGGGTGTGTTGTGCAAAATCAGTTAAGAGAATAGAAAATGTGGTCTTACCAGTTCCTTGAAGACTGAAAACAAAGGATCACCTTACTTCTGCGAACTGAGGACCCTCTCCCTTCAGACCAGGTGGCATCTTCAGATACAGCTCGGTGGATGTCCTCCAGAAAACAAGGTGATGAAACAGGAGAACTGCTGGGTGATGTAATCTGAAATCAAATAATCGAAAAGGAAAACAGCTGGTAAATACCATCTGGAAGACAAGGTGATGGAAAAGGGAAAACGCTGCTGGGCTGACAAATCTGGATGCATCTGAATACTCCTGGAATACCAGAAGAGCTGCATATTCCTCCTTGGATACTGCTGCTGCAGGATGACAAGTAACTGGTCTGCCATAGTTCACTTCCCTCTAGACATGCTAGGCATATTCACAGGGAGTGGCACCATTAAGGGTAGTATCACTCAGGGTGTGATGCAAGGACTATGACACCATTTGGGCATTCAAAGTTGATGTGTAATGTTTCATTCCCTGCCTTATTTGCAGTTCACACAGTGTCCATGAACAGAGTTCTGCCCAATTTCCAGAATTTAAGTTGATCATTTATGGCTCTGTCCCTGACACATTCTGCTGCACCAAAGTACAAATTATTGCTTGCCTCTTCCAACAACCAGGATTGCCTGTTCTATTTGATTTCCACCCAGACTCTGTGAGAAAAAGTAAGGGAAAGGACTTCCCATAGATGGCGTTAGCCCTTCTACGTATTAGTCTTTCCTCCTTGCTGCTCCTCCTCACATGTTTGTGGCCCATGGCCTGGCTTGGAGGTGGCCAGTTCTGTTTGAGTCAGTCCTATATATTTAAAGAATGAAAGAACTTGTCCCCAACCATCTCTGTGGGCAGGTTACTGGAGCCTTCTTCTTCTCCTTCTCTCTCTGGGTCTTCTGAGGCAAGAGCTTGAGGGGACTGACAGAGACCCTCAACATGAAGATACATATCTTCAGTCTTCTCTTCCTCACTCATGCTCAGAGCCCAGGATTGATCAGATGTCCTCATTCCCAAGACAGTCCACTCCTCAATGGGTGTGGATGTAGATACCACCCAGTTCAGTGTATCTTACAGTTTGTCCTCCCCTACTAGGCTGGGACTTGGACCCTCTTTCCATGGGTCCACGGATCCATCCATTGCACTGTCCATTGGGGACACAGGTGTGGAAACCTCTCTCTGTTCCTGTCTTTGCAGTAGATGAACATTGCTCTCTCCTTATGTGTCACACTCTATGAGGTTCCCCCAACAGGTTCTGGTGCTGTGTGCTGCTACTAGCAGAGTTTCCTATTCTGGTCCACATGGGAGCCAAACAAATTTCTGATGCCCTCTCTGGCACTGCACCCTTGCTCATACCATATTTCACAAGGTAGTCTGAACAGTTGGGTATCAGAAACACATACCTTCCAGCCTTTAGGAACATGAACATATGAACATACAAAGATATGAAATTTGCCACCAGATAAAGGCCTAGAGATCTATCAAGTCTCCACGAATGTGCAGCTAGCACCCCTTATTCTGCTGCTGCCCCTCCCTACCACCCTTCCCTTCCATTGACTCTCCCCTTTCCCTGCTCCAGCTCCTTTTGAAACAGTCTACTGTTCTACTGGATACCACTTCTGCTGGTAATGCATTACATGCAGCTACCACCCTCTCTATAAAAAAGTGTCTCCTAATCTCCCTCCTGAACCTTCCTCCCTCCAGTCTCATAACATGGCCTTGGGTGTCCTTCCCCTCCCTTACTTTGAACAGCCCCTTCATATCTGCCTTGTTTATGCCATTCCTGTACTTAAAAGTTTCAATCATGTCCCCCATCCCTCCTCTCCCCCCTTGAGTACATGTTCAACTCCCTCAGCCTCCTCTCATGTGGTAAGTCCCCCAGCTCCTTGATCATCTTTATTGCCCTGCGCTGCACCCCCTCCAGTAACGTAATGTCCTTCTTCAGATACGGGCACCAGTACTGCATGCAGTACTCAAGGTGTGGCCTAAATAATGAGCTATACAGTGGTAGAATCACCTCCTCCCGCCTCAAGGATATACCCCTTGTAATGCAACCCAGAATTTTGTTGGCCTTTGCAGCTGCCTTCCTACATTGTGCTGCATTGTTCATTGACTCTGTAATGAGTGTTACAAATTTACTGCACAGGTCAGGCCCTCTGCTCCCACAGTACCAAGCCTTGAAGTGCAATATGTGAACAGGAGACATACAGGGTAACCCTCCTTTCTGTTTTGGGTCCAAATCACCTACTAGCCTCAAATCCTGGGGTCAAATATGAACCCTTTTTCTCTAGCACACTCAGTTAACAGGCTGAGATATCATACTGTCTTCGGAGGATGCAGTGCAATACTTCACCCAGTGGGCGCCTGGCCTGGTTCAAAATTCTTCCCTTTTGACTCAGTTTGAGACTTAGGTATATTCTTACCTTAGCAAGATAGTAACACACTTTAAAGCCCTTAACAGTTTTTGTCAGAATTACCCAATACTGATTCAGCTTCCACATGCAAAAGAAAAGACTCAAGCAGTATTAAGGAAACCAAAAGGTTTACTGAAATAATACAAAAAATAGTAAACACATACAAAACATAGAACATATAACATAAATACTTACAGTCAGAAATAAATTGGAAATTACAGAAACAAAATGCCTGGTGCTTACATTTTCTAAGCCTAACTCAGTTCCAGTTGGATGTTACCTATTTTTAACAGAATTGCCTTTCTAGTTCAGACACACTCTGTGTGTCTTTCTTTAGGAGTCCAGAGATGAAGTGTGTGCTCCCACTCCTTTCAGCCAGAGTGATAATAATCCAGCATGTCCCTCCTATCCTGTGAGGTCACAGCTCATGAGGTCACTCTTAGCCTGTAATTAATGCATAACCTGACCAAGTATATCCAAAAGGATGTCATTTTACTGCTGACTAGAAATCTGCAAGATAGCAATATTAAAATATGACAGTCTCTTTAATCAGAGCATTCACCTTTGATGTTCAGAAAACATCCTGACAAAACATTTCTCTTACAGGTGTGAAAGCTAACAGGAGTCAGTTAAAATGACCTTTTCCTCAAAGGTCATAAAATGCATACTTTGTCCCTGTGCTTCAAAGTAGAAGGGTTAGTTTACAATGTGCAAAGGAACTGGAAGGAAAAGTTTGTCTCTTTGATGATGACACAAAGATCTGCAACAAGGTTGGTGCACAAGATGGAGTGGAAAGGATGAGAAAGCCTTTTTTCTTACTAATTGCCCTTCATCCAACCCCTCCTTCCACCCACCCTAAACCAGTTCTACTTTTATAGCCACTGGATTTGACTGTCAACAGGAACTTCCTGTTTGGCAGTTGGAAGGGAAGGATCATACAGAAACATTGGTTTTGTCAACCCTAAAGGAAAAAAGTAGCTCCCCCCCCAGCTGCTGGTGGTCTGACACTGAACAAAGAAGAAAGAGGCTACTGAATAACATAGGAAGTTGCTGTCCCAGAACAGGAAGGGTAAGAGTTGTAAGAAGAGGAGAGAGTAAGCATACAGAGAAACAGGATAAGGGACACAAAATAAGACATGATAGGAGTGGTGCAGTGCAATGGCTGTGGGGCAGCAGTGTTCCAGGAGACATTCTGGAGGCTGCAATGCTGCCTTATTTGCAGGCACCTCTCTAGGCTGAGGGAGGAGGTTGCCCAACTCCAGGCTGACCTGTCCAGGATTCGTGAAACCTCCTACCCCACCCAGGGGCCACCAGGGCCAATGGCACTACCCTCAGAGGTTGCCAAGAAAGAGGAGAGGCTGGACCAGGGTGGGGTCAGGGTGGGAGAGTGTGGTGGAACAGAGTTGCATGCCTCCAGATGTACCTCTCCATAATTCATTTTCTCTTCTGGTGGATGGTGGTTCCTCTATGGAGGCACCACCAGTGGAGTCCAAGGAGGATGCTGGGAACCTTCACAAAGGAGACCTATAGGAGGGTGGCATGGGATCCCACAGGGGAGGGAAACAACTCCTGGTGGGGGACTAAATCATTAGGGGGTAGAAATGGGGGAAGAAGGGGAGAGGGTGGTAAGGTGCCTGCCTGCTGCCATGGCTTGGAGGGACAGGAAGCAAATCCTTCGGATCATGGGAGCAGTTGCATGAGGGAGGGAGCTGGATGCCATTGTCCACCTAGTGACAAATGACCTGGCTAGGAATGGGATCAGAGCAGTGCAAGAGGAGTTTGTAGAGATGGGGAGGGGCCTTAGACAAATAGCGCATACAGTAACCTTCTCAGAGGTACTGCCTGTCTATGGCAAGGGTGATGCTAGGGTACTTCTCACCAGGTTATTCAATAAATGGTTGAAAAACTGGTGTGGAGCTCATGGTTTTGGCTTCAATGGGGACTGGGGAGCCACCTGGAGGGATGCAGACCTATACTGGTGCAATGGTCTGCATCTTTCCAGGAGGGGAACCAGGATCCTAGATGAGAGGTTTAAATGCTTAATTGGCAAGCGTTTAAACTAGCCAAGGGGGAGGCACTGAAGAGGAACAGGGAAATCCCAGCTTTCTCCCACAAAACAAGGTAATTAGTGAAGTAAACACCAAGGTAGGGAAGTCATTAGGGAGCAGGACAGAGGTAAATGTAAAAAATACAAAGACAGTAAGGACAGGAATGGGGCTCAAATGTGTAAGGCCTTCAAAAAGTGGAGGGTGATGAGTGCCAATGCCCGTAGTCTGTGTAACAAGTTCCCTGAACTAGTGGCCTTGATGGAAGAGGGTTGCCTGGATATTGTGGCAGTCACAGAAACACGGTACACAGAGAACCATGACTGGGATGTCAACATACCAGGATACACACTCTACAGGAGGGACAGGGAGGGAAAAGAGGAGGAGTAGCTCTCTATGTAAAAGAAGAGATCAAAGCAACAGAACTAAAGAGTAAACAGGGAGCAGATGAGGCACTCTGGGTCACCCTGGAGACAGGAAATGGCACCACAATCCTCATGGGGGTTGTATACAGACCCCCATCTCAGGGTGAGGGACTGGACAAGGAAATGATAGAAAGCTTCCTTAGAATGGCAGAAACAGGGGAGATATTGTTGATGGGGGACCTGAATCTGCCAGATGTTAACTGGAGCACCTTTGCTGCAGGCACATCCAAGAGCAGGGTCATTCTTGATGCCCTACAAGGGGGCATGCCTCAGATGGTTAGTATTGGAACCCACTCAGGAGGAAGCAATCTTAGACCTGGTACTCTCAAATGGGGATGGAGAAAGAATCTCAGATTTAGAAGTGGGTAGCCATCTAGGAACAAGTGACCACCAAACAGTGTGGTTCACAATAAACACAGTCATACAATCAAGTCATACAAAAGCAAGAGTATTGGACTTTAGGAGGGATGACTTTGGGAAAATGAGAGAGTGCCTCAGAAAAGCACTAGCAAACAGGCAAGAAGGAGGGGTGAAGGAACAATGGGGAGTAATCAAAACAGCCATCACAGAAGCAGCAAGCCTTTGTGTAAAGCAAATCAACAAAACACAAAGAAGGAAAAAAATGCTATGGTTTTCAAAAGAGGTGGTAGGGAAAGTTAAGGAGAAAAGGACAGCATTCAGGAAACATAAGGAAACATAGAAGGAGCAGGACAGAGAACTTTATCAGTTAACGCGGTAAGAGACTGGGAAGGCAGTCAGAATAGCAAAGGCCCAAACTGAGGAAAGGATAGCCAACTCTGTTAAGAAGGGGGATAAGACTTTTTATAGATACATTAGGGAGTGAAGTAAGAACAAAGAAGGGATACTGAGGCTTAATAAAGGGGAGGGAATGTGGATAGAGTGTGACAGTGAAAAAGCAGGGATACTGAATGAATATTTCTGCTCAGTATTCACAAAGGAAGAAGAGAGGGAGGTAGCTAAACCAAACAAGAGAAACACTCTGAAGATGGGGATTGATACCAGTCCATTTACAGAAGAAAGGGTTCTGAAAGAACTGATAAAGTTGAAGGTGGACAAAGCAATGGGGCTTGATGGCATTCACCAAAGAATTCTAAAAGAACTAAGGGCAGAACTATTGACACCGCTGACTACTCTCTTTAACAAATCATGGGAGGATGGGGTGGTACCTTTGGACTGAAGGTGGGTGGATGTGATTCCACTTCACAAAAGGGGGAGCAGGGCAGATGCAGGAAACTACAGACCTCAGTGGTAGGGAAAATGATGGAATCATTTCTGAAGGAAAGAATTGATGAGTACCTAGAGGCCAGTGGGGCACAGGACCCAAGGCAGCATGGATTCAAAGCAGGAAGGTCATGTCAGATGAATCTAATAGATTTCTTTGACTGGGTGACCAAAGTAGAAGACCAGGGAGTGGCTGTGGACATGGCCTACCTAGATTTTAGCAAGGCATTTGATACAGTCCCACACAAAAGATTAATACACAAGTTAGCCAGCTTTGGAGTGGGTCTCAAGGTGGTAGCCTGGATAACAAATTGGCTAGACAACAGGACGCAAAGGGTAGTAGTAAATGGAGTCCACAGTGAAGAAAGGAGGGTTACTAGTGGGGTACTGCAGGGTTCAGTACTGGGACCGTTCCTTTTTAATGTCTTTATAAGTGACATTGCAGAGGAACTGAAGGAAAAGTATGTCTCTTTGCAGACGACACAAAGATCTGCAACAGGTTGATACACAAGATGAAGTGGAAAGGATGAGAAGGGACTCTGACAAGGTTGACGAATGGTCAAATGTATGGCAGCTTAGATTCAATACAAAGAAGTGCAAGGTAATGCACCTGGGAAACAAAAACCAAGGGGAAGAGTACACCATGGGGGGTGAGATACTGACAACAGTAAAAATGGAGAGGGACATGGGGGTAATTATATCAGATGACCTTAAGGTGGGCAAACAATGTTAGAAGGCAATAAGAAAGGCTGGGGGGATATTGGGATGCATAGAGAGAGGCAACAATAGTAGAAAACTGGTAGTTGTTATCCCTCTGTACCGACAGTTGGTGAGACCCCATCTGGAGTACTGTGCGCAGTTCTGGAGACTCCATCTCAGCAAAGACATAGACAGAGTGGAGGCTGTCCAGAGGAGGGCAACCAAAATGGTGCAGGGTCTGCACCAGAAGACATACAAAGAAAGACTAAAGGAGCTTAACATGTATACCCTTGAGGAAAGGAGGGAGAGAGGGGGCATGATAGAAACTTTTAAGTACTGTACCTCTAGGGAATCAACAAAGTCCAAGAGGGTGGCATCTTTCAGAAAAAGAGATGTGCAAGAACACGGGGGCACAATTTGGAGATGAGGGGGGATGGCTCAGAGGTAATGTGAGGAAGCATTTTTTCACAAAGAGGGTTGTGGATGCATGCAACAACCTCCCTGAGGCGGTAGTGGATTCAAGAAGAGTGGGGGAATTCAAGAATGCATGGGATAGACATAAGGCAGTCCTAGTGGGGGGGTAAGTAAGCTGTTGATTAACTAGGATCTGCAGCTTATCTGTTGGGTAGGAAAATGGGCAGACTAGGTGGGCCAAGAGTTCCCTATCTGCCATCAAATTCTATGTTTCTATGTTCCTATGTTTCTAAAGGACTTGCAAGGTTGGAGGAATGGTCAAATGTATGGCAGCTTAAATTCAATGCAAAGACATGCAAGGTAATGCACCTGGGAAACAAAAACCCAGGGGAAGACTACACATATGGAGTACTTTGTGCAGTTCTGGAGACCCCATCTCTGTAAAGACATAGACAGAGTGGAGGCTGTCCAGAGGAGGGCAACCAAAATGGTGCAGGGTCTGCACCAGAAGACATACGAAGAGAGACTAAAGGAGCTTAATTTGTATACCCTTGAGGAAAGGGGGCATGATAAAACTGTCAAGTACCTCAAGGGAATCAACAAAGTCCAAGAGGGTAGTATCTTTCAGAAAAAGATGTGCAAGAACAAAGGGCACAATTTGAAGATAGATGGGGATGGCTCCAGAGGTAGTGTGAGGAAGTATTTTTCATTGAGAGGGTTGTGGATGCATGGAGCAGCCTTCCTGAGGAGGTTGTGGAATCTAGAACAGTAGAGGAATTCAAGAATGACAGGTCTGTTCCGTTTCCCACTCACGTATCAGCCTAGTCATGAGCTCCATAAAACTCATCAAGAATCCCCCATTAATTGCTTTTGGCAATCCTAAAAACTGAAAATCAGTGATTTAAAAAGGTAATGGAGGGCTTACAATACCTGAACTGGTGTAGGGGCTGAAATTGGGAGCAGAAATGGAAAGCAATGCAGAGAGATCGGAATCAGAGGCCTCAGGCTCAGAGTATGTGCAAGAAGCTAAAGTTAGAAGCCAGGGCAGAAACATACAGAAAGGCCTACGCTCAGTGGCAAAACCTAAACCAAAGAAAGTGAAGCTTGTTCTTATCTGTCAAGAAATTCTCTCATTTAGGGCTGAAGTTAAGCAGTTTTATGGGGAGCTCAGAAAGGATGCGATGTTACTGGAACAGTGGGCTGATGATACAGAGAGGTAATTAATGGCCACTGAAAACAGGGTAGATGACCTGGAGTTACAGTATCAGCAATTACATCAACAGCAGGGAAATTTGGAGGCTAGACAAGAAGATGCGGAGAAGAGGGCTAGAAGTGTGAACATACACATTTATTGTATACCAGAAAGTGGAGAGGGACAGAACATCAAAGATTTTGTGTACAATTTATTACACACTACCCTGGATTTGACAGAAGGGTTTCAGCTTCAGCTCAAGAGAGTACACTGAGCCCTAGCTCCAAAAACCTCAGATCCTATCTATCTATCTATCTATCTATCTATCTATCTATCTATCTATCTATCTATCTATCTATTTTAGCCCGCTTTAACAGTTTTTCCATCAAAGAGCAGATCTTGCTAACAGCATGGAGAAAGCAGAAGATTTATTTTGGACAGAAGCGTTTTTATATAGATCATGATTATGCTCCAAAAAACATGAGACAATGCAGGGTCTACCTTCCAATGCTACCAGTTATCAAAGCTGCAGGCCATAAGTTCACAACTCCCTGTCCAGCACATTTAATTGTACATTTCCCAAATGGTAAAAGAGAATACTCTTCAGCGCAGGAAGCCAAACAAGATCTCACCAAGATGGGCCTTCATTTTCCTGACCACTTGGGGGGAGTGGCAAAGTCTACGGCCAGACCGCTGCCATGGAAAACGGCTCAGTCAAATGTCAAGACTGGGAATAATAATAATACCCAAGATGTAAAGTCCACTTTGGCCACATTTCATCATTCAGATACCACCATCTGGACTAATCAGACCTGAGAGAGATTCTGAAGAAGAGACTCACACATAATAATAGGTTATATATGTAGTTGTATACTTGATTATTGGGATAAAAGAGGTACATTGTTCAGACAAAGAGTGCATGGGTGGAACCCAAACTCAGATCTTACTCTTGCCATAAAATTCCTGTTAATAACTCAAACCTGTTGGAAATATTACAGGGGACGAAGGAACGGGAAATGACATTTGAGAACGCAGATGAATAGGCAGCCGGGGTGAGGGGGGAGTGGTGTTTTCAGCAGAAATATGGAATCTTTTCTTATTACTATTAAGGATTGATAGTTCACCCTGTAAAGTGCTTTTGATCAATATTAATGGCATTAACAGCCCAGTTACATGTTCCAGGTTACTTCAATATATTAGGAGACAGGCTCCTGATTTTATATATATTCAGGAAACTCATCTCAACCAGTAGGAAAACATGAAGTTGGGGACCGGGGGAAGGTTTATGGTATATTCAGCCTCTAGTAAAACTGGCTGGAGTTGGGGGTTAGCTATATTAATCCCTGTTACCCTGCCTGCCATTCAAGGTGGTAGTCGAATATGCTGATCCTGCTGGGTGCTATATCAAAGTTCAGGGGAAATTATTTGGTCAGGACATAACCCTTGCTAACGTTTATCTCCCACCTGCATCTCCTCAGATGAGAGTTAGTCAACTTTTATATAAAGTTACTGAGCTACAAAAGGGAATACTAATTATGGGAGGAGATTTTAATACCACATTAAATCCCAAAGTAGATACTTCTAGCCCCCTTTCCCATAGAAGATCACCAGCTCAGAGATGGTTATCCTCAAAGATTAAAGCACTGGGACCTCTGGATGTTTGGAGACATTTTTATTCTAGAACAGGAGGATTTACTTATGATTCTCCACATTTTAAAACCTCACCCAGAATAGATTACTTTTTCATTTCAGTGGAGTATTTGGATGTGTTAAGGGATCTCTCGTCGAATGCTAGGTTTTTGTCAGACTATACCTCATTGCTGCTCAACTTAGATCTAGGAAGACCACATTGACAGATGTTATGGAGTCTTAATGTCTCATTGCTTAAAAAACAAGAATTTAAGGATTACTTACAAACTAGGATCCCACAGATTATTCACAAAAACACCACACCTGACACTTCAGCAGTCTTGATATGGGACACATTAAAGGTGGTAATTCGGGGAGAACTGATTGCATATAGTGCTAGAAAGCAAAAACAGAGAGAGCATAGATACAAACTGCTCCAAGCATGTTTGACATTTCTTCAACAGGGCCAGGGACAGAGTGATCCCTCTGGGAAGCAGAAAATTAGACAACTTAAAGGAGACATTCAAATATATAATCGATTACCAAGTACAAGCTAAACTACAACAACTGAAAATATATTATTATGAGGGTGGACCTAGGGGGGCATGTAATTTGGCCAGGAGACTTAGGGGTGCTAGGCAGGCAGCCACAATAACAAAATTAAAAGACCCAGAATCAGAGATACAGAAGGGTACTACCCCGGAAATTCTTTCTATATTTCAGAAATACTATAGGGAGCTACTCTCCAACACCTCTTCTCCATCAGAAGATAAGATACAGAAATTTCTCTCCCCCTTACATTTTCCTAAATTAACCTCCTTGCAACAGGATATAATTAGGGCTCCAGTATCAGAGATGGAAATCAAACAGGCAATTAGATGTGCTAAAACCCTCAAGTATCCAGGTCCCAATGGTTTTCCCCAGGAATGGTATAAAGCTCTTGTCCTATTACTTCTCGATTTGATGAAACAGACATTTAATGAGGTACAGCTGGAAGATTCACCTCCAGTCCCATGGGAGTTTGCAGTGATCTCAACAATCCCTAAACCTGGTAGAGACCCCAGTCATCCGGAATCATATAGACCTATTTCTATTTTAAATTGTGATTATAAAATATATAAGTCAGTATGGGCCCAGAGATTCGAGGATATGCACCACAATTTGGTACAGCAGGAAAAAACTGGCTTCTTAAAGAATAGACAAACTTCAGATAATACGCTTAGAATCATCCACCTGTTATCATATGTCTCTAGATCCTCACTCCCAGTGGTAGTGGCCAGCTTAGATGCCTATAAGGCATTTGACATGGTGCTTTGGAACTATCTGTGGCAGGTGTTGGGAACATTTGGATTTCCAGAAGAATTTGTGAAATGATTTAGTAATCTTTATGCTAACCCTAGGGCCTACATCAAGGTTAATGGCTTTGTCTCCTCACCAATAGAGCTGAAACATGGAACCAGACAGGGCTGCCCTCTATCCCCACTGTTATTTGCTCTCTATATAGAGCCTTTAGCTATGGCTTTAAGATCCACTAGAGGAATACAATGGGTGGAGGTGGGTGGAGAATCCTACTGCATCTCACTTTATGGGACATGTATGGGGTATGTTTCTACCTTTCTATGTTATATAACAGCTAACACAGGTATGACATGAGATGTCAAAGGAAGCCTCTTAATTAACCCATTCAATGGTTCAGTGTTACTATAGTAAATTGTTTTCAGTGAGCTAGGAACTTTGGGGTCAAAAGGTCAGGCCCCTTTAAAAGCTGATGGCTGTCATTTTCCCTAAGCAGACAGTCACATAAACATATATTTATATTACAAATATAATCATAACTAGTAGAGGGTTAATCACATTGCAAATAGCACCCCCAGATCCTCCTCATCCTCTGTCTTGGCTAGCTGCACTCCCCCCAGCTGGTAACTCCTCCTTGGGTTCTTCACCCCAAAAATGCAGCACCTTGCACTTTTTGGCATAGAACTCCAGTTGCCAGGTGTCTGATCAGGTTTCCAGCTTTGTCATATCACCCTGCAACTCCTGCCATCCCGTGAGCTCATCCACCACTTCTCCTGTCTTGGTGTCATCAGAAAACAGACTGATCTTGCTCTTGATGCTCAATTATATGTCTGCAATGAATATCCCAAACAACACTGGTCCCAACACCGAGCCCTGTGGAACTACCTTTTAGGGTTGAGAACTCCCCACCCACCACCACCGTCTGTTGCCTTCCCTGAAGCCAGTTCCCTACCCATCTCACCAGCTTTGCACCTGCCCCTGTGACTTTTAGCTTACTTCCCAGCCTCCCATGTCACACCAAGTCAAATGCCTTACTCAAGTCCAGGTACTGGACATCCACTGCATGGTCCCTGTCCAATTACCTAGTTACCCAATCATAGAAATCCACCAGGTTGGTTTGGCAGGATCTGCCATGTATGAAGTTATGCTGTCTGCTGTCCTGTAGTCCTTTGGCCTCCAGGAGGGTCACAAACCTCTCCTTCGGGATAGTCTCCATCAGCTTACAAACAATGGATGTGAGGCTCACCAGTCTGTAGTTCCCCAGTTCATCCTTGGGGATGCTGTTGTGGAGGTGCACCACATGAACCATTCTCCAATCCTGAGGTACACACCCTGAATGTAGACAGCCATTAAATAGGTCTGCCAAAGGTCCCACAAGGACCTCTGCCAGCTCCTTCAGTACCCTCGGGTGGATGCCATCTGGGTCTGGCGCCTTGTCAACCCTCAGTGCACTCAAACCATCCAGAACCTGCCCTGCATAATTTCCCCATCTGTCACCCTTCCCCCATTTCTGCCCTTCCTTCCCCACTTGGGTGTCACCCCCTCTTCTCCTTAGTACATACCGAGCAGAAGTAATCATTTAGTGCTTCTGCCTTATCACCCCTTGCTTCCACCCAACTACTCTCCTTCTTAATTCTTAGTATATGGTCCTTACAGTTCCCTTTCTCCCTGATGTACCTGAAGAAGTCCTTCTTCCCCTTCCTAAAGCCTTGTGCCAAGCTGAGATCAGTAGACACCTTGGCTCCCCCTTACTGCCCTTGTCACTTCCTTCGATTCCTTCAGGTACTGCTAACTGTTCTCCCCTTCCCTGTTTTCTGTTATCTCCTAAAGGCATCTCTTTTTCTCCTTACCTTTTCCATGACCTCCTTGCTCACCCAGCTAGGTTTCTTTGCCCTAGCCTTCTTACTCTGTGCCTTGCTGCAGGTTCTGGTTGCTTCCACTATCCCCAGCTTTATGAGCCCCTCCTCTGGTTAGTGCCCATACTAGGTTGAATTCTGGCCAGGTACCCTTTTACCACCTCCTCCATCCTCCCAAAGTTGGCCTTCCTGAAATCCAGCACCCCTTTGCCACATTCCATTTCTTCCTTACCCATACCCAGAGTAAGCCATACTGAGTGGTGGTCACTCCCTGCCAGCAGTTCTTCCACCCTAAGTTCCCTCACAAACTCCCCATTTGCCAGCACAAGGTCAAGGATATTCCCTAACCTGGTTGATTCACTGACTATTTGCATCAGGAAGCAGTCCTGGAAGGCATCCAGCAGTACCTGCACCCTTCTATTCCTGGCTGTTGGGGTACTCCAGTCCACTCGTGGCATGTTGAAGACCCCCACAATCACCATACTACCCTTCTCACAGATTCTACTGATCTGTCCCACTTGTTCCCTGTTTAACTCCTCTGTCTGAGAGGGCAGCCTGTACACTACTCCCATTCTGAGAGTCCCATTCTTGGAATCTTGGATTTGCATCAATAGTGACTCTGTATTACCCTCCTCCCCTTCCTTCCTTACACACTTCAGTCCTTTCAAAGAAAAATTGTTCAGAGGGCCCTATGGAATCATTGACTTCACATGATATGATATAAAATTCAATCTTTTTATTTCATCTCCCATATGTTTCACTCCTGCGTGGAGCTTGCTCATTGGGTTTTTAATTAGTTTTCTTTTTTCTTATTTCATTCATTTTGTTTTTGAACAAAAATTGTACTTTAGTATTTCTGTTATTTTTCTTTTTAAACAATCTTTCGTTAAAGTTTTTAGCACAATCACATATCAATTATTAGTATACTTACATCGCTTTGCCTACTTTTTTAAAACTTTTTTCTCTTTCTATTTCTCTTTTTCTAGTCTATAGTACTCATGCTGTTTTTCTAAAATGAGATAAGCACAAAACAGGCAAGAGGAGCTTAAGAGGCAGAACCTGCAGGAAGTAGGGCAAGTCCCAAATTGCAGAATCACACTGAAGGAATGCAGGAACATGAGCACTAAAGAGGAGGTAAGAGAGACAACCTTCTAAACTAAAAGACTTAACTTACAAAGGATTAAGCACTGAACTTTGAAAAATTGAACTATGGTTAAAACATGACCAAATTTGTTCTCTCCCTGCAGCCAAAATAAAAAAATCACAAACAGTGAGGGCCAAACTCCATGTTACTCAAAGTATTCCAGCAGGTAGGCTGCTTCATTTGTTCATGGGGGGTCAAGCTTCAATAGCTGCAGAAAGAAGAGAAACTTAGTACTCACACATTCCATCACAATGATATGCATTGCTTTATGTCTTATCACTGCTGTTCCTTTCCTGGATGTTTGCTTCTGCTATGACAGGTGCATGTCCTTTGCTCTTCTGGGGAAGTGATTTCAGAACACTCGGTATAACAGAAATTATGTACCTGGGATGGGCAGAATGAGGGCAGGGAGGGTGGGACCAGCCCATGCCTTCCAGAAACAATCAGGTGGCTGAGGCTCCTGGTCAGACAATTAGCACCCTTCCCCCACTATGCACTAAACTTTGCAGCTAGTGAAGACAGCATAAAACAATCACAACTTCACTAAAAGCACACAAAATATGTTTGCTGCCAAAAGAAACAGGTGTCCAATTCAACCAGCCTCACCAACAGCACACCAAAATAGGCTTGAAATTAGAAGATATAGGTTTCCGAATCAAAGAAACAGCCTCAATAAAATCACACCAAATAGGTTTGAAACCAGAAGAAAGCAGAAGAAGCGGGCCTGCAATATAAAGGAATGATAGCCCTACTTAAAGCACACCAAAATAGGTTTCAAACTTCCATCAGACCCAAATAAAATACCTTTCTAGCCCCTTAGAAGTAGTAAGACAAACTCAGCCTGCTACACAGTGAAACAACAAGACAAATCATCCCACTTACAGCACACCAAACTAGGTTTCAAACTTCCAACAGACCGAAAACAATACCATGCTAGCCTCTTAGAAGTAGTAATAAAGAAAAAAAATAACCTTCTACCAAGTAAAATCAACAAGAAACAATGTAAAAGCATCAGGAAGAAGCTACTACACTGGAATTGATCTGATCCCTTCCTTCTTGGTAATACTTTGTAAGTTAAGACAAAGTAGTCTGAGAGCCCATTTAATTGTCTCCCACTCCTAGTGGGGTTAATGGCCTAACTCATTATGGATATATCATCTAATCTGTGCTTACATTGCTCAAAGATAGGTGCCAATACTATGTTACTAGGTAGAGAATTCTACAATTTTGCAGATCTAATAGGAAAAAAATGTGATCTTACAACTGTTTTCACCCTAGGAACATATAATTGTCTCCTATGGGATCTCAATTCATTTATTGATATATTTTTACTTTTTAACCTGCATGACCCCATCAAAATAGGATTCTGCAAAATCTTACAAGACAGAAGTAAATCACCCCTTTTCCTTCTACTCTCCAGGGTAAATCATTTTAAATCATTAATTCTTAACTTATATTCCTTTTTTGAAACCTATTAATGATTTTGTTAGTTTCATTTGCATTTTTTCTATTAACTTGATCTCCCTTTTTAAATATGGGCTCCAGATAGGAGATTCATAATCAAGGTGTGGAATGATATAAGATTTACATAATTTTATTAGGCACTCTCTGCCCTTGTTAAGAAGGTTTTGTTTGTAGTTCTTAATAATCTGTTAGTAGTAAGTGACACATGATGACAGTGATCAACAGAAGCTAAGTCAGTGTTCACCCAAATTCCCAAATCGAGTTCCTTCTTGGAAGAGTTAAGAGTTTTACCATTAAGTTTATACTTATATCCAGGATTTTTCTTACCAAAGTGCATAACAATGCACTTGCATTCATTAAATTCCATTTTATTATATTTTCCCCAATTTTCAATTTTTTTCAAGTCTTGACCAAAATTTAGATGATTCTGCAAGGAGTCCACTTCATGTCCTCTCTTGGTATCATCTACAGATTTTGAGACAACACTTTTTATACCTCTCCCCATATCACTAATATACAAGGAAAACAGCACAGGGCCAAGCACCAATCCCTGGTGCATTCCACTGGTGACACCCTCCTCCCTGGACACTACACTGTTAATCCTAATGGACTGTTTCGATTAGTAAGCCAATTATTGATCCTTCTAATAATATATTTGTTGATTCCAATTACATTTAATGTGGATATCAATAAGTTATGGGGAACTGTATCAAATGCTATTCTTATACTCTGGAGGATGACATCAGTGGAGATATTCCTATCCAGATGGTCACTTACAAACTCATAAAATGACAGGAGACATGTAACACATGATAATCCTTTACAAAAACCATGTTGAGACTGGTCTATAAGGTGAAGTATTTCCATTTCACTTTCAATCTTGTTTTAACTATCCTTTCCATCAGTTTAGAATAGATGGAAGTTAGGCGAATTGGCCCATAGTTAGACACATTGGAACAATTTCCTTTTTTACGAATGGGCACTACTACAGCCCTTTTCCAGTCATATCTGAACCTCACCTGTTAATAGCGATGTATTAAATAACATGGTGAGGGATAAGACAGTTGTATTGCTAAACCTTTAAGACTACAGGACTTAAATTGTCAGAGCCTGGTGATGATATTTCTGCAGTATCAAT